>FR990077.1:16603333-17887500 GCA_905404285.2 Erannis defoliaria | reverse complement strand
TATGATCAAACGCTAACCCATTTTATCATCAACACGAGAATGAAACGCATTTGAGGCCAGAAACATAATTTATCTAAAAGATAACTAGTATAATTGAGAAGGTTTCATTTGAACCTGCCTCACAAAAAAATCAATTGAAATAGTAAATTGTAATTATTATTATGGGAGAAATTGATACGAATAAAGGTAATCTGCAAAAGAGTGTCAAAGTCACCATATTCTTCTCTCTTTATAAGTTTCCTGCGCTACCTTGTAAAATGCAAAGGTAGAGAAAGCACATCACGTAATCACGCTCCCCGGACACATTTCGAAATCTTAAGAGTCGTAGATTAAACCCTAGTCCTTAATCTATACTCTTAAGTCTACTACTCGAACCCATAAAACTATTTCACTTTACCAACTATGCTCTAGGAATGTAACCTTATCAAATATCAAAATAAAATAAGCAGCAATCAATTTGATTGCAACATCAAGTTCAATCATTGCTTTATCAGATCTTGTCTCGATATTGACAAGGCTCGATGCAGCGATAAGATATTGTTGACTTGTTAGAATTTAATTGTGTTTAATTCAGTGTACGACTCAAAAGTTCAATGGTTATAACTTTCACTGGAGCGATTTGCTTTGCAATGTTTTAGACCGGATAAGAAAACTGGTAAAACGATATTATTGTTAAATAAAAACCTTACTTAAGTCTTAAGGATATGTCCGAAGAGAGAAATAATTTTATTGCATTTTTACGTCGTTGATTGCAGTTCAATTTATAGTAAGTAGTTCCTAAATGAAGAACATTTACGTACAGTACTGTAAAACGCAAAAATCCCATTTTTTTTCTCTAAATCAAGCATTATTATTAGCCGTATTAGTTATTTTCTTCCTACGATGCGTTCAGTGTCATCCTTTTCATCTCATTGACAAGCCAAAATATTCTGTTTATATATTTTTTTTCATGGGCAATTGACCATGACTTTATCGGTAAATGTTCGCCATTTAAGAACTACTTTTACCTGAAATGCAATCTACGATGTAAAAAAATATTTTAATAAAAAATATAATGAGAATAGTCCATTCTCTTGGCAAAGTCTCATTCGAGCATTCCCCTTAAGAATCATAGTACACAATCTATACCGATGATCTATACATACCACACATGCTCCGGTGCTACCATCTGTACTCCCAGCGCAAAGGTGTCCTTCATTTAGCGGCAGTGTAAGCGCATACCGATCTCTACATAGCTGCAATGGCAGAATTGGCAGCTCAGCCTCCAGTAAAACATCTGTCAGATTCCCGTTTGTCTGCTCTCTACCCCATCCTGTAGCATAGCACTCATCTCTATAGTCTATCCTGTTGTTGTCATCAATAAACGGATCTATTTCTTCGCCAAACATCAGTTTCTTATCACTCCTCTCACTGTTTTTCACTTGTCTTTCAATACCTAGTTTACCTTTGATAAGCTTCACTACACTGTCTAAAGATGCACTGTCATATGCAAAATCGTTTTCGGAATCGCTTTTGCGCACTTCTTCTTGTCTGTCCGTCTGCTTGTTCGAATCATTGGCAACACGAACGTTGTATCTTAAATTTTTGTGTTTTTTCGTGAACCCTGCGAATACGTTCTTGGTTAGGTTGTTAAGTTTTTCTAAATATTTGACAGCAGTGTCAGGGTTGGGCTTTGGAGGTTTTGTTTTCTTTTTAGCGAGGTCTGAAGGTGGTTCTGGCCTGGCATAGAAGGCTGACGGCTTGTCAGAGTTAAAGGTGAAGGGCATCTCTAATGGAGGCAGGCAGATTGTTCGTATCCTGCTCCCAGGTGTCACGTCAGCTGCTCTTGTCATCTTCATCAAAGCTGGAATGTAAAAAAAATTATTTTAATATACTTACTATAGAACATTTCTGTTAGTAATTATAAATAAGTAAAAATGTAGTAGCATTTAACACAACTTCTGTCAATAAACTCGTATTCAGTTCGGTAAAAATTTAAAATACTGTGTGTGTTTAATTCTCCAATAAATAAAGTAATAATATAAAAAAAATTTTGCTAAAATCTTTTAATTACCTACCTAAAATGAATCAACTAAACTACTAATATTATAAATGTAAGAATAGATATCTTAATCTAGTCCTTTAGTGGAGACAACATAACCTCGCTAGAAAGAAAAATGCTAACCATGAGCTAAAATAGACGCCAAAGTATCAAGTATTTGCTTGTCGCAACCCACTTTGTGTCGGAACACTATTTTAGGTCACCAGAACATTATCAACAGGTAATAAATAACTCAAAGCTAAATCATTCACTTCACACACACACACTTCACACTTCATTCAAATGTGTAACGTACCAATGTCGTGCTGGTAGTTATGGAATCGGTGATGAAGCACGATCCTCTCGATGGGTACGTACGACCCGCGCTGCTCAGCTCGGTCCCATTCGCCGAGAACAGCTGTCCAAAGCGCAGGAAGGGGCAGGTTGAAAAGTTCGCTGGAATTTTAAAGTTTAGATAATCAGTCCGAAGAATGTCAGAAACAATGAATAGTTAAAAAGATACAGCTAATGACTAACGTACTGTAGTTTTATCTCTAGATGTAACCTCTCCTAGACACGTCACACGCAAGAAGTAAAAAAAACCTAGCTTAAAAACTATGAAACTAGATTAAAATTACACAACTTAGTAGACCTAAAAAGTAGTTACTAGTTTAGTATTATATTATTATATTTTTTTTTTGATTATCAAGTGACGAGACGAGCAAGACGTTTGCCTGGTGGTAAGCGTCATGCGCACCACTAACAATAGCAATGCCAGAATTGTGAACTTGCGAACACAATCCTGCGCCGCACTGCACTGCGCTTGTCACCCTGAGATATTAGACGTGGTAATTTCTCTGGAACATGGTCCTTCAAAATCTTTGCCTAAATTAATGTGTTCATGAATAACATGTCAGGAAATGTCCTAAGCCTTTACTATTGGTTTTTGTACGTGTAATTTTTTTTCTGAAATTTGAGTATACCTACTCACGATGCCTTATGCTAAGTCTTATCTCCAATCAGGACAATACGTAGATATTCGTATACTTCAATAACTTCAACTTGACTCGAAGTGATGATGAAAACAATCAAAATACAAATAAAATTATAAAGTCACTATTACTTATGTATGCAGTGTGCTGTGGTGAGCAGCCACGAAGGATGCACCAGGACTCCGCCACACCAGTGCCCGATGAGTCCGTAGTTTGGGTGCAGTAGCTGAAGGGACACCTGAAAACAATTACATTATTGCTGTTACAAAGGCTTACTTCGTTTTTTTTAATGATTGATACTGTTGGCCTCAGGTAGCCCCTACAGCGTCACCGGGCTTTAAACTTCTTACTTCGATTGCTTGTTTGCACAATTTAAAATGCTTACAGAACCAACGGAAGAAGAAGCAGCGTCCTCTTGGTTAACGGTGGTGAGCAGACTGCGGTCATCCCTAAGCCACTTGCTAAGTGTGGGGAATATCATAAGCCTAAGCCATAAGCGTATCGTATTTTTCACTAAAGGGAAGGCCTTCATCCAGCAGTGGACGTCTTCTAGCTATTGATGATGTTTTAATGAAACATACGTGTATAAGTTGATGTTATAAATTATAAGTTGCGCTTAGTATGTATATATTTCTCAGACATTATAATTTAATTATTTATCAAGAGTTTGGCCGTCACGAGATAACAGGCTAAAGACTTGCAAACTTACATATTTATATATTTTTTTGCTTTTCCAATAATAGAAGAAAGGACTTGTCTTGTTACTCTACCGCGTAAACTCCGAATACTATGAAACCCCACTAGAATAGTTTAAAAAAAAAATTAAGTTATTTTTACGAATCAATTTTTAAGTTGAACATCACGACTGATCCTTACTCGGTGACTTTTGAATACCGTGATTTACTACAATTTATAAATATACCTACCTATTATAGACAACACTTGAGATGAAGCATCAAATCCTTATAAAGTAAGTATTTGTATCACGTTTATTGTACCCTACTTCAGATATATGGTACTGTTCAGTTATAACTTGTCGAAGCTTTTCTTCTATTGTGACAGTAATTTCAACCGGAATTATTCCTAACATACTTTTTCAAAGAAGGAATCATGATACTACCTGCCAAGGCCAGGCTCCTCGCTTGGACTCCCTTCCCTTGATGATGCGGAGCTGACCAGCTGGCCTGTCTCTGGGCTGCCGGGTGTGACGTCGCAGTGGCACCCCACATTCTGGAATATTCGTTTAACATATTTTTTATATGCCTGCTGGACGAAAATGGTTACTTTTGCTCCACGTAGCGGGTAAGGTACCTTCCTCCCCGCAGTGGTACGTAAAATCTTATACACACCACGGGAGTAAGTAAAAAAGCTTTAGATCTCATTTTAGTCACCCTCGGCTTCGCCTCAGGAGGCAAAATACATGAGATCAGAGGCATTCTTTACTTTTGCTCCCTAGGTGTGTAATATACTATTAAAGTGTGTTGACTAATCTGCTTATTTAGTAGGTGTAGGACTGTAGGTGTACATAGAGTATTTTTAAAAGAATTTGTAGCTTATTCCGTCTTTATTAGTGTGTAAATTATTTTCTTTCCTATGATTGCCACCAGGGATAGCTTTCAGCAATAAGGCCGCCAATTGTAGCACTAGTTCATAAGGTTCCCTTTGTATATTTTTTGTTTTAGTTTTTGATGTTAGTAATTAAGCGTTCCTATTTATCTATTACCAGAGTGAATAAGTGTCTTCTGAGCCTGCGCACTTCATATTTGTCCACATCATCGCTTCTATTACCATCAGGAAAGTTTTGGTCAAACGTGGACATAAAAGAGTTCAAGAAATAGTTAGTAATTAAGTTTCTTTATGCTGACAGTTTCTTAAACAAGCACAATGCCCTTTGAAGGGCTATTCATCTTAGTTTCTTTTCTAAATAATAATTTGCTTAAATTCCTAGTAGCAAACTCATCAAATGATTTGTGAATAGCTTTTTCCAACTTTCTTAGCTAAGTTCTAGTTTGCTTACAAAAACTGCATTGTTAAGGGTCTCTACATAAATCATCTCCAAAATTATGATTGATTTCAAACGTCAAAATACAAGCATTAGCAATGAAAAAGCCATAGCAGGAACTAAACGATTAACCACAAAACAATGCTCTGACAACCATAAAATTAGACAAAGATTTCAAAAAACAGCAGTCACAAAAAAAATTATACGTATTACTTTAAATCTTACTTCAACCAACATTATTTATACAAGTAGGTAACGTTATTAATGATTCAACTTGCGAGTAATTTGCGGTATAATAGCAATAATTACTATGTTTAGAGTTCGTTAGTAAAACGATAACATCACGTAAGTAAGTCCGACAGAGCGGGTAATGACCACACGCGTCTTGAGTTTACTTTGATGATGTTTTGATGGATTGATAATTATTTGATTAACACTAATAAGGAGGTGAATTGAGGAAGCCTTGAAGAAGCAAATAAAAATTTGATAGTTTTAAAATTAATAGCTTTGGCATTTTAAGGCATTTTTATAACTTATTTCTAAACAAGACTTATAAGAAAAGGAGGTTTATGGTATTTTAACAGTCTATAATATTATGTTCATCTATTGAACGAAGAACTAAAATATTTTGAATAAGTCAATTGCGTTGTAGCTCTTTCGCGTCTCATAAGCTATAGTGCATGTCAGCAAATCTAGGCGGATGCTACAACCTTAATTCGTGTTTAACAAAAATACAACTCCTATAGTGTATTCCCGAAGCATCATGTACGAGCCAGTTCCCATTCCTAGCTAAGTATGTTATCCTTATTTTTCCACACCGTCACTTAATACCACACTTGTGTTACTTGTGGTCAAACACCTAGCCTGTCAACCATAAAAAATCTGTCAAATATGTCATAATTATGTTTATCACCGGGACTTAATCGCGCACAAATAAATTTATTTTTATTAAGTCTCGGTGATATACATAATTAAGTATTAAAATCGGGAAATATGTCATGTTTTGCAATCAAAGAAAGAGCTCGATAAACAAACAAAGGGTGCGATACGTAATCCCTAATCATGAAATCCCAAGCATCACATCAACAGCCAGAAGGCGTCCCCTGCTGGACGAAGGCCTCCCCTTTTATACCCCTATTAAAAGGCAGGACCCCCAGTTAGGCATAATGCCCATGCTTAGCAGGCGGCTTGGGGATCGCAGAATGCTCACCACCGTTAACCGAGAGGGCACTGCTGCCCGACATGGACCTAGGTATTGCGTATGCCCTTAAACTGCATCCAGAACAATCGGAGAACGGGCAGCAGCATCTGCTCGGTTAATGGTTGTAAATTATGTACAATAATTATATATATATATATATCTTATGATAATGACAATTTGTAAGAAAATTGTGGCGTGGCGTTACGACCTCTGCTTTTAGTTACAATATCTTACCTTACCTTGTTTGGATAAGAATCCACTGGATCCACCTATCCTCATTCAGTATGCTCTTACTTAGCCAGAGCTAATTTCATATATTACGGTATTCAAGTAACATAACAATAATAATATGTGTCGTTGAACCCCGATCATAGCCTGGTTGTTTGTTTGAATTCAATACGGTAACATAAAAAGACGGTAATTATGCAGTTCGTTGCACAATTTAATTACTCTATAAAAAGTTGAAACTTCCTTCTTTATAATATACTAGAGGTCCCCCGCGACTTCGTCCGCGTGCGGAAGAAATTCGGCCCGCTCCCAAAATTCAGTACTTTAAATCATCCCAAACAATATTTTTTTGCCCGCCCCCACAACTCCCCGAACTCTACCAACTATACTGACTCTATCGACTCTGCCGACTCGACCGACTCTACCAACTTCCCCCCTTTGAATGAACTACCCAGATTTCCATTTTTCATCACTATAACTTTAAAAACAAAGAACATTCCATACAACATTCCAACCCCCCTTTACGGCTTAAATCGTACACTGTCAAAAAAAAATTGAAATCAGTATTATTTATTTTAAAATTATTCGATTTTTTCTCGCCTTTTAAACCTTCCCTAGACCTCCACGAACATTTCAAGACTAAGATAAGATAAATCTGTTCAGCCGTTCTCGAGTTTTAGCAGTTTTAGTGAGACTAACGAACAGCAATTCATTTTTATATATATAGATTGACCAATATACAAAATAGGAAGCTACTATCAGGAAATGGCGAAGTGAAACCAGCAGGTGCGGAAGGTAGTGCAAAAAGTGTCATACAAACGATATACATTATGCAACGTGGTAATGATACAGATCAGAAAGAAACAGACGGTGAACTTCGTAATCGCCGACATTCAACGAATTGAATAAAAACGGTGAAACTATTTAAAACAACTAAATAGTAAAACGGCAGACTCAATAGATTGCGGCACAACCACGACTAACTTCAAAAACGAAAATAGTATGTCAAAAACATCTGTTCAACGTCAATTCCATAGTTTTTTTTTGAAGCCGTCTTATATAGATTTTTGCTTTTCTTGACATCCTATTTCTTACCAATATTTTAAATGCGAAAGTCAATATTCTGTTTTTTGAATTTTTGGATTGAAAGTATGTGTGTTGGTTTTTTTTCTCTTCTTTCACGCAGCATCGGAACAACGGACTAAAGTGAGTTTCGCTATGTATGTAGATTTAGGTTCGGAGAGTGACGTACCAGCTACTTAATATCCTAAATGATAACAGTATGAGTACCTGCTTAACAATACCTTCGCACTGATGGAAAGAAAGTCTAATTTTATTTTTTATTTTACCTGAAGTTTATGTTCTTTGTTTGTAATTTAAATTTGGCAGAAGGCTCAAAGCGATATGCCAAATTACGTGAAATAAAAAATAAAAAACTATTTCTGACATATTATTTTACTTTGTAACTTTAATTTATTTGTTAAGATATGATTTTGATTTTTTGATAAATGGAATGTATACCAATAGTTGCATAAATAATGTTTATCATTATTTGATCATTATTCAATATCTATTTGTCTGTATAGTTTGCTGTATTTAAGGGTGCTACTATTTTCATTGACAAATACGTGTTAACCGGTAAGCTGTTTGAATAATTACATAATAATTTTGTTTTTCCATATTAAATTCATTCTTTTATAACCATATGTCTGTATACCTTAGCCAGGTAGAAGCTAGAGCTCCTAGTATCTATTATTTCACCTATGTTTACCTAGTTTCACAGACCAATAAAATCATTGTATCATTATATCATTGAAAATATAATTAATCCAGGAAAGCGGCTGAAACCGTATGGCGCTTCTAGTAAGAAATAAATTTATGCCGAATTATGGTTCTGTGGAAAGCTCTGCACGTCTTTATATTTGGACATCTACCTTTTTCTAATCTGCGCTAAGGAGGCGATGCGTAAAATGCGAAATCCCATGAATAATGTATAACTCATCAGCACACGTAATGTTGTAATGAGTTGTAACTCAATCCGGTCAATAGGTTTGGTTTCCTATTTATATAGAGCTGTTTGCGGAGCGTCATCTTTAACGACCGTCTATTTACGGGTCACTCGCTCGCGTCATTTAACCCGTAAACATGAATGATATGTACCGTGATAATAATTGTGAATTGAGCTCGTGATTTTTCTCAGTTTTTTATAAAGAGGTGAATTCACATGCACCATTGAATTTCTTCTCCGGACGTATGCAGACCTCTTCGTGGTTTCTAACTAATCCGCTACTGGTGACTGCCAGTTATTCAACCGCTAAGCAGTAGTGCAAGCAATACTGTGTTCCGTCTTGAAGGGCAATGTTACCAGAGAAATTATACTGGGTATGAAGACAACGAATCTAACATCGAACGAATTTAACATCGAATATCTCAGGGTGACGAGCGCAGTGCAGTGCGGCGCAGGATTGTGTTCGCAAGTTCACAATTCTTGTACTGTTACTGTTAGTGGCAGGCGTGACGCTTACCACCAGGCGAACATCTTGCTCGTCTCTTCACTTGACGGTATTAAAAATAAAAGTGTTTTGTCTTCTTTTTCAAACTAAATGCGTAATTCGAAAGAAATGGACAAAACGCTTTTTAACTAAAATAGGTTTAAAATAGGTTTTAGTGTTCTAGGTATAGTGTTTGATTTTTTTGAACAACAACATTTAGAATCTTTAGGTTTTTTGACCAAGATTGAGAACTTAACCTGAAACCTGAACCTGAACTTAGTCTGAGGCATAGTATGAATTAATATGACCGTTAAAAAAAATTAGTAAATGTACCGCACATTTAGTAGTCATGTAGTCGTGTGCGGTATTAGAAGAGTAAGAATAAGAGGTGAAGTGTATTAATTATACCGGTGAAACATGCGTTCGTGTATTATAATGAAACAACTATTAACATCCGGTTCTATAGAGACAATATTAGACCACGTAACCGTGTTTTTGCGTCAAAGAAAGCCAGTTACGTCACACCGTGTCGTAATTCACATAATTACTTTTACGAACAAAAAAATCAAAACATTTCAGCCAATAGTCGCCGAAATGTTTCCATGTCGCCTGTTTTTGTGCTGTTTCGAAAAGATTTCACTATTCTCTGCTAATTACAGCATTGACAGGAGATTAACGTGTTTTTAATTACTGCAGTTCCATAATTACTAATTATTTCGCTATTTATTAAGAGGGAATCTGCGATTCTTCATACAAATGTATTCCCCTATTTTTTTCCTGGATAACTCCTCTAGAGCAATTTTTTTAAATCTAGGTCTACAGTAGACGTGACTCTGTCGTTTCCTTTTTTTCAGAAACTAATAGCTAAAAAAATATAACGCTTTAAACATCTTCATAGTAACTTTTGGAGAGCTATATTTTCTTTAGCAATTAGTTTCTGAAAAAATACAAGAAAATGACAGAGACACGTCTACATTAGACCTAGACTTTATAAAAAACAAATGATTGCTCTAGAGGCATTATCTAGGACGAAAATAAGGGAATACGTTTATATGAAAAAGCGCTCGCCCCCATAGATCTTCCTAGATAATGACTCTTCATATTTTTTTATAATGTCTAGCTCCACTGTAGACATGTCTCTGTAAATATTTTTTTATTTCAGCAACTACTTGCTAAAAAAATATAATCCTCTAAAAACACAATGAAGGTTTTTAAAGGGTTATACTCGTATTTTTGAGGCATTATACATATCCAGGAAGAAATGACGGGAATCTATTTGTATAGGGAATCGAAGACCGGGGAAGACTCTTAATCGAGGATTGACTTCGATGACGCTTATTATAAGAAGCTAAGCTGTTACGTGCTTCTCTTCCGTTGACTTCCATTATTCTATTGAGCCGGTAACACCAGTCAAGTAAGGCTAACATAACCAAACTTTTCGCTTTTGGCCTTAGTCCAGCAGTTCGGTCTCGGTCTGATGATTATGAAAATGAACCAAACTTTTAGCCTAATTCATACAGTTCATAATACATAAATATTATAAATTTAAATAAAACTCTGTTTTAAATCCAGTAATCGTAGTAAAAGACTTAGAAAGAGGGTAGTTCGTTATTTTCGAACTCTTTTGACAACCACCCGCATTCTTCAGATAACTCGTGAACATTGCCCATGCAACTGCGGCGTAATATCGGGAGCTCATTTCACAACATAATCACGGTAAATATCCCATTCATAATAATAGAACTTTAAATAAAACTTTAATAATGATAAATAATTATTATTTCTTCTTTAAAGCACATCCCTTCTTTTCGTATTCGTAATTTTTCTCCATCCTAAGGTTGCCTGGAACAGATTGATTTTAGTGATAAGGCTGCCATTTGTGCAGTAGTATTTAAATTTATTTAAACATTTGTGTGTATGTTTCTTTGGTGTGAGCAATAAAGAATAAATCATAGTCAGCAAAAGGTATAGTGATCATTGACACGACAGGAATTGTCAGGTTCCACTCTGCAGCCCTTACCTCCGGCCGCTTGAGCCCTTCCCCGCTGCCGGCGGCACCCTGATTTTTAATTTACTATACATAGATAAATGTATGTTTTTTCATTTATTCAATGTTAAAAAAAATAAAAAATACGATACGATTTCACGATGTTATCAGAGAAAGCAGATCGACTCCTAGAGATGACCCGAGATGTTGATCACAATTCGTTATTCAATTTGTCTATTGCTTGGATGCCTTAGGCACTATTTCTATCGCATATGGGTAATATAAAAATGGATCTATCGGGAACAAAAAAATCTCATCAGATACCTTTTGTATCACATCTTTGATAACAGATCCAATGAGAAAATAAAATCTCACTAGATCCATCGTGGATCCGGCCAATGTATCTACTGAGATTGATCCGTTAAAATTTAGATTTTCATGGCCTACGGTTGAAATCTCGAATCGAATCGAACATTGTTTCAGCTCGAAGGTGGTAGCTACAACCCACTGAGTACTACCCTACCAACACGATTTCAGTGTTGGCCACGTTGTAAAACCTACTAAGTATATATCTAAACTAGATGTTTCATAGAAAAATTACATTCACCATCGACGAAATAAATGGCAATAAAACAGCATTTTATTTAAAGGTTGACCCTACAGTAAAAGTTTTTCACAATGATGAGTACAATGACCTTCTCCTTTCGCCTGTAAACTTGTTACGCGTAACCCTGTATAATTATACAAGGATATCACTTTCTCGCGTTCCATGAGTCACTCATAGTTCACATGTAAGTTTATAACCTCAACCTCTCTCATCTAAGCAACTAAGAGCCTACAAACAAGACGCTCTTTTATGCGACAGAATAAAATTTTGACAAAGATAAAGAGGTTGGACACAAAATTGTCAATACTTGGAGTGTGACAAAAAGAGTTGACGTGCTTCTTTTTGCTAAGAGTATTGTGTCGACCAAGAGACCGGACTATGCTTTGCTCATCTTTATATCGACCGGCCGTGGCCAGATTTTCAAAATTGATTTTAAAAGAGTCATTGTTAATTTGCTAAGTCCTATTTCACGCAGCAAAGGATATTATATAGTGCTGAATGACTTTTTGCATTTACATAATTGGAGGGATGAAGGGTGAAATTAACCATAACATAACATAGGTTTCAATTTAAAACTATAGTTTGGTCTTTTTAATTAGACTTGACTGTTTAGTAATTTAACGAAATTTGTACCCTAAGTCCCAAGTCCCAACTCAATACATTAATAGCTGGGTGAAACAAAATGTTAACTAGCGTTATTACATTTATTAGCATTATGTTTATAATTCACCGGTTCTATTATCAATCCAATTTCAATATGATTTCTCAATTTGACTACTTAATTTTTAATTTCAATAACATCGTAATTTATTCCAGTGACTATTTAATTCTAATATTTTAATGCACCTAAACATACTTATATAGTTTTGGAATGTGATACAGATCTGCAATATGTATATACCAACTATTTAAGTAAACTGTCACATCCTGTTTCATATGTTCACTAAATAAATTAATAACCTTCTCACATCCGGGTAAATTGTACATGCAGTTTTGAGAGTCACGGGACAAATTGTCTTCACCCAATATTTTTGTACCTAAATGTGACAAAACTACAATTAAATAATATTTTTTCTATAACAATTAATGTTTTTACTTTCTGTATTAAAAACATTAATTAGAACACCATAATACCACCCTACCGTTCCATATATTTTAACGACAGCAGTTCGCCTCGTGTGTGGTGGCCCTAACTATCTCTAGGAACAATAAAACCGCCTCATCATCGCGTATCGTTCATCTTCGGCAATTAGTCGCGGCGCTTCCGACGGCTATCAGCCATCTACATGAACAACTGTCTTCTTATCTGCCATCGCGACACCGCGTAATTACTGCTCGTTAGTTTTGTAGATATTTTTATTTGCTTTTGGGTTTAACTGCTGCGGCATCCTCGCTTTGCCATGTTACCCGTGGCAGCACTCACGTAGGACTCTCAAACTCATCACGGTCCTATTTTATGAAGTTTATTTGCCACAAATCTAAACTTGCCGCTATGGTATTTTCCGCACATATTGCATAAAAATCTAACAGTAAGTAGATAAAATCACTAGAAATTAGACGGAATTTGATTCATTCGATCTTTTTAAGAAGGTTTTGTGAAGCCATTTCAATCAATTTCTATAAATGCATTAAATGCGCGAGCGAAACTTCATACTTCTTGATAAAGTTTAACTTGACAAAAGTATAAAAAATTTAAGATGGTTTTGGGTCCGTAGTCCGTACTCTAAGATCTAACTACAAATACGCACCAAAGAAGTAGTTCAAAAGATCAATTCTTCGAATAATTACTCTGGTAATTTGGTTTTAGGTACAGTTATTTACATATTTTTATTGGACCGGGCCTGGAAAGATATGTAGGTAACCGATTCATCAGAGGTCTTGCTTCACACTGTTTTGCTTAAATTTTTTGTTTTATTTTTTCAACCAGTAAAGCTAACTCCTTCAAGTTCACAACAAAACAAAATACATCATTTCTACGACAGTTTCCATCATGAAATCTCAATTTTCCGAACTATCTATAACGCATCTTGCACATTGCATCACCATTCACCGGCCTCATACAAAAGCCATCTACTGATGTTTCTCAATCAACGTGTGACTGAACTCAGCATATCAGAGCGCATGTATCATATATATTGTGATGATCATTATCATGCACTTTCACTGCATGGCTTCTGGTTGTGTAATCTATGGTTATGTCAAATTCATTGTCATTATGGGAAAACGATTTGTCACAATGCCCTGCGATTGAATCGAGATTTGGGCTTGGGTTAATGATGTAAGATTTAAATTGAGTAAGATTTAATTTGATTTGAGAGAATTATTATTTTGGTTGTGCAATGTCTTTTTTTGACTGCACTACTGTAGAGTGTGGTTAGATACTTACTTGGCCGTGGTTTTGACCATAATATTATGGTGCATTATTCATGTTAGGATTTTTCAAAATACGATTATTTCTAAAATTCTTTTTTTTTTTTTTAACATGTAACTTAAAAAAATATGTTCACTAATTATTTTGGGACCACTTCGAAACTATACCCTTTCAAACAAATCCATAATTATTAAAAGTGGTGTATAATTGACGAAGAAATCGGTGAAAATACATTTTACAGTCGAACATAGAACCTCCTCCATTTTTGAAATCGGTTAAAAACAAGATTTTATAAGCAGGTGGCCCTGGTAGCAAAATCTAGTCCAGTTTGCCATAATCATTATTGCATTGTTATCAGGTTAAGCATGGATAATAAATTTCAACATATTCGCGCTTCGAGAACTGGTTCAAAATTCAGTTGCAAATGATCTAAACATACAAACACTGCAAGTTAAATATAAACTTGTAACAAAGTGTTAAAATCAAGTGATCAGATCTACACGGTCTTATTAACAAAGGTCGCTTTAATTAATATTGCGGAAATCAGATTTAACAAATAATATAAAAGCTATATTGCGCAAAAGTTAAATGACATTAATTACCTTGCAGCTTAAGTAATTCCCTGTAATATGTAAGTTATGTAAGTAGCATTGAAAAATCATAGTCTGTTAATCCATGCCTTTGCTTCAAATGTTTCTTATATCATTTTTTTACTTAAGTGAAATTAAACAGGTCTAATGAGAAAAGTATTCCCCTCCCTATTAGGGGGAGGCCTTCGTCCAGCAGTGGACGTCTTCCGGCTGTTGATTATGCATCACATCATGTGAATGAGAAAATTAAATTTCACTAGATCCTTCGTGGATCTGGCCCCTGTATCTACTGAGATTGATCCATTTTGAGTGGTTTAGCTTTTATGTCATAAGAATGTTTAAAAAAATTGTTAAATGAAACAATGATTTTGATTTAACTTAATATTAAATTACTTACCATTATGGAACTTACTTCCTTATTTAACTTACTTATTATGGAATAATTCATCTCGAAAGTTATTAAAGAACGCCAATACTATAGTTGTACCCTGGAATTTGCGGACGCCTCTACTTAGGTTTGGTGCGAACTCGATACCTACGTTTGCGCAAACACATCCTTGAAGTCTGGGTACCGCTCTATCAACTTCAATGGCATGGACAGTCGTTTTATCTTACCATCACGACATCTCATCCATTTTATTACTAGATAACATAAAATTAAATGAAGAGTTTGTTGTGTATCTCGGTAAAAAGATCTTGATAGCAAAATTTATAATATCTCTGGTCTCATTTTGGATTAATGGCTGCTTATTTATTATTGTGTCGATTGATTAGATCGATTTGGACGCAAACCGCGACAAACTGAAGAGCAGACTGAGACACCCGACCACTTTTCATAGAATTATGAAATGTCACTCTTACGTGCGTGCACTAAAATTGGCTACATTAGCCATATCCGAATACACCAGCGAAGTTTACCTGACTAAAACGCAGAAGCGGTCGCCGTAGCCGAAACCTGCATGGATGACATTATTATTGCTATAATACCAGGTTCTACCACTTATCATCAGCAACATCATTCGTTACCGTCATGCAAAAACGAGCCAAACGTGCTATATGTGGAGTTCAGAACGACGTCTCATGCGTAGAGCTATTTAGGGAACTTCAGATACTGCCCTTGCCGTGTGAGTTTATTTACCATATAGCCCTTTTCACCCATGTAAACCTAGACACGTTCCAACGTAGGGGCATTCACAGCACGTTAGATTTACGAAGCAATAAAAAGAAAGACCAACTGATAACTCCGTCGCACTGTCTCGTCAAGTCGGAGAGGTCAGTGTATATTTTGGGGCCCGCGATCTACAACCGTATACCAGCTTCCATTCGGGATGCTCCTTCCACCGGGTGCTTCAAAACCAAGCTCAGAGCGTGGTTACAAGAGAATTTGTTTTATAACATTGAAGCTTATTTTAAAATAAGAAAATAATATTAAAATTTAAAATTAAAATTTATAATTTTTTTAAATTATTATTTCATTTTAGTTAATGATTATTTTTTTGTGACATATTTAATGAAATTTGACTTCTAACTTTGGTGTTATCTCAATAAACTATTTGTATTTGTATTTGTATTACCGACAATGTTTAAAAATATGCCAATAGCGTTGTGAACTTGTACTATTGGCTAATCCAATTTGCTCAGATTTCTGCGTTTTATGCAAACTTTCATGGCTCGAGGCGGAATGGTCTTTGCTAAAACTCTTTGAAGTGGCTCTCTCTACTTAACATTCTACGATTACCAGTCCATCTTTGCAATGTCACTCGTGCCATCTTTTCGATCAAACAATTAAGGTACGACGTCGTTAATGGCATTCAGTTTTTTTTTATACTGTTAAGTGACGAGACGAGCAAGACTTGCATTAGATTGCTTGGTTTTAGTTTGCATTATACTCGCAGACTACTAAAGTAAGTTCGTATAGGCTGAGTGGCCAGCCCTAGTGTCAGAGTTAATGTGCCGCCTGAAGGCCTCTGACATGGCTGACGGTTGTTGTTATAGAAACTAGAACAAACAACCGGGACCAACAATTTAACGTGTCATCCGACCCACGGTAGCGCTCAGAAATAAATGCCACTCACGGTCACCCATCCGAAGCCTGACCGGACCGTCCATTGCTTAACATCGGTGATCTTTTAGAATTACTTAGTCAAGCTACGCCACGAGCGCTACATATTGTACTTCTAATCTATTATTTTATATTGAAAGTAGTGCTCTATCGTAGACTGCATCTTCGTATAACATCAGACGAGATGGCAGTCAAACGCAAGCTTATAAATAATAATAAAAAATGGTACGTTAGCATAAGTACTCATTTAAGGGACTTCATGACTTTAATTTACTAATTAATGGTGTTTTGCGATATTTTCTTATGTTTCTCACGTATCCTAAGGTTCCAATAATAGATACATGAAAATCCTTTAGTTTTTGGTTCCAAAATATTCTGATTAGTCCAGGATGTCCACCTACGTAACGCACAATGACTTGATAATTTGTAGTCGATAATTGTTATAATAGTATACAAGAAAATGCTTGTATTAAATATTAATATCGCATAAAATTTACTCGCAACTACATTTTGATTAAAAATATTATCCAACCAGGTTGAGTCTTCATTCAAACTTTATTTCTCATTTTCAGTCTATAATCGCCCATTGCTACGCATGGGTGTCTTATAGCTAAGCACCTCTTCTTCTAGACCTCTTATACCGGTCATCTGCCAATCTTATCCATATTAAACACATTACCAACCCACTTATTAAGCTTTGTCCATAGTTGTGTATCTATAAATACTAAAGGATTTTTTTTTTGCACCATAATCTGGGGTATTAACAAAAAATATCGCACTCTCAAATCGTGTACAAATTGTAACCACAGAACCAAATAATAGCAATCAAACCAAACAATAGAAATGTAAAACAGGTTAATCACCAAATTCAGACCCTAACCGGACACAGTAATTGTCACGTAACGAACGTAAATCACGTGTTACGTAACGGAGTTGTTACGTTTGCGGCTGTCTTGTCTGGACTGCGTGGTGTGAGTTACTGGCTGCAATGTGACACTTTCATCCGTTGGTTTGAGCAATCACAAGTACTTTTGATTGTTTTGTTGAAGATGTTTAAGATAAAAAAATCCATTATTGAATAAAGCCTAGCCTGGCCTACAAAATACAAACCTGTAGTTAATGTAGTAAAAATAAATGGGCTTACATTAGAGCAGAAGGACTTCCTTCTGAGTAAGCGTGTTCCATCCTAGACCGCACTAGTGCATAACACACGTGGACTTTGACTTGCTGACAAGCAACTGAGTGAAGTCAAAAACAAAAACCATCCCCAGTGTTGTTGGAAATATAATAGGTACATTCACTTTAAAAAACGCAAATCAACATAAATTAAATGGTAATGTTTATGCTATTGAAAACAAAACTTATCACACAATAGTACACAATAGTGACAGTATACAACAGTTGGTAATTTTTAATTTTGCAATTGAGCTTAAAACTAGCTTATCGGGTATAAGATTTAAAGATAAGAGATATTTATAGGGATATTTTTTAAGATTTTGGGATTTTGACATAGTTTTAATCGTAATTTTTTTTTTCAATAATTTTATGTAATAATGCCTGTATGTTCTTTATGGATCTTTTTATATGATCTGAAATAAATGATTTGAATTGAATAAGATTTAAAGGTTCTAGGTTCACAAAAAAATTATGAAGATGGGTTTTCACATACATATTTTAAAACTTAAGAAAAATTCTTACATAATTAGTTTCTATATTTTTTCCTCATACTTAAATTAAATTTGATAAAACCACAAAGAATTATGGCTCCCTAATAATTCCCATACAATTTTTCATCCTAATTATGTATTCCATACCGTTTTAAGTCCTAATAATCAGTCATCCTAATGGTAAATCTACATAACATTACCACACATACCATCACTGCTACTAATATTCATTGGATATAATATTTAAAAGCCATACAATTTTAAATGCTAACAATATCAAATCCTACAGTAAATGAACATAATAGCTACTCATCTGAATATAAAATTATCCAATTTTTTTAAAGTCGCATCATTTCTTATCCTCGCCTAACCTATCCGAGTCGGATCTGTCAGCGAGCTTTAATATACATAGTGTAGCATGAGCACTAAGGATTTCTGGGTTGAAATAACAAAAAGGCTAAGGCAGGAAAAAGGCTTTCCAATATGTGTAATTGGACTGAGAGAGAGAGAGAGAGAGTGAGAGTGACGGGAACCTCTCCCTGAAAGAAGGGAAGTGCGGAAACCTAAAGTTTTCTAGAAAACAATAATGTTTAGGAATGTACTTTATCGACTGATTTATACGAAAATGCGTGTTAATTTTTCGGTTATATATCTTCCTCTTTCACGTAGAATCAAATCTATTTAAAGACTTGACTTTTGCATATACAGACAGTTGGAGGATCACTAACTCTACGCCTATCGGCTATAGGAGGATCACTAACTATACGTCTATCGCCTATAGGGGGATCGCTAGCTATACGCCTATCGCCTATAGGAGGATCGCTAGCTATACGCCTATCGCCTATAGGAGGATCGCTAGCTATACGCCTATCGCCTACAGGAGGATCGGTAGCTATACGCTTATCGCCTATAGGGGGATCGCTAGCTATACGCCTATCGCCTATAGGAGGATCACTAGGTATACGCCTATCGCCTATAGGAGGATCGCTAGCTATACGCCTATCGCCTATAGAAGGATCGCTAGCTATACGCCTATCGCCTATAGGAGGATCGCTAGCTATACGCCTATAGCCTATAGGAAGATCACTAACTATACGTATATCGCCTATAGGAGGATCGCTAGCTATACGCCTATCGCCTACAAGAGGATCGCTAGCTATACGCCTATCGCCTATAGGAAGATCACTAACTATACGTCTATCGCCTATAGGAGGATCGCTAGCTATACGCCTATCTCCTATAGGAGGATCGCTAGCTATACGCCTATCGCCTACAGAAGGATCGCTAGCTATACACCTATCGCCTATAGGAGGATCGCTAGCTATACGCCTATCGCCTATAGGAGGATCGCTAGCTATACGCCTATCGCCTATAGGAGGATCACTAGGTATACGCCTATCGCCTATAGGAGGATCGCTAGCTATACGTCTATCGCCTATAGGAGGATCGCTAGCTATACGCCTATCGCCTACAGGAGGATCACTAGCTATACGCCTATCGCCTATAGGAGGATCGCTAGTTATACGCCTATCGCCTATAGGAGGATCGCTAGCTATACGCCTATCGCCTATAAGAGGATCACTAACTATACGTCTATCGCCTATAGGAGGATCGCTAGCTATACGCCTATCTCCTATAGGAGGATCGCTAGCTATACGCCTATCGCCTACAGGAAGATCGCTAGCTATACGTCTATCGCCTATAGGAGGATCGCTAACTATACACCAATCGCCTATAGGAGGATCACTAGGTATACGCCTATCGCCTATAGGAGGATCGCTAGCTATACGCCTATCGCCTATAAGAGGATCGCTAGCTATACGCCTATCGCCTATAGAAGGATCGCTAGCTATACGCCTATCGCCTACAGGAGGATCGCTAGCTATACGCCTCTAAGCATATATACTATAATGCATAAGTGCATAATATTATTCAGTTTTTAGATAAGTATTACCAATAAGAAAAACTTCCTCTGGTCAATTAAATAAAATAAAATACCAAAATACAAAATAATATTATGATTTATTTGCATTTATTGGGCAGTGTCACCCACAACTAATTGAAATAATTTTCATAAAATAGAGACGTATGAATAAATAAGTAATATCTTCGATAAAATAAATTTGTATAATATTTTTACGCAAACATTGTAAAACAGATTTATGTAGGTATTTTCAATAAGTTTTAAATTGTCATATTAATATGTCAAAACAACATAATCAAGTATCAATTTAAGCGCCAATAAATCCATAAATACAAATAACGAATCACACATTCAAAAAGCAATTACTGACTAAAATCGTACATAATTTATACGATGCATTATAATTATTTCCTACACCGCCCAGTGTTCACAATGGTCGAGTAATCATAGCAATTGCTCAATCTGTCGAAAATGATTGATTTTATAACGCGTACGTAATGCCCTTAGTTATGGGATGTCGTAACGTAACACTGATGTGTGCACACGTGCTTAATGGTCACAGATCGATTGACTATGGTGATGAAGGGTACTTGGTTAGAACAAAATTCATGCCTATGATGTAACTGGGAATCAAAAGTTTGATTAGAAACCGGTAGAGTTCAATTCCAACTTACGTAACGAGAGTTCCGCATCACCACACAAAAGGTATAATACCTGGGACCTGGGTACTTATGTCCTAAACCACTTCTAGAACTACCGGAGGACGGGCAGCAGGAAAGGCGATCTCTCGGTTAATGGTGGTGAGCATTCTGCCAAGCATGGGGATTAGCAAAGCAACTATTCATGAGAGGTCATCGTCCAGCAAAGGACGTATTCTGGCTGATGATGCATTTATAATGTATAATACTAATTTGCGCGGTGACCCTAAAGTGGCCTACTGGCCTGCGATAATAAAAATTGCGAATCATGGCGGCTTTGAACGATCCCGTGCAAAATCTTCATAGGTATGTCCTGAGATGTAATTAAATGGCGTACGTGAATCTATCAACCCTCAACTAAGTTAGCGTCACAGAAAAGATAGGTAAGTATCTATCTGTTTTGTGCTAATGTGGTTGCCTATACGCATTCCATTGCTATCCATAGAGATGGGTATCTCTATGGATAGCAATATAATGATATATGCTGGCCTTAGTCGTGGGTACGCCTAAGGCCAGCAGTGGAATACTAGACTGACTACAGAAGAAGCACAATACAAATGTTAAATTAGAATTTGGATTTTTGCCACTTTCTAGAAAAAAGTGTGTCATGTAATTTATTTCATTTGATGAGTTGTGACGTCATAATGGTCATAGGCACAGACAATAGGGACATCAATGACCGCGGATAGGAAGGAAGTTATACCTTATTACGTGACGAGAGTGTGGGGTAAGTTGTAAGCAAAGAAGTAAAATTTTATGTGTAATATATTATACACAATAATTACAGAAAAAAAGTCATATTCGAATAGGCTAGATGATTGGTTTTTTTTAATTGTCCTATTAAAATGTGGCCCATAAAAATAGCTGATTTATGAAAAGAAAATGAAATCTGATCAAAAATAAGCAACTTATAAGCATTTTAATATCATGCTAGACAGAGGCGAAACAGCAAATCGTGACGTCACTTCTCTGTACGCTATATAAATTCTATTCTGACAAGTAAGGCGTGACATCATTTTTTGTTTTGTGGGAAAGGGACAGAGTTGTCCCTACCAAAAACTTTAAACGCTTATATATCAGAACATTTTAAATTTAAATATTTTATTCAATAAATATACTATATTTTCATAAATTATTTTTCAAAGCTATTGGTTTCAACGATATAAACATCAGTCATCTACCCTATTAACGGTTAGCGGTAGGTTCTATTTTTTTGTGCCCGATCGATCGATTGTGTGTGATCAGAAGGCTATTCACTATGTACGGTACATATAAAGCCTTACATACAAGGTTATACCCAGGTATAAACCGAAAGGGGGTATAATTGGGCCCCTTTAATATGGGGCCAACCCTGAAATCGTGAAAAAACAGCTATTTCATAAAAAATTGATCGAACAGCAATAGGTATAGCAAATAGCTCTAAATATTATTAGTAACCCTATACTTAGTCGGTCTGAAGAAGATAAATGGATAATATAGTTCCACTGATATTTTACATAGATAGATAGATAGATAAACTCTCTATTGTACACACCTAAAGAAATGATTACAATCACAGTGTATACAGTACAGTGTTACTAGAAGAAAACAGTTTTCGTTTCAAGACTTTTTTGCTAAACTATAACTGTACCCGGCCAAGCTTTGCTGTGGCTCATAAATATTGTAATATTTGGTATTTAAATAACATAATATAGCCTATATCACTCAGGTATAGCTATCTATTGGTACAAGGTTTAAGTAAGTCAGATCAGTAGTTGCGAAGATTACCTCGAACAAACATACAGACTCACTAAATTTACTTCTTATTTTTTTTAATTATTAATTATTTTATTTGTATCCATATAACCATATTACCATATAAGGTAAAAAAAATATATATAAAAAATGTCTAATCAAAAATTAAACCAAACATAAAAATATTTAATACCTATTGTATAATAGCCACAAATTATTTAAATAACCCACCCCTAACTGTACCTGGTGCAAAGGTGCCCATAACGCTAGCCGCATTTCCGCGCTGGATTGCAATGGCAATTCTTTGCACCAGATACAAGCCGGAGCGGGAGTCCCTGTAAAAAAATCTTAAAATACCATCTGATATCGCTACGTCTTGCATCATGGACTATGGTTACCAATTACCATAGAAATGCCAAGACCCTAGCAACGTGCGGTGAAAATGCATTATCTCCTATCGTGACTAGCAAGGCGCACGTTGGTTTCGATGACAACCTTCCAACCTTCCTAGAGCCAGTCTTCCTGGCTACCTAGATATAATTAGTTTAAGTCACTGATTATCCACGAGTCTGCTTCGGATCTCCATTATCTGATCCTACCCTGCCCATTCTACTATCGGACGGCCAGAAGTTCGAAAAAGCGACCTCTTCATGGCTGTTATTTCAAAAACACGAATGAAACGGTTCGATTCCATTTTTATTCTGCGAACTGCTAAACAATGTACAAAACATAACGAGTGGATCTTATACCCGATAGAATAGATATAATCTGGGTGTCTTCAAGTCGTGAATCTGTTTCTTCTAGGCAAGCGTGCTCCATCGTAGACCACCCTGAGATAGCGGTCAAACGCAAGCCTAACGCAAACAAATTAGTGCGTTGAGTTCTACAAATCAAAACACGAATATATTTAATGACTGACATGCTAGGCGGGGCGGTAGATTTTAAACTTGAGTTGAGAGTGGTAACTAGCAAGCTCGCAGTAACATTGCCACCATACCGGTTTTATAACGATGTTTTGCATCACTGGCAGCTCAAATTATCGTTGTCGTTAATTTAACCATAGAGTTAGGTTAGGCTTGGTTTGATTGAAATTGAAGAGTGCTTTTCCACTGAGGCGGAGACGAGTTGTAAGTAAGTTCGTATCAACTAAGTGGCCAGCCAGAGTTAATGTGCCACCCGAAGACCTCTGAAAGGAAACGAGTGGTGCGGGGAAGAACGTGTAAATATCGATTACTCATATTAGCCAAAATCTTTTTGTTACTGTTTTGTTTACTGTTACTGTCCGATTCTTTTCCTCACGGATTATGCAACATCTATATATGGCAACGTAATACCAAGCTGAACTCAGCAAATCTGGTTTCCCTCGTAATTTACATTCAGGTACATAACGGGTAATAAAATGCGTGTAAATAATCTAAGTAGGTAAGTACTTAATAGTCAGTTGTGGTAACCATTAAACGTTGTTAGTGGGGTAATAGATAACGTAATATGACATCTCTTCGTGCTAAGCCCAAGTTACAACGCGGTAAGAATGTAAAAACGGGTGCAATACATAAGTAATCGGCGAGCGTGAGAGAGACGGGAGCGGGAAGCATCAATGTTCTGAAGTCTTGTAGTGTTGGTAGACATACGCCTTTTGAAAAGATATACTTACTATATAGTGGCAGGACTCTATTGTAGAGTCCGCCTGAACTGGAAACTGGACTGTTGAGCAGTAGTGTGCAACCATTACTGTGTTTCGGTTTGAAGGAAAATGTTACCAGATAAATTACTGGGTATGTAGAGAATAGGCTAGATGACTGGTTTTTTTAAATTGTCCTATTAAAATGTGGCCCGTAAATATAGCTGATTAATGAAAAATCTGATCAAAAATAAGCAACTTATAAGCATATTAATATCATGCTAGACAGAGCGGCGAAACAGCAAATCGTGACGTCACTTCTCTGTACGCCATATAAATTCAATTCTGACAAGTAAGGCAAGGCGTCATTTATTGTTTTGTGGGAAACAAAAACACCAAAAAACAAAAACTTTAAACGCTAATTATTAACCGATTTAAATATTTTTTTCAATAACTATACTATATTTACTTAAATTCTTCATCAAAGCTATTGGTTTCATCGATATAAACATCAGTCATCTAGCCTATTGACATCTAATATCCTAGGGGGACGAGCGCAGTGCGGTGCGCGCAGGATTTTGTTGGCAAGTTCACACTTCTGGCACTGCTACTGTTATATGCAGGCGTGACGCTTACCACCAGGCGAATATCTCGCTTGCCTAACACTCCATTGCATAAAAAGGTTTTAATTTTTGGTTTCAAAATTAGTTCTTGCCAAATTCTTGTTATCGTGTCATCTTTACAAGTTTATCATGATTTTAGTAATATCTTCATAAAAAAGCAAAGTTTTACTCATCATAATTAAGTAAAATCTCATTAAAATTTTTCAACAACAATACGCTTTTAAGCAGCAAAAAGCTTCAAATTAACGAGCCATAACACGCTGGGCCATAATTATAAAATATCCATTACAGATTCACAAACAATAGACTGGTAACTAATAAGAACAAACAAGAAACCGGTCAACTGCGAGACGGATTCACGCAGCAACTGTTCCGTTACCAAAACAATTTTCACATATATTTTTTTAAAGCTCATTACAATTTTGATAGAACTATTAAACTATAACTAAGTACAGAGTGTCTAGTGCCAGTTTTTCCAAGAGCGTTTACGTATTCGTTCACGTTAACGTAAACTACAATTTGTATGAAATAAGAGCAGCGCCACCTAGTGTCAAACATGTTTGATATGTTTGACACTAGGTGGTGCTGCTCTACACTAGACACTCAGGTAACTTCAAATGAACTTGTAGTTCTGCTCTCCTGGTACTGTGACTACTTTTCTCCTATAATGAGATCCGAATTATGAACCTCTAGTGAACTTCTTCTCTCCTGGTATAATTTTGTTCTAAAATGTGATCTGCACTTTTGACCTCCAATACTTTCATTAGTACTTTGATTATTTTGTACGTATTTTATTTTGTGGCGTCAAGCGAATTTTAATCAACACAGTTCGTTTGTTAACTTAATAAATAGTAATTTGAGGCAGAAATTGTTTGTAGGATGCGACCGAAGTGAGAATTAATGACAGAATCCGATCGAGAAAAAGTCACGGTATCAGACGTTGGTATCAGACCTAAATAAACCTAGTATAAAAGCCACTACAGACGAATTATTATTCTGTAATATAAATTCAACCTATTATTTTATTCGGTTATAAAAGATCAAACACAAAATGCAGTTTCATAACTCAAAAATATTTATTAGCCATAAATAACTTTGTTAATGTTGCAGGCGAGTCACTTTTAGCATAATTTCCTATGATAGTTTATTTTATCAACAGCTATAAGATGTCCACTGCTGGATGAAGGCCTCCCCCTTAATATTGAGGAGTTGCCATAATCTTGCACGCTTGGCAGGCAGCTTGGGGATCGTAGAATGCTCGCCACCGTTAACTGAGAGGGCGCTGCTGTCCGTCTTTCGGTAGTTATGGATGCAGTAAAAAAAGTAAAAAAAGCAAAAAAAAAGTTTGTTTCGATTATAGAAATGAATAGTAATATTGTAGCAAGTAATCGAGTCAGGTTATTCTTAGTACTAGAGATCTGTTGGGTACGGAACCCTAAACACTGCTCCACGACGTCATAAAGTCGGGTCAGGCGATGAACCTGTGACCTGGGTGAAAGTGAGATATAGAATTACCTACAGATTGGTAGGTGCTGCTGTCGATATTATAGCATTATTTTCGCGATATCGAGTAACAATCGTAATCTGCGGTTACTGGTTCGTAACGGAATGGATCAGACATCTACAAGGTGTAATATAATATTAGGTACCTACTTATTTATCAATCTTTAATACATTCTCAAAATTTCAAGTACTACGACCAGTGCTTTAGGCTGTGCGTTGTTATCTGTCAGTCAGTCCGTGAGTGAGTGAGTCAAGACTGTGATTCTTACACTAAGATGTTTTTACCTGTTCTTACACTAATACTGTAAGACAGTATCACAGTCTTGACTCACTCACTCACGGAGTGACTAGTGTAAGAACAGGTAAAAACATCTTAGTATAAGAATCACAGCCTTGACTCACTCACTCACTGCCTGACTGACAGACAACAACGCACAGCCTAAACCGCTGGTCGTAGTACTTGAAATTTTGAGAATGTATTTTGTCGTTATGCGTAGAGGTGTATTAGAAAAGATTTTTCGACATTCTACCCTCAGGGGTTTTAAAAAATTGAACTTAAAGTTGTGAAAGTTAAATTAGTATTTGGATAAATAGTTCAGGTAAAAATAAATATTACTGAGGTGACTAAAGAGGGTGAGAGGGCTTTGAAGAAGAAGAAGAAGAAGAATGAAGAAGAAATGAAGAAGCTTGAATGAAGAAGAAAAAAGAAGCTTCGGATGAAGCTTTGTATGGAACGTCTTTGTTTTTGAAGTTTAGTGATAAAAATTGGTATTTGGATACAATTTTTAAAACAAAAACTGTTATATTTATATACCAGGGTTAGAAAAAAAGGTGAAAATGGGGAGGAAAAAATAAGTTTACTTACAACCCAGTGATATGGAAAATATTTCGGAGCGGGCGACATCTAGTAGAACATAATTTTATTCCAATCATAATCCGGTTGTCTGAATTAGATCGCTTTTAGCGATAATACCGACTTTTGTGCCTATATAATTATATCTTTAATTATTATTTATGTAGTGTAGGTAATTCTTTTGAATATTATTTTTGTTACATATTATGTAAAAAAATATTTATTGAATTTTATTGTAATTCGGCTAAACATTACAGGCTAAGCCAAGTTCCGGGCCCATTGCCAACTCTTACGAAGTCTGTAAGCTTAAAAAGTAATATTGAATTTTGATCGATAACTCAGCCAACGTATACGACACAGTGTGTGTTGCCAGTGATGGCATATGGAACTGAAACGTGGTCTTTAACTGCTGGCCTTTTGGAGAAACTTAGAGTCACGCAACGGGCAATGGAGAGAGCTATGCTCGGAGTTACTTTGCGCGATAGAATCCGGAACGAGGATATTCGCCAAAGAACCAAAGTTACCGACATAGCTCGCCAGGTTTGCTAGTTGAAGTGCCAATGGGAGGGCCACATCGCTCGAAGAATTGACAGCCGATGGGGAAGAAAGGTCCTTGAATGGCGACCGCGAACCGGAAGACGCAGCGTAGGAAGGCCTCCCACTAGGTGGACCGACGACATTGTAAAAGTCGCGGGCAACCGGTGGATGCAAATGGCAGGTTGTCGTACAGTGTGGCGGTCTAAGGGGGATGCCTTCGTTCAGCAGTGGACGTCTCCGGGCTGATGATGACTCAGCCAACAGAAAACAAGTTTATTTTATTTTTGTATAAAATTTTCGGAAACGTGACATTGTAGTAACACCCTGTGTATACAAGGCAAAACTGATAAAGTCATTATAGCGAATCAATGATACTTATTAATGGTAAGTGTGTAACAAAAATAAAGCAATAAAAAACGAAATAAATCGATTATAATGTAGAACTAAAAGTTTCTCGAACTTGATTGAAGTGGATTCGAACAGAGGCTAGTTATTACAACGTTTCTAACGCAAAACTTAAAAGTCAAAGTTAAAATGTTTAATATCAGAATCAAAGAGTAGGAAACTATGCTAGGTAGGTAAACTTCAATGGTCAGTTTTTAAGCAAAAGAGTGACAAGACGTTTGTCACTCTTTAGCTTAAAAAACAATATTCACCGCAAAAGATAGCGATTACAATGTTGGCCCCATAGGTAAAAGTTGTTTGTTATCATTTACAGAATGTGGTCGATTTCGAAGTTTTACATTGCAAGGCTGAAGTCAGTGGCTGCCCGCACGCTAGCCTCGTCGCACGTAACTAATCATACGTGATAGAAAGAGAGCGGCATATCTAGGTGAATATAGGAAGCGGTATCCAGCGCAGTGCGAATTGAATTGCTACTTTATTGCCTAGTAGATAGAGTCCTTATTTATTTCAATTCCTTTGCGGAGTGAACTTTCTGTACGTAGTACTATTATTTATTCTGTGCTAAAGCCTTAAAAATTGGCCACAAGATGCTAAATGATTAGGACTAGCCCTGTTCATCGTCACTCCATTGTAAATTAGTTTTGTAACTCGTATATAACTTAACACCGTAAGTACTTACAATCAATCACGTCATCTGTCGAAAAGTTGTAACAAACAAGTAATAAACAAGAAAGTTGGAAGTAATAAAAGCCATCACAAATGTTTGACATTTCAGAATGCAGCAGCGGTATGCCTCGTTGTGCGGCATTTGTGATTTACGGTCAAGGTTGCAGATTCCTTCCGCGGATCACTTTTACTTTCTCATGAAGTCACGAAGTCGGTTGTAAGTTGTAACGCACGCGCTGGTAGCGACATGGAACATATTGCTTATTTATTATGTATTGTGAATGGGACTTTTTGAAAAAATAATATTTTGCTAATGGGACGTTTTGAAAGCGTCGAATAATGAGGTTCCACAGGCAAAACTTTTAGCAGATGGCGCCAGCCGCGGTCCGGATGTTTCTAAATCAAGTTTTCTTGTTAATCGTTGCTTATAAATTATATAGTTATCTCAGTAGGTATCTGCTCTTGAGGAGGGCGCTGTCGATAATCTAGTCCAAGTAAAAATGGGTACTGTGCCTTCTTTTAAGAATCTATGTAGTTTATATTATACAGAGCTTTAATTTGCAAGGCAAAGGATTGCTGTTGGTAAACCAGTATAATGCAGATTGTCCTGGTTATTAGAGTCTAATGAGAGTAAAACCATTAAATTTGTGGAAAAAAACAATAAAATGTATGCTATGTTGACTATGGCTACCACCTAGCAGAAAAAAAATGCAATTAGCTCCATTTAGCGGATATATTTTTTCTTTTTGTTGGTAATATATTTATATAGCTTATGGCTTTACAAAATAAATATACCGATAAATTATTATATCATTACTGTGTTCGAAGGTGTCCGGTTTGAAGGGTAATGTTACCAGAGAAATTACTGGGTAAGAAGAGATTTAACATCTAATATCTCAGGGTGACGAGCGCAGTGCAGTGCGGCGCAGGATTGTGTTCGCAAGTTCACAATTCTGGCACTGCTACTGTTAGTGACAGGAGTGACGCTTACCACCAGGCGAACTTCTTGCTCGTCTCGTCACGTGTTTTTTTTAAAAACTTAATCTATTAGCTAATTATTACTTTATTGCTAGAATTGTGTAGCGTACATACTCGTAGCAGTCCAGCTCACGCAAGCAGCTGTTTACGAGTTGACGCATGTGCCAGACACCACTGACCCTCGAGTCCACTTGGTGAATAACCCCTGTCCTCAACCTTATTGGAAGGAAGAGGGCGACCTGATGACGCCGCTAGAAGAAGCTTTTTGTGAGCGTGAGTGCTTAGGGTATACACGCAATACTTACGACATAAGTTATTATCTCATCCTTCTAGTTATAAAACTTTTCTTAACCCAAGATTTATTTTTAATTAGGAAATAACCACTTGAATTATTGACAATGTGTGATGCCTTCTACAAATCGCGGAAAACAAACAATAGTGTTTCTCTACATTTTCTCAGATATTTCCCTACGCAGGGAGAGACCTTGATGAGTCTTTGTTACGAACGAATTAACTTTTTGTGAGGCATCGATTTGAATGATTGATACTACACTATTGGAACATACTATTATCGTGAAACACGCGTGCAGTTTGGCGGATACATAGATACACAGAACTTATAACAACGAAGGGTGTTTGCGTCACATCACATCACATCACAATACAATAGTTTATTGATAACACCAAAGTTACACGTCAAATTTCACAAAAAAACACTTAATAAAAGAGAAAATTACAATAGTACATTATGATACAAGTGTGCTATGTTGGTACACTAGAGGCGGTATTATGCTATATGATAGGAAGCCGAGAGCGTAATGACTAATAGCACAAGAGTTCCATACGGCTGTTTTCATCACACTTGCGAGGAAAAACAAACTTTTTTTGATAATAATCAACCACACAGCGAAAACGTCAACAAACATTTGCGGAAAATGGCACCCAAACCAACAATTCGCGCGCAGGTTGTCATTTACTTCAGCGGCATAAGAACTCTTTGTTGGTATTACAAAAAAACTGTAAGTATTACCCGGCTATGTTAAAAGTGCTTCGTATACATACGTCTAAATGCAGTCACGTACAAACTTGACTTTACCGGGTTATACCTATTATAGCACAAGTGCCGTAATGTAAAGTAAAAAGCACGCGTGCGTAATAGCTTAGATTATAAGCCTAAAACCGATGTAATAAGATCCACTTTACAAGCATGTGATGAAAAAACACATTATTATTCGCTTATTTTAAAATAAGCTTCAATGTCATAAAACAAATTCTCTTGTAACCATGCTCTCGGCTTGGTTTTGAAGCACGCGCGTGGAAGGAGCATCCCGAATTTCCATTCAGGTAGTTGTAGATCGCGAACCCCAAAATATACATTGACCTCTCCGACTTGACGAGACAGTGCGGCGGGGTTATCAGTTGGTGTTTCTTTTTATTGCTTCGTCAATCTAACGTGCTGTGCATGCCCCTACGTTGGAACGTTTCTAGGTTTACATGGGTGAACAGGGCTAAGTACCTGGTAAATAAACGTACACGGCACATCATCATCAGCCAGTAGAAGTCCACTATTGTAAGAAAGAAAGAAAGAAAATAATTTATTCTACATCAGGACATTGGACGAAGGCCTCCCTCTTAATAGGGGTGGGAGGGGGCTGTGTCGGGGATTAGTAAATAAAACAAACCGAAATCAGTTCTATTATGAACATAAATAAAATAATAAAGAACATTTCCTTATTTAGTATTTTTAAGAGTAAACAAGCCGTTCACTTCTCGATAGAAACGGGGAAGTAATATTACTCTACTATGTAATATTGTAGGTCCAAGACTAAGTATTATATCAATTTGTCTCTTCGTTATCTAGGATTGTAAATTGATAAGAAATTAAAAAGTTAATAAACATGAAAGTTATGAGCCAGGAAACATCTTGTATTTTATCTCAATTTTAACGTCACTTTGGATGTAAATAAATAACATAAGGAGTACGAAAACTGTAAATAATTTATTTAGCGGCATAGTTTAGTCCATCAAAATTTTAAATAATTTTAGGTAGAATAATTTAGTTCAGTAGTTTATTCATCACAATCCTGCAGCCAAAGGTCGACATTCTCCCTTTCCCACACTTTGTTTGATGAAGAGAGCATGCTTTTTAGCCACGCCCACCGATGAGTTCGAGCCGTCGGGCGGTGCATCCTTAAGACAAAAGCACTAGTTTCTGCGCTCTACCGTCCTCCGTAATGCCTTAATCGGTGTAATTTTCCTCAAATTGTTCCTATTATGAAGTGTAAATGCGTGAAAGTGGATCCAATTCGGTGTTACATTGAACACTAATCTTAGAAACTCTAGCTCGCATCGATTGATTTGCTACAGAGTTACTGAACTTGATCACATGAACTTCGCTACATCAGAGGTACGTAACTGTAGGGACAAACAAATCATCCTTGTGTATAAATTGTAAGTATTTGTTTTGCTTAAACATATATATTTTTATGAATAACAGGCTCATACGGGGTATGCCGGTCCGATCCCATGAAGAGATACCACATGGGATCCGTTTTATTAAGATTTATTTTTATAAGCCGGTCTCTTCCCAAAATAAAAAAAAAAAATAAAAAACTTTATTTCGGACAAATTATCCATAAGTACAGTGTTTACAGTGTTAGTAGTAGTGTTAAACCTATGATATTTTAGTAGTAATTGTAGTAGTAAGTAATATTATAGATAATATTTTTTCCATTAGGCAAGATGACTACAATTTTTTTATTACCTCATAAAAAAGCTGATCATCAATAGAGCCTACCAACGAAAGCAAAATTTAAAATAACTCTAAAATAAATTTGTAGCTAGACAGAGAGCGCGCTATACTGAGCTATGACGTCAAGCCTCAGGCGCGCCATACAAATGCTATACTAACACGTGCTTTGCGAGAAAGGGATAGAGCATCCCCTCTCTATCCCCACCTAAAACTTTAAACGCTCATATCTCAGAGATTTATCAGCCAATACAATTTATTTTTTCAGTATGTGTAATGTATTTAGTTATATTCATCACTAAGCCTGTTATTTGTCATAAATTAAACATTAGGCCACCCGCCTATTGTAAGTAAGTACGAGTGTATATCCATCCAGTGCTGTACGAGCCACCACCACCATAACTGTCGGTACAAAATAGCTAAGTTATACGAATTATAGAGCCAGGAGGTGGATGGGACACTGCACCATAGGTCCAAAACGAATGAACCGATATTGGTTCGGGTAGAGGTTTATGTAAATTTTAACTCAAAGGCGGATTAAATGTCAGCGCTCTAGGCTAGTACCTCATCGGCACCCCTCTGGTTGGAATCTTACGCCCATAATTATATTGTCTTGCTAATTGTTACAAGTAAAACAGATGGCTTTATCTAAGTGTATATATTGATATTGGTAATATCATAAAAATATTGCAGACGATTGATTATCGTTTAATAACTTCCGTACGCGCCCCTTTGTAACCTCGCGCCCCTAGGCGGGTGCCTAGTTTGCATTACGGATAATCCGCCACTGATCTAACTTTTTTTTTAGATGATATAGGCTTGCGTTGACTGCCATCTCGTCTGATGATAAACGAAGATGCAGTCTACGATGGAGCACGCTTGCCTAGAAGAAACCGATTCACTCGCGACTTGTAGACACCCAGATTATAATTATCGGGAAACACCAACTCAGGCAGCGCATGCCACTGTTTAGCAGTTCGAATAAAGAAAGTGGATATAATTAGTGTCCTTCACGATAGCTAGATTAATTAGTACGGTACAAAATTCAAAACTATTCTAAAGACTTCCACTGGGTCTGATCAGTTTGAAATTTGTTAAATTCTTGTAACCAATGACAATAATGAGGAAAACATTACAAAAAAAAATCACTCAGAAGCTCACGAAATTTAATTTTCACTTAACAACAACTTTACAACTTACTTAAACATCACTTGTAATCAATTCGTTACTTTTTGACAAAAACATAGATTAGTGCTTAACGTAGAGTAACATAATATAGTAGTAGTATTACGTAGTAGCTGTTTACGTAGTATTACGTATCAGCTTTATGAAACAACCTTGGATTCCTATTAATAAGAGTATACTATAAAATGAGCAAAAGCTTCATAACCATAAACAGTATATTCGCGTAATAGCAATCGCAGCGCCAAACCCGTTCTAGCGTTACCGATCTTAATCCACCGATTGTAACAACTTATTTACTTTTTCGCTTTCTTCTCTCTTGCGTAATATTTATAACAATTGTTGAATTCGGTAATCTCAATTTGACAGTCTGATAATATTGTCAACTTGTTTATTTAGTGAGCGTCTACCAGCTTACCGCTCTCTGACAGTAACTCGATTATTTTAAGAAACCAAGAAATATGATAATTATCGTTAGATTAGACATAGCACTTAAGAGGGGATCCGGTGAGCGGTTCTTCATACAAACGTATTCCCCTATTTACTTTTTTTTTGTTTTTTTTTTTTTTATACAATCAGGTGACGAGACGAGCAAGGCGTTCGCCTGGTGGTAAGCGTCACACCTGCCACTAATAGTAGCAGCGCCAGAATTGTGAACTTGCGAACACAATCCTGCGCCGCACTGCACAGCGCTCGTCACCCTGAGATATTAGATGTTAAATCTCTTCATACCCAGTAGTTTCTCTGGTAACATTGCCCTTCAAAGCGGAACACAGTAATGCTTGCACACTACTGCTTGGCGGTTGAACAACTGGCAAAGGTGTGGTACTGGTGTGGACTCTGCAGTAGAGTCCTACCACTACAAAATAATGCTTCTAGAGCAATAGTTTTTTTTATAAAGCCTTATAAGTCTACTATAGACATAGACATGTCTCTGTCTTTATTTCAGCAACTAATTGCTAATTGAAATTGAACCTTTAAATTTTTCATAGTAATCTTTGGACGGTTATATTTTCTTTAGCAATTTTTTGCTGAAAAAAAGAAAATATGTCTACAGTTAGACATAGCATTTATTATTAAAAATATTACTCTAGAGGCATTAATTATTCCAGGATGAAAATAGGGGAATAAGTTTGTATGGAGAACGTCTCACCAGATTCCCTCTTAATTCCCGATTTCATCAAAAATGTTTTTTTATGCCCTAATAAGCGTTGGCGGAGCCAGAGACCTTAAAGTTCTCTTTACAGAGGTGTCATAAATGTACAGATCATCAATTTGTTATTTTCAATTGCTTATGTTGTTGTAATAATTTTGAGTTATCTTTAAATTACAACATAGTGAGACAGTATCTAAAATTATTAAGTAGGTACATTTGTATTCATGAATAATTGAGTATTGAGTATGTGTATAAAATGGGTTGATTCAGATTTTTTAATACGATCCCATTGGGACTTACTCATATTTTCACCGCCACAGACACATAAAGTAGTTCGAGATTTTTGCGCTCTCAGCGCCACGTCTTCACGACCCCACGACTTCAGAAGTTAATTTACGTAAGTTTTTTTGGTTCCTAGGCGTACAGGGCCAACTACAGTAGATACAATATTAGCATAAAATCTACTGTGGCACGGCGATGCAATAATAAATATACCGTGGTGGCCAAAACGTTTTTATAAAAACCTGCTTAGAATAGTTTAAGCAATCATTTGTGTTTCTAAGCCGGGTAAAGACAAAAAGATGGATTTACTATTCCGAAGCTACTCCACATTTAATAATAAGGCTCGCACACGCACTAACACTCTCACTTATCTAGCTCCTTCAACCAAAGACCTACTTACTACGGCTATACTAGAGGCAACTGGAAGGTTTATATGGGTGACAGCAGCTATCAGCTATCTGGTTCCATATTATAAGCTTTGTTTAGTTTGGGGCTAGATGGCGCCGTGTGAAAAATTTTCAACGATAAAAAAAACAAAAAAGACATTAAAATAAAGTTACCTACACATGTTTTCAATTAACACTAATATAAAACATTTATGCCACCATTTAAATGTTGTTTAAGAGTAAGAGTTAGAGAGACTATAAAGCTTCAATAAAGCCGCAAGACAGTAAATACATCGAAAGGGAAAACCGCTTATTTAGCATTGGAATTGTTCCAATAGTTAGATACAAAATATTGTAATAGATTGAACTATCTGAACAAAAGTGAAACTTTGAAAGGAACTATAATATTATAGTAGATGTGTTTATAAAGCTGCTGAGTTTGACTATTAAAGATACTTAATTGTTTTCTATTTAAAGGTATGAATATTGCAAATCATAATAATCGAACCTTACTAAGAATTAAAAAGAGGGTTGTAAATAATGTTATTTTTATAAGAGCCTCACCTGCTTGATTATTGTCTTGTTATATTACAATTTAATTAATTAATGCTGCCATCAGCTAACTTATTGTCATGTTAAATTGTAACTTGTTGAACTATGATAGCAATACTACTTTGACTCGTTATTTTACCTATATAATTGTAACAACCTGTGTGTGTGTATATCTGTTTGCGTGTGTGTGTTGTGTACCTGTGATTGGTGACGTTTATAGCCTAGTAATCCCCTATCCCCCGGAGCCTAGCCCCCTTAGTACGCGCCGAGGACTAATTGGTATTTCCCCGGGCGGGAACGTGATAAAGCTAGAATATGGATACGTCTGTCTCGTTTTCGCGGGAAAAAAAAGAGTGGATAGACTTTTATCATGGCTCGCGTGCTAGGCGGGCTTCGTTTGCGTTGCAATGACGTAGGTACATCATGTTGGTGTCTTAAATAAATCAATAAGAGCACTCTCAAATCTGTGTACAATAATTTAAACCCTAAACAGCGACGGCGATAATGGAATGGACGGGCCAAGCGCTTGCAAATCCATCAAAATTAACAAGACAACACAATCAAGCATACCTATCTAAAAGTATGCATATTACATTTGCCGAAAAATAGAGATAGCGAATCTAATTACTGCATGACAAAAAGAGAACACATGTACATGTATTAGAAGTTTGTATTGTCGTATCGTACGGCTCGCATTTCGAAAAGGCAGAGTATGACTGAAGCGAGTGGAGAGCCGGCGCTCAACATAATAGTCTTCAAAATCCGTGTTCTTATTTCCCATCCATTCATCCTATCATTGTCGCTGACCTTAAAGATGTAAATTTAGAACCCGGAAGACGCAGCGTACGTAGGCCTCCTCTCCCACTAGGTGGACCGACGACATTGTGAAAGTCGCGGGCAACCGGTGGATGCATATGGCAGGTTGTCGTACAGAGTGGCGGTCTAAAAAGGAGGACTTCGTTCAGCAGTGAACGTTATCAGGCTGGTGATGATAATGATGTAAATTTAATTTTAAAAGACCTATTCTTGATCATTTATTTTGTCACAAGTTTTTCTAGTGACATCAAGAAAACAGTCAAAGAATAAACAATTGTTATTATATGCGTAGATTCATGTTTATAAATAAACATTGTTGTGTACATGAATTAAACTTTGGCAAGTTATTGTATCATAAATTTTTTGTGTTATGACAAATTTAAAAATTATAATAATTGTCAACCGCGATGAAACAAACACAGGAGCTTAGATAGGAAAATTAATTAGATTAAGTTTAGGCAATAAATACACGGCATACATAAATAAAATAGGTACAAAATTATTACATTGGATCATAACTAGAGATGGTAGACTCGATAGTTGAACAATACAATTTAAAGCAAAACAAAGAAGCAAATGACGATTTTGGTTTTATTTATACGGGATTACTCACGTTTAATTAAATCGGATACTCCGACCATAGTTTCGATCACATCCAGTGACCTTTTTCAAAGAGTGAAAACAGAGCCCGACGCACTTGCAGCTGCGTCCTGCTTAGCACGGTCACCGGATGTGATCGAAACTATAGTCAGAGTATCCGATTTAATTAAACGTGAGTATTCCCGTATAAATAAAACAAAAATATGTCAAAACCACGTCAGTTTTCATAATAAATGACGATTTATTACCAATATTATAGTTGAAGTATTTTAATGTAGTTTATGTAGGTTTATAAAAAGTAGTTTATGTTTGAATTTGATTGTGCCTCATCCAATCGTAGACATGATAAGATGAAGCACGTTTGCTTAGTGGATTAACTATTTGCTTTTCGATAAAGATCTCCCCAGATTGCAGATTGAGAAAGGAAATAATAACATAGAGAGATCCAAACCGTTTCCAAAAAGTAGTATCGGGAAATTCATGTTGTAAACAGCATCCCTGCCACAGGGAATTATAATAATAATTATTATGTACCGATATAACTCCGCATTTGGTTTGTACCTAATCCTAATCGATTATGATTCTTTTTATTTATTTTATTTTATTCACGTAACTAACAGCGACAAAATAACTTAATTACGAAACATTTACAGCCTTACCTAAAATAATCTCGATTCTCTTGTCACTGCTTAAACTTCTCTGCCTTGTTCTTGCATGTTACACTTCACGTCAGAGAGAAGATGGCAGAGCATCTTAAGCAGTGATTAACGGTAGAGAAGTTTTTTAAAGTAAGGCCGTTAGATACTATGCGCCATTTAAGAGTTTCCGCATATTAAGACTAATTTGACACTTGTCTGCAATTACTTAAGTGCAAATTAATAATAATTAATTATACAAAATATAAGTCAAGGCGAGACGAAACCGGTTTTTGGTGATATTGAGATTTATCGAATTCGCGGATAAATTAAATAAGTCAAATTCGGGATAGTCTTCCGGTTTATTTATGTCGTTAGATGCTTGTAGAAAGAAGTTTTGTCTATAATTAGTCGCACTCTGAAAGATATGTAAGCATTTAGAATGTCTGGCGAGTATTCTAGGGATGTAAATTTATGTTAGAGTTTGTGAAGAGAGAACTTGACATTGAACAATTTTTTTGGTCATCTTACCTCTAGGGCTGTACGCTCCGCACTCCAAGCACGCCAGGGCTACCACCAGTACACTGACAACACATTTGATTGACATCTTTACGAATCAGTTCATCATCTCTTCATTTCACGTTATTCAACACGTTATCACTTCCAACAAAAAAATTAGGAAACTAAAAATTTCACAGCTTTAAAAAAATACTGTAACTGAATAGGTGAATTTGTGCTTACTGAATAGTCACAGTTTTTTTTTACTTTAGGTAATATAATAGGGGGAAAAAGTCAAGTTGTATTAGACTTGCGATGTGATCGAAAATATAATTTAACTTGGGAAATTGATTGGTACGTCAGAATGCGGCGGTGTCCAAATTAGAAATGGCGATAAAAAAGTGGTAGGTGCGCGTGCGCCACTGTTGTTATTGACTAACGATAGTGTTTTTACTTTTTTCCGCGGTGGCCCGTCGTCGGCGCTTAGTACCCCCACTGGGAAAATACTGCGGTTGGTGGGGTTGGCAACATTTTGTGGAGCTTTTTGTTAGTTTCGGTAAGACAGAAACTAACAATAACAACAAGCTCTATGGGGATGCTGGTAAAGTTAAAGATAAGTTAGAGTTAAAATAGTAAGAAGGTGAAAAGGGTAAAATAATGTAGAAGAGGAGCAGAGACGGTACTACTAGTTGTGTAAATGATAGGGAAAGCAATTGAAGATAAAAGCTGAGATATTAAAAAAAAGAGAAAAGAGAAGAAGAAATAAGAGCGGAGGATGAATACATGTTGTGCGTATTAATTAATACATTCCAGTTTTAAAAACATTAAAAGACTAACCATTTGCTGGAAGCACCCCATTCATAGCAAATAAAGTGGAATCATCTGGAAAAGAAGAAAAGATAAGACTGATTGACGCAAGATAGGGAAAACAAGTAGGATTCGAGACTTATGCCATGCAAAGGGCTGAATAAGTTGAATAAGATGGTGTTGAAGATGAAAAAAAATGGCACCTATATTATATCTAGATAGATTTATTATACTAGGCATCTTGGTGCTATGTAAAGAATAAAATACGTACGAATAGTTATGTATGAATAATAAAATTAAGCAGTAACGTAAAATATTTATCATAATAAAGCGTTATTTTGTAGTATATAGTAAAAAATCTGAATGCAAAAATAATCTAAATAAATGGATAAAATGAAAAAAAAACTTACTGATAAAATCTATGAAGCTAGGAGCATTACTCAAAGAATGAAGAACTATTATAATTATAAATGTTAAATAACGTAGCTTACCAAACCTACATTATAGATATTGTTACAAAAAAAAAGTACTAGAATAACAGCATATTTAAGTTTTGTAGAGCACCATCATTGTTGCCAATGAATACAAAACGTTGCTGATCCCTGGCCATAGAGAGTGAAATGAACAGCAAGCGCAGCTCAGCAACAAGACAAGTGACGTCGCAGCTATTACACTTTACTGCCTTACTGCACATTATCTATACTATATTTATAAGTATTTGTTGCATTTACGATTGAACAAACATTGAATTGATTTTAACGAAATAGTTTAAAAATATATTAATTTTAAAAACGCATTTTTTTTAAACAAGCGTTTATCAGCTGGTGGCTCTTGCAGCAGCATCAGGTTCAGCTCTTCTAATATTTCTTTGTCATCAGGTTTTTAGGAATTAGCTACCAAATTTCAGCCTATTCATACTACGAGAGCTAATTCTAAAATCAGTTGCAAATGTTGACCTAAACAAACTTCGTCGTCAGTCATAAAACGTCCACTGCTGGATGAAGGCCTCCCCCTTTATAGAAGGGTGTTGCCATAATCCCCACGCTTGGCAGGCGGCTTGGGGATCGCAGAATGCTCACCACCGTTAACCAGTAGAACGCTGCGGCCCGTCGTCCGGTGGGTCTGGTTGCAGTTTAAGGACATACCCAGGTCCCTTACACACACCTAAAACAAACTTAATTAATTATAAACATTGTAATTTAAATAAAAGCTAGTAAATAGGTTAAAACATTATCGTTGTTAATTCTCGGATTGGCCTGTTTTTTTTTTTAAAATGGCCTGAATTTGTTTATAAAGTTATTGTCTTTTTTAACAGTATAATATTCTCGGAAGCACTCCAGGATTTGTAGGAAGCAGCTTTGTTGCAATTCGGTCTTGGAGTTTAATGTCGTGTTGTCGTGGTCGTTTTTCTCTTTATGTTACGCTATATTGTGCATGGTCTCGGGCGAGTGTTCCTTTTCATGTCCCTGGTCCCGGCATTCTTTTGATTTATCTAATCGATGATGGGGCGAGTCTTCAGACTCAGTAGGATAATATTAATTATCTGTGATAATATCCATGTTTTTGAATGTTGCTTACGTATCTAAGCTAATAATTATTATGAATAATAGGTATTTATAGCCCTAAGATATTTTTCCTCAAAACTCGATGCCAAATATAGAGTATGACTTACACGTAAAATCGTTCATCTCTAGCTAGAGATTATGTATAATGATTGGGTTAAAGGTTTATAAAATATTCGAAATTATTTTAGTGTTGGACTTATTTATCATTCCTGCTAAGGAAGATAGTGCTTTAGGATCTAATCGCAGATAATCGAACCATATTTTTGCAAAATAATATTTATATATTTTTGCTAAAAATGTATGATGATGATGATGAGATTAAAGCACCAGTAGACCTTCTTCAAAATGAGGGAAAACAGCTTTGTTGTTTATTATGTAATTGACCCAAGATGTGGCTCTTGCTAGCATTTTTAAGATAACTCTAAAACCATCGTATCTAAGTGCTATGGAAGATTGTCTTCATGGCTACTGCTAAATTCAAAATTAAAGGTGCAAATTCTTACCCATGCACATTGCACAGAGTGTATATTGCAGTGCTGAGTGCTGACATCTTATTAAAAATCTCAGTACCATTAGCTGATCTAAAACCAAGATAGTTTGTACCATCTATCTTACACTCTCCGAACTACGTTAACAATCAATACCAATAGAGCCTTCTTTCAATTTAGTTCTTCCATTCACCGCTAGTGACGCTACTGTCATCTGCATTCACTGCGAACGACGCAAAAATCAACTATCTCATTCTTTTGTAAAGTTAAGCAAACCGAGTGAAAGGGACAGGAAACCCCATGTCAATGTAACGTAACGTAAACATGTAAATTGTCAGTTGTGAGCTAAATTCCATCGTGGCGGGTTAGGGAACCCTGTTTTATTCCAAATCATGATCTATCCTTCGCAAAACTAAATTTTCTAAACTCAAAGTGCTTTTCAAATTAGTGTTGATGTATACTAGTGATGTAAAATTGCGTCAAAGTGATAAGAATTAAGTACCTGTGATGTCGCAAACTTGGACAAGTAACGGTATTGTGTTGTGCTTGTGAACTTTTGCTTCTGGTTTGTCTGATTTTGAAGACACAGTTGGGGCCTGTTTTCTATAGGAATATATAACAGGATGATATGACACGTGTATTATATTAGAACACGTATCTTCAAAAGTAAGTTACGGTATTCAGTTAACAAAGATTTGGTTTCGCATGTTAATTTCTTGTGTATTTTGTTCAAGCTTTTATATTATTTTGAACTCTTATTGCTTAACATCAAAGGCTATTTTGTTTCAAACAGCTTTGTAAAGTCCTATTTTTTGTAAACTCCTAATACCTTTGATTGGTGATCAGAAAACAGGTTTTTGAAACTTGGTGTCTCAATTTCTCAAGTCCGTGAATCATTTTGGCAAAGATTCTGCAGCGACCTTGCGCTAAGGTCCGTGTGCCATTCTCCAGTGGTTTGTCACGCACGTACCTACTTACTTATACCGGTAAGAATAGTATAGACTATAGAGGAACCGCGCATAGTGACTGTCTCCACGAGTGATGGATCCAGACGTAGGTCTAGGAATGGTGCAGGCAACGCAGTAGATAAGTACTTAAATGAGGGCGCGCATAACATAATATAACAGCATATCATCACCAGTTCGTAAACGTCCACTGCTGAACGCAGGCTTCCTCCTTCGATTGCCACACTGTACGTCTACTTGCCGTTTGCATCCACCTGCTCGAAATTTGCACAATGTCGTCGGTCATAAGCTAAATAAATTTTGCTGCGTCTTCCAGTACAGGGTTGCCACTCAAGAACCTTTCTCCCCATCGGTTATCATTTCTTCAAGCGATGTGGCCTGCCCAAATGCCCATTGCCCCTTCAACTTGCAAACCGTCTATGTCGGTATTGTCGGTAACTTTGGTTCTTTGGCGAATATCCTCGTTCCGGAAGTCATCGCGCAAAATAACTCGGAGCCCATTCTCACTCTATTGCCAGTCGTGTGACTATGAGTTTCTCTAAAACGCCAGAATTTCAGTTCCATATGCCATCTCTGGCAACACACACTGCTTGAAGACCCTTGTTTTTAGGCACTGCGGGATTTTGGACAAATACGTACCTATTACGCAATTTTCCGAACGCTGCCCATCCGAGCACACATACACCATTAACTATACTAAATTTTAGACCTTATTGTACCTGGTATGGTTTTGTAGAGGTAGGATTGTATTGCAGAGGCCACATGAAAATTACCTACCACACCTTTGCCAGTTATTCAGTCGTCAATCAGCCAATCATAGTGTGTAGAATACTTACCGTGTTTTAGTTTGAACTTCTTTTTACTTCATACACTTCATGTACCAGCATTACTTTAGTACATTACTAGACAAATGGAAATCTTTCTACTAATTTAGATAAAAGATTAATACCTAGTAAGTACATTTGCACGACAAAAAATAAATGCTGTGTGTAAAATGCTGAGTAGAGTAAAGCCATGTTTTTATACAATCTTGTGTCAAAATTGACAAATTGACAAAGGGTGTTTTCCGACAATATTGAAAGACCATTCAATACGAAACCGATGAGTATAAACGGCCCTATTCTTTGAACCACTGATGAGACCTACTAACTAAGGCTTTTGCTTTTGTATGGTTTGGTATGAGTGTCCTCATTTCTTTTCTCTATTAGTAAGTGCAAAGGGTCGAATTAGAATAACCTAGATTGAAAACTTACTTCATAATTTGTCTTTTTGACTCATTTTAAAAGCATGTGAGATTTTGGCCTAGTTCCTAAGTTCTTACAAGGCAGTATGGGAAGATTGTATCACTAGGCCACCTGCTTGTGGGAAATGTCCTAAGCCTTTAGAAAACAGTTTCTAGAAGAAAAACATTAAAACATTGTTCCACATACCTAATATTAAACCACTAAGGTTGGGATACAAAGATAGGCATTATTTCAAATATTCCGCGAGAGGTAACTGAAAAATGCTGCATAAAGGCCAAGGAACATAGCACAATCTTTGGCTTTTTGGTTCTAGGCACTGTTATCTAACTTACCTACCTATAATTATGTTTTGTCTCCGTCATATATGTAGGGCATGCAAATCTACATGTGCCGATTCGTGACCACCATTTTAGAATACAGATATACACTGGGGAGACCCAATGGTTATCTGTTCGTTCGTTCGTCACGTCACCCACACACACACACAAGATAGCTCTGCGCATTCGCAAGATAAAGTAGCAATGAACTGGGGCCTTATTTTTGAATCGTACGCAAGAGTTGCGCATGCGCAACTTTGCGCACGATTCAAAAATAAGGCCCCAGTTCATTGCTACTTTATCTTGCGAATGCGCAGAGCTATCTTGTGTGACGCGTGCGCACTGCGCACTGCAGTGAGGGTGAGGCGCAGGATTCACAATTCTGGCACTGCTACAGTTATGGGCTGACGTAATGCTTACCGTTACCACCAGGAAAACGTCTCCCCCGTCTTGACACTCCTTCGTTAAAAAAGTGACTTTTTATTCTTTGACGAATTTTGTCTTTTACTGCTTACTATTAAAAATATACCAACAAGATAATACAACAGTACGTTTAAGAGCTTTATTTAGCTTGAAACATTATCCATGTTCTGTAAATTAGCTCGTAGTTTGATATTACTTTGACAACCCTAAACTTCCGGTGTGTATTGAGGGGTGATAGTAATTACGAGGGGAACGAGTCCCGCACCAAGTTGATCAACTAGCAGAACTCAAAGTTCCATGTTCCACGTGATCAAAAAAAGGAAAATTACTCATGACTGCATACTGCAATGACTGCTTACATGATTCAAAGCAGCGACAATGCTAAGATGAATGGACGGGAAAAAGGCGCACGGATTTTGAAGACTATATGTTGAGCCCCGGCTCTCCACTCGGTTCAGTCATACTTTGCCTCTGCGACATGCCAGACATGACAGAGCCGTACGATACGACAATACAAACTTCTAATACATGTATATGTGTTTTCTTTGTGTTATGCAGTAGTAAGATTCGCTATCTCTATTTTCCGGCAAATGTAATATGCATAATTTTTGCTAGGCATAATTGATTGTGATGTCTTGTTAATTTTGATCGATTTGCAAGCGCTGGGCCAGTCCATTCCATTATCACCGTCGCTGATTCAAAGTACACCTAATCGAAGATCGTAACGCAATTCAAACAGAACAGAATCACGCAGACTAGTAAATGGATAACAAGTAGGTCAGGTTTGTCAAAATATAATCAAATAGTTATATGACCCTGAAAAATATGTTTTCCTCTTCTCAATAAGAGATTTTGTAATAAAAGAATGCAAATGTCATAAGAATAGGCCAGTATTTTGTTTTTTAGGGTTCCAGAAAAGCAGAATCGCTTTTAATTTTGTGCTTTACGAGTAATTAATGTGAAAAAATACCCCAAATATCGAAGTCTTACATTCACAAAATTGCTTAATCGGCAATATATTTTTCCCGGTGGATGTGACCCTATCTACTACAGCCTAAGATCATCACAGCTTTACAAGCGTGCATGAACTGTGGAGATACCTTGCCTAAACTTAAGCATAAGTACTTATTTTAAACAAGTTACTCATAACTCAACTAATTAAAACACAACCCAGACACTCAATCATAAAGCGAAAAGTGCATGAATCTGCATCTTGAATGCAGATGCATCTCAAAATAGATCATCATTAATATCAGTCGCCTCTGCGGTTTTACCCGCGGTTCACCGAACTTATCTTGACATAAAAGTGGTATCACGTTGGCGGTTTGTCTATCCACTCATCCCTGTTAACACCAGTATTTTCATCACGCATCACGTTGACTAGGTTAAAGAAACATTTGGTGTTGGTGGGCTCTCATACTGTTTCTTACAACGCTGTCTGTTTGGCTGATGAGGTCTTGCAAGTAGTACAACGCTTATCCGGGTGAAACGAAAATGACCCGTACATCGTCTTCCCGGATGCTTCTTAATTTATCTGTATTCATCATCCCTTAAATAGCCTCTCACCTAACAGAGAAGGGTTACCATAATGATTGGTAAGTGGCCTGGGGATCGCAGAATGCTCACTACCGTTAACCGACAGGAGGCTGCTGCCCGTCCTCCGGTGGTTCTGGATGCAGTTTTAGGACATACTCAGGTCCCAAGGGTCCCATGGTTATCCGTATTAAGTTTCAATAAAACACAATGTGGTCGATTCTGACGGTTTTAGTTGACTAATTAAAATATTGCTGTCACTTTTTTACTAGGCATGTTAGCTAAGGACAACAATACTTTAGTTACTTTAGAACTGTCAACTAAAACCATCAGAATCGACCACAATGCCAGTAATTCGACAGAGAACTAAAGTTACCGACATAGCTCAGCGTATTAGTAAGCTGAAGTGGCAATGGGCTGCTCGTATCTCTCGCAGAACCGATAACCACTGGGGAAGACGTGTTCTAGAGTAGAGAACCGGCAAACGTAGTGTAGGACGCCCTAAACCACGATGGAGTGACGATATGCGTATGACAGCTGGCAGTGGTTGGAATCAAATAACTAAAGATAGGGCTGTGGCGTTACTTAGGATAAGAGTAGACTATGACAGGCTGATGATGATGAATACATAATCAAAATAAATATAAATGGCTGCTAAACGTTAGTATTTTAGTAAATTGAGTTAATTGCTACTTAGTTAGGATCAATATAGCCTAATATACTTATGGTTTTACCAGTTTGGCTAATTACGCATTGTGGTTGCTTATTGCACACGTCTACGTAATAACATTAAAATATATTAGAAATACACTTCATAATAATAACTACTAAACAATAATTATGAATTTGACGCATACTTACCTAATATGTATAATATACATAGACATACCTAGAATGCGTTTTGTTTGTTTTCCTCAACATTATTCAAAAAATAGGTACCTAGTTTATATCTAATAGCTTGGCAAAAAAGAGTATTTAAAGCAATGATTTCTATATCTAGATACGCCTGAGTAAAAAAATCGTAAGTCTTATTTCTCTGTGACAAAAGGACAACGCCATCTCTTAGATTTCGCGGTCACTACGTGCATCGCCAGTAGGCGCGGTAGAAGAAGCGCAAACTGTACGAAAGTAGAAACGACTTACCTATTAATTACCTAAAAATAAAAGCTTTTGTGTAAAAGCAAGTTTAGTTCAACTTTAAATGTTGACTTACTGGTCATAAGAAACGCCACCTTTTGTTTACTGCACTTTGAAATGTAATTCGTACAGCCCTTCACCACACATTTTGGCATTTTGCTCTCAAGTTATCACGTCAGACATGCCGGCATCGGTGTCAATGCGTTTCTTTGACACCGACGAAAGAGCGACATTTCAAAATGGCGTCCAACCCGTCCCTACTATATATGTCTATGATTTAAAGAAATGAAAAAGGTCGCCACTATCGTAAATTATATATATACTAGCAACAGTGTAGTACGTCCAAAGCGCGATTATTCCCATTGTCCACCTCCCGCGTGTCCGCCACAGGTGGACAGCGACACATTTAAAAAATCCTGTTAAAATATTCCCGTTGTCCACCAATGTGGATGAATTCGTGCACCCACAGATGTGATTATTCAAAGCACCTATTGCTAGGAGAGATAAAAAAATTCGTCTAATGACATTTTTGCCTCTTTATCTATATTTATGGTTATTTTATTCCTTCTGAATTTTAGTCGTTCAGCTCTCGTAGTCTTTTTGCTTTGTAAGTAGTCTGATCATAAAGGCTTTGTACCGCAATCGGCAAACGTAGACCCTGCGGAACGGTGGAGCGACGACCTGCGGAAGGCCATCGTGCCATGTGGCGTTCTTTAGAAGAGGCCTACGTCCAGCAGTGGATGGGACGTCAAACAGGCTGATGATGATGACGATATATTGAACAGAGAATTAAAAAAACAAATACATGATGGTAAAACCCTTCACTGGCTAGTGCCCGCAGCAAATCCTGCAAAGGTTTCTTTTCTGGGCACTATCGTCAAAGTAAAACTCTACAGATAATGCCATAAGAATCATGGACTTTGACATGAGGATCACAATTATGAACTCCTGTGTATTTTGTTTTATTTATACGGGAATACGCACGTTTAATTAAATCGGACACTTTGACTATAGTTTCGATCACATTCGGTGACCATTTTCAAAGAATGAAAACAGAGCCCGACGCGCTTGCGGCTCTGTCCTGCTTTGAACAAAATGTGACAAAACCACATCAGTTTTCATAAATCCTGAGTACTATTTTAACAGCGTCTGTTTATACTGCAAAAAATTCTAAACCCGTGTTTTTTACCACTGAAACGGACTTTCAGTGGTAAAAAACACTTAAAGGAAAACAAGATGATAAATCTGTAATATGCGACTGGAGACAAAATTTAATGAAATATGTTAATCCGAAACCTGGACCTGGGTATGTCCTGAAATTGCATCCAGAACCACAGGAGAACGGACAACAGCGTTCTCTTGGCTATTGGTGGGAGCATTCTGCAATCCCCAAGCCGCCTGCCAAGCGAGGAGGTTATGGCAAACCCTCCCTTCGTCCAGCAGGAGGAGGCTTCGTCCAGCAGTGGACGTCTTCTGGGTGATGGTGGGAGTTGAACCCTGGCCGGATAGTTGTGAACATGATAGACGTAATGAAAGTGGAACATGACCCAGTCTGCCATCCAGGGAAAGCTTATCAAAGAAGCCTAGCAGTGATATTAAAGTTTAACGCAGTACGGTATGTTACAAAAACAACACTAATGTGTTGTTCTAATGAACACGTACAAGAAACACAGGAAAGTGATTGCATCAACGATCACAGTCTCGAGAAAAAACTTACACAATTATTGAGGTGTATGAGTAGTTTCACGTAGATATATTTTGTAATTAAACTGCAATGAAAGACTGCTATTGCAAATGTAACTCAAAGAAACAAATTAATCTTGATACAGTTTCTCACGAGGGTGACGTAAAGTTAAACTGACGTAAAACACGCAACTTATACGTACTAAGTAGAAGAGACGTTACGACATTTTGTATGATAAGAAATGCAAACGTGTGGTAGGAAACGTAGTTACTTATCATCATTTTCAGCCAGTATTTGCAAAATGAACTTCTTCTTTTGCACCACTCATTCTGGTATGGTGGTATTTTTTTCAAAAATTGACCTGCGATTTTTAATCTGGTGGCAGTACGCACTATTAAATTGTGAGTATTTTCGTGCAGGATGCCTTACTTCATTAAAAAAATATTAACAATCGGTCGGTCTTCGGATAGGTGACAGTGAGTGGCATTTATTATGGCAGCGCTGCCGTGGGTCGGATGACACGTTGAATGGTTGGTCCCGGTGGTTTGTTCTATTTTTCTATAAAAATAACCGCCAAGCCATGTCAGAGCCCTTCGGGTGACACATTAACTGTGACTAAGGCTGGCAACTAATCCTATACGAACTTACTTATTAAAAATTTCAACAATTTTTATACTTGTGTTTAAAATGAAAAAATCAAAGTCAAATCGTTTATTGCACATTATGGATTATGTAAAACTAATAATAATAACATAAACATAATGTCCCAAATGAGGGTATGGCAATTAAGTGTGGAGCGGACCGATCTGTTTTCTGCTTGATTGATTTATAAAGTTTTGTCGTCTAAAAAGTATTTTAAGGAATAATAACATTTTTTTATTAACAAGTATTATAATATAATCGCAAAACTATGTTCATAATCAGTATAGCGTTCTAACTTTTTAGGACAACTTGTTAAGTTTTTAATACTTTTGGAACATCTCTATGTTCCATCACAAAATTAAAGCTAAGTGTTGATCTCAGAGTAATTACTCTGAGGTGTAGATGAAAAAAGTTGCCGTCATCAAAAAAATGTGATTACAGGAACTGCCGAAAGTTATGAGCATCCAATCACGTTTTAACCAAAATCCAACCTGTGTTCTCAGAAACCAAACATTTTGGCGTTCTTTTGCGTCTTCCGATTCGATGCGCACGATCATTCCTTTTATTTAAGCGTTTCTTGCTTAAAACTTTCGATTTCTTTGAAAATCTTATTTGCTCTATTTCTTCAAATGTTTTATTTTACAAGTTTGTGACAAGGCAGTTTGGACGTAGAGTGTGAGAAGCTTAATATAGTGACTTGTGGAGCCACTATCGTATTTATTGATTAACATTGACAGGCTGCAATGGATAATTTTAGTTCCATCAGTAGCCCAACCTTTTATATTGGTCAGGTTATTAATTCTAGTGCAGCATACCAGCCAACCTGTTTGGCGACATCGAGGAAACGCTATTCAGTAAATTATTTCTATGTTATACCGATACTTGGTTTTATGGTGTGGGCTGAATGGTGAGAACTTTGACAGAATATGACATTTAAGTACATGTACAAAGTTAGTTAGTTAGTGAAGAACTCACTATACTAATATTTATTAGGTTTTTCAGGATACAGGGTTAATATTAATAAACGCATTTTTTGGCCGTTTTTCTAACTTTACCTAACAACTTTTAACAATTTATTCTACAAATAACTCATCATCATCATCAGCCCGGAGACATCCACTGCTGAACGAAGGCCTCCCCCTTAGACCGCCACACTGTACGACAACCTGCCATTTGCATCCACCGGTTGCCCGCGACTTTTACAATGTCGTCGGTCCACCTAGTGGGAGGCCTTCCTACGCTGCGTCTTCCGGTTCGCGGTCGCCACTCAAGAACTTTTTTTCCCCATCGGTTGTCAGTTCTTCGAGCGATGTGGCCTGCCCATTGCCACTTCAACTTGCAAACCAAACTATTACAAACTGTTACAAATAACTATTAATATAATATTATAAATGGAATAGTGTGTTCATTGGTGTTGGTTCTTTGTTCCTATATTACTTAGCACTAGATCAACAGAACGTTGTGATTTTTCTTGAATAGAAGTATGTAGCTGAAAGGCTAAAGAGTTGAGACAATAAGCATGTTTCTAAAACAACGCGGTTCCTGAGCGGATTCCAAATTTATCTGCCGATGTCCTTAATTATCTGTGAAAACTCTACGACACGTTGGAGCAGTTTTGTATAATTATTGATCATTGCTTCATAACTAGACCTATTTAAAATGTTCTCTTAAGCAAAACCATCAATAACATTCTATTGCTGAGTATTTCAATAGAACACCTATTGGTGATAGAAATATAACTAATAGTAGACCTAATAGATTTTCTCTACAGCCTGCCATAAGGCCCTGTGCCCGTTAAGTACTTATCCGTTGTCAGATCAGTTTCTTTCCCATCTTCCAATAATTCCGGAACTGCATTTCTTTCTTCTCTTTTTGTGTGCGTTTTGAGCCTGTGGCGCGTGTCCCATGTGCTAGCACACTAAGTTTCACTATCCGTTGAACCGTGTTTTCGACTTTGCACATCGTCGAATCTCTGTTTTACAAAACACCTACGTCTTAAAATTTGTGTAGCGGTCAGCTAAAACTTTAACCTAGTACAGTCTTTGTTACTTAATTGCGAAGTTACATTATACCTGACTCAAATGCCCCATTCCGTAAGAACGAAGGATAAAACTCGTGTAAATTATATAAGTCCATACTTGAAACCCCATTATACGATTCAGATGTAGTTTGGCATTGTTTCGAACTGCATACTTTCTTTTTCAACAGTTTGTTATGAAACAGCTCGGAACAGTTCCGCGGGCTATTGGAATTTGGAGGCGTTTAAATTTGAATAACTATATGAGCAAGTCGTTTGTCTAATGGTAAGATCGTGTCCAACAGATGCACATTGTTTAGTGTCTTTCATAAATTTAAACAATAGTTTTTAATATGCTCTGAAAGTAAGTTCGTAAAGGCTGATTGGCCAGCCTGTGTTAGAAGTTAATTGTTAACGAAGGCTACTGACTTTCGTGCCTCTGACGTTGTACTATGCTCTATTATCTATGTTACCTTTCGAACCTGAATACGATATGTTTACACACTACTGCCGGGTACTTGCAGAGGGTTGATGGGTTGATGTAGACTGATAGTGATGAACTACTCAGTTACTAGTTCAATCCCAAATACTATCAATTTATTAGATACATGGTGAATTTTATATTCTAGATAATTTAATTATGGAACCAAAATTATTTATTGGCGGCTGTTAAACTGATGGATTTCCATTAGTTCATTACTTCTTTCATATTTGATCATGAAATACAATTGATTTAAAACAATGTGAAATGGATATTAGAGATACACTCATATCGTTTTTATATGCGACATAGTTATCATTATGAATTGCTTATGGCAAGTTTTAACGTGTTCTATCTGTAGCACTTTATTACTGTAGTTTATTTCCTTCAGATATTATCTTACTTCGTATTCTATGTAATTATACAAGAAATTGATTTAGTTACACGTATAAATTCTGACCGCATTGGAATGAATAATATTAAATTATTCTTTGTCTCAAGAGCGTCTCAATCAGATACATTTACATGTGATATGCAAATATGCTATATATATACTCGTGCATATGCAATCGCTAATAAACCTTGAATTTCGCTGTTGTTTTTATTTATTTTACAAGAATCATTTAGTTTTTAGTTTGTGAATGACACATTTATTTTGTTATCACATTTATTCAAGCGTTTACGAGCCAGTTTTATGATTCTGTCTTGTAACCAAAGATTGTCAATATAGACAAATCTATATAGAGATTTATCCTGTCCAGCTCCTTTTTTTCTGTTAGGTACTCTCTCTGAAAGAATAAAATTGAAGTGCATTTTGAACTTGATTGCGAACCTAATAGTTGATGTTTTTTTCGCGAACCGCTTAGCTACCACCCTGATAATATGACGTATGTGGCTTAGTGGTAGGAATCCTGTTTTAAAAGCTAGAAGACCTGGATTCGATTCTTGATTGCTGATACCGAGAGATTCGATTGAATAATGAATATGAATAGGTAACGGTTCTGGGTCTGGATTAGCAGTCACTCTGTTTTTTTTAATTTATATGGCATCCTTGATACAGGGAATCCTGTGGACTGTGTTTTTTTAGTTGCTTCAAGGAAGAAAAATAAGAATCTATCGTTTTAATTTCTCTTCTGTAACATCGCTGTTAATATGCAAAACACGTTAGGTTAGGTAATAGTGTAGTAACAAAACTAACAATCAGTAATTAAATATTATAAGTACTTACTTACAAAGCTATTACCTCACAAGCCTATATGAAGCTGATCTATATTTGGATAAAATATTGATTTTAACGATTAATTTACTTCGACCACCGATAAAAATATTACGATAAATTATTATAATGAACAAATCATCATCACCATCATCATCGACGTCAGACGTCCTCATCCGTTATCAGTTCTTCAAGCGATGTGGCCTGCCAATAAAGATGAAGCCTAAGGAGTATTGAAACATTGAGATATATTATATTTCAATGAAATGTGATTAAGAATTAAGAATTTAGCTAATATTATTGTCATTTTTGTTGTCTTGGTTTTGGATTGATTTTATTTACGATCACAGGATGTTCCAAGAAATTTGGCAGTGACTTGCTACATCTAAGTACATAAATATAATAGTACAAGCGTCTTTTCAAAAAATCCAAATTGGATATCAAAAACAGATTAGAAACTAAATAAATGAAATAAACAAATTTTATATTGGTGGACAATTCGCACAGCGCCATCTAGCCACAGAGTAAGCAAAACTTGCACTATTAACAAAATAGCTGAAAGAATACTTAATATACTTTTAACTGAAAATGAAAATAATTTTATTGACAAGTTACAATAAAATGTCCACTGCTGGACGAAGGCCTCCCCCTTAATAGAGGGGTGTTGCCATAATCCCCACGCTTGGCAGGTGGCTTGGGGATCGCAGAATGCTCACCACCGTTAACCAAGAAGACGCTGCTGCCCGTCCTCCGGTGGGTCTGGTTGCAGTTTAAGGACATACCCAGGTCCGACAAGTTACTTCAATCTAACAAATTACAATATATCTGATGGTTGCCTTACAGTAAGGCAACTATACTAAAATTGTACACCAACCGACTTAACGTATTATGGCTACTTCAAAAGTCCAAAAATATTAAATATCAACCGTAGAATATTGATTATCTCCTCTCTAATCTCAACTATAACCACAAGCACAATCACATACCTAACACCTCTTTGTCTATTTTTATTACCAGACCGGTCCACCAAATTCACTTTGCTTTACGTTTCATGTAGCGTACAAATTATACACGTTTATTTTCTCATTGTGATGTTCATTGTTAATTACTTAATTACTGTACGCTTTGATGTTTTGTCTAATTCTCACGACGGTAAGGTAGCTCAAATACAGACGTATTTACAAATAGGTAACCTGATTCTCATCGTTATGCTATTGTCTTGCAGATCGATATTGTAAATTCCGACATGTCGTCGGATAAGTATAGAAAACTTTCGGTCATATTGAGTTTAAGAAGGTATCTTTTTTTCCTTACGTATCGATATTTCACCTTTATGAATATTAATTCTTTATAGATTAATACTTACTTTATAGATTATTTATTATACTTAAAAAACCCATAAACCATAAGGGTTTTATTTTCATGGAAAACATTATGACAAAAATATTCTATGATCAGCCAGAAGACTACGTCCACCCTTAGACGAAGGCCTCCCCCTGAATAGGGAGGGGTTGCCATAATCTCCACGTTTGGCAGGCAGCTTGGAGATCGCAGAATGCTCACCGCCGTTAACCAGGGGGGTGTCACTCCGCAGTATAGGTATGTTCGGCCGTCGCTCCGTCCGGGAGGATGCAATGCAAGGCAGAAATTAGTCGCCGCCCGCACGCTAGCTTCGTCGCACGTAACTAAGCATACGTGATAGAAAGAGAGCGGTATATCTAGGTGAATATAGCGAGCGATATCCATCGCTGTGCGATTTGAATTGCTACTTTATTGCCTTCTAGATAGAGTCCTTATTTATTTCAATTCCTTTGCGGAGTTAACTTTCTGTACGTAGTACTATTATTTATTCTGTGCGTTAACTGAGAGGACGCTGCTGCCCGTCCTCTGGTGGGTCTGGTTGCAGTTTTAGAACACACCCAGGTCCGGTAAAAAATATTTTAAACTACTTTTATTGTCCCATCACTAGAAGCGTTAACGTTACCATGGGTGCTTAAATGGGAATAAAATCAGATTTATTTTTTCGTCTCGATAACAGCACCAAGCCAAAATGTTGATTGGTGCTATTTTAAGAATAAGAATACTAGGGGCTCTATTTTCAAGGTTGCTCTAAAATTGGTGCGCAAACGGGATTACCCCTTTAAAACGAATGTTCGCTACTAAATCTATATAAATCAAAACAAACCATAATATAATATTTACAAAACTTAATCTAAAAACCCGGCATTCCGGTCACCTGACACCTCGTAGGTATAGATTAATATGAAATAAAAGTAATCATCATCATCATCATCAGCGTTTGAGCTGCCAATCAATGGTTTGTTTCGGACTACGGAGGCATGTCAAGTTATTTAATCTTCGGCCACACCATTGCTTACCATTAGACGAATCGGTGGTCAAACGCAAACTCATACGTGTTAAAAACCGTTTCTAGGCCAATAAATAAAACGTGATATTCGCAGGTATTCGCTACATTCTAAGCGTGACAATCATCCATTCACACCGAGATTCACACATAGCAATGTCGAATGATTCATAGAGCCCCAATTCAACGTCTATAGACCCGCACCCGCCAACGTCACCTCGATAAGTCAAGAGAGCATAAATTACAAATTATAAATTATGCTCTCATGACTAACTTCAGAATTTCGGTGAGACGGTTATTTTTAAGGCATTGATATTTTTTATAATAAAGACTATACTCGTACTTGGATATTCTATAACATCCAAGTATGTCGGAAAACGGTTTGATGCATGCTTCTCGGAGGATATAATCCGGTTCGGTTTACTCAACAGATGGCGGCGAAACCGCATCTATTCTATAGTTTGTGCAGAAATGTCTGAAGTGGAATTTGTCTGACAAATTACTATTTTACGCAAAATGTACAACTAGCAAAATGTACAAACCAGCAAAATTGATTCTTTAAGTTCCGAACCCTAAAAGACCCTTACAATAGACTATTAACGCTTATTTAAGAGTAGTGTGAGTTGCACACTACTTTTAAAAATCTGCAATTTCTCTACGACTTCACTTACCCACTAACTATAAACTTTGCACCGCAATCTCAAAATCTATCCGTTCTGTTTTAATTTATAAATATTTTCGTAAAATTACGTTTTTATTGACGCTCTGTACTACCATTAATAATCTGGTGGCTTTTAAAGGCGTCAATAATCAAGCGGAAAACTTAGCCCTCATATGTGTCACCATATAGCATATTCAGTTTTATCACAAAGACCGATAACAAAAAGCCAAATTATTCTCTTCTCACAATAGTAACCAAATAAAGGCAAGTGGAATACAATCGGCCCATTTCTCCACAAAACGCATTCATAGCCCTCAATACTTACCTAATGGTGCGTGCATTTGTTTTTATTTACTTACCTAAATAACTATTTCCACGGGCGATTTGCAATAAACGACACAAATTCCATAGCAAAACCTTCTTGCTATCTCTACATTGCCATTTCGTCCAAGTTTATATTTTCTATCCAAGAATCCAAGTTTATCTATTCTATCTAAGAAGCTAACATGAAAAATAATGATATCTCTCTGGCACTGACAATTTAATTCAGTTAGAAAATAACACTAAAGAGTTTATCATTAGTTTAGCTATCGACCTGACGAAGAAAAACTTATTGGTCAAAATCAAAATTGAAAGGCAATGATCCTTGAAGTCTACATGGCATAGATTGTTAGGACTGGAGGTACCTCATTCTGCTGTTGGTTTAACCACCGTTAGTTTCAGTCTTGCCTCGCTGCCAGTGGCACTCAAGGTTTAGGTTTTTTTTAATAAGAAAGAAATTTAAATTAATACATGAATAATGTTTAAAAAGTACTTAGGTATATATTCCGAAACCTTTTCTTTCCGATTATAAAAATACAATTCAAAAATAACAATTCTTATCTTTTTAACTGATTAATAATTTAGCTGGTTCGCAATCGACGTTAAATTCAACAGAACTACAACTTTGCATAATAACGGTTAGACGGCGCCATCTTACGGTCAGACCCTAGACCGCACCTTTACAAAATTTCATACAATGTCTCAAACTAGAAACATCATGGCGATGAACTCGTCCACTAGAAACGCCCACTAAGCACAGTAAACAGTTGACTCCGACTAGTTTATCCAGTATACATAACTGGCGAGTAAATAGGCAGTGCCCGGCTACTGGTAGCTTTTCCTTTTTCCTACCGATTACGCAAGATGTTTTAACATGTTCGTGGGTTATGTGTTGGTAGCGGTGGCATAATTCCAGTGACAATTGTTTTAATTTTGTGGAGGTTATACAGAAAGAGAAGTATTTTTTTATGCAATGGAGAGAAGAAATGAGCGAGACGTTCGCCTGGTGTACGCATCACGCCTGCTATAACAGTAGCAGTGTCAGTATTAAAATTGCTCGGGATGATTTAAAGTGGTGAATTTTGGGCGCGGGCCGAATTTCTTCCGTACGCGGACGAAGTCGCGGGCGACCTCTAGTAGATCATAATTATGTCAAAATGCGACTCGGGTATTTTGAGATATGGCCTAAGTGAGATGAAGTAATTTTCCGATCTAGCCATTCTAATACTAACTCCTTTGCCGACCTTTTAAGAATCTGTTTACACGCCTTTTGAGGAACTCGATGTTGTAGCTCGACGAGGAAGTCACTCCACATTTCGCATTTTGATACTTTAAACTTTTATAGCCAATAATAAATAAAAAAGATGAAAAAAAATGAATTATCATAATTTATTGACAACTTACTTAACTAATCAATACAGTATCTTATGATTGCCTTACTTAAAACCTGTATCAAGGCAAGCTGTATTCCGGATTACATTAAACACAATAAACCTCAGTAGCGAGACAGTTTTATTTTAATTTAAACAATAAAATTGTAACATGCAATAAGTATCTGAATTCTTTGGTCTATTTCCTCCTTAAGTTAGCGGCAGATATACAGGTCTAAAGTCATTATTGCGTGCATTATTGTAGCTGACCCGAAGACGCCGTTACTCGTCATTATCTTACAGTTAGTCGCCATCCGGTTACATCGACAACTGGACGAATTGTAGTTTTTATATGTACATTCAAGTGACGAGACGAGCAAGACGTTCGCCTGGTGGTAAGCGTCACGTCTGTCACTAACAGTAGCAGTGCCAGAATGTTGAACTTGCGAACACAATCCTGCGCCGCACTGCACTGCGCTCGTCACCCTGAGATATTAGATGCTAAATCTCTTCATATCCAGTAATTTATCTGGTAACATTGCCCTTCAAATCGGAACACAGTAATACTTGCACACTACTGCTTGGCGGTAGAATAACTGGCCTAGCTTATGTAGGTAATATGGTGGAATAAATCTAGAGAAAAATTCTGGTAAGGCTATAAGAAACCGTCTCTGAGGGGACGTTTAGAAAATTATTTCTGGATCTACACAACATACTCAACACACCCGTGTATCTTGGCAGCCACATTTGAAATCCAGTTCTCGTGCAGTCGTCATGCTCGACATGTCCACCATTTATTCTAAAATTCTGCCATTAGATGGTCACATAACCCTAGGAGGTCGATTTGTGGTTCGTTCGGATAGGTTTCGTATACGAATATGTCCAACTTTCGAACGGTTTTGTAAGCGAGCTAGGGTAATTCAGTACCTCAATTTTCATCATTTGTTTTTTTTTTTAATTGAGCCCGAAGCGAGGGTTAGACGCTTTGATTATCAGAGTGACAAGCTCCTTGGAGCTTGGGCTCCAAGTTTCTAAAATATAAATAAAAAAACTTATTGTAAGCTATGATTCTTATACCGAAAACAAAGAGGGACATAAATTATTAGTCGATATTTTAAAATTGTTTTTCTCTTTCTCGCGCAGGGTTGAAAGCGATTCGCTGTCTTGGAGTAGTCAACTCCTTATCGTACTTAATCAATGGCTGTGAATACAGGGACTAAATTATTGAGTTGTTCGAATGAGTTATTACGTAAGTTATCGTTTGAAAGTCAGTTATATCTATAGTTCTGCGAAACCTCATGCGTATAAAAAATAAATAAGCCCCATTATGTATTCTGTAAGGGTTTCCGAGAGAAACAATAAAGCACGGAAGTAATCTAACGCTCTACGTAATAAATTGTTTTCTCTCTAAAATTTTAATAATCATAAGATGACATAATAAAGTAACTTTATACGTAATTAAAATTAACTTAATTAAGCTTTTTATAGGTACTTAATTATCATCCCATTTAAATAAGCTACGTGGGACTAAGTCCAGAAGACTTAAAACGATGATTATGTTTAAAATGTATGTATGTACCTAAAAACGCAGTGAGAGAGTAAATTAAATTAAATCTAGTTCGTCGCAAAATTTCTAGGAGGATTTAGCACCTCTTGGGTACTTAATCACTGCCAAATTTTAAACAAAAAATGACATTAATGTACAGCTAGGATTTATTTTATTTCACCGTGATCTACATCAATACAATACTTTATTGATAACTCCATTGTTACATGTCATTTAAATTTGTGAAAAATATATTGAATTAATTGTTAAATTATATTAACATTATCATACAATATAAATATATATACATCATCTATACATAGGTAAGTATATAAGTTCCAGCCCCGATTTTACTGTTGTAGGAAAACTTTTGTATAGGCATTGTTTTACATTCGGAATCTCTAACCTATTTATATAGCAGGGTCTCATTTTGCTAGTAAAAAAAATGTAATTAACATCCGTACGATGCGCTCGCGCTTTAGGATCTTATTTTGTAATAAAATAGAACACGAAGTAATAACAAATCCAGTTCGCTAAGTTTGCCGGCATTAGTAGCCCGTTTTTTATAAATTTAATTTCACTTAAAAAAGTCTGTGTTTCCCTTATCGTACAATTAAAGGTCTTCAAATATAGAGTAAATAAGTTCCTTCTAAAAAGGCTAGCTCCATCCCAGACCGCATTTCTGAATATAAATGCTTAAAAATAAAAACCTAAAAAATGTATAATATTTTGATACATGACCTAAGACTTCACTGTCCAGCTGCTCTATTGCTCTACCGGCTCTCTCACATATCTCACGATACAGTTGGTGTGATGTAATCGTGAGAACAGCGCACACGCACAGTTGTATGCAACCAGTATTGTCTACAGTTCTAGTTTTGACATTATATATGTACAGAACAATAATAACTAGTGTGAGATAGAGTCAAGAAAAACAAAATCGACTTCAAATGCCTACCAGGGCTCCGGATATATTATATATAATTATATAAAGAAAAAATCTGAATGTATTAACAGACTTGCTAATTTGGTCTAAATACAAAAAAAAGTAATATTCAGTGCTAGCAAATTTGTATAAAAAAGTGAGTCGATTTTCCACTGTACCGCTTGCCTCGTTGAAGCTGTTCGTTGTTGCTCCCTCGGCGGCTGTGTGTACCCAGTCGCCTTCCTCCCACTGAATATGATTAGAATGAGAGATAATGCATTTCACTGTCTTTTGTACCTGTTTGTCTGACACAGTTTGGTGGTCAGAAACGCACTTTGGCGTGTCTGCATAGTTAGGTATTAAACAGGTTAAACACGTTATTGGTGCAACGCAAGTTCTTAAATTATCATCATCATTGTACCTCCGTTTCTTGGTTAACTGGCCTTTCCTAATGCATGCCCGTTATCTTCGGTTCCAGTAACAGCCCACCCAGGCTTCCAAAGTTATAATAATATATTTATAAAAAGTATAGAAAATCGGCTTGTTAGAGGTTTTGCAATAACTAATTAACCCTGTGAAATAATACAAGATTACAAGTAAATCTAAATTACTCATAAGCGGCTAGACATTACAATAGGCGACCAAATCCATTTCACAACCACAGCATTGACATTAGAAACTGGTTGGTTACAAAATTCGTCTCACTGTGATTGAGCTCTTGAGTATTATGAATAATGTCTTTTAGATTTGCATTACATGCCTCTATCACGAATACCAAGGGGTTTGGAGGTTAAATGATTATACAGGGAAACATTTTTTAAAAGAATAGTATAAATTTTATTTTATTTTATTGGCTGGATTTTAGGGTACTACGTCAACTGGTCCCACTCGACCCGGAGTGGGATAAGTTGTCACACTCAATGAAAATGATATATTGGTCTACTAGACTCGTTAATACAATTTGAAACGGGGTAAACTTTTGACATTGATCTCACGAGACACACGAAGAATAACTAATGAATGTTAAAGTCATAGGTAACAAGTTTTTATCTGTACGTGTTGCAAAATTAAAACACGGACGGATGTTAAGTCACAACTGACCTATTATAGCTATTAAATGGGTCAAAAATTTAAGATAATAATATACGAAGTTTGTTAGTTCGTTCCCTAAATAATTGGAAATCCGCAGATTTTACCAAGTTTTAGGTTTGATATGAAACGTTAAAAACCAACCTACTTAACAATGTTTGAATAATTAGTATCTGATGTCCCGGTGGCTCCCAGACCCATTGTTCTATAATGATAACAAACTACCAGTATTTGAAAATAAACTCAGGCCGATGTTTAATTTAGTTTACATTCAACAGTCGTGTCAGTAGCTTAACCTACGACCTCTATGGCACAGTGAGTTTGCTTTATGAGAAAATAGAAAAGTAGTAAAATTTTAGAGGTAATCAAGGCATCCCGCGGGATCTGTTTGGGGAGGGAGTTGACGTAAGAGCTCCGGATTTAATTCCCGGTCAGCAAAGTTTGAAATGCTTTGAATTGTCAATTTAAAAATTGGTTTTGGGTCAGATCAGACCCAAATAATTGTAATTTATTTATTAAATAATTTGTAATTTGTACTATTATGGATCTCTTTGTCTGAAAATAAATGTGTCTTGATTTTGATTTGATTTGATAGACTATAATTTTTTTAATGTTTTTAATACATAGAAAAAAATATGTAAGTAACAGTAAGAAAAATTTTGACCTCTGGCAGGAATTGAACCTGCATACGAGCAATCCCTGGGTTTCCGTCCACTTCCACAGAAGTCCCTGCCTCACTCGTCATAATTCTCAATGTCTATGCTATCAACTAAAGCGTTGATGGCGCCATCTGTAAATCCTGTACCTCTCCCAAGGCACGCCTCTCAGCCGGCTTCGGCTTTCCGCTTCCAACCACTAACCACAGCTGTCTTATATATGTTATAACTCCATCACATCTCAAGACGTCCTACGCTACGTTTGCCGGTTCGTAGTCTCCACTCTAGAATACTAGTAATAAACTTTTCGACGGACATAACCGGCTCAAAGCAACTATGACCATTTCATTTATTGTTAGTTTTATAATTTTTAAGTAATTTAATTTAAATTACGTATACTTTAATATGTATATCACCCGTTATTGACAAATTATTCAAGGTATTTAACGAACTGTGTCGCACGGTCGTTAGGTTGCGCAACGAGCGAGGTTGTACTCGCTCAATTTACTCTCAATTTTACACTAAATCATACTAATTAGATAAATTTCATTTATACCGTGATTTAAGATTGTATACAAAACTAGAGATGACCCCGCAACTCCGTCCGCGTACGGAAGAAATTCAAAACTCCTCCTAAATATCTTCTATACCGCTAACTCATCATCAGGTAAAAGACGTCCACTGCTGAACGAAAACCTCTCCCTTGATAGGGAGGGGTTGTCATAATCCCCACGCGTGGCAGGCGGCTCGGGACCGCTACCTATCTGCCCAAATTTCAGCTTCAGAGATCAAGTTGTTTTCGAGATTTTATGCTTAGGTTACCTACCTAGGTACCTTTCGCTTATATTTTAACTAGGGGTCGCCCGCGACTTCGTCCACGTACGGAAGAAATTCGGCCCGCTCCCAAAATTCACCACTTTAAATCATCCCTATAAATCAACTATCCAAATCCAAATTTTCGTGACTAAAAGTACAAAAACAAAGGACTTTCATACAAACTTCCCCCTTTTTCCTCCCCTTGGGGGTAGAATTTCGAAAAATCCTTTCTTAGTACAACCCTACGCATCGAGACGAATACACCCTCCAAATTTCAAGTCTGTACGACCAGCGGTTTGGGCTGTGCGTTGTCTGATAGTCAGTCAGTCAGTCAATCAGTCACCAATCAGTCAGGACATAGCCTTTTATTTATGTCATCATCCACTGCTGAACGAAGGCCTCCCCCTTAGACCGCTACACTGTACGAGAACCTGCCATTTGCATTTTTTTTTAATTTATGTATAGATAGATTATACACTTATTCCTTAAGAACAATTATAATATTAATCATAAGTATGATCATCACCTTATTCATCATCGTCATTGACTAATGCAGCCCACTGCTGGGAATAAGCATTCACCATCTTACGCTTATCTTCCCGGTTTAGCGTGAATATTGTCCAAGTGTTTCCACAGAACTTCAACATCGCGTCTGCCTATGAATTTCTTCACCAGGCGAACATTACTCCCGTTTTACAAAAAAAAACAACAAAACCTAGTAGGCACTCAGGAACTAGAGCTAACTCCTCAACTCAGGCACATTTTAAGTTAAGTTTTAATAAAAACACAACGTCATGTAGTTACTTTTAATTTGCATTTTGAAAACAACTAAGTATTTTAATTTATTATCTTTATGCATTACAAAAATGTAGCGTAACAAAATGCAACTAATTAAGTAATATAAAAAAAAACCTTGGCGTCATGATTACGCTTAGATACGCTCTCATTGTCTGACACAATGTGATTATTTTTATCACCAGCTTGTGTATAGACTAGTTGAAATAGGTAAACACTTTATTTTTTGTTGAAATAACAATGCATCCGATAAACATTGAAATATTTTTGAGTATAGTAGCAAGTTGTCTTATCGCGTAGTGTATTAATAGGTCATTAAGATAATTCTAGGTCAATGCTACATAATTGTTTTCAAGTAATTCAAGATACTGTTCACTTTTTTTACCTTTAAGATCCCACTTCTGGACAAAAGTCTCTTCCATTTCCGACTAGTTTTATCACAAAAAAATTAAGTAAAAATACGAATAAACATAGAGGTATCAAAAAGAGGTATCTCGTTTCACGCTCTATCCTGCGGGAACAGTATTTTTCTGGAATAAAATGTAGGTATCTAATGTCCTCATAAGATATCTCCATAATATGGAGATATCGAGTATATTATACTCTAATCCGTAACAGTTACAGTGTGAAGTAGCAAAGCAAAATATACCTACGTACACGCGCACGCTAACTCACAAACTTTCGCAATTATAATATCAGTGTGAAACAATATTTGTATGAAACCTTAAAAATCAAAAGCTTTTATTTAGTTAGCTTTTAGAAACACAATAAAAACATACTTAAAGCATCGGTCTGCTTCTATTAAATACAAAATTAAGAAAAAAAATTGTGGGTATAAACCTTCTTTGAAAATTCTCTAAAGCGCGCATAGTTGTGTAAGAAAGACAACAACCACTACCATTATTTATCTATCGATATATATAATATAAAATCAATTCCTATTCGTTTGTCTCGCTAAAACTCGAGAACGGCTGGACCGATTTGGCTAATTTTGATCTTGAAATATTTGTTGAAGTTTAGGGAAGGTTTAAAAGGTGAGTAAACGGCTGGACCGATTTGGATGAAATTTTGTGTTTCTGGAGCGGGTCATAGTAGCGAGGCCGAAAGCTGAGCTCTACGCGTACGCAGTAGCGGGCATCAGCTAGTTAATTATAATAGTTTCTTATGCCACAAAGTACGATTTCCAAGACCTACGCCCGATCTAGACAAACAGGTCTAAGGGGCCAGGTCCAAGTGCAAAGGTTAATTGGCATTAAGTTCGCCATGACCACGCTACCTTGGCTAATCGACAGCTAATGCTTCATTAACAAACTGTTAAAACTTACAATTTATTCATTAGTTTGTTTTGAAATCTCTTTTGGGTTAAATTAATACTTTTTTTAAGGTTACATGATATTCAATATATACAGGGCACACTCTGAACGGTAGTACTAAGGCGAAAGGAGGTCATAGTAGGTACTTCTTATTGTGAATAAGTTTTCCCGTGAGATCAACCTCCAAAATCGCAAAAATTTTAAGTAACTAATATCAACGAAAGGTTTAGGGATATGGAACGGCTGATTTTTATTCGTGATGTCGGAGTTCTGCTATCTTCTAGCCGCCTGCCAAGCGTGGGGATTGTGGCAACTCCTCCCTGTTAAGGGGGAGGCCTTCGTCCAGTAGTGGACGTCTGCTGGTTGATGTTTAAAGGCTCATTTGATCAATTGAGTTAGGGCTCTTTTATTTTCCTCAAATCAATCCAACAAATCAATCAATTAATTCGACAAACTTGACAACTTGAGATTGTAATCAGACATTCAGTCTTCAGTGCAAGACTTTCGATAAGAGTTCAACGTATGGCTACCAAAGAGCTATCGAAAACTGCAGCCGGGTTCAAATAGAAATTCTTTTATTTAAAATCGTAGCATTCATACATTTTAAACCTTTTTTCCTTTGTTACAGAGTACCAAAGATGGAGACGCGATGGAGTATGTTCATAGCCTGTACAGCGCTCTGCTTGAATTCAGGTAAATAATATCTCTGCTGGTAGATTATTGGATGCTATACATATGTTGAAAATATGGTCATTAAACATTCTATTCACTATTTCACTCTTTTCTCTACATGGGATGGTATAAACCCTCACCCGATATCTTCTTTTAGATATACGCGCACACCTCCATTTCAAAACGATAGGAAAATATGAAGTGCTTCGATGCGCTACGCTCTTTTAATGAATGAGCTCTTTATAAGTACTTGCGAATGCGCAACGGTTCATCTAATTATCGCAGTTATCGAGTCAAACAATACGAGGCTTTATAGTATCCACTGTTGAGTCAAATTTTCACTTTTTACGATTCAGTAACCGAAGGGTGTCTAAAGGAACCCGTTTATAACTTACGCCTCGTGATCTGTTATAACTGTAATGACTCGTATATTATACATTTATAATAATAACTGTAACAGGTACCTAAGATGAATTAAAAAATCACACTTAATATATGATGGTAATTCAAGAGTTTTGCTCCGCTAAATGTGACCCTATACCTGATACAACGTTAAACTATTGATCGATCGCATTAAAAAATGTGCTTGAAACGTGAAATAAAGATCTTCTTGGAAAATATTGATGCTATACAGGATAGATTATTTATTATAGATGAGATATTATAGTCTAATTTATAGGTGAGGTGTATTATGTCGGGAATTGCTAGGTGCTTGGCGGTAGATTTTCAAACAGAGCGCGGTAACTAGCCCGCTGATTACATCATCATCATCATCAGCCAGAGGACGTCCACTGCTGGACAAAGGCCTCTCTCTTAATAAAGGTTGTTCAGCAGGGCTAGCATGCGCACCGCGAGAAAATTTTCTCGATTCTTAAAAACAGGACAAGGCTACGACTCTGTATAAGTCTGTCTCGTTTTCTCACGACATAAAGACACGACAATTTTTTCTCGCGGTGCGCATGCTAGCCCTGCTGGATGCAGTTTCAGGATATACCCAGGTCCACTGGCTGACGACAGTCATGATGGTGGAGTTTTATTCTCACCATGCACCGTATGCGTATATATGTAGAATATTTATGTATCACAATTTTATTGCATTTTATCTTTTAATATTTGCAATATTATGTACACCGAACAAATTGAATTTGCCTCCTTTAGTCAAGTCTATCCAGTTACATAATGTTTGCAATAAAATATTGAGTATTGATTGGCGAAATCAGAAGAAGGCTTATTAAGCTCTGCAGTGGACTGAATGAACTAACAAAAATGTTGATTGTTGTCCAACATTATGAAAAACTTAGCTTCACTATAACATGCTTCTCCTAGCATTGCTTTTGTCAAGTTAAGCCTAGCACCAATTCTATATGAGATAACTCTAAAGACACGTTGAAGGTTATGAGCACAGACAATTAAAATGACTTACAAGGTTTGCTATTGTTTCACTGCATAATTGAATCAAACTACAATCTTAAAACACAAGGGGCAATCGTGTGGGAATGGAGGTAATGTAAGAAGTAAAAGGTATTTTACACTACCACTAATAGTTAAGCTCTATATATACCTAGAAGACTCTTTAGCCTGAATCAAGAAGATGTGTTAAAGAGTTTAAACGCATACGGTGCATGGTGAGAATAAAACTCCACCATCATGACTGTAGTCAGCCAGTGGACCTGGGTATATCCTGAAACTGCATCCAGAACAACCTTTATTAAGAGAGAGGTCTTTGTCCAGCAGTGGACGTTCTCTGGCTGATGTTGATGATGATGTAATCAGCGGGCTAGTTACCGCGCTCTGGTTGAAAATCTACCGCCATGCACCTAGCAATAGGCTAGATGACTGATGTTTATATTGTTAAAACCAATAGCTTTGATGAAGAATTTAAGTAAATATAATATGTTTACTGAAAATATAATTTAAATCAGTTAATAATGTTCTGATATATGAGCGTTTAAAGTTTTTGTTAGGGTTTTTGTTTTGTCTGTCCCTTTCCCACAAAACAAAAAATTACGTCACGCCTTACTTGTCAGTATAGAATTTATATGGCGTACAGAGAAGTGACGTCACGATTTGCTGTTTCTTCTCTCTGTCTAGCATGATATTAAAATGCTTATAAGTTGCTTATTTTTCATCAGATTTCATTTTCTTTTCATTAATCAGCTATACTTATGGGCGACATTTTAATAGGACAATAAAAAAAACTAGTCATCTAGCCTATTCCCGACATAATACACCTCACCTATAAATTCACCTATAGTATCTTATCTATAATAAATAATCACCTCACTCGAAATATATCTCACAGTTATATGTATAACGAATATATTTTCTAATTTCAGGGTCAGCAAACATGCTGCCAGTGTTCACGCAAGACATGAACAACCTGGCGCTTTCAGAGAGCACTCCCGTGGGCACCATGGTCTACCGGCTGCAGGGAACCGACCCTGAAGGATTGCCGGTGAATACGAACATGACTTTATATTGAGCCATATTGTGTTGGAGCTTTGCTAAGGGCGCCAAGTTTCATGGGGCAGCGTAGTCGTTGGCCCAGGAGGAAAATCGAGTGCACGCCTTTCTTCTAGTGGTTCTATTGCCACCCCAATAAAAAATCCAAACTACTTTGATCAAAATTAGTTATACTACGTTTTTTGTGCTCTGTTTTTAGCGCATTTGCGTATAATTCATAGTTGAATATTGCGAGTAATTATTTTATCGAAATTAATTAAACAACCTTAAATGTTTTCTATTTGTACAGTTTCTACAAATACAACATAATTTAAGGTGATAATGAGTGAGGCGGCTTTACCATCCCTTTTATTATAGAGAAATCGAACTTTACCTCGGGAGCCTAAATCGCGCTATGCTTTTAGCCACTGCTTTCTCTCCGACCTAAGTACGTGATTCTTTCTAAAAAGTACACCATCAAGCGTGGTCTTCACTATACATAACATAGGCCAATATAAATTCGTTATTTACTTATTTACACTTATTTTTACAGATGTCCTCTATCTTTTTTGTTTTCAGATAAAATACAGTTTAGTTGGTACGGACAAGTTTTCAGTGAACTCTGAGACTGGAGACGTTACTTTAGAGCGGCCTTTAGATAGAGAAGTAAGTAAAGTTTCTATTTATTTTTACTTATCAACTAACCTACTGAGAGGTAGCAAGCACGAATTTTTCGATTTACCCAGATACCGCACTGTTGCGTGCGCTAATTCACCTCTGCCGCGTATGTTTACCACACTCGAATCGCTCCTGAATTCAAACCCTATCTGTAACCTGTTCGTGGATGGATGGACGGATATATTGTCGGCATGTTTGAAGTACTGAGAGAGTGTTGTGTGAATGAATGATTTATCATATTTTATGTTTTTAACATTAGATATCAAATTTTGATTTGATTATGTTTAATTTTAATATCACATTTTGGTTATTATAATTGTTGTGCCTTCTTTAATCTATTTTTAATGCTATTTATAGTTCTAATAAGTAAATTTTAATTTGTTTAACAGTCTGATTTAATTAATGGAATTGGCGTTGCCGTGTTAATTAAATTTTTATGGCCACAATACTATCGAGATAAATAAAATTGTAACTGAACTTGTGGATTTGGATCGCGCTAACTACTACGACTCCGCCACCTTATAACCAAACAGAGAGAGAGCGGCAAGGACAGAGTTCTTTCTTATATTTTTATCTTTAATTTGTCGTGTTTGGCCGACCTAAGTCCATAAGTCTGTTAGAGGTGTGACATAACTTTTACAAACAATTTTTTCGTAGACATTATTCTTTGTCACAGATACTAAAATCATTATATTTTTCAGATAGAAGATACAATAAAGTTCCTAGTGTCAATTGAAGACCAAGACCCAGAAAACGATCAACATTTGGTACAATCAGAGCCTGTGACAGTCATCGTCTTAGATGAAAACGACAATCCGCCTACGTTTAAAAAAGTAAATGAAAGAGTTCCTCTATATTTTAGGTACATAAATCTACGTAAACGTGAAACAATTATTTATCATTAATTATTTTCCAGAGTCCTTATGAAGTAGACGTGCCAGAAGACGAAGCTGTAGGAACAACAGTATTACAACACATAGAAGTAGAAGACAAAGACTCTGTCGGAGATAATCTTGAAGTCGGCTGTGTAGCTAATGAGCAAGTGAGTGAAAATTTGTTAAGTCATTCAGTTTTTTTTTTTAAATATATGAAACTGTAGAAAAAGCCTTATTAAAGCAGATACCATGTAGAAGTGTAGACAAAGACTTAGTTGGAGACAAACTCGAGGCCGGCGCGGGCGGTGTCGCTAATAAGCAAGTTAATGAATATATTTTAGAATCACCCGTTGGAACGTGATCTTCCTCAATTTTGTGAAGACAAAGGTAGAGCTGTCCTTGAATTTCAATCATTACTGCTAGGAGTAGTCATATTTATAATCATTTGTAAGAAAACGTTATTAGTTTACGTTGAAGAAAAAAATACATACTGTATCAGTCATTAAACACCAAAGCAAAAACACAATATTGCTGCAATTAAGCTATTTAGGAATGTAAAGAAGGAAGCAGTCAGCATTCAAAAACGCAACATACTTAATTAGCTTTTTAGTTCAGTGGTTTACGGTAATAAAATTAACTAAAATTGCCTTCGCTATTTAGCGCAAGCTTTTCAGTTCAATAATCGTCACAAAATTTAATAAAACAAGCAAATTTTATTATTTTTAACATAGTTCCTATGTTTTTAAAACATAGACAAGACAGTAAGAAAAATGATGACCTCTGGCAGGACTTGAACCTTCATACGAGCAATCTCTGGGTTTAACATAATTTGTTAATCATTTTATGCAAAATAATATTCGTAAGAGGTGTGTCCTAGAAAATAGCAATTGAAAAAGAAACTTGCACCAAGTATTATTATGAAAACTGACGTGGTTTTGGCCCCTTTTTGTTTTATTTATACGGGAATACTCACGTTTAATTAAATCGGATACTCCGACTATAGTTTCGATCACATCCGGTGACCTTTTTCAACGAACAAGTCGGAGTATCCGATTTAATTAAACGTGAGTATTCCCGTATAAATAAAACAAAAATATTGCACCAAGTAATTTCACGAGTAATAAAACGCATTATTGTGCAATCTGACACAGAGATAAGCCATCTGATAGATATCTGATCAAAGATTTGACTTATAATGTCTCAGGATGACGAGCTGACGAGCGCTGTGCGTCACAGGATTTGGTGCGCAAGTACACAATTCAGACACTGCTACTGTTACGGACAGGCGTGATCCTTACCACCAGGCGGCACTCTTCTTGTCACTGCAAAGCATTAAAAAAAACTACATGCGCATTAGTTGTAGACTTGCTAGTAATGATTCATTAGCGAATAACATTCACACTAATCACATGAATTTGTTTTTCTATCTCCAGTGGCCCGAAGCGTGCGAAGTGTTCGAAGTGGTCAGCCTCAGTTCTTCAGCGCACCAGTACTCCGGGGCCCTGGTACTGAGGAAACCCCTCAACTATAACGATCAGCAGTTCTTTCAGTTCCAGTTGGTAGCCACCGTAAGTAACTTTGCCACTCAAATGCAAGTAGGTTTTTCTTCATAGTAACTCTATGAATTAGAGTTGAGGAGACTTAGAAAACAGTCCTAGTGCAAAAAGCAGTACCTATTGAAAGGCCAGCAAAGCAAGATAGAAAGGGATATAATAAATATTTATTATTGTGTCTCTCTTAAGTGGTCGTATGTCCACTGAATTTCGAATATAACTTGTCTATTTAAAGGTATTTCTAAAATTGCCTCATTTATCTGTATAGCTACGAGTATTTCTACTGTCATACAAAAAGCGTAGGTTACTTTTCTAAGAAACAAGTCTTTCAAGAAAGATTAACTAAAGGTATTTCATAAAAAATCTAGGATGGCAGCCTCAACTCATCAGCTCACGTTGAAGTAAAAGTCCAAGACGTGCAGAACTCCCCGCCAGTGTTCACTGGGTCCCTCAGCGGAGCTCTATCTGAGGATGCTCCAGTAGGAACACTGGCTCTCACTGTGAAGGCCCGAGACGCCGACAGAGCCCAACCGAGAGATGTGGTGCTTGAACTGGTCACAAGTAAGTTTTATTCTAGTTCCTGATGTACTTACTTAAATTTTTTATTAAAAATTTAAGTAAGTACTTAAATTTTTTACTATTAATTTTATACGGTGCAGTTACAGATAATGTTTCTGATTCTTTACATAACTATACACTGACTAGCTGCGCTCACGGTTTTACTCGTGAATCTTGTTATAAAAATTAGCCTATATGTTATTTTTCATCACACTTGCTCGTAAAGTGGATCTTATTACATCGGTTTTAGGCTCATAATCCAAGCTATTACGCACGGGTGCTTTTTACTTTACATTACGGCACTTGTACTATAATAGGTATAACCCGGTAAAGTCAAGTTTGTACGTGACTGCAATTAGACGTACGTATACGAAGCACTCTTAATATAGCCGGGTAATACTTACAGTTTTTTTGTAATACCAACAAAGAGTTCTTATGCCGCTGAATTAAATGTCAACCTGCGCGCGCATTACTGATTTGGGCGCCATTTTCCGCAAACGTTTGTTGACGTTTTCGCTGTGTGGTTGATTATTATCAAAAAAATGTTTTTTCCTCGCAAGTGTGACGAAAACAGTCGTATGGAACTCTTGTGCTATTAGTCATTACGCTCTCGGCTTCCTTATCGCGCTCGCCTGCGGCTCGCGCGCATAATACCGCCTCTAGTGTAATGACCAACATAGCACACTCGTATCATAATGTACTATTAAGGTATAAGATTCCTCTGTACCAAATTTCATTCAAACCCATTAAGCCGTTTCAGCGCGAAAGAGTAACTAAATAATGTATATACATTTTAGCTCTGTATAACAATCAGAGACACACATTCACACACCGACACACACACAGCCACACCCCCACACACCGACAATTTTTAGTTAGCATTTATAATATTAGTAGGTTACCAATAATATTTCACACTGTCTAGCAAATTCATCCCCTGTCTGAGTGATATAATTTTGGCTACATATATCCTTACCCTAAAGAGTAGGAAACGCAATGGCAAATGCTTCTGGTTTTGCAGCTGTCCATAGTCAGCGGCTACCTGTTACTATAAAGGAGGCATGCCTATTAGTCAGTCTAATTCTGTCTATCTTATAAAAAATCGCCAGAACTAAATGAAACAGTCGCTAATATCTCAAAGTAAGTTACTACATAAATTCTTCAGGGATCTTTGTCGCCCAGCCTTGACAAAAAGTAGCAAAAATCAAGGCCAAGCTCATCAAGTCATCACTTAAAGAACGCTAAAAAAACAGAGACGAACAAAGTGCTTTACTATTTTCAGATCCGTTGGATTTCTTCCTACTGGACCGTAATACCGGAGAACTCAGAACTGCGAAACCCTTAGACAGAGAAGCGCTGGCTGATCCATCATCGCCTCTGAACCTGACAGTTCGAGTAAGTATTTTAATTTCCATTTATCATCTAAGAATAAACAAGCCATTAAAAAAACAATCGAACACAAGCAATTATGGGACAACCTCCGTAAGCACAACTGAAATCACAGGAAAGAAAAATACGCAATTTCGTTTACATGGATCACATTTTTTTTTTCAGTTAATATGATTTAAAAACCTAACAGTTGAACGGATTTTGATGCAAAGAAAAAAAAAAAAAAAATGAAAGAATCAAAAGAAAAGAAAAAGAATCTGAAAGTATTTATCATTTCAATTGTATAAGATTTTTCCAAATCGGTTTATATATGAAGGAGTTCTAAGGTAACGAACATTTAAAAAACCCCCATCGAATTGGTTACCTCCTCCATTTTTGAAGTCGGTTAAAATGGGTTTACTCTTGAAAACAACCTCCTCAGATCTGTTTGCGTGGCTGAGCTTTTTTTTAGTTTCATGATATTCCGGAGGCTGGGTAAACTAGTGCAGAGTTATGAATGATACATTTATCATCTTAATTTCATCTTATCCACAGGCAACAGAACTGGTGCACGGCTCTCCTCTCATCTCTCCCCTGACTTCCACCCTGGCCACTGTGACCATCACCATAAAGGACGTGAATGACGAGCCGCCTCGATTCAACCGGCGCGAGTACAGCGTGGAGATACCCGAGAGCCTGCCCGTCGGCACTCCTCTCCCTAACTTGGACATGCTGGTCACCGATACTGATGTTGTAAGTATTGTTAGACTTAATTCTTTTAGAAGGGTATTGGTAATAATACGCTTTATAATAAACTAGCTTTTGCCCGCGGCTTTGCCCGCGTAGTAATGTTGAATACTGGAATTCGGTTAAATCGGGGCCCAACTCAATTGAATCACTAAAATACGTATATTATTGCATTTTTTCCAAGCCGCTTGCAAGTCTTGCAAGCGGCTTGGAAAAAATGCAAGTAAAATAAAATAAAAATGTAAGTTTGCTTGAGGATGACCAAATTTAATATTAAAAATTAATTTAGCAGCTTAGGCTGTACAGTATCTATAATAATTATGTCCGTCAAACAGTCGTCTGCGTGGACCTACAAAAAAATAGCCTATGTCCGTTTCCGAACCTTATGCTATAACTACCTATCCAAAAATGCAGCTCCATCTGTTCAGCCGACCAATAAATACGCCCATCCCCGTCCCCATTCCCAGCCTCATCCCTATAAGCGGCCCCTTCCCCATCCCCATCCCGATACCAAATGTCATTTTAATATGAACACGCCCATCCCCGTCCCCATCCCCGTTCCCTCCCTCATCCCCATCCCGAACCCCATCCTCACCCCATCCCATCCCGATTTCAACTTTCATCTTAATATGGACACGCCCATCCCCGTTCCCAGCCTCATTCACATCCACATCCCATCCCCACCTGTCCCCACCAAATCCCCACCCCATCCCCACCCATCCCCACCCCATCCCTATCCCCATCCCGATACCAATTGTAATCTTAATATTAACATGCCTATCTCCGTCCCGTCTCCGTTCCCAGTATCATCGCCACCCCTACCCCCACCCCCATCCCCACATCTATCCCCATCCCTATACCAAATTTCATTTTAATATGTACAGCCGTTACAAAGTTAAGGAGAAACAAACGTACTATCACTAAAACTTAGTTATTTTTTTTATACTAACGGGAGCTGATTTTGAAAAAACTGTGACACCCGTATCTTCTTATTTTTATAGTAGAATATGTATACCAAGTTTTGTATCAATCGAACCAGAGAATAAAAAGTTTCATACAAACTTTAACACCCCATTTAACCCCCTTCGGGGTTGATTTTCGAAAAATCCTTTCTTAGTAGGCGTTTACACCTCTCCAAAAACATACCCTCCAAATTTCAAGTCTCTACGTTTAGCGGTTTGGGCTGTACGTTGTCTATATGTCAGTCAGTCAGTCAGTCAGTCAGTCAGTCAGGACAAAGCCTTTTATAGTTATAGATAAATAAAACCGACTACAACTTCGAATACCTGGATGACATCTTCATATTTTCTAATAAGATTGATTTAAAAACCAAACTCCTGAACAGATTTCGATAAAATTTATATGGGACCATCTCCACCACCTACCAAACAAATAAAGAATCATTAAAATCAGTTCATAATGCGAGGAGTAAGCGCGTAACATACTTACAAAAAAAATTGTCGAATAGAGAACCTCCTTTTCCCCAAACCCGACTACTTCTATTACGCAACCCTAATATACGCTATTCTAGATGCAGTTTTAGGACATACGTAGGGTCGTAACATAATCAGTCTAAATATCCTTAAATAGGTAATCAAATCATAGAATTCTAATAATTGATTACGGTATTTTTTTTGAGTTGCCAAGTCTTATTTAATCCGACATGTAAATTTCCTGTAACATCATTATATTCCATGATGCGTTGAGTGATAAGACGCAGAGAAAGATCCTCATTAAATTTTATCAAAATTTCATTTCAGTTTTTGATCACTTCTGTGTTGTTTCCAGGGCCTCAACTCAGTGTTCACACTGCGTCTATCGAATGAGTTCGGAGCATTCATCGTGGAACCGTCCACTGCCACCGGCAGCGCCTCTGTCACCCTCCGACTCAACTCCAGTCTTGACTATGAGGATCCTAACCAAAGGAAGTTTATTATAGAAGTAAGTTTATCTTCAAGTCGCGAGTGAAGTCTTTAAGACAAATGGTTCTGTAACTCCACTCTTATATAGAGTCCACTTCATATAACTTAAGATATTTCAATGCCGGTTAGATTCAACAACTGCCGCGAGTGCTATTAGTAACTCAAATAAGCAAGCAAACACAGGCTTTCCAGAATGCTACCTACAAGGATTACCATACTCAATCATATCATAACTTAAAATCGGGCTGTGAGGGTGTGTCAAAAGCAAACCTGATTACAAAAAATGTGTTCATCACCAGAAATTATTGATTGCACACAAAACAATTCCAAACACACATACAAAAAAAACTGAACTTCTTTGTTCTTTCTTCTCTCTTCTTAACTTCTTCACTTCGCTGTTTCGGGCTGCCATAACGTGGCCACGGTCTGACTGGAGAATACTGGTTCTCCCGGCAAAACCTTCACTCGGTCTTGTAAAAACCTAGTGGTAATGTTACCACGACTCACTAAAAAACACAACAAACAAAAAAAAACTACACTGTTGACACGTTTGAGCATCAATCATGTAATTTGTATTCTGGAAACTGATAATATTTAGTTATCAGTCACTCAGTTTATGACAGAACTAAATATTATCTGGTTGAAGGTTGATGCTCTGTAAAACCATGCGCCCTCTCTAACAATAGTATCCCATGACAGGTGATAGCAGAAGAGCTCCACACGTCACCGCGACTCTCCTCCAAAGCCAGCGTGACGGTATCCGTGACAGACGTAAACGACAACGCGCCTCAGTTCCCAGAAGAGCCCTACTCAGCTGCCGTGGCTGAGGGAGCGCTGGCCGGCACCAGGGTCACCGCTGTCACTGCCACTGACAGGGATACTGGCCGGTAAGTCAGTCTTCGTCAACAGCCAGAAAAAGAGAGAAGGCCAGACTTGGGAAGCAGTTCTTTACTATCAGTGAAGATTCAAAATTTCTGCAGGTATAGCAAGACGGCTTGTTATTTCTAGCATAATAGACATTGTACGCACCTCGAAATCACAAAAATATCAGAAATATTATTGACCCTCCACAAATTGAGTGATCTACCTCTTAATTGATTCCCTGATATTATATATCCAGGACGCGTAGTCCTTCAGATCCTTGAAACTCTCCCAATTAATGGAAAGGTCTTCTTCTTCTGGCTTATCATGATAGTCCTCCAAGTCGGAATAGCGATAATAATGGTGATTGATGTATGTATGATAGTTTTTTTTTTAATATATTTTTTGAGAAGCTTGGTCAAATTTTGTAAAGGATTCTTTTGTTTTCAGATTTGGTACAGCAGGTATTGTTTATCAGCTATCTGGCAATGGAGCAGAGCTATTCAGGGTTGACAATAGGAGTGGGGTCATCACGGTGGCGGCTTGTGAAACGCCGGGTCAGCCGCCCTGCCTCGACTTCGAAACTAGGAAGGACTATTTCTTACAATACAAGGTAAATACTCTATCCAGTTCGTTCGATTTATCTTCGACTGTGACGAACCCTTATCAAGTACTTGAGCACAGCTATCTAGTGACTTAGGTGATTATACGGACCCTCTGCTAATTTGCCGTTATTTTTAGAAAACAGATTTTTTACTTCAATTATTTTGGGCAATATTATTAAAAATGCATATAGTTCAATAGGACCCTCAGGCTTCGAGCTACTTATAAACTAATCATAAATCTTACGAGGGCAGTAGCTTCTCCCAATGTCTCGTGAACAATAATGTCTTCTCTACATTCTACAATAAAGTACTCGTAAGTAAGTAAGTACCCATCGACAAGCCTACTACGATTACAAGCCTTATATATGTATCTTCATGACATTTTTTCCAGGCTACCGACGACGATGGGTTCGGTCAGAGCACAGTGGTCTCCCTGCAGATCTCCCTCACAGACTCTAACGACAACCCGCCTGTGTTCGTCACTCCGGTGTATAAGGCATCAATTGACGAAGATGCGGTCAAATTCGAGCCGGAGTTACAGGTAACAATTAAAATACCTTTAAGAATGTGTTCCGTTTATAAAATAATAGGATAACTGGAGAGTTTAACTGAATCTGATATAAGTATCGAAGAAATAATTGAAATAGGCTGGTAAAGTTCTACAATATATGCGTTAAAAGTTTTTGGAAGGAAAACACGTGCTAGTTATTTGTGCACATGTTTACATTTTGTTTTTGATTCATTTTATTGCGAGTCAGCTTTTTTGTGAGTCATTAAAAAACAACATCATTATTGTTATTTAAACGAAGACTCCAAAAAGGAGAAAATAACTCGAATCTTTTTATGAACCTAAAACGTAGGTAGGTGAATCAGTAAAAGAAATTGAAAAAAAAAGTCAAAAAAAAGAAGAGCAGAAGAAAATAAGGAAGGTGTTTAAATATATATACACATTAGTCTATATAGGATACCAAGTTTATCTCCAAATGAATCTACATCATGATCTGTCCGTGCACAAGGAAACTCTAGCATTGTACTAATGTCTTCCCAGGTCCAAGCGCGTGATGTGGACGTGACGTCAGACATCCGTTACTCCATCACCGACCCCCCAAAGCACGAATTCTGGATCGACCCTCAGAACGGCAGGATCCTCGTGCGGCCTGACGCAGGAGGCGTCAAGGCCCGCTCGGATGATAACAAGATCATTCTTATTGTTCTGGTAAGATCTTATACTGATATAGAGAATAGAGATACGAAAAACTTTAGTTGTAAGCCAAAATTAAACGTTTGCCTTTTACTTTTAAATATGTCCATCGCAGTGAAAAACTTACTACGGGACCAACCCTTAGCAAAAATAAAATCAGCTTTTCCATAAAAATATGTATTTTTGTTTTTATTTTTTCTTCTATGAATGTGAAGAATCCATGTTGAAGAGTTATAAGTGAAATTATTTGGCTTTAGTAGTAAAATTTAAGTTATAACTAAGAGCATACGTGCAGGACATACAGGTGGCAGGACAGGAGCCGACACAAGAGACGTTGTGGATTTAAATAAAACTTTCCCGACGACAAATAAGTTCACAGAGATAGAGAAACTAGGGCTTTTGCGCCTGTTTAATCAATATTTCGTGTTTTCAGGCGACAGATGGCGTTCATAACGCGACGTGCCGAGTGGAGATCGCGGTACGGGACGTCAATAATCACGCTCCTGTGTTCGATACCGACAAATACGACGCCGACATCTCTGAAGATGGTCCTATTGGTAAACAATTTTATTTTGTGAGGACCGAACTTTGTTGTCAAAATCTTGACGTTTCAGATAGAGCGCTAGATTTTCTTCTATACTAATTAACAACAAGATTTAAGTAATATCGGAGGCATTCGGACGGCACATTAACTCTTACACTAAGGCTTGTCACACATCCCATACTATCTATGTTACTTTAAAAAAAATCGTTAAAATGTTGCATATTTTTCAATGTTGTCCATCTAGCATAATAGTTGGTTAGATAATGCTTAGAAGGTTAGATATGCCGAATTCGGCTAGAATTATGTTTTTTTTATTGGCGTCGAGTAGGACTTTACTATGGTCTATAATGATGCCGACAAAATTCACTGTCTACAAAATGAATTAAATTGTAATTTTGGACACAGTAAAATGTAACTTACACATAACAACAAAAATGTTCTATTGCTTATTTCTGGCTATTATTCTTGCTTATTTCGCTTATTTCTGGTTTGCTAACACATTATATTTCTTTTCTTAAAGGTACCGAAGTAGCAGCAGTGAGAGCAACAGACTTGGACAGCGGTGTGAATGCTGAGCTGAAATATTCAATACAAAAGGGAGCTCTAGATTATTTCGCCATAGACAACGCTACTGGAGTTGTTACTGTATCGTCCAAACTGGACTTTGATAAGAGAAACACTTATAGGATACAGATCGTTGCTACTGATTTAGGTATGTTAAAAACTAGAACTATAAGGTTTTTTTTTGCCTTTATAAGGGTCATCTTATAATCCAGGTTATCGAAGTAATTTTATCATATTTTCATAATTTATTTTAATAAATAAATAAAGTGTAGAGTTGGGTTCTATGAATGGGATTATAGTATTCAATCAAACTACTCCCAGAAATTGTAATATAACAAAAACAATTTTGTTATTTATTGATAATTATAAGCAGCCTAAACATAATGTCCTATCTGAACAAGTTCTAATATTAGCTGATCTTAATATAGATTACCGTTTCAGGGATCCCAAGCCAAACTGGAACAACAGAACTAACAGTCCACGTGATCAACGTAAACGATAAGAAGCCGTTCTTCACGCCTCTCATACAACGCGCTGAAGTCTCGGCCGATGCCGACACAGACACTATAATCCATAACCTGATCGCGGTGGATCCAGACATAACGGACAATGGTCAGCTGGTATTTGAAATCAATGCTGATAGAGTCATCAATGCTGTGGATAAGAATGGGAAGGATGTAAGTTTTACTTCCATCATAATTATTATACAAGAATACAATTTATTATGCTATTTTGTTATTAGTATATTTATTTGTGAATATAAAAAATCTTGGATGTTTATTTTTACTTCATTAATTAGGATTGTAAAGTGCTAAGAATGTAAAAAGAATAAACATGAAAGTTATGAATCAGGAAACATCTTGTATTTAAGCTCAATTTTAACGCCAGTTTGGACGTAAATTAATAAATATCCGATTTGGCCCTGGCCTACGACTTTGTCCCCTTTGCTGTGGAAACGGCGGGCCCGTGGTGTGCCTATGCAAGGAAATTCATAGGGGACATCAGGCAGCGTCTGAGAGAGAAAGGCTGGGTGGCTGGGCTGGGTTGGGTGGTTTTTGACGCCGCAGATTTCTCTGTCCATCCAGCGCGGTAACGCCGCCGCTATAATGGGCACGTTTGGGCAGGGTGCATTACGGGGGGGAATTTTCGACGAATAATGTTTTCGCATTGAGATTTAATTTTAATTAATAAAGAGGAATATGTTTATTTTTATTATTTATCAAGGGGCATAGTTTAGTTCCATTTCTATGTAGAAGTGAACGGCTTGGTTTTAAATCTCACGACATTTATCTCAGCACAAACTCTACATAGACATTTCTGCTTTACCCTGTAAAGTGTAAGTTTGCTAATTGTCTGAAATTAAAACCTCGTTTCCCAGGTATCAGAAGAGGGTATCTTCGGGTCTTGGTTCACGGTTCTGCACAATGGCAGCGTGGTGGTGTCGCAGAAACTGGACCGCTCTAGGGCAGCTGTCCTCACCCTGCCGGTCAGGGTTACTGACGCTTCTGCACCTAATCTACAACAGGCTGATGGTAAGTTATGCTTTTCATCACTGCTCTCGTTGTCAGCTGTCTTTCAGTTGTTTTTCAACCAACTTCAAAAAAGGAGGTTCTCAATTCGACTGTACGTGTTTTTTTATTTATGTTATGCGATTACTCCGCCAATTATTTATTTATTTAAATGTTACACCAACAAAGCAACCACCAATACAAATTCATCAACTTAGATAAGCACACAATTCACATGATAAGTGCCGCTTCAATTATAGGTATACACCTCATGCTAGATAGAGAACAGCAAACTTATTAGATAAAATAAAATATTAACCCTAAATTAATTAACAGTTATTCGACAATATAATTATGATGCAATTAAAAATTAGAATAGAAATATTTAGTTAGTTATTAGTTAGTTAATTAAGAACAGTTTTTGATGATTCTTTTTTTGTTTGGTACGTAATACTGTAGAGGTGGTCCCATATACCCGAAATCGGTTCAGTAGTTTGGTTTTAAAATCAAAATTACTGGAAAATATGAAGATGACAGCCAGGCATTCGATGTTGAAATCGGTTGTATTTTTAAAGCGTATTATTTCTAAGTTGCGATTGTGACACTGCCTATTAATCCAATTTTTTTTAAATAACTAATCTAAATATAAAATATGATATCTAAATATCTAAATCTATGTTGTCTTGGTGGAACCACTTCAATAGTAATAATCATTACAAGAATTCATTTTGTTTCCAGGTGAACTAATAATTACAATAGTGGATGTGAACCGCTACGCTCCAGTGTTCACCGAGCCGTCTTACTACGAGCACCTGGTCGAAGAGCTGCCCATTGGCTCTGTGGCCTTCACTTACACCGTTACTGATAAAGAGACTCCTATATCGGCGATCGTTATCGACCCGCCCAACCCCTACTTCGAAATCGATAATACTACTGGTAAGTCATTTTGAATTCAATTCAATTCTTTATTTGCCTGTTAATGGGTAACCAACAATGATCTTATACATATATACATGATAAGTACAGCCAATAACAACCTTAATTTAAGTATGCAGAATAATAATTTCAAAAATACTAAATAATGTCAAAGTTATAATCTAAAATGTATTTAATATTAATATTTGTAATAAACAAAGTAACGACACGATGCTTTGTCAAAAAATTCTTTCACATTATAAAAACTTTCTTTCACTAGCCACTTTTTCAGCTCCGTACAATTTTTTTTATAAGGCAAGTCCACAAAACTATTTGGCAAAGAGTTAAAAATGAGAGGCGTCATGTAAATACAGTTACTTCTGAACAATTACAATCTCACATTAGGCATTGTCAGTCTTAAAAAGTCACTGCTCTTTTGAAGCTATCATATGAAGTAAAAAATATCCCATCTGTCGGAAAAGATGGGAATGCTAGATTTACATCGTCACATTAAAAAGTTTATTGTCTTATTATTTTTTTTCAAAATCACTCAACTTTGAAAGTTAAGATTATTTGTCATGTTTTAAAAAGGTTTTTATTCTTCTATTTTACGATTTAGATAGATCTACCAACCTTTTTCTTTTTCAGGAGTACTAAAAACGATCCAACGAATTGACTACGAAAAGGTGAAACTCATAAATTTCACCCTAGTAGCTTATGACTCGGGGGTTCCCCAACTATCTACCAGCGCTGGAGTAACGGTAGAAGTTGTCAATGCCAACGATGAGGAACCGGAGTTTGCTGCTGAGGCGTATGACGCTGCAGTGGATGAAAATGCTGAGGGCGGCACGAGAGTGGTCACCGTTACTGCGGTGGATAAAGATGAAGGTAAGTTTTGTTGACCACTTAAACCAAATATACTAGGGAGATCTAGGAGAGTTGAAACAGAGGTAAGTTGAAACAGCGTTAATTTTTCGGTGTCTATGTACGATAGTGAGCTGGCAACACCGCCATTTTGGCTTTCAATTAACGTGTGCCCACTGCCAGTGCGCTCCGGTTCTCTTACGAAAGAGGCGGCGACACAACGAAAAGCGTGCCAAAAAAAACTACCAAAAGTAAATAAATAAATATTAGGGGGACATTATACACACAGCGCCATCTAGCCCCATACTTAAGCAAAGCTTGTATTATGGAAACCAGATAGCTGATAGAATACTTATTTTTTTCTTTTTCGAAAATACATACTTATAATACATGCTACACCCAGACCCAGAACAAACGTCTATGTTCGTTACATAAAAGTAAGTTATTGCCGTATTTTTTTATCAAGTTTTATTTTCCTTGTTTACATGTTTAATGGTATATGATATGAATTATTTGAAAGCTTACTAATTCAGAAACTGTTTGTTGAATTAATTTTCTTGGTTTTCATTGCATTTTATCAATAGGGAGTTCCGAATCAAGCAGCACCATATTTTTGAAACCTAGGACTGTTGAAACAGGTTGAAGCAGCTTATTAGATACACACAACACCTCCCTATTAAGGGGGAGTCTTTCGTCCAGCAGTGGACGTTTTCTGGTTGATGTGTGAAGTAATGAGATGAACGCGAAATCTACCAAAACTTTTGAGAAACACAAGTAACCTAAACAAGTTCGAACTGCTGAACAGTGGAATGCGCTGCCCTAGTGGATTTTCCTCGATAATTATAATCTGGGTGTCTTCAAGTCGCGAGTGAATCAGTTTCTTTTAGGCCGCGTGCTCCATCGTAGGCTGCATCTTCGTTTAACATCAGACGAGATGGCAGTCAAACTCCAGCCAGCCAGCAAAACTTTTTCAAAAAGTCATTAACCTACTTCATATGGGACTACCTAGCCTAGGGAGTATACTCTTTCAAATAAAAAAATTCAAATTCGGTCCACAATTGACGGAGAAATCGGTGAACATGTAAAGTGGCATGTAAAGTGCATTCTTTGTTTTAGGTGAATTCGGAGAAGTCCACTACAGCCTATCAGGTGATCTGGCTTCCCTCTTTGAAATCGATCCATTGATTGGAGTCATCACGGTAGCACCTAATGCCGTCATCGACCGAGAAGCGACAAGCGACATCTACCTGAGAGCCATCGCTAGCGATAACGCACCCGCCCATGTTAGGAGATCTACAAGTGTTCCTGTAAGTAACTGTTAATAGACCACTGCTGGAGGCCTAACCTCGAAGGGCAGTCAGGCTATATCCAACAATCTGGCCCAGTTGCGGGTTGGTGGATTCACGATTGCTCATCCGTTAATAAATTACATTACTGAGCTTTAGCTGGTTTCCTCGCGCTGTTTGCCTTAACCGAAAAGCCAGGCATATAAAAACTACAACCTGTCATTTGCATCCACCGGTTATCCGCGATTTTCACAATGTAGTCGTTCCACCTACGGGAGGCCTACCTACGCTGCACCCGATACCAATTACAGTTTTTATAAATTTTAAATTTTGCGAATGTGTGAGAAATTGAGAATAGATCTAAAAAAGAGAAATGTATAATTTATAATATCCGGAAAACTAGCGTTACAGTGGTCTATAAGTTTGAAAGTTTACATATCCCCAAACAAACCTGTTTTACCTTAAAAACATTAGGAACCTTAGGAAGTAAACAAAAACCTAGACAATAGTAAGCAAAATCCATTTCAGGTCCACATAAAAGTCCGCGACGTAAACGACCACCCGCCAGTGTTCAGCCAAAGCACATACAAGAGCACAATATCGGAGAACCTCCAACTGAATCCTCCAGCCGCCATACTGCAAGTCAGGGCCGAGGACAAAGACGAAGGCATCAACGGCAGGGTGGCCTATAAGATTGTGGAGCAGAGTGAACCAGGTGACACTAAATTATTTGCTAAACTATATATTTTGCTTTCCACTTTAATATAATTGCCCATAAAGTTATCTCTTTGCGTGTGAAGACTTCAATTTTTAAACCGAATTTATTGCCTTTCAGGAGTATTCACAGTAGACCCTACCAACGGCATCATCTACCCAGCCAGGGCTGTTGCCGGCAACACGTCCTACCACCTCACCGTCACAGCCACAGACGAGGACGGTAGCGGCCCTCACAGCGACACGGCTAAAGTAGACATATCCGTGTTAAGTGTTAACAAACACAGCCCTGTGTTTGTAGAACCACCCACTGATCAGAGACAGTTGGAGATTCCAGAGGTAAGTACCAGAAAATATAAACCCCTCTCAAAACTCATTTCAAAAGTCTCCTACCAGTCTGCCGGAAATTAAAAGGCGTAAATATATAAGATTTGTTCATATTTTGTAAAGTCGTTGCTGGTAATCGATAGTATTAGCTCAGTTGCTATAAAATCTAGGACTTTCTTGCCCTAATTGCTTGTTGCGAAGTATATACTGCCTGTCAATGAATTTTTACTATCCTATTTTAAATCTGAAAAGGGTTCACATCTTGGAGTCAGTGGAGGTGGCTGGTTACAGGTTTACTTCGTCATCATTAGACTACCTTACTCCACGACCTTTTGCTTTCAGTCACAGTCCACTGTCTTACGTATATCGATTCTGAATCAAGTCTCAAGGGGTGCGTAATCGTGTTAAAATTTCAATACAAATTACCATCCTATCCTACTCTGTTTTCAGAACGCAGCCCAAGCCGATTATCTGATCACCACAATTAAGGCCATAGATGAAGACACGGGAGAGAACGGCCGTGTCTCATACTACCTGAAAGTAGACAACCAAAACATGGGGGAGACTCAGGAGTTTAGCCTCGGCAGGGACTCGGGAGAGCTCAGAACCAAGACTTTCCTGGACAGGGAGCATAAGTCGGAGTATCAGGTGAGTATCGACGAAACAAACTTCTAGCGTACGTACATGTCTTATTTTTTCTTGACCCATGTAGCTGATCTGATAAGCTGCTGATAAAATTAAGGTTAAGAAGTCAATTTTATTTTTTCATTAGTGTATCAAATCAGCTGTTCTCTGCAGTTCAGTACTTAGTATTAGTCAAGGAAAACTTTGAAAGTATATTTTATAACTGGCAGACTGCCATAACTGCCAAACATTTGGCAGGCGGGTTGAGGACGCTGCTGCGCGTCTTAGAGGAACCCCTCCGGTGGTATTGGATGTAATTTTAGGACATATTCAGAGCCAGATTAACCATGTTATTATTCCAGCTGGTGATAGCAGCAGTGGACAACGGCACTCCGGCGCAGTTTGAGAGCCTGCGGCTGCTGACGGTGGTCCTGGCTGATGATGACGACAACGCACCGCAGTTCCAGCAGCCGAGCTACCACTTCAGCTTGACGGAGAACCTACCACCTGGAGTTATAATTGGTGAGTTGAATGACATCTCATTCTATCACTAGTATAAAAATCTGTAATATGAAACAATCAACACGACGATGAAGAAGCTATGTTTCTTTCATTCACGCGCATTTTTCCTACTACTATTTATTTATTGAAAAATAACTGCTATTGTAACTTTCTGTATAAAACAGAAAGCTAATTAAAGGTCTTGACGTACGTATAAGTAGAATTGTAGATTAACTCTTTCAGGCTAGATGTAGATTCACTCGCACAGAAAACGTGTCTAAGGTCACACGAGTATAACCAACGAGTACAAGACATGAAATGCTACCACATATATAGCGTATAAAAGACTTGAATTTGAACTTGAACTGGAACCTATTGTATTGAACAGTTTCAATACAAACATCAGAGTACAAATTAGCTTGCACTGAACATTGCACGACTGTTATTAATGTTTATTGGTTGAACATGATTATAGAGATTTTCTATGGGGGTAATTCTTACGTACGTAATACTAATGTTTTTTGTGCTACTATTGTCAACCCTTGCACGTATGCCCAAGAATTGAGAAGTTGAGTTGAAAATAACAGATATTTTTCCTTCGCAGGTTCAGTGAAAGCAACCGACAAAGATTCCGGCGATAATGGAATGGTTTACTACCACATATTGGAAGGGAATCAGGATGGAGCCTTCACTCTGGACCGAACACAAGGACTCATCAGAGCTAACATCAGTTTGGACAGGTACACACTTAGAATACTAAAGTCCAAAGGACAAGAATAGCGATATAACCTTTTCGAAACACCGTGTCTCTAATTTTTTCACGTGTTACATAAGTGCATAAAAGAAAGAGCCCGCCTCAGTAGTACGTTTCGTCTTTAAGAGTGCGACTAATGCCAGAAAAATATCAGATTTCACCCGCGTGTCTTGCATTAGTTTAGAGTCGAAAATCGCATGATATAATTGATGATGGTGATGGCTTTGAGTAATTTAGGTGTGATTTTATTTAATTATTCAAAATATAGGCATGAAATAAAATAAAAAAAACGGCTACTCTGCTAAAACATTAGTCTGGCTGTGTAATTCGTAAAAAATAATGTGGGGTTGTCGCTGATAATTTAGAGCATTTGCATTAAAACAGTTTTTTTTGTATGTATTTTTGTAATATATTTTTTAATGAACCAGATTATTTTCCAAAATTCTATTCGGATAATCGGCTTCTATAGGGTTTTTCCCTACCTGTAATATTTTTCTAAATCTTAATATTTACGATCTTAATCATTAAACGATGTGTATAAAAATACACTTTTTACTTACTTTTGGCATTGGTCGCCCCCTTAAGTGACATGAGCCCCTTTTCTCTATACCACTATTTCTCAGTTAGTCTGTATTATTGTACCAACGAACTGTGTAAGAAATGATGACATTACTCACCAGCTGATGGCAATCAGATGCTATGTTCGTCTTATTCGTATTGTTTAGACCTCAGCTTATTGGTTTAAATACTAAGCTTCGGTCGCGAAATAAGAAGCACGTCTTTACTCTAGTTTTGTGCCTAAATATATTGCTATCACGCTTGTACAATAACAGGAAACAGAACAGAGCGTAACGGCAATAATATATTTGTGAGCGAGCGACAGAGATAGGTAATGAAAAGTCATGAAACAAGGTTTATTTTATTTTATATACTATCAAGTGACGAGACGAGCGAGACGTTCGCCTGGTGGTAAGCGTCACGCCTGCCTATAACAGTATCAGTGCCAGAATTGTGCACTTGCGAACACAATCCTGCACCGCACTGCACTGTGCTCATCACCCTAAGATATTAGATGTTAAATCTCTTCATACCCAGTAATTTATCTGGTAACATTGCCCTTAAAACCGGAACACAGTAATGCTTGCACACTACTGCTTGGCAGTTGAATAACTGGCGAAGGTGTGGTGCATCCTTAGGCGGACTCTGCAGAGTCCTACACTACAAATAATAATTATGGTAATTTATTGGAATTATAATGACCACTACAAAAAAGGAAAGATATCAAAAAAAATATGCTTCGGGGCTGGACTGGACTTCTTGGAGGAATTAGCTCTTTCTCGGGCTAGATTATGTCATCGTATATTGTATTTATTATGCATTTGTATTCCAGAGAGAAGCAATCAGATTACACCTTTACTGTGTACGCTAGCAACAACCCCATCCTGGAGAATGCTGCTGACATTCTCAACTCAGTGGACAACAACACAGAAGGAGTAGAAGGCAGTGTCACCAACGTAAAGATCAAGATACTGGACGAAAATGATAACGAACCGAAGTTTGAGCAGAAAATTTATTACGCTGGTACGTGGCTTTGGACCCTGTTCCATCACACTCTCTCCGTCTTAGAGAGGTGCATTGAAGTTTCTCCCTGTTTCAGGTATCAAACACACGGCTCGCGTCAACGAGCCCATCATACCGGTCGTGGCCCACGACCCAGATCTAGAAGAGAACGGTACCATCGCGTACATGGTCGCAGCTTCCAACCTGTACAAGTTCGGAGTTTCGCAGTCCAGCGGCAGCGTCGTGCCTTCACCGTTTAACATCACACAAGATGGTAAACACCTATTCAATAATAAATGTTATTAGTAGTTCTGCAAACAGTAGACCTCGCGAGCACAAACTCTTATGTAATTTGTGGAGCCAACCGGCCAATCATTCCGATCAGCAGGCTAATCATGTAACTGTTCGGGATCGCGATTTGTCATAATTGTCACTTGTCACTGTCACAGCTTCACGGTACCACGGAGGGATTTATCCCGCTATCGTTAACGAACGAATGCGCGTTTCGTCCTGCCCTGCAGGGTCACATGAGTTTTGGCAGGACAGTGACAAGTGACATTTATGACAAATCGCGATCCCGAACAGTTAAAAGATTAGCCTGCTGGTTCCGCTGACCATAAATTATCAGACCGCAGTCTAGATCGAACCACAAAGGAAAACATATTTCAGTTCCTTCTTCATCAGCCGAAGACGTCCACTGCTAGACGTAGACCTCCCCCTTAATAGAGAGAGGTCGCAATAATCCCCACGCTTGGCAGGCGGCTTAGGGATCGCAGAATATTCACCACCGTTAGCTGAGAGGACGGCTGCCCGTCCTCCGTCCTCCAGGTGTATGGTTCTGGATGCAGTTTTAGGACATACCTGCATCCATTTCTTACCCGATGTAATTGTTTCAGGTGTCCTTATGACAGCGCACTACATGTCGGAATACAACCAGGACAGGTTCGTTCTGGATATCATCGCACAGGAGACTGCGCCGCCGCACAGGCAGGCGAAAGCTCAAGTTTACGTAAGCACAAAATTTCTGAAAATGCATTTTGTTATAACTTTGCCGTGAGGCTGTACCCTATATTAGCTGTGTATTTTCTTGTCTGTTAAGGTTTTCTCTCATTTTTCCTTCATTCTGAACCTCAGTATTACTAATATTATAGAGTTCATATGTATTTAGTAAATTATAGAAAAAATATCAGCTGACTTTAAAGACCTTTGATAACTATTACCGTCACTAGCACCACCATCATCAGCGTTGGTCAATGATGTTAAATGGTGTGTCTGTGCAAAAATCTAGTGTCAACATTTTTTTATCATATAGTATATCAGTAAAATCTTTAACACGATCTTAAGAGGGGAAAGGAGAGGCAATAACAAAAATGTTGCTGTAGGAGGCATTATCCAGGAAGAAAATAGGGGAATACATTTGTATGAAGAATCGCAGGACGTGTTCCATCTTAAGTCATTGTATCCTGGAGTGTTACCCTTACACCGCGCATGTGTATTGTTCTAGATCTGGATAATCGACCGGTCGGCGCTGATCCGCATGGTGGTGTCCCGCAGCTGCGCGGCGGGCGTGGGCGGCGTGCAGCGGCGGCTGGCGGCGGCGGGGCGCGCGCTCCTCGTGCCGGGCCGCCGCCTGCCGCTGGTGCACGCCGACACCAGATACGACGACTGGTCAGTACATAACTATACCAGACCATGGCCATGAAGAGATTTGAGATGTCATACCTCAAGGGTGAAGAGCGCAATGCATTGCGGCTCAGGATTTTGTTCGCAATTTTACAAGACAGATTTTTGAAGAACAAGCTATTTGTAGCTTAGTTTATAAAACTGGGGCTCATAATTGAATTTGTAGCTTTAGTCATTAATTTACTTGTTAGACTATGAACTGCTGTGAAATTAGTGCTACTATGTACCATCTGTTGTACAAACACAAGACAATAAATAATTATTTGATTTGGCAATAAATTATGGCACTGCTACTATTCGTCGTCAGCCATAAGACGTCCACTGCTGGACGAAGGCCTCCCAATAGAGGGGTGTTGCCATAATCCCCACGCTTGGCAGGCGGCTTGGGAATCACTGCTACTATTACGGTCTCATTAAAATATAGCCGAGTACTCAAGGTAAATAAAAATAAATTGTTTTGCACGTAATAAAGTTCCTAAAAAGAAGTCCCCTAGGTGATAAACATAGAATTATGATTATCATCATCGTTTCTTGTTTCATTAATGACGGGCCCTATGGCTTCGCACATGTTAATTGATTTTTACTTTTATTAACCGAGCCTGCGGTCAGCTCGTGGTTACAGCCGTCCAAAATGATGTGTTCAAATCTTGAAAGTTTGATGATTGTTATGTTCTAGGTGTGAGATCCACCTGCACGCGGTGGACCCGGCCAGCTTCCAGGTGCTGCCGGTGGAGCGAGTCCTGGAGAACATCGACGCCAAGTACGACGAGCTGAAGGACGCGTACCAGCAGTACGGGGTCGAGACTCTCATAGCCGCCAGCGCTGCTTCTAAAGGTAAAACAACTTTGGAAAAATAGTACATTATGATACGAGTGTGCTATGTTGGTCATTACACTAGAGGCGGTATTATGCGCGCGAGCCGCAGGCGAGCGCGATAAGAAAGCCGAGAGCGTAATGACTAATAGCACAAAAGTTCCATACGACTGTTTTCGTCACACTTGCGAGGAAAAAACAATTTTTTTTTGATAATAATCAACCACACAGCGAAAACGTCAACAAACATTTGCGGAAAATGGCGCCCAAATCAGTAATGCGCGCGCAGGTTCACATTTACTTCAGCGGCATAAGAACTCTTTGTTGGTATTACAAAAAAACTGTAAGTATTACCCGGCTATATTAAGAGTGCTTCGTACACGTACGTCTAATTGCAGTCACGTACAAACTTGACTTTACCGGGTTATACCTATTATAGTACAAGTGCCGTAATGTAAAGTAAAAAGCACGCGTGTATAATAGCTTGGATTATGAGCCTAAAAGCGATGTAATAAGATCTACTTTACGAGCAAGTGTGATGAAAAGAATATTACTTAATTATGCTATACATCTTATTTGGAAAAACAAATCAAAATAGTGTATTATATACTTAAACATAGCATTATACCGGTGTAGGTATTCGTGTTCTAAACCTTATAGGAGAGGTTTCCACTCGAAACTAAATTGTGTGTCCCCGTCATTCTTAGTGCAGAAGGAGAAGGAGAATTTTCGAATCCGATTTGATTGGGTTTAGAATACGGAGGCTGGGCAACGATCCAATCCGAGTAAGCCAACTAATATATTCAACATTCTTTTTTTACACAAATCTGAGCGTTGGTGTTTTTTTTTCTTTTTTTTTCTTGTTTATTGCACGTTGTGCATTCTGCCAGTGTCAAGTTTATGAATTATCAAGTTTTTATATTAAAATCAAGTCAAATAAATATGTCATGAAATCACAGTTAGTCTCACGAAATTAGTCATAGTCAAGTCCAAGTCATGCCCTAGTAAAGTTGTGGTGACTTTACTATGAGCTTCTATGGAGTTTTGAAAACAACACGAAAATACATGTTTTAGCACATTAAATCACTTGCCCACCTCGCGCATGTAATTCAACACTCAATGAATAAAACACCACCATTTTTTTATCATTAATTCGCGATAAAACACAATTTTAAGTAAATAATAGAATGCAACGACATGTTTTTTTTCGTGTTCCCGCCAAACTCCAGCGTTGGTGGTACCATCTGTAATATTTTCTGGACTCTATTGCAAAAGCTATTGTAAAACTGTACACCATCTTCGAAAACTGATGTTCCGCGACCGTCATCCTTTTTAATCCCTTTCAGTTCCGGACAGTTTCGACCCAGCGTTGGCTGCGCTAATAGCTCTGCTGATTGTGCTGTTCACGGGCATCGTTACTTTCATAGTGGTCTGCGCGTGCCTCAAACACTGGTGAGTTTAGACGAATAAATAATTATGAAAACTTACAATATTTAGCAAATTACACTTGTTAAACTTTTAAAACAAATTAAAACGGTCATATTATTATAATAGAGCAAGATCCCAGGGCCGACAGACCTTACAATTATTTTCTGATTGACAAAATGTGTGGGATAGAGTAGTATGAGTATGTATTTTGAACGTACGCATACCTGGGCCGACATCCTATTTACGGCTATCAGGTACTAAACGTACGTAAAACTATACACACTTTTTCTTAAGGTCTGAGAGCTGATTTTTATGTATGTTTTAATCGATACTGCCAGGCACTTCCCATCGTCGGCACTTTCCGTCAGATGCTTTTAAAGCTCGTTAAGCCAAACGCTTTCCCAAAATATTATTAGCAATAAACACGCGTCACTTAATTCAAACGTTTCATTCAGCGCGTCAGCTATATTCAAGAGCCATTTAAGTGACTATAAGCAACCACAGCATTCCTTATTAAAATACCTATGAATATACTGATGCTTTGCCCTGGGTATGTCCTAAAACTTCATCCAGAACCACCGGAGGATGGGTAGCAGCGTCTTCTTAATTAACAGTGGTGAGCATTCTGCGATCCCCAAGCCGCCTGCCAAGCGTGGGGATTATGGCAAACCCATCTATCCCTATTCAGGGAGAGGCCTTCGTCCAGCAGTGGACGTCTTCCGGCTGTTGATGATACTGATGCAGTATGAGTAGAACATTGGCAATATCAAACTCATAATGGAGCTTATTTCCCGGAACAACATATAGGCTACTTCTATTCTCATCACATAGTTCAACAGCGGGGCACAGCTAGGGGTAGATAAACAAATCAAGATTTCTTATTTACTTTTATATCTCCCAGGGTGATCCCCCCACCATCAATGCAGTCCAGCAAAGGAGACAGCCTGGCCCGGAGGCGAATCCTGGAGGAGCTCTCCACCACTGAGAACCCTCTCTGGCTGGAGACGAAGCTCCGGCCGTACGAGGAACAAGAGCTCACCATGAACGTGTTTGGAGACCAGCAGGAGCAGGGGAACAGTGAACCAGTTCAGGTGGGTTAGAGTCACTTCTAATGAGTTGTTTTATGGTGGTTGCTGTGGTAGGACTCTATGGCAGGATCAGCCTGGGGAAGCCACACCACACCTTTGCCAGTTATTCAATTATTATTTGCTATTGGCTAGATGGCGCTGTGTGAAATGTCCACAAATATTTATTTTATTTTATTTATTATTCTAAGCAGTAGTGTGCAAGCGGTATTTGGGATTGAAGGGCAATGTTACCAGATAAATTACTGGGCATGAAAATATTTCACATCTAATATTTTAAGGGTCACGAGAACAGTGCGGTGTGGCCCTGGATTTTGTACGCAAGTTCACACGCTGGCATTGCTAGTGTTATGGACATGCGTGAGGCTTATCACCAGGCGAAATTTGCACACGTCTAGTCATTTCTTGCGCAAAAAAGGAAGCTAGTCAGACACGTACGACGTTTTTGTGCTAATAAGGTTTTTCAATTCCAACTGTATTTTTTAATACGATTGTTTCACTTGGAACTATGCAGTTTATAAAATCGTATTAAAAAAAACACAGACCTGGCAAATTACCTACTTGTCCTGGTTATGTCCGCGACTTGCTCGGAGATTGGATGCGGAGTGCGGCGTAAGTAAGGAAAGGACTGGAATTTGAATTGATAGCTGATTGCATATAAACAAGGACCTGTTCATATACACAGACTCATTTAAATGTTTAGGACATTTAAATCCTAGTGGAACAATTTTCCCATACTTCCTTGTATGAAATATGCCAAAATGTCACATGCTTTTATTTTGACGTGTTTCGGGTAGGATTTGTTTAATACTATGGCATGTTACATACTTTTTAAGCCATAATATTTATCCTGTTTCAGCCTGATAACACGTACGCGACGATCCAGGGCAGTCGGACGACTGAGAGGTTCGGAGACTACGCCACGCTCGGCGGAGACTCGCCAACGCCTCTCGAGGCTGCTCTCGGCTTCCAGGTACATACATATGCCACTACATTCCATTTTATAACGCTCAATGTACTCATTCTTTAAGAACAAATTTTATTTAAGGGTCAACCCTGATATCGCGAGAAAAAATCAGCTGTTCCATAGAGAAATATCATTCGCCCTCACGAATTCAGCGTTGGTCCTGTAGTAAAAGTTGTTCCCAACGATGAATACAATTACCTTCATTCAGCTAAGTAATATTGTTTCGCGTAAGTCTGTTTAGTTGGGATGGCGCTTCTATCTATTAGGGCAGTTCAAACTAGTCAATTATGGTTTAAATCATTGCTCTGAAAATTAATTCCCACGCTTGGCAGGCGGCTTGGGGATACTGGCGGCATTGCCATTGGCAGTCTGCTTATGCGTTGGGTTGGGCCAAATAAACGCCTGCAATTTTATCACGCGTCGCGTCGACTATACGCTCGGATACATTTGTGATCGTGCTATTGTTTGTTTCAGGGGAGCACGTTCAAACCGCCGTCACCTGACACCCCTGAGCCGCCACCTAGGCCTTCAGGGTTAGGGGCACTTTAATGACTAGCAGTGTTTTTTATTAGTGATTTTTAAAACGAAAAGTGCTCAGACTGACATTTTTTAACGGATTATGTATAAATGCCGGTTAAAGTAAGTGAGATAAATTTGTAGTCATCTATTATTGGAACTAAAAGAACGGATCTGGCAACCCGACTTAGCCAAAAAAGTTCTATGGTCAACGGAACCCTAGCTATGACTGAACACCCTATTAGTCAATGACATAAATATGACATGTAAACCTAGTGTGTACAATGGGGGATTTTCCGGTAAGCTTAAAGTGCCACAGATCTATAATATTATGCTGTTTTTGACAGGCAAGTATAGTCAGCGCCATCTATCGAGTTAATGAGAACTACTTTAAAAGTAACATGTTCGGATAATCTCTCATTACGTGAGGGAAAGTTTCAGCACAAGGTTGCGAGTGTCAATACTGGCTCATTTATAAAAACGAAGTTTATGATGGTGATTTAATAAAGAAGAGATAGCAGTCAAACGAAAGCCTATCAATAGCAAAAAAAAAACTGTTTAAGCGCCTAATTTATAAAACCCCCTGTTAGTATTGCGCTCGCGCGAAAGATGATAAATTAATTATAATTCTGAAATTTATCTTGACTTTAAAGAGAAGAATGAACAGTGGTGGCATTACCGCTACAAATAATTCTAAATACTAGCAACTCCCTGTAGTATGTCCGAAAAAGATGATTGGATGAATTTTGTCGGCTGGTATGATTTTCCATAGTATTGCCAGGAGAGTAAAACAAGTTTTCTTACAAGACTTTTTTGCAAAACTATAAACCCCTTGGCAAAATTTGGACGTACCAAGTATCCATACAAAAAATATCACATTTTATAGTATAACCAAATTAAGTGGATCGTGTTTGTTTAGTCTCAATATCTTTCTAAGATTATGGTGTAAATATTTTTTTATTTAATTTAATTTAGTCGATGTTGCATAACGCATGTTGCCAATGTGTTATTATAAAATACTCATTTTTACGAGATTAGATTGAGACTGTCTGAAACATAATTATAATAGTTTTATTTTTGTTACCATTTTACGTGACACATTGACAACGTCCAATTTAAGTAAGTCTATGTAATAAATAACTATGTTTGTAAGAAAATTCCAAGATATTTTAGTAAAATTTTATATTTCGTCATCATTCCTTTAAAATTGTGGCACAATGAAATAAGCGAATCTCAATTATCTTAGCCATTAAGAATTTATTATAATTATACCTAATGTTTTTACATTGCCATATTTAAAAAAAACAAATGTAACTACAAATTATTTATAGTTAGGTTTAATGGGACCAATACAAGACTAATTTTATACGTGTTTGTGATAAAATTGTATTTTGTATTAAATATGATGTAAAGTAAGATATTTAAGAATGAAATATTATTGCTACAAAGACGAAATAGTACGTTACGATGCGTTTGACTTAAGCATTCCATTATTGCAGGGCGTGAAGCTAGCGCATGAGCATAGCGAGCGTGCTAAACGCCGTGCAACGATAGACTCATGAGTATTGTATACATAATATCTTATAGTATATAAATAAACACGCACATAACTCGCGCAACTACGTGTAAGTAGTCCATTTTTGCAGAGCGTAACAAGCTAAACGTCGTGCTTTAACGGACTAAAGTCACGGAGAAGCGTGACTTGAGAGGTCACACAGTGCTATAAAATCTTTGGATCGTAATAAAAACCATTGTAATAATGGCAAATAGTATTTATTCTAACGCAAAGGTATTTGCTGAGATAGCAGTATTAGAAAATAATAAAAACGTTTAAATTAAAGTCATTTTAGTGTTTTTTTTTAAATATTTACATAAGTAATTATTTTTGTAGTCTTGAAATACAAAGTAGTTTTTAAATAAAGATTTTTGTAAATATCGGTTATTTTATATTAAAGTATAATGAAACACAAAATAATAAAATATTATTTTATAACATTTGTTTATATTCTGTTTCCTTTTCTTCACTCTGCGTGGTCATACTGTAGCACGTATTCAACGTTTCCATTATGATCCTTACTTTTTCTAAGTAAATGGACAGTTTCGTTTTCAAGCATACTTCAAAATGATTCAGAGAGTTGTCTAACTGTATGCTAAGCTCTTTCATTGCATCTACTTTTAGAATCATTAACCTTTGTATCACTTTACCGTAGTTGTCTTTCTCCATCTAGAATCACACTGTTAGGTCAATAACATAATAATATACTTCTTATTTTATTATTTTATAAGATCTCCGTACCTATACTTTTTCTCGGGATGTTCTTTTTTTTAGAATAAAGGGCTGCTGGGGCAACGTTCCCTGGCGGAATCTTTATTTTGCATATATCTTAAAAACTGGTGGATACATGAATTTCAAAAAACCATGCACATTATACCCGACGTCATACTCAAAAAATTGCTTAAGGCCAATAAAAATAATACCGCCAGACGAACACAACGTTTTGTCTTTAAGTCTAAACAGACTAAAGGTACTTATGGTCGAGGATAGATTACGTCTAGAAGAAATGTAACCACTGTGGCTTTTAGTATACTCAGATTGTAGTTCAATATGGCAGTGAGTTTCATTATTGTAAAGCTGAGGTAAAACTTGACAAGCTATCTCATTGTATAAAAAAGTGGAAACAAATCATTAGATAGAAAGTTTTAAAATGTCTAAAAAGGAAGGTGGCGTTTGCAGATAAGTATAGGTACTGGACTGGGTCTATAGTGAACGTTAGAGAGTGAAATGAAGTTATGGAGGTCTTAGGCAGAAGCTACAGTGGGCAGCGATATGCGATGCGACTGGAAGAGTGAAATGAGATAAACACGGTATGGCTACATTTTATGTGAATATACCTACAACGTGTAACAAAAAGGTTCAACAATACGGAAGGGTATGTATGTACTCATTGTTATGAACAACTTTTACTATGGGGCCAACACACACATTGACATTTTGTCGAAGGTCATTGAACTTTTGTATGGAACAGCTGATTTTATTTTCGAGTTTTCAGGGTTGGCCCAATAGTAAAAGTTGTTTATAATGATGTACAATATATGCCCTTTCGTATTGCTGAACTTTTATTTTACACATTGTATATCTAATTAATTCCCTTCAGTTTCGCTGATAGCTAATGTTATGTAGCCGTTGCCGTGATTGCACTAATATTATTTAATTCAATTTATTATTATTCAATTTTTTTATTTTTTTTATTTATTATTTTAATATTGTTCCTATCGCAAAAAAATAATAACCAAAAATCGCTAGTGATATTGGCGCAAAGTGTAGCCGTAAGCGTCGTCTTGATCGCTTGTGTGTCGCAGGTCGCGCCACGGAGCAATGTAGCCTCAGCCTTACGCAAACTCTTCTCTTCGCAAATTACGAAACATATCCGGTAAAATGGATATAATATTCTCTTGTCATTGTTTTGTTTTTTCTTGTAGTCGAAGTCGTAGTGCCGTAACTAGGGCGGTGCCAGCGGTGCCTAGGCTCAGGACGCAGACCCTGAAGGGGCGCAGAAATGAACAGACCAGGACCAAGTTTTGGGTAATGCATGGGCGCAGTTATAGAACCTTGCACCGGGTCCACGAAAGGCTAGTTACAACACTGGCAGTAGGGACAAGAATTCCACAGCAAATCCACACACTCTGCCAAAAATGTTCTAAACTACAAAAAGATTAAATACTTACGTATTCAATAAGACACAAAACAGAAGCTTCTTCATCCCCAGGATGTTCTGTATTGCACGTGTTTACTAAGTATCTGTAGCTCCTGCGCCATTTACGTATCTGGAACATTTATCATTATTTTAACATCAACAACGAACAATCAAAAACAAACAAAAATAAACCAGACAACAAAAACAAAACAATAAAGCAAACGAGCATGCCTTTGTTACCTACATAAGCTTTCTTATATATAATCAATTATATTTCTTAAATATAGAGGGGCCTGAATATTAGTAGGTATTCATAAGCTTGCAAGCTTTCGACCTCTTTTTTAGATGTAGTTCTCAAAGCAAAGGTCCAGCCTTCGACCTCATAGTTCTGGTGTTAATCTATTGTTCTCGGCAGTTCTCTTGTATTTATTATAATTTCATATTCCTACACCTACTCGCTTATGATTAATATTATGTTAGCTCTATGAGACCTGGGGGTCTGCTACGCGGTCCAGTTCTATTATCAACCAACATCGCTTGGCTGAGATGGTCCGACAGTTTAGACCGTATAGATATAAATTATATTGGTATATTGTTGTGGTTGGTAAAACCCCACGGAGCACAGACTAAACACGGTCTAAACATTCGGCGATAGATCTAGTGACCTTGGTTGGTAAAGCCCATGATCGGACCGTCTAACGATCCCATAATATCATTGTAGAAAAGGTACGACTTACTTCTTTTTCTACCTGATCCACAGTTTTTGTCCGATGTTTGTCTTCTGCAGTAGTAGTGGTCAAACATTCACACTCGTCGGCATAATACTGCTTTTCGGATTTTCTTATCTGTTTGTGATGGAGGAACATGCATTCTGTCCACTACAACAGAAAAAAGAAAAAATCAAAGAAGAACAGTTAGAGCGGAGCCCAAGTTCGCTCTGCAATCCATGTATAGCTTAAAGGGAAGCTGGGAAGTAATTCACCAGAGAACTTTCCAGTGCCGTAACTTGGCTGGTCATATCTGTCGCAGAACCTAAAGTAGACGTGTTCAACGAATCAGCAAACGTACCATAGCATGCCTTGAGACTCGATGGAGCGACCACATGGCTACGTAAGACAACATGCAGAAGCTGGAATCGGAATGCCAAAAATTGGGAAGAGTGGTGTGTTTTTTTTAATGCAAGGGAGTGTGGCGAGACGAGCGTACGTTCGGCTGGTGGTAAGCATCACGCTTGCCCATAACAGTAGCAGAGCCAGAATTGTGACCTTGCGAATAAAATGCTGCGCTGCTCCACGTGCATGCACTGCGCTCGTCACTCTGAGACATTAGATGTTAAATCTCTTCATGCCCAGTAATTTCTCTGGTAACATTGCCCTTCAAACCGAAACACAGTAATGCTTGCAAACTACTGGCTGCGGTCGAATACCTGGTAAAGGCGAGAAAAAGAAGAGGCCTGCATCCATCAGTAGACTGATAAGCTATAATGACAAGTTTATCCATGAGACGCTAGTGGCGCCAATTTTTTTTATTCTTAACTTTTCTCCAGCGTGAACTTGTCGTGAACTTTAATGGTGATATTCTTACCTTAGCATTATCATCGGTTTTTCTAAAACTGTGCTCTTTATGCTTGGTCATCTGCATCCTATAACCTGTGGTAAAGTTTACTCTCTTCACCTGGAAGTCTACAGTCCAGGTGCCGAGAAGGTTCTTGCCTTCTTTGTCTAGCTGGATCGAGGTGTTCAAGTTCCTCTCATACAGTTGCTTTTGTAACTTTGTGTTACCTAATATCTGAAAATATTTAGTAATGATTTGACTTACTTGAATATTACAACGACCTGCATAGATTATAACTTATTGCACTAGAAAAAACCCTTTTAGGTATACATTAGGAAAGTATTTGGAGTCGAATACCGCTGGCTAATTAACAGGTTTTATTATAAAAGTAAGTAAGTAAGTTCGTATAGGCTGAGTGGCCAGCCCTAGTGTCAGAGTTAATGTGCCGCCCGAAGACCTCTGACATGGCTGATGGTTGTTGTTATAGAAACTAGAACAAACAACCGGGACCAACAATTTAACGTGTAATCCGACACACGGTAGCGCTCAGAAATAAATGCCACTCACGATCCGAAGACTGGCTGGACCTTCCGTTGCTTAACATTGGTGATCGTTTAGAATCACCTAGACAAGCTACGCCAGGAGCGCTATTATAAAACTAGATAAATCCTATCTGACTTTTCGTTTTGATTTTCAGATCTTTGAATATCTATTGTCAGATATATTAATCTTTCTACACACATTTACGTATAAACTTGATTACACAGCATTTGTTTCGCCCTCTGGATAAAACATAATATACCTACTTAAGCTATCTAAATAGGTAAGTCACCATAATAGATGTTATTTGATCTTACGTATTTTGCTTCCTGATCATCATTGTCTTCAGCATTGACTAACACACACACACCAGACAGGAGATGTGTACTGCTGAACAAAGCTTCCCCTTTAATAGGAGGGTGTTGCCATAATCTCCACGCTTGAGAGGCGGCTTGGGGATCGCAGAATGCTCAGCACCGTCAGCTGAGAGGACGCTGCTGCCCGTCCTAAAAAACACGCTGGATAAGAACCTAGGCCTCTTCTTTAACTTTTTTCCATGTTCAATTCTTTCAGGCAAATTCTTCTAAATTTTCCTGAATCGTTATTAATAATAGCCTGTTTTTATTGCATTATTCGAATTATTGAATACAAAAGTCAGGGAAACTTATGACGTTACCTCAGACGATGCACTCTCCAATAAAATCAGCAGTAGAACAAATAGCATCATTATTAATGTTAGAAAACAGTTAAAGCACTAACACTCTCGTTGAGACTGACTATCATACTGGGTTTATCTTTAGTAAATTAAGATCAATGTGTCGATGGCAGACAAACTGTAAATAAATAAACATATAACATTTTACACTTAGATTCGCACTCGGATTCCCAGACGAACTATACAGAAATACACATACTTACAACAGCCATAGATTCCAGGGATACAGAAAGGAAGCGGGTCATTAAAAATTGCGAGTGAATCGGTTCCCTCTAAGAGTTTAGGTAATTAAACGTGCTCCATCGTATTGCACATTTGATGGCAGTCCAAGCTTATGCATAAAGAAAAAAGGTAAATATGTTTTAGGCTTTTTTCTTTTCAGCATTTTTATCATTACTTCCAAACTCGTTCATGAAAAGTTCCTTCAACAATTCACGTTCACAATGACAATTTCTTTTGATGAATGAGATTATATGCGCTGTCCGAGTAGGTGTTTCCCGATTGCAATCTTGGTGTCTTCAAGGCGTAAGTGAATCTTTTTTTTTCTAGATAATTGTGCTCCATTGAGGATTGCATTTCCTCGCGAGACGGCAGTCAAACATAAACCTATTATAAGTAAACATAAAATATGTATCGTCTTCTTTGTGATTTGAACTTGGACTCGATTAGCAAAGAACTGAGAGGATGGCATAGAATAGAGAGGCAACAGTGGGTTATGAAACTGTGAATGATGATAATGAGCTGAAAAGAACAGTGCCTTGGAAACTGGTATTTTTCCATTAGGTATAAATACCTACCTGGACCTGGGAATGTCTTTAAACTGCATCCGGAACCACCAGAGGACGGGCAGCATCGTTATCTCGGTCAATAGTGGAGAGCATTCCGCGATCCATTTGCCACCTACCAAGCGTAGGGATTATGGCAACCCACCCTATTTAAGGGGGAGACCTTCGCCCAGCAGTCCATCAGTCAGTTCTGTCTGATGATGATGATAAATACCTACTACTTTATTTTCAACTGCATTTTCCTACTCTTCCTATTTAGAAATGGATTATGAACCTAACACTGTAGATTAGATATAAAATGTTATCGTTAGTCTGTATGCAGGGCTGGATTTAGAGGTGTGGAGGCCCTGGGGCAACAAAAGAGTCATCATCATCATCAGCCTTTGATGAAAGCCTCCCCTTATTAAAGAAAGGTTGCCATAATCTCCTAGCTTGGTTTTGCCAGTTAAATAATATTTTTCTTGCAAGCGTTTCAATATCGAGGCAATTCAAAATTGATCAATAAACAAATTAGGATATACCAAACATTAGTAAGTACAAATAATGTGGGGCGGCCCCGGGCAGTTGCCCAGGTTGCCTCCCTTAAATTCGGCTATCTGTATGACTATGACTTGTTGACTCTACCTCAGATAGCATGTCATCCAAAGGTTATCAGTTATTGCAGTAAATCAATCCGCGATCGCATGATCTTCATTTTCTATTTATTTACTAGTGAGCAATAACTGGGCTCCACTTCATTGAATAGTGTTTTCGGTTACCTGAGAAATACAAGCTAGATTTTTTCAAGGCTAGAGTAAATCTACATGATATAACATCGATGTGGTCAATGTGGTCCTTGGCCACACCATCGCTTACAACTAGAAGAGTTGGTAGGAAAACGTAGATTTTATTTCCAATTTAAAAAAGAACGCATACAAGCGACGTTTGGCCTTTTTTTTTTGTTCATTCAAGTGACGAGACGAGCAAGACTTTCACCTGATGGTAAGCGTCACGCTTGCCACTAACAGTAGCAGTGCTAGAATTGCGAACACAATCCTGCGCCGCACTGCACTGCGCTCGTCACCCTGATATATTAGTCTTCCTGGTCTTCCTTTACCATTTAGATAAATAGATTCTGGAGCTTTAGAAAATAAGTGTATTAAAACATTGGAGATAGTTACTCAAAGTTTTATTATTACAAAATAAATTGTCGATCAGTTACATGATTCTAAAATAACAACAACAGCAAAAATTTTAACAAATATTATTATCATATAATGTTAAAACTGTACTTACAATGGTATGTCCAAATTAGAAGCGAATAAAACTTTATGGCACTTAACGTAGGTAAGTAAGTACCTATATCGATTCAATTAAACCTAACATTTCTTACATAAATGTTATCCAATTTTTTTGCATTATCATATAATTTATTCTACTTGTAATAAGAAATATACCTAAACACTAGACAAGTTTATGGAAATTTCCAATGGTATTACGGGACTAAAATACTTATATACTTAGGTAGGTAGTAGGTACTACTTGTCGTTACTGTATTTTTTTTAAATAGAAATTACACATAATTTTTATAATGTTTATTATTTTTGTATGGCACATTTTTTGCCCAATGTTTAAGTAGGTATTTATTAGAATTAATCATAAATAATTAAAGTTATTTCTTACACCACAAACATTTATATAACTATCACAGTGAGTGTACTTCACTAATAAATAATAAATTACAGTATTTTTCAATTAACGCACCAATCACCTCCGATTATTTTCATAATAATTTGGTAGGTTCACAATACTTAGTTTGTCATACAAATTAACATTTCAATAAAATTTTAAGTCTACCTAACTAAACAATTTTGTCAAATCTCTAGCAAATAAATTTTCTAACGCCTCACCAAAACCTCGCCTAAAAACTCGTCATAATGTGATATTTTTGATAGTAGTTACGGACTTCATTTTTGCACCAACATGTATTCGAAAGGTTCAGAATAGACGAAGAAGAAGTTATTTAAAAAAAAACCGACTACAAAGCACAATATGCATTTTCGTTTACTTTGATTACATTGTTAACCGACTTTTGAATGAAATGTATATGGGACCAATATGAAATTTTATAAGTACTTTCAAATAAAATCATTTTTTTTTTCAAATCGGGTTTTATATGAAGTAGTTCTGAGGTAACATAAAAAAACATTCTACCGAATTGAGAATCTCCTCTTTTTTTTGAAGACGGTTAACAAAATATTACTGTTTATAAACTAATTTTGGACCTGGGTATGTCCTTAAACTGCAACCAGACCCACCGGAGGACGGGCAGTAGCGTCCTCTTGGTTAACGGTGATGAGCATTCTGCGATCCCCGAGCCGCCTGCCAAGCGTGGGGATTATGGCAACACCCCTCTATTAGGAGGCCTTCGTCCAGCAAGAAACTAATTTTAACAAAAATCATAAATATAAAAAAGACAACAACAAAATTAGCTGGAGTAGCCTTCGTTAGATGATCCAAGCTGTTGCCTATGTATGAGCAACCGCTCATTCTTGAAAACCTTTCAAAATTTAAGTTCAATATGCCCTGACTACTTTTTTTTACAAATGAAGCATAACCGATAATTTACTATAACTAATATCTTTGTTATAAATAGGTATTAGGTACTTGTTAAGCTTGATTTACATTCTAACAGTCCCGTTTGGTCCCAATCAGGGCCAGACATTCAAACGTGAGCCCAATTATTTATCGTGTTCATCGTGTTAAACTTCACATTTTTGGATAGTTATTTTGATGTTTTTCATATTGATTATTTACGAGACAACGTTATTTACCATTATTAAAATAATTAACCCCTGTAGACACATTTTTTTCACGGTACATAGTCAGCACACTGAAAATAGATTACGAATTAATGATCATTAATTTCAATAACTGTTTTGCGTTAGATTTTCAACTTAATGGTCGTAATCGTAACTAGTCATATAATAAGTGTTATTAAGTAGGTAAGTTACATAGTATGATTTGTTAACAATGTTTTCGTTCACCATCACACACATTAAGTAACTGGCAAGACACAAATCTCTAAGATGTTATAACAGCAGTACAACTAATAACTAAAGTGCTCATATTGTGTCAATGGCTCTGCCTGGGCCCAAACAGTTGTTTTAATGCGAATCATTCCTTATTTTTCTAGACTATTCGATTATCTGGATTATCGTTAATTGTATGTGAAGGTGCCATCTAAGCACTTGTGGTAATTCTCCACAGTATCTGCGGTACTCATGTAGATTTGGTTCCTGATGTGGTTCAGTCGTCTTTTCGCGTGCGTCACCAGGTCCTTGTAGGATCTCCTGGTGTGCTGCAAGTCGTCTTTTACTCGATGGATTTCATTGAGAGCTTGACGTTTCCAGCGCTTCACTTTCGGTTTGTTCTGGAATTTGAAATAGGTACATAAGTTAAGAAAGATCTGCGATGATTTAGAAGCAGCATATCTATCTACCAAACCCATTCAACTCTTTCTAAACTCAAAATCTATTTTCCGTTGGAACCTTATTCCACTTTACTACCAAACATTTTTTTTAAAGGTCATTATTATAAAATAATCAATAAACAAACATAAATCTACGTATTCGTATTATTCTAATATCTGAGCTCTGCCTGCGTTTAGAGCAATCTCAGAATCTTGCAATTTAGCATCGTGAGACGAAAAGATAAATAAAAAGACACAGTCAAGTGACAAAATAAGATTTTCACAGAACAAGTCACAAAATAAGATTTTCATTGCATATTTTAGTTTTTTTTACTTGCCCGTCTTTTAAAATAGTCTTATGTAGTACTTACTTCACAAAATGCACTGCTGCATCCATAAAGTGCTTTTTCGCATTTTCGAATGTATTCTTCTGTCTGAAAGTCAAACGTAATAAATATAACTACAATCAAATTATAACTTTATTAATTCAAACTATTAGCCACTTTAATTATTAATTTAACTAAAAGAAAAACAACGTGAAACGTGAAAAAAATTAAGGCTGTAATCAAAGAAAATGGCAAAATCAATGAAATGGAATGAGATTTTAAGCGACCAAATTTAATAATGCCAAACAAAATGGTCTCAGGTTTACCGTTAGTCCGACTGTTAAAATAAAATGAAATATGACAGTACCTTGTTCAGATGCATCCGGAAGACCACCATGTGTCCCAGCAGGAACTTGTGGTGGTTCTCGCTGCTGAACCCGGCTGCTTTGTACGCGTCCTTCTCTATCTTCTGCATCCTGCTTACGAAGCCACTCCGACAGTTTTCTGGCTGGAAAAATCGCAATAAAACATGTTACATGAATAATTTGTGAAGCCTAACATCGTCAGGAATCAGCATGGGACTGGGTATCTCCAAGATTTGTCCGTGTTTCTAAAATTGAAGCTCAGTTTCCAGAAAACTGTCATAATCTCTCATCGCGGAAGCATTTTAAGGTTGCTATGCTTATCCTTAGAAGAACTTTGTTGGTAATTTAGTCTTTAACGCTTCTTGCTAAGTTGTGATGCTTGTTGCTAAGCTTGTTCTAGCTAAAGATTCTTGAGGACAGACCGCGCGTGGTTGAGTGCGTATGAGTGCTTAAGGTCGCTGTTGGACGAAACCAGTGGTGCTCGTAGGATTATCTTGGAAATTAGTTCGAAAATGACATTGGTACCGTACTTCGTACCAATGTATGTTTCTGAAAGTTTTAAACATTTTGTATGTGGGTGATTAAAGCCCACAAGAATAGTTAAAAAGTCGCCCCTGTTCACCTGGGTGCTTTAATTCCAAGGTGAACAAACGACACCAACTAAGTCGAAATCACCCAGGTAATATCACCTAAGGTCCATGGATTCCGAGGTGAAATTAAGAAACTATAATTTCCACTTTGTTCACCTAGGTGATTTCACCCAGGTGAGCATAGAATAAACCATTACGTACACCTATAGGTAGAATAAACCATTTTTTCAGGTTCGACATTATAATGTCAGTGACGTCATTTCATACGTACATACTATTTATTTACCTATTACTAATACATTTGATTACTACGATTCAAATGTCTGTTATATTAATGTTAGTTTAGCTAATGGCTTGGCAATTCGCCTTAATTATGATTATCTTAAATCTAGCGCTAGTCTAATATCTGCACCCATTGAATCATAGTCAATGATAATACTTATTTCTAGCGCTCCATTGAAAACTTCATTTATTGCAATGAAGCGAGGCTGTGTTTTCTGTGTTCTGTGATTTTACGTCTCGGATTTTTATTTATTTGCTTTTTAATTTTTTTTCTCAGCGCCATCTAGCTCCAAACCAAACAAGGCTATGGGAACCAGATAGCAAACAGTATTTTTTTTTTGTAAATACGTAATTTATAATACCTACAACACATATCTATGTTCGTCACATGACTGCGGTACTTACCCCAAAAATCCAAAATCCCTAACCATGTTATCCAAATTCACGCTACCCCTAAAAGAACGCTTTATCTAATAACTCTAGCCCTAAACCACGTGAACGCTAATCACTGCATTACTAAAACACGCTATGTTATCCCTAATATCAGTAACGCAAAACTCTTTACATTGATTTATTTTTTAATTGTGTGAGTTATTAAGGAGCCCGGAGTATTTGTTAAATATAAATATTTGTCTCTTTCTACTGCTCTCAATACAGACATCCAACAAACTGAGCTTTATGGCAGTCGAATATGAGACTCAAGAAGTGATGATAACTATTACACATTTTAATAAAATAAGCGTTGATGCTATCTGTGAGCTATTTTATTTAACTGAGTATGATTACCATGACTATACTATTTGTTCAGATGCAAATATTCCAGTCTTCTTTATGGGGAATGTGCATAAAACAATGATACTAGATCATCGTCGATATTACTCAGGTATTGATAGTTGTTAATGATTAGCATAGTCTTTCACACAGCTCACAATAATAATGTCGTAATTTAACCTTCGGGCATAATAGTACATTATGATACGAGTGTGCTATGTTGGTCATTACACTAGAGGCGGTATTATGCGCGCGAGCCGCAGGCGAGCGCGATAAGGAAGCCGAGAGCGTAATGACTAATAGCACAAGAGTTCCATACGACTGTTTTCATCACACTTGCGAGTAAAAAACAAACTTTTTTTTGATAATAATCAACCACACAACGAAAACGTCAACAAACATTTGCGGAAAATGGCACCCAAACCAGCAATGCGCGCGCAGGTTGACATTTACTTCAGCAGCATAAGAACTCTTAGTTGGTATTACAAAAAAACTGTAAGTATTACCCGGCTATATTAAGAGTATACATACGTCTAATTGCAGTCACGTACAAACTTGACTTTACTGGGTTAGACCTATTATAGCACAAGTGGCGTAATGTAAAGTAAAAAGCAAGCGTGCGTAATAGCTTGGATTATGACCCTAAAATCGATGTAATAAGATCCACTTTACGAGCAAGTGTGATGAAAATTATATTAGTTCTATAGATTCAATCCAGGGTCTGTAGGACATTTATAGGCTTTTACGTGTATACCTACGGATTTTAAAACTTTGATGAAAGAAAACTTCGTGAAAAAACTTGCATAAAATGTTCAGATATTATGACAATTCGTGAATCTGCCAACCCGTACTAGGTTTTAAACGAAACGATTTGATTCCACTTTTATTGTTCGAGCTGCTAAACAGTGGAATGCGCTTCCTGGGTGGGTCTTTCCCGAGAGATATAATATTTTATGAGTGTCTTCAAGTCGCGAGTGAATCAGTTTCTAGTCAAGTAGTCCGTATCTTTGCTTAACATCAGGCGAGTTAGCGGTCAAACGAAGCCTGTAACTAGGAATTTATTTAAAAAAAGGTTTTCCTGATGAAAACTTATATACTGCGCTGCTGTGGAATGTTTAACGCTGATGGAGTATCTTAGTGAAATTTAAAAAAAAACTACTTGTGCAGACATTATGTCATCATCAAACATTTATACTAACTAATTTGGTCAACTTTATATTTTTATAATATAGTGACTAATTCTTGGCAGACATTATTATACCTCTCTAAATATAACTTCAGTTAGAGCCTATAAATAGTTGATAGGTTAATTCAAGTTTCCGTTCATAACATTATTGGCAGACGTTGACATAGACAGCGAGGTTTTCCACGAATTAACGTTAGCCATGCACTGATGCAAATACATCTGGTGATAGTTGTACGTTACTGATGATGACCAAAGATATGAACTCCATTAGAGCTAAATGTTATTTGTGTGTGCCAAATTTATATGACAAGGATTTTCTAAGAGTGGTTGCATACAAATGCAGTAGGGAAACTCTCCCAGCAATGTACTAGGTTTTATCAGTGCGTTTTTTAGAGCGGGGTTAAATTTCAGTTTTTAGCTTTTGCTATATTGTCATCAGCCATAAAACGCCCACTGCTGGACGAAGGCCTCCCCCTAAAGAGAAGAGTTGCCATATTCCCCAGTACCCACGCTTGGTAAGCGGCTTGGGGATCGTAGAATGCTCACCACCGTTAACCAAGAGGACGCTGCTGGCTATTCTCCGGTGGTTCTGGTTGCAGTTTAAGGACATACCGTGTTCCCTCCTTTTCTATATCATCGAGTAATAATAATAATAATAATAACCCATTAATTCAGGCAGCAGGACTTACTTAAAAAACAGGGGCCCATATTATAAATATCTTACAGACTAAAATACATGTAAAAAATAATCTAACTAACACTGCTTTGGCTGGGATTTTCCTGGCAGTTTCGCTTCCCAGTAGCGTCGGAAAAGCAGCTCCTTATGCCAGAAATCTGGTGAGAGAAACGCGCTGTTGTGCAACCCGGAGCGAGTAAGAGTTGAAATTCGAATTGAATTTTATTCATTTCATTTGAATGGTAAGAAAAAGAACGTACTTAACGCTTTCCTGATTATGTTACAAAAGCTACCCATGACCATGACCATTACAGCGTTACTTAGAACAAAATAAAGTCTCAGATTATCGCTGCTGCACTCGTTACTTTTATGTACAGGGTTAATCATAATCAGTTAGCATCATTACATGGACATATTCTGTACATCATAACAAACAACTTTTAATATAGGGCCATCTAAATCGCAAAAAAACACAGCTGTTCCATACATTTCGGCCAAGATCGATGAATTTTTTGTATGGAAGAGCATTTTTTTTTTCGCTTTCATTGTTGGCCCTATAGTAAAAGTTGTTTGTTTTGATGTACAGAATATGCCTTTAAAAGGATGCTAACTTACTTGGACTAACCTTGTATAAAGAGCGGCAAACAAGCAGATGGCTTGTCTGATGGTAAGCTCACCGCCTCCTGTGGACACCTGTGATATTAGCAGTGTTATCGTTGCGTTACCAAGCCAGTGAAATGTTTGTAGATGCCCTTTTTAAAATGCTCCATGTTGTAACTCCGCGGAAAAGCCATCACAGGAAGGACATTCCACATTTTGCAAATGCACAGAAGGAATGAACGCCAGGACCGTTCGGTCCTGTATGTGATTTCCAGATTTGCAAAATGTGCATGGAGAAGAGTCTTTTAACGATGGTACTTTGAGATATTTGGTGAGTCCCATTAGCCCTGTAAATTTGCTAGCTCCAGTACCATTCAAACCAGAACGACGTCCTAAAAGATACGTCGTCACGCTAATTTATTTAGATATTTTTTTTAAATCCCGGTGCATTTCATCAAGTAGGTACAGAGGTTAGCCGAGAGGGTTTATTTAGTAAGTATTATTATATACGTAATTTTAATAACACTCATTATTATTATATACGCAAAACATTGTCAAGACAGGCAGTTTCCTATAAACGAGTATCAAACCTAACAAAATTTTAATTTTCATACGGATACAAAACATTTCAATGAAGAATTTAACACGTTTTATCAATAATAACAAAATAGGTAATCAAACAAAACGATGACAAACATAACTATGTAAGATCTAAATGCGTGTGTGCAATTTATAATAAGCTTATTATTGTTACTACCCTTGAACGCGATCGAGAGCCAAGGTTCAGCGTGACAGTCATATCCAGGTAGTATGACCAGGATTTAGAAAATTCAAAAACACAATATGATTATGTTTTTAAAGCTTAAACAGGAAGAAAAATTATGACCTCCGGCAGGACTCGAACCTGCATACGAGCAGTCGCTATGGGTTTCCGTCCCAACTGCTTTGCCAATTAAGCTACAGAAGTCTCTGCCTTAGATGCCAAATTTCCGAACCTGTTATAAGCTACCAACTAAAGCGTTGGTGGCGCCATCTGTAAATTTTTGTAACACAAATATTTACCCAAGCCGAAACCGATGCAGGTTCCAAGGCCTGACGAGAGAAGTCGCACTGGCTATACTTTTTGAATATTTTTGTATGAAGTGATTCCACACTTATGGTATTACAATATGATTGTCATATCATATTGCCCAATAAAACATCATTACACAATAATCCGGAACGAGGATATTCGCCAAAGAACCAAAGTTACCGACATAGCTCGCAAGGTTTGCAAGTTGAAGTGGCAATGGGCAGGCCACATCGCTCGAAGAACTGACAACCAATGGGGAAGAAAGGTTCTTGAGTGGCGACCGCGAACCGGAAGACGTAGCGTAGGAAGGCCTCCCACTAGGTGGACCGACGACATTTTAAAAGTCGCGGGCAACCGGTGAATGCAAATGGCAGGTTGTCGTACAGTGTGGCGGTCTAAGGGCCTTCGTTCAGCAGTGGACGTCTCCGGGCTGATGATGATGATGATCCGTTTATAGTATGAATTTTACTATATTAATAATTATTAACTCCTTGAAACTGTGAAACGTCTAATCGACAAGCCAGCGTTTTAAGCAAGGCTTGAAAATAACCCACCTTCGGAGTGCCAACATCACAAAGATGATGTACCTATCCGATAAAAAAAATTTGGAGCTTTTTCTATTAATTAATTCCTATAAATTCCTCTTTACCTTTTTAAATTTTCCCATTTTATCAAAAAAAAAATGAAATTTTTATTTCCCTTAACTAACTTTCTCAAAAGTACCAGGCACTCATGAAGATCCGGAGAAATAGTGTAATTATGGCCACAACACTGTGACGCATCGATCTCTGGCAGTTCTTCAACTCTCATGCCAATGACATAACCCCGGCTTAATGCACTTACGTTTTTGCATTCATTTGCAATATGCAATCCATCTTTATATTATACCTACGCTACGTAGTAGCTGTACCTATGAAGTAGAAATGCCTAGTATCCGACAGATGACGAGTAGTGATATGACTCTACTGCAGAGTCCAAACCACCCCACCACTCCTGGTCCACATGGGGACATACCACACCTTTGCCAGTTATTCAATGGCCAAGCAGTAGTGTGCAAGCATTTCTGTGTTCCGGTTTGAAGGGCAATGTTACCAGAAAAATTACTGGGTATGAAGAGATTTAACATCTAATATCTCAGGGCGATGAGCGTAGTGCAGTACAGCGCAGGATTGTGTTCGCAAGTTAACAATTCTGGCATTGTAGTGGCAAGCGTGACGCTTACCACCAGGCGAACGTCTTGCTCGTCTCGACACTTGATTAAAAAAATAATAGATAGTGCTGAGAACTGCCAAGATTCACGTTTTACTTTCGCTCGCCGCTTTTTGTTATTTGTCATTTTATTTAGTTCTATTAGAATTTGACATTCATTGACACACAAAATATTTAAAAAAAATGCTGACATAATTAATTAAATAGACAAGGGTGCTCCACCGTTGACCACGTCCTAACTTAACACCAGGCCCTGTTTTATAAAGCTGCAAGTCTTCTACGTGTAGTAAAAAAACTGGCAACACCGCAAAAAATATTGAGTACCGCGTTTTCTAAAGCTACAAGACAACCAGTGTACAAACTACAAGTACAAGCACTTGTTTATGAGTTAACTGGTAACCTGTAACTGGTACCTTGTAATAAATGGTACAAGAAGCTAGTACTGTACTTGTAGCTTTATAAAACAGGGCCCAGACGAGTCACACAAGGTCTAAACATCTACTTCTTAGTGAGCAAAAGCGGTTGTGGTCGTCATGAAGTATTATTGGCAGGGGCAGATGTGATGCGCCTCACGATATTTCGCCATTTCTCCCTGTTAGAGCTCATTCGAGTACACTCATGCACGGGACCGCCCACAGCAGATTTTATCTGGTCAGTCCATCGCATGGGTGACCTTCCACGTGGCCTTGTCCCTTCCACTTTACCCTGGACGACAAGACGCTCTATAGACTGGCTGTCTCGCCTAGAAACGTGTCCGAAGAAGGCGAGTATGCGGGACTGTACAATGGCAGATAGACGCTGCTTGATACCGAGTTCTTGAAGTATCGAGACGTTTGTGCGAAAATCGGTCCTCGATACCCCAAAAACATAATTAAATTAAAATAAATTAAATACTTTTTGTTTAACTAGAATTAATCCTTTTATCCTAGCGGTAGCTTGTATCTGGAATAGCATACCTATTACTAAGTATTTAACCCAGTAATCGCGGGATGATTTTAGATATTTTAGTTTTGTCATGAGTATAGATAGCCTCGCAATCTTTTTGAACGGCCAAATCTACCACGTTGACCCATTCGCGGGTTGGTGGACTCACATACGGTTTAATTTCGTCTCCGGACGTACGCAGGCTTTATGGCCTTAAGCCGTACGTACCTACTAATTTATTATAAATAACTCATCCATATACAATGGAATCAATACTGAGCCGTTTGCCGCACCCTAGATCCCAAACGCAAGCAAAATTAGCTTGCAAAATAAACGTACAGGCAACAGCAATAACCGAACTACGAGTAGGTTATGGGATTCCAACGTGCAGGCATCTGATGTTTATTAGGTCTACATCATCGTACCTATCTACGTGATACTCTTAGCTATTCTATGACAGCACGCGGCATGCAAGCATGGCCTGTAGGCCATGTGATAGAATGGATGATGCATTTCAAAACTACAAAGCATAATAGCATAGCAAAATCAGCCTACAATACTGAACTATTGATTGGGCCTTATGGAACACGCTAGTCCATACGAGTTGGTGAATTTTCATTTATCCGACTGTTTCGGAACTTGAAACACGATTCTTACGTATTGTGTATTAGGTTTACCTGGGTATGTCTTAAAACTGCATCCAGAACCACCGGACGACGGGCAGCAGCGTCTTCTTGGTTAACGGTGGTGTGCATTCTGCGATCCACAAGCCGCCTGCCAAGCGTCGGGATTATGGTAACCCCTCCCTAATAAAGGGAGGCCTTCGTCCAGCAGTGGACGTCTTCTGACTGTTGTTTGTGTGTTACGATGTTTTTATTATTTTATGGCGGTGAACCTCTTTAAGTGACCATATCTTTACAACCATTAATATATTTCCAAAATAAATCTCATATTAGAAAGCCACTGAACCAATTATATTTAGCAGGAACAAAAACAGGTTCAGAGATAGCTGTATCATCAGAAATAAGCTGTTTGTGGTTCATCATCATCATCACCATCAGCTAAAAATGTCCACTGCTGGACGACGGCCTCCCTTTAATAGGGAGGGGTTGCCATAATACCCACGCTTGGCAGGCAGCTTGAGGATCGCAGAACAGCACCGTTACCCGAGAGGACGCTGCTGCCCATCCTCCAGTGGTTCTGGATGCAATTTACTCAAGTCCTGTTTATGGTTAAATACGTGGAAATTAAAAAAATATACAAAATTTTAAACAACTTGAAAACCGTAAACTTTCGCTAAACTAAAATTGTATTGTTTACAAGATCCTAGTCCAAGACCTGCTTAAGTATGCCTGGATGTATGAAAGGATAGGGTCTGGAACATCATCAACCTGTACAAGCAAAAGGCAATTCACGTGCATTGTTATAAGTTTAGTGATGCCATGACTTCACATCTCACACTTTACTAAGAAGCTAACTGTTTATTATTTTATGTTTTGATTCTATTTTTCTGACAATCCATCTATGCACGCGCGCGGTCTTAGAGCAAAACATCGTATCACGGTTATTTTAAAGGCACTTTCCCAAAATATTGATTTTGCTTCTCTCTGTGGATTGCAAAACAAACAAATAGTTCACTCGTGTAATTTTAGCCTTTTACTTTCTTGCACATTGTGCACTTTCTCATGATTGCCTCGTGTTGCAATTGGTACACATATTCCTTTTCCACGCAACCTTTAACACGTAAACCGTGGTAGCCTAGTCGGGAGACCGCTAAACTTGCAATCGTGAGATCGCGGGGTCAAACCCCCGGCCCGTACTAATGAACTCTTTAAAGTTTATGTACAACTCATATCATGGGCTTTTCGGTGAAGGAAAACTTCGTGAGGATACCTGCTTACGTCCGGAGAAAAAATTCAATGGCGTATGTGAATTAACTAACCCGTAACTGGGCCAGCGTGGTGGATATGGCCCATTCATCCTTCAAGGGTAGGCCTAAGTCCAGCAGTGGACAATTAAAAAAGGCTGATTAGGCTTTATAATACCGGAGGACGGGTAGCAGCGTCCTCTTGGTTAACGGTGGTAAGCATTCTGCGATCCCCAAGCCGCCTGCCAAGCGTCGGGATTATGGTAACCCCTCCCTAATAAAGGGAGGCCTTCGTCCAGCAGTGGACGTATTATGACTGACGAGGGAGGCTTTATAATTATTTATATTTTTATGCATTGGAGTTACGGGTGAAGCAGTAGGCAGGCGTGATGCCCATAATAGTAGCACCGCCAGAAATACTATTGTTATTATTTGATAGATTATTCACTAAACAGTAAACACATATAAGAACTGTAAACACGTATAAGAGGGAATCCGGTCTACGATTCTCCATAATGTATTCCCCTATTTTCCCCGCACACTTTTCTGATGTGTGTACAAAATTATAAAAGATACCGTAACCGCAAACCATCTAATTGATTTAAGCCTATGTGTCTCAATACTGAGTTCAATTTACGTTTGACATTTACTGGAACCACAGATATGTATCCCACACAGATGAGCACAGTGCATTTTTAAAAGTGGCTTCAAAATCACCGCAGTCGCAATTCAGTGGGAGACCGTTCGACTTGAAATTGTGAGGTCACGGATTTAAAACCAGGTCCGTACCAATTATGATAAATGAGGTATTTGGAGTTCATGTGTATGGATTTTCATGGCTTTTTCAATTAAGGAAAATGTGGTGAGGAAACCTGCATGAGAACGTCTAGAGAAGAAATTATATTGCATGCTACCAACCCGCATAGATCAGTATGGTGGATATGGCCTAATTTCCGTTGAGAGTAAATGTAAGTGGACTTATTACACTGGCGTGTAAACGCACAAATTTTAATAAAATGTCGACTTTCTGCCGTAGTTATATGAGTATAATAAAAATAAAATGGTTCAACTATTCAAAATACATTACAGTTCATTACATCCAAATATCGTCGTTTGATTACACACATGTATAACTAAGCTTAGTTTTTGCTTGTAACGGTTTCACTATGACTGAATCGGTCCTAAGTGTTAGACTCTGCCTTCTCTGTAGAATGTAATCTCTGTGGCTGGAACTAAATTGATGGGGATATTGCCAACGAATGTGCAGATCTAAAAGGCCACCTGCAATGGTGAACACGTGCAGTGGCTTCCAGTATTTCAAAATAGAGATCATTTTCTAGTCAGTGTTCTATATTAGTTCTAGCGACTTTGGTATCACCAGGGTTTTAGAAATTACTTTTCTCATGAACATGGTATTTATTACTATTATAAATTTTATCTTTTTGATATCATATTACTGTATAATTATGTAATATATAATCTTATAATTATGTCTATATAATCTTATATATTATATATAATACATACATAATTATATATTATATATAATATAATATAGATAAATATATTGTGTATATAATCTTATTTTTAAAGATTATATATAATATAATCATTAAAAACCTTACAAAAAAACATTATATAATAACTAAAATATATTATTAAAAGGAGTCCCTTTAGGCAAGGTAGGTTAGGTTAGGTTCCCTTTAGGTTTCCTTTTAATAATATATTTTAGTTATTATATAATGTTTTTTTTGTAAGGTTTTTAGTTTTAGGTTCATTGTTCTAGTATATATTTCATGTATAAATAAAAAAAAATTACAGTACAAAAAAGTAAATTAAAGAGTAAGTAGTTAATTATCTCTTTAACGCGCCGAACATTGATTTCGTAGCATCACAAAAAAATCTAGCTTGTTGTTTTGAAATTATCTTAAATTTTCAATTTTTAATTGTCAACATAATTATTGTGGATTCATGTGTAGTGGACTGTATTTAGGTTTAAAAGAAAGATCTTGTTCGCGTTCACAGTTGTCAATAATCTTGTTTTCACGGAACCGGAATAAAATTCTCCAAAATCCAATTTGCAACATTGAACGTGAACGAGATGTTTCATTTGAACTTAAATACAGTCCACTACTCACGGATCCACAACAATAATATTAAGCCATATCAGTACATAAATATAAAATACATGCCATTAATGCACACTTAATACTCACTGACATGGGACTCAACTCTTAGTAATTATCGCTTCTTAGGAATATGATGGTGTATTCGTTATACCGTATAACTATACATAGCGTTAAACGTGAATTGTAAAGTACCCGGTCAAATCTATAACTATAAAAGGCTTTGTCCTGACTGACTGACTGACTGACTGACTGACTGACATATAGACAACGTACAGCCCAAACCGCTAAACGTAGAGACTTGAAATTTGGAGGGTATGTTTTTGGAGAGGTGTAAACGCCCACTAAGAAAGGATTTTTCGAAAATCAACCCCGAAGGGGGTTAAATGGGGTGTTAAAGTTTGTATGAAACTTTTTATTCTCTGGTTCGATTGATACAAAACTTGGTATACATATTCTACTATAAAAATAAGAAGATACGGGTGTCACAGTTTTTTCAAAATCAGCTCCCGTTAGTATAAAAAAAAACGAAGTTTTAGTGATAGTACGTTTGTTTCTCCTTAACTTTGTAACGGCTGTACATATTCAAATGAAATTTGGTATAGGGATGGGGATAGATGTGGGGGTGGGGGTGGGGGTGGCGATGATACTGGGAACGGAGACGGGACGGAGATAGGCATGTTAATATTAAGATTACAATTGGTATCGGGATGGGGATGGGGATGGGGATGGGGTGGGGATGGGGTGGGGATAAGGATGGGTTGGGGATTTGGTGGGGATGGGATGTGGATGTGGATGAGGCTGGGAACGGGGATGGGCGTGTCCATATTAAGATGAAAGTTGAAATCGGGATGGGGGTGGGGATGGGATGGGGTGAGGATGGGGCGAGGGATGGGGATGAGGGAGGGAACGGGGATGGTGACGGGGATGGTGACGGGGATGGGCGTGTTCATATTAAAATTACATTTGGTATCGGGATGGGGATGGGGAAGGGGCCGCTTATAGGGATGAGGCTGGGAATGGGGACGGGGATGGGCGTATTTATTGGTCGGCTGAACAGATGGAGCTGCATTTTTGGATAGGTAGTTATAGCATAAGGTTCGGAAACGGACATAGGCTATTTTTTTGTAGGTCCACGCAGACGACTGTTTGACGGACATAATTATTATAGATACTGTACAGCCTAATCTGCTAAATTATTTTTTAATCTTCTATATCTATAACTATAAAAGGCTTTGTCCTGACTGACTGACTGACTGACTGACTGACTGACATATAGACAACGTACAGCCCAAACCGCTAAACGTAGAGACTTGAAATTTGGAGGGTATGTTTTTGGAGAGGTGTAAACGCCCACTAAGAAAGGATTTTTCGAAAATCAACCCCGAAGGGGGTTAAAAGGGGTGTTAAAGTTTGTATGAAACTTTTTATTCTCTGGTTCGATTGATACAAAACTTGGTATACATATTCTACTATAAAAATAAAAAGATACGGGTGTCACAGTTTTTTCAAAATCAGCTCCCGTTAGTATAAAAAAAAAACGAAGTTTTAGTGATAGTACGTTTGTTTCTCCTTAACTTTGAACGGCTGTACATATTCAAATGAAATTTGGTATAGGTATGGGGATAGATGTGGGGATGGGGGTGGGGGTGGGGGTGGCGATGATACTGGGAACGGAGACGGGACTGAGATAGGCATGTTAATATTAAGATTACAATTGGTATCGGGATGGGGATGGGGATGGGGATGGGGATGGGGTGGGGGTGGGGTGGGGATAAGGATGGGGTGGGGATTTGGTGGGGATGGGATGTGGATGTGGATGAGGCTGGGAACGGGGATGGGCGTGTCCATATTAAGATGAAAGTTGAAATCGGGATGGGGGTGGGGATGGGATGTGGTGAGGATGGGGTTCGGGATGGGGATGAGGGAGGGAACGGGGATGGTGACGGGGATGGTGACGGGGATGGGCGTGTTCATATTAAAATTACATTTGGTATCGGGATGGGGATGGGGAAGGGGCCGCTTATAGGGATGAGGCTGGGAATGGGGACGGGGATGGGCGTATTTATTGGTCGGCTGAACAGATGGAGCTGCATTTTTGGATAGGTAGTTATAGCATAAGGTTCGGAAACGGACATAGGCTATTTTTTTGTAGGTCCACGCAGACGACTGTTTGACGGACATAATTATTATAGATACTGTACAGCCTAAGCTGCTAAATTATTTTTTAATCTATAACTATAAAAGGCTTTGTCCTGACTGACTGACTGACTGACTGACTGACATATAGACAACGTACAGCCCAAACCGCTAAACGTAGAGACTTGAAATTTGGAGGGTATGTTTTTGGAGAGGTGTAAACGCCCACTAAGAAAGGATTTTTCGAAAATCAACCCCGAAGGGGGTTAAATGGGGTGTTAAAGTTTGTATGAAACTTTTTATTCTCTGGTTCGATTGATACAAAACTTGGTATACATATTCTACTATAAAAATAAAAAGATACGGGTGTCACAGTTTTTTCAAAATCAGCTCCCGTTAGTATAAAAAAAAAACGAAGTTTTAGTGATAGTACGTTTGTTTCTCCTTAACTTTGAACGGCTGTACATATTCAAATGAAATTTGGTATAGGTATGGGGATAGATGTGGGGATGGGGGTGGGGGTGGGGGTGGCGATGATACTGGGAACGGAGACGGGACTGAGATAGGCATGTTCATATTAAGATTACAATTGGTATCGGGATGGGGATGGGGTGGGGATGGGGTGGGGATTTGGTGGGGATGGGATGTGGATGTGGATGAGGCTGGGAACGGGGATGGGCGTGTCCATATTAAGATGAAAGTTGAAATCGGGATGGGGTGGGGATGGGATGGGGTGAGGATGGGGTTCGGGATGGGGATGAGGGAGGGAACGGGGATGGGGACGGGGATGGGCGTGTTCATCTTAAAATTACATTTGGTATAGGGATGGGGATGGGGAAGGGGCCGCTTATAGGGATGAGGCTGGGAATGGGGACGGGGATGGGCGTATTTATTGGTCGGCTGAACAGATGGAGCTGCATTTTTGGATAGGTAGTTATAGCATAAGGTTCGGAAACGGACATAGGCTATTTTTTTGTAGGTCCACGCAGACGACTGTTTGACGGACATAATTATTATAGATACTGTACAGCCTAAGCTGCTAAATAATTTTTTATATTAAATTTGATCATCCTCAAGCAAACTTAAAGACTTGCAAGCGGCTTGGAAAAAATGCAATAATATACGTATTTTAGTGATTCAATTGAGTTGGGCCCCGATTTAACCGAATTCCAGTATTCAACATTACTACGCGGGCAAAGCCGCGGGCAAAAGCTAGTACTAATATAAAATTTAAACGGAAAAAGATTGTTAGCTTACAGATCCTTTCAATATATTTACCTTTCTACTGGGGTTCCTATATTATAGACATATTATTTATAAAATGATTACCCTAATTTGAACATAACTCTGTACGGTAACATCGCACGTGAGCCCCAAGATACAGGCCTCGCGCCTAGTTTGAGGCTCACCGTTAAATTATCTTTGGTTAAAACTGGATTTTTAAGTCTGTATGTACCTAATTTAAGTAAAAATCGTACTACTCTATTTGGTAATAAACTATTTCTATTTCAATGGTGAGTAAGAAGCAGATAGACGTAATAAGCATCCTAAGCTCCCAAGCTCCTTCCAAGTACAAAACCATGATTAAAATAATACTTACATCTTGAAAAATAGGTCGCTTCTCTATTGCGCTCAGGGCATCTTGGGCAAACGACGTAATGTTCAGCATGAACGCCTTCATGTCCCTCCCGGCTTGGCCCGTGTAGTCCGTGTACAGCAGCAAGGCGTCTGACTTGGCTGCGTGCAGTTCTCGCAGCAGTTCTGACACCAGCCGTTTCTCCACTTCCTCTTGGTCGCTGTTCTCTGGGTCCGATACTTTCACGTCTATGTAGGCATCCTGGAACAAAAACAAAACAGATTTTCCTTGATACCTTCCAGACTTTTCGTTATTTTACACTAATTATAACTGTGAAAGTTTGTCGGTCAAATACTTCTACATGAATGTGAGGACCAAAGACGTCAGGAAAGAAAGAGAAGCATTCGAAATGTGGAGACACTTATACTGTCGATTATCTTGGACTCAGAAAGACACAGCCAGAAACGCAAGTTTTTGCACCAACAGATGGAACCAAATACTAAGTAGTTCACATTTTTTTGTCTATTGAGTGACGAGGCGAGCGTTACGTTCGCCTGGTGGTAAGCGTCACGCCTGCCTCTAACAGTAGCAGTGCCAGAATTGCGAATACAATCAATCCTACGCCACACTGTACCAACTGCGCTCGTAACCCTGAGATATTAGATGTTAAATCTCATCATGCCCACTAATTTCTTTGGTAACGTTGCCCTTCAAACCGAAACTCAATAATGCTTGCACACTACTGCTTGGCGATTGAATAACTGGCAAAGGTGTGGTACTTCCCCAGGCGCACTCTGCAGTAGAGTCCTACCACTACTAGTTGCTATCACCAACTCAATCCAAGAGAAGTTTATACTACCACTTAAAAACCAGATAAAAAAAACACTCTCTCAACCTTAAAAGAAAACATAATGTGTGTGGGTGCTTTTAGCGATAAGGCCGCCAATTGTGGCTCTAGCTCATAAGGTTCTTGTATCTTTTTCTATTGTATTTTTTTAGTTTGCACAATAAAGAGTTTCTATCTATCTATAATGTCCTTGAATGCATTTTCCAATTAAAAGTCAAGCTACTTGCGGCAAATGTAAAAAAATCCTCTACCTCGCATCGTTCTCTACATATGTCCCAATAATTGCGTTTGTAAAAATCATTGAAGAAAAAAAATTTTTTTTGAACCCCTCAGCTCTCTTGATTTTTAGCTAAGACGGGATTGTTCTGATCAAGTAACGTTTCAAACGAAACAAAAACGAATACATAATAAGTTCATCATAAAGGGAGCTACGATGATGATTGTAACATCGTATTGTATGAAACGTTAAACTTTTAAGCACCCCTCTGTTTGCGTCGGGGGTTATAAATAAATAATTATGTTTGCCCTTCCGAAGTAATATAAAAGCGACATATCATATCTGTCATTTTCCTGAGAACTAAACCTAAGTCTATGCCAAGTACCTACTTAAAATAATAATTATCTCATACCAACAATCTTCTACGCATCATAAAACTTTTAACCTAAACGCCTGGCCTTACTGACGGCAAGGTCTAATAGAAAACAAGCTCGTTGTCGTGTCGCATAAACTTTCATAGCCGAAACTGAAGCACTAAAATCGCAAAATAAAACATAGGCAAAGGTTACGCGAAAATTTTATAGCTACAGCTTCCTCTGTGACATCATAACAATAATTTTAGTGTGTAGCCTGGTTTACAGGGTTTTTACAGCTACTGCACCGAGGCCAAAAGACCTCCATAGACTATATAAATAGTCCATAGAATGTTTGCATAGTAAAATTTTGCAGTCTTCTTGTTTTGCGAGACCTTGCACTATTTAATTATTATTTAACTTTACTTTGATGTTAGCCAACTGAACAATGCGGAATTATATGAAGTTATTTCTGTTTTACTACTGTTTGTGTTACACTTGTTACTAGAGTTTAGTTTAAAAAGTTTAAATTGTAGTGAAATCTAATTTAATTTTTATCGAGTTTTTTGGTGTTTCTATACGTACAATAATTTTAACATAGTCTCATTTTATAAGTAGCTCATCAAAGTAGATTATAAAAGCACATTTGTTAAATTTGCGAAATATTTTTGTCACACTGAATTTGTCACTTGTCTAGTAATTTTCTATGGGAACGGAGTTATTCCACTCGATTTTAGCAAACACTTGCGTTCGAAAATGTGTTCATATTGATGGGTAAATCTTTAAGAAGTATTGCTACGCTAGTTCGATTTGTCATGTTTGCTTGCTTTGTATTGTTCTGTTGTAGTTTGGTATTGCTTGTTTGTCTTTTAGTATTGCTGTATGAATCACCCCCTATAAATAGATGGTAAACAAGCGACGGGCCTGATGGTAAGTGGTCACTGGTCACCGCCGCCTATGGATACCTACCAATACCGGGAGCATTGTCAGCGCGTTGTCTACTTTTCAGGACTCTATTAACAGAGAGAGTTTACTTGCAGAGATTCAGACTCAGAGTAATAATCATCATCATCAACAGCCGGAAGACGTCCACTGCTGGACGAAGACTTCCCCCTTAATAGGGAGGGGTTTCCATAATCCCCACGCTTGGCAGGCGGCTTGGGGATCGCAGAGTATTACCACCGTTAACTATGAGGACGCTGCTGCCCGTCCTCCGGTAGTTCTGGGTGCAGTTTTACAACATACCCATCAGGTCTAACTCAGAGCAATAATAAAAGAATATTACTCTGTAGATTCAGATAACCTATGGTTCGGTGGAACAGCAAAAGTGGTCAAAATTTCGTCACGTAGCCGCGTCACGTATCATAATTATAGGGCAAACATAGTCACATAATGCGTCACGTCAAAATACACCTATAAGTCCAAATTCGATGGGCTATACTAATTAACAATTGAGGAGTTGCGCTATCGATCCCCAGATTCCTTCATGGTACTAAATTAATGTATTGCTATCAAAACATTTTTTTTGTATTCTGTCAAGTGACGAGACGAGCAAGACTTTCACCTGATGGTAAGCGTCACGCCTGCCGCTAACAGTAGCAGTGCCAGAATTGTGAACTTGCGAACACAATCCTGCGCCGCACTGTACTGCGCTCGTCACCCTGAGATATTAGATGTTAAATCTCTTCATACCCAGTAATTTCTCTGGTAACATTGCCCTTCAAACTGGAACACAGTAATGCTTGCACACTACTGCTTGGCGGTTGAATAACTGGCAAAGGTGTGGTACTTCCCCAGGCGGACTCTGCAGTAGAGTCCTATCACTACAAACGAACTACCACTACATTATTATTTGCATTTTTTTTTTTGTATTATTGATCCACGCGGTCACCAATCCATACAACTGTACTGTACCAATCACAAAGATACAAACTGCCAAGCGAATACTCTCAGGATCTAAGTTATCTCACCGTTCCATAAATTAACTTGATCGTACGTAAACTTCCGCCGACACAGTAACAAGTTCCATCTGCCACCCGAGCCTTCGCTTCCTAGCTTCACTACAAAGGAGTCTGTCTTGTTTGTTTATAATATAACAGATCTAACCTTAAATCAGGAACGTCTTACTCTACGAAGTAGGTTAGGTACATCTGTAGCTCAATACTGTAAGGTGTATAAATAAAAATGAATTGCTGTTCGTTAGTAAGCACATCAGTTGAGAACTGCTTGACTGATTTGGCTATATTTTTATTTTAACAATGATGGCCATGGAATGATGGGAATGGCGGGGAGGGGGGTTTCTGACCACAATAACTAGCCACTAGCAACATTTACTAGCAAAGTAAAAAAAATACTTTTCAACATAGATGAATCTATTTAATATTTAGACAGCGCTTAAGTAATCAATGTAGTCGTTTCTGGCGGTTTTAGTTGACAATTCTAAAAAACAAAGTTCAGTTCTAAAGTATTGCTGTCCTTAGCTAACATGCCTAATAAAAAAGTGACAGCAATACTTTAGTTAGTTTAGAACTGTCAACTAAAACCGCCAGAATCGACCACAATGTTTGTGCTACTGGTTTGTCTATAATATTGTCAAAGTTTTTCTTTTAGTAATGCTGTGTACAATGTTTGGGTTAGCAAATTTATAACGTATTCTGTATTAGTATGTTTATTTTATAAGATTGGTTTGCTAATTATTATTGTACCAAAGTTAAAAAAAAAAAAAAACAGTCATATTGAAGCCTGGGATGACTAAAACACTTATCAGAAGTCAGAATGTGGCCTGCATTATGTTTCAAACGAAAACTCCTTTGGAGCTTGGTCTATACTAGTATAGACCACATTCTGACTTCTGATAAGTGTTTTAGTCATCCCAGGCTTCAATATTACTGTTTTTTTTTTTTTTCTTTTTTAGTTGTTGTTATTTCACTATTTCTATTTTGATATCATATACATTTTGTTCTATGGTTTCATTTTTTTCCTAAACCAAACCTATAATGAGGCGAATAAAACAAAAACAAACAAATCGGTCGTATAGAAAGTCTGTGGTCGAGCCATTTTCGTGTTATTGCGACACTACTACTTTTCGTGTTATTTTTTTTAGTGGTAGGATTCTACTGCAGAATCCGTCTGGGGAAGTACCACAGTACACCTTTGCCAGTTATTCAACCGCCAAGCAGTAGTGTGCAAGCATTACTGGGTTCCGGTTTGAAGGGCAATGTTACCAGAGAAATTACTGGGTATGAAGAGATTTAACATCTAATATCTCAGGGTGACGAGCGCAGTGACAGTGCGGCGCAGGATTGTATTCGCAAGTTCACAATTCTAGCACTGCTACTGTTAGGGGCAGGCGTGACTCTTACCACCAGGCGAACGACATGCTCGTCTCACATTGTGATAAAAAAAAACTAACGCGGCAATTTATTTCATATAAAATATAATATTTAAGTGTAGATAGTTAAAGAATAGATATTAATTTAAAAATATATAAGTATTTACATTTGCCTGAATAAATAAATAAAACATACTTTTATTTAGACTATTCTAAACGGTTGTTCAGAGTTTTTATTAACCATGAACCATCCATCAACAAATGAATATGGTGCTTGATACAACGTTATTTTATATTTGAAATTAGTTTATTATTTAATTTTTCATCTGGGCCAAAATATTTGGAGCTATACGTTATACATTCATAACATACATCTCCTAAAAGATCATTATTATTGTAACTGAAGTCGAGTTTTGGTTATGCAATACCGCTACTCAAATATTAGCCATCCATCAGTTTGGATTCAAGGCCGGATCTATAATGCGACTTCACGAGTGCAGCTGGCGTCATACTGTGCACTCCATAATAGCATCGCTATTGGCACTCGTTTACCTAGCCTTTATCATCTATTTATGATCTATTTGAGTGACTATAGTCGCATGTATCCGGTTTTGCCTGTCGTTTTGGTAGGATGACACATAATATTTGACGCTCTTTATTAAGCTATAGAATTGTATGCTTTGGTAGAGGACTACCAAAAATGTAATGAAATAATAATTAATTATATTTATCATCGTTATAATAAAGAACAGTTTCAGACTGATTATATTTATTTTTATTAGAAGCTTTGGGTGAACATTTTTATATCATTTCACGTACATACAATAGTTGAATTAATTATTCCAAAGTTATAATCTATTTCATAGAAATTGGGGTTTATTAAACTACGAAATTGTTGCTAAGATCATTTTAGGAATACTTAGTATGTCTGAAGCACTAGATCATGCAAAAAAAAATTGTACACAGATTGATTGATTGCTTAACTCTTTATTGTTCACGCCAAGAATTACACAGAAATAATTTTATAAACTTAAATATTGGAACAAGTGGCGGCCTTATTGCTAAAAGCAATCTCTTCCAGGCAACCTTGATGAAGGATGAAGAGGATATACGAGTAAAGAATGCATAGAAGACGTGGAAGATAGATTCATTGTCATTAGGGATGCATATTGGAACTAATAATAGTACTTATATCTATTTATGTATAAATTTGCTTTATGCAATGCACACCAGCACATCGTAAGAGTTGATTTGTTAGCACATTGGTTCCGGCATCTTCAATCTATTCAAGATTTGTTTAACGAAGATTAATTCAAGAAAATACGACCTACAACCTATTCTAAGTACTACTTACATGTGACGTTTGATTATTGTACCAATCAAAGAACAAGGAATATAATCCTCAAAACTTTTGATAGGACTAAAAATAATGCAATCTCATTTTACAAGTCTAAAGTAATCGTAATCCTGTACCTATATGGCGCCGTTTATTAGTAGTTATAAGATTACCGGTAGCCGCAGTTAATAATATAAAGAAATTTAAATTTGAATCAAATCGATTCTGTTAATAAATTTACGCGAACTTTCGCCCAAATAAACAGTCTACCTACCCTAACTGGTGATATGGTAATACCTACAATGATGTTATCAGTCAAGGCCATCGCTACCGGCGTTATCACGGCACAAGGACGCTTGAAAAATTTCAAATATGCAGGTCGCAGTTATCTTTCAAAATAAACAAACATAGTGGAGCTGTTTGCTTACGCTGTACACGATTCTAACATCTCTATAATATCTTTTCAGAATAGTAACCGTCATGATTTTTGTAATTTGTTTGCAACCGGCAACACTGGCATAAAGTACTAAGCGCGACGCCACGCATAAAAAAAACTGCGTTATGCCTCCTATAATTTTCATTTCTAAAAATATTTTGCAAACTAAAATAATCAAAGAACATAACTTCCAATAAAATACAATAATATTTTCGCAGCTACAACGTTTGGAGTATAAATAAAATATTGTAATTATAATACTAAAATAAACAAAGTATACATTTGTGTAACACGTGGCGGCCTTATTGCTAAAATCAATCTCTTCCAGGCAGCCTTAAGGAATAATGCAACACATCATAGGTACTGTACTACTTCTTGGACATTTATAGATTTTTTATACTGTATTTCATATCTACTAGTACTCTACATATCTACATTGACATTGATGACATTATTATATTTACAAATGACATTAGATTTGTTGATTTATATAATTTAATTAACTAATGTTATTGGCTATAGCCGTTTTAGTTGATAAACAAATAAATAAATAAATCTACTAGTACTCTACATATGTAAATCTTTAGAGCTTTAGTCTAGACGATTATGTACCTATTAGAGTTCAAAAATGTAGTCATGTAAGCAACAAGTAAATAAGAACATTAGGTATTTAAAAAAACCGACAGATAAAGTGTATATAAAATATATATTTGCACGTTGTAGAGTAAAGCATTGCAGTCATCTTTTCACATTGTAACATTTTAAAATTATGATTGAATTTTATAATCTCTACACTCAATGAAAACACGACAACTTTGACGTCAACTTTCTGCGCGGGCGGAGGAAGTTATTATAGTTTATTGAAATTCAGCAATAAAATTGCGTAGCAACCGTCAACTATCATTAGATGCTATAATCTAGATTAAAATAAGTTCGTATAGGCTGGTCCTAGTGGTCCGTAGTAATAGTATACAGTGGTTCAACTAAAGTTTAAACGCGTTTTTTAGGGAAATGAGTCTTCTGTTTGTGTTGTTTTCTTTGTCAGCGAGTAGACTTGGTAGGTATGTCGCAGCCAAATTGAAGAATACGCCGTATTACATAACGGCTAGCCATTTTAAAAACAGGGCCGTTTTATAAAGCGGCGTATCATCGTTTAGCCAGATTGTATTACGGCTGAAAGTAAGGCCGCCGCATTGTATGCGTGTTTCGCGTTCTACAACACGGCTAGCATAATGTAATGGAGCGGGTCATCATCCGCCGCTTTGGCAATCTTTAGTAAAAATTTTGGACACTCGCGGCACTTTGACGTTTTGATAACCTAAATGTTACTTTTTTAATTGGTTTAAACATTTTGTTTGCCTGCTACTGACTTACTAAGTGCCCTTTTAAAACATTAAATTATATTTTTTATTGCTGATCCATATTATTTTGTTAATATGGTAAGCATTTTGTATTGTAGGCAACTTTATTACAATTTGGCTAAGCATAGGCCGCCGTATTGTAGAACGTATCGCATTGACAATCCGGCTAAACGTTGATCCGCCGTATTACAAAACGGCTCGGTTTTGTAAAATGGCTAGCCATTATGTAAAACGGCGTATTCTAAAATTCGGCTGCGACAGGTATAAGACGTAGTTGACTCTATGACCCACTGAGGTGAGAAGTGAATAGAACAGAAATGTGACGGGCTGTGCTAGCCGGCATTAAGTGCAAATGCGCTTAATAACAATTCTACCAATATACATGTTTTTAGACTGAGAATACTCAAAAAGACAATTTAAATAGACGCGTAGGAAACCAAACCACATAGCATCTTAATTAGATCAATTGTAATCTGTTGTAAAATAGCATTTCGAGCGTTTTACTTCAAATGCGCGACCAATGATTGTAATTTTTTCGTCGTAGTTTCTATACAACTTTCTGTGAAACTGGCGACAGCGGTTTTCTATACAATTGCTTTACTTTGTTTTGACAGCCGCTCTACCTAAGAAGTAGGGTTTACGATAATTTTGTGCTATGACCCATATTCTCAAGTTTCCCACACAGCCGCCGGAAGCGGTGTCAAGATCGAGATAAGTGCCGCCTACACGCAGCCTCTTCACCCGGTCCGTTACTTGTACCCATGAGATATGCAGGGGTGCTCATACCAGTCACTAGTTTGTCGTGGTAGCCTAATCGGGAGATCACTCGAATTAAAATCGTGAGGTCGTGGGTTCAAGTCTCGGACCCGTGCCAATGAGCTCTTTCGAGTTTATGGTTAACTTTGTTATGTTGGAAAACTGAGTCATACCATTTGCGTCCCGAGAAATTTCGTTCCACATTAAAAAATCTGCTTTCGTCCCACTTTGTATGCCGTGTATGGTCCAATATTATATTTTAATTTAAAAAGGGATTTATGGCATATGTGAATACGCCAACCCGCAACTGATATGGCCCGGCGAGGTGGATATGGTCTTTTTGTAATGCTTTTGTGGAATGACGTTTTTAATTTTTTAGGTTTAAACAAAAAGAATTAATGGGTTAGCGTCTAAGGAGTTAGCGTTATACCTGTATGGATGTTATGTATGGAAGCCTTTATACTTATTATATATAATATACAGTTCGATAGAGAAAAATAATGCCATGCCAGCGGTACATTCAGTGTACTTAGAACAAAATGCCCCTTAAGATATTTGAAATTTCAACAGTAAATATTTATACATTATTAGCGAGCTTTATATTATATTATACGTATTTTATAACATAAGTGACACAAAATGTTTTTTTGTTTTTAACTTATTATACATTAGTGTTGTGATAATAAATTAGAACAAACATAGCTGAAATACTTACCTGAGTAAATAAACATATCCCGAGGCGACAAGAATTTCGTTTGTATGTTTACGTAATTTCTTATGTTTATCATTAAACTAATAGTAACAATGTCGTATAAACATATATTATGGAAACTTTAAATAATATTCTTAGATAGCTTAAGTTTTGGTCAATAAATTTATATTATTGTGTCTGTGACTGTACCAAAAGTTATTTTTTGGTATTCGTTGGGTATAAGATTTTGTACTTCAATTAAATATTTATAATGTGGTATTCGTTGGGAATAGAAATATTAATTACGATCATAAACGTAGACACCGTAGACGTGGTATTCGTTTTTGGTATTAGAAGGGAATAGATCGTAATTTTGTAATTTATAAACAAATCTTGTAAATATCTAAGTAGGTACTTCTAATTAGTCGTATCCATTTGAAACTTGTGAGTAGGTATATGCAAACTGTAATAATTATTATTATTATGATAAAACAATAATGAAAGTACTTAGTGCCTTTTTCAATAAAAAATCTATACTATATCTTATTTAAAAAAAGTAGTAGTATACCCTTCCAGTAGTTATCGGCTTATTTGGTTTCTTTTGACGAGTCGCGTAGTATTCCAAAATATATTATTAAATATTCCACTGATAACACCGTATTTTGTTTATTATTCATTTGTTGATAATAAGTAAGTAAGTTCGTATAGGCTGAGTGGCCAGCCAGTTGATAATTATGTAAGTACATTATAATAGAAACGAAATAAAATCCTTTTACCAACAGAAACAATTTTTGAGTGACCCATGTTTTACACGGTCTGAGTTAAAGGTTAATGGTAAAAATGTAATTTTACTGTAAACTACATTAATAATTAATTCCAACTCCACTCTTACTCACTGAATAAAACTACCATTGAAATATTATCTAGAGCACAATTAAATATTTTTTTCGATTACGTTGTCGCTAAGTTTAAAGTTCGAACATCGGTGTTATTTTTGTGCACTTGATTCATAAATCGAGCTCCACATTTTTTTCCCTCTTTAATACACCAAAGAGTTTGATTACTAAACTTATAAGAACTCCTTACAGACCTGCGCGTAAACCGTGAGCTGGAGCGTGATAGCTGCGCAGAGACAAGCCACGACCGTTCGCGCGCGCATTTTGAACGATCACTGGCATCTAGCCCCGCTATCCACTACACCTGGGGTTTGTTTACGTTTGTATGGTTGGCATACGTACAGGTCTGAATTCATTCAAGCAAATGCGTCCAGTGCGATTCGTAAACCTTAAAAAAACGATTTTTTTTCAATTTACGCATTGAAACATAAACTCTTTTTTCAGCAGGTAGTCAGTCTCCTGTTGCTAACTCGCCTGTTGGTAAGCGACGCCGACGTCATCGTCCCGCAGACGTCTACTGCCGGACGAAGGCCTTCCCTTGATTGAGGGGATACCATAATCACCACGCTTGGCACGCGGATTGGGGATCGCAGAATGCTCACCACCGTTAACCGAGAGGACGCTGCTACCCGTCCTCCGGTGGTTCTGGATGTTTTACGACATACCCAGGTTCAATCAACTACAGTGTGCCCTTCAAACCTTAAGTAACCAAGCAGTAGAGGCATCGGTTAATACCAGAGTCTACAGCTTGGCGGGCAAATATCTTGTTTATGCGGTACTGTGCGGATGGTGAGGATAAAGGATTTTGATACATAAAAAGAATCATTAAGCTAAGGCAAACTTGACGTTCTGGCTAACGGTACTAACTGATTGTGGAGGCGATATAGGTATTATCTAGTTAGATCGTAGGTTCTCAACGGGTGACCTATGGACCGCTAATGGTGGCTAGTGATAATATTATGATAGATATTTATTTATACATTAATTAATAACGACGAACAATTATCACAGGTACTAATTCATATGGTAAAAATAATCTGGTTAATAACCCAACAGGGAGACTGACAGTTTGTTTCAGTGGCCTCACTTGAAAGCCAGTTCTTCCAGGCTAGGTGCTTGATAAACATGTTTCGTCATTCCGTCACAAAAACAGATGTCTCAATAACATCTAGCCCATCAACAATAATAGATATAAATAAGTACTTTTTACAAATTATTACTTTTGTAAGAGCTTTGAATTTGACTGAAAATGAAGTTAAAATTATTGGCTGCCAATCATACCTACTTGCATTTTGTAATTCCAAAAACATCGTTGAGGTTACATTAATTAAATAATAAATAAATAAAAACAGTTAGAATTTATACATCCAAGGACATATTGAGTGCAAAATTACAGCTCTTATTATTAATTTTGAACAAATTTTGAGACGAAACATACGCGATCTTCTCTTAGTGCGCCGGAGTGTGTAGACACCTTAAAACATAATAAAAAATAATTATCGGTGGACATTGTTCACACAGTGCCATCTAGCCCCAAAATTGTAATATGGAAACTAGATAGCTGACAGAATACTTATTTTGCTTTTGTAAATACATCACCATTATCAGCCCGCCTTAGACCGCCACACTGTACGATAACCTGCCATTTGCATCAACCGGTTGCCCGAGACTTTTACAATGCAGTCGGTCTACCTTGTGGGAGGTCTTCTTACGCTGCGTCTTCTCGGCTCGCGGTCGCCACTCAAGAACCTTTCTTCCCCATCAGTTGTCAGGTCATCGAGCAATGTGGCCTGCCCATTGCCATTTCAACTTGCAAACCCTGTGAGCTATGTCGGTGACTTTGGTTTTTTGGTGAATATCCTCGTTCCGGATTTTATCGCGCAAAGTAACTCCGAGCATAGCTCAGTCTATTGCCCGTTGCGTGACTCCAACAGGCCAGCAGCTAAAGACCACGTTTCAGTTACGTATGTCATCACTGACAACACTCACTGGTCGTAGACCCTTGTCTTCAGACACTGCGGGATTTTGAACGAGAAGGTATTACGCAATTCCCGAGCGCTGCCCATCCGAGTTGGATTCTTCGGGCGACCTCTTTGTCTAAGTTGTACCTACCTAACTGAACTACCTGTCCAATGTAGTTGTAGTGGTCAACAACTTCGAGAGTATGGTTCCCAACGACAACGGTTCAGTACGGGCACAACATCGACATTAGACATGATTTTTGTCTTGTCCATGTTAATGTTAAGACCCACCTGTTGCGAAACGTTACTGAGGTCGCTGAGCGTAGTATTGAGGTCCTTCAGCAATAGGCATGATGACTACAATTTTTTTATTACCTCATAAAAAAGCTGATCATCAATAGAGCTTATCAACGAAAACAAAATTTAAAATAATTAAAAAATAAATAAGTTCTAAGTATTTTAATTTCAAGCTAGACAGAGAGCGCGCTATACTGAGCTATGACGTCAAGCCTCAGGCGCAGCATACAAATGCTATACTAACACGTGCTTTGCGAGAAAGGGATAGAGCATCCCCTCTCTATCCCCACCTAAAACTTTAAACGCTCATATCTCAGAGATTTATCAGCCAATACAATATATTTTTTCAGTATGTGTAATGTATTTAGTTATATTCATCACTAAGCCTGTTATTTGTCATAAATTTAACATTAGGCCACATGCCTATTCTGCCATGATGATTATATCATCGGCAAAGCGAAGGTGAGTGATGTATTCGCCATTAATGTTGATCCGAATCCGTTCCAGTCCGAGAGCTTGAAAACTTCTCCAATGCGTTCGTGAACAGTTTCGGAGAAATAACGTCTCCCTGTCTCACGCTTTTTTGCAATTGGATTGGTTTCGTGGTCTCGTCCTGCAATCGGATTGACATGGTGGCGTTTCTATACAAACACTTCAGCGCTTCGATATACCTATAGTCGATATGACATCGCTGGAGGACTGCAATACCGCCCAGGTGTCGGTTGAATCGAAAGCTGTTTCACAATCGCTAGACATAACGGCCGATTATACTCCTGATGTAAATACATACTTAATACATAATACATACAACACCGAGACACAGAACAAACATCTATGTTCGTCACATAAATGTTTGCCCTGGGTGGGGACCGAACCCACGCCCTACAGCTCTGAAAGCAGACATGCTACCAACTGAGCTATCTATGTTTACAATCAAGTTAATTGTATTATAATTTACATATTTTATTATTAATAAAAAAAAAAAAAACTTAAATAAGATAGTTTATTTTATAGGGCAGTCTAGTATAATATAATTATAATATTAAGTATACACTACAGTTGTGCCTGCAGAGAATTACAGAAGTCCTAAGTTTTCAGCTCTTCGCACACACACGTCCACGCCGTATTTATCAGTGAGTTAGTGAGTAATACTCGGAGTTAGTTTGCGCGATAGAATCCGGAATGAGGATACTCGCCAAAGAAACAAAGTTACCGACATAGCTCGCAAGGTTTGCAAGTTGAAGTGGCGCAGGGCAGGACACATCGCTCGAAGAACTGACAACCGATGGGGAAGAAAGGTTCTTGAGTGTCGACCGCGAACCGGAAGACGCAGAGTAGGAAGGCCTCCCACTAAGTGGACCGACGACATTGTAAAAGTCGCGGGCAACCGGTGGATGCAAATGGCAGGTTGTGTCTGCACAGTGTGGCGGTCTAAGGGAGGCCTTCGTTCAGCAGTGGACGTCTCCGGGTTGATGATGATGATGATGAGTGAGTAATCTAGCTGGTCATGAGTTGTATATTAAATACAAATCGCAGTGTTTGTTTATTTCCGTGAACGTGTCGGCATGTGGCATTCATTTCGGACCTGTCAAAGTATTCCACAAAATATTGGCTGATCACGACGCGGGACTTATAATAGGTTGTACCTAATTACCTATGTACATTTTCAGGCATTATCCTCGTAGATACGAGTAGGTAAGCTAAATCGCGCATGCACTTGTTACACTAGTAGTTACTAGTAGTTACGCTGTCTATTATCAGATGAGAAAGACGTTCGCCTGGTATAAGCGTCACGCCAGCCACTAACAGTAGCAGTGCTAGAATTGTGAACTTGCGAACACAATCCTGCGCCGCACTGCACTGCGCTCGTCGCCCTGAGATATTAGATGTTAAACCTCTTCATACACAGTTATTTCTCTGGTAACATTGCTCTTCAAACCGGAACACAGTAAAGCTTGCACACTACTGCTTGGCGGTTGAATATTACTGGCAAAGGTGTGGTACTTCCCCAGGCGGACTCTGCAGTAGAGTCTTACCCAATGGTTCCTACCACAAATGTACCAGAAGCATTATCACCGTCGCTGCCAGAAGTTTTATTTTAATTTTTCCATTTGTAAAACTCATCGTTGGCTTTGTTGTAAGCCAGCCGCGATTTGTTGGGTATCAAGTTTGGTACTATATCGCCTTCGCCTTCCATTTCATAAATAAAATAAAAATAAAAAAGCCTTTTTATTCCTTATTAAACAGGACATCTTACAAATTTATATTTATTTACAATTTATATTTAATTAAGGACCCCTCTTTGGGTAAAGGCCTCCTCCATTTCCAGCCACTTATCTCTCTCCTTTGCAAGCAACAACCTATGACCGGCAACTTTCGCAATCTCATCATCCCATCTTTCTTGCGGTCTTCCTTGCCTTCGTTTGCCTATCGGCATCGGCATATTGCCTTCTATTTCATAAACTCAGGTGTTAACACATCTTCTTCATCACTTGAATGCATTTTCAATCGATTTATTATTAAGTAACACTAAACTTCGTGTTCGTACACACTTACAGTATTCAAGTATTCAGTATCCATCAATTCTCGGCGTGTTTATCCTTCTACATTAAAGCACAAATATATAAAAGCTACAAGCATGCCAAGTTTCATGCTTTCTGCCGGATGGGACCGTATTTCATGCTAAGAAGCCGGACTGATAGTAATCTTTGGAGGATTTTATTTTTTAGCAATTCGTTGCTGAAAAAAGAAAATGACACGAGACATGTCTACCCACTGTAGACTAGACCTTATAAAAAAAAATTATTGCTCTAGAGGTATTATCCATATAATCCATAGAAAATATATATGTATATATGTTTGTATGGAGAATCAGTTACCAGATTCTGTCTTAAAGTTGTTCACAATGATGACTATAATTACCTCCTTTCTACTTAGCTACCGTTCTACGTTACCCTGTATAGAAGAGGAATAACTTCAACTCGGATTCATAACAGATTAAATGTCACTTTTCAAAATAATACTGCCAACTATAAATAAAATAAATAAATAAATATTGGGGGACATTTTACACACAGCGCCATCTAGCTCCATCTAAGCAAAGCCTGTATTATGGAAACCAGATAGCTGATAGAATACTTATATACATATTTTTTTCGTAAATACATACTTATAATACATACTACACCCAGACACAGAACAAACATCTATGTTCGTCACATAAATGTTTGCCCTGGGTGGGGATCGAACCCACGCCCTACAGCTCTGAAGGCAGACATGCTACCAACTGAGCTATAAGCCTGTCAACAGTTATAAAACTGTAGTGATGGATATAGTTCAGTTCCTATCGTTCAAAAGAATTATCGAATAATTATTAAGTGCTCTTAAACATTTAAAGTGCCAGTGGAAATGCAGGAAGAAAAGGGAAAAAATATTGTGGTACCTATAAAGTTATTCTGTAAAATGCTACAGGGAAATGTAACATTATTGAAAAGATTGAAGTCTTACATAATAGGCGTGTGGCCTAATGTTTAATTTATGACAAATAACAGGCTTAGTGATGAATATAACTAAATACATTACACATACTGAAAAAAATAATTGTATTGGCTGATAAATCTCTGAGATATGAGCGTTTAAAGTTTTAGGTGGGGATAGAGAGGGGATGCTCTATCCCTTTCTCGCAACGCACGTGTTAGTATAGCATTTGTATGCCGCGCCTGAGGCTTGACGTCATAGTTCAGTATAGCGCGCTCTCTGTCTAGCTTGAAATTAAAATACTTAAAACTTATTTATTTTTGAATTATTTTAATTTTTGTTTTCGTCGATAGGCTCTATTGATGATCAGCTTTTTTATGAGGTAATAAAAAATATGTAGTCATCATGCCTATTCAAGAACTACAATCTTTATAAATACCAATATGAGAATTATTGACTGCCATATAGCTCAGCGGTAGCATGTCTGCCTTCAGAGCTGTAGGGCGTGGGTTCGATCCCCACCAAGGGCAAACATTTATGTGACGAACATAAATGTTTGTTCTGTGTCTGGGTGTAGTATGTATTATAAGTATGTATTTACAAAAAAAAATGTATAGTATTCTATCAGCTATCTAGTTTCCATATTACAAGCTTTGCTTAGTTTGGGGCTAGATGGCGCTGTGTGAAAAAAAAATGTCCTGCGTTATTTATTTTATTTATTTATTTTTATTGAAAGTAGTTCAAACTATTAAGTCTACTACTATTAAGTTGGTGTCAAACTAATAAGTTTCATAACTATTCATTATAATTCGTATTCATTTCATCACTATTAAAATTTTGCCAAAAAGTAGCAACACTTGAAATGCCAGTTTCGTCCGTCTAACTGTGAATACAACTATATATATATATGTATATTAAACACTAAAATTCAACTGAGATTTAGTCGTCTGCCCCAAGCATACAGACTGTAATTCCTCATACCCTACATGTACCTACATACATTCTTGAAGCATTACGAGTGTTAAGCAAACTGTTTGCGTGCCATACTCGATTCTTAGTCACAGCCACTGAAAACTGGAGTCACCATGAAACTGTTTACACAATTGGACCGCTTTACAGTGATTAATCTTTTATTCATAATGAGACGACTCGAGTTTAATGAGTCAAAGATGAAAAATGCACGAAAATCGATAAGAAAAAGGACGTTATACTTATGGCTGGTAGATCTCTACCAACCTATTCAACCTGTTCATTTAAGTTTGAAAATGTTTTATTTGATTTGTTTTTATTTGATCTTTGCCCATTTAATTGGAGGAAGAGTATATAACGTTTCTAAAAATCTAAGAAAAACGCAATTAAAAACTTAACTTAAGAATAAAATGCCAATATAGAATTTGATATCAAATATGTAGTCGTTAACATTAAAATTTTACACTAATATGTATTTGTTTGCGTGTGTGCATAGTACAGAACATCGGAGAACAGCCTATACAGTGAATATACAAAGGTTGCTTTTTATCCCGGAAAAAATCAATTTCCTTATAACTAGAACGCGGAATGCTCCTACTGATACTATTATTCCCATACGTATATAAACATAATAACCCATCCTCTCATGTGCAATCGTCTACAATGTCTGTATCGTTTTCATACCATATAATTATAAGTCTATGCTTACGTCCTAGTTTTCTACACAATACACCATGATGCAATCTGGAAATACTAATAGATTCTTGACTAAGTTAAATATCCATCTGATAACATAGATGCATCGTGGCTGAATCATGCCTGGCCCACTATTTCAGGAAATGTTCAGAAGAATGCGCTGGCATTGCACACGCTTCCTAGCTCGAAGATAAACTACGATACTTCGATTCACGTGGAGTTTCACGTGATTGCATCTAAAGACTCTTATTGGTAGGTGTTTTGCGGTATTAGCGGTATTTTGAGATATAATATTTCATTTGGTGCGGAAGGAAACGGGAAATCTCTACGTATCTTTAGTAAGAAACGGAACGCGAAAAGGGACCTGGGTATATCCTAAAACTGCATCGAGAACCACCAGAGGACGGGCAGCAGACGGAGCTCAGTTAATGTTGGTGAGCATTCTGAGATCCCCAAGCCACCTGCGAAGCATGGGGATTATGGCAACCCCTCCCTTATAAGGGCTTCTTAAGGCTTTATAAGGGATGATGAACCCCTTTTACAACTGTGTGCAACGCTTTTACAAAATGAATAGGTACGCTTGTCAGCTTGTCAATGTTTCATTTATTATTAATTCTGACATTCACGCTGGTTACTCGGCCTAGAATAACTAAAATAGTAACACCATTATAAGCACAAGAAAAATTGGCAAAAAAATTAACGACATATTTCCTGAATAAGATACTTTATAAGAGCCCGGGGTCTATCTAATGACGCACTGAAGTGTAGCGCATTATTATTTATTCTGTGGTTCAAGCAAATAATTTTGAGAAAATTCGCAGTAGTTGTAATCGACTTTAAAAAAGGAGGAGGTTCGATGTTCGACGTATATATATTTTTTTATGTATGTTCACCGATTTCTCCGTTAATTGTGGACTGATTTTACAAATTCTTTTTTTATTTGTCAGTGTAGGTATACTCCCGAGGTGGTCCCATATTAATTTGAATTGGGTTGTATATATTTTTTAAGTTATTATATGATACAAAATTTAAAAGAAAAGTATTTTCCATACGCATAAAGTATTTTTACGCGTCAAGTTGTCCCAGTTTTCTTTATTTTGTATCAGTAAAGCGTGCTGACGGTCTTGGTGGAACCGATCACATTTTTTCGGTTCCACAGTCCCTCTAATTATTGAACCCACTTAATAGAAGTGGACATCATTGTTAGATTGCCTCGGGCTACTGTTATTGTCAAGGCCGCATCCTGAAATAAATATTACTTAAACAAGCTGCACTTTACATGTGTGATCTTTTACCACGTCCAATCATCATGGATGAATTTTGTTTTTATTATTTATAGGCTTGCGTTTGACTGCCATCTCGTCTGATCTTAAACGAAGATGCAGCCTACAATGGAGCACGCTTGTCTAGAAGAAACCGATTCACTCGCGACTTGAAGACACCCAGATTATAATTATCAGGGAAAACCCACTCGGGTAGCGGATTCCGCTGTTCAGTTAGGTGTCCTAATTATGCAGTAATAAATTATGTTTCATATCAAAATTAACGTATCAAACCGTCGGACAGAAAGAAGCAATTTTCGCAAACTCGATACTCACTAAAGAACTTACTTCTCTCTCTCTGAATCACTTATGTGTGAAGTGTCGTTAAAAAGATAACTGCTATCTATTAAGAACATCTTTTCCTAGATCAAACAACTTGAGATAATAAAACTACTTAGAAAACTATTGAACTCTCTTGAAATGGGTTGAAGAAAAGGATTTGTATCTTTACTTGCTGAAAACAAGCCCCCGGCCCAGCCCCCACAGTGAGGCTTCCCACTATGTGGACCGACGACAGTGTGAAAGTCGCGGGCAACCGGTGGATGCAAATGGCAGGTTGTCGTACAGTGTGGCGGTCTGAGAGAGAGAGATGTCTCCGGGCTGATGATGATGACTTGCTGAAAAAAGAGCTACGTATCTATCTGTTAATAGTAGGTACTATAATTATAATGAACGGTATGCTAAACCGGAAAGGGCTCATTGTTGTGTCTGTTTATAATATAACCTGATCTTGACATTTTGTAGTATCACGAAGACGGATTATATTAGGTATATCTTATTTTATTTTATTCGTTATTTCTTAGGTAACTACTTTCCGCAAAAATACAACTAAAAAGTAAGTAAGTTCGTATAGACTGAGTGGCCAGCCGTGTCAGAGTTAATGTGCCGCCCGAAGGCCTCTGACATGGCTAACGGTTGTTGTTATAGAAACTAGAACAAACAACCGGGACCAACAATTTTACGTGTCAACCGACCCAGAAATAAATGCCACTCACGGTCACCCATCCGAAGACTGACCGGACCGTCCCTTGCTTAACATCGGTGATCGTTTAGAATCACCTAGACAAGCTACGCCACGAGCGCTACAAAATAAATAACTAGTAAATAATAATTACAAGATCCATACATAGAAACACATGTTTTTATTTTAATGCAAGCACATCATTTAAAAAACGATAAAAAGATAAAGATAGAAATATTTACCTAATCTACGAATAGAGGTGTTTGGAATTTTGTACAGAAAACATTTAATCATGGTCATAGGGGAAAAGTGAGGGCCGCTTCAGATCTCATTGATGCTAAATTAAATTTTAAACGAAACTTAACAATGGGGCGTAAGTGGCGTGGTATATATTCAATAAAAATTAACAGAAAATATATGAAACCTTGTTCGAAATTAACAAAAAATAAATACAACGGAAGAATATTTATACTCTGTTTTTATTAACTTCTTTCGTGTTTCAATTAATTCTATCCAAACTTATGGAAAAGCATAGCTTGGCTAAAAGACATTAGCAAAAAACAAATAGAGGAAAATATGAAAAAAATGCTCAGGTTTTTGTAACTGAAAGATTGTGAGCTAAACTGTAAAGAACTAATGTGGAGCCGAGAATTGTTGATGAAAATGTAGGATTTTTTGTTCAATTTTCTCGAATTCCTTTTCTGTGTTAAAATTTTAGGGCCATAGAATGAGGCGGCTATTTCAATACTTTTTCTTGATTTTATTTTGGGTATCAAGGTTTGTGAAAATTCATCGGTAAATGAGCAAATCGTTTCTAAAAGGTTTGTTTTGTTTGGTTTCTTTATTTTTAAGCTTTCTGGTTTTTCTTCACATAATTTCCCTGACTTTTTTTGTTTAATCGATATTTGAGATACTGCGTAACAGTAAGGACCAAACGTTTCTATAAATCCAGTTGTATTTTTATTTTGTCTCAAAATGTTTTCTTGCGATTCCGGTTTACTTATTATTCGGGAAAAATGTCGTGGCTTCGTGATTCTTAAATAAATCTTTTGGTCTAAAGTTTTGTCTTGCGATTTTTTTGAATCTATTTTCTGGGTTAACATTTCGCCAGTACTGGTGCAACTGTGTGGCTTATTAAAGTAATGGTTGACCAATGTTGGAATCAATGACTGGAATGAATCTGAGTATAGAGCACTTATTGGTTTGACGTCATCTTTTTTAATTGACCCAGAACTTTCAATGAGTGGCAGTTTTCCAAAATTGATGGAAGCCGATTGCGGCTCCATTGAACATGACGTATAAGAAAATGAGTTTATTTCTTTAGAATTTATTCTTTTGATCGCGCTATGGTTACCAGAAGGAGTGTTTTTTCTAGAGCTCCTAGAAACCGTTGGCAAGATCAACGAGTTAGACGCATGGAGAAGTAAACTACTTTCCTTTAAATTACTTTTTCTTGACTCAGACCTGGGTTTACTAGTGGTCGATACGTAAGACGATGAGCTATTCAGTTGCTTAGAAATATTTTGTTTAACTGAGCCAGATATTTTTTCGACAGGTGACGTTTTAAAACTGCTGTTAGCCGATGCCGGACAAAACGTCCCCGAAACATAAGAATAACAGCTTATTTCCTTCGAATACATTGCTTTGATTGCACATGGATAATCTTTGAGCATGGGTCTTGTAAGACTGCCTGACATGGAAAGTGGAAACAAAGAGCTGGACGCAACAGACGGACGTACATACGATAAGCCTCGTATATCTTTCAAATTATTCCTATTACAGACCCAGGTCTTTCCAATGCTCTTCGTGTAGGTCGGCGAGGCGTTTAATTCTGTTAAATTCGTATTCGAATTGAGCCTAGGTTTCGCGCGGCTCGGCGCAGAGTTGCTCATTTTTGAGCTAATCGTTTCTATAAAAACCATCCTTTAAAATTAAGCCAAAGTTATCGAGAGCTCAAAAAAAACTGAGTGTTTTTCTGATAACGTCAGAACTGCTGAAACACGGAGGCCTGGTAGAGAGAGAGCAGTAGGAAGCCTATGGCGTAAACGACGAGAACGACGTCCATAGCGCCCGCGAACAGGTCGCGAGCCCCTTGTTCGTGCGCCATGCGCCGCATGCGGCTGCGCGCGCGCGTGCAGTACCCCGCCACCTGGGTCATCATCAGCTCGACTGTGTTCAGAAGCAAACTGGAAACAACGAGATAAAGATATACTTAATTGGATTTAATGACTTAATTACTTAATTATTAATTGGACTTAATTTATACTTTTTCAACAACAAAACAAACAACTTAACAATAAGCTTAGCAGGACGCAGCTGCACGAGCGTCGGGCTCTATTTTCACTCTTTGAAAAAGGTCACCGGATGTGATCGAAACTATAGTCGGAGTATCGGATTGAATTAAACGTGAGTAAAAAAAAAAATAACAAAATAAAAAAAAATATATATGTTTCAAATCGACGTGAGTTTTCATAATATAACTTAACAATCTTTAACTTTTTATTTTATTAACAGCTTTGCCTGTTGGGCCTAACTGAAAATAGTAAAAAAAGCAGCTGTTCGGGACATTTTGGCTAGGGTGCACGTAGTGGAGTAGGTATCTACCGCCCAATCAATATACGAGGGCATGCCTTGGTCAAATAATGGGATGCTGAGCAAGAAGAAAACTGTACACTGCCGAGATTTTCGGTCCGCTTTGCTGCGTTCGCGTCTTAGTCATCTAGTTAGGCTTTTTTATTTTAAAAAAATGTGCAAATATATAAAAAGTTGTTGTATTTAAGGTTTTTATGGCAGTTACCTATATCGCGCAAGCAACATTTTTTTATGCTTGATTCACCAATACCAGATTTTACTTCCATGTTAGGTAGGAAGCTTCCACTACAGTCCTCGATCACCACTTTTATTAAAATGTAGAGAAGATATTTATTTGAAATGAATTTATTTAAAATGACTGTTTACTCCAAATAATATTTTATTATAGTAAATAAATATTTTAGGTTGCATGCATAATTATGCTAACTAATTTTGTATTAACTGAAATTATTAAGAGTAATAATATTTAATGAATTATTACTATTAGGTATATAAAAAGTTCACGGCGCCTGCCAAATCGAGAATAGCAAAACGCAGCTAGATGTTATTAAAGTCCAACTAACCTAGGAGTGCAGCGCCAGTTCCGGCAGACGTTGAGGTTGATGAGTGGCAGCACCATCGCAGCCACGTACCAGAAGCCCGAGGACGGCAGCGGAGGCTGCGCGAACGCAGGTCGGGGTGGGATGGGGCCGCTTAACCTGCACGAGAGGACGTTGGACTAGCCAGTAACTGGGGTACAATATTGTGTAGATGTAGATCACTTTAATAAATTGAGGGGGTTAAAAATTTGCTTAATTACCTAAGTAGTACATAAATGATTATTAAATGTTTGAAAACGTGGGTAGTGGGAAGTGGTGGTAGAAACAACTCATTATGCTTTTTTCCATACTATCTTTTATCTATCTATTTTTACGTAAGCACGACGTAATTCTCGTAAAGGTTTAGAACATATCCCATGCGTAATTGCGTAGGTGGCATATCACCTATTGGTACAAATTTCCCATACCTCCTTGCATGAACTAGGCCAAAACGTCATAAAAGCCTATTAGTAGGTATGACCTCTTCTAGACCCTCTGATTTTTTGCGATAACAAGGTAGCTAATGTATACTCATACCGAATATTTTTTTCCATATGTAGCGGAAAATGTTATGTGCATAAACCTAAAACACCATTACTTCTACAGACAAATACAAAAGGAGAGTATGTACCTACTTCAATGATTACTAGGTATACTCGTAGTAAGTATAGTAGAATAAAAAAGTATTATGTAATAAAATACGTACATAGATTGTTATAATAGTCTCATCTTATAAGAAAAATAGATACGGTTTGTGTAGATTTAATATAATAGTACAACCGACGATTTAACAAAATTGTTTGTGGATCTAGCTCTCCTGGGTATACCTACCTAATCAAAGTCTGTGGGACTTGATTAATTAGAACAACGTGTTAATATGGTGACAATGTGCGACGCCATTATTCTTAAGGAAAGAAGGAAAAAATTTGGTACTGAAAAACAAACAGATAAACAGTATTACTAATAATTATCATGGTTTGAAAACAAGTTTTCAGCAGGTTTTCAAACTTTTATAATTATTTATTTATTTATTAAGCGCCATCTATGAGGAACTTGTAAAACTATTTGACTGGCAATTTTTTGCTCGACATAAGAGGTTAGTAGAGTCAGTTTCCAGACCACCTTGTTAGTGATGGGACAAATAGGTAGATGGCTCTAGTAGTAGAGAGAAGTTTATGATTAATCAAACAGATTCACCTGTTCTGCAGCGCAAGATTGGCGTGTGTAGGAGAACCAGTGTCACCTCCAATCCAGCGGTCGACGTCGCTGCTGAACGTGCTCTCATTCGTCGTCCAGATGTACGATAACGTCGACTGGAGGTGGCTCTGTAACATTCAGATCATAACTATTTTGTCAAGGATTTGGTAGATGGCACCACTTATTGCTGCATTAGCCTTTTTCGTGTGCACAGGCCACTGAATAGCGCTGAGCGGTGTGAACGAAAAAAAGCGATTTGGCACTACACCGGTGCGGGTTGGCGAATTCACATAGATCATCATCAGCCAAAAAACGTCCACTGTTGGTAGTAAGCCTCCCACTAGAGACGGGTTGCCATAATCCCCACGCTTGGCAGGCGGCTTGGGGATCGCAGAATGCTCACCACCGAAAACCAAGAGGACGCTGCTGGCCGTCCTCCCGCACCATCATTAGATTATTTTTCGGATATTGATGCCGCCTTCTACGTCATCGAAAAGCCATACTGGTATATTCTTCCCTAGTAAGAGACTGTCAAATGAACCAGGATATGTCCTAACACTACATCACCTCCGGAGGACGAGCAGCAACCTCCTCTAAAGGGGAGGCCTTTCTCTAGCAGTGGACGTTTTCTGGCTGATGAATCAAGAGACTGACAATTAATTTGGTTCAAGTAGCTAGGTACCTACCCTCGACTCATTCCTGGGCACGTCATCCCTGAAAGGAGTGGGAATGAGAGCCATGGGCAGCGACGACAGCTCCGCCTCCGGACCATTGGTCCCCATCCTCCGAATCTCTCACCACAGCTGAAGCCACTTGAAAACACCTGGTGAGACAAACGGGTGAGAAGAATTCTTGGTTGAAATACCAATAGGGTTCTAGAAGATAACAGGAGACCTAGGTGCAGAGCCCGTGAAGCGTCCCCTTTTATCTTTAAATTTTTTGTCAACGTCGTCGTTTGACGTTCCCCTTCTACAATTTAGCCGCCCCAGGCCCGAGCCTAAGGAGGCGTCAGAGTATATCCACCTCAAATCTGTTGCAAGTTGTTTAGTTTTGATTTGTGCATTTGCCTGCCGTGTATCTGAACAAGAAACATTTTCAAAAAAAAACCATCGAATTCAAATTAATTTAAAAAAAATTGAATCTAAATCTGAATATGGGAACACCTCGGGAGTATACCGTTTCAAATAAAAAAATACTTTAAAAAAACTATCCACAATTGACGGACAAATCAGTGAACAAACATTTAAAAAAAACAGTACATACAGTCGAGCATACAACCTCCTCCTTTTTTTAAGTCGGTTAAAAACTACAATCTCAACATAAGTAGGTATCCTTAGTTCCCAGCTCTCTCGACTCAGATCAACACTACTACGTGGACAATGCAAAATGGCAAAAACTTGGTGATGGGGCTCTAAGCTAATATTGTACAACAGACGTATAATTGTTTTTTAGGCATAAGCCTTTATTAACTACAACAAACTACAAAGACTACTTATCCTACTACACAACAAAAAACAAAAGGATTGTATCCAGACCGATGAAAGTCTAGAGACAATCCAAATGCTCAAACCCACTACCAGTCGGCAGCGTACCCAGCATGCTGGCGGCATTGCCACGCTGGATGGCAATGCGCTGGGTCAAATAAACGCCAGCATTATAATCACACGTCGCGTCGATTGTATTGTATATTTGTATTGTAACAAAAGTGAACTGGCTCGAAGACAATCTACAATTCCTCTAATAACCTTGATAATTATTTCGTTGGTATAACTTTTCTTTATTTCAAAATGATCGTCTAGCTGCATGATTACATTAAGTAGATTATAAATGATTAATAAGTTTTTTGGTCATAAATTCACTTGATATGATGTTATGCCACTATAATGGTGATCGAAACATGTCAAATTAGACGACATCTATTGACATACATAGATATAGTTCTCAGATTTGTACAATTAGATAGCAAAAAAAAAGGCGTATTTCTTTTGGAATATCTACGAGAAACTAAATGTACGGGCTAAACCTACGGAGCAAAAGTAAAGAATGTCTCAGATCTCATGTATATTGACACCCTTCGTTTCCCCTTCATCTGAGGCTTCTTTACTTGCTCCCGTGGTGTGTATACGATTTTACGTGCTGCTGCGGGGAGGAAGTGGTTCCTATCGCTCTGCGTAGCGAGGCGAAAGTAGCCACGTTAGCCCCGCAAACACGTAAACGCATTATGTCTTGTAGTGAAAGAGAATGATCTAATGATGATTAATGTGCCCACACATTTCATCAAATAGTAGCTTCCTGCAAGGCTAACATGCGCACCGCGAGAAAAAATTCTCGATTCTTAAAAACAGGACAAGGTTACGAATCTGTATAAGTTTGTCTCGTTTTCGCACGACATAAAGACACGACAAAGTTTTCTCGCGGTGCGCATGTTAGCCCTGCTGGTTTCAAAGCGCTAAAGAAGAGCCGTTGTCAATATCTCCCACCGTCCATTGGCAGTGGTGTTTGGATAACTTAGGGGTTATAACAAAAATTATATGATGATGAAAAATTACTGTATAATAGAGCCAGACTGACCAATGATCATGGTGATGGTTTAAGTCAGTATGCACTTACTCATGGCATTCAAAGGAGATGAGAGTGTTAGACCTTTTTGTTGTTCACATTATTTCGTCTAGGAGTGAATACATAGTGTTTATTTTGAATTTTTTACTATAATTATAAAAAACTTTGAAAGCACAAGAATTTGGAAGATGTTTTTGTAACTGTGCGTCACTTTTACGTTGACAACATTTGGCGCAATGTCAATGGTACGTTTTTTATTGCCTACTGAAAAAGAAGTTTATCTAATAAATACATGTTCAACTCCATATACCCTATGGTATCGGAACGTGTTTACGACATAGCTGATATGAGGTAAGATAAACGGACTGGAAAAAGCGCACGGATTTTGAAGACTATATGTTGAGCGCCGGCTCCCCACTCTCTTCAGTCATACTCTGCGTTTGCGACATGCGAGCCGTACGATACGACAATACAAACTTCTAATACATGTTCATGTGTTCTCTTTTTGTCATGCAGTTATTAGATTCGCTATCTCTATTTTCCGGCAAATACATACTACTACTACACTTTACTTTTTTTTCATACTTTTAGCTAGGTATGCTTGATTGTGTTGACTTGTAAGTTTTGATCGATTTGCAAGCGCTGGGCCCGTCAAGCGCTGGGCAAGTCCATTCCATTATCACCGTCGCTGCCTCATATAGTATAGTAACTCAATACTTTAATTTTTATAAAATAAAGAATTAAATACGACACAACATAGTATAGGTACGTACCTATACTATGTTGTACCTAATACGAAAGGATTTCATAAAATAAAGGATTCTTCGAGCCGTACCATACGGGACACGCAATCATGCAAGCGTGTCAATTACCATCAGACAAATGCTTTTCTCATTTTTTCTTTTTACCTTGAAACTTGCAATCCTGCACAATTAACGGCTGGTTTCGAAAGACTATAACTAAACCTTCACTGACCGATCATTTTAATTAAATTACTCCACATTAATCTAAGTATCTTATAATTCGGTAGCCCGTGTTAATAATTAGACGGCCAAGTACAAAAGCCATGTTTTTACACGATCTAACTCGCATCAAACCATCAAGCCGTTTCCAAAAATGTCATTCCCTGCGAGGTCTGAAAGGCGCGAACTGTTGGGTGCCATTGTTAGAATCCAATTCAAATTCCGAATGTAGGGTGCCCCGCGGTTTCATTATTCAAGGCTGCCAGTGTGAAAAACTTTTTTATAAGATGGTCAATTAATTTATTTTTTTTTCTTTATGTTTGGCTTCTATTACTCGACGACCTCACGTGTGATTTTGTTTATGAACTTTTTCTTTACCTAATCAAGATTATTTAAGGTTTCCACGTAAGTGATACATAAGTATAACTACCTACGTAATCATGCCACTTTTTTTTATGGTCACAGTCGTAACAGTTCAACGGAGAAACAAACGTCAAATAATTATGTTGGTAAAAAACAAAACTTTCATAATTATTATGTTAAGATTATTTTTTGCTAATAAGACTTTAAATTTTTGTCACGGTTAAGCAAACATATCTCAACTTTAAACATAAAACAAACATCGATTGTATTTTAACTTCATTCAGTTCCTAGTCAAATTCAGCGATCCAAATTTAATCTTACCAAAAAAATACCCATCAAATGCACAAAAAAAGTCATCAAGTCACATCAAACAGCCCGGTCTAAGTAAATAATGTTAATTTCCATAAATCGAAGCGCGAACTAAGTATAGTCCCTTAAACGGCCCTTAACCACAGAATAAAATAATAGTAACTTCGTAACATTAACCCTTTGTTAACGTCTTAACGAGCTGACCCAGAAAATTGAACAGGGTTTGCTCTGAGCGGTATTTTAAAGATTTTTGTCTCGGTTACCATAAATTGGATGGTGGGTATAACCCTCCAACCTTCGAGGGTAGGCCTAAGTCCAGCAGTTTACATTAATCACCATAGGATGAATAGGTTTTCAGAGAACTCTTCACAAAAATAAGCTTTAGAAAATTTCTACAATTTGTGAATGTGAATCATTGTAATTTTGGAGGCTGAGTGCATCCAACTTGTTTGTGAGCGTGCGATTGCCTACAATTCGCTGTACTCCAGACAACAGAGTCCAGAGGATGATGTTGATAGTTCGGTGCCCCATTTCGGAGGTGGAAGCTATGGAAGGCATGTAGCCCACGTGGAGTAGCTTAAGCCACTAATACGGTATGAAGCTAAAAAAACACAACGAGTAGATAACATAGGCAAAATATCACACCATAACGTTGTATTCCAGTAACTAGACACAGAGATCTAGTCAGATGCCTAGTCATAATTTATTAAACATTGAAAGAATCATCATCATCAGCCCAGAAACGTCCACTGCAGAACGTTGGTCCCTTTAGACCGCCACTCTGTACGACAACCTGCCATTTGCATCCACGCGTTGCCCGCGACTTTTACAATGTCGTCGGTTCACCTAGTGCGGACGCCTTCTTGTGCTCCGTCATTGAGATAATAAAGTGTAGATAACTTACCAACTCCCTACAGACCAGATAATATAAAACAAACTCCTAAATTCAACATCCAACCCGTCCACTGATTGCATCAGAGAAAGGTTGATAGAGTCATTTGGTCAAATCGCCGAGTTTATTTAGCATTAATATCATAATAGCTGCCTAAACGGATGGAAGGGTTGACTCTTTTATGTAGCCGACAGATGGAGGTTCCCAAATATTTGATGTTATGACGATGATATAAGTAAACATTGTTAAAAAATTGGTAAAAAATAAAGGCCGTTTAAATTGGTTGCAGTATGAGAACTCTTGGTTGTTATTCTAGCATAACAGTGTAGAAGATAATGTACGCTAGTTACGTTACTTTGTTTAAAAAAATGGGATGTTTTAGGAAAAATCATCGATCTTCTTCTAGTTGACCCTAGTCCTTTATTTTTCTTCCTTTACTCATCAGAAAGTTTTCTGGAAGAGATCACTCTTTGCGATAAGATCGCCTTTTGTGCCTTCTGTCATGAATTCCTATGGTTATGTTTATTCTGTGGTGTAAATGAAATGTTATTTTATAATAAATAATACATAATACATGAAAGGTTCTTGAGTGGCGACCGGGAACCGGAAGACGCAGCGTAGGAAGGCCTCCCACTAGGTGGACCGACGATATTGTAAAAGTCGCGGTCAACCAGTGGATGCAAATGGCAGGTTGTCGTACAGTGTGGCGGTCTAAGGGGGAGGCCTTCGTGGAGCAGTGGACGTCTCCGGGCTGATGATGATGATGATGAATACATAATACAAGCGTAAAGTCAAGAGAGTATAAAGAGTTTAAGAACAAATGGACAAAACTCTATATCAAAAATTCGCAAAAGAAACGAACTTCTGTTTTTTTGCTGTGTCATATTTTTCTAGATTATAGAACCCGTGTAACTTTTTAGATCTACGTTTACTTTGATAATATTTATTACCTTCTGAACTCTACATTATGCACTACTAAAATTATGTGATACGCTTAACTTATTAAACTTGATTTATTACTACACGGATTTATATAAAAATAATCATTAACGGCCTTACCTAAAATAATCTCGTTAGTCAATGCTTAAGCAGCTCTCAGGTGAGAGGTTCTTAAATCGTTTGTCTATGGTTTCCTTTTCTTCACCCAAAATCCTTGACTAGCCATAGTTTAATTGAAACAAAGATGACCGAACCACAGAGCAACGAAATTTGAAACTTCGACACAGACTATAACCAAACTGATGAACGGAAGGAGGGAACTGAAGGTGTATTGCAGCCTTATTCGAATTTTTTCATCTGTTTTTACTGTGAAAATGTCAGATTGCTGTTAGTTCTGTTGTCAGTGTCAGATACGATCAACAAGTTTTTAAAATTATGATTTGTTTTGTATTTTTATTTCAAAATAAAGGGTATATTTACCTAGTTTCGAGAAAGAAGAAGTTTAAAATCATTCATATCAGCACGCTCCATCAATTGGATTGAACAAGGTTTACTTTTATTATTGTGTGGAAACTGACTAAGAATATTTACGCTTAGTCTGCTTGAGCAAGCCGATGTTATAGAAAACAAGGACACTAGCACGAAAGCATGTAATTAAAGCTGCCTGGACCTGGGTGTCCTAAAAGTGCACCCAGAAACAACGGAGGACGGGCAGCAACATCCTCTCGGTTAACTGTGGTGAGCATTCTGCGGTCCTCACGCCGACTGCTAAGCGTTGTGATTATGGCAACCCGCCCTTATCCTAATCTATCAGCCGTTACAGCATAATGTGTTAAGTAACCCATATTTTCACTATTTCAGCTGGAACCCACTCAGACGCTGGTAGCTATGCTAACCCATAATTTGCCAAAAGTTTCCTTGACAAGGCTTGCTCATGTCCTGCCTGAGATGTCTCAATCAGCAAGGGAAAAAACTGGTCCTTCTCTTCCAAAAAAGAAATTGAACAGCAAGACCAACCAATATGTTACTGTGCTGTAATGAAACCCATGAGCACCAGTTATTGCTCCTTGCAAAAACTTCAAGAGAAAAAGCCCTGCTCCATGAGGAAGAAATACACAAAAAAATATATAGTTAGTCTTTAGTTATAGGAGGAATATTTAAAAATAAAAATAAGTAATAATGTGTTTAAAACATTTGTTTTATTGAATGTTACTATAAATTGTTTTCAATAAAATATTTCTATCCATTTTCATGGCGTTATCCACAATATCATCACCAGTTTCTTCTTCAAGTGCTACTTCAAGCGCTGCATCTGAAAACAATAAAAATTTGTTTATGAGGCAGAGCAGATAGGGCAAATGTATTTTTTCCGTTTTAGAACTCTGGAATGTCACATAATTGAAAACTGATAATTCTGACTAATTATTTCTTTGCTAACCTAACGAGAGAATGCCTGCTGTGTACAATACAATGATAATATACGTAAAGGTCTAAAAGTATTTGTGCCCCATATAATTATGATGCCTATAGCCTTTAATTGATCTCGCAATACAGTTCCGCAATGCAACTGCTTATTTAGTAAAAGAAAACATACCTTGTTCTACATTAAATGAAATTGCCAAGTTATGCAGTACAGCAGAAGTGATGATAGTGTTATTGTATATGGTGATAGTTAAATCGTTGATCTTCTTTGGTGCTGGGCCTCAGTATTGGTGTGATTAGATAAGGGGTACATGGATAACCACTATCACTGATAAGCTTTCCAACAAACTCGTTGTGCTCAAACCTCTTCTTAATAGAGCTTTCTCTATATATATTCCCTGAATCTACTTGCGGTTGTATAGGGAATCCGCTACATCCATCGACCTGCTGGTAATTTTTAACAATAACAATGATTCGGCCCATGGTCCTAATGAACCTGTATCGCAGCTTATATTCTTCGTCAGTTAAGCCTTGTAGTGGATTAAACCGCTTCCGTTGTTTATTTCTACGCCTTCTAAGCTCGCTACTTCTTCCAAAATTCGATAGCAGATCGTCGAAATCCACGTTTTTACTTCAAAGCCAATTCAAAGCACAAACCATGCACAAACAAACACGAATATCAAATCCACCATTTTATTCCATAGACAAGGCTTGAAACATGGTTAAACCAGGTCGGGCGGCCTGTTAAATTTTACAACTGTTGAGTCATTGCTCACCCACCGCGTAACGTTGAAATGGTTTTATGAGTGAAGAATTTTGCTAATCGGCCGTTGAGCAATGGATCAACGGTGGAGAAGTTTTTTTAGGTAAGGCCGTGATTTCGTAGTAAAGATTAAAGACAACAAAGACAAAGTTCTGTCAATTACTTTGATTATATACCCAGCCGAGCTAGTTCCTCCGAGGTCAATTACAATATTTATTTGAATTTGGATTCGTGCGAAGTTTTTTTGTAAGAACATCAATGTTGCCTTCCTAATTCCTATTAAAATAAATGTAGAATTAATCAACACCACGACACGGTAGCGACACGACGTCCCGCGGTGCACGCAGTGGCTACCACTAAAAAAATTACATTTCACGATCGGGTCAAAACTGATCGATATGCAAAAAAAATTGGCGGGCCTTTTCACTTTCGTCAAACTTTCGATGGTTGATTTTGCACGCCCACTCAGCGGACGCAGGCTTTGATTGACATCGATACGGAAAAAACTGATGGAAATATTGAGCGTATGGGTTGCTTTAGAATTAAAAAAAGTTTGATAACAACTGTTACATACTGTTATTGTTTTTGCCTATTCCAATGCGCTTTTACTCTCCAAAGATGTAGCAGGAGTTTTGGCGGGAACACGGAAAAATCATGTCGTTGTATTCTATATTTTTTTTTAAACTTGTGTTTTTTTCACGATTTAATGATTAAAAATGGTGGTGTTTTATTCATTGAGTGTTGAATTACATGCACAAGTGTGGGCAAGTGATAAAATGTGGTGAAACATGTCTTTTCGTGTTGTTTTCAAAACTCCGTAGAAGCTCATAGTAAAGTCGCCACAACTTTACTAGGGCATGACTTGGACTCGCTATGACTAATTTCGTGTAACTGACTGTGATTTCATGACATATTTGACTTGATTTTAGTAAAAAAAACTTGAAAATTCATAAACTTGACACTGGCAGAATGCACAACGTACGATGCCAAGAACTAAGAAAAAAAAAAGAGATGTAGCGCAATACTTACCGTCTAGTCAAATTTCGCTGCTTGCCGTACTTCTTGGAATAAAACTTTTTACACTAACTTCGAAAAAGTATGTATGCATGTAAAAGTTTAACTTACGTTTCAGTACATACTATGTCGCAAATTCATAATTAGAAGTTGTCTTTTGAAACAATGAGTTCTATTACAGTAATAGAACTCGATGTTTTGAAACTTCAGTTTATCGATTTTATTTATCTATACTTACCTAATATTTTTCCAAAACTCCGTGTGGAAATTTTGTTTGAAGCCCCATAAAAAAATATCTGAGGTGTCGCTCAGACTTAACCGTGACCATCGCTTGACGACTGGGCCTCATTCGACAATATTTATACGACTTGGAGCGGGCGAATACACAAAGTGCGACACCGCATTACTCACAGTAGAAAAAGAAGAAAAAATACAACCCAAATACTTCTCAGAACATTCAAATCTCGAACATAATAACCCTCAATCCAATATAATAACAAGACCAATAAAGTAAATTCGCGCCTTTCCCGTCAGACGGTGGCGTCGGTGGCAGCGGACGTTCTGATTAAGTCATCAGTGGTTAATGAGCTGATGACTGGATCAACACTTGCAAACTGTGGCTGCAGATTGTAACTGCAAATAAATTGCAGATTTGTAAAATGCTAAGTACCTACTTAGCAAGTCTGTGAGAGATTTGCTTAACCTTTCCGTGTAACTTTGTAACTTAATGTCTTATCGTGTAGAGTTCTGGCCACACTATTGAAATCTGCAGACTAAGTAGGTATAGCTTGGCAAGAAAGAACTGAATTATTTTTTCTCTCAATATCTCCTTCACTTAACTTATCTAAGTATGAGTAGGTACCTAAGATAAATAGTCAGATTCATAATTAGACGGACTAAACTAAAAGATTGAAATTTCACTTTTCAAAATAATGCTGCCAGTTATAAAACCGTAGTGATGGATATAGATCAGTTTTTATCGTACAAAAGAGTTATTGAAAAATGATTAACTGCCGTTGGGTATTTAAAGTATAACGGCCTTACCTAAAATAATCTCGTTAGTCAATGCTTAAGCAGCTCTCAGGTAAGAGGTTCTCAAATCGTTTGTCTATGGTTTCCTTTTCTTCACCTAAAATCCTTGACTAGCCATAGTTTAATTGAAACAAAGATGACCGAACCACAGAGCAACGAAATTTGAAACTTCGACACAGACTATAACCAAACTGATGAACGGAAGGAGGGAACTGAAGGTGTATTGCAGCCTTAGTCGAATTTTTTCATCTGTTTTTACTGTGAAAATGTCAGATTGCTGTTAGTTCTGTTGTCAGTGTCAGATACGATCAACAAGTTTTTAAAATTATGATTACTTTTGTATTTTTATTTCAAAATAAAGGGTATATTTACCTGATTTCGAGAAAGAAGAAGTTAAGAAACATTAACGCTCCATCAATTGGATTGAACAAGAGAAGGTTTACTTTTATTATTGTGTGGAAACTGACTAGGAATATTTACGCTTAGTCTGCTTGAGCAAGCCGATGTTATAGAAAACAGGGACACTAGCACGAAAGCATGTAATTAATGTTGCCTGGACCTGGGTGTCCTAAAAGTGCACCCAGAAACAACGGAGGACGGGCAGCAACATCCTCTCGGTTAACTGTGGTGAGCATTCTGCGGTCCTCACGCCGACTGCTAAGCGTTGTGATTATGGCAACCCGCCCTTATCCTAATCTATCAGCCGTTACAGCATAATGTGTTAAGTAACCCATATTTTCACTATTTCAGCTGGAACCCACTCAGACGCTGGTAGCTATGCTAACCCATAATTTGCCAAAAGTTTCCTTGACAAGGCTTGCTCATGTCCTGCCTGAGATGTCTCAATCAGCAAGGGAAAAACTGGTCCTTCTCTTCCAAAAAAGAAATTGAACAGCAAGACCAACCGATATGTTACTGTGCTGTAATGAAACCCATGAGCACCAGTTATTGCTCCTTGCAAAAACTTCAAGAGAAAAAGCCCTGCTCCATGAGGAAGAAATACATAAAAAAATATATAGTAATGTCTTTAGTTATAGGAGGAATATTTAAAAATAAAAATAAATTAAAATAAGTAATAATGTGTTTAAAACATTTGTTTTATTGAATGTTACTATAAATTGTTTTCAATAAAATATTTCTATCCATTTACATGGCGTTATCCACAATATCATCACCAGTTTCTTCTTCAAGTGCTACTTCAAGCGCTGCATCTGAAAACAATAAAAAATTGTTTATGAGGCAGAGCAGATAGGGCAAATGTATTTTTTCCGTTTTAGAACTCTGGAATGTCACACAATTGAAAACTGATAATTCTTTCTTTGCTAACCTAACAAGAAAATACCTGCTGTGTACAATACAATGATAATATACGTAAAGGTCTAAAAGTATATGTGCCCCATATAATTATGATGCCTATAGCCTTTAATTGATCTCGCAATGCAGTTCCGCAATGCAACTGCTTATTCTGTAAAAGCTTATTTAGTAAAAGAAAACATACCTTGTTCTACATTAAATGAAATTGCCTAGTTATGCAGTACAGCAGAAGTGATGATCGTGTTTTTGTATATGGTGATAGTTAAATCGTTGATCTTCTTTGGTGCTGGGCCTCAGTATTGGTGTGATTAGATGAGGGGTCCACGGATAACCACTATCACTGATAAGCTTTCCAACAAACTCGTTGTGCTCAAACTTCTTCTTAATAGAGCTTTCTGTATATATATTCTTGCATCATGTGACACAATATCATAGATTTTTTTATCTGCATCGCACACAACCTGTGAATGTTTTCAACATACATTAGAAACATCTATATATGGTTGTCTAATGGAAAAAATATGTATTCTCAAGATCGTATGAAAGTACTGAACTGACGTGGCATTTCTGCTAACCTACCTTATTTTGATAAGCGTGCAGCTCCAGCAATACCTCTAAGGCCACAAACTTCCGGATTGCGTTAGCCTCCTCAGTCATGTTTGATTGAAGGCATTTTTAATAAGCGTGAACTTTTCGAAGGGAAGGTTATTGCGACTTTACAAGCCCAAACGACAAATAGTCTGCTGGTTCATGCCGTGCATGCGCAGTCTCCCTGAATCTACTTGCGGTTGTATAGGGATTCCGCTACATCCATCGACCTGCTGGTAATTTTTAACAATAACAATGATTCGGCCCATGTTGGTCCTAATGAATCTGTATCGCAGCTTATATTCTTCGTCAGTTAAGACTTGTAGAGGATTAAACCGCTTCCGTTGTTTATTTCTACGCCTTCTAAGCTCGCTAGTTCTTCCAAAATTCGATAGCAGATCGTCGAAATCCACGATTTTACTTCAAAGCCAATTCAAAGCACAAACAAACACGAATATCAAATCCACCATTTTATTCCATAGACAAGGCTTGAAACACGGTTAAACCAGGTCGGGCGGCCTGTTAAATTTTACAACTGTTTAGTCATTGCTCACCCACCGCGTAACGTTGAAATGCTTTTATGAGTGAAGAATTTTGCTAATCGGCCGTTGAACAATGGATCAACGGTGGAGAAGTTTTTTTAGGTAAGGCCGTAAGTGTGGAAGTGAAGGTGGAAAAGGGAAAACATAATATTATTGTGTTAAAAAGTTAATTTATAAAAAGCTACAGGGTAATTTAAAATTATTTACATGATTTATAAACAAGAAAAGATTAGAATCGTACATAATGTCAGGAACTCAATACTGAATTTGTTTATTGCAGTTATAAAGGTTACATGCAGGTCTTAGATAACACATGTATATAGTAGGTACTTTATAACGACCCTATAAGGGTATGGCAACGTCATGCGGAGCGGGCTGGGCTGTAACTACACCTTTTTTCAAAGACTAATACAAAAATATCGAAGTAGTTCAAAGTTTCTTAACATAAATATATAAGTTAATTAATAAAATGTTCAGAAACTTAATCATTTTATCCAGCACTATTTGATTTTTTGGCAAAATGGTACAACACTCGAAATGTCAGTGCAGTCTGTCTAAATATGAATTCGACTTTTTTTTTTCTTAGTTATTGGCATCGCACGTTGTGCATTCTGCCAGTGTCAATTTTAAGAATTTTCACATTTATTTGTTATAATCAAGTCAAATAAGTCATGAAATCACAGTAAGTCACACGAAATTAGTCATAGTCGAGTCCAAGTCATACCCTAGTAAAGTTGTGGCGACTTTACTATGAGCTTCTATGGAGTTTTGAAAACAACACAAAAAGACATGTTTCACCACATTATATCACTTGCCCACACTCGTGCATGTAATTCAACACTCAATGAATAAAACTCCACCATTTTTTATCATTAATTCGCGAAAAAACACAAGTTTAAGAAAATAATAGAATGCAACGACATGATTTTTCAGTGTTCCCGCCAAAACTCCGAATTCGACTATAGACCTTATTACCGTATTGGTTGGTCACCATTCCGGGACGGAACCAGCCTGGCGAGAGTGCCATAGTGACATGAATAGACAAGACATATATGAAACGGTCACTAGGAATAATGGTGTTTTATATGTTTCTTGGCCATGGATACTAGGCCTTCACCCGAATAAATATTTCTTCATCGATCCTTCTTATTCCGACTAAATGAATTTTAGCCTCAGTCCAAGTCACACACAGTAAGTCACGGTCAAGTCCAATCATGTCCTAATAATGTCGTGGCAAGTTTACTACAAGCTTCTTCGGAGTTATGGAAACAACACGAAAGACATATTACACCATATTATACTAATTTCCCATACTCATGCACGTCAACTGGCACTTAATTAATAAAACGCCACTAATTTAATGCAGTAAAACCCGAAAAAACACAAGTTTTGGAAAATAATAGGTACAATGCGGCGACATAATTTTTTGCGTTCCCGCCAAAAACTCCCGGAATAAAAGTGCTTAGGTTAGTTATCTATTTACGCAGTCGCCAACCAAAGAGTTTTAAGCACGTTTTACTGTCAATATTTAATTTAGTTGTCAAAATTTTGTTGTTATTGTTAAGCATAATTTTCCTGTTTTAACCAAAATTCCTAAATTCATCACGTAAAAACATGGTATTATGTGAATGAGTTCAATGAGTGTAACCTAATAATAATGAAAAATAATGAAAACGTGTCAAATATGTGGTATTAAATCCGGCCAGTCAAATGACCAAAAGCGAATCTTCCTGGCAAAATTTCCTTTGGATGAAGATAGGTAAGCATCAAAAACTAATTTTGTAAGGCTGTTATAGAATAAGAATTACTTGATTTACAGTTTTAGCTTAAAGAATAAGGAATATTAAGAAAATAAGCCATAAATAGTCTAACAATAGTGTTTGTCCATTTTTTTATCGACTGTCGATGTTTATTATTTACGTTAAAAAAAATACAAAATAGCGCCAGTACGCGCTTGGTGTTCGCGCTCATAGCGCAATAATAATAAAATTAAAAAACAGGCTAGGAAGCAATAATCTAATTTAAGAGGGACTAGAGGAGGCGGAAGCAGCCATATAATATAATAATAACGTCACTTTCCAGGTTATCCGGGGAGCCATGAAAAGACAATACTTATGGCAGCTTGCAGTGCAGAAAGTGGTATTGCGACTCTGCATGAGACTGAGATGGAGCGAACAGCAAGATCGAAACACATGATACCCTCGAATGACTCAATTTTAATCACCGCCAAGAGCGCGAAGATAATGCTTGACCACAAGATCCTTGAGATACAACGTCATCGAAGATGTCACCATCAGTGGATTCTTTCAGCAAATCGAAGACAATCAAAAAAAAAACGGCCATCTACACTACTTACTTACTAATATTATAAATAGAGAAGTGAAAAAGATTAGATATTTTTGTAAGATTAGATTTATGTTTGTATGTAATGGATAAACTCACTAAATAAAAATAAAACAAAACTGCCAAAAATGAAAAAAAATACATTCATATTTATTTATTTGCAACTAAGTGTACAGAGATCTTAAATTAATATACCCTACATTATCCTACGCCCCCCCCCCCCCACAACCCCCCCTACATTTTTGTAGTAAATTTGTCGATAAAAAAATATGTACATCCCTATTTGAGGTGATTATATTGTCAGGCTGACAATGTCAGCTCTGCCATTACGTCAAAAGTTATTTTTTCAATATCCTTTTATATTTTTTTCATACTTTTAATTGTTTTTTTATTGGTATTTAACCCTTAATTTAGCAAAAAGACAATTTGTAAAAATGTACTAATTCATTGAATGGGCCACGTCCCTAGGCTTATATGGAGACCTAAAAAAATAATTTAAAAAATCTTGGACCTATCTAAATATTAAAAAAAAATGTTCATCACCGTGAACATTACTAAATCCCCGAATTATGACATGATAATGGGATTGTTCATCACGATGAACATTGCCTAATTAGGGTAGTGGGTCAGTGGGATAAAATAATAACATCATTTTATTTTATTTCTCCATATTGAGCTTAATAGCGCCTTTATTTACTTATTTCGCATGAAAATTTAGGAAACAATTTCGTCCACTTTTTCCTGTCACAAAACATAGTCTTATATTGCACTTAATGCAATAAACTGTCGTGTTTTTATGACAATATTTACATCGCCCCATGTCTTCTTTTGTTGAGATAAAGTGTCCAACGTTGTCATACCTAATAGGGCTTGATTGCCTAACTGTTCTCGGCTTCTTTATGCATGATTCTTGTGTTTTTTCTAATTCTTGCGCCTTACCTTTTTTGATTAGGCTATCAAACACTTCATACCTAAACGCTTTCAGCGCCATCGTTTTCCCACCAGCTAGGTTCTTTTTGTATAGAATCCACGCGTTGTTCAAGCAGATATCTATTAGTTGGCTAAATATCCCAATATACCACCTTCTTGTTTTAAACGGTATTCGGTACAGGGCTATCAACATATCAGCCAAATCTACTCCCCCCATATGTCTGTTATACTCTTTCACTATTTGTGGGCAGTCAACGTCTACTTTTTGTTTCTGTTCCTTAGAATATCTTTTTATTTTATGCAGTGGTTCAGCTCCAACAAAAGAGCTTATTAGAGTCACTGGTTTGTTGTCATTCCAACGTACTATCGCGAGCTTATTTTTCTCGCAAACAACTTGTGCATGAGTGCCCCTGGGTTTCTTTTTCATAGATTTCTCATCTGGTAAGAGCCCTTCAGCGCCGCGAATCCTATTATTCCGAATGGTGCCAAGACCAAAGACGCCGTAATTTTCTTTTAGCATGTAGAACAGCTCAGGGGAAGAAAAGAAATTATCACAGAAGATTACGGCTGGTTTTGTCTTGATACTCTGACATAAAGCTATCACAATTTGAGCACCAAATCCCAAAGAAGCTTCTTCATCTGTAAATTTATGAAAACGAAACGTATCTTCCCCTCCATAAAGAATGAAATCGAAAATCATTCCGTTTATTCCCGCTCTGACGTAATTTTTAAAACCCCATTTGTTGGGCTTGTCTTTCATGTATTGTTTCCTGTTTCCAGCTTTTCTGCCCTTATAAGGGATCATCATCTCATCAATGCTGAATTTGTGATCGTTTTCTTCCTGCAAGCAATTTTGTCTTATTTGTTCTACTATGGGTCTAACTTTGTAAAATCTATCAGTGTCTTCTAAAGTGTTGTCGTTAAAATGTAGAAATCTTCTGATTTGCTGATACCGTTTCAAGGACAGTACATCGGCTATTTGGCTGTATCGAAACTTTTGGCTCCAATAATCCAAATAAGACGGCATTTCAACAATTCCCATTAGTATCTGTATGCCCAAAAAGTCCTGTAATTCACTGTCTGAGAGCTGGATAGATTTACCTGTTTTCTGGACAGAGTACAGGTTGGTCTGCTCAGTTATATGCGTTATTACGTCCTTTGAAAAAAATTTATAGAAATAGTCCAGAGAAGATAGACTTTCTAGATCTTCTGGTGTTTCGTCAAAATGAGGGGTAGTTTTGTCGTGTTCTTCAAAAGTGACTCTATGGCGGAAAACCGCTTTTTTCCATTTGTAAGCTAAGGAAAACTTTTTAATTTTCTTTGCTTTCTTAGCTGGAGGTTGAGAAGCTTGTTTTTTAGACCTAGTTTTTCTTGTTAGACGTATTCCAAATGTTGTTGGTGTGGGTGCTTCGGATGGTAATGATGGTATGGATGATAGCGACGGTATATCATCGTAATTGGGTATTTCGGGAGACAATGGGCATATATTTTGAAATATGGGTGTCAGTCCGACGGTTTCATATGGGTCCTGATCAGGTTGTTGGATAGTATCACCGGATTGAGGTTCTTCTTGGGTGTCATTGTCAGAGCTACTTAATAAATGAAGGCGCTCGAGGCTCGAATCAATAGAGCGAGGCGGGGATGAAGCGATGCTAGAAAGGGTAGGCGTAGGGGGAATCTCATCACCAGAATTGGTGTTGGATTTATCACTGGTGTCAGAAGGTGCATGCTCTTGTGGGACAAGCGCTAATATTCTTGAAGCTCTTTTATGCGTACCAAGCTGCCAACAACCAAAACCGCAAGTAAAACACAATGAAATTATGAATGAAAAGAAAAAAAGCAAACCCAAGCTTCTTGCGATGTTCATTGGGATGAACAAATAAAATGCACAGTGTTTTATTAGTAATGAGGCAATGTTAACTAGGATGAACAAACGAAATGGGCGTTATTCTGTTAGTAATTTGGCAACGTTCACTGGGGTAAACAAACAACTTTCGTTAGAAAAAAGATGACTTGTATAGCCAATGTGCATTATAAAACACGCAGTGTTAATAAAAAAAACATCATAAAACACGTTACAATAATAACAATCACCCAATTATAACAAAAATCATGTAAAACATAAATAAATACCTTGACACAAAACGCCGGCTGTCGTCTCGCGGACATGTTGGATTTATTGTGACATTTCCAGTATTGCTAGCATAATAAAATATTTTTCAACCAAAAGTTAGATATGTTTGCCAATGTTATAAATATAATAAACCGGAAATTAATTCACAGGGCGGACCACATATTTTTTTTAATAGAACGTTCACCCAGGTAAACAAAATGAAATTAAGGGTAAGAAAAAACATTTTGAGTGACTGTTTTTTTCGTTTAACTCTATGGAACACCCGTCTCTTATTACGTTACTTATATTACGTCACTTACTCTATGGACGGAACCATAAAAATCAATGACTTATAATCACAATAATTGATCACTAATCCATCCTTTAATTTCAGAAACCAATAACTGTATTGACACGAGCCTTCATTCGGTAACCGATCAAGGGTGGATAAATTATAATTGGGGTTGATGATTGGTTTTGTTATTTGGTGTCATTTGAAGGTCACGCATTCCTTCCTCCGGGGTCACGCATGATTTCGTATTTTGATGGATTTTTGTAATTATTTTTAAAACAGTTACAGAAATCGATGATAAATTTGATGAATTTAAAAAATGTTTGAAAGTAGCTTACAAGGGAATAGAATATAATCTACAGTGTTTTCTTCGAAACAGAGTTATTCTGTGTTTCTTTGAATAGAGGGATAGGGTATTCTGTTTGTGTGTTCTATTCAGTTTCTTCTTATTTCTTTGATTTTTGTATCATTTTATCCTTCTCTCGTCTTGAAGTATAAAAGCAGTACCGTCCCTAACGTCTCTATAAGAATACGTATTAGGTAGGAAATCATTCCTCCGAGTTTGAGGCAGCGACAATGATAAGATGAGTGGACGGGAAATAAGCGCACGGATTTTGAAGACTATATGTTGACCGCCGGCTCTCCACTCGCTTCAGTCATACTTTGTCTTTGCGACATGCGAGCCGTACGATACGACAATATAAACATCTAATACTTACATGTACATGTGTTCTCTTTTTGTCATGCAGTAATTAGATTCGCTATCTCCATTTTCCGGCAAATGTAATATGATGTAAATGATGTAATAATGATAATAATAGTTTTAACTTAATATTGTAATTTATATATGTTTTAATTGTAATATGAACTTAAAATTTAATATGACTTGAAAAATTTGTCGAAATAAAAGGATTTGAATTTTAATTTGAATTTGTAATATGCATACTTTTAGCTAGGTATGCTTGATTGTGTTGTCTTGTTAATTTTGAACGATTTGCAAGCGCTGGGCCCGTCCATTCCATAATCACCGTCGCTGGTATTAGGTACATATTTGACAGACTTATTTGAGGTACAACGTACGAAAACTAGGATGCCTTTATCGACGTAAACGTAATAGTAGATTGTTACACAAGAGGCTAAAATGACCCATTATATACGAGGTAGTTTTACTTCCGAGCTTTAGCGAGGGAGTAAAAGAAATCCAGTTATAATAACACCTGATTATGATTATTATTATCCTCATGAGATAACAAGTAAGTATCATCATCATCATCAGCCCGGAGACGTCCACTGCTGAACGAAGGCCTCCCCTTAGACCGCCACACTGTACGATTGCCATTTACATCCACCGGTTGCCCGCGACTTTTACAATGTCGTCGGTCCACCTAGTGGGAGGCCTACCTACGCTGCTTCTTCCGGTTCGCCGTCGCCACTCAAGAACCTTTCTTCCCCATCGGTTGTCAGTTCTTCGAGCGATGTGGCCTGCCCATTGCCGCTTCAACTTGCAGACCTTAAGCAAGCAAGTAAATATAATGACATTTTATTTGTATCTTGTTACACCAAAACAGGAAGGAAAACTGCAACAACGGCATACCGCCTGTCCGTCCGTCTGTCTGTCACCTCAATTTCTGTTCGCGTGTCATCCGAAACATAACCGTAATGAATAGACAACACCGCAAACGAATACATTGCCATTTTTCTGAACGGAGGGTAATTTCCAAAACCTCAAGCCATATGGCCGCGGCAGACGCCATACGACGCCAACTGTCATTTACTCTATCCCATTCTTTCATGCATGAAACTAGTTTAAAATAAAAGAGATGGCTATAACCTTCATTAGTCGGTAGAGTAATAGTCATATTTGAATGTGGAATCGCAAAAAAGTGCATTGTTTGGAAGCGCATGCGCGAGAGACACGTGCGCAGGAAGTAGGGTAGGCTTTGGCGCGAATTTGAGCATTTCAAATTTGAATTTGGAATATTCGAACAGGATATTGAAACGATAATCGGTTTGAAGGAAACAACATATGGATTATGGTGGCGATAATATGTCGAGTTAAAGGTTTTTAGAAAAGTGTGTGTAGTTGCTACATATTATTATTCTGTGGTAGAGTCCATGTAGAGATTTATTAACCAGGATGTTAGCTGTAAATGATGCCGTGGCTCTATAAACTTCATTATTAAAATAATATCCTTCTGCTCCGAAATCTAAAGCCTTGGTTTAAATCATTGCTGTAGTATTCCGGCCCTCAAAAACATCTAAGCGTAAATCACGTCATTGTTCCGTTGATTCGTTGCTGCGTGAAAGAAGAAATAATTAACTAATCTAACATCTTCTATTGAATGGCCGCAGGACCTTGAAAAAGCGACATCATTTCATTGTTAATATACTTACCGAAAACTCGTAGGAAACGGTTTGATTCCACTTTCTTTATTCGAACTGCTAAACAGTGGAATGCGCTGCCTGAGTTGGTGTTTCCCGATAATTATAATCTGGGTGTCTTCAAGTCGCGAGTGAATCGGTTTCTTCTAGGCAAGTGTGCTCCATCGTAGACTGCATCTTCGTTTATCATCAGACGAGATGCCAGTCAAACGCAAACCTATAAAAAAAAATATATAAACTAACACCATATTATATTACTTTTATAATTACTTGCACTAAATACATATTTCATAATTTTTCAAAGCTACTGATTTTCCTATCGTAATCGCGAATATTTTTTAAGTGTAACAATTATTTTACATTAAGATACTAACCATATAAAAAGTAAAATGCCCCACATATTATGTGCTTGAAACGTTTCATTTCTCTTTCTTACTTAAGACGCATTACTTAGAAATGTATTAAACAATATATCATTCCCAAGTAATAAAAAGGGAAATTCAATATGATAGTGTTTGCGGCCACACAAGTGAAGTCATAAAACACAATGGAACGAGGGGCGGAGCGCTTGGGCTCTGCCCCTTCAGGAGCAGGGGCAGGCGCCGCGGTCTGGAGATGCTTTAACCTAAATATTTATAAATCATTTCAAAGTTGAGATATATTTACACTCTCAATGCTACAAAAACTCTATCAAGAGAACAATGTTTGTAATCTGACATCAAAATATGTATAACAATAAGTTGTTATTTAATTTATTTTATTTTTTTAATCCTAGCCGTCATTGCATAAAACGCTAACGTATTTCAAACCTATTTTAGTTTTAGTTTTAACAAAAAGACAAAACACATTTTAACTAAAATAGATTTGAAAAGCTTTTTAGTGTTTCTGCGTAGTAAAGACAGTTTGTATTGTAGGTACTCTACATTGTCGCTGGGAATTAATGAAGAACGTAACCAGCAGGGCTAGGATGCGCACCGCGAGAATTTTTTGGCGTGTCTTTATGTCGTGCGAAAACGAAACAGACATATACAGAGTCGTAGCCTTGTCCTGTTTTTAAGCAACGAGATTTTTTTCTCGCGGTGCGCATCCTAGCTCTGCAGGTTTGCCAGGGCACCTATGAGATGTAGCCTTATAAGCAGAGCTTATAAGCAACAAAGCGATTAAATAATTTTAATATTTTTGAGAGGCTTGCGATTGTCTGAGCTCTTTACCGTTTGTGTACGGACTTCCATACCACTGGCTTTTTGTGAAGGAAAATAAATTTGAGAAGGTAATGTCGTAGGTGACCACCAACCCTTTCCAGGATAGGTAGGGTAGGTTGCGATTTTTATTCACTCGATGGCGCATTGTCGATGCGGCCATAGTCACTGTCAATAGCATACATTTTGTTGTTGTTTTGTTTTTGTAGAGAACATTTTAATGACTCGGATTAGCAGGGAAAATCTGCATAATACTGGTTTTTAAAGCAACCCTTTGCATTACAAATTAAAGCTCTGTCCAACATAAAATATAAACAACTATCTAACCTAAAAACTTATTTTTTTGGTCGTTAACAGCTCTTCCAGTTTCTAACAGTTTCTTTAAACAAGGCACAGTAACCAGTACTTTTCCTTGGACTAGATTATATACAAAACCCCGTTAAGATCAGATATATTTAAGCAACGTTTAAAAAGAAAACTTGATTTTGCCACATTCGGACCGCCGCTGGCGCCACCTGCGATAAGTTTTGCCTGTGGAACCTCATTAAAAGGTTTGCTATGTTTTTAAATACTATTTTATTCGTCGTCGTCGTCGTCAGCCATAAGACGTCCACTGCTGGTCGAAGGCCTCCCAATAGAGGGGTGTTGCCATAATTCCCACGCTTGGCAGGCGGCTTGGGTATCGCAGAATGCTCACCACCGTTAACCAAGAGGCCCGTCTTCCGGTGGGTCTGGTTGCTGTTTAAGGACATACCCAGGTCCTATAGTCCTACTATTTTATTTTATTTAGTATAAATTTAGTAAGGCTACTTACATTTTTCTAGAAAGGAAACCTACTAACGTTTCCTCCCCTGCCCTTGTGGGCGACAGATGGGCGACTCGTGCACATCCCTTTGACGAGCCGCACCTAAGGGAGCGCGTGCTGGGGGAAGTGGAGGGGTAGAGGATGAAATATTACATCATATTATGCGTAGTAAGTTTTTTTTTGTTAAGTACCTACCATCATTAGTCACTATTGAAGGTACATGAAGTCGCATTCCGCTTGTTTTTTTTATCTTCACCATTATCTACGACCTTCCTTACCCGTATTCTAGGTATAGACCTCTCTCATGCTATGCCATAAAGTGGGTAGGTACGTAATAATTTTGTTTTCCTCTAAAAAATACAGTAACAAATGTTTTTTAACAAAAAATCTACTGTAACACTGGAGATAAAATTAAGCGTGCCTAACTTTTTAATTTGGTTAACAATGAAGAAAAAGAAGTTTTTTTTTAATTCTGTTTCAAAAAACATTGTGCTCTACAAAGGTATCTATACAAGACATCAGTCCGGTAGTCTGTAATTCACTACCACCATTTAGATACAGAGATAGTCACTAATTTTATTGTGTAGGAAACTAATAAATTTCACTATTTTTTCACTCAGTGTCTGCTGACGTTAATTTGTTTTAATAACCCATAAAAATTTGGCAAAAAACCTCTTTTGGTTCCGCTTTTTTAGAGTGTGTCGCTAAAAAGGTTTATGGGTTTCGCTGCGGGCAAAGTACTTTTTTGTTAAATGCTGTTGTAGTTGATTATAGCAAAATATTATGCTCTTTATAGTCTTCAGTTGATTTTCTGTATATGTCGATAGGTTTGGTGACCGAGGAATTTAGGCGAGAATGCGAACAACTTCGCTAAAAAACCTGATCACATTTTTGAGGTAAATGTTTGCTATAGTAGATAGATCTGAAACTGCGTTATGAAAAGTTTATTATTATTTTGATACAAAATTAATTCAAACGTTTGTGTCTCTTTTCACAAACAGTTTAATAAAGAGTTAAACCTTTCATACACGATGAAGATGCGAATAATAATATTAAAGTTATCTTAAAAAATGTAAATATCGGTACTCAGACATATCAAAATATTATATCTATTATCTTCGTCATTGGTGATGCTTCAATCAAATATATTAGTAGCGATATTGAAATAATGATGTTCTAAGATAACATTAAATATTATAGCATCTTCATCGTGTGTGCCGGCCATTATCCTTTCGCTTTCCTCACTTGGATCCAATCAATCAGTTCCGAGGTGGAAAACGAAATCAAAAGTCAATAAAGATGTCCATCGCATTTCTCGAGAAATCGTCGGCTCTACAAAAGATAGAGTCAAGCCAGTAGTGTCGCCAAACGATACAGTAACTTTACACCTAACGTGTTAATTGCTTTGAGATTACAGCTTTTAATTGTAACAAGTCACAAGACACACGAAACACATACGTAAAAAAATCCTCTCTGCACCTATAAAATAGAGTATATTTTGAAATGAAAGCTTATTTTTGTCAAGAGCTATAACAACCCTATAATACTCCAAATATTAGCAAACTAAAATAAGACCTTATACTTAATAACTTTAAAGCATACAGTAATTATGTCGGTGCTAAGCAAAAGGGATGTGACACTTTCGATCTATTGTCATAAAATCGATTATGTCCGTTTATCGGTTTTTCGACATCATAAATCTGATTTTATGGGGCTACTTGAATGGAGACGTGAAATGGTCAGCCTTTTAAATACCTATTTAATGTTACAAGGGTTTTTATTGAAAAGTGTGCCGTTAATGAACTGATAGAACTCTTTATAGAATAAAATTGTTTTCTTTATGGTAAAGGGCAGTGTAGTGTGAATAGGTTTATGATATAAGTCTTAATTTACATTCGATTAAAAAAAGCTATACCTACGTGATTTATTGTTCATGAATGCCATGTTGTTTTTTTCTTAATCACGTAGAATATGTTCGTTTTGCATGGATTGAGAAGTTATTAAATATTATTTCCACATAATTTCTTGTGAGTGTAAACCGTATTTAAGTGTACAACTACAATAGAATTATCATTTCATAAAACCATTAAACTGGCTAAATATTTATTAATTCTCACGCGATGAATGTAAAAAATACAATAGACGCACAATGATCGATTTACCGCTCTATTGAGCTTTAAAACCAAAATATACTTTTAATTGTAGGTTAAGAACGAAACCATTTGTTATGTGGTTGCTAAACATCAAAATATGCGCGATTTTTTCAAAAACCAAGAAGGCGATGTATGGGGCGGGTGGATTCCTCCCCTCAGTTGTATGGATTTATTTCAATTTTAGATTTGATACTAATGGGTAGCGTTTTAGTTTAATTATGGGTATTAAATCTTTAACGATTAAGTTTTGAGCAGTTGATGGTAGAATCGAAGTCAATTTAATATGAACAATACTAGCTGACAAAAATCTAAAAATAAAAATGTTATCAATTGCTCTTTTCATTGATGCTAAAAAAATGTGCGCGAAGTGGAATACTCCATTATAATACAATGCAAAATTAAACAAATAGCTTTTGTGTTCTCTTTTTGGATAGGTTTTTAAATTCAAGTTTTTATTATTATTTTGGTTTACAGTTGATTTGGAAAAAAACGTAACAAATAAGAATTTTAAATTAAAAATAAAACTATTTGTTCATCATACTGTAAGAGAAACATACAGTATGTTGTTTATTACAACACAGTAAGACCTTGTTTATTTCTTCTTTGCTCAAGTAAATGGAAGGTTGTCTACACCTGCTTGCATAATTTAGAAAAAGTGTCAACTGAGCCATTTGCTAATTTGGATATTTACTTACCAAACAACTTTGAATTCCACGTTTGGGGTATTCCCGACTGAGCACCAATTTCTAGAGCACCCATGAAAATAGCACCTAGCACATTCCCAAAATAGCACCAATTAAAATTTTGGCTTGGTGCTAGTATATGTGCAGAAAAATATAAATTTGATTTATTCCCCTTTGCAAACATTTGAAACTGCTTAAATCTATATCTTCACGTTGCACTATGTATGTTGCACAAAGATAATAGGCTAGATGACTGATGTTTATATCGTTGAAACTAATAGCTATGATGAAGAATTTAAGTAAATATAATATGGTAATTGAAAACATTATTTAAATCGGTTAATAATGTTCTGATATATGAGAGTTTAAAGTTTTTGTTAGAGACAAGTCTGTCCCTTTCCCACAAAAAAAATATGACGTCACGCCTTACTTGTCAGAATATAATTTATATGGCGTACTGAAAAGTGACGTCACTATTTGCTGTTTCGCCTCTCTGTCTAGCATGATATTAAAATGCTTATAAGTTGCTTATTTTTGATCAGATTTTAATTTTCTTTTCATTATTCAGCTATATTTATGGGCCACATTTGAATACGACAATAAAAAAAACCAGTCATCTAGCCTATTATCTAAAACAAGCAATTTGATAAAAAAATGTTTTCCATGACGACATTCCAAAATCAGCGCTAACCAAAAAATTCAACCCTTAGCTGTAGGGTGCGCTTGACCCATCGATTAACTTTTTGCCACCCGCGATCCGAAATAAAATCATAAATTTCAAGATGGCGACGGTCAGTGGCAAAAAATCACACTCTATATCATATTTTGTGCTCGGGGCGGGTGTGGGTCAATTTATGACTAAATTTGAACGGAGCATTCGACCACTTTTGGTACAATGTTGGCTGGGACAGTCGAGTGGGCCAGCGGTTGAGTGAGGCAGTCGTGTGCGGATACGATTCTCGTAAAAGAAAAAAACTACTTACTAACAAGGATTGAGAGACAAATAATTTTAAAAACACATTCATTTATTTATTTCCGATATTTCGCGTTCAAAATGAGTAGAAATACAACTTAATTAAAATAACATTTTATTTTATTGGCCCAGACTGAAAAAATTAAATAAAATGTCATAATTACAACTGCACTATGTTGTAAAAATCAATTAGGTATACATACTCAAGTCAAGACTTTATTTCTCTGTGAAACTAGGCTTGTTGTATGAGACAAGTTATCAAACTGAACGGTAGGCACGTGCTTGAGACGTTAGATCCATAAAACAGCCTTCTGAGTGGTTATGTCAGCTGAAGCAACCACTGAATTGATTCGTAACAACCATTGATTGAATGAAAACTGTGAGATAAAATTTAATATTATATAAAATGCAATGTGAAAATAGTTACACAATTTTACAACTCAAATTATGTAAAAAGTAAAATAAAGTAGCAAATTATACATAGTAACTCAAAATTAATAAGGGTAAGGAGGGGTAAGGCTACTAGTTCAAAAGTCATTGGTAGTCATGACAACTTTCGTTCAAGTCGTGACTGAACGTTGCTGAATTGCATGAAAACTGCTTCAACCTTGGAAACCTACATCCAAATTAGAAAAAAAAACACTTTAAGCTTAGAGGAGTCGGCTCTGCTTAATCACTGATTATAAGGTAAAGAATAAGTTCCCTATAATGGACACAAGGTCTTAAGACAGGAAGTTCTAATGAACAAGCGGCCTGGTCCAAGTGGCGTGTAGCATCATAATGTAGCGTCAAATTTTATAAAATTAAATTCTATTAGAAGATTGCAACAATTTGCTAAAGGACAGGTTGTCATCAAATCGCGATCAATGACCTTATGACTAGGGTTGTCCAAAATTTACCACAACACAAAAAAGTTGTGAGTTGATAATACTAGTACCTAGTAAAAATATTAGCATTTTCTGTATGGTTAGACCGAAATAGTTTTCAAGGGACTTTACTCCAACCCACTGAAGAGAGAAGTGAATAGAACGGAAATGTGACGGTCCTCGCTAGCCGGTATTAAGTGCAAATGCGCTTGATGACAATGCTACCAATACACATGTTTGTAAACTGAGAATCACCAAAAAGATAATTTTAATTTGTTCTTAGTAATATTTATCTAGTAGGATATAACTAAATTACTGATTAGCCTATTTAAGCTAGAAATATGCTAATCAGTTAGGGTAAGCTATTAAATAGCAAGTTAGAAAAATCATCATTCTACTAAACGCAAGCAAGTAAGAGCCTAAATTGAGTTATTGAAGTAATTTGTTTCAAAAAAATGTTTTTTTTTTCTACCAGTACTTACTCTTAGTATGTCAATGCCGTATTAAACACCGGTAAGTTTTTTAAGAAGTATTTATAGCATAATCGAAACCATTGCATATGACAACCATTTGTATTAAGATAAAATTCCACAAGCGACAACCCTAAGCACTGTCCATTTTATCCATCTACTAATTGAATTAGAGATTCGCAGCATTAGAAGAAGCCGCAAAGTCGAAAATTGTACCTTATTAGTGGCTAACTATAGCCCAAGGTAGCTAATTTAGCAAAAAAATAATGTCGCTTCTTAGCCAAACTCAGGTATGATGGTGACAGGATCGTTTGAAGAATACATGCAACCCATGTGAAATTTTTTTTTCACCTCACAAGCTCGGAAATGTTCTGTTTATCATTTGAATTCTGAGTTGAACAAAAGCATTTTATCCGCTAAGAAGCTTTGAAAGAGCTTTTAAAATGAGATCCTTTATATTCAATACTTTTTTATGTCGCCAGTTCACTGAAAATGCATAAAATAAAGCAAAATAAATACATAAATGTAATTATTTTAGGTCAGTGCGCCAACCTTATAATATTATAATCGCACTGGCCAGCTCGAAGACAGTATGAAAAAAAACTCTAGAATTTTCCTCGCTGTACTGAGGTGAATAGTTCTGTGTTTCGCTCGGCAGCGAATTTATTCTGCGTCTCGTACCTTTGAAACCCTCGCTACGCACATCATCAGCCTGAAGACGTTCACTGCTGAACGAAGGCCTCCCTTCTTAGACCGCCACGCTGTACGATAACCTGCCATTTGCATCCACCGGTTGCCCGCGACTTTTACAATGTCGTCGGTCCACCTCGGTAATGGGAGGCCTTCCTACGCTGCGTCTTCCGGTTCGCGGTCGCCACTCAAGAACCTTTCTTCCCCATCGCGTTATCAGTTCTTCGAGCGATGTGGCCTGCCCATTGCCACTTCAACTTGCAAGTTGAGCTATGTCGGTGACATTGGTTCTTTGGCGTATATCCTCGTTCCGGATTTTATCGCGCAAAGTAATTCCGAGCATAGGTCTCTCCATTGCCCGTTACGTGACTCTGAGTTTCTCCAAAAAGTCAGCAGTTAGCCGTTTCAGTTCCATATGTCATTACTGGCAAGACACACTGGTTGAAGACCATTGTCTTTAGACACTGCGGGATTTTGGACGAGAAGATATTACGCAATTTCCCGAATGCTACCCATCCGGGTTGGATTCTTCGGGCGACCTCTTAGTCGAATTTGGACCTACCTTACTGAACAATTTGTCCAAGATAGTTGTAGTGGTCAACAACTTCGAGAGTATCGTTCCCAACAACAACCGGTACGGGTACAACATGGACATTGGACATGATCTTTGTCTTGTCCATGTTCATTTTAAGTCCCACCTGTTGGGAAACGTTACTGAGGTTGCTGAGCATAGTATTGAGGTCCTTCTGATGTCCTCCTCCTTGGGATGGTGTGGGGGCTAAGCAAATACATAAAAGTATTTTGGACAATGTTGCCGGGGTAGATTTAGGTACACTGCGGACTGTATCGCAGTCAGTTTCCAGGGCATAGTTGCAGAGTTATCAGGGTCTTATAAAAATAAGCAAGTAAGACATAAGCAGTACGTTCGCTGTGAAAGTGCGAGACAGTCAATACTATTATAGCTGTCGTATCGTATTGTATGCATATCGGGCTGGGTGTGGTGCTAGGCTCACCTAGGCTAGACTCTAGGTATAGGTAGAGCGGCCAGGAAACAGGAACACCCAGTTAAGCTCGCTACCACTCTACATAAGAAACGAACACTTAATGTTTATACTTCTAGGCGACCATGCCTCGTGGCCAATAGGCTAGATGACTGGTTTTTTTTTATTGTCCTAATCAAATGTGGCCAATAAATATGGCTGATTAATGAAAAGAAAATTAAAATCTGATCAAAAATAAGCAACTTATAAGCATTTTAATATCATGCTAGACAGAGAGGCGAAACAGCAAATCGTGACGTCACTTGTCAGGACGCCATATAAATTCTATTCTGACAAGTAAGGCGTGACGTAATTTTTTGTTTTGTGGGAAAGGGACAGAGTTATCTCTAACAAAAACTTTAAACGCTCATATATCAGAACATTATTAACCGATTTAAATAATGTTTTCAATTACCATACTATATTTACTTAAATTCTTCATCAAAGCTATTGGTTTCAACGATTTAAACATCAGTCATCTAGCCTATTGTGGCGCGCTTAAATTTTTTATTTAAAAACTCTAATAGAAAAAAAATACTGATTACTATGTTACGATATTGGATCACTCAATACCGGATTTGTAATATCGGCTTCGAGAAAGCTTGAATAAAAAATATTTAAAAACAGGATAAACTTCCCAGGTTTTGATACCTTCCCAGACCAGAAGTAATTTCACAATTTAATTCATGATTATGTTCGCATCGTAACGGTGAATTTGGCTAATTTCTACAACTCTATCATCTTGATAACTTGCCTCCGGACATGTGAACCTTAATGGTGAATTCGTTTTTATTCGGTTTATTTTCCTACCATTTTTGAACATATCCGTGTAATAAATACTCCGTTCCATCGCTAGTAAGTAAAATGTTTACTTTGTATAAATACGAAGGACGTTTTCTCGCCTGATTACTCTGTATTCTTTTTTCCTGCTGTTTGGTTCCGGGAACACTTTTAGCTCAACGAAGTGAGCAAAATGCGTCACTGGATGTCCGCTTCGGGAGAAATTATCAATTTGTGCATCCTTCTCATATAAAAAATAGTACCTACCTAGAATATTTAGTCTTGATACTTTCTTTTGACACTTTTTGTGTTAACACTTATTAAGATACTAGAGGTCGCCCGCGACTTCGTCCGCGTACGGAAGAAATTCGGCCCACTCCCAAAATTCACCACTTTGAATCACCCCCAGCAACCCCCCCCCCCCCCCCTCTCCCAACTCCCCCAAATATTAATTTTCATCACTATAACTTCAGAAACAAAGAACTTTCCATACAACATTCCACCACCCTTACCCGCCCTTAAATCGTCCCTGTCAAAAAATATTAAAAACAGCATTTTTTATTTTAAATTAACTATCCAAATCCAAATTTTCGTCCAATAACAAAGGACTTTCATACAAACTTTCCCCCCCCCCCCCCCCTTGGGGGTCGAATCGGTCAGTCAGTCAGGACAGAGCCTTTTATTATATTAGATAGAAGATAGATGTAAAGGCTAATCTTATTAAGTGTACAATAAATTATTTGTGTTTATTAAAACAGTTTTTAAATGTAGGTATAACCAGATTTAAACTGGATGATTGCCAGAAACTTATGAGGTGTTTTTAAATATTTTATTTCTTCCCTTCTCCGGGGTCCGTGCCTTTAGTAAAACTTAATCATTTTTGTCAAATAATACTTGACTAAAAAATTCACGAGCTTACAAAAGGAAGATGAGGTTTGAAATGAAGCTAATGTATCTTGTAAATAACATAATGTGTACAAAATAATTATCTAATTGACTTTGTACGGTCTAAGTAATTTGAGTACACATACATTTTTATGGTTGATTAACTGGAAACTAGATGTTTGTCCACGTCTCCGCACTGATATTATCTGTAGATATTGTCGAGGAAGGTAAAAATGAGAGTTTTTATTTATTTCGTTAGGATTTAAAATAATGATAGAAACCAAAATACCTGTATAGACTATGTTTATATAGACTATGTTATGAAAAATGATTCGCAAAAACCTACAGTCTGATTTTAGGCACTCCAGAAATATCTAGCCTGCTTCCAAAAAATACGTACATATTATGACGTACGTAGCGTAGGTACGTATAGTACGTACTTACCATAAAGGAGGACTTAGCACAATGTTCTATTATAATATACCTATCTGTCATTTTTTGTCAAGTACCAAGACTTCTCTATCCTATTACCTTAGGATAATATCGCTTATCGCTATACCCGGAAATGCGATTACCTACAAATTCTGCCAAGTTCCGGTGCTCGGAAACCTTGCCATGGTGGTGTTAGGATGTTATGGGAAGTGCCCATTCGATACGCTCTTTGAAAGTTACACTCCTGCAGATAAAGAGCGTATGTAATACACCCTTTTAACACGGTGTGTTATAATTTATTAGACGGACATGGTGGGTTTATTTCTAAAGTGGGGGTGTAGGGGGAGAGAAAGCGTCATTTACTTAGTATATATATTAGCGTCAAATTTTTATAAGCAAAAATTGTGGCTTTAATAAGATAATTACAACGCCATAATAACATGGTAGAGATCTTTGACTCTACTCTGACAAAGCATTAGCGTTATTTTTAACAAATCTGTTTTTTCCCCTTCGTTAAACACTGTATTCATAAACATGTGTAGGTTATGTTAGCTGTCAGCACAAATACAAAATATCCTAACCGTCCGGCTTTAATTACGTTTTAACAATGCATAAGCATTGTTAAAACGTAATTAAAGCCTATTTAGTTAGAAAGTGTTATATCTTCTTCTTTTAAACTCGATTTCGTCGAGATTCGAAAGAAATTTAGAAAACACTTTTTAACTTAAATAGGTTTAAATACATTATTGAACATCCCAGCTGTCAGAAAGCATGCGCGAAGCCAACAGAAGCTTGCAGTATTGCAGCAACTGTCATCTTTCAACGTTTTGCCCTATTTTCGCAAGATGGTCATCGCAATTTTTTTGCATGTTTTTTAAACAGGTGGTATTTTTTCGTGGAAAATCCCGTACGCAATGACTTTCTTTACTTGAGTTTTAAATACTTGATGTACTTGTATAGTGGCAAATACATTTTGGTTTTAGATAGTCAGTAATCAAAAATAGTAATTAGGTATGTTTATTACCTTTAATTTATTGTTTAGGACTTAATCGTGATTCACGCACAAAACATGACCCGGTTATGAACATTATAATCATGGAGTTGCATTTTTTGTTGTGCTAGGACTCTATTGCAGAGTCCGCCTGGGGAACTACCACTTTTGCCAGCTATTCACCCGCCAAGCATTAGTATGCAAGCATTACTGTGTTTCAGTTTGAAAGGCAATGTTACCAGAGAAATTACTGGGCATGTACAGATATGACATATCTAATATATCAGCGAGCGCAGTGCAGTGCAGCGCAGGATTGTATTCGCAAGTTCACAATGTTGGCACTGCTATTCTCGTACAATGAAGTCGGAAGCTCCGTATAAGTAGGTTCTTATAATATTATAAAGTAAATATAACATCCAGCGATATTTTTAATTTGTGAAAAAGGAGTCAAACGCGGAAAGTGCCTAAAGAATTATGGAATAGAAAATAAAGAAAAAAAAACCAGCCTCTCAGATTTTTTGTAAAGCCAAGGCAAGGCCGCAACTTTAAAAACGGAGGAGGTTCTTAATTCATTTAGGTGGGTATATGTTTTTTCCACCTCGTCAATTATTAACCGATTTGAAAAATTCTTCTTTTTATTGAAAGGACAATTATATACTTCCCACCACTTCTGCTACGTCTCCCACAGAAATTACATCAAAATTGTTTCAGTAGTTTGGTTTTTTAATCGTAATAACTGGATAAATATGTCGCCCAAGTAAACGAAATTGCGTGTTTTGTTTTAAAGGCAGTTTTTTTAATAACTTGTGGTCAATGTTGTAGGTTTTAGTTGACAGAACTAAACTAACTAAAGTATTGCTGTCCTTAACTAACATGCCTAGTAAAAAAGTGTCAGCAATATTTTAATTAGTTTAGAACTGTCAACTAAAGCGGGTTCTGTTTTCACTCTTTGAATAAGGTCACCGGATGTGATCGAAACTATAGACGGTAACATGCGATTTAATTAGACGTGAGTATTCCCGTATAAATAAAACAAAACTGTGTCAAAACCACGTCAGTTTTCAGATTATGTATGTTGTTACTTAAACTAAACTTTCCGTGCCTAATCCAGATGTTACAATCTCAGCTGATCGGTTTGATCAGGTAATTGTTTAATTGCTTGTGTACCTAATTAGCTTCGATCTTCGATACACTGTGGGATAGTTTCGTGTGAATTTTGTGACAGATGTAGGTCAGTGTCAGATTTTCTGAGTATGTGGAGAGTGGAATTTTCACAGGGTCAGATAAAAATAACTTTTTTCTGGCATAAACCTTTATTAACAACTAGCTGCGCCCCACGTTTTCACCCGCGATTCCTAGAATAAAAAGTATGTTTTATTCCAAGGTATATCTACCGAATTTCGTCCAAATCCGTTCAGCCGTTTCAGCGTGAAAGAGTAATAAACATACGCATACACACCGACAAACTTTCATATTTTAATATTAATGTGAAAAAAAGAACTACTTCATACCGAACCTTTTTGTGACACGTTGTATAAAGATCGGATCATGGTTCGTAAGTTATTGGACAGACGTTTAAAGAAAGAGAAATTATTGGGTATGAAGAGATTTATTTATTTATTTGATACACAAAACAGAATACAGTCTTTACATTTTAACATCTTGACTGCCTTCTAGCTCAGTTGGTAGCATGTCTGCTTTCAGAGCTGTAGGGCGTGGGTTCGATCCCCACCCAGGACAAAAATGTATGTGACGAACATGCATGTTTGTTTTGTGTCTGGGTACATGCTACAATGTATTATAAGTATGTATTTACGAAAAATTGTATATAAGTATTCTATCAGCTGGTTTCCATAATACAAGCTTTGCTTAGTATGGGGCTAGATGGCGCTGTGTGTAAAATGTCCTACAATATTTATTTATTTATTTATCTAATATCTCAGGGTAACGAGCGCAGTGCAGTGCGGCGCAGGATTGTATTTGCAAGTTCACAATTCTGGCACTGCTACTGTTATGGGCGTGACGCTTACCACCAGGCGAACGTCTTGTCCGTCTCGTTACTTGAAAGTATTAAAAATACAAACGGCGTTCTCCTCTTAGACTCGGAGACCTTCGCTTCGCTAAAAACACAGAAAATACTAATAGGACTATTTTTCTGGTACCGCACAAGGGCAGTGGGCATCCGCCACACTGGCTAATGAAGTGTGAAATTACGCCGCGCCGTCCGTGTGGCGGAAGCCTTATACTCATCCTACTGGCCTACTGGTGTTAGCTTTTTGCACAGATTGGCAGATTGTCTTATTGTCACTCTACCTGGTAAAAATAAGTTCGTATAGGCTGAGTAGCCAGCCCTAGTGTCAGAGATAACAGTTTTGTCACTCTACCTGGTAAAAAGTAAGTTTGTATCGGCTGAGTAGCCAGCCCTAATGTCAGAGATAACAGGTCGCCCGAAGGCACAGATCATAATATAGCCTGCCCGAAGGCCTCTGATAAAATAGCTCGTTTGTTATGATTATTGTACATAAAGATATAATATATATGTTATGTTTTACTTAATTATAGATAATATGTGTTATACATATATTATGAATTATACATTAAAATAATATTATGTTAAATATAGGTAAAGGCATGTCATATTCATATATTATGTAGAAATATATAACAACCAGCCGGGTCCAACAATTTAACGTGTCATCCGACCCACGGTAGCGCTCAGATGTAAATGCTACTTACGGTACCTATTCGAAGACGATTTCATAGAACCACTCTAGCCAAGCTACGCTTCCTGGTTGGGACTCCTGTGTTAACACGGGCCTAGCTAAGCTATAGCTTTCACATGGGGGTTCGAGGGGCCCAAAAATGTTTTTTTGCGAGAAATGTCCAAAAATTGTGTTTGTTTGTTGTAAATAATGCAAGCACGAAGACGATATAATATTTGTCGAATAATTATGGCACTTCGTCTCCACCGGGTGGGGGTTGATACCCATTTTTTTAAATAATTTTCGTCGAGTGCTAGGGCGGGGCGGTCCGGACCTCCTAAACATTAAAACATTTAATACAAGCAACAATTTATATCTGTACAATAAAATTTCAAACAGCAACGAAACTTTCTCATGCAGCATTCGAGAGACTCCCACAGGTCTGTGGGAAGGGTTTTTTCCATAACTTTTTGTATGAGTCAAAAAATCTTGTAATCATTACCATACACAAAAGGTAGGAAGAGTTCCGCAGTATCCGGTCATTTAGGGATGGGAGTATTTAGGGATGGGAGTATTTAGGTACTTATTCGGAGAAAGAGGAAAAAAGTATATAATTGAGCTCATGAACATTCAAATATCAATAAAATTGCTTATTTGCTATTGTAATGATACTTTACAAATCCTGGTTAAGAGACATTTTATAATTAAAATGTATGTATAATTTTATTTAAAAAAAATGCTGGTTATTTCAGACAGCGCTAAAAATGTACAAAACATAATTTAAAATAGTACTTGTACTTGGTAGGAAAATCAATTATAAGTTTTAGAAAAAATAATAAAGGACAGTGTATTGAAAGGACATTGTTTACAATATTTAAATCACACACTCTCACGCATCAGGTAGAAGACGTCCACTGCTGGACGAAAGCCCCCTCCCCCCCCCCCCCTTGTTGCTGTTCTTAGCTAACATGCCTAGTAAAAAAGCAATATTTTAATTAGTTTAGAACTGTCAACTTTAGCCTTCAAAATCGACCACATTATGGAGGAAATTGAAATCAATCTGAGGAGTTTTGGCGGGAACAGCGAAAAAGCATGTCGCTGCATTCTATTATTTTCTTAAACTAGTGTTTTTTCGCGAATTAATGATTAAAAATGGTGGCGTTTTATTCATTGAGTGTTGAATTACATGCACGAGTGTGGGCAAGTGATATAATGTGGTGAAACATGTATTTTTGTGTTGTTTTCAAACTCTGTAAAAGCTCATAGTAAAGACGCCGCCACTTTACTAGGACATGACTTGGACTCGACTTTGACTAATTCCGTGTGACTGACTGTGATTTCATGACATATTTGACTTAATAATATTAAATAAACTTGAACGTTCATATAACTCGATTCTAAGTTCTATAAAATCTTCGATCTTCGATGAAAGAAACAACACAAAATGATTTTCTGTATCATCTTGAGATTCTTTTATTATTTTTATTATTTGAGTACAATTAACGTATTCGTAGTTCAGATTCATCTAATAAACAAAACCTTTACATAGTACGAGAATATTTATTTATGAAATATAAAAGTCGACTGAGAAACATAGGATAGCTATGTAAAAAAAAACTTTTTTCACTAAATTTGAACAACAATACTTTCCCTTCTCCTTGGCTTTAGAACAGAAAAAAAACCTTATTCACTGGCCACCAAGAATAAAATTATGATCGTTAGTAAAGTTTCTAAACCAAATCAAATTAACAGTTTACAAGCTCCTAGAAAATAGCTCGGACTCTCCAGAATCTCATCTATCGATCGCTTCAAGTCCAATTAAAGGGCGCCAAATCGGCCACTACCCTTTCGACACACTTCATAAAATAGCAAAAATATTATAAAAACTATTCTGGCCACCCGTTAGGCACCCAGATATAATTAAACTAAATTAAGTTATAACTTCAGATAAAATGGTCACAGTCGGTATAACTTAATATTTTATTATTTTTTCAATAAAAGTGTTTAAGAGCGGATCCTACAATAACCATAAGCGTGAGTTTATAAAAACTAGTAACCCCTAAGCATACGCTTATATTGTCTAGGAATTAGATAAGAAAATAGAATCATTAGCATAAGTCAATCGTACCTGATTGTTGCTTGTCTTTTCGCTGATTCACGACACAATATGTGTAAGTTGGTTTTTATTATTTTTAAACTTTGATTATATACAGAGAGAGAGAGAGCTAGATCCTCCAAGTTTTTAAGACCCGAGTAATTTAAACAAAAGACTATTCAACTTCAACTTCTACTCTTGATTAATGGCTTTTGCGAAGGGATTTATTCATTACAACTGTAATGTCATTCAAACTTAGTATTTCGAATGACAACATGTTTTAATCAGTTTGTAGCAAGTATTTTAAGTATAATTATAAATCACCAACACTAATTTTGTGATTCAGAGTTAGAATTTTATGCAGGTTTTTTTTTAAAGAAACCTTACAAGCATCTAGTTTTTTAAGCAAAGGAAGGAAGCTCCTTTTCTTCATGCCGACAGTGACTTGCCAATACTGCAGTACGGTAAAAAACCTCCATAGTGTAAAATGGAAAAAAACGCCACCTACGGGCGGGATGACTGGGAAATTTCTAAAAAGTGTGATTTTAACGAGTCCCACTTGATGGATTAATTCAAAAGTGACAGCTTTATTTCGTCTTGACTGTTGATTGAGTGAGTATAAAACACAGTTCCATTTTTCTTAACAGTTATAATGGTTAAAACTGGGATTGCTCCCTTGACCAATGAATGCACAAAATAGATGAGATAACTTTAGAGCCCAAATATATGATGGATAGGTAAAAGTTTTAGTTAGCGCGTCAGTATCCGATTTTTGTTAAAACCTAGATTATTTTCGTTGATAAATTGTTAAATTCTATTGATCAAATTATGTCCGCTAGGCCTGAAAATAATTTATTGATTGGGTCATTATGTTTTATTTTATTATGGTAAACGTTCGATCATCTTAATTTATTAAAATAGATAAAGATAAAGATTCATTTATTTGCATTGAACACGAGTAGAAACATGCGTTTGTTGACATTAAATTATATGAGCTTCATGTTATGCCTGAAGAGGCGTGCAAATGAGAGATGAGAGATGGCAATACACAATAAGAAAATATAATAGATTATGCATGTCAAATTAAAATTTAAAATTCACAATGTCAAAAAAATTAACCAAAGTCAAAAAATTTAATACTAACAATAATTATACAATTAAAATTTGTCATTCAAAAAGTCGTTAATAGCATTTTTCGACAAGCAGTTTTTTCAGTTTTATCTTAAATAAATTAGATTTTAAGTCTCTTACTGATTTAGGAATAGTATTGTAAATAATAAGATGATAGATGTTTAAAAGTTCACCCAAGTTGAAGTTTTTGAGGGTGGCAATAAGGAAAAAAATCAACGGTAGCAAATAAACATTTGGAGAGTCCTTCAAACTCAAGTGTTATGTTAACAAACATCAAGGCGTCAGTCTGGGCTTTTATCGACCCCCAATTTTTAAAAGTTAATTTAATGTTTACTCATGCTGAATTTTTTTTTGACTAATCAATAATTTTACGTAAAAATGGGTTGGCACATTTTTATCATCTTGTAGAATTGCTATAATATAAATCAGATTTAATGTCAAAGAAAACTATAAATTAATTAATATTCGCTATTCGAAATGATAGTAATTTTATAACAATGTGACCGTTAAAATTTGGCTTTTTCACACAAAATCGAAATCCTTTCGACAAAGACAAGCTTAAATTGCTGACAACAGGATATCAAGAACTACAATAATACTATTGTATTGAACAATAGATAGGTTTACCGCTTCACTTTTGGCATGATTAAAATTTTATCAATAGAGTAAAACTTTTATACTGGCAAAAGTAAACCTTTAAACAAGAATTTAAGAGCTACTTTTCTCTGACAAATGTTGCATAAAAAATTTATGGTCCCGCTGTGTGAAAGAGTATTGATATAAAATGCTATTGTTTCACAGAACTAGTTCATAGGTGGCCTTTGTGTTTTGAATATTTGATATTTAGCCGGTTTTGCTCTTTGATGTGCGATTTATCCTTAGATAATTAATAAACTTTTTATTCTTCCGGGCTGTGTTTCAATTAATATTTTCAGGTAAATAAATAATTATTATGTAGTGCTTAGTGCACCAAGGTAATCCTTGGCTATTTATGATAAATAATAATACATTAAGCGACGTTCTTAACCCAAGAAATTCGATATTGTGACGCTGACTTTATAGATTATTAGTTTGGTCTTATAAAAAAAAACTATTGTACTATTTTTTTTTTTATAAATGAAAAAAATATCTTATAGTTACATAAATACAATTATGAATATTTTAAAACAAAAACGATAAAGAAAATAAACTTTATGTAAATGAAAATAATCAATTTCAAACAAATTTCGAATTCCAAAACGTTTATTAATTTGCTCATCATCATCAAAAATAAAAGGATGGCTCTATCAAATATGACATTCCAGTTTCAAAAAAATCTGTTTTATAAGTTGTGTTGTCGATTTAAAAAGGTCGATCAAGAATCAAGAACTTAGAACACAAAACGTAAGAGGTTAGGTTCCCCGCTGATTCGGCGTGATTGTTGTGAAACCGTTTACCAGATTTAACGCCATAAAACGGGCAGTTTGCATAAATTTTTATGATTATGATGTCATGGGAACCTCTCTGTGCGGTCTAGTTTTTTATTGGTTTGATTGGATACTCCTTTTCTTTACGGCTTGCATAATTTTGTAAACATTGAGAGCTTTAATAGTTTAAAGTGCAATTATATAAATTAATTATACAATTCATTTGCGTTTACAAACATAAAATAAAACCGTTTCACCAAACTATAATGTCATATTATTATGTAGTGTTTACATGCGAAAAAGATGTGTCAAGCTTAAAAAAAACAAACACAAACATCATAATGTTTATACATACGACATTTTTTTTTTGAAATGACGTATTATTCCAATGTATTTTTTTCGGTATCTATAAGCGTAAAAACATACTAAAAAATATTATCATATATTTTTGCGGTAAAATGTAGAGCACTGCAAGATCCTTAGAGTTTATATATTATCTTGTTTTCAACGCATTCTAGAACGGAAGTCAAAGGCACCGGAAACGCGTCTATAAACAACAAGCGACCAATCAAAACAAATTCGAAATGAAACTGTAACCCATTCAACAAAGGAGCTAATCAAACCTCCAAACATATGTTTAAAGGGTTAACAATTACATAAATTAATACATCCTCCTTCCAAAATACCTAAATAACTATAAGAAAGTTTTATATTGTTATTGTATGCGTAAAATCACTTCCTCTATCATTTACGTGTTTTTTCCCGCCATATGCCGCCATTTTTTCATTCAAGATGGTCGCTCCACATGTCACGGGGACAGCACGTGTTCAAAAGTAAGCTTTGAGTGTTTAAATTATGAGTACTTACCTCGAGAAAAATAGATGATATTAATGAACCATATAGTTGAATAGTTAATTGTAATACTGTAGTGGTAGGACTCTCTCGGAAGTACCACACCTTTGCCAGTTATTCAATCGCCAAGCAGTAGTGTGCAAGCATTACTGTGTTCCGGTTTGAAGGGCAATGTTACCAGAGAAATTACTGGGTATGAAGAGAGAGGGTATGAAGATTAACATCTAATATCTCAAGGTGACGAGAGCAGTACAGTTCGCCGCAGGTTTGTATTCGCAAGTTCACAATTCTGGCACTTCTACTGTTAGTGGCAGGCGTGACGCTTACAACCAGCAGAAAATCTTGCTCGTCTCGTCATATGAAAGAATTTAAAAAAATGCTATCAAAAGCTCCATGACATACAATCGAGGTCCTTATCAAATAGAGATTGCTTTATCCTCTAGATTGTTCCAGCGGTTGTTCTAGTTTGTTATTTTCTGTGTTCATTAGGGCAGCAACCAACGGTGTGGTGGTCAACGGTATGGTTAACCACGGACCACAGCTGTGGTTTTTTTAAAAATTATTTTAATATTGGTCCGTTTGATTTGGTTTAGGTAGGCACCTATAATATATCTAATTGTACAATATAAGTAGGTGCCTTATCTTTGATGGGGTCCTATATTAAAGTAGGCACCCTACAAAATATTTTTACATACAATAACGTGATTTTCCCCAATTACGCAAGAATTTTAAACATTTTGAAAGAGTCATAATAGTCTTAAACGTCGTTTTAGGCGTCTTCTTAATAATCTCATTTGCCAAAGACAGTGGTCAATTGGTTTCGCCTGAGGAGGCCTTGTCACCAACGGCGTCATGATGAGGTCTCTGGATGAAATTACAGTCATTTTCTCTTCGTTAGTCGTTGGAGCGGCGATGAGTTTGCGACAGAAGGCCTACATTAGTTCATCAATTTATTTGTGTTTTAATACGTACTATGTATGTAGGTATAAAAATTAACTATACTTTAAACTCGTATACCAACCATTTTTTGCAGCACACAAACACAGGCAAAACTAACAACCAACAAGCTACAAAGCCTCGATCATCGTCGAAAAGTAGCTAGCCTATCGGTATTTTATCGGATACATTTCGGTGAGTGTGCCCATTCTTCTATCGGACGACCAGGACCTCGAAAAAGCGACACCGTTTTATGGTTGATATGCCAAAAACTCGTACGAAACGGTTTGATTCAACTTTCTTCATTCGAACTGCTAAACAGTGGAATGCCGATAATTATAATCTGGGTGTCTTCAAGTCGCGAGTGAATCGGTTTCTTCTAAGCAAGCGTGCTCCATCGTAGACTGCATCTTCGTTTATCATCAAACGAGATGGCAGCCAAACGCAAGCACATAAAAATACAAAAAAAAACACTTCTAAAGGATTAAGGGTGATATAATTATTTTTGTTTTATTACTTATTGATCATATTATTTTTGTATGTTAATAATTATTATCAATTTACAGGTTGATCATCATTATTTTGTTTCAGGAAAATATTACATTGAAACAGCTTAAAATCATTATTTGTTTTCAGAATTTATTAATAAATTGCTTTCAGGTTTAATTGACATTTTGTTTAAGGTTTAATAATTTTTTTGTTTCAGGTTAGATTCAATTTCAATTAACGTTGATAGTTACATTAGATTTTAGTGTGTCCCTTCATCCTATAAGTACTCGAAACGATATTACAGCGGAAAAACACTAGAAATTAAAACAAATTTGATATATATATATATATATTTATGATGAGACGAGCAAGACTTTCGCCTAGTGGTAAGCGTCACGCCTGCCACTAACAGTAGCAGTGCTAGAATTGTGAACTTGCGAACACACTCCTGCGCCGCACTGCATTGCGCTCGTCACCCTGAGATATTAGATGTTAAATGTCTTCATATCCAGTAATTTCTCTAGTAACATTGCCCTTCAAACCGGAACACAGGAATGCTTACACACTACTGCTTGGCGGTTGAATAACTGGCAAACGTGTGGTACTTCCCCAGGCGGGCTCTGCAGTAGAGTCCTACCACTACAAAAAAAACATATTCATGTTTAATACACTGATTACGTCATTTAAAAGTTGTTTATCTTTCTATGTTTTTTTGCAAATACGTTATAAAAATGACTCAACGCAAAAAAAGAACTATTAAAAAAAGCTCGTCTCTAAGAACATCTCCATTTTTATTTTCTGCGAAAAATTACCCCTAATTTTTCGATGTCAGAGGCGTTTAAGTACTGGTTGTTACATATCCCAAAAAAGACCCATAATAACATCCAATACCGTAATACTTTTAAAGAGAACTCGCACGACGCGTGGCATAACTTGAAAATTGACTTTTTTGCACCTAATTATCAGTATTTTAACACCAGTTTTCGCATTAAAAAATTGTTTTAATCTTGCCGTCATGGAGGTCGTCAATGATTTTCGACACTTCGCTGACGGGAATCGAACCCAGTAAGTGATAATGAGAGCCAAAGCACGCGACTTCCGCACTCCGACACAATTCGAGTTGTTATTTGAAGTGGTAAATGCTCGGTTTTTAACGAAGCCAGATGCACTCTGCGCATCTGGGTTCGAATCCCGACCATTGCTTTCGGTGAAGAAAAATATTTTACTAAAACTAAAAAGTAGTTTATTATGACTCTACTGAAGTTTCAAGTATTGACTATTAAAAAACCGAATGTATTAATGGGTGGGCTCCTTTGCAGGAGCTCAATTATATACTTTTTTCCACAGATAAAAATATAGTAGGTACTATAGGTAGCTACTGTACAAAAGATTAATTCCCATATGAAAACGAAATTAATTATGTAGAAGTACATACTTACTTAATGTATCTGTGTACTTCAAAAACTACAACCATGTCATTCAGTTCAAGCTAATTTGTACTCTGTTTGTAAGCTACTATGTTGAAATTGTACTGTTGTATACTGAGGCGCGGGCGCAGCCGGCCGGCAGTCGCGTGACGTCAACGAGCCAAGCGCCACAGTGGAATATCGACACATTGTACAAATAGAGTACAAATTAGCTTGCATTAAACATGACTGTTGTTTAAATTATACCTATTGTATGTTTAACCACGTTTTCTATGGCGGTGGGTCTTCGTGAGTCTTCCGTACGTAATTATTGGCATACAATATATTTCGATAAATGACTCTCTCAAGCAGAGTAGAAACTTTTGAGGTTGAACGATGAAGCATTCAATTCTTTTATTTTTTACCCTCACTCATATTTACTAACAAAAAAGAGTATTCATTCATAATATGTAGTAATTTTTTTCTAATTTTAGTAATTTAAAACTTTTTTCTTTGTAAATTGAGTCTAAACATCTATAATTTTTTTTGCCAAACATGAATAATCCTCTTTTGGTAGCGGCGCCAGTATTGCAAATATTTCAAAAATACTAAAACTCTTTTGTAAAATGTGTGAAAAAGATGATTGGATTGAATTTGCCCACAAACTTGCTGCCAGGAGATAAAAAGATTAGATAAGATTAACTTTTAAGACAAACTAAGTACCTACCTCTCTAACTAAAATGAAATTAAAAGGATTTTAGGCAGAGACCTAAAATCGCAGAGCTTATGATAACAAAAACCTCAAACAAGCTCGTCCGCGACACAATGGTTCGTTGCGCTCACAAAACAACTCTGATGGTACCGTCTGTTTGAATAGCCACCGTTCCTGATAAGGCGAAGCTAGCCTGTGTGTCAATTTATTTAGACAGCAAACTTTTTTTAAATCGTAAATAACGTAAACGTAGACCACGTTTGGCCTCTAATTCGTCTAGGTAAGCGACGATATGGCTGAGGGTGACGAAGTCAAGAAGGAAATTGATACTGTTCACTCCATTTTTTTCTTTGTACGGTCGTAGTAACCACCTAGGATAGTAATAAGTAATCTCTGTCTGTGGTCATCTTTATTTCCCTACGGTAACATATGAGTATCTTCAAGTCGCGAGATTCGGCTTCTTCTAGGCAACCGCCCTCCATCGTATACTGCGTCTTCGTCTAGAGAGTTAGAGCATTGAGCATTAATTGAACCATCTACACTACATGTTGTGATTTAAAGTTTATAAATAAATCTTTGAAATATCCACTACAAAGTTTACGTGCCTGCGGGGCTAAAGTAGCCTCTTTACACACGCTACGCGGAGCGAGAGGAACCCTGCAGCGTCACGTAAAGTCGTATACACACCACGGGAGCAAGTAAAGAAGACTCAGATCTCATGTTTGTCAATGAGATCTGAGACGTTCTTTACTTTTGCTCCCTAGGTGAGTAATCTACTATTAGATGTTTTTTTAAAAAAAAATTGTTTTTTCCTCGCAAGTGTGACGAAAACAGTCGTATGAAACTCTTGTGCTATGTTTCAATACACTCTCGGGTTCCATATCGCGCTCGCCTGCGGCTCGCGCGCATAATACCGCCACTAGTGTATTGACCAACATAGCACAGTTGTATCATAATGTACTATTATATGACGATCATAGGTGTTTGTTCTGTGTCTGGGTGTTGTATAATATAATATGTATTTACATAAAAAAAGTACATTTTTAAGTATTGTATTAGTAATCTAGTTAATAGTACAAGCTTTGCTTAGTTTGGGGCTAGATGGCGTTATGTGAAATGTCCACAAATATGTATTTATATTTATTTTATATTTGACACAAGATTAGAACAAGCGTGGTTTTTACGTTTTTTTCTACGGGATTCAGTGAGGATTTAATATATATAAATGTATATATATATATATATATATATATATTTAATACTATCAAGTGACGACACGAGCAAGACTTTCGCCTGGTGGTAAGTTGCTTATAAATGAAGGTTTTTTTATTGCTGTCGAGTGACGACACGAGCAAGACTTTCGCCTGGTGGTAAGTGTCACGCCTGCCACTAACAGTAGCAGTGCGAGAATTGTGAACTTGCGAACACAAACCTGCGCCGCACTGCATTGCGCTCGTCACCCTGAGATATAAGATGTTTAAATCTCTTCATACCCAGTAATTTATCTGGTAACATTGCCCTTCAAACCGGAATACAGTAATGCTTACACACTACTGCTTGGCGATTGAATAACTGGCAAAGGTGTGGTACTTCCCCAGGCGGGCTCTGCAGTAGAGTCCTACAAAAAAAAAAAACAAATTCGTGTTTAAAACACTGATTACGTCATTTAAAAGCTCTTTATCTTTCTATGTTTTTTGCAAATACGTTATACAAATGTCTCAATGCAATAAAAGCATTATTAAAAAAACAAAGCTCGTCTCTAAGAACATCTCCATTTTTATTTTCTGCGAAAAATTACCCCTAATTTTTCGATGTCAGAGGCGTTTAAGTACTGGTTGTTACATATCCCAAAAAAGACCCATAATAACATCCAATACCGTAATACTTTTAAAGAGAACTCGCACGACGCGTGGCATAACTTGAAAATTGACTTTTTTGCACCTAATTATCAGTATTTTAACACCAGTTTTCGCATTAAAAAATTGTTTTAATCTTGCCGTCATGGAGGTCGTCAATGATTTTCGACACTTCGCTGACGGGAATCGAACCCAGTAAGTGATAATGAGAGCCAAAGCATGCGACTTCCGCACTCCGACACAATTCGAGTTGTTATTTGAAGTGGTAAATGCTCGGTTTTTAACGAAGCCAGATGCACTCTGCGCATCTGGGTTCGAATCCCGACCATTGCTTTCGGTGAAGAAAAACATTTTACTAAAACTAAAAAGTAGTTTATTATGACTCTACTGAAGTTTCAAGTATTGACTATTAAAAAACCGAATGTATTAATGGGTGGGCAATATCCTTTGCAGGAACTCGATTATATACTTTTTTCCACAGAAAAAAATATAGTAGGTACTATAGGTAGCTACTGTACAAAAGATTAATTCCCATATGAAAACGAAATTAATTATGTAGAAGTACATACTTACTTAATGTATCTGTGTACTTCAAAAACTACAATCATGTCATTCAGTTCAAGCTAATTTGTACTCTGTTTGTATGCTACTATGTTGAAATTGTACTGTGGTATACTGAGGCGCGGGCGCAGCCGGCCGGCAGCCGCGTGACGTCAACGAGTCAAGCGCCACAGTGGAATATCGACACATTGTACAAATAGAGTACAAATTAGCTTGCATTAAACATGAGATGACTGTAGTTAAAAGCATACCTATTGTATATTTAGCCACGTTTTCTATGGCGGTGAGTCTTCGTGAGTCTTCCGTACGTAATTATTGGCATAAAATATATATCGATAAATCACTCTCTCAAGCAGAGTAGAAACTTTTGAGGTTGAACGATGAAGCATTCAACTCTTTTATTTTTTAGCCTCACTCATATTTACTAACAAAAAAGAGTATTCATTCATAATATGTAGTAATTTTTTTCTAATTTTAGTCATTTAAAACTTTTTCTTTGCAAATTGAGTCTAAACATCTATAAATTTCTTTGCCAAACATGAATAATCCTCTTTTGGTAGCGGCGCCAGTATTGCAAATATTTCAAAAATACTAAAACTCTTTTGTAATATGTGTGAAAAAGATGATTGGATTGAATTTGCCCACAAACTTGCTGCCAGGAGATAAAAAGATTAGATAAGATTAACTTTTAAGACAAACTAAGTACCTACCTCTCTAACTAAAATGAAATTAAAAGGATTTTAGGCAGAGAGACCTAAAATCGCAGAGCTTATGATAACAAAAATCTCAAACAAGCTCGTCCGCGACACAATGGTTCGTTGCGCTCACAAAACGACTCTGATGGTACCGGCTGTTTGAATAGCCACCGTTCCTGATAAGGCGAAGCTAGCCTGTGCACTTATTCAAGCAATTTATTTAGACAGCAATTTTTTTTTAAATCGTAAATAACGTAAACGTAGACCACGTTTGGCCTCTAATTCGTCTAGGTAAGCGACGATATGGCCGAGGGTGGCGAAGTCAAGAAGGAAATTGATACTGTTCACTCTATTTTTTTCTTTGTACGGTCGTAGTAACCACCTAGGATAGTAATAAGTAATCTCTGTCTGTGGTCATCTTTATTTCCCTACGGTAACATATGAGTATCTTCAAGTCGCGAGATTCGGCTTCTTCTAGGCAACCGCCCTCCATCGTATACTGCGTCTTCGTCTAGAGAGTTAGAGCATTGAGCATTAATTGAACCATCTACATGTTGTGATTTAAAGTTTATAAATAAATCTTTGAAATATCCACAACAAAGTTTACGTGCCTGCGGGGCTAAAGTAGCCACTTTACACACGCTACGCGGAGCGAGAGGAACCCTGCAGCGTCACGTAAAGTCGTAGATATACACACCACGGGAGCAAGTAAAGAAGACTCAGATCTCATGTTTGTCAATGAGATCTGAGACGTTCTTTACTTTTGCTCCCTAGGTGAGTAATCTACTATTAGATGTTTTTTTTCCATAAACAGCTGGTATGGTATTATTATCTTGGATTTAAAAAAGCTTCGAACTCACCACATTTAGAATTTATCTATACCCTAAAACCATGACTGGGATCCGACCGGAATCGACAATTAAGTAGCTAGGTATCAGACTGGAAATTTAAATTAAAAATAAATAGCGTGGGATCAGGCCTTGGGATCCGAACGGATTACACCGAGTTTCCTACACTTGGTTATACCAAATCAATACTAAAAAAAAAGTGTTTTACGAGTTAGTAGAGCTATCCCCTTAACACATCTGTTTATATTTTCAGCAGTTACTATGTTTGAAGAGCGGTGCGCTGTTTATCGCGGCCGGACCCCGCGTGCCAGCGCAGGGATCTACAACATTTTACATTGATCAGTAAATACGTCCAGCCTTTTCGAAAATCTGTCGTTCTCATCTTAGTATAATTACAGCTAGAACCCTAACGAGAATCATTAGGGATCAGCATGCATGAATGGGTAGCAAGCCATCATTATAATATTATACGAGTATGATAAGTATCGATTAAGGCGTGTTGTGCGTTGCCAGTGACGACAATGGAACTGAAACGTGGTCAAGAACTGCTGGCCTTTTGCAAAAACTCAGAGTCACGCAACGGAGAATGGAGAGAGCTATGCTCGGAGTTACTTTGCGCGATAGTATCCGGAACGACGATATTCGCCAAAGAACCAAAGTTACCGACATAGCTCGTAAGGTTTGCAAGTTGAAGTGGCGCAGGGCAGGCCACATCGCTCGAAGAACTGACAACCGATGGGGAAGAAAGGTTCTTCAGTGGCGACCGCAATCCGGAAGACGCAGCGTAGGAAGGCCTTCCACTAGGTGGACCGACGACATTGTAAAAGTCGCGGGCAACCGGTGGATGTAAATGGCAGGTTGTCGTACAGTGTGGCGGTCTAAGGGGGAGGCCTTCGTTCAGCAGTGGACGTCTCCGGGATGATGATGATGATGAAGGCGTGGTAGTTTAATCGGGAGACCGATTTGAAATTGTAAGGTCACGGGTTCACCTCAAACCCAGGCGCGTAGCTATAAGCTCTTTGGATTTTAAGTATGGATATTCATATCTCTGACTTTGCAGTGAAAGAAAACATCTTACGGAAACCTGCACATGCCCGGACAACAAGTTTAATGGCTGGGTTAATCCACCAACCTGCAACTGGCCCAGCGAAGAGGAAATGGACCAATCGCCCCAGCGAGGATTGAACTGTTAAACTTAGGCCTAAGTTCAACAGTGGGTTATGCTTATTATGTTAATACTATTTTATAATGTCTATATTTGTTTATATATTGAAGTAGTAAGGCCTAGGTGAGTCTAAGGACCTGGGTATGTCCTAAAACTGCAACCAGAAATACCGGAGGACGGGCATCAAAGTCCTCTCGGTTAACGGTGGTGAGCATTCTGCGATCCCCAAGCCGCCTGCCAAGCGTGGCAATTATGGCAAATGGAACGGAGGTCTCCCCCTTAATAGGGACGGCCCTATTAAGTCCCTATTAATTCGTCCTGAAGTGGATGCTTTCTGGCTGATGATGAGAATAAATTTGTTTAAGATAAAGATAAAGATAAAAATAACTTTATTGCCAAAAATATATATACGTAAATGCTAGACAAACAAGAGAACAATAATTAATTTAGTGACTTTATGTCAAAAATGCATTTATTCTTTTGGAAATGGTTTTTTTTAGTAGGTATATACGGATAGTTTGCCAATTTGAAGATATTTATCCCGTTATAGTAGGTTTTAATTATAAAGACTCTGCGGAGCCAATCACCAGTCTTTAAAATATTATGAATGGTTTGCCTTTGATTGCCATCTCGCCTGGTTTTAAAATCTACGATAGAGCATGCTTGCCTAGAAAAAAAACCGCTTTACTCGCGACTTGAAAGATAATTGTAATATTCGGGAAACACTAGTGTGAGAGAAAATAGGCGACAATTAAAATAAGGGCCATTTTTAAAGGTACATTGAAAAAATGTTGATGACAACTGGACCCCGTTATAATAATATTTGCACGTCCATTGCAGACCTAATTGGCGATCCATAGGCGCATTATAAATTTATAATTATACATCAATACGATCCGGCGGTGGTGGTTACATGTAGCGTAGATGACGTGTTGTAAAGTCACACACACATGCAAAGACATGCACTGACCGCCGTTTTGACTGTTGAGCCCCGTCTGCGCAAGCGGTGCGTCACAGCTAATCTACCAATCAGAACAACCGGCCTGCATCGCGCAAACGGAGTTTTTTTGACGCCGAAGCATGTATATTTGGAAGACTCGTAGGTTTCTTGGGCGACGCTAGACTATCGAACGAGTTCGGAAGGACCAGAGTGGGTGGACTCCTCCACTCTGGAACCTTCCCTAGAGTAGCCTGGGAGTGTATTTTCGCGATATCACCCCGGGAGCCTCTGGTCTCTGAAGAGTAGAGCGTACCCACAAAGTTTCCACCGATGTCCAGAAGCGGTTTTGCACTTATTTTAATTAATAATTATTTTTTTACTGATTTTACTGAAATATATAGATAAAAAAATATAAAGTTATTATAAATCAAAGTTTTGGAACGAAAAGCTCCATGGGTTTTAGAATTTACAGATTTTAATTAAAAAAAAAAAAAAAGGCTTCGTCGTCGTCAGCCATAAAACGTCCACTGCTGGACGAAGGCCTCCCACTTTATAGAGGAGTGTTGCCAAAATCCCCACGCTTGGCAGGCGGCTTGGGGATCGCAGAATGGTCTCCACCGTTAACCAAGGCAAAGGCTTATTGTTAAAGGCTTATTTATTCGAAAATATAAAAAGCATAAGAAAAATTATTGATCCGCTGGCGTAAGAGCATAATTTAGGTCGCCCTCCGAAAAACTCGAGAAGTTTAAAAAGATTGGATGGTACTGGCGTAGGAAAGAAACAAGTGGAAGATATTTGAATATGAATTATGAATATATATTAGGTAACCTCTCTCAAGGTATCCCTTGAGAGAGGTTACCCAGTAGTTGGACAATCCAGACAAAAAATATTGGGCACACTCGCTCAAAGAACAGAAAATACAATATTTGTAACCCGTTGCGGTCTTCTTAAAGACACGCTTATTCAACTTTACTTTTAATTATCACAGGTTAGGTAAAGTTTTGGGAGCTCCTACTTTTGCCTACTTGCCTCCTAATTTTCGTAAGTATCGATTTGAAGCTTTGGTACTATGTACTATGTGTAATGGTTCTCACTTCCGATAACAATACAATAAATAAACAATTCTTCTGTATCTTACTACTGGCAATGGATGGCATATAAAAGACTGCTAGCCTGCTTGCTTGATATTGAAGCATAGACATACATGGTAGTGACGGGTTGGACGCCATTTTGAAATGTCGCCCATTCGTCGGTGTCAAAGAGACGCATTGACACCGATGCCAGCACAGTCTGCGACGCACGTCCGACGTGATTACTTGAGAGCGAAATGCCAAACTGTGTGGTGAAGGGCTGTACGAATTACATTTCAAAGTGCAGTAAACAAAAGGTGGCGTGTCTTATGACCAGTATGTCAAACATAGACATTTAAAGCTAAATTATACTTGCTTCTACACAAAAACTAAAATTTTTGGTGATAGGTAAGTCGTTTCTAGTTTCGTACAGTTTGCGCTTCTTCTACCACGGCTTATTGGCGCTACACGTAGTGACCGCGAAATCCGAGAGATGGCGTTGACCTTTTGTCAAAGAGAATTTAGTCTTAAGATTTCTTAACTCAGGCGTATCTAGACATAGAAATCATTGTATTGAAGACATTACATTTCCTCAGCCCCAGATTGTCAGGTTCAAAGGCCGGAGCTGCACGACCGCGAACCGTATCGCGGTGCGATAAAGTTCAGTTTCGCAATGTCGCATCGGCAGCTGCACTTAAGATGTCACCTTCGACCAAGAAATCAGGGGCTCATTGTAAACTCGCCACAAAGTAAATTCGCCACACTTTTTAAAATTCTATAAATTGAAAGTTAACTTGCCACAGTGATTAAAAATATCTGTAAATTCGTCATTGATAGGTAAAAGTTATTGTTTATTCGTCACAAGCATTGAGCTAATATCTAAAGAGTCACAATCTCTAATTGAAAACAGTCAAAAAACGTCCGAGTGACGTTGTATATATCTAAACGTGCATTATATAGTTCACAATTGTAAAAATTTCGACGTTATATCGCTTGTATAATGTTCAATATATGCTTGAGCGCTTGTGTCTTATCATAGTTCAAGTCGGTAAAAAAGTCGGCGCAATGCGTAGCGTGCACCGAGTTTACGCGCAGAATTTTTTTTGCACCTTTGTGACTCTATTGTTATATAAGCTCAATGGTCACAGGTCTCAATGTTGTAGAAAGTAGCGTCAGCAAACAAGGTTTTAAGTAAGATGCTAAAATGAAAATATAAAAGAAAATTCAGGATGTTACAGTGCGGCCCAGGGCATGGCTAGGCTAATTACCTGGAACCACATACTTATTCCCCTAAATTACCATGCTCATCATCTAACTAGCCACCATTCCATTGGCTCATGACAGCTGATACCTGATCAATTACCAACCATTCTAATATTTATTAGTATTATAGTACGATTTAGTCCGGTCGCGTGACTGCGAGTCATCGTTGTTGTGCGCGTGCGCATGATGGCTAATTAAAATTGGGATGAGCCTCGTTTAGTTGGGGGAGATTTTGACTTTTGTTTTAAAATAAATGAAAACAAGTGGTCAAACATTTGAGTAGTTCTACTAAATGGCTTCTTCCTAAAAGCACAACATTCACATTATATGACCAAGCGAAGCGAAAGTCTCTGGGTCTAAAGGGACATGTAGGCGTATATATGCATGTATGTTTGTTAGTATGTATTGTTTGACAATAACTTGCTAACCCTTGATGCGCGCATTATGAAAAAGTTTGTGAAGCTTGTTTTTGCGATTATCATTATCAAATGGAACTAATGAGAAGGAATAGTTTTCACAATTGTTCCAGTCACAGAGTAATAGAAGGAAGGAAGAATCCTCCATGGTTCCAGTAGTCGCGTCGAGTAGAGACAGCGTTCTCTCGGTTAAAAGTGATGACCATTCTGCGAACCCCAAGCTGCCTGCCAACCGTGGGGATTATGGCAAACCGGCTATTAAGAGATTTTGTAAGTTAATTTTTTCGAGGTTTTTGGTGCTTGGTTATAGTCACGTAAATGGCAATATTCGCTTCTGATATAGACGCTTGGTCGCTGCTGTGTAGAGTTACGATTATACCTAGCTTTTTTATGCAATAGAGTGACGAGCAAGCGAGACGTTCGCGCCTGGTGGTAAGCATCACCCCTGCCCATAACAGTAGCGTTGTCAGAATTAATGTATAGTTATAATGTTATTTCTTCAGACCTGGTTGGACCTGGATATGTCCTAAAACTGCATCCAGGACCGCCGGAGGACGGGTAGCTGCGCCCTCATAGTTAACGGTGGTGTGCATTCTGCGATTCCCAAGCCGCCTGCCAAGCGTGGGGATATGGCATAGGGCTGGCCTTCGTCCAACAGTAGACGTTATCTGGCTGTTGATGAGGGGGGATAGCTGCCCCCCTCCCCTTAGCGACGCCTATGGTTCAAGCTATATTGCCCAAGAGGCTTGGAAGATATTTAAATATATATGCGATAGCGCATTTCTACTCTTTTTTGCGAAGCTAAGTACTCGTATTGAAATGGATCTCTCTCTGGGACTCTCTATCAAATTCTGTGTTTAAGTGAGAACAGGTTACTTCTAGGAAGCGTGATCCATCCTAGACCGCATCGTTCCTCAACATCATGGAGGATGTGGTCTAACGCAAATAAAAAATAAGCTAATTCCTATACCAACTGTCACCCCTAAATTAATAAATTGTCATCACCAAGCGAACAGTAAAAATCAATAAGGCTACGTCATCGTCATTGGCCACGGCGAGGGATGGTAAAGGCGTGTTCACATTAGTACCGGCTCATTGACCACGTGTGTACCGGGCGTTATGGGGTGCTATACCATCCTTGTTTGATATCGTCGATGTGTTATACAGGGTAACTTGCTAACAACATAACACAGAAGGCAATCCTAAGAGATCGGGCGGGTGGGGTCACAAAACAGAATCGATCGACCGTGGAACAAAAGTTGTTGAGAAAAAAACAGCTATACCATAGAAATTCATCATCAGAAAGAATACGTCCACTGCTGGACGAAGGCTTCCTTACTAGGCCATAAAAAAAAATATCTGCCTAGTTGTTGACGAGTCGTAGAGAAGTTTTTCTATCTAACCTACTCGTATAAACCTAAATAACCTGAGGATCCTTAGAGAGTTGGTTAGTTCGATTATGGATTTCCTATTACGAAGTCACTCGAAAAAAGAAAAAAACATTTGCAAGCTGCGTTTCCACCCCTTATCATTTAACAATGGACTATCGCATCTAGAATCAAGACCTCCTTTGATACATTCCAAATGCAAATTCGAAAATAATACCAAATTCAAAACACAACGGAATTTTTCACCCTGAATTAGTTCTAAGTAATTAACTTCTTATCGACGCGTGCGCATGTAAAATACGACCCCTCAAATAAACCCTGCCTCGTATTCAAATTAACAAAACATCATTGTGTTGAACGTACTGCAGTACAATTATTTTGTAAAAATACAATTTTATTTAAATGATAATCCTCATTCAATTTTGAACTCTATAGTTGACTATAAATAAAGTTGGAAATTGTTAAAGAGTTATTCAAGCCGCTTCAAGCCGTTGTAAAAGTGATATAAGTGAAATAAAAAAAATGTGGCACGCGCCCTCTTCGGCGCCCTCTGTCGTACGCGCGAGTTGCTTCGGGGTATCTTCCCTACTATTATGGGGCGCATTAGAGATGAGAAATGAGGTCAAAATCTAGTATCGATATTAAATTACGTACTTAATAATTATTCTTAAAAATAAATTACGGACATGATTAAATTAGTAGTTCGCAGCAAACTGAGACCTTGCGACCCCCACATTCAAACCTCTTGACCACTTTAGCTCTTATTTGACTTGATAATAACATCGAAATTCATGGAAATACCAATTAAAAAAATGCTTACAACATTTCATAAAGACTGGATCAACGGTTTGCAAGTTATCATCGAACAAATATACATACAAAATACAAGATTGCTTAGTTTGGGGCTAGATGGTGCTGGGTAAAATTTCAACCAATATTTATACTAGCGGGTATAACGTGGACATCAGACATTTAACTTCCTTCCCTAGTCTCTCAACTAGAAAAATCATAAATATTGGATAGGTACTATCGAATTATAATCAATTTTTTTTTTTATTTATCATTATGTACAAACATTATTACTATATTTTATAACATAATATACATAGTCAATGTCATTAATAAATTAAATAACAATCTCAATGATATAATATCGATAAAAGTTATCGATAGAACACCGATCGTCCCGTCCGTCCCTACGCTAGGTGTCGTCGGCGCGTGCAGGTGTATGTTCCGCCGACGCGCGCCGTTTATCGAGCACCTGGGCAGATCCTCTGATTACGATGTTACCATATCTGAATACTGGACTACTGACCTCTTACCCGAGGATAAGATACAAGAGCAACATGACCTGACTGATGAATAACAGCAACATCAGTGAGTAAGTAAGTTTATAAAGACTGAGTCGTTACAGTTTATAATGTCAACTTCACAAAATGGCAACCGCTTGCAAAAAGCCAAACTCTTGAACTGGCAACTTCAACAAAATAAAAATCTCCCATAACGTCAACTTTTCAAAATGACAGCATTTCGAAACGGGGTCGGCATTTTCGAGATGCCGTCATTTTATGCCATTTGACTCACTTTGTCACTGTGATCATAGAGTCAGACCAGCTCAGGCCTCAGTTATGTACTATCCAACAGCTTCTAACAAAGCTTCACCGACAGTTTTACGTGCCATTCGACGCACAACAGCGCTCAATGTACCTAAATGGCACTCACGGTTTGCCAATTGGTTCGTTGCTGGACATCGGAGATTCTGGGAACGTCTGTAGTCAAGCCATGCCACAAGAGCTACGAAATATGGGATGATACTCGTTAGCTCGCACTTTAGGAGCTAGTATAGGTAACGCCTAGAATGGACTTGAACCACAGAAAAAATAATAGTACTGCTTGAACTGTCAGTGAAGGAAAACATCTTCAATGAGACATATTTATAATGATACTCTATAATAGCTGCTTCACAACAGCTACCTGGAGAAATAAGCTGTGCCTTCTGTTCTGACTTAACAAAATCTGTTCGGTAATTCCGAATGTTATGTTTCACGTAATGTATTCAGTGTTGATAAAGTATACTTGGTTGTTGTTATTGTATATATTATATGTTGATTTTGTGACTTATGTAAATGTGTATTCGTTTTTACGTCAATAAATTACATGATTTTATTTGATTTAGGGTGCCGCTACATAATGCAAATTAACGCTATAGATAAAGATAAACAGAGCTTTCGTCGTCAGCCATAAAACGTCCACTGCTGAACGAAGGCCTACCCTTTAATACAGGAGTGTTGCTATAATTCTCACGCTTGGCAGACAGCTTCGGGATCGCAGAATGCTGACCACCGTTAACCAAGAGGGCCCTGCTGCCCTCCGGTGGTACTGGTTGCAGTTTAAGGACATACCCAGGTCCAAACTTATGCAATTGAGTTAGTTCTCGTCTAGACTCCCAACGTCGTGGCATTAATTCATAAAAATATTGTTCTCAGTGTAAACAGGATGTTGAAAGCTTAATTTTAATTTTACACAGGTTTTAAATATAACAATAACATAATCTACCCAAAAGCCCATTGAATACTGCATAACAAGAATAAGAATAAAATTGCCACACCAATTTACCAAAAAACCATCTGAAATTGCACATAACTTTCGTATTTTAAAGGTTCCACACAATCAATTAGCAAAACACAAATTAGCTACTAAAAAAGAAACCAAATTGCTTATTAGTGGCTAAAGGTAGCTTAAAAGCAGTTATTAGAGGCTAAAGTACGCACTTCAAAGGCTAAAGTATGCATTACTGCATCGTGTATTATGGCTTCCTATTGTCTGATTGACAACTGGATGTAAAGGTTGTTGTTGGGATCATTGTCAGGAATCTGTAATTAGGGTAACTGGTTTAAGCGGGTTAAACCCGTTCAGGCTTTAAGATCGTAAGTTAATTTTTCCGAGGTTTTTTGGTGCTTGGATGAAGTCGCGTAAATGGTAATATTTGCTTCTGATGTAGATGCTTGGTCGCTGCTGTGTAGAGTTACGATTATGCCTAGCTTTTTTATGCAATAGAGTGACGAGCAAGCGAGACGTTCCCCTGGTGGTGAGCATCACGCCTGCCCATAACAGTAGCGTTGTCAGAAATAATGTATAGTTATAATGTTATTTCTACAGACCTGGTTGGACCTGGATATGTCCTAAAACTACATCCAGAACCGCCGGAGGACGGGCAGCAGCGCCCTCATAGTTAACGGTGGTTTGTATTCTGCGATTCCCAAGCCGTCTGCCAAGCGTGGGGATAATGGCAACCCCTCCCAATTAAGGGGGAGGCCTTCGTTCAGCAGTGGACGTTTCCGGCTGTTGATGTATAATGTTATTGCTTGAATTTCGAGCTTGAGTCTGTATTTTTGGGAAATAATAGTATTTTTTTTATTAAGCTGTAGACTAGGTAACTTGGTATATTACATAATTTTAGTTAAAAAGTGTTTAGTACATTTCTTTCGAATTAGGAATCGAATTAGAATAAAAAGACAAAACACTTTTTTACTGAAATACTTATTAGTGTTGTAAGCATAAGACAGTTACTTATAAAATATAATGCCAACTCTATGAAGAAAATTCGTATATTTCTAGTATAGTATTTTTTTGATATTTTTACCTTTTAATATTATTGAAAAACAGATCGGTATATACTGTAGTATACTGTACTGTATAGTATATATAACTATATATAGTATATACTATATATACCATATAGGTATATACTATCGGTTTGTACTTACCTATATTTTTTATCCAATAATTTTTTTGTCACATTTCATTAAGAAACAAGCAAACTGTTGTTTTCTTTTCGTTTGATGTTAGTAAGGTAGAAAATTGGAGCCTAATGGGCCACATTACGGACATTAGTGTCACGGAAGAAAGTAACGGTTTGACCATTGTTGCAATAAAAAGTTGTATGAAAATATATATTCATTAATAAACAAAAACAAACCACATAAACTAAAACGCTTCAGCCATAGAAGCAATAGCTCCTCCCTAAGATTCCTTGTACTGACTATGATTGTCGCTTTTGTCCGGCAAAAAACGAGTTAATCCGCGTGCATCAGTGCACTCGGATTAACTCGTATTAAGGCTACTAACTTAGTATTTACTGACTTTGTAGTGAGCTTATATTAATAAGCCGACCAAGTATGAGTTGATCTCACGTAGCGAGAATTCCGTACCACCTCACAAACTATAGTGTTTACCAAAAATCTCTTTGCATAAATCTGATAAAACACTTTTTTTGCAAACAGTTGGTACAAACCGTGGTATTTATAAAAATATTGAAGTCGGATGAGTTAGGAATACAAAAAAAGGAAAAAATTGCTGTCAGATGAGTTAAGAGTAGAAATCGGTTGAGTTATTAAAAAAATAAGACGAAGGATGAGTCTTAGGATGAGTGATGAACATTGAACAACCCATAAAATAAATGTTATAGATTTTCCCCACTAGAAATACATGACCATCATTTCAGTGGGTCTCTGCGGAATACTTATATTTAGTGGCGCTCGCAAGTTAGTGTGTTATTCGCACTTAGCTATTTATTTTTATTTGTTATTATGCTTTAGGTTTTGCACCATACCTATTTACTAGTTTGACGCTTATAAAAAAATATAGTTTTTACGATCTAAACAAAACACTCTTATTTTGTAGGAAATTGCCTATATTAACAGCGACAACGATAAGAGGAAAATAAGCGCACGGATTTTTAAGACTATATTTGAGCGCCAGCTCTCCACTCGCTTCAGTCATACTCTGCCTTTGCGACATGCGAGCCGTACGATACGATAATACAAACTTCTAATACATGTACACGTGTTCTCTTTTTGTCATGCAGTAATTAGACTCGCTATCTCTATTTTCCGGCACATGTAATATGCATACTTTTAGCTAAGTATGCTTGATCGTGTTGTCTTGTTAATTTTGATCGATTTGCAAGCGCTTGGCCCGTCCATTCCATTATCACCGTCGCTGTATAATAAAACATATTATTCTGTGTAATTTTCAATCGGCTAAACTTATTACGGTTTAAAAAGTTCGTTATAGGTTGGGCATACAGACAGCATAGGCTTAGCAATTAGGTTCTGTTTGAAACCCTCCAGATGAGGAACCCTGAAAAACAAATCATATTACTACGTCAAGATTGCTCTTTCTCTTCAAACTTTTGCCTGGAAGCGACTAGCCCAATTTGAATGAGGGAAGACCACCCAAATCTGCAAAATTAAATCATAATGGACATCAAAACCTAAATTAATGATATTAAGGTAATTCAGTTACATAATGCAAGGAGCTGCGCGTGCTTGTTACTTGGATAGCCGGAGAGTAAAGTGTTTATAGCTTTAAGGACTTATGTAGTTACCTATACAAGAGTTTAAGTATCGGGCGCATAGTATACTGCCAAAGTCGAAGCAGGGTCAAGGTGGCTGCGTGGTAGAAAAATCAAGGTGAAGTCGCCTGCGCCACGCAACCGCGCCGCCTCGACCCGTCCCTGACGCCGCACCGCTTCGGCTGCGTCGTGACTTTGGCAGTGTGTTCTGACCAATTCGATTGTATAGAAAAGCTAGAAGAGCGGCCCGACGCCGCCTCGGCTTCATTTTGTGTGCGATGCGCCTTAGTGTCTTTTGTTTTAGGATCCGTGATTTTTTATTGTGCCAAGTACTTCTGTACGTAACGTTCTGTCGTTTTTTTAATTTCGTTTAGGTCATTTAAAAAAATAACTACTGAGAAACTGCCAATGTTTGCTTAGATTTAGACAAAGGAAATATACAACATCCCAAGTGAGACATGTTTGTATACGGTTTATCTAACACCTGGCTGGGATATAGAATAATAAAATATATGCGAAGTCGATTAATTAGCAAAGGATGGGTAACATTTTCTAAATTGATATTACTAAATAACATAAGATATAATTAAGCGTTCAAGATGAGTCATCTTCCTATACAATTATATTTATATCCTTGGTAAAAGGCAGTTAGGTACTTGAAAAAAGATTAAAATAGTTTGATTTAGCTTTATTTTTATAGTGTGTCGAAATTATCAACTTGTCAAACAACATGATAGCATTCATTCGGTAGCAAAATAAGATAGCAAACTATTATAGATGTTTCCATGTAGTGAACGAATCTCATGAACGGGAAGGGGATTAGCCCAAGATACGGGTCTGGTCACTGAAGAGAGAAGTAAATAGAACGGAAATGTGACGGGCCGCGCTAGCCGGCTAATGCCGGCTAATGCAAATGCGCTTAATGACAATTCTGCCAACATGTTTTTAGACTGAGAATACTCAAAAAGACAATTTAAATAGACGCGTAGGAAACCAAACCACATTGCATCGTAATTAGATCCATTTTAATCTGTTGCAAAATAGCATTTCGAGCGTTATACTTCAAATGCGCGACCAGTTATTGGCATTTTTTCGTCGTAGTTTCTATACAAATAAGTGTAAAACTGGCGACAGCGGTTTTCTATACAGTTGCTTTAGAACATTGTTTTGACAGCCGTTCTAACCTAAGGAGTAGGGCTTTAGCTTTTCTGTGGGTCTGGTGCATAAATGTAGTTAGTTTGGGGAGTAGCGCAACAAATATACTTTATGTACCTACTTTTGGTAGAAATATATTGGTAATTTTGTAAATAGAATTAAATATTTTGAAATCTCCCAACTAATACCATATATTAGATCATGTAGCAAAGTTGTATTAAGAGACCTCACTTTTTCTCGTCGCCGGCTTTCCCACTACAATATCGTGATACCGTTTAGAGTCAGCATCAAATTAGCCAAATGTTGGAACCCGGCTGAGGATCCGAACATTAAATACGCTTTATTGGGTAACAACAGCAGCTGGGCTATCCAAACCTAAACCTAAACGTTTTGTACAAAAAATTTAGTTGTAAATACTTTAGATATAATAGAGTTATTATAAAATGGATTGGATAATTTATAAAAATATCCCCAGTCTATCATCGCCCCGTGGCTTCTCTGTAATTTATGAAATAATAAGTAGCCTATGTGTGAATTCAAAGGTAAGTACCTCTATATTTTTCTAAACCTATTCAGCCATTTTAGCGTAATTGAGTCATCATCATTATCATCATAAACGCCAGGAGAACTCCACTGCTGGACGAAGGCCTACTATATATATATATATATATATAGTAGGCCTTCGTCGTATATATATATATATATATATATATACGACGAAGGCCTACATATATATATATATATATACGAAGTATGGTGAGGTTGCCATAATCCCCACGCTTGGCAAGCGGCTCGGGCATTGAATGCTCACTACCGTTAACGGAGAGGACGCTGTTGCCCGTCCTCCGGCGGTTCTGGATGCATTTTTAGGACATACCCAAGTAACTAACCTAGGACATACTTAGGTTAACTAAAAACTAATAGTACGCATCTGATGGAAATTCCTGGCTATGATGAGTATTCACTTGAGAGCCAGCTCTCATTCAACGATATTCCATTACTGTGTTTCGATTTGAATGATACTATAGCTAGCGAAATTACAGGTAGACACGATTACATGAGAATCACCATCGAATGCCTCAGGGCAGTGAGCGCCAGTGGAGCGATACCCAGGACTTTGTTGTAACAGCCTTCAGCTCTGGGTGCGGGTACTTACCGCTGCAATGATCAAGTACAAGCGTTACTTATAATAATAATAATATTTATTTACCAAAACCACAATTACAAAATTACAGTGAGATGTACTTAAAGTATGCTATTACAAAGAATAAGGGTAATCCAGCGGACCCCAAACTAGGTGAGACCTGTATCTTGGGCGCCCTATGACCAGTTACCGATACAGTTATTTTGCGCTTTCAATTGTACACTCTTCCTTAATTCTGTTTGACATCTTTACAAAATAATTTTTTCATCACACTTGCTCGTAAAATGGATCTTATTGCATCGGTTTTAGGCTTATGAGCCTAAAACCGATGCATTATTATTTATTGGATTATGATCCAAGCTATTACGCACGCGTGCTTTTTACTTTACATTACGGCACTAGTGCTATAATAGGTATAACCCGGTAAAGTCAAGTTTGTACGAGACTGCAATCAGACGAATGTATACGAAGCACTCTTAATATAGCCGGGTAATACTTACAGTTTTTTTTTGTAATACCAACAATGATTTCTTATGCCGGTGAAGTAAATGTCAACCAGCGTGCGCATTGCTGGCTTGGACGCCATTTTCCGCAAATGTTTGTTGACGTTTTCGCTGTGTGGTTGAATATTATCATAAAAGTTTGTTTTTTCCTCGCAAGTGTGATGAAAACAGTCGTATGAAACTCCTGTGTCATGCTAATCAATACACTCTCGGCCTCCTTATCGCGTAATACCACCTCTATTGTAATGACCAACATAGCACAAATGTATGATGAAGTGATAGAGAGGGAGGTTTTGTGAGTGCGTGTGGGTGTTTGTGTGAGTGTTGGTGTCTATGTATACTAAATATCCGAATTGAGAAATAAGCTTAGATGGGTGGGAAACTGTCTTTGTATATCATCTCACTAACTGTCACAAGATTTTCTGTTTGTTTGTATGAAAGGGAATGGAGCCAGTTTTGAATTTTTTGTTTACAGTCTATGAATGTGCTGTTATGTATGTCAGTGTGTCTGCAGACTGAATTGTAAGTAAATATATGTACGTACCTAGGTAGACGGGAGGCAAGCACGGTTTTGATTTTTGGAAGCAGTAGATCCCGTGGCCGTTTGCGTCTAGTAGGGTGCTTATGTTTCGCGGATAAATTATGGCATTTAACAATCGCTCGCAAGACAAACAGTTGCCGCACAGTCAAAACCGAAGCCTCTTTGTAGAGTTTTTCAGTTGGGTATCTGCGTGCTTTACCTAACATTATTTATCTATTACCATTTTTTTTTATTCTGTCAAGTGACGAGACGTGCAAGACTTTCGCCTGGTGGTAAGCGTCACGGCTGCCACTAACAGTAGCAGTGCCAGAATTGTGCACTTGCGAACACAATCCTGCGTCGCACTGCACTGCGCTCGTCACCATGAGATATTAGATGTTAAATCTCTTCATACCCAGTAATTTCTCTAGTAACATTGCCCTTCAAACCGGAACACAGTAATGCTTGCACACTACTGCTTGGCGGTTGAATAACTGGCAAATGTGTGGCACTTCCCCAGGCGGACTCCGCAGTAGAGTCCTACCACTACAAAAACCATTAAGAGAGGATCTCATTTATCTTAATATATTACTAAATTAGTTCCGATAAATACTCCCGAAACGGAGGAGGTTCTCAATTCAGCTCTATGTTATTTTTTTATATTTGCTACCTCAGAACTCTGTCATTCAAATATTTATTTCAATTAACCGATTTTTTTTATTTTTTTTTATTTGATAGGATGTTTTTCCAGATTGATCCCATAGAGATTTCAAACAATATCGGTTCTGTAGTTTGGTTTTTATATGAAAATATCTTAATGGATATACCTATGTAATCTATGGAAACGAAATTGCATACCTACTTTGCTTTGAAGTATTTTTTTTATTACTTGTTTTCTTTTGATATTTGCAAAAAGCATATCCATTACCCACTTACATTTACAGATATTATATTGTAATACTCTTTCAAAACGATGATTATAATCAGATTAAAAGGAAGCATACTTAACATGGTTGCACCTGTAAAAACGTGTGACCAATTTATACCACGATTTATTGCACAACAATGGGGTATCATAAGTCTTGGACCAAGCCGTACTGTAGGGATGTGCCTTATGCCGAATGTAGGAAACTACAAAATTTTATCGATATTCCTCCATTGTACCTACTTGTTCCAAAATATAAAATGAGGACATAAAACTATTTGGGCTTAATTGTTCATGTTTTTATTTTTTTGCGTGCTTGTAAAATAATTGTGATAGCTGTTTGTTTTCCAAATAATAAATAAGACAATATTAACATAATCACCAAGCCCACTTATCGATTAGTCTTGTTATCTTTTAAAAACTTGCTTTATGATCTTACCTTTAGGCTGACATTTTGCATCAAGTTAAACAAGGCACTAGTAAAGAAATTCATGTCTATCGTTTTACAACTCTAACAATTTGTTGTCCGACAAACCCAGTACGAATTTTGTATGAAACTATCTTTGTTTGTTGTCATGAATTATTTAAATAAAAAAATCCCTTCTGCCAAGTGTGTGTTCGATCATTACTACGACATTTTCACATCATAATTCATCATCAGCATTTTTTCGACATTTTCGGCGCTGCGTGTAATACATGTCCCCGCACTATATTTATATATTTATCCCCGCACTATTTTCGGTTTTTAACTGTCAACAACTTAATATTATAAATAATGCTATTATTACATATTGTATAATACAAACTCTACTAATACATAAATCGTGACTGTCGACAGAATCGATACGTTGTTCTCATGAATGCACATCCCTAGAGTTTAATCTGGGAGGATACTCGCCGAGGTTTATTTTCAGAAGCGCCGGCAGCCCCGGAAGTGGCCTGATCGATGGGCGTGAGCTTCGAAAGCAACTTCCGGATAACGCGTACATACATAGAAATTTCATTATACCTATATCGGTGCCTGTTGCACCGATATAGGTATATAGTTGCACCAAGCTAATGTGTGTGTTCGATTTATATTAAATTTTACAAATAAATTACGGAACCTACCTTTCCTTTACCTACGGAATTTCGATATTCATAGATGTAAGACTAAGTACGTATACATAATAATTAATATATTAAAAAAAATTGAGCGACCCTTTCTTTTTTTTAATATTACTTCAGAACAAAATGCATAAAAACATAATACGCTTAAAAAAGGACTTCTTTTGACTAGCTGGATGACATCTTCATATTTTCCAGTTATTTTGATTTCAAAACCAAACTACTGAATCGATTTCAATAAAAATTATATGGAACCACCTATGAATTATCACCTACCAAACCAAAAAAAGAAACATCAAAATCAATTCATAATTGACGGAGTATTCGCGTAACATACATACAAAAAAAACACAGTCGAATTGAGAACCTCCTTTTTTGAAGTCGGTTGAAAATTGGTTACGTGACAGTTTAAATGTTACTTTATCGTAAAAAAACCTTTTCATCCGATTTATCGTAAACTCCATTCGAATACCTTAAAATATATTACGATATAACTAAAAGAATGCCACGATCTCTAAATTAAACACCCTAATAGGTTTTAATTTGTCAACCGAGTCGGTATTATTAAAAATCGATAAAATTATGCTAAGTTATATTTTCAACATTCACAAATCATTATTTCTTACAACCGACTACCTACTAAGAAGCCTGCTTCTCTGTGGGATGTCTATTAACTCTTTTCTCGGCGCATTTTAAAAAGCAGATATGAAAAAATATATATATGCTAAATAGGTTTAAATTATCGATTTTTATTTTAAATATGTTTAGTATGTTTTTGTAGGGATAGGACTTTTGATGAGTCCATCTGGAGACCTAAACCTTTACTTTATTATTATTTAACCTCCAAGAAGTGGTGTACGAACATTGCTTTGTTCGGTAACTAAGTAGGTACTTACTATACAAGGAGGGCAGACTAAATTCTGGGAAGTACTGAGCTCTTTTATGCTCGATTAATGCATACACTACTCACGTACCACTAGGGGCCACCTACCACTTTCGTATCCACTAGGGATGCGCACAATAAGTAAACATCATAGCATCAAGTTTAATCTGCTTTCTAATAGTCCACTGTCGTACAATATACATAACCCTGGCGTCGAGGGGCGATTGGGCCATAACAACCACGCTGGCCTAGTTACGGGTTGACAGATTCACAAATATTGGAATACTTTTCCAGACGTACGTTAGGTTTCCTCAAAATGTTTTCCTTTACCGAAATCCAGTGGTTGGTGGTGTTTTATTAATTGACTGTTGAATTATATGCACGTTTGTGGGAAGTGATATAATGTGGTGAAACATGTCTTTTCGTGTTGTTTTCAAAACTCCGTAGAAGCTCATAGTAAAATCGCCATAACTTTACTAGGGCATGACTTGGACTCGACTATGACTGGTTTCGTGTGACTGACTGTGATTTGATGACTTGATTTTTATAAAAGAAGCTTGAAAATTCATAAACTTGACGCTGGCAGAATGCACAACGTGCGATGCCAATAACTAAGAAAATAAAAAGAAATAGCCAGTGGTTAGAAAATCATTACATAAACGGAATGCTTCAAAAATCAATATCTACTAATGCTTCTGGTTCCGCGTTCTCATGAGCAGCAGTGACCTCTTACGATCAGGAATCCCGTTTGCTTCTTTGCCCTATATTTTATTTTAATCTTGTTCAACAATGCATCCTAATAATACGCTTTAAAAAAAACAACCGACTTCAATTCCGACTACCTGAATGACATCTTCATATTTTCCAGTTATTATTCTAGTAATTTAGATTTAAAAACCAAACTACTGAACCGATTTCGATAACATTTATAAAAGAGCACCTCTGAGATATCAGCTACCAAAAAAACGGTCCTCAATTGACGGAGAAATCGGTGAACATAAAAAAATTACATACAGTCGAACATAGAATCTCCTCCTTTTTTGAAGTCGGTTAAAAATGAATTCACAGTCGTGAGAATATAATAGAAAACCATAATATTAGAAAATAAAAGTGCAAAACTAAAAAACATACAAAACTATGAATATTAAAGTATGAAATCGTGAAGAAGTGATAATGATCTAGACAAAAAAATAACAAACGTTTTATCTGATTGTCTCTGCGTTATTTTGCTAAATTTACAGCTTTGCCCGACATTTCAGAAGAAGTGTCGGGAAACCCCGATATCGATGATGATTTATTCGGTAGTGAGTAGAGTAAAGAATTAGAGAAAGTGTCTGAATTTACATATTTTTGGAAAAGTTTTTTTAGGCAATTATATAATCATTAATTAATTATCTGAGACGCCCGTGTCTTGACGAAGCCCTCCCTTTAATAGGGGAGGGGTTCCATAATCCCGACTTGTGCCAAGCAGTTTGGGGATCGCAGAATGCTCTCCACCATTAACCGAGAGGACGCTACTGCTCGTCCATCCTGGATACAGTTTTAGGGCATACAATACAATACAACTTTATTGCACATCAGAAATATAGAACGTCACGTCATCAGCCATAAAACGTCCACTGCTGGACGAAAACCTTTAAAAGAGGGGTGTTGCCATAATCCCCACGCTTGGCAGGCGGCTTGGGGATCGCAGAATGCTCACCACCGTTAACCAAAAGGACGCAGCTGCCCGTCCTCCGGTGGGTCTGGTTGCAGTTTAAGGACATACCCAGGTCCAGGTCAGAGAAATATAGAACAACTTACACCTAATCAGGGTACATTATTTGCCAGTGCAAGGGGCGGCCTTATCACCTTAAGTTATTTCTTCCAGGCAACTTTAGGATGGACTGGACTAAAGGAGGCAAATACCATACCCAGGTACAATCCAGGTCAATTAAAAAATAACTGAAATCAATTCGTTTTGACTAGTAGATTTTAGACTTGGGACCTGGGTATGTCCTAAAGCTGCATCCAGAACCACCGGAGGACGGGCAGCAGCGTCCTCTTAGTTAACGGTGGTGAGCATTCTGTGATCCCAGAGCCGCCTGCCAAGCGTATGGGGATTATGGCAACCTCTCTCGCTTAAGGAGGAGGCCTTTGGGGGCCTTTTTTAAGCCATTGTACCAATCTAAGGTAGTCATCTGATTGTAGGTGCATTAAAAATTCCACCTATGATAAAATATTTGTATTTTTCGTATATATTTTTTCCTGATATTGCTACTGAACTCTATGATTTTATAACGAATCGCTCATAACGAAAAAAAGATTTCTAGTACCAAACAATTATTAAGATCTCTGTTGGGATCCCATGGATAGTAACCGCATTATTTCCACATAAATCAAATACCTTTTTTGCCGGCATTTCATCGACGACAAATATAAAAATGTCAACCGACCCCGCAGAATAAAGGATGTCCATATTTAAAAAGCCGTTTGATTCATTTCGAATAAAATATCTTTCGGTTTTCAAATTCGGAATAAATTTAGTGTCACCTGCGTTGGTACAACCGGAAGGAGTGCGCGGGTGTAGCCGTCTTCTTCCCTCGTATTGTTTCATCTCGTTTTATCGCTTTTATATTCTGTTTGTTTTATGTTCGACTCTCGATGGAGATTTGTATCGAGATAATTTTTATGCTTTATTTAAATGCGATAAATTACTCAAAGTAGTGTTTTATAGATATATTCGTAGATAAGAACCGTAGCAATTTGTAGGGACGGCGCTGACAGGTGAAATGTGACATGAAAAAATCCTACCATGACAACCTACACCAGAAAAATGTCCAAGGGGAAATCCTTCCTCCGAGACCTACACGTTCATATATAGGCACTGTTAGCTCCTCTTTTATCTTAGTAAATCTTAGTTAAACTACTAGAAAAATATAAAAAAATCTGTCCTTAAACCAGGCATTTAAGATATACAATACAGGGTTACACAAAACAGTATATTACTAATTCGAAAAGAGGTCGAATGGAAGAGGAAAGGAAGTACTTATTGTGAACAACTTATACTGTGGGACCAAACCGGAATTCGTGAAAAAATTGCTGCTCATGCAATTAATTGTGCATGCAAGTAAATGTTTTTTTTCGAAATAGCCGTTATATTTTTTCCCAAAATGTTTGCGGCCACACAATTCTTTTTAGCTTCTTTACAATGACATCATTGTGTGCTCATGCACGATTATCTTCTTTGGGTTAGTATAACCAGCCTTTTAAATTGGCCACTGCTGTATCGAAGGGCGAATGGGCCATATTCCCCACGCTGGCCCTGTTGCGGGCCCGTAAATTTATTACACATAGAATTACTTCACACACACACATTACATGAATTACCTTTCGGTTAGTAATACATCGTAACCCTATATGTGTAACGCAAAGAGCTCTGTCTGTATGTTTGCTATCTTTTAAAATTAAAACGATTTTAAAAAAGATCAGTTTAGAGTTTTTTTTTGATAAAAATTAGTAGAAGTGTGTCTTGCAATACATTTCTAGGGGTTAATGTCCATCCTTGTGCACACGCCATGCACCGCATCCATTAAAGATCGTTTTAATTTTAAAAGATAGCAAACAAACAGACAGAGCTCTTTGCATTACACATACAGGGTTACGAGTTTACGAGGTTACGGATTTATTACTAAAGAAATGTAAGTAGAAAGCCCCTAGAAATGTATTGCAGGAAAAACCGCAGAATGTTGTTATTCACGAAATTAATTAGAAACTTTAAATTCCCTTTACAGTTGGGAAGTCTCAATCATATCCTAATTATAGCAATGCTTCCTTAGTTTTAATATTTTCCTTAATGAATTAGCAAAAAGCGCTTCACTTTTTAATTCCATCAGTATTGATGAGCTTTGGGCCCGCCTTTTCCTTTTTGGGAATTAATTCTTAATAATGTTGTAATTTTTCATCTTGGCTACCGAATGGTGTTTCGTTTGATGTCATTATTTATTTTTTAAATAGAACGATGCAATAATGAGAGCCTGAAAACAGTTATGTTTTTTTTATACAGTCTAGTGACGAGAGGGCAAACAGATCTACAGAAAATGAACAAAATACAAATATCTACTAGATTAGAATAAGTTTTAATAGAAAATCGTGTACTTATAAGAGTGTAATAGAATACTAAGTAAGATCTGAATAATGGGCTAATATTATTATTATTATTAGTGACGAGACGAGCAAGACGTTCACCTGGTGGTAAGCGTCACGCCCTGCTAATGTTAGTGGCTAACAGTAGCAGTGCCAGAATTGTGAACTTGCGGACACAATCCTGCGCTGCGCTGCACTGCGCTCGTCACCCTGAGATATTAGATGTTAAATCTCTTCATACCCTGTGATTTCTCTAGTAACATTGCCCTTCAAATGTATACAGTATACGGTATACAGTAATGCTTGCACACTCCTGCTTGTTGTCGGTCCACCTAGTAAAACAAACATTAAAATAATTAAAAAAAAGATAATAAAAGAGAAAGTAAAGTCATAACAAATTGGTGTTTCAGGTCATCTCATAGTTTGTTATAGAAAATGCCTTGTTGTTAAATTTCCACCTCACTCTTCTCACAGTTCGGCTTGTACAATTGTGGATCTAATTGCGAATTTCACTTGCCCGCGTAAGTTTAGCCGACAGCATAATTGTAGTACATCCTGTCTGTCTGTATGTCTGCGTACTAACCCCGTCCCGATTTAAATGAAGATTAACTTTAATTTGTCGACCTTCGAATTGTAATCGTCCGTTAAATCGATGGTCAATTATTCGAATTGCTGAATTCGAGTTTACTTGCACAGTATAGGTAGGTATTGCTGGAAAAAAACGATCCTTGTGGATCTTAATTTTGCATTGTTGCTAAGAGATTCACATCAGCAGCCAAAAGACGTACATTTCTGGACAAAGGCATCTCCCAATAGGGGGAGGAGTTGCCATAATCCCCACGCTTGGCAGGCGGCTTGGGAATCGCAGAATGCTCACCACCGTTAACCGAGAGAACGCTGCTGCCCGTCCTCCGGTGGTTCTAGATGCAGTTTTAGGATATACTCAGGTCTTCCCTTTCAAGTTAGAGGCCTTCGTCTATCAGTGGAGGTTTTCTGGCTGATGATGTGATGGTGTGTGATGTGGTAAGAGGTGGACAGTAAGAGGTTCTACCATGGTAGAAAGGTCGAATCCAAATCGAGAAGTCGAGCGCTTAAATACCGGAAATTAATAAGCTCTTTGAAGCTTAAGGTGAAGAAAAAGATCGTTAGGGAACCTGCATATGTAAGGAGAAGAAATTCAGTGGCGTATATGTGAATCCACCATCGCGCAACTTGGTCAGCGTGCTGGATATGACCCCATATTGTCCTTCGAGGGTAGACCTCTCCAGCAGTGGACTATTAAAAAGAGTGGTTGTGTAAAGAGATTCGTTTTTCTTCTTTTTTTTAAAAGATTTTACGGTAGCTCGTAGCAACTGGCAGTGCTAGTCTTTAACTGTTGGCCTTTTGGATAAACTCAGTATCACGCAACGGACAATGAAGAGAGCTATCCTGGGAGTTACTTTGCGCGATAAAATCCGGAACGAGAATATTCGCCAAAGAACTAAAGTCACCGACATAGCTCGCAAGGTTTGCAAGTTGAAGTGGCAATGGGCAGGCCACATCACCCGATGAACTGATAAACCTTTGGGGCAGAAAGATTATTAAGTCGCGACCACGAACCGGAAAACGCAGCGTATAGGTAGGCCTCACACTAGACGTGTGTAACTCAGCTCTGAACCGGTTCAAATATACAGATCACTAGAGAAGTTTGACTCGCCGAGTCACAGCTCAATCCAAAGCGCGGTTCACACGCAGCTCGCGGCTCAGCTGGTCGGATTCACGATATTATCACTTTTAGCGCATTACGGAACGCAGCAACAGAAGAGCGGTTGAACCGATTTTAGCCGAGCGACGAAGTGAGCGCGACGCGATGCCGAGTATGCACCGCCCGCGCCAATGTAAACCACTGGAGTCGGTTCGCCACAGATTGAATGAATCTTCTGAGGCATAACGAAGTATTTAGAGCGGAATGAGCTGATCTGTGAGTCGGTTCAAGAATTCAGCTCATTTGAATGAACCGTGATCTGAACCGCAGCTCACGAATATCTGTTGAGTTACCCATAGCTACCTCACACTAGGTGGACCGACGACATTGTCAAAGTCGCGGGCAGCCGGTGGATGCATATGGCAGGCTGTCGTACAGTGTGGCGGTCTAAGGGAGGCCTTTATTCATTAGTGGACATCTCCGGGCTGATGATAATGATGACTTGTAGCAATACTTAGGTACTCATAATAATATGTTATATCTTCTATGTTAGGTATAGAACGCAGTTAACGTATAGCTACGCTGAGATCCGACTATCGAAGTTATCTGTGAGGGATTTTTTTATAAAATATCTTAAATAAAATCTTTCACGTTTCTCGTTCGCTTAGTTAATAATATTCTATCTAATTAACATTATAGGATGGTTTTCGTATTTAATCCAATAGTTAAATTCATAATCTCTACAACCCCTTTCATCATTTATGACGTGAAAATTTCTTAATAACAGTTACACCTGCTATGCTAACCAAAAAACCACTAACTCATATTAAAACACCACAAACTTATGTCAAAAAATAGGCAATGAAAAGAATCTACAATGGAGATTAACTTCTGTTAACTTGTACATACTCTATGTATATTCGACAATTGGATCGGTGCGCTATGGTCGTGATTGGTCGGAAAGCGGCCAATGGGACGGGCTAAGTTCATAGACACTTGGGCGCATGCGCGAGTAATGTCAACGGCAATGAGGTTTTGTGCGATAGGGTAGGGCAATGATTTGGTAGACAATTGATGAGTATTTTTTAGAGTTTTTGTTATTTCAAAATGACGTCCGTATATTTGTGTGTGTTTTTAAGATTAATTTTACTATGTTTATTTTATTAAGCTTACATGCTGACGCAAAATTTCACTAATGAACATTTTTAAATTTTGGTTTACTATAAATTACTAATCAATCAATCCCCTCGGTCACTTACAAAACCGGAGCTTCGTAATCAGTTAGGGCTGAAGAAGAATTCGTCGTACGACTCTAATTACTATTGAACGTGGTTTTTTTCTCACAACTGGTTTCTGCGAAGGAAAATCGTACTTTCAATTTACTAAATTGTAGTAATAGTTATGTATTTCCATCCAACCCAATCAGAATGTTAAGAAGTTTAATGTGGAAGATGTCTAAATAAAACACATTCCCTTAGTTACATAACTGTATTTTTTGCTAAACATTTTGATGGTTAACCCAGAGCATATTTATTTTAAAAAGTCTCACAGAAATCCCTTACTCATCGCGAAAAAAACATCGCGGCAGAGTATCGCATTTCCCCTTATTAATATTTGACACCCCTAATAATATCTTATCAAGAACTCAATGAGTTCGCGAACAGAAGAATCGCGTATGACTCGACAATATTCCACTGACCTGTCAAATTTGACAGCACGAATTAAGACGTCTGTTGACGCGAGGAGCTGTCAGAAATGTACGGAACCTCTGATTAAATTCACACGTTACGTGTTTTAATAACATACCGGAAGACACAGTATGCTATTAATAACATGTTAGTAAAGAGGTGTTAAGGTTTTTTTTTACATATTTTACTAAAAAAGTATCATTTCACATTCCTAATTTAATTTCTTAATTCAGGTTAAGAAAAAAAATTACTGTTATTTTCTAGTGCGTAATTCTAGTGATTTGACTGTAGGTACTTAATTCCAAAATTCAGTTTCTTTTCTACAAAGTAAGACTCATAAATCTTCTATATATATATATAAATAAAAATCAATTGCTGTTCGTTTGTCTCGTTAAAACTCGAGAACGGATGGGCCGATTTAGCTGATTTTGGTTTTGAAATGTTTGTCGTAGTCCAGGGAAGGTTTGAACGGTAAGCAAACGGCTGAACCGATTTGGATGAAATTTTGTGTTCCTGGAGCGGGTTATAGTAGCGAGGCCGAAGGCCGAGCTTTACGCGTACGAAGTAGCGGGTATCATCTAGTAATGTAATAAAATTATTTAGTTGCTCTGAAAGTTTTGTTTTTAGGCACCCAAATTTTAATTACAACACTAAACTTATAGAAATATTTTATCTCAGAAAATTAGGCATTTCATTGTCATTTTGTCTACTATACTTACTATAACTTTTCTCGTCTATAAGATTGTTGAATTGAAACGAAGAACGTAGTTCCAGAGTTTTTTTTTAAATGGGATATTTGTCATCTAATACTGTTTTTGGTTTTTTGTTGTTTTTAATAGTTCCTGGCCATGGATAGTCCTTCAGCCGAATACATTTTTCTTCATCGATCCTTCTTTCTGCAGTTAAATGAGTCGTAGTCACAGTCCAAGTCACTCACAGTAAGTCACAGTCAAGTCCAATCATGCCCTAGTAAAGTCGTGGCAACTTTACTACAAGCTCTTCGGAGTTTTGGAAACAACACGAAAAGACACGTTTCACTACATTATATCACTTGCCCACACTCTTGCTCGTAAATCAGCACTTAATGAATAAAACGCCACCATTTTTATGCATTAACACTCGAAAATAATACAATGCAGCGACATGATTTTCTCGCGTTCCCGCCAAAACTCCACTGTTTTTGGTTTGAAGAGCAATGTTACCAGATAAATTACTAGTCATGACGAAATTTGACATCTAATATCTCAGGGTGACGAGCGTAGTGCAGTACGGCCAGGATATTGTTCGCAAGTCCACAATAGGGTATTTGAGTACTATTGGGAAATTGTTTTAAATAATTTCTTACTATATTTAATGCACACCACATTAATATTTCCTTGAGTTCTGTCGTATTTTTGGTAAAAAGCGATGTGAAAGTTTGAATGAAGAAAAAACGCGCCATAACGCGATTTGGATCACGTGACATATCTGACGTCACTCCAAAGTAAACAACAAGCAAAAGAAAGCGATCAAAGCATAAATCTAGTAAAAGAAGGGGTTTATGTAAGAAATATCTGTGGTAACTCACTTGGAAATAGCTTTATTTCACTGTAATCGAGATGAAAATGCACATTAGATCTCGTATTTTACTTCGGTATGACGTCACAAAAGTTGCCACCGATCAAAGTGTTTCGCATCACGTGGCCAAACTTCAAAAAAAATTAATGTTATTTTCGATATTTTTTTGCTGAAAATACACTTATTTTAGTCTAAAAATAAATAGATATGCTTTTTTACGCTGCAATTTATTAGGATTATATCAATTTGTAGCATATTTTCAATAGTCAAATAGCCTATTCTGGCAATTCTACTGTTATAGGCAGGCGTGATGGTTATACCACCGGGAGAACGTCTCGCTCGTCTCTTCACTCTATAGCATTAAAAAAACTGTGCTTGTACTCATCAGACCGCACCGTGAATATTATTTCATTGAAAATCTTATATTTTTTCAGATAAAAAAAAAAATGTATTCTGTTTAACCTACACCGGACATCGTTGATTTTAGCATCAACCAAACGGACTTTCTACCGGCTCTGCACGTCAATACGATTTTTCAAACCACATACACCTTATCTATTTGTAGTAATACTCAAATTCGATTGGTTAGTGTTTTGTGGAGTGCATGGTAGTGCATATTGGATCACATCTGCCAAATTTGCATAGAACTGACGGATTGTCCTGTCCGCCTAGGGACCCCTGACACGGTGGATCTGATACGATGACCTACTGGCCAGTAGTTAGGGGTTGGGGTGGTAATACGAAAAAAAAAAGAAAAAGTAGGTTGTTTCTTTTTGTATGACTATAGTGACAAATAAGGAAAAAAACATATTCAGCGGGCAGCGTAAAATCTGCGATAATTGCTCAAGACGTTGAGAATAGTAGTTTATTTAACAGAGTACAATGGAAGAAAACAAGACCAGCAGCGCCTGTATCGGGTAACTTATTTATTTTACATAAACGTAAAATAAAGGCATGTGCCATTTTGGCCTAGTTCATACAAGGAGAAGGCGTGTGGGAAATGTCCTCAGCCTTTATTTCACCATATTTTACTAAAAAGTAAGTAAGTTCGTATAGGCTGAGTGTCAGAGATAATGTGCCGCCCGCAGGCCTCTGACATGGCTGACGGTTGTTGTTATAGAAACTAGAACAAACAACCGGGGCCAACAATTTAACGTGTCATCCGACCCACGGTAGCGCTCAGAAATAAATGCCACTCACGGTCACCCATCCGAAGACTGACCGGACCGTCCGTTGCTTAACATCGGTGATCGTTTAGAACACCTAGACAAGCTACGCCACGAGCGCTACTATATTTTACTTATCTACTACGAAAACCGTCTCCTCCTAGCGCATTACGTGATTTTTGCCAGTTTAGCATTGATCGTTGGACTGGAAAACTTTTTGTACGTGTTTCTATAAATGTACTTATTTATGTTACAATTATTCAATGGGTACTAATTTGAATTCCATGTTTAGAATATGGAGTGTTTATGAATACTTTAAAGCGATAAGTAAATTATCAAAGCACCGCGAATAAAGCATGAAATTGTTATCATGATGCTTTTATTTTTTGGATTTTTTAAGAAGATAAAACGAACATTTTTGAAGCTCTTGCTGAAAAATAAATGAGTTATATATTTATTTAATTACATTAAAAAAAAATGTAATTAAATTAAATAAATAATTGTAATGTAATAAAATTAAATAAATAATTGTAATGTAATTAAATAATATAAATTCGTTTCTAGATTATCCGCAGGATTTTAGACAATTTCGCTGTACTTACATAATTATTAGGTGTGTAATTACTACCTGTGTTATTTTGGCTACCAATTTTGAATTTTCTGGCTTTAAAACTAGTTTCTAGTTCAATGCTTCTTTGATTGGTTTTTCTCTTTTCTTGTACAGGTATAACAACACATTCAAATTAATTTTATAAGTCTGTTTTAATTAAAATAATTAATGTTGTCTCACTTCTGGCTAAAGGTCTCCATTTCCCTTTTATTTATTAGATTATATTTAGATAGGTATTAACTGTTTAGTAAAAAGTCTGTAAGCAGTGTTTTTCTCACTGCGCCATTTCAGTTTAGGACGGATGAATGTCATAGTTACATTTTATTTAAAGTAAGTTTATAAAAAAATATTTTGAATCCAAACCGATAAGATTTATGACTTCATAGAGTCACTTGCGAATTAACGCAATGTTAGGTTCTCCCTTAGGTTCTTGGATAGGTTTATTTGGGATTTATATCCCAAATAAACCTATCCAAGAGGATAACCTGAAAGTGATGAATAGGACCTTTAAATTAATTTCTTTAATTTAATATCTTATTTAATTTTAAGGTGATTTTTGTGTTTTGTTTTCTGATCAGGGCATTCTCAATTTCAATACTATTATTAATATAACTATTTATTATTTTTTAACAATTGTATTTCAATTATTATGGATTTTAATATCTGAAATAAATTATTAATAATAATTATTATTAACCACTTACATGCAAAAACATCTGTTTTTTAACTTGCCTAAATAGTTATTGACAAAATTTGCAATAATATAATCATAATCATTTATTTGTGTGCATCACGCAGGCGGATTGTTTACACTTTCTTTGCAGAAATATGTGAAAATTTGCGCAAGCAAAATTTCGAGAGTACTTTTCTAGGGTGGCATGAGAGAGAGCTAGATCCTCCAAGGGTGGCATAAATAATCAACAACGGACTTGATAGTTTAAAACAGCGGCAAAAATAATTGTACAACATTTCAAACATATGTTTTTATTTACAAAACCATCCTAAAATCTATTCTAACATAAATATTCTACTATCTAATAGCTTTATAACAATAGTTATACACAATACTGTCTCTAAGTTTTACTTACTAGAACTTGGAATGTTTGGACATAATACTTTCGTTGGCAAGATGATAACTTAAATACTAAGTCGGCAGGACGGATTATACTGGCAAGAATTACTTAAAAACTAAAATGATACTTATCAAGTATACAGTAAATGTAAAAAAAACTTGTAAAGCGTAATATTTTTCTAATAGATTTCAAATTAATTGCAATTACATTTGTGTATATTAATTCTACTACAAAAATAGTAAAACACTTCACAAATCCTTAAGTTCAATTTAGTTCAAGCTACTTTAAAAAAGTAACATCATAAAATAAGCGTAAAATTTTCAACGTAACTTAACACGCCGTAATTCAAAACTTTATCATACTTAATCTGAAAGTTTTAAAAGCTATATTTAAATTGGTGGTAACGAGTATTAACCGGTACTTCTTAGCTATACAATAAATATCCCTGTAACACTAATTTCTACAATGATTTGGCAAAAAATGTGGTAATATACGGTTTTTTTCTAACTCCGAGTGAAACATTCACAAACAATGTACGTTATTAATTCACTACAATTAAATAACTACTAAATACAAATGGTTTACTTCAACTTACTGCAATAGTTCATAAAGAGCTGCAATATAAGTCTGCGCCATCTGAAGGGTCTCATACTTGGAGAGTTGTCGATCAGCACCCAAAGACGGCAAGTGTCCACGAAGTCTGTCAAAAGCTTTATTCAAATTCTGCATGCGCCTTCTTTCTCGAGCGTTCGCAGCAAGTCTTCTTCTTCTAAGAACAGCGGTGCTGGTGGCCCTGCCCCGTCTCTTTCCAGTCTCCATCTCGGCGTCTTCGGCACTGTCTTCCAAAACCATGTCTCCATCAAGGCCACGGTACGCGATGTGAGTCGAATCTTGAAGGCTTCCATCGATGGACGGAGTCGGCTCCAAACTCGACCTTCCAGAATCAGGTGATCTCGGCCAGGATAAGTAGCAATCTTCTGTATACTCCAGCATCACATCGGAGGGGAACATCGAAACGTCTTTTTCGACATATTGCAATCGGTGTCCGTAAGTCTCGGCGGTCATCGCGAAAATAGAGGAGAGAAACACAGGTGCGGCGAGCGAGGCGTCCCACAGGGGTCTGTTTTGGGTGCGTACCTGTTCCTCTTATATAGTTTCCCGATTCGCGCGGCTTGGCTACGAGGTAGAAAGAGACGGGCGGCGATACGAGGGGGTAATTTAAGGCCAATCATCATTAATTACTCGGTCCCTCAGGGCTGCGTGTGCCGATATGTTGCGCGTTTGACTCCGCGACCCTTATTCCGAGGGGTTGTAAATAGTACGGTATTGTATTGCATTTAACCTTGACTGTGTTTGGTTGGCAGTTACGGAATTGTTTTTTAGCTTTGAGTTTGTTAGTAACTTTCAAGATAAATATAAATCAACGAATTAGATAAAAATATAAAAAATATTGCCCATAAATACATTTAAGGTTTTGATGACGTGCCGAAAATGGTTGTTTATTTATTTTGTGTATTTGTTTGTTATGTTTTCACTACTGAATTGTTTGAGAAACTAGTACATAAAATGAAAAAACATGTAATAGTTAAAAACCCTAAAAAAAGTTCAAGAATAATAAATAAATAAAAATAAAGTGCCTACTAAAAATTGAGAAGTAGTCACTTTCAGTTTTAGGTTTATATTTGTAACAATTATAATTATAATAAATAAATGTGTAGATACCAAAAAAACACAATTATCATTTTTGACACAGGGAATATTATCTTAAGTAAGAAAAAACTAAAATAGAAATGTAGAATCTTCGATAATAAAGCAAAGAGAATTTAACACTACGTTAAGAGTCTTCGAGTAGAATACAAAAGAAAGTTCGAGACATAAGGCCGCATTACACTGTTCAAGTAATTTGCTAATCACAGTCTAGGTACCAAAAAAAAGTTGCCAGCATTGTCCGTAGTCGTCAGCAGTGAACCGTGGACGGCAACTGGTCACCACCCGACACCGCTGTGACCCGCGAGTGCTCTTCACCACCCGAGTGGGGTGAAATTCAAGACAATTTGGTAGGTGGCCGCCTTAACCACTGCGAACAAATAGATGTGGCAATTAGTATGATCGTTTTTTTTTCTTTTGCAGGGTTTGTTTTACTGCACTACCTTGAGTGCAGTAAACAAGAAAATAGTAATAACTTAATTCTGACCGTCGACGCCGGATAATAATAAATGATTATGGTATAGTATAAATAATATTATTATAAACGCGTTTTCCGAAAATAAATCTACTATAAATTTATTTTCAGGAAGGAAAATCCTTAAAGGTTTTTTTAGGCACCGTTAGAAAAAATTGAGAAATAATGAATTTTAGGAGCAGATTGTATTTAAAAGTTTTTCCACATCTTTATTCAGGCATAATGTTGATCCATTGAGTCAATAATCACTTATATTACACTAGCTAGGCCCCACGGTTTCACCCACGATTCTTGGGATAAAAAGTAGCCTATGTTTTATTCTGTTTTGTTTTTTTATTTCTACCTCTATACCAAATTTGATCTAAATCCCTTCAGCCGTTCTAGCGTGAAGGAGTAACAAACTTACACACACATACCAAACTTTGGCATTTATAATAGGAGTAGGATTAATATAGGACACCATCGAATTAGTTGAAATGCGCTCTAATTTCTGGATGGCGCATTGATCGGCATAATGTTTCGCACATCCACGTTGATTGTGGATTCATCTTCGTTCTCCCGGTGGTCCAGTCATTTTCCACCGCCACGCTCCTGAGTGCAAAATCACAGGATTTACCTCTTTCATCCTTTTTGTCCCGTCAATTTATTTTTGTAATTCTAAAAATAAGGAATCAATTATTTTTTATATCAACTACTTTTATCTAACTTTTTTATAAATTATTTTAAAAAAACTAGCATCACCACTCACTTTTTAATGTCTCAAAGTAATAAACACACCATTGTAATTGGATTTTGTTATTACTCAAAGTTCTGGATATAGCTTCAATAGTAAATGGCTTTATCTTGTACCATCAGGAGATTGTACTTCTTTTAACGTCTCGTCACTTAATACAATCTATTTTTACACCATACCATAAATATTTTTTCTAAGATCACTTTTACGAAATCAACATTCAAAATGGATTAATTTAAATTTAACTAGTTCTACTCGTATTATATGACTGTATTTATTTATTTATTTTAGACGCAATTATCCCACTACAAGAATCAAGTGTAAGAGAGTATTAATGCTATACAACTAAAGATAGAAATAATATAGATAAACAATATTTGAATAGTTTCTACAAATATTAAACAAAAATCAAACAACACTAGCAGAAGATTTTGATAGCTGAAAATTATGTCATCCACCCACAAAATACTCGATTATAACTATTCGTCAAGAAAATAAAAGGCTAGATGACTGGTTTTTTTAATTCTCCTATTAAAATATGGCCCACAAATATAGCTGATTAATGAAAAGAAAACGAAAATCTGATTAAAAATAGGCAACTTATAAGTATTTTAATGTCATGCTAGACAGAGAGGCGAAACAGCATATCGTGACGTCACTTCTCTGTACGCCATATAAATTATATTCAGACAAGTAAGGCGTGACGTAATTTTTTGTTTTGTGGGACAGGGACAGAGTTGAGTTGAGTCAGAACATTATTAACCGATTTATATATTTTTTTTAATAAACATACTATATTAACTTAAATTCTTCATCTAAGCTATTGGTTTCAACGATATAAACATCAGTCATTTACCCTATTACCTACGATTTAGCTTCTATCGAGATACGTTTCCAATAAATAGTATCCGACCGAGTGGAGTATTGTTTTTACCACAGTTTCACGGCTCATTTGACCAGGTAACAAGGATCCGATTTCGCGAACAAAAAAAGGGTTTGTGAGACCGAAGCAAAAAGGCCGAGTACGAATTACAACTGGATGAATATAACTCAAACAACAGAAATCATATAAATAATTGAAACTTTAAAAGAATTTAATAATTAAGTATTTTTTTGTAATATAAAAGTAACGTACTCTCTATTTGTAGCTCAAGTCCTTGGAGGGTTCAGGTCTCTCTTGGGTATTCAAATCTTACAAGCAAAAGACATCAACGCATTTGTGTGACTTGAGAAAAACCTTTTTTATATACAATCAAGTGGATTGTTTTTCTCAAGCAAACTATGTTTAAGCGCGTTTTTTAAGGAAATGAGCCTTCTGTTTGTGTTGTTTTCTTTGTCAGCGAGTAGACTGGGTGTGGGTAGGTATATGACGTACTTAGTTGTCTCTATGACCCAGATGTCTCAGATTACTCGAAAAGTATCGAAATTAATAACTTTAAGTTTTACGGCCGGTCAGTCTTCGGATGGGTGACCGTGAGTGGCATTTATTTCTGAGCGCTACCGTGGATCGGATGACACGTTAAATTGTTGGTCCCGGTTGTTTGTTCTAGTTTCTATAACAACAACCGTCAGCCATGTCAGAGGCCTTCGGGCGGCACATTAACTCTGACACTAGGGCTGGCCACTCAGCCTATACGAACTTACTTACTTTTTTAGTTTTACTTTTATTACTTAAAGTAATTTGACTAAATAACATTGATTTTGCGAGGGGCAACTTTGGAATATAGAGGTGTTAATCTGAAAAGTGCACCTTCACTTTCCATCCAAAACATCGTTAATTAATAGAGTGCATTTTTTTTTACCAAACCAAAGAACCAAAGTTACCGACATAGCTCGCAAGGTTTGTAAGTTGAAGTGGCAATGGGCAGGCCACATCGCTCGAAGAACTGACAACCGATGGGGAAGAAAGGTTCTTGAGTGGCGACCGCGAACCGGAAGACGCAGCGTAGGGCGGCCTCCCACTAGGTGGACTGACGACATTGTAAAAGTCGCGGGCAACCGGTGGATGCAAATGGCAGGTTGTCGTACAGTGTGGCGGTCTAAGGGGAGGCCTTCGTTCAGCAGTGGACGTCTCCGGGCTGATGATGATGATGATGTCTTTTTTTAATATTTCGTTATTTTTATTTATGCTATAGTTATGTAAGGTACCTGCTACATTTTAGGATAAGTTGGACAAGTGAACCGAGCCAAAAGATTACTCTTCCTCAGGATATCAATAATCAACTACAGCTCGTGTGGCCCACTATCGATCATGTACAAATTAACATAATTTCACAAATTTCATAAGCAAACAATAACAAAATAAGGGACGCTTTATGAATATTTATACTTTAAACAATAGGGTTAAATATTGAGATGTTATGATAAATTGGTCCATCTAATGACTTATAAAACATTTTGAGTTTGATGTATTTGCCGTTTTAATTAATAATAATAAATAAATAATAATTGAGAACACGATTATTATCAAAAAATGGTGGATAAGGATATATCAGAAATATACTGAACTTGCATACGCTAGCCTCTTCCTGTGTTAAAAGATAATGAAATATATTGATAAATAATTAAAGTGTGCATGAGTATGTGGGTAAAGGTGTGAGTGTGTTGGGTTACATTTGCAGACCCCATTGCCAAGTTTTATATCATTTAAACAACTTGGCTTGGTCCACAGTTTTAGATAGTCTTCCCATTAGTGGTCTACGCTAAGCTACAGTTTAAGTTATCAAATATAAATTATTGGCATTTTTTTTGTTGCTAAGCTATTTAGATAAGTGAGCCTGTTATTAAAAATTACAAACTGTCTAAACATAACATTATCTGATTACCTTTCTTTGATTTACCCTTGATATGACATTTATGGTACCTAATTATTCGCCTATTATTCAATGTACTATGGGGTTAGGGGTTTCGCGTTTCGCATCTTAAGAAAATAGTTTAAAACGATAAAAAAACGATGATATCATTACATCACTGTGATTCCTGAACTCTCCCGTCAACTAATCGGAAGCGAACCCGGAACGACTCTACGTCCATAGAGTAACGGTTCATAACCCTTGTCTGACATATCCGGTTACTCTACAACTCCGCTTTTGATACTTTTTTCAACATTTTTTGTAAATTTTTCACAGTCAACTTACGTTGGTGTCCCGTTACACAATACGGTATCTATTTTGGGAAAGTAGTGATTCTACGAGTTAAATAAAAATAGAGTTCTTTTTTACCGAAGTGCCTTTAAAGTTGTGCCTTTTGTTAGTTATGTTTAAAATGTTGTCGTCTAATACTACACTGGGTTATTTAATTTTTCATTGCAAAAATACATAATCATACAATACTTATGAAAAATTAGAGCACTGAAAAAAGTAACCCTGTATATAAAACTTAATATAAAAGCTAACGATTTGATGGCTTTGGATGTGATCATCGTCATCAGCTATAGGACTTCCACTGCTAAGGCCTCCCAATAAGAGGGGTGTTGCCATAATCCCCACGCTTGGCAGACGGCTTGGGGATCGTAGAATGGTCACCACCGTTAACCAAGAGGACGCTGCTGCCCGTCCTCTGGTAGGTCTGGTTGCAGTTTAAGGACATACCCAGGTCCAGGTTGGATGTGATCATAACCAGAGCTAAATCACGATTTTTTAGTGTTTAAGTTGAAAAATGTTAATTACAGATATAGTTATGGACTTACACAAAATACACTCCAACCACTCCACCTTAATAAGGTTCTGACAAAACTAATTAAAACTATGGAATTTTAGAGACAGTCCAAATTCAAATGCTCAAGTCACGCATTTTTAAATTAGTATCAGCATTATATTATTCAGGTTAAAGTAGCTTGTAGCAATTTTGTATTTATTTTAAATGTGGGAAAAATCCAAAATGGCCTAGATATTGAACCAAAACAAATTTTATTAAAATTGATCATATATATTTTAGCTTTTTAGGTTTTAGAAAACGTGATTTTTAATGTTTAGAAAAAAATACTAATTACTTTACTAAATAGACAATAAATCGGCATTTCGATTAGCTAGAACTAAGAAAATAACCACTTAAAAATTATACTATTAGATAGAATATAGTTTTTTTTAAATTACAGTATTTCTTTTTTATATTTGTAAAAACAAAGATAAAACTACTAAATTTAGCAATTCAAGCGCTCGCGGTTTCTCCTCTCTCTCTCACACGCGCCTACCTTTTAGTGCCTATCGTTTACTCGCCTGGACATACCTCGCAATAAGCGGGCCTTAAATAATCCACGGGTGCATGGTCACTATAACTGTGGTCATTTTCTTCATTGCTTACCGTCATTTTGTGTCGTTTCCAAGGAATGCCATTGTGTAAGCTAGATCTAACAGCAATCTACGGTTATACGAAACGGACCTAGGCAGTTCAAATCATCACGGTAAAAGAAAACAACTATAATGTCGTGCTAACTTAATAAAATCTTGAGTATTTTTTTTCTATAAATGTATATTTTGCATAAAGCCATTTTTTTTAATAAAAACAATAAATATTTTTTGCGTGGCACTTCTAGAAGCCACGGTGTGCGGTAGCGTCTTGCACTTTGTCGGTTTTCTTTAAATGGTTATTTTACCATTAATACCTCTGACACAGCTCGATGATGTGATCGTACTACCTACATAAGAAACGATTAAGCTCTACTTAAAAAAAACAGAATGATACAAAACAGAAAGATAGAAGCAGGAAATTAAGGATCGAAACAATTGGAAACTGACCACCTACATGGAAGCTGCCAAATGACACACAAACACTCTTTTAGACAAACTGTTTAGCGAAATTATAGGGCGGCACGAGAAGCTGTTAGATTTGACGCCACTAATGATAGATTACTTGCTACTTGGGCGGTGTGTGGTAGCTACGACTGCGAGGGCACAACATGGTGTAAGATAACGTAGCTAGATTGACCTGACAAATTGCAGAGCTAACATCTCTATTAATACTCTCATTATACTTTCTAAGTTATAATCTCGTACTCATCGTTACTCCACCAAACACCGCTCATTCCAAATAAGCTTAGGTAGATAGATAACTGAAATATTCTACTAAACACCTACTTGTAAGATATTATTATTATTTTAAAACTAAAAATACTTATATGTAAGCTAAGTCAAGCTCTGCGAAGAGTAATTAAAAGAAATAGAAATAGCTTATTACCAAATAGAGTAGTACAATTTTTACTTAAATAAGGTACACACTTAAAAAATATAAGCATGATATCTAAAAAAAACCAGTAGGTAGGTACTCTATTTTGATAACGTTACGGCATTGTGTTGATATCTAATTAAAGCAACAACCTTATCTGCATGTAAAAAGACAATTATTATAGAGTGGTAAAGTAATTAGAATTTTTACTATCTGTTGCAATAAGACATTTTTGAAATAAAATCTTGTGAAACTGAACAAAAAACGGTCTTCTATCAATCTCGCTGAGAATACTTGATTTATTTTAGTTTTCTGGTGGTGTATGTAAATGTATTATTTAAAAAACACCAAACCGCCTGGGGAAGTACCGTAATACTTTTTCCAGTTATTCAACTGCCAAGCAATAGTGTGCGAGCATCACTGCGTTTCTGTTTCGATTTGAAGGGAAAATGTTACCATAGAAATGAAGACATTGCATGCATTAAGCAACATGAACAGACTTGACATCTAATATATCTCAGGGTGACGAGCGCAGTGCAGTGCGGTGCAGTATTTTGTTCTGGCACTGCTGCAGTTTTGGACTGGCGTGATGTTTACCACCAGGAAAACGTATAGCTCGTCTCATTACAACATTTTTTTTATTAAAAAAAAAATGCATTTTATGACCCAATTCCAATGTGTTAATATCAATGTACATTGTACAGTATAATATAGCATTTTGTGTAATTACGTATGAACTTGACACTCATTGGAAAAGCTTTAAAAGAAGTTGGTCAATATTATCCAAAAAGGGAAACGCTTTTCAATTCTTTGCGAGCTTACAAGTTTTGCTCCAAGCTGTGTAATCTTGTATTCTGTATTCATACATTTTGTATGTAGTTTGGTATGAACATAAATGCTGATAATAGCGTAAAAACGGGAGCAGAAATCGTGGCCGTTTTTCGGAACTTGCACAATAATGTAATGAGGTTGGTATGAGTGGGTCAAAGTTGTGGTACTTTCAGTTCAATATTTTGACGAAGGAAAAAATCATTTTTTTTAATCTAGAGTTGGCTCGTTTACGCGTGATAAAAAAGGCGACGAAGCTTAAAAAAACTACATTTAGCGTTTCCCATACAGTTTTTTTTCGTAAGAAAAGCCTATAACTTTTGGAGAATTTATTTAAATTATTATGATCAGTTTTTTTCATAATTTTAATAATGACTATTACTTATGTTGATTTCGACATCTGAACTGCTCCACAAACCACGTGCATAAATAAACCTGCAGACACTTCAAATTGGTTAATATTCTGCTTTCTATATATCTTATTGGTATGTCTAATGTTCCAAGATAACTTAGCATTTGATGTTCCATGTTCCGTCCGTGCGGTGTTAATTATGCCCTAGGGCTAAAATCAACACTTTCGATTTCGGGAGCAAAAAACATAATCGTGTGTATTTTAATCTTATTAAAATAATCGATCTACCAACAGATTTGACTAGGCCGAAGATTATAGTTATACAGGTTATTAATTCATACAAGGTTATTTTTGTTTAAATTTTATCTACTCTGATTTATGCTGGTAATAAAAATTCTCTATTGCAACTTACTTAAGTATAGTATACATACATGGAGGTGCTTTATGGAGTACACTGATCTCTCCTTAGATCAGAGAACAACAGATAGCTTTAAGATTTGATAGGATAATCCACAAAGGCCATGAAGGACGATCATACAAAATCGATAAACAGTTAAAGATAGGATTTATTATTTTATTATGTCCAACGCATAATCATGCTTCTTCCGTTTTCCTATCCGTTATTTATGTTCATATTAAAACACTAAATAAACAATTAGTTTATTTATAAATTTATAACAAACATCAGAATAGATAGACTAAAACCGCGTAACGAAAAATGCTGCACAGCAAGGTTGCCCTGTACTTCTTAGAGTACGATATAATCATGATAAATTAAATTTGAATCCACTGAAAATGCAACTCTTCAATGCCAATATAAAAAGTTTTAGCTAAATTCCTAAAGAGCAGACTTGGTGAACTTAGCAGACCCATTCCCATATGTCTAGCTTAATCTTGGACCACATCGTCGCTTACTAACCAGGCAAGTTGATGGTCAAAAGTGGACTTATAACTACGTGTTTAAAAACTACTACTGGAGACGAAAATACTATTTCTTTCTTCCAGGCACCAGGCACCTCTCTCCTGACCTTAACGTTACAAAAACGAAACAAAACGGTACAGTTCCCCTTGCCACAGGTAAAAGAAATAATAAATATTATTTATATCAATGAATAGGGGTCATTATTAAATATTATCCGAAAGATAAAACCTCACGCGATCGGAATAAAGGGTCTTTTGAGATGAAACAGCGGTTTTGAAGTAACCACCTCAGAAATAAAAGCTAAAATTCGAAATTGCACTTTAGGACTATATCACTATAAAATGTTACAAACTTTTCTTCAATTAGTGAAGATATTTATATAGATTACTTGGAGTGACAAGGTTGTACATAGAAATGTAGGAGATTTAACAGGAGAGGCGGAAGTCCTTGAGCGCGAAAGAAAGGTACTTGTACATAAGTAAGTATTACTTTCTTCAAAGGCACGGGATGCTTTCTTTAATCATAAAGTATTGCAAGTCGTTTTGCAGTGAAAGTATTTTCCTTAGTTGTTAGAAGAGGTTTGACAAATGTTTAATGCTTTGTCCCATGTTTTAACTGGGTTAAAGTTACCAGTGTTTGTGCATTTCAATTTTGCAGAAATTATTGGTAGCTCTTGGTTGATTTTTGTGTTTGACTCTGCTGCAGAGTCGCCTGGGAAAGTACCAGCTTTGCCAGTTATTCAACCGCCAAACAACAGTGTGCAAGCTTTACTGTGCTTCGGTTTGAAGGGCAATGTTACGAGAGAAATTACTAGTCATGACTAGATTTGAAAGAAAGAAAGAAAGTTTTTTTTTTGCATCTAATATCTCAGGGCGACAAGCGCAGTGCAGTGCGGCGCAGGATTTTGTTCCCACGCTCACAATATTGGGAGTGCTATTGTTATGGGCAGCCGTGACACTTACCTCCAGCTGAACGTTGCTCTCGTCTCGTCAATACATTCTATAAAAATTGTCTTAAATTGTCTAAAAATGTTCATACATTATAATTATTTTAAAATGTAGAGTATAAATCAGCAGCCGCAGAAAGAACAAACATAAGATAACATTTAAGCACCTTTAACTCAACCATACTAATCATCGATAAGAACAAGAGAAGAAAAAAGACAAAAGAGACCGCAAAACTAATAAATGACAAATAGATGCGCAAACAAGCGGATTTGCAAGTCAGTGCGCAGGCGCCCTGACCACCACAGCAAGAAAAAAAAATCTTTGTCGCAAACCGCACGGAGGTCCTATTCAAAAAGGTTGTAGATTCGATTTCGCTTCTTTCTAAATGAAACCTTTTCACTTCGGAGATAGGGGTTATTGAGTAATCCATTTTCTGATAGAAAAATTTCAAAAAAATATTTTTTGTATAGAATTTTTGGTTGTGAGCTTTAAGTTTAAAGAAATAAAGTTCAAGTCGTTTTTAAAAAGTGCTTTACATTTTGTAAGTAATTATAACGCTTTGTAGGCAAATACTGATTTGTCATAGAGCGAAAAAAATGTAAATTAGGTAGGAACCTCTGTTATAATAACAAATATTGTTTTTAATAACTTGCGTTTGCTTCGATGACAGTTTTGGGTTGTAATTGGTCTACTTTTCGGCTTTGAAATCTACCTGCGTGATATAAGTATTTTGACAAACTTTTCTTGATCGGCAGCCTTTGAGATGTTTTTTTTTAATATCTTTTATACAGCATGGGTATATGGAAACTATGTAAGTGGCATTATTATATCAGCACATAGTTTATCGAAAAATACGTAGTAGGTATGCAATTATGTAAACGATAGATAAAGTAGTTTTAATTTACACACGCTAGACTCTCCCGCTGATCCTTTTCTGTGATATTCCACGGAAGAAAAATCAAATGGTAATATGCTATGGTGACTCCACGGCTGTTTTGCAACCAACTCCACTGTTGCGTGATCCGCCCTTTCAAAAGGTTAAAACGTCTGAAGAACCGCCTTATCACTGCCTTACTAAATGGACAACAAAGGGTCGTAGCGTCGCACTATGGAAAATGTAGGTCTGTATCGGATCAAAAATCAATAACACTTTTGTTTCTTAAGATAGATCATTCCAATTTCGCACACATATTAAGTGATGTATAACGCTATAAACACAATGTGTTTTGTTATAAAATTTAATTTATAACTTTTTGTTAATAAAAAGGAAATTAAAAACCGTAAAAGACCAAAAAAAACTATTCTTTTATTAGCCTATTTTACTATTTACTATTTGTAATGTGTACAAATATTAACTATTTGCTTAACCCAAATTTATAATATATAAATATTAAAAAAATGCTTACATATATCAGCTACCAACGAATTAATTCAAACTACTGTTTGTAAGAAATAGGTACTAAAAAATAATTTTAATTAATTAATTAATTATATCAATAATACGACAGGCATTGTTTTAAAATTAAATACATTTAGTGTATTAATACATATTAAATATAATAATAATAATTATTTTACAGATGATAATTTAATAAAAATCGCAAATTTAAAACTTGATAATCTACAAAATACTCTCAATGAGATCTTGAAACTTTGCATAACAATTGAACTGATTATAAGGGAGGGCTTGAACGTTTTAAGTTGTAAAAATAACTATTATATTTTAAAATAATAATAAATAAACTATACTTTTTAAAATTGGTCGATATTGCTTCTACTTCGTCGTGCAATATTAGACATAAAAAAAATATGCCAAACTAGTAAAAAAAAAATTTGTTACTGGAGTTTCAGTGTAGTAGAGGTTTTATACCATTTCATGTATGGCATTTTTTTTTATTGGTACGACGCGTGACTTGTGACGTTTTGAGGCTATCGAATGTTGCATTTGAAATGTTTTTATTGAAACAAGATTACTCATCTCCAAATTTTTTCATTTCTAATATTTTGTATGCACAATTTGGGCAAACAAGGTGATTAAGTCTGATTACTGGGTGCGGGTTCGATTCCCGATTATAGACATTATTGGTTAGAATTTGGCGGTTTCCAATCTACCCCGTGTAAATATTATGAATGACGGTAGAGTTTTGGTTTTTTAGAAGTAATTTGGCAGCCTCGCTGAAACAAGCGAACATTTGATAAACGTACGAGATTTTTTTATAAATAAAAAATTCTGAATAGTGATAAGTGCTATAATCATTATGTTTTATCAAATGGTTAATTTTTTTGACATTATGGAGAGAAAAAGGTTCTTGACATTGAAACAGTAAGACCATTGAACCATTTACTCATTGATCATAGTCGAGTGAAAGTCAGTGGGTCCATTTAAACTTTTTTATGACAAAACAACGAGACTGCAGTGCGAGTACCGTTCTTGACGATCGTTATATTTGACATTTAAATCGTAGATTTGACATTTCGCCATCAGCCATAAAACACCCAATGCTGGATGAAGGCCTTCCCCTTAATAGAAGGGTGTTGCCACATTGTTGCCAGATTTGACATTTAAATCGGTATAATTAGATAAAACTCGGTATATTCTCAAATTCGTCTAAGTAAATCTGCTATACCGACGCGTCAAATTTAGCGACATAGAACGGTACTCGCGCTGCTGGTCTTGATTAAAGACTACATGCGGACTATATAGTGGTTTACAATAGGCTAGATGTTTTTTTTTAAATTGTCTTATTAAAATGTGGCCCATAAATATAGATGATTAATGAAAAGAAAATGAAAATCTGATCATAAATAAGTAACTTATAAGCATTTTAATATCATGCTAGACAGAGAGGCGAAACAGCAAATCGTGGCGTCACTTCTCTGTACGCCATATAAATTATATTCTGACAAGTAAGCCGTGACGTCATATTTTGTTTAGTGTGAAAGGGACAGAGTTGTCTCTAACAAAAACTTTAAACTCTCATTATATCAGAACATTATTAACCGATTTAAATTATTTTTTCAATAAACATACTATATTTACTTAAATTCTTCATCAAAGTTATTGGTTTCAACGATATAAACATCAGTCATCTACCCTATTCCCATGTACTTACCAACTAGGCCAAAATGTCCTAAGCCTTTAGGCATTTGATAAAACAGCATGCATCATTACCGCATAGCACAAGAATACTTAAGAGAAGCGTCGTACTAAAAAATCTTTTCAGTGGATAAGTAAATAAGTACTAGGTTTCAGCTCAGGTACTAGGTCAGCTCACCGTTCCGTTCAGTCAGTTTTTTCACCAAAATTTATATTACAGCAAAATTTGTACATTAAATATTTTCTTTTGATTGTAATTCTCTACTTTCGACCCAATTAACTTTATAAAACTCCCAGAGTAATCATCTAAACTTTTATAACCTACCGAACTTCGTAGAAAACCTATAATTACCAGCACAGCAGCCAAAATCTAACCATAAAGTAGCTATAGCCATAAAATAGTTTTTTAAAACAAATATGGCGGATAAAAAAGCGCGCCGCTACTTTTTGGCGCCGTTTTTTTTTAATTTTTTATAATTTAACAAGAAATGATTAAGTAATATTGTAAAACCAACAATGGGCGTGAAAATGTTTTGTTTTTTCCTAATTTTGTTTGGCGCTTATTGAGGATCAAGCATTAAGTTATTAAAGCTTAAGGCTAACGGCTTATTAGGCTTAAGTTATCTCGGGTCGACTTACATTTTAGAATATTGGATTAGGGATGGATTACATTTAGTGAAAACCAAGCCTTTCTGTTATTATTTTAGTTATTTATAAGGTAAATTTAAAGTTATTTTCAGTACTAGTTCTATGAGTAGGTATTGGAAATATGTACTACTAGGCCATTTGTTGTATGGGAAATGTCCTAAGACTTATATAATCATTATTTAATTTTATTCGATTATCTTTGTTTTTAACGTTGGCATTATACTTCGTGAGTACATAATACCCCCTTAAAAGGATGCTAACTGAATAGGACTAACCCTATATAAAGAAATAATAAAAATGATATATTTACCAAAGTCTCTTTTCAACAATTGCAGACAAAAATCAGATATGTAAAGTGCTGGATATAATATAGGTACTACACGGACCAATCTGCAATCCTCGTCCGTATCAATAAATAATGATAGTTCAGTGATTACCTACCTACTTGGAAAAGCAGCAGTTACACACTCAGATATTTATTATATTTTATATGTTATGTACACCACCGACCAAATTGAATTTGCTGCCTTTATTCCAGTCCATCCAAAGGTTTCCTGGAAGAAATCGCTTAAGGTGATAAGGCCGCCCCTTGTACTGCCAGATAATGTACCCTGATTATTTGTAAGTTGTTTTATATTTCTGGTGTGCAATAAAGTTATATTGTATTGTATATGTTTTTAATGTTCAAAGTAGGATTCGAATAATCTGAAATACTTGCAACAAAAAGTGGGATGGAACAATATAGCGCCGATCGCTTCGGATCCTTTAATTGGGCTGGCGAAACAGACACAAGAGGCGCGCGCGCATCTGATCTTAAGGCCATAGATTATGCATTTGGTACAGAAATTAGTTTCGTTTGAAAGTACACGTTATTAAACTTATTTCTGCCAGGGCTGGTACCAATTAGTTCTTCAGAATTTATGTATAAACTTAAAAAGCACACCACTGATGTGTGTTGTTTTCTGGGAAGGAAAACATCGGAAAGAAGTCGACGTAAGCGCTGTAACTGAGGTTTGTAAGCGTACTCCAGGTTTCTAAGGAACGCATCAGATGGGTTCCATAATTGACATTTAAAGCCGTTTGATCAAACATTAATTGCTCGAAAACGTATACTCGCTTATCCATGAGATAAATGGTGTAGTCAAATAACACAAACAAGATGCAGATGCAGTCCGGAGACGTCCACTGTTGAACGAAGGCCTCCCCCTTAGACCGCCACACTGTACGACAACCTGCCATTTGCATCCACCGATTGCCCGCGACTTTTACAATGTCGTCGGTCCACCTAGTGGGAGGCCTTCCTACGCTGCGTCTTCCAGTTCGTGGTCGCCACTCAAGAACCTTTCTTCCCCATCGGTTGTCAATTCTCATGTAGATGCAGAACTTACTGCCTTGCATTACAAATTAAATGTTACTATGGGGTCAAACTAGACTACGCAAAAATTCAATCAGCTGTTCTTGAATGACATTTTGGTATGGTATAACTGATATTATTTCCACAAATTCGTAGTTGACCCTGTCCCGTTAGTAAAATTTATTCACAATGATGAGTACAATAACCTCCTGTCAGCTTAATGCGTAACTCTGTATATCTGCTTACTTAATAGTCTAAATTAAATTATATTTGTCCCTTCTATGTCCCTACTCTTTGCCCGCAACCAATCACCGTTGTTTGATTTACGACGCGAGCCCGCCGGATGTTTGTTTAATCGATTATCGTTTATGACGGTAGCGTAGTGTGAACGCGCCTTAATATTGGTGCGGACGCGCCTTAATGTCGGTGTGGATGCGCCTTTATTGGTGTTCATAATGTGAAGTAAGATTGAGTGTGAGCTTTGGCGAATTTATTTTTGACTTGTTGATTTTTGGTTTCTTGTAATATTATCTACTGATATAGTGTTATATTGTTTTTCATCACACTTGCTCGTAAAGTAGATCACACGCGTGCTTTTTACTTTACATTACGGCACTTGTACTATAATAGGTATAACCCGGTAAAGTCAAGTTTGTACGTGACTGCAATTAGACGTACGTATACGAAGCACTCTTAATATAGCCGGGTAATACTTACAGTTTTTTTGTAATACCAACAAAGAGTTCTTATGCCGCTGAAGTAAATGTCAACCTGCGCGCGCATTACTGATTTGGGCGCCATTTTCCGCAAATGTTTGTTGACGTTTTCGCTGTTTGGTTGATTATTATCAAAAAAATATTGTTTTTTCCTCGCAAGTGTGACGAAAACAGTCGTATGGAACTCTTGTGCTATTAGTCATTACGCTCTCGGCTTCCTTATCGCGCTCGCCTGCGGCTCGCGCGCATAATACCGCCTCTAGTGTAATGACCAACATAGCACACTCGTATCATAATGTACTATTATGTGACGGTAAGCTGTTTAAAGACCAGGTTCACATTACTAGTACCGCTCGTAGCACTAAGGAAAAATACATAGTACTTACTTCATTGCCGCTCAGTGGTTTCACCCACAGTTCTACGTGAACCTATTTAAAAAAAACATTTTAAGCCTTCGCGATTTATCAGCTCGTGACCACGGTTTGAAACGTCGAGGTAAATAAAAATTAATGGTTTTGTGGGCGATTAAATCCCAAGATGTAGTGATAGGACTCTACTGTAGAGTCCGCCTGGGGAAGTACCACACCTTTGCCAGCTATCCAACCGCCAAGCAGTAATGTGCAAGCATTACTTTGTTCCGGTTTGAAGGGAAATGTTACCAGAGAAATTACTGGGTATGAAGAGACCGATTTAACATCACTGATATCTCAGAGTGACGAGCGCAGTGCAGTGCGGCGCAGGATTGTATTCGCAAGCTGACAATTCTGGCACTGCTACTGTTAATGGCAGGCGTGACGCTTACCACCAGGTGAAAGTCTTGCTCGTCTCGTGCCTTGAACGTATAATATATATATATATATATATATATTATGTGAACCTGTTTTTCTGGTACAAAAGTAGCCTGTGATTTTATAAATAGAATATTAGGCATCTATATTTCTAATTCCACTCAAATTCGTTGCAGTACAGCGTGAAAAATTTGTAAATATACTTCCACTCACAAACTTTAGCATTTATCAGTATATCACTGCAGTGGCAGGACTCAATTGCAGAGTCCACCTGGGAGGAGGTACCACACTTTTGCCAGTTATTCAACCGCCAAGCAGTGGTGTGCAAGCATTATTGTGTTTCGGTTTGAAGGGCAATGTTACCAGATAAATTACTGGGCATGAAGAGATTTCTAATACCAACTAGTAAAATAGAGCGTTCTGCACCAAATGTTGCCATACCCTGACAAGGGTCATATGTATTACTGTAATATACACATGTTACTTAAGACCTGCATGTAGCCACATATGTTGCAATAAATGATTGAGTATTGAGTATTTGACATCTAAAATATCTCAGGGTGACGAGCGCAGTGCAGTGCGGCACAGGATTTTGTTCGCAAGTTAACAATTCTGGCACTGCTACTGTTTGGGGCAGGCATGACGCTTACCACCAGGCGAACGTCACTCTCGACCCGTCAATACATTTCATAAAAAAAAACGTAATGTAAAGTGAAATAAACACATTTCTATGATTATTATGTTAAATAGTTCTACACATATTATTATTGCAGCTAAACATACATAGTTTTAGAATGTAGTACAGATCTATAAAATGTAACTTACGAGGTAGCCTTAAATCATTGCATTCAGTTTTGTATGTTTATTAAATAAATTAATAAATAAGATTACCCTTCGTTTAGCCATTATTACTGTAAGTTGCATAGTTCTTCACCAAAAAGCTCTATATAGCTGCACTCTAGCTGTCTATCAATCTACAGAGCAAACTACACACTTATTCACAAACTGCCCTCAAAAAACAGAAAAGCGATGGATACCTAACTATAAAACATTCGACATAGTGTCCATATGGCACTAGCTAGATAATTATCTGCTAACTGACCACCTCACGTCGTCGCAGGCTCGGTCACCGTGACCATTTGAATATCACCGTTATAATACTACTATCATTTCCCTACATTATACTTACCTACCATCCTTCCCGAACAAGCATGATGTATATCCACTCACTATGCTCGTAACATTGTTCTATACTGCTCTATATTGCTATATATTGATATTCTACAGAATGTTAATAAAAAATACGGATATGATCGGATATAGTAGTACTCATCGCTGTGAACAACTTATATTACAAGATTATAGCTAGCGGCACGTATCTTTAGCGCTGAGCGAGGGGTACCTCTCTTTCACTCACCCCACCCTTACCCTATGCGAGAAAGAGAGTCACCGCTCGCTCACCGCTAGACTTACGTGCCGCTACTTATACCAATGAAACCGTGGATAAAAAATCAGCTGTTCCATATTAAAATCACGATGAAATGTATGGAACAGCAGTTTTTTGCGATTTCAATGTCGTTCAATAGTAGAAGTTGTTCACAATGATGAGTAGGTACTATTATATCCTAGATTATGTCCGTCGTTTAAGTGAACATTCTGTATAATTATTGCTCTACATTTATTATTCTATATTGTTCGATGTTTCTGTTTTAGTACGTTCACTACCGAAGCTCCCTGAACAAGATTCTGAAATAATTGCGTAGGATTCAGGTCACGCACTCTACAACTCCTTTATTCACTGGACTAACTATGACTTTCCAAATACACGAGAAATAAAAGCAGCTCTTCCTTTGAAAATGTTTATTAAACTCAGCAAACTGTAAACTCATTTTTTTCTCGAGAATTTTAGTAGGCAGAGGTTAGCTATTGTTTCGAGAATCTATGGTATACAACTATTTAACTGCACCAGATACACCATGAAATGTAAGGTAGTTAGGTACGTAGATGAAAAAATTATTTTTGAAAATATCTTTATTACAGCATAAACTTATAACTTATACTTTGATAATCTCTACAGTATAAACTTATAACTTATACTTAGATAATCTCAACAGAAAGGTAAGTATGTCGTCGTCAGCCATAAAACGTCCACTGCTGGACGAAGGCCCTTTATAGAGGGGTGTTTGCCATAATCCCCACGCTTGGCAGGCGGCTTGGAAATCGCAGAATGGTCACCACCTTTAACAAAAAGGACGCTTCTGCCCATCCTCTGGTGGGTCTGGTTTAAGGACATACCCAGGTAAGTATGTATAAAGTACAAAATCGCAATCGTAGGTTGGTTTGAATAGACGAATTGAGGATCTTTCAATGTGCTGGCTGAACATCGTAATTTTCGTGATCAAAAATCTGTGAAAATATAATCCTCCAAAAATTACTAAGAAGATTTTTAAAGGATAACCCTTTATTTGGAAATGACAGAGACATTTCTACAGTAACCCTAAATTATATTAACAAAAACGAATTACTCTAGAGCACTGACCTCTAATTTTACAAGTACGCTGGACTTCATATTGTCGATAGAAAATTGAAGCCATTTGATTTTCGCCATTTTGATGCGGATAGCCAACGTTCAAACTGCTATGGTTTGAGCGTCCATGGAACCAATATTTTATTGACACAAATGTCAATTTTAATACCGGAGACGCTCGAAAGGGCGCTTCAAATCGGCACAAAAAAACTGTAATTTCCTAGACAATATTTAGTCCAACGTACTTTTATAATAGAGGTCAGTGCTCTAAAGGCATTCATCATCATTATCAGCCAGATGACGTCCACAAAGACGACGTCCACGTCAAAACTCATTATCCAGGAAGAAAATAAGGGATTATATTTTGTATGGAGAATCACAGACCGGATTCCCTCTTAATATCTGCTAGGTCGACCAGAAAACCCACCTTTTTACCCAACATTATTGACCATCTAAATAGCAAGTAATGCACGTAATTGGCTATATCGTGGGAACCACGCCACCTGCCACCAAGCTTACTATACAACGTATAGTTACGTACATGTATTACTTCTTTACCATCTTTCCCATAAGGCACGGTCACCCACCGTGACCTCACGACCCATGTCACTTGGTGTTACCGCCTTTTGCTGATGCCAGATAGACAGATGGCGTTGTGAAGCCACAGACGACTATACTATCAAAGTTGAGCTTTGCAAAAGCAGATCTTATAAAAACATGGTTTCAGAGCATCATTTTAGAAATCTCTTTATAATATATATTTTTTAATATCGTTGGATATTTCACACAGCGCCATCTAGCCCCAAACTAAGCAAAGTTTGTATGTATGGAAACCAGATAGCTGTTAAAATACTATTTTTTTGTAAATAAGTATTATACCCAGCCAGACACAGAACAAACGTCTATGTAAGTCACATAAATGTTTGGCCTGGGTGGGGATCGAACCCAAACGAACAGCTCTGAAGGCAGACATGCTACTAACTGAGCTATAAGGCAGTTTTAAGTTCTATAGTTAAGATTATAAGTGTGATAAGTCAAATTTTTCTATATTTTTTACTTATAATAAAATAACTCACCTAGAAATAGTAAAAAAAAAATGTCTATTTGTCACTTGGACTTATTTTCTAGAAACAACAAATTTCTAAACTTTCTAGAAAGCATCCCTACTACTTCCTGTTCCTAGCATCCCTACTCTTTTTGTCCCGGCTCCGAACCCACTCCCGGTGACATATGGTGCATCGGTTACCACGTGGCACCACACCTGACCCGCCACACGTGCTGGGATACGTTTTTATACCCTTGAGATACATTTGATTGACTTTTTCGGTGATGATGTTACTTGTAATAGGACTACTTTTTTAGATTAGACTTGCGATGCTTTTTTATGTTGATTTAATTGGAAAACATCGTTTTACCTGGGTATCTCCTAAAACTGCATCCAGAACCACCGGAGTACGGGCAGCAGCGACCTCTCGGTTAACGTGAGTATTCTGCGATCCCCAAGCCGCCTGCCAAGCGTGGGGATTCTAGCAACCTCCCTTTAAAGGGGGAGTCTTTCATCCTGCAGTGTACGTCTTCTGGTTATTGATGTTGATGTTGAATTGAAATAAATCCACAAATGGACAAGAATAAATAAAGGGGTCAAGTGCGAGTCGGACTAGCGCAACGAGATTTCGTACTATCACAAGTTCTTTTTACCATGCATTTTCATTCATGTTGCGCGGATACTTTAGAGCAATACCATATTTGTGACCACAGAAAAGCGAAACCCCTACTTCTTAGGTTAGAACGGCTGTCAAAACAATTTTGTTAAGCAATTGTATGGAAAACCGCTGTCGCCAGTTGCACAGAAAATTGTATAGAAACTACGACGAAAAAATGCCAATCATTGGTTGGGCATTTGAAGTAAAACCAGCGAAATGCTATTTTGCATCAGATTAAAATTGACCTAATTGCGATGCAATGTGGTTTGGTTTCCTACGCGTCTATTTAAATTGTCTTTTTGAGTATTCTCAGTCTAAAAACATGTATACTGGTAGAATTGTCATTAAGCGCTTTTGCACTTAATCCCGACTAGCGCGGCATTTCCATTCTATTCACTTCTCTCTTCAGTATTTTATAGTACAACATACTGTACATTATTATCTACTAAAAGCTATAGGTCGGTATCTTATTAAATTTTTCGCACATGGTGATAAGATGCTAAAGGCTAACCTACTATAGTAGAAAGAGAGCGAAAGGGAGAAGCGAAATCAAATAACTTACTAGCAGAACATCTATTGTTAAAAACGTAAAATTAAATGAAAATTTTAGTTTCAATTCACGCTCTATAAATTACATAACTACGTAAGAAGCAAAAATCAAGTGTGAACAGTAAACTAATACGAGGAGTAGCGAGCTAGAGAGGTAAATTAGTATCAGTCTCTCTGATAAACTCTGCAGCGTGAGTACCGTTCTTGACGATCGTCATATTTGACATTTAAGGATCGACAAGTTGACGGCTCGAACTCATCGGTGGGCGCGGCTAAAAAGCATGCTCTCTTCATCAAACAAACTGTGGGAAAGGGAGAAAGAAAGATAAATGAGCGCGCAAATTTTTTTTGTCGACCTTTGGCTGCAGTAATGTGGTTGAATAAACTCTGAGTTAATTTATTCCAACTTAAGTTATTTGAAATGTTTATGGACTAAACTATGCCGCTAGACAAATTATTTTAGAGTTTTCGTATTCCTTATGTTATTTATTTACGTCCAATGTGGCGTTAAAATTGAGCTAAAATACAAGATGTTTCCTGGCTCATAACTTTCATGTTTATTAACTTTTTATTTTCGTATTAATTTACAATCCTAGATAATGAAGAGATTAATCGATATAATACTTAGTCTTGGACCTACAAAATTACATAGTGGAGTAGAAATACTACCGCGTTTCTGTGGAGAAGTGACCAACTTGTCTACTCTTAATTCGTGTATTTGACATTTAAATCGGTAAAATTCGACAAAAATCGGTATACTCCTAAGTAAATCTGCTATACCGACACGTCAAATTTAGCGACATAGAACGGTACTCGCGCTGCTGATGAGTCTAAGGTTTGAATTCGTCTTACGCTTACATCAACCGCTGATTTTCTTACGCGCGACCAACGACGTCGGCGACCAACGATAGCGTAGGAGGAATTTTATTTAAAAAATTGAAACTAATAAAACTAATTAATAAGGACTTAATTCTGCGCTCAATGTACTCTGGTTTTGTGCTCCACTCCCTTTTTGTGATTATTCAGCCTGTGCACTAAAAAAGGATTACGTACCAAAACATAAATGCTTATGCTTATGCTATGCATATGCTTATATATGCATATGATTAGAAAATAAAGTGTAAAAATACCTACCATTAACATTTTTTGTGATTTATTTTATGCTACAATAGTTTTATACAGGGTTAGTTCTAATCAGTTAGCGTCATTTTAAGGGCATATTCTGTACATCCAAACAAACAACTTTTTTCAAAAACATATCCGAGCGCCTGGTCGACGCGACGCGTGATCAAAATGCTGGCGTTTATTTGGCTCAACGCATAAGCATTGCCATCCAGCGTGGCAATGCCACCAGCATGCTGGGTACGCTGCCGACTGGTAGTGGGTTTGAGCATTTGGATTGTCTCTAGACTTTCATCGGTCTGGATACAATCCTTTTGTTTTTTGTTGTGTAGTAGGCTAAGTAGTCTTTGTAGTTTGTTGTAGTTAATAAAAAAAAAAACAACTTTTACTATGGGGCCAACATTGAAATCGCGAAAAAAATATCAGTTGTTCCATGCAAAAAGTTCATAGACCTTGGGCAAAATGTATGGAACAGTTTTTTTTTAACAAATTAACGATTTACATGTTGTCCCCATAGTAAAAGTTGTTTGTTTTGATGTACAGAATATGCCCTTAAAAGGATGCTAACTGATTAGAACTAACCCTGTATATTATCATAGTTTTCTTACTTTCATGGTATTTTTTTTGGAATACCGCATTACATAAAAACTACCATGAAAATAAGCTAAATGTTCTATTGTAGAAGCGATGGTTACTTAACTTTCCACCCCCCAATGTAGAATTATTTTAATTAGCCAACCGATTCGGGCCGTTAGGGTGGCATATGGTGACCTATGGAATGTTTAGTAGCTGTTTTATATTTTCATATACTTACGGAAGCCCAGTAGATTATTTTACTCAAATACTCGTAGTATCCAATCGCAGATATCGTCTTAACTACATAAGTTTTTGATAAAAGTTTATATCAACTGCATCTAATTACAAACTTCCCATCGGAATCCGTCTCATCCTCCGGGATTGTGTAAAATATTTTATGACAAAATAATAGCATCCCGGTATCATCGAGAAAAAAAGCTAAATTATAGGAAAAAGTTGGGATCGGTGCAGGTAGCCGGCGGGGGATGGCTTTAATGTTGCGAGCAGATCATCGTTCGGAGTCAAGGGATGAAGTGGTTAGGAGGCGCTTACTTTTATTGTATCAGTGCACCATAGAAAAAAATGTAAGTACCTACCATCATAGGAACCTTGTCTTACCGAAGTCTATTATGTGGAACCACTGAAGAGAGATTTAGGGCCTTCGCTTTTCTGTGTGTGGAACGGTCTTACTTATTTCTGTGGTACTTACCTTCTAGTACCTGGACCTGGGTATGTCCTTAAACTGCAACCAGCCCACCGGAGGACGGGCAGCAGAGTCCTCTTGGTTAACGGTGGTGATCATTCTGCGATTCCCAAGCCACCTGCCAAGCGTGGGGATTATGGCAACACCCCTCTATTGGAGGCCTTCGTCCAGCAGTGGACGTTTTATGGCAGATGACGACGACTTACCTTCTTTCAGGTACCTACTTGTACGGGGAGCTCTAACGCTATCCCGGAGAAAAAAAAAAATTACGGCCATAAACTTTCAAACATACGGCAGACGATTCGACGCAGACGTTTATAAGGAAGACGGCATAAGCCCTGGAATTTAAACAACCTTTGACAATTTGGTTTCATTTTAGTTCAAACTCTAACATTTTAGCTCGAACCCTTAAATAATGTTATGTAACAAACTGCAATTACAAACCTGGAGCAAATTGTCTGAAAGAAACACTGGTAAAGGAAAGGAATACACTGAACTATCAATAGAACTCATTGTAGTGAGATGCAATCTATACAGGGTTAGTTCTAATAAGTAAGCATCCTTTTAAGGGCATCAAAACAAACAACTTTTATTATGGGGCCAACAAAGAAATCACAATAAAAATTGCAGGCAGTTCCATACATTTTGCACAAAGATTGATGAACTTTTTGTATGGAACAGCTGTTATTTATTTCGCGATTTCAATGTTGACGCCATAGTAAAAGTTGTTTGTTTTGGTGTACAGAATATGCCCTTAAAAATATGCTAACTGATTAGAACTAACCCTGTATATACAATGTGTAACAAAACGGTTCAACAATACTGAAGGGTATGTATGTACTCATCATTATGAACAACTTTCATAATGGGCCATTCCTGATATAGCGAAAAAAAAACAGCTGTTCCATACATTTTGTCCAAGGTCAATGAATTTTTTGTATTGCTGTTTCTTTTTCGCTATTTTAGGAATGGTCCATAGTGAAAGTTGTTCATAATGATGAGTACATACTACCCTTCAGTATTGTTGAACCTTTTTGTTACACATTGTATAATATTATATAGCGTAGCTAGTCATTTAAAGATTTAATTTTACAGTGAAATACAACGGAACTACACAATGAGTTATCTAATACTATAAGAATCTCTGTCCTGACATAATGACTGACAGATAACGCACAGCCCAAACCGCTGGTCGTACAGACTTGAAATTTGGAGGGTGTATTCGTCTCGATGCGGAGGGTGTACTAAGAAAGGATTTTTTGAAATTTGACCCCTAAGGGGGGGAAACGTTTGTATGAAAGTCCTTTGTTTTTGGACTTTTAGTCACGAAATTTTTTATTTGGATAGTTCATTTAAAATAAAAAAATGCTGTTTTTTTGACAGTGACGATATAAGGGGGGAAAGGGGGGGGGTGGAATGTTGTATGGAAAGTTCTTTGTTTTTGAAGTTTTGATAGTGATGAAAATTAATATTTGGGTAGTTCATTCAAAGGGGGAAAGTTGGGGGGAGTTGGTATATTTGTTGAATTGGTAGAGTCGGTAGAGTAGGTAGAGTCAGTAGAGTCAGTAGAGTCGGTAGAGTTGGGGGAGTTGGAGAGGCTAAAAAAATTGCTCGGGATGATTTAAAGTGGTGAATTTTGGGAGCGGGCCGAATTTCTTCCGTATGCGGACGAAGTCGCGGGCGACCTCTAGTTAAGTATAAATATGAATACGCCTGCATTGGCAAGCTTAAGCAATAGACGCACAACTGCGTTGCGCTGCTGGTTCAAGTTCTGAAAATGTTTCAAACAAGTAAGTTTTTTTTGCTTATTTTTTTAAGAGATCTTTATTTGAGATTTGCCTACGTTATAAGTATCTACATTAACAAGACTCTGGCATCCAAAAACTCTTACGTCTTCTCTCTCGGGATCGATTATAAAGGTGCGACAAACTTGGGCTTCCAAACAAGGGTCGGCAAAAAAGGTGTCAACTAACGGAGTATCATAACTGGGACAATCGGGAACTCGTTATCTTGATCGCTAAATAATGACGAAGGCATTTCGCTTCCAACCCTTCACCAACCCATTATGACACGTTGAAAAGTGGTGTTTTTTCATCCCGAAGGAAAACTCACAGATAACTAGCTGTAGTATTATCTGATGTATGTATGATGTGTATTTGAACCTTTATCTACGTGCAACAAGCGATATTGACTTTTATGTTGCAAAAATAGCTTGGGGATGTAGGACGTAGGTAATTCATCATTTCTGCCCGCCTAGCACGCAAGCCGTAATAAAATGATATCCACTCTATTTTCCCCGCGAAAACGTGACAGACGTATCCATATTCTAGCTTTATCACGTTCCCGCGCGGGACCAATTAATAAAAATAAGACCAATTAGTCCTCGGCACGTGCTAGGGGGGCTGGTGAAAACGTTGAGCAATAATATACAATGTTTAACAAAAAGGTTGAATAATACTGAAGGCTATGTATGTAGGTACTCATCATTATAAATTATGAACAACTTTTACTATGGGGCCAAGGTCGAAATCGCGAAAAAAGTCTGCTGTGGTGTAGCGAGGGTTTCAAAGGTACGAGACGCAGAATAACTTTGCTGTCGAGCGAAACACACAACTTTTCACCTCAGCTTTTTTTTTCATGAAGTCTTCGTCCTGGCTAGTGCGATTATTCTAAAAATGAAGTTGGCGCATGCTTGGAGGATCTAGCACTTTCTCTCTCTCTCTCGCAATTAATCAAAGCTAACATAAAATAAGTATTATTTATACTTAGGCATTTTCAGTGGACTGCCGGTATAAAAAAATATTGAATAGAAAGGCTCGAATTTTAAATACTCATTCCACACTAGAGGATAAAATGCACTTTTGCACTCAGATTTCGAATGATAAACAGAATCTTTCATCATCATCATTAGCCCGGAGACGTCTACTGTTGAACGAAGGCCTCCCCCTTAGACCGCCACACTGTACGACAACCTGCCATTTGCGTCCACCGGTTGCCCGCGACTTTCACAATTTCGTCGGTCCACCTAGTAAAAGGCCTTCCTACGCTGCATTTTCCGGTACGCGGTCGCCACTCGAGAAACTTTCTTCCCCATCGGTTATCAGTTCTTCGAGCGATGTGCCTACCTTTTGCCACTTCAACTTGCAAACCCTGCCGAGCTATGTTGGTGACATTGGTTCTTTGGAGAATAGCCTCTTTCCGAATTTTATCGCGCAAAGTAACTCCGAGCATAGCTCTTTCCATTGCCCTTTTGCGTGCTTCCGAGGTTGTGAGGTGAAAAATATTAGTTTGACTAGAACAATGTTTTCAATGTAGGGCAGGGTGTCAAGCCAGTCTTAGTACCGACCTTCCCTGCCTTAATAACAATTTAAGTAAAAGCTAAGTAAACAAAGAACTAGCTCAGACAGTTCACACAGATTAAACATTCTATAATTATGTGGCACAGGAGAGGCGCTTACCGTCAGGCGATTTTTTTCAAGGTATAAGCGAAACGTTTTTGTTGATCACGCCATCTATTCAAAAATTTATGAAGCTTTGTTGCAGACATCAAGCTTATTTTCAGTTACACGTATCTTTTGTATGGTTGAACTTTACCCCTAAAAGACAAGGTAGTGTTTAAATGTGCCAAGAGATGGCAGTAAAAGTGTGAAGTATATAAATAATAAAAATGTTTTAATATTGTACTACCTATCTCACTTCTCAATGATTAGGTAGGTATTTTATTTATAAAATAAACAACAACCGTTGATCACATTATACATTTTTGTTATCATTAATTTCAGTCTTATCATGAAGACAAAAATATTATTATTTACAACACGTAGAAAATTATTGTAGAAAACAAAAAAAACTACTTAGGTACACACAATAATAGTTATTCTTTATCCATTAAATTGCATTTCTGTAACAGCAACCAGCTGAATTTTATTACCTACCTTATTATTTTTATTTATTGCAATAAAACGGTTATTCTTGCACTTTAAAAGAGCGAAACTGTAAATACATGTATTCTGTAAGATATGGTAAGAGCGTAGAGATCTTTCAGTCTAAACAATAAACATGCATACCTACCTTTCCACTAAACAAATGTATACCAATGTATGAACCACAGAAAAGCGAAGGCCCTACTCTTAGGTGTATGAACAGTACAGTAACTACAACAAATTTTGAAGGCTTTACTAAAAACAGATCAAACCAGAGCAGATCTTACTAAAAACTTCCTCCGAGACTAAACATGTTGCATTGCAATTCATTCATAGACCGCAAAGAAAAAGTCAGCTATGTGTTTAGTAAGCTTAGATCTGTTGTGTATTGTCGGAGTAATGCCGCTGGCCCACTGCGGCGCACGCTGTGCACAGCCACGCGGCGCATTTTGGTTGCGTGGTTTCGTTTGATTGCCAACGTGGGACTGCGTTTCCACTACAGCACACACTATACATTAATACTAACCCACGACTTTGTTCAACTATAGCGCAAGTGAGCATCCCTACGTCCGTCCCAGTTCCCGCAAAGATGCTACGCACGCTTCCATGTAACGCGTGTATAGCGTTGACAACGTTGAGCTGCGTGGGCGCCATATTCCAGGAAGACACGCGTGTAGCAATGACGTCATTATAGTCTTGTATTCGTGCGTAGCCTGTCCGTGGGTTGCAGTGGACGTTATCACATACATTTTCTTGGAAAACGAAGCTAGACACACTTGCGTAGCCTCTCCGTGTGCAGCAGTGGGCCAGCGGCAACTTTTAGAATCATTCGAATCAAATTTTCGCACCAAACGTAATCTTTCGAGCGACACCTAACTCGTGCGATTACAGACGTCATTGTCGAGGTGACCTTGACTTGACCTTCTAACCTTTTTCTCTGATCTGTAATTTTTATTGTGTAAACTGTGCTCAAGATACCTACTTAGTAACACTGCGGTAATCATTATAACGAAGATGTAGTTAGGTGTTTTTTACCGCACTTTATTTAACTACTGCGCGTGCCATCTGGAGTACAAAGCATTCACCACCTGATTTTCAAGAAAATTCTTGTTAAAATGGGTGTATGCCGGTCGGATCCCATGAAGAGATACCACATGGGATCCGTTTTATTTAGAATATTTTTTTATGCCGGTCTGATCCCACAATTAGTCGAAAAATTGGGATCCATACTAAAAAATAATATTTCATTATTTTACTATCCCGGTCTGTCCCACCTATGCTTTTAACACATTTAGGTACAATTAGCAAAATAAAACTTTTCACATAATTTTCTATGATGTTACATACATTTTCAAATAACTATACAGAACGGCAGAAGTTCTAGGAGGTATGAATCTGCTACATTGAATTTTATCCTACCAAAAATCTCAATGGATCTCCTTCATGGTGTTGAATTCTTTTGTTATTGTTATTGAATTGAATGACGAGATGAGCAAGACGGTGCCTGGTAGTAAGCGTCACGCCTGCCCATAACAGTAGCAGTGCCAGTAATGCTAACATACATTAGGAGTAACTATTGCTTAATCTAGGCCCTAAAACCCTGACTATGATCCGACCAGAATCGACAATTAGGTAGGGATCAGACCGGAAATTTACATTAAAAATAATAAGCGTGGGATCAGACCTTGGGATCCGAACGGAATACACCTTAAAATGTATATATAATAATATATACATTTTAACATATACGTCTATAAGTCTAGAAGAAAAAGGCACGACTTTGTATCTACTTTATAAACAACACGACTAACCTAAAGGATGTCCTCAAATTATTCCTCACGAATTAAAATACCTCATTATTTATCACTATACGTTTTTTTTTTTTTAAATCTTTGGAACGAAGTTAGATATCTGTGCGTAAGACCAATAGATGCGGTGGATTCAAATACTTTACGGGAATGCAAAAGTCAATTTTGAAAAAAAAAATGGATTACAAGGTGATATTATTTACTTACTTGCTGTAAAAAGTACATGCACAATCAGCAAAAGAGAGCATATTTTTATAAATTACTAGCAGCACTCCTTTGTTTCATCCGCAAACTTGGAGGATCTAGCTCTCTCTTATATAATCAAAGCCCGCAAAGGATTCCTGGGTTAAAGGTAGCATAAGTATTATCAGGTACCTCTATGCCAAATTTCTTACACATTTATAAATTAGTTATTATATAATATTATACAAGCTGTTGTTTTGCATCCCCGTCAAATATACCGAGGTAGGTACACTCATCGATATGAACAACTTTTACTATAGAGCCGACACCGAAATCGCGAAAAAAAAATTGTGCCAAAATTTATGGAACAGCTGTTTTTTTCGTGATTTCAGTGTTGGGCTCATGGTAAAAGTTGTTCATAGCGATGAGTATATCTTCGGGGATACAAAACAAACCCTTGATAAGGGTAAGTATAATTAAAAAATCTAGTTGCGACAATGGCTGACCAGAACATAACGAAAGAAAAGAGAGCAAAATCTCTCTTTTTATTTCGTTACTATATACGCCATGATCAGATTATAAAGTACCCATGTGATGTAAATAATAAACAGTTCTAAGTACTAGAAGTACTTAGGTTTGTGTACATCAGTACGTTAATCCTTTGGCTTCCATTGCTTCTCGAATTTTCCTCGGCTTGGGCCAAAACACCATAAGTATCGTGGTTCCTGTAATACAAAAAAAAACAAAAAGCTCAAAAAGAAAATCTAAGAACTACTAAATTCAGCAAAAATCTTTTCGGTAAATACAAATAGAAATGCGAAAATGTAGTTTTTTGTTTCGTCGTCAGCCATAAAACGTCCACTGCTGGACGAAGGCGTCCCCCTTTATAGAGGGGTGTTGCCATAATCCCCACGCTTGGCAGGCGGCTTGGGGATCGCAGTGTTACCACCGTTAACAGCCGATTAAGCCGTTAAGAGCCATGTGCAAACAGCACGGATGGAAGTTCGCATGGACGAAGGAAGGGAAGATTCTCATCAGAGAAGCTGATGGGAGGCCTGCCTTTCGTGTCCGCAGCGAAAGCGACCTTGAAGGGGCCTTTAAACAATCTGGTCCCACCAGTAAATAGAGCAACCATATTCAGCGGTATCAATCTATGCAAAATAATTCGTTTGTATGCAATCATTGTACTTGGGAAAATGTATCTGTTGTTATATTTGCTTATTTGTTATTTTAAATGGCTGTTACAAAATCCGTTATTAAGTATGTTTTTAAAACTTGTACTGGGTTATTATATTAATACTCTCTTCTCTGAGAACGATATCCCTAAGACATATGAACCATTCTTTTCCATGTTGTTAAATTCACACCAAGTGACAGTACATACATTTTATCTTTGCTTATACGCATTGTACATATATACACATTTTATTGTATATTTCGATTTAGTCTCAAAAATGTACACAAAAAAATTGCATTTCTACTATCATACCAAATTCTGCGGTATTTCAGTCATCAAATCGCGTTTATGCACACACATCACACCACAATCACACACACTCGCATCATTACACACCTTACATGTTTTCACTATACCAGGGAAACAAGATTCTCTCGTACACACATTACATAAGCTTGAAAATGGCTAATTCTAAACCTAAAAGTTTGATTCTTGGTCTTTTGAATGTGAGATCGCTTAACACTGGTAGGGATGAGCTGGAGGCTACCATAGAGTCTTATAAACCGGATGTGCTAGCTTTAAACGAGACCTGGATCAGGTCTGGTCAAGAGCTAGTGGCGCCATCTATTAATGGGTATGTTTTCAAACATAGAGCCCGAAAAACTAAATCAAGAGGAGGAGGAGTCGGATTCTATGTTAAAAGTTCTACACGCGCTAGAGTTCGGTCGCACCCGGAGTCAGAGCTAGAGCAACTGTGGCTGGAAGTAACACTACCCGGTAAAAAATTTGCTATTGGTACAGCGTATAGGCCCGAGAGTGTAAAAGTACCTACAGCGCTAGACGGACTGGCCGAATCGCTTAATGCCTTTGCGTACTGCGATTACACATGTTTACTTACGGACTTCAATATAGATTTGCTTACACCGAGCAGCCAGAGAAGTATAGAGCTTGTAACTTTCTGTTCACATATGAATCTGACTCAAGTTGTAAAGGAACCAACGAGAATTACAGATACCTCGGAGAGTCTTCTCGATCTAATAATGACAAATATTCCTGAAAGATGTAAGAAAGTAACGATATTTCACAACCCTTGTTTGAGTGACCATGCCCTAGTGCTATCCGAATTCAATGTAAAGAAACCCAAACTAGGTCCTCGTTACAAAGAGATTCGTGCAATTAACTCTATTAATATCGAACTTTTTAATGCAGAACTTAAATCAATTAATTGGGATCATTTAATTATCAATCAAGGTGCCCAAGATATCATAGATAAATTCAATGCAATAGTAATTAATATTTTTGATAAGCATGCTCCCGTAAGGCGCATGAAAGTAAATGCATTCCCAAAACCTTGGATCACGGATACACTCAGATTCATGATGTTACTCAGAGACAAAGCCCTGGTGAGAGCACACAAGCTGAAAACAGACTCTTCTAAGGCGTACTATAAAAGCTTAAAAAATCTAGTTGTAGGTGCATTAGTAAGGGAAAAAAAAGCATTTTTTACCCAGCACGTAAACAGAAACTTGCATTCTCCCAAAAAGCTCTGGAAACACATAAGATTGTCTGGTTCAGTAAGTAATGTAGAGACACCAAGCTTGCCTGATACTCTACGGAATCCGAATCTGATAAATTCTTATTTTCTTGATATTCCTGGTGGCAGTTGCGTTGACATTAATCTTTTAAATTATTTCGCCTCTAATAAGAAAACGGAGAGTTCCTTCTCTTTAGATCCGGTATCAGAAGATGTAGTCGGGAGAGTCATTCTTAGCATTCACACCAATGCAGCTGGTTACGATGGCATAAATGCAGAAATGATAAAGCTGATGCTTCCCGAAACCCTTTCTGTCATTACCAAGATAGTGAACTGTTCCATTCTAAGCAATGAGTTTCCGAAGTCATGGAAGCGGGCCCTGGTTAGGCCAATACCTAAATCAAGTTCCATAGAGCAGCTGAAGGATTTGCGTCCTATCAGTATTCTCCCGGTGCTTTCTAAGGTATTGGAAAGAGTAATTTTAACACAAATAGAAAAATACGTAGTTAAGGAAAATATTATACCTGAATACCAGTCTGGTTTCAGAAAGGGGTATGGTACGGAGACTGCGCTTTTAAAAGTTACTGATGATCTGATTTCTGCCTCCGACTCGGGTCTCACTAGTGTCATTGTTCTGCTCGACTTTTCTAAGGCTTTCGATAGCTTAAACGCAGAACTTCTAATTGCAAAGCTCTCATATTACGGTTTTTCTAAAGATACTTGCAAATGGTTTCAGACCTTTCTTACAGACAGAGATCAATTTGTGGAAATTGAAACTGACAGCGGAAACAGTGATGTTTCGGATATCGAAAAGCTGGGTGGAGGCGTCCCACAAGGCTCTATTTTAAGTCCTATCCTTTTTTCGTTCTTTACAGCAGATTTACCATCACGTATTAAGACTTGCCAGTACCACCTTTATGCAGATGACACACAAATCTACCACAGTTTTCGTGCGGAAGACACTAAAGAGGCTATGGCTAATATTAATAGAGATTTGGAGGAAATTCATCACTGGGCGGCTCAAAACTCTCTCATTCTAAACCCTAGTAAGTCCAAAGTATTAATAGTAGGTACTAAGACACAAATCAACAAAGTCATGTCTCATGACCCGAAACTTACCATCAATGGGGTTCAGGTACCTATGGAACAGGAAGTTAAAAATCTAGGGCTTGTAATGGACGGTGAAATGAGATTCGAAAAACATGTTAATACCAAAATTAGATCAGCTTTTTATAAAATTAAATTATTATACAGCATTAGAGATTTTATCTCGGAAAAAATTAGAAATTTACTTTGTGACTCGTTAGTACTTTCACCATTCAACTACTGTAGCGCCGTGTACGGCCCTAGGATATGGGTTAAAACCGAGAACGCTATCCAGAGAGTTCAAAATGCTTGTGCTCGATACTGCTTCAATATACCAAGACGGCAACACGTTTCTCCTTACTTAGTCCAAAATAAGATTTTAAATATGAAATTAAGAAGAGAGCTTCACCTCGCATGTACCGTACAGAAGGTAATTTGGAGTAAAAATCCTAACTATTTATTTGAAAAACTAACCTGGATGAAGGATATTCACAAGGCCAATACTCGTTCCAAACTGACAAACATTCTATCTTTTCCCATTCACAGGACTGCAGGTTTTAAAGGATGCTTCAAATACAGTGCCTCCAAAATTTGGAATAACATTCCACCGCCTCTTAGAATGAAAATTAGTAACATAACATTTAAAAAAACGTACAAGGCTACACTACTAGAACGACAAAAACATAATGTTGAAGCATCCTTTAAACGCATGAGGTAAACACACCCACAGACCCACACGCAACACCACACACACACAAACACAAACACACACACACGCACACACACAAACACACACACACACACACACACACACACACACACACACACACACACACACACACACACACACACGTATTCCGCAGAATTACTACCTAATATTTTGTATTTTTTTTCTCTGTCTATTTTTATTATCTAAATACATACAATAGCTAAATAGCTGTTGATAGTAATTTTTTATTAAACCCTCTTTACAAAATGTAATCTCGACTAACATCTGAGTTCGAGTAGAGGGGCAAAATGAAAACCAGCGCTGTTAGAATATTAAGTTATTCTTGCAGCATGAGCTGATTTTGTCCCTTTTGCCAAATAGTTTAGTCTCTTTTTAACCGACTTCAAAAAAGGAGCTTCTCAATTCGACTGTATTTTTGTTTTTTGTACGTTTGTTTCGCGTTTACTTACTCCGCCAAGTATGAATTCATTTGGATGATTATCTTTTTGTTTTGTAATTATATAAACACATAATAAAAACTAATTACATTTTGTCAATTTCATAATTATTGTATATAATCTTTTAAACCAATTTCGAGGAAGACGGAGGTTCTAAATTCGGTTGTATGTTTTTTTTCTCGTTTGTTACCTCAGAACTCCGTCATTTATAGATTAAATTTAGAAATTCCTTTTTATTCGAATTCGATCGGTTCAGTAGTTTTGTTTTTGAATTATAATAATTGTAAAAAAGGCGTCATCCAGGTAGTCAAAATTGAAGTCGGTTGAATACTAATTTTAAATGTTAAGCTTAATTATTGTTCTCTTGTTTATATAGCATTTACGTATATATATATTTTTTATTTGGCAATAAAGTTCTTTTTATCTTTATCTTTATCTTTATCTTAACCAAGAGGACGCTGCTGCCCGTCCTCCGGTGGGTCTGGTTGCAGTTTAAGGACATACCCAGGTCCAGGTTGGATGTGATCATAACCAGAGCTAAATCACGATTTTTTTAGTGTTCAAGTTGCAAAAATGTTAGTTACAGATATCGTTATGGGCTAACACAAAATACACTCCAACCACTCCATCTTAATAAGGTTCTGACAAAACTAATTGAAACTATGGAATTTTAGAGACAGTCCAAATTCAAATGCTCAACTCACGCATTTTTAAAGGTTTTTTTTTCAGTATCAGCATTACATTATTCAGGTTAAGGCTGGCTTGTAGCAATTTTGTACTTATTTTAAACGTAGGAAAAATCCAAAATGGCCTAGATATTGAACCAAAAATATTATTTTATTAAAATTGATCATATATATATATATATATATATATATATACCCACCGACGACGCCCACTGCTAAGAGGAAGAGGGTGGTTGCAGTTTAAGGACATACCCAGGTCCAAAGTTTTTTATTTGTTACGTTATTACTATACTTGAAAACCTCTAATTCTCTTTCTGTTTTAATTAAAATATGTATTAGTATGTCGGTTCATTAGATTCTATAGTAAAAAATAACATTGTTCAGCACTGTACATACCTTTTTGTATTTCAATGAATTACGTTTGATATGAAATGTTTTTTATTTTAATGGTTGACAGGCGAGGTGTTTGACTACAGCTCACCTGATATTAAGCGATGACACTAAATACCATCGTGTCGTGTTGACGTATCAATACACCCTATCTGGAAAGGGAACTGGCTCTCAAGGTGAGGCTGTCGGACCGTGGAAGACTTAAATACATCACACCTAATATTAATACAATGTGTAACAAAAAGGTTCAGCGATACTGAAGGGCATGTATGTACTCATCATTATGAAGACTTTTTGCTATCGAGCCAACCTTTAAATCGCGAAAAAAAATACAGCATCCTTCAGTATTGTTGAACTTGTTACACATTGTATTTCATGGCCAGAACACACCTTAAGCTGTTTCTTTGCACTAGATTTTTGACTTGTAGGTGATAGCTAGCTAACCGAGCAGCCGAGCTCTAGAGAGCATCCTACCAGTAGTCTCTACTCTATGGTTACCTCCCAATGTTTTCCTTTACAGTTCAAGTTGATTGTTATGACTTGTTATGTTTGGTTGATGTGTTTCCGCGAACCGGAAGATGCAGCCTAAGAAGACCTCCCACTAGGTGGACCGACGACATTGTAAAAGTTGCGGGCAACCAAACGGTGGATGCAAATGGCAGGTTGTCGTAGAGTGTGGCGGTCTGAACGAAGGCATCCCCCGCCATCGTTCAGCAGTGGACGTCTCCGGGCTGATGATGATGATGATGATGTTATGATTTGATTCTAGAACGTCGTGGAACACTGACCCGCAGTAAAAGTCCCGAAGACGGAGAAGGCGGCTTCGCAGTGCGAGTCGAGCGTGGCCCCCAGCAGGTTGGAGCCCACCGCGGCGCCCGCGCGTCCTACCATGTACATCACGCACATCGCCATCGCCCTGGAACCCACAAAATCACTGTTAGCTAAATCTGAAGGCAAGAAAACCTAAAAAGAAACAATATCTAGCCTTTCGGTATTTTATCGGATACAATTCGGAGAGTGTGGTTCGGATTTGAATGATCTTATTCCCCCCTGTTCATTCTTCTATCGGACGGCTAGGACCTCCAAAAAGCGACTCAGTTTTATGGTTGATATAACAAAAACTCGTACGAAACGGTTTGATTGTACTTTCTACATTAGAAATTCTGGAAGGTGGAATGCGCTGTTTCACAATAATTATAATCTGGGTGTCTTCAAGTCGCGAGTGAATCGGTTTCTTCTAGCCAAGCGTGCTCCATTGTAGACAGTATCTTTGCTTAACATCAGACGAGATGGCAGTCGAACGCAAGCGTATATAAAAAAAGGTCAAATATTTTGACTCCAGCTAGCTTCTAAGATCTAATAATGCTTCAGATGTTGCAGATGCCTACATACGCCTATCAGTAGTAAGAATTACGACGAAAGAAGATTATTCGTCATTGTATCAATGATAACAAATGTCAATACTCGGACGAGCCTTCGAGCAGTATCGTAGTGGTAGGACTCCTCTATTGCAGAGTCCGCCTGGAGAAATACCACACCTGTGCACATTATTCAACCGCCAAGCAGTAGTTTGCAAGCATTACTGTGTTACGGTTTGAAGGGCAATGTTACCAGAGAAATTACTTGGCATGAAGAGATTTGACATAATAAATAATAATATGTCTGGGTGCCGAGTGCAGCGCAGTGCGGCGCTGGATTTTGTTCGCTCACTATTCTTGCACTGCTACACTGTTATCAGCAGGCGCGCGCCATCGTCACGCTCGGCGCTCGTCTCGTCACAACATTCCATAAAAAAAATATCAGCGCAATCACGACCACTAAGACAGAATACACGAATAAGAAGATTCTCGTCGGCTACCTAAGACTTGTAGGGAAGACGTCGACAGCAATGGCCGCCAGGATGGAGGCGGCGCACCCCGAGCACAGCGAGACGATCAGCAGCGCGGTAGCGGCGCCGCCGTGCGGGACGAACGCAGCCGCCACCGTCGCGGCGCCGCAAGTCGCCATTATACCGCCTGCAACATTCACAGGTACAAGCTGCTTGGAGTTTTTTTTTTAAAATTCTAATATTATAGAATAGAGGATTGGGTTTGGAGCATATCCACCCTCTTTAGCTTACAGCTCTTACACAACCGACTTAAATTTTGATTACCTGGATGCCATCTTTCTTCAAGTATTTTTTTATCTGAACCGATTTCGATAACATTTATATGGAACCTCTGAAGTATGACCAAACAAAAAAAAACAGCGAAATCAATTCATAATTTTATTGGCAGAGGAATCACGTAACAAAAACCAAAAAAAAAACAGTTGAATTGAGAACCCCCTCTTTCTTAAAGTTGGCTGATAAATATAAGTAGGTACCTTACATTTTAAGGCTCCGTATCAGAAAAACTATCAGGGTAAATGACGATGTTAATTAGTAATTCTATCGTTCTCCGATAAGGAATCAGCTAAAACACTGCTACACCATGTACCTGACATTTCTCACAAATAAAAATCTAATCTTTGAGCTTCAGTTGGTGCTTGGTGTTATAACTTGGCATCGAGAGGTCAAATCCCAGGCTCATCCAAATGTGCTCTTAGAAGCTTATCTACAGATTTTCATATGGTATTATAGGAAACTGCCTTGTGAGGGTAGGCCTATGCTACCTACTATAATTATCAGCCAGATGACGTTCACTGCTGGACAACGGCCTCTCTCTTAATAGGGAAGAGTTGCCATAATCCCCACGCTAGGCTCAAGGGTCGCAGAATGCTAACTAGCATTAACTGAGACGACGCTACTGCCCTTCCTCCGGTGGTTCTGGTTGCAGTTTTAGGACATACCCAGCCCCCCCTACCTTCTATATTAACAATTAAAAGGTTGATTATGTATGCTAGTGAGTCAAGAACAGCTATCGTGAAAGATCAGCTAAATAACTTACAGTAGAGTGTCTTCCTGCCAACTTTGTTGATGAAGAAGCCGATCGCGAGGTAAGTGATGGCGAACACGGCGCCCATGCACATGGAGATCGGGAACACTGCCACCGACACCTCCGCCTCGCACCTGTTATAGCCAGCCTTCAGTGCCAGCTGGATTGGAAGGAACACTTATGATTACTGTTTATGACAAGAACAAAGACTTGAAAGAAGTGGTAAAAATAAAAATGTTATCACAGAAACCACTACGTACAGAAGATGTGGCTTTGACGTACATTTACGTGCATGTAGTTCGCGTGTGGCTAGTGAAATTCTAAGACTAAGGCTGAGTACCTGAATTCCAGAATGCTGATGTAAAGTCACCGAATATGAAACAGAAAAATCGCAGTCGGTGAAATTGCTGAGAATAACATTACAAAGGTTCAGAAAAATACCATTATGATCTTTAGATCATCATGACTAAAAATGTACCTAAAATGGGATTATAGGTTATGCTTAGTTTTATGAACGATAACTTGCTTGGTTCGAAGTTTTATTTATTTCTCAACCTTTGTTATGTTATTCTAAGTCATTTCATCGCCTTACATTTTTCATAACTACGAGTATATTCAGTGATTTTACACATTTATTTATTAATACCCATTAGGGGCCATCCATAAAGTACGTCACATGTAAAGGGGGGGGGGAGGAGGTCGACGAAATGTGACATGGTGTGACAAGGTGTGGGGGGGGGGGGGGGGTCCTAGTTTTGTGACATCACATTTCAAATTTAATAAATTGAATCGCGAAATTTGAAATATTAAATTATTAAGCTAGACGTGCCAGAGAAATTCTTTGTTTGGATGATATAAATGATGATGCCATATGGTTGGATGAAGAATATGTAGACACCACAAATGTTGCTGACGTTAACAACTCCAATGAGAACGAATTGACTTCTATGCCAATTATAAATAATTTAAAGGAATGGATTCAGAGTCCATGGACTGAAGACAACTAAGTTCCTTTCTTTTTCTGCAATTAATAGTTTATTAATTTGTTATTTTTTCAAATATTTGATGTTGATTTCACAAAAAAAAAGTAATTTGAATGGAATTGAAACTGATTGTAGAACTGCTGTTTTAATAAAAAAAATTTTGATGTAAAATTGCAAATTTGTGACGTCACACCATGGTCTCACAAATGTGTCCACCTGTGACAAGGAGGGGGAGGGGTCTAAAAATCATGAAATTCGTGTGACGTACTTTATGGATGGCCCCTTACAATCACCATAAGATACGACGTTAGGCAATATCAAGCAAAGAATATCGCTCCATAAAATAAATACTTAGAAGACAAGAGATAAATTAAGTAATCAACCTTTCATCCAAACATTAAAAAAATATGCCTCATATAACTGAAGAACAAGAGACGAGTTACTTCTTTCTTTCTTCTATTTAGCCTTGAAAATTACACAAATGATTGATTATTAGTAGGTATCTTATCTACAGCGAAATAAGGACGTTAAATATTTAAGAACTGGTTTAAAGATTATCTATAAAGATTATCTTTTAGTCGACCCAAATTAGTGACTAAGAAGTGCATAATATTACTAAGATAAGTTACGTATTCTGTTATCGTGTATTTGTCACGATACCTACACAGAATAAAGGAAGTAGTAGGCTCAAACCGGGCCCAAAACAATGTACTCTTTGGAGTTTATGTACAGGTATAAACCAAGTAATTTTTATTTTACCGTCTGGAAAAAATAAGGTGTAGTGTACGTGTGATACCGAAGAGATATTATACGAAAGTAATTGTGTCGTCTTGTTAAGTTTGACGCTCTTACAAGCGCTTGACATTTGCGCCTACGCACTCGTACACTACGTCTCTCGCCGTTGCAGTGATAATATTTTTTGATTTTCTAAGTTTTATTTATCTTCCTGAAGATCTTTTATGAACGTTTCTGTAAGAAATATGCACTAATAAATTAATTGTGACTGTGAAAATTACAATCTTGACACGTAACTTGAAAAAATATAGTCTAACTATTCCAATAATCCAGTCTTCTATTTCATATAGCGGGTCCAGTCGAGTCAAGACTCTTTAATAAGAGTCTTGACTCGACTGGACCCGCTTGCCGCTCGCTCGTGGGTCCACTCAACCCTGTCACATTTTGAATAGGTCGAATGGACCCACTGTCCAATTTTATTAATAGTACAGTCAGGGAGAAAAAAATAAACGTTTAAACCTAATTTAATTGCGTTTTATTATATTTTGCTAACCAATTTTGCGCTCGACTGTACCCACTGGTAGCTTTAAACAATAGATTTTTAACAGTATGAATGTGGTTCAAGTTAACCAATAAAATGCAGGGGGAAAATTATGTGGTCAAGTGGACCCGCGGTTCCACTGGCGAGCGGGTCCAGTTGACCAAAAACTCGACTAATAACACCTTATTTTTTCCTAAAGGAAAAAAATACATTTAGTAAATGGGTTTTCATACCACTGGCTTTTCGATGATAGAAAACATCACAAGGAAACCTGCATCCACCAACGTCCAGACGTGCATCAACTTCCAGAGAAGAAAGTCTATGGCTGGTAGCTCAGTGGTCATCCGAACTCAGGAGCTCCATGATAGCCTTTGATGTTACATGACGCGGACATCGCAGAACAGATGAAATTATTATGAGATAAGCATTTGATTCACAAATGCATTCATTTCATTTTTATTTGGACGGGCAGCAGCGTCCTCTCAGTTAACGATGGTAACCATTCTGCGATCCCCAAACCGCCTGCCAAGCGTGGGGATTATGGCAACACCTCTCTAAAGGGAGAGGTCTTCCGGCTGTTGATGTATATGTGAAGCATTTGATTTCAGTTGTTTCCTGGAATCGTACGTGAAAAAGATGGCCTTTGTCTCATACCTAAAAAACCTAAAAAAAATCATGGCCTAAAATTGTCTCAGTGTTGTCAGTAATTTGTCTCAATAGCAAGAGCGGATCCAGATTGGGAGGGGGGGGGGGGGGGGGTCATGGGGATCATGACATTGGTTGATGATTAATTAGACTACTGAGACGAGTCCAAAAAGATATCTGTAGCTATACCCTGAAGGGCGAGTGGCAAGGTTCTCACCAAAGATTATAAACCCTGTTGACTAATCGTCTGAAAACCTCTATCTGGTCTATTATTAGTTTAAAAACCACTGCTAGCCACTGCGAGTACGTAAGAAGAATTTCATTTAATTTTATAACTCAGATTGCGTCACCCCTGTGATTGGTCAATTGGAAGCATAGAATATGATCTATGGTTCGCACTCACCGTAGCGTTCAATGCTTTCTCGGCAATGATCTGGCAGATGTTGATGTTCTCTTGGCTAGTGTTTCTCAGGATGTTGTTCAATATGTCTGGTACCCACACGTAAAGGCCGCTTGATCTGAAAATATACACACGTAAGTTAGTCCAATAATTATAAGATAAATAATTCTTACTTGTCTGACACCTATAGACTGGTTTTTAAAAAACAGTATTCTATCTAAAATCTTCACAATTTTAGTTTAATTAACAGCATTACCAGTACAGTACTAACAATAACATTGATTGGCTACATTTTTCTTGACTTTAAATTTTGTGTTGAGAAATATTATGGTTTACAACGTGATACAAAAAAAAACTGTAATACTGAAGGATACGTATCGAGGTACTCATCATTATGAATAACTTTTACTAAAAGTAAAAGGCTAACCTAACCTAACCTAACCTAACCTGAAATCGAGAAAAAAAAACAGCTGTTCCATAGAAAAACTTAACTTAAAGTATTTATTTACTTTAACTAAATACTGATCATATAATGGAACAGCAATTTTCTTTTTTCTCGATTTCATTGTTAGCCCACCTTAAAACAATTTTCGTATTTCGAGAACGAGATAATTTTATTATAAATGCGAAAATTTGTCGGTGTGTGTATGTGTAATTACTGGGTATGAAGAGATTTAACATCTAATATCTGAGGGTGACGAGCGCAGTACAGTGCGGCGCAGGATTGTGTTCGCAAGTTCACAATTCTCGCACTGATACTGTTAGTGGCAGGCGTGACGCTTACCACCAGGCGAAAGTCTTGCTCGTCTCGTCACTTGACAGTATATATAAAAAAATAAGTATAATACAAAGCATAATACTAGGTAGATACCTACTTAACTATTTATTATAGGTACATTATGTAATGGCCCATTCTCCAGATAGTTACTAACCTACTTAGTATTACTAACCTTGGGCTCAAGGTTTTAGATAATAATCATTAATCTGACTGATGTAGGTAAAGGTGAATACCTACTGAACACAAGAATGGGTACTTATAATACTATTTATTTATTGCCATATCATATTCTATCTATTTCATTATAAACTAAGATAATAGTAAATTTATTGAACCTACATGTGCGATAAAGTCTATCGGTCTACTACCCTAATTTACCTAAGTTGTTGTTGTTATCGGTCATTCACTCAATTAAATTGACACGATAATGGAGATGATGATTAATAATATCTTCAATGTAATGTGTAGTAATAGTTATATTAATAAAGTACCTAAGTAACCCATACACACGACGCAAAGTTCACTAGATTCTACAAACAGCAACAAGTTTATGTTATTTTTACAAAATAACATGTATTTGGAGGCTATCTATTGGATCTGCATTATAATTTCCCATGCCCTTACTTCTATTGGACAGTCCCATGAAAAGGGACATCGTTTTATTGAAGAGCAAAACTTGACGATATTCTATTTCACTCAAAATTCACTTTTTTTCGTCTTACTCTCAAATTACTAAAATATATTAATGCTAGAAAAAGAAAAGAACATAATTATATTTACTAGAATTAACGTTTTTTCCTCTAGTTCGAGGTTTTATCCTTAGTAGCATTAAAAGACGCAAGATTGAATTTAATTATTTCCATAAAGCCATTATTACAGCTCACATCGCCACTTCACTGGAAGAACTGACAACCGATGGGGAAGAAAGGTTCTCGAGTGGCGACCGCGAACCGGAAGACGCAGCGTAGGAAGGCCTCCCACTAGGTGGACCGACGACATTGTAAAATTCGCGGGCAACCGGTGGATGCAAATGGCAGGTTGTCGTACAGTGTGGCGGTCTGAGGGGGAGGCCTTCGTTTAGCAGTGGACGTCTCCGGGCTGATAATGATGATGATTATTACAGCTACCCTAAATTTGCGAGGGAAACGGATCACGGTATCGGTGGATACAACTCTCCGTGATCTGTGGCTAACTCAATCAAATCCCGGGATCCGTGGAGACAAACCACACATACATAATGATAATAAGTCTTTTAATTGTCCACTGCTGAGAAAGGCTTGTCCTCGAAGGATGATTGGGGCATATCCACCACGCTGGTCCAGTTTCAGGTTAGTAGATTCACAACTTTGAACCATTGAGTTTCTTCTCCGGACGTTATCCAATTCTTTTAGGATATTATCTTACACCGTCTTAAGCCAGTGGTATGAAAATCCGTTAATAAACTCCCAAGATGCTCGTGGTAGGCTTCACGATTTTAAGTTTTGTATGAACTTACACCATAAACACAGCAAACATGGAGACGTGAGAGATTATGACACAACGCAGCAGCGGCGGCTTGAACATCAGGAATATGTTCCTAATTGCTCCGGAGAAGCCTCCGGCTGTGCCTTCTGAGCCGCTCGAAAATATTTTCGTTACCTGAAAATTTCAAGATAAAACAAAGATTTAGGCGCAAACCACTCCATAAAAATCGATAACTTATCTCTTGAGTATAGGCTTTATTTGAATGAATGAATTAATGATTAATCACATATTTTTTGACATAGCGGTGTTTGAAAGTGGACTACTCATTTATTCGACTGTAAATGAGTTTGTGGGCTTAGGTTTTACTAAAACTGCACCCAGAACCACCAGAGGACGGGCAGCAGCTACCTCTGTGACCGAACACGTTTTGGAATCACCTGAACATTTTGAAACAAAGGGGGTAGTGTGTACTAATCCTATTTAACCTGCGCCACAACGCAGTCGGGCATCGTTAGAAGACCCCTCCCTCGTCGACAAAAAAAAATAGGTTTAAAAAACGTCAAATGAAGTATATCTATTAAAATAACCACTGATACCTCCCTTGACTTAACAAAAAGCAGAGCAAGCAAACAACTAATTATATTTTCTATGTACTTGTACCGCGTAATGCGTTTTTTCTCGAATAACCGGTTGAAGGACGAGTCTGTCTATCTATTGATTTGGGTATTAGAGTCAAGTCGTAAAAACACAGAAAGATAAGATCATTATAGGTACGTAACCCGACACTTGCTAGCTTGTCACAACAAAAAACACTAATTATGTCTCTACGTAATTGAACCTCAAATGGTTGGCAACCATGCCTATTATATATTTGTGTTGCTAAGAGATTGTGGTTATCCAAGGTTTGATCAAAAGTGGTCGAGCACGTGTAGTTTTGCGTATGAAGGGTTCCAATCAAAGTCAAAACTATATAATTATTTCAACAACAAGTAGGTACAGACAGTTTATTTGTGGCGCTCATTGGCGTTACTTCCCAAACTAGGTACTTTTAGGCATCCGTATCTTGAGGGTTAGAGATTCCCGTTAAACACATTACCTTGACACCACGCGATAATAATTCACTGCTTACTAAAAACTACTTATTCATTGCTTTATTATTTGCTGTTTTTAGGCTTGAAACAACAAATTTGACACCTCTTCGTACTCACTAAAATAAAGCAGTCAACCAATGTTTAGACGACTTAACGATAGATAGTCTTAGATAGTCCAGAACGAGGATATTCGCCAAAGAACCAAAGTTACCGATATAGCTCGCAGGGTTTCCAAGTTGAAGTGGCAATGGGCAGGCCACGTCGCTCGAAGAACTGATAACCGATGAGGAAGAAAGGTTCTGGACCACAAATCGGAAGAAGCAGCTTAGGAAGGTCTCACACTATGTGGACCGACGACATTGTAAAAGTCGCGGGCAACCGGTGGATGCATAATTATGCCAGGGTGTCGTACAGTGTGGTGGTCTAAGGGGGAGGCCTTCGTTCATCAGTGGACGTCTCCGGGCTGATGATGATGATAATGATTATGCATAGGCCAGCTGTATTCACTAAACCAGCCGAGCATTCAATACAAGTTTACTTACTGGATATTTGGAAGGTGCACAGTTATGGTTCCACGCGTACATTGTAGCGAGAACGGGTAGGGCTGCGTCGGGTCCTTTGGCAGCTAGCAGATATCTTGGACTCTCGGGAAGACACAAGAGTATGGCGGCGGCTACCAGCCCTGGCGCGCACCACAGCCAGATGAACGCGCGCCATGGCACGATCTCCATGCAGGCCAGGGTGAAAGACCATTTTCCCGGGATTATCAACCAGGCTAGACCTGGAACAAAAAATCCTAAGGTTAGCCACAATTTTGAGATTTTATTGAAGACGTGGAACATAAAGGCCTAGAAGCAAGTACAAGGGGCTTAACGGCAGCCTAAGACCCTTTTGTTCCATATATTGTCTTCAGTTTCCGATTGAAATTTTAGACTTAACCTTGAACCGAATGGCCTTGGGCAACCTAACAAGCTGGTACCCTTTAGCGTTTTGTTTTTTCTCCTTCAGACAATTTATTGTGACCTCTACTATGAAAACTTTAAACTTATGTGGTTTTGACACGTTTCTGTTTTACTTATATTATGGATGTAATCAAAACTAGAGTCGACTGTTTTTTCTACAATTTCGTGACGTAGTGCGAAACGTTTGCCTGTGATAAGCTTCACGCCTGCCATAACAGTAGCAGTGCCAAAATTAAACTCCGACTTAATTAAACGTGAGATTGTTCATTTGCCAGTGTCATGTTTTAGTATTTTTAACCGACTTCGAAAAAGGAGGTTATGTCGGTATGTTCACCGATTTCTCTGTCAATTGTGGACCGATTTTGAAAATGATTTTTTTATTTGAATGGGTATACTTCCGAGGTGGTCCCATATAAATTTGAAGTCGGTTGTTTTTTTTAAGTTACTTGTAAATCAAATCAATGAATGATAATTATTATTACCGCGATCCGAACAGTTACATGATTAGCCTGCAGATACACATAATGGTCGCTGATTATATAGAGGTACCTTTTGGCAGAAGGCTACGCTTTTCTTAGCCATCTCCAATGGTATTAAATATTGGGGCTAGATGGCGCTGTGTGTAAAATGTGCCCCAATATTTATTAATATTATTATTATTGCTTTCAAACCTATACAGACATCCAGCAATCTAGTATTATATTATCTTTGCCCAGCAGCGACATGCTACAGACTGCTACGCGTTTTTACATAAATATAACCAAACACAAAAACTAACATTCAAATGTTCAACCGTTAATCACTGCTTAAGATGCTATGCCATCTTCACTCTGACGTGAAGTGTAACATGCAAGAACAAGACAGAGAAGTTTAAGCAGTGACTAAGAGAATCGAGATTATTTTAGGTAAAGCTGTAAGTGCCTATATGAACTACAACAAATACATTCCAATTAACTACTTAATCTACTTAAGGTTAATTATATTAAGGGCGTTCCAATAAAGCCAAGAAATGACGCTACAATATCTTTTATTGAAAATTGTAAATATTTTTTTATTGATTTGTTTTTCACGTCGTAGTAAGCAATTATATTTATAAAGTACCTCGAATATCGAATTCATAATTAAACAGACTAAACTGACAGTATGAAATGTCACTTTTCAAAATAATGCTACCAGCTAAAAAACCGTAGTGATGGATATAATGTAGTAATGTAGTAAAATGCTACAGGAAAATGTAAAATTATTTTCATGATTTATATCCTACATAAGTCAAGAACCTACAACCACCTTTACAAACAACCACAACCAACCTTACAACATTACAAACAACCTTACAACAACCGTACCGTTCCGTACAACCTTTTACAAAGACTATTATGAAAATATCGAAGTAATTCACTGGTGTGAAACTATTAAGTTTGTTAACATAAGTACATAAGTTAGTAAACATATTAAGTTTCTTAACATAAGTTAACAAACGTAATATTTTTATCCCAACACTATTACATTTTTGCCAAAAAGTATTCTTAAACTTGACACTGGCAGAATGCACAACGTGAAACGTGAATAACAAAGAAAAAAAAACACAAAATGTCAGCTTAGTCCATTTAATTATAAATACAACTATAGGTGTTGGATAGAGAACATGTACCGGTACAGGGGTTATCAGTCGCCCATAGGAATATTTACTCGTATATGAAGTGTTTCCACACTTGGGTCGTTTTTCATTATTGTCTATAATGAAAAATTACCCAATGAATGATGATGAGTCTATGACAATGAAAAATAAACCTTAAGCTGCTACAGAAAAACGAACTGTATCCAATGAAGTCTAGAGACGGTTAAATTCTCAAGTCAACTACCATTAAAACAGTGTTAATGTACACATTTTATCGAGTGACATTGGCCTCTTACGATAGCTGATTCTCATCCGCGATTACAGGGTTAGGATACGTAGGTACTTTATCATCCTAAATGGTGGAAACTTGTGAAATAAGTCCAGTAAATCAATCATAATCATTGAGCTAATATCTAAAGAGTAACAATCTCTAAGTGAAAACAGTCAAAAAACGTCCGACTGCCGTTGTACATGTACATACCTATACGTGCATTATATAGTTCACAATTGTTCTAATTTAGACGTTATGTCGCTTGTATAGTGTTCAATGTATGGTTCAGCGCTTGTGTCTTATCGTAGTTCAAGTCGATCAAAAAGTTTTGGCTCGGACATATTTTTTGCACGATCGTGACTCTATAGATATTAGCTCAATGGTCATAATATATAATATTATACCTACAGTAGAAATGAGTTTAGTAAGACGTCGCTTATTAATAACTGGTAATCATTTGTTGCGACGTTGTAGTATCTATCTAGCTCGTTGGATTATCATACATATTAGACTAGAATCTCTGTACTCCGTTCTGATCCCAAAGACAGATCTCACACATTTTTTTTTTTTTGGCGTTGTTATCCTTACATAATTGTCGATTACGGTCTGACCCCCGTCATGGTTTTAGGGCTTTGATTAAATAAAATGATATTAGAGTAAATAAAAAATAAGGTAAGTATTTTATATCTAATTGAATAATATTGTTATATTTTAAGTCACAAAAATAAAACTAAAAGATTTTCTCCCTGACTGTACTAATAATAAAACTGGACAGTGGGTCTAGTCGACCTATTCAAAATATGACTAGATTGAGTGGACCCGCGGGTCCAGTTGTCTAAAGACTCGGTACAGTGCGATTTCACTCATTTTTTACGCTGTCAGTTTTCCTACAAATCACTCTAATATCTATTTATAAATGCGAAATTTTATCGGTATGTGCTATGTTTGTTACATCTTCACGCCAAAACGGCTGTACAGATTTGTATGAAACTCAGAATGGAGATAAATTATTACTACAATTACTACTTTTATCGTAACCATTATCACTGTTATTCACCATCACGCAGGAAAACCGCGGGGCGGAAACACTATCTAGTGTATAATAAAATAAAATATATACATGCAGCACAAAGTCGAATGTCATCGTTTTGTTATCAGTAGGTAAAATCGTCTATATCCACATTAATTACTATTTCAATTAACATAGTCTCCCACAAAAAATAGGGTGTAAACTTCCAAAACAAATCCATTTCATTGTCATTGGTAACCCTATAATTATATTAGTCTCGACGCTTTACTTTGCTATGTGCAATAGTAAATGATAAGCTGTTAGTCTGTGGGTCAGTTGTACTTGCTTCGCAGTTGTCTGACGTAAAGCGTCCCAAGATAACCTTATACTTAGATGCTGAGTTCCGTATTGCGCTAAAAGTGCTAATATCGCGAATCCGACCAAAGTCACAATTATTACGCGATCAAATCAAAGCCCTTATATTTTGCGACTATTAAATTTGGTCGGATTAGTGATATCATCACTTTTAGCGCATTACGGAACGCAGCGAGAGTAGAGAGTAACAAAATTTTCGGAGTTTGTACCTTAGGTACTTTTTCCCAAGATAGAAAATTAAAAGCGGAGCGGTTGTATAATTTTATTTGATTGTTTGATGGGTTTGAGTTTGACCGCCATCACGGCCTTAATGGTCTTCTATGGAGTACGCTTGCCTAAAAGAAACCGATTCACTCGCGTCTTCAAGACACCCAGATAATATCTGTCCTAAAACACCCATTCCGGAAGAGCATTCCACTGCTTAGCTGTTCGCACAAAGAAAGTGGAATTAAACCGTTTCATTCGTGATTTAGGCACATTAAACAAAAAAACATCATAAAACAACATTAAACTATTGTATAAACAAACGATGACGCTTTTTCGAGCTTCTGGCCGTCCGATAGTACAATGGGCAGGGGGGAACTAGATCATGTAGGTATCTGAAGCACACTCTCCAGAATATATCCGATAAAACCTATTTTTACTCTGTGGATAAAACACCGTTAGGCTCGTTTCGCGAGTCAAAGGGTTAGTAGTAGTAGTAGGATATTACTCTGCTCTATGGTAGTAGTCTTGGAGAATCTCGTTTCTTCCCCATGGTCCGCACCTACGTGGTTCACCTAGGTGTTCCACGGATACCTTTTTGTACCCGTGGAACACCAGGTGTACAACGGGTCACTAAATATTATATACCCATGGAACACCCAGGTGTACTATGCATAATTCAACGTACCCGTATAACACCCATTGTTCACCCCAAGTCTCAAGTCCTTCTAGCTCTCTCTCTCTCTCTCTCTCTCTCTCTCTCTCTCTCTCTCTCTCTCTCTCTCTCTCTCTCTCTCTCTCTCTTTCTCGTAGTTGTAAGCCGAAAAGACCTCATTGTACTCATAATTTAGCATATTTTTTATTCGGGACCGACTCTGAAAATTTGATTCAAAATTCAAAATTTCAAAATTTGAATTCACTGCTGGACAGCTGAAAGATTTCGTCACTTTCATACTGCGTTGATATGAAAGAAAATACACAATATAACAGTGAGTCCATTTCGTTATACTTACACTGACTACTAAACCATTATTTAACCATTATGACTAGCATCTAAAGAATCTTAATTGCTGTAATTACCTAATTGTGACATCATTATACTATCTTTATTGTATTTTATAAACGTACATTGTAAATTCTAACGGTCTTATGCATAAAACACTAAAAAGTATTTCAAACCTACTTCTGTTAAAAAGTGTTTTGTCTTCTTTTTTCAAACTCAAATCGTAATTCGAAAGAAATTTGACAAAACACTTTTTAACACTTAATAGGTAGGTTTGAAACATAGGTTTGAAATACGTTTTAGCGTTTTGCATATGACGGTAAGTATTTTTATCGGCGTAGATCGGTAATAGATTATTTTCAATAAATAATTTATTACCGATCTACGCTACTTAATTTGACCGATCAACCTTGCTACGGTCAACATAAGTCATTGTCTCTGATAAAAATACTTAATATTTACGAACCAGAAAGCAATACAATTGACCCCATAGGAATTGTATTTCCAAAGATCGTTGAACGAATGGAAAGAATGAATAAATCGTTGCCAAGAGATGGAGCTAGAAGCTAGAATCATTTTAATTGAAAACATATTTTTACGTCGTAAATAGCAGTTCAATGTCCAGCCAGCGCCATTCTAGCCCAGCTCTTGTGGTTTTCCCTAACAAGATTAAGATTATAAGGGATTGTAAAATAGTGAACCAAGGATATTATCATAATGCTTGGTGCTATTTTCATTGGTGTTCTAACGGAAATAACCCTATCGTAGGTTCACTATTTTACAATTCATGTTTTTATTAGATGCTATGAAAATATTTTAGTAGCGGAGAGAAAAATTTGAGAATTAAACAACCCAAAGAGAGGACGGGAGTTGGAAAGTCCGTAAAAACATGAAGATCGAAGATTTAACAGCCGAGCCGAACATTATGGGAGAGATAAAAGCCCACAGACTCCGCTGGATGGGCCACCTGTTGAGAGTAGGAGAGGATCGTCAGATTAAGAAGGCGTACCCTGAAGTTCCCAATGGCCGCTGAACCGTCGGCCGGCCTAAATACCGCTAGAAGGGTGAATGGAGTCGGATCTGCGCGAGCTGCAGGTAGCCGATTGGCAACATGCATCGAAAGATCGGAACCGGCGACACTCTTTTAGGTAGTGGAGTAGGACTTGATAGTGGCCAAGACCCACTTCGGGTCGCTGCGCCAGCAGAGTCAGTGAGTAAATAGTAAGTATGAAAATCACTACTTTTTCCGGAATATGTGGACACTAACCTGGTAATATCATAAAGGAGAAGGATATAAAAGCGGACCCCCAAGCTATGGCGGCCGCTCGACGCGCTCCTGTGTGCATTTCCCCCAAGTATGCGTACACCGTTGCACTGGATGCTGAGATTCTGGAAAATAAAACCTTGTTTAACATCTAGAACCTACAGTAGTCATCTCGCTGCTGGACATAGGTTGCTTGAAAATTTTAATTTTAATTTTTATGATAGTAAGGTTTATGATAGACCATCATCAGCCCGGAGAGGTACACTGCTGAACAAAGGCCTCCCCCTTAGAACACCACACTCTACGAAACCCTGCCATTTGCTTCGCCATGTTGCCCATAACTTTCACGATGCCGTAGGTCCACCTACTAGGAGGATAACCTACACTGCGTCTTCCAGTTTGTGGTCGATACTCAAGAATCTTTCTTTCATATTCATATTCATATTTATTTATTTGCAACTAAGTGTACAGAGGTCTTAAATTAAATGGGTCTTTCCCATCGGTTATCAGTTCTTCGAGCGATGTAGCATACCCGCTGCCTTTAACTTGCAAACCCTGAGAGCTATGTTGGTGAGTTTCTCCTTCGTTTCTTCTTCTTTGGCGAATGTGTTCGTTCCGGGTTTTATCGCGCAAATAAACTTCGAGCATAGCTCTCTCCATTGGCCGTACGTAATCGAAAGGTATATTGATACGAAAATTATTTATTTTTGACAGTGAAATCAGTGTTCACGTTGGCAAATAATTTAGTTAATATCAAAGATAATAATACTATCATATCTAGTACGAGATATATTTTGTGGATGCGGCAGTTTTTCGAATATATTTTGGGGAGGCTTTTGTTCAGCAGTGGACATCTCCGGGCTGATGATGACGAATTCCCCAGTTGTCGTCATCTCGTCTATAGCAATTTGCCCAAGTATAGGTACTCGGTACCTGTAAGTAAATAAGTTCGTATAGGCTGATTGGCCAGCCCTAGTGTCCAGCCCTAGTGTCAGAGTTAATGTGCCGCCCGAAGACCTCTGACATGGCTGACGGTTGTTGTTATAGAAACTAGAATAAACAACCGGGACCAACAATTTAACATGTCATCCGATCCACGGTAGCGCTCAGAAATAAATGCCACTCACGGTCACCCATCCGAAGACTGACCGGACCGTACGTTGCTTAACATCGGTGATCGTTTAGAATCACCTAGACAAGCTACGCCACGAGCGGTATGTGAGTGTGACCCTATTTAGCAGCTTCATAAAATGTTATATATTACCAAAGATAATATAATACTAGATACTACTTACAGACACCCGGTCAGGAACCTTAGCACGAGCAGAGTCCATACGCTAGCTGAGAACGAAGACGCCACTGAGAACACTGCTGACGCAGCGAGCGCTGGCAGCATCACCGCCCTCCGGCCTAGCCTGTCTCCCAGGTAGCCCCACAGGAATGACGTGCTTATTATACCTGGAAAAAGTTTGAAATTTGCGTACACAACAAACGCTAAGAGAAGCAGGCCAATTGGGCGAGGCGCACATTTGTAAGCCGGAGCCAGACTGATAGGTTCTTCGAAGTTTCCGGACGGATTTTATAAACTCATATCACTGATTTTTTGGTGGATGAAAGGATTAAAATATTATGAGGAATCCTGCATACTGTTTTGTTCGGAGAAGAAAGTTAAAAGCGTTTCTGAACCAACAGCTCTCGTCAGCATGGTTGGATTTAGCGCAATTACATTGCGAAGAGTAGGGAGTGGGTTGCTTAGCAATGGCATCAGCCCAGTCAACAGTATTGTAACAACAGTCTCGCCTATTTATTTCGTTGTACATATATATTTAAATGTAGGAACAATGATTTAGAACTGTTACGAAATAATTTTATTGATTCTTATCTATACAATTTGCTTGAACATTTGATTTGAAAGTCAAGTCAACAATGTTACCAAAGAAATTACTGAGCATGAAGAGATTTGACATCTAATATCTCAGGGTGATGGTAATGCATCTCACCTACTCTTATCACCAGGGAAACGTCTCTCACATCTCTTGCATAAAAAAAAAAACTTGGTTTGTGCAAACCCGCAAACTAAAAAGTTATTAGTATTGTTATGCATTCAGTCTCGTATCGATATCAATAGACGGTGTTTGTTACTTCGGTATTTTTGCTACAGGATACAATAACATCATAAGGTCATTGTGTAGATTAAAAAATCTGCTTCAAGGTCTGCATTTCAAATAAGCGCAGTTGCAACGAACGTGTTAGACGATTTTGATTTTTGTTGCTAATTGCATTTACATAATAAAAAAAGGCGTGTTCTCATTATAGAAATGATCGTGACTTTAAATATCGCGCGACATCGCACTACTTTGCTTGACTTCGCACTACATTATTTGGAAATATTATCACCTCGTCGTTTAAGGATTCACATAAAATTTACCACATCATTTCACCGATTATGGTTGTAAACACAGAGATCTAGAGATTTTGTTCAATGTATGTGTTATGTTTATGTGTTTGTATCAATGGGGTGACACGTTACTGGAATAATTATAATAGTTGAAATACAAATAACTCGAAACTCTAGGGGCTTTCTCTCAACAGCCAGAAGACGTCCACTTCTGGATGAAAGCCTCCCCTTTAATAGGGAGAAGTTGCCATATTACCATATGGCAACTTCTCCCTACTAAAGGGTTGTATACGCTTGGCAGGCGTCTTGGGGGGTGGCAGAACCCTCACCACCATTAACCAAGAGGATGCTGCTGCCCGTCGCCCGGTGGTTCTGGATGCAGTTTTAGGACATACCTACACGTACCAAGGGGCATTATCTAAACTCTCGTAACTCTAAGAACATAGACTGTACTAAACTCTCGTAAAAGACACGAAGTATTTGCGAAACTAACTACATAATGATCTATACTGGTAGCATGTAGGTCATATTTGCATTCGAGTAGTAATACCTGTCTTCAATGGCAGCGGTCAATGTCGTTGACCGGACAAGCAGACAATGGATGAAAAATGTAGCGGAGTGAACGAACGCATGCACTCGGACACTGAATCTTTATTTGTTTTGATTCTGTTGCAGATGTATACTATCACTGTATACAATTATACTTTGTCTAGTTTACTAACCATTCCACTCGAATGGTGAGTCATGTCATTTACTTTTAATGCACAAAGCCAATAACTCTTTAAGTAAAGTTTACTTAGATAAGTATAGTACTCATAGCAAAGGCTACTTCAAGGCAAACTAGGAATTTAACTTACCCTGCCTTACTAGGAACTTACCCTGCCGAATCATACTTTTTCAAAATTTTTGTTAGGCGACTGCCCTGCCAAAAAACAAAACCTAAAAGTTACAACCTGCTAAAAAGTTTAAAAAAAACACATGTCAAAACGGCGCCATGATACCGATGCACTGATTTTTATTTAAAGAAAAAGTTTATAGCCATTGTAACTCGGGATGATGTAAATATTCTAACGATACGAAACTCACATACAAGTACATACATAAATACATGAACCCTGAAAACATTTACATAATAAACAAACCGTAACTCTGTATTCTAAAGTTGCTGCTAACACAACGTTACCTATAAACGCAGCAGCATTGACTAGTCCTTTATGTGTACTAGTGAGTCGCAGCTCGCACTCCGCCGAGGTGATGGCGTAGCTCATCCCGACCGACTCCATGGAGACATTCAGCATGATCAGCCCGCTGGTGAACAGCACCAGGTGGTTGAACTTGCCGTGACCTGGAAATATACGTGTTCAAATAGGTAATAATTATGTTAAGGTCATACTGCTCAAGACTATTGTAATTATCATGAGTGTAACAAGGACAGAGACAATGCGAATTGCGACGGAATTTCCTTCTTATTCTTTTTGAGTCAATGTTATGAAAAACAAATAAATTTTTACCATATTAATATCAATAGAGAATTGGCAAACTTATATAAGAATTTAGTTTCAATCAAGGTTCAATCAAATAGTAGACGCATTGAAGCCTAATGGAAAGACCGCTAGACTTGGTTCGAACTTATGAGCTCATTGGAATTTATAAAACAAAAAAAAACTAATACATAAAATAAAACGTATTTATTGAAGGCACATAACCCGTATTAAAATCTTATAAACTTAAAAAATATTTCTTAATTAATTTAAATTACCGGTCACAAAATGAATTAATCTAAGTTGTAGGTAGATCCTATATTCATTATAATATAATAATTATACTAAGCCACATTCTATTTGCGATTTTTGTTCTGGTGGACAGATCGATATATATAGAATCGATTCCTATCGTAGATAGGCATGTATATATAGATCGTCGAACAGGTACTGCAGTATGCTACAATTCGATCTTCGTATTCTATCTTTTTTGGGACGCAATGCGAGATAAGTGCAAATAAATCAAGAACCCGTGCATCAGAGAACATGTCCGCTCTGCAGAAACATGGCTTATCATAACGATGAGAAAAGCATCATCATACTGCACCATAAAGTGCCGAAGGATGAACCTTGAGTGAGCCTTGTCCAAACCTGTCATGTTCTGGTTTAAAGCTCTGGGTTCATAATTGTACTTGTATTACTGATTTATGTGCAAAAAAACATTTGTATTTTCAACCGACTTCAAAAACTACTCAAACTACAAATACTCCGCCAATTAGTATGAACTGATTTTGATGATTATTTTTTTATTTGGTAGGTAATAGAGGTAGTCCCATATAAATATTATCAAAATCGATTCTTTTGGTTTTTAAAACAAATTTACTAGAAAATATGAAGATCTCATCCAGGTATTCGAAGTTGAAATCGGTTGTTTCTTTTTTTTAAAGCCTATTATTGTACTTATTTTGAATCTAAAATGCTCCCGCAACTGAGCCACGTGGTGGATATGGCCCAACCACCCTACGAAGGTAGGCCAATTAAGCAGTGAATTATTATATTATATTAACAGGCTGATTTTCTTTTGTTTATGCATGCAAATAGTATAACATATTTACGGGCTCTTATGAATAACCAAGGTTAGTGAACGTTACCACGCAGACAATGTTGATAAATCTACATATTGACGTATTTTTTGTGGGTATTTTCAGTCGCCTACCTAATCAATGTTTGTTGACGTATATTTTTGACCGTGGAGCATTGTTTTGCTGGTAATTTCATCATATTTATCGGCGTTTTTTCATACTATCTCTCATGCTCTTGTTACCCTAGTATGGACTGAGACATTATTTTTTCTCGGTAAAAACGTATTAATAATCTCAGTTCTTCGGTCTTATCTTCGTGATAACTTATATTCATGATTGAAAGTCATTAGGTCATCTATCTCGATACGTAATTTTATATTTATTCTACTCATGCCATCTATGTTGTATAAGATATCATATTATATCATTAATCATTAATTTATTAACAGAGACGTGGAACATACACACCTAACTCAACATTAACTCATAAACATTATTAGCTTTCTTCTTGGACAACTAGTTATCTCTTGGACATGGAATTTCTTGGATTCTTCTATTGGACTCTCTCTTCTACTGAGGATAGAAACTATTGAAAATCCCTTGGAGAGTGGAGAGCCCAATCATCGTTTCCCATAATGAAAAACATTTCGTCACGAGGCCGCTTTTTTGTTGTTTAGACAATACTTTGGTAACGCAGGTGATTTTCAAATAACTTGGTCACATTGTACCCTTATTTGTAGATAATTATAGATTTTGTGATAATCATAAATCATAACCAATGAAGTTAAGTACCTACTAAAAAGCCTTACTTGCTTACTTTAAACTTCTAATTTAAAATAAAGCCTACGTACGACATAACATGATGCACATTGGCTATTATTATTAACTAATATTAAGTTCTTAATTCTTAAGTGGACGATTATCATCATTACATTTTATAAATATTTTAATTTAATAACTTCATTAATATAGCTAGTTTCATTCTAAACCAAAGTGATCTATATTGTTAAATACCTACTTAAAGCCTATTTTTAAGCTTTGTATGCTTTAGAAACGTTATACATTCATAACATTATCTCTTACCTGTTAACTCAAAAGCCTCTTCAAAACTATGTCCATTGTCCTTTCTCTGATCTTTTTCAACATCAGGTAGAAACTTATCAGTCTCCTCGGCCGTCATGTTTGCTATATTTTGAGAGTAAGCGCTATTTATATTTTGACCTACTGAACACTAATTTTATCCCGACTCCACTGTCAATTTCTCTTGCAACTTGCTACGAGTTTCAATACGTTTTTGCGTACTCATGAATGCTTTTTCACTTATATCTTACAATATCACTTCTTATTTCTCAAAAATGTGTTTCGGTAAAGGACATGGTTTATTTAGGTTTCATTTATAACGACACATTTATTACTAATTTTGTATCTTTGTAACACGCTCGATTTTTTCCGGTGACTGCGCGTGCGTCCACCCGCATTGGACGCGCTCGCGTGTTCAACTGGTTTACGCCGCTTTAGCGTTACAGCGATTGAGTGCACGCTGCATCCGCTGATACTAGTTATAAACAAAACATAAAAACATTACTAGTCATTTATTTTTTCAGGGGAAAAGGAACCGCCTTAAAAATTACTCAAAATGTTAAATTATATTTACCTAGACTTTCATTCGATCTATTTTTTAATTATTTTTTTATACGTTCAAGTGTCGAGACGAGCAAGACGTTCGCCAGGTGGTAAGCGTCATGCCTGCCACTAACAGTAGAAGCAGTGCTAGAATTGTGAACTTGCGAACACAATCCTGCGCCGCACTGTACTGCGCACGTCACCCTGAGATACCTATTAGATGTAAAATCTCTTCATACCCAGTAATATCTCTAGCAGCATTGCCCTTCACATCGGAACACAGTAATGCTTGCACACTACTGCTTGGCGGTTGAATAACTAGCAAAGGTGTGGTACTTCCCCAGGCGGACTGTGCAGTAGAGTTCTACCACTACAAAACTACTCTACTATGTATAGATGTACACACTATTTTGTATAGATGTAGATTGTTGTATGTATTTTGTTTTATTTAACTATGTCATTAAGGGCCAGTAAACCGTGATATGATAAATTTATGTAAATTGAACAGTCTCCTGTTTTGAACTAGTTCAATAGGCATGATGACAGTACTTAATAATCAAAGGAACAATGGTTTTAGAGAAAAATATATGATAAAAGGACTCTTTTTTATTAAAAACATTGAGATCGATAAGATTTTCAATAAAATAAAAGTACAAAATACTGCAATCGGCCATATTAACTCAAACGCCAATCAGAGCGAATGACGTCACGCCATAGTAACCCTCACCGTGTTGTATGAACTTTTGGTTGTGATTAGGCGTTTTGATTGATTTCTGTATCGTAAAATTACCTAGTTGAGTTGTTGTTTATTCGTAGGCTTGTGGTAAAATCAGTAAATCCAAGAATCGACGATGGAACAAGGTTTTTTTAAGGCAAATACCTCTAATTTGCCCAGAATTGATTTGTTGATGTTGGGATAGTTTCTTCCACCCAATAAAGACTTTATCTCATCTGAATTTCGTAGTGTGAAAACTTCCTTGTAAGTAAGTACACTTTTATTCATATTTAGTGCATATAATTAAACTAACACAAGCGTTTTTAACACTGGATGTCATAGGCTGATTTTGAGGTCAGCTAACTCACAGCTACAGAAGGCTTCATGTTTCCTACTGTACTATTTTTATTACTAAGTACCGACTAACCTCATCAAAATCCAGAAGACGTCCACTGCTGGATGAAGGCCTCCCTCTTAATAGCGATTAGTTGCCATAATCCCCACGCTTGGCAGGCGGCCTGGGGATCGCAGAATGCTCCTAACCTACTAACCTACATTTCATAAAATATTACACTGTGAAATGAAAAGTTTGCTCTGAACACAAAGTCCATGCGAAGCTGTATGTGTCACATTAACAGTTGATGAAGACGAAGAAAAGGTAACATCTGTCAATGCCATGACTGTGTTGCTGCTCAAGGTGGCTGCAAGCATGCCATACGCCTTATGTGGGTCCATCGCAGGAGCGAAGAACCATCTTGTACTGAAATACAATGCTACTGGCTGAAATCTAAACTATCCAGAGTTGGCACTATCCTGAATATTATTACAGCAAAAGACTTGTCCCACAGTACTGGGAAAAAAGCAGAAAGAGAAAACTTAGTGACTGTGGGCTAGTGAAGTATCAACCAGGTTATATTTGTAATGACTTACTTAGTGCATCAATGCACCAACTTGTACTGAAGTATAAAGAAAACTGCTGAGACATATTTTTGGCGGATACATAAAGACATAAATTTGACGAATGACTAGAAAGGTGACGGAACGCTGATATTGCTCATCATGGGAGGGAAAATCCCAGACACACTAGCCATGAAACGCGGTAGAAGTTTAGAGAATGAAGTGCGGGAAACAGTTGCTATGAAACTGGGGAAGAAAATAAAGAGTTGTGGACTAATAATATCCAAAAACTATCCAACGATAGCCGGTTCACCCGATGGCATTTGTTAAGATAATTAAATGCCCCATGAGCGATAAAACTTATCTCGAGTAGGCGAGTGGCCTAATGTTTAATTTATGACAAATAACAGGCTTAGTGATGAATATAACTAAATACATTACACATACTGAAAAAATAAATTGTATTGGCTGATAAATCACTGAGATATGAGCGTTTAAAGTTTTAGGTGGGGATAGAGAGGGGATGCTCTATCCCTTTCTCGCAAAGCACGTGTTAGTATAGCATTTGTATGCCGCGCCTGAGGCTTGACGTCATAGCTCAGTATAGGGCGCTCTCTGTCTAGCTTGAAATTAAAATACTTAGAACTTATTTATTTTTGAATTATTAATCATTTTGTTTCCGTTGTTAGGCTCTATTGATAATCAGCTTTTTTATGAGGTAATAAAAAGATTGTAGTCATCATGCCTATTATGTAAAAAATGGGAAACCCACTAACAAATACTACGCCCAGATGCAAATGTATATGAATGGACTTAAAAAGTGTTTTTTTTTTAGTGGCGAACTCTAATTACTCTACAAATAAACATGTTGAAATTTTATGTGCAACATTCGTTAAAGAATTTGTGAAAGATTTTTTTTTAAGTGTTATTGCATTCTGGAAATCCTACGACTATCCATTTTGTTACATAAAAGTACAGAGAAATAAATGAAAATGCAGATATTTCTTGTTTACATTTATTTAATAAGCTAATCTTGTAAGTTAATTAACCACACACTATTATTATTTACATCATAAAGAACTTTGACCAAACTGACGTTAAGACAAGCTTGGGACAAGTTTGTATTTTATCATATGAATCTCCCCAAGTGCAAATTCTCAAGCTGACTATTTGTTTAGTTTCCTTAGCTTCAGAAGACAGAATGCAGGTGCGGCTTCAACGGTGATGTTTTCTGATTTACCATTCCAACTAGGTAGGTACTGTTGGGTTAGCTTTGCTTCTGAATGTTGTGTTATATGTACTTGAATTGATTTATCTATCAGTTTAGTTGTTACTTGTTGAGCTCCTTCAAAATTTTGCTGAACTGAAAATAAAGATAGATATAAATACTTTACTATGCACACCAGAAATAAAAAATTACTATAGAAACATGAACCTTAGGGACTAGTGCCACAAGTGGTGGCCTTATCGCTAACAGCGATCACTTCCAGGCAACCATGGTATAAAAATAAATTACAACTAAAGACAGACGGGAGATGCTCAACACCTTATTAATAAATATAAATTAAATAAATAAATAATACTGCAAAACACTAGATACAATATAATAAAATGTCTTAATAATATTTCTTTAAATTGTGATGGAAAAGATAAAGTCCACAATACATATAACATATAAAATACCACACATATACATATAAAATATCTACCTATAACGTTTAAAATGCAGCATTTTATTACTTGTTGATTTACATTGACGGTATACCTACACATGAGTACAGTCTGATGTTAGGTATATAGCTATTGTTTATAGTAACTTATATCTGAAATTAATACCTACTTGTGTATTGGACCTGGGTATATCCAAAAACTGCATCCAGAACCACCGGTGGATGGGCAGCAGCGTCCTCTCAGTTAACGGTGGTAACCATTCTGCGATTCCCGAGCCGCCTGCCAAGCGTGGGATTACGGCAACACCTCCCTTTAAGGGAGAGGCCTTCGTCCAGCAGTGGACGTCTTCCGGCTGTTGATGTGTAAATAAATAAATAAATAAATAAACTTCCAGGTGCAATTTCTCCAACAACAATGTTCTGTCACTATACTATTTTCTTCTAATTGCTTTTCACATACTACAAGAGCCATCATTATCTTTCTTTTCATAAGTTACGTGAGGTCGTTCTATAGTGTAATTTTCTGTCTAGTTGGCATGTATAAATACATGGTTTCATACCGACCACATCTGCATATAATTTCTGATATCATTTGGCAGCTGAAATGAGAATAAGTACTCCATTGTAATTGATAACAATAATGCTAACTATAACCAAAACAAACATAACCTCAATAAATTGCAACAACAATCACATAAGCATTTCATATCAAACAAAGATTTTGTATTACACACCTTTTAATCTATACTGATATAGTAAATACATAATGAAAGTGGTCTTCACAAGAATAAATAGACGATTTCGTAGGTACATCTCCTGGGTCTCGCCGTGCGAGCTCTAGCCACTTATCTCTCACATTTCCTGGTTTGGAACGTAAATAAATAGTTTGTTGCGAGTTTCTATTGATATGTTTTTGCACACACACCACTTGTAAACTTTGGAATTCACCTCCAACACACGAAATAAGTAATAGTTTATGACTTTCTTGGGATAAAAGTAGCCATGTTTTATTCTAAGGTAAAAAGTACCTACCTCTATACCAAATTTCATCCTAATCCGTTCAGCCGTTTCAGCGTGATGGAGTACAAACATTTATTTATCGCATTTATAATATTAGTAGGCAATCAGATAAAATTATTTATTTAAGTTACCACCGTAAGGACTTACAATAAGATACCTACCTAAGGTAGTATTACTCTTTTTAGACGACTTGAAACAAGCTATTTAAAATATCGCTGAGTAAGTGTGTGCTTAGGAGTGCTGAGGTAACAAACATTAAAAAATTCAACCGAATTGAGAATCTCCTCCTTCTTTGAAGTCGGTTAAAAAGAAAAGACATGGGAGTGAACGAGTAGACAATGGGTATTCTACGGATACATTTAATTACGCATAGTCCGAATTGAGACCCTCCTCCTTTTTTGAAGTCGGATAAAAAGGAAGGACATGGGAGTGAACGAGTAAACAAATGGGTATTCTACGGGTACATTATATTACGCATTGTATACCTGGGTGTTCCACGAGTACACTTTTAATTCAATGTACTCGTGGAACACGGATACAAAAAGGTATCCGTGGAACACCTAGGTGAACCTTTTATGTGGACTACGGGTAAGAAACCCTATAAAATAGGTAGGCCTGAACGCGCGGTCGGACATTGAATATTTAGACTTTTTTCATAGCACATTTTTTGTTCCAGTTAAAAAGTCCTTTTCAGAAATACTTATAAATTATATTACTAAACTTTTACTGTTAAATTTTTATAGTACTTATTCTCACAGTTTTTGTATGGTAAGTATTCATCAAAAGTTATTTTCAATGTCCTGCTTAAAGATACTTACACAATGTGTAAAAAATAATAGTCCACCCGTGCGAAGCCGGAACGGGCCGCTAGTATAATATAAATCAATCCTTTTAAGGGCATATTGTGTACATCAAAACAAACAACTTTTACTATGGGGCCAACATTGAAATCTCTTCTTCTCTTGGTATGGATATGCCGTCACTTTCGTTTATACCTTGACACCGTCATCATCATCATCAGCCCGGAGACGTCCACTGCCGAACGAAGGCCTCCCCTTTAGACCGCCACGCTGTACGACAACCCAGGCCACCGTTACATCTTCCCAAAACGCAGAATAAGTTCGCAAATAAGACAAGATGCAAACTGCGTTCAAATTTTTAATAACATAGAAGCAGAATTACCCTTGAGTTCATTATAATAGTTAAAATGCTCATGATGAGGATGGGTTGTGTAATTTATTTTTGTGTGACGAAACAATGTTTGTTACACTGATAAGACCGAGTCGATAACGCGCCTTCTAATGGCACGTAATATACTTGTCACAGCCATAGTGATTAAATAGTTATTATCCATAATGACTGGTCATTATATATAATAGCAAAATTGACCAGACAATGTGATAAATTAATCACTTTATCCGGATATTATTCGTAATACCGGGTCAAAGTTAGCCAAAGTAATTAATACGGTCTAACTGACTTGTTACCCCTCCCAAACCTCACGTGTAACTCAAAATGTCACAAGAGCCTTAGAATAAATAAAATAAATAAAGAATAAATAATAATTATGACCCAGTTAATTCGTGTCAGTTCATTTTAAATATTTAATTATTGTAGTCTTTAAAGAGTGAATTGTATTGATCTCTGTGTTTCCTTTATTTTGTTCTTTATAAATTAAAGTTAAGTAACTTTATAACAATGTTAATTAACGTAGAATTATTATCAATGAGAATGTTATTTTAATTCTTAAAATAAACACTATAATTATTACTTTTCAAATAACAGTATAATATTGATACATATATATTTAGGTATGCTTAAGGCAAATTGAAATATAATTGTATAATCTTTACCTATACCTACTTGTTTTATTACATTATCCAAGTCTTGGAAGTTATTATATAAAATTGCTAGTTGTTGTGATTAATTCTATGTCAATTATCACTTTAACTAAATTGAGTAGACATTATAAATAATGCCAGTATTAGTCCTGCCAGAATAAAGAATATAAGCTTTAAAAAAAAAAAACATAATGGCTAGATAATATATATAATATCCATATTTATTACTTTGGCTGTAACATACCTACGTATTAGGTATAGTGTTTGCTTGTCGATATAATAATCGTCATAATATTGTCCGAAGTGAGTCACTTCAATTATCACTTAGCCCTAATGAGTGTAGACTGGGAAGATATCTTCTCTAAACACCAGAGTGTCTAGTGCCAGTTTTTCCAAGAGCGTTTACGTATTCGTTCACGTTATCGTAAACTACAATTTGTATGAAATAAGAGCAGCGCCACCTAGTGTCAAACATATCAAACAGAATATGTGAGTGTGAGTTTTTTTTACGTCGTCGCTATCGACCATCGAGCAAGAACTTCACTCAAAAGTGAAAACGTTGGCGCTCGATTGGTCGTTTCAAGCGTTTTGCGAGTGCGAACGTGCATTTTGACAGTTCGACGCGTAAATTCGAATATACTTTACTACAATATCAATAGAAAATTTGTTCACGCGATGGTGAAGTTTTCGGAATAATTTTGTAACACTCGCACTAGGCTCTTAGAACTCTGTTGGAAATTTGGCAACATCTTTGATATTCTTACGAATAAATTTCACATATGCTTCCCTCTCAAGCGTAAGAATGTTAGGAGTAAAAACTCGACCTGGGTTAGTGAAGAAGTGCTCAGCTTTAAATCTTTATTATCCGATACTGTACATTTAACGGAAAAGTTCCCAGACAACATTCAACTTTTATCGTTCGCGGAAGAATTGAATAAACTGTATGACAATGCTTTAACCGCACATAAGACCGGCTTCTATTCCAGAATGATAGTAAATAATTCTAGTAAACAAAAGGCTATTTGGACCGTAGTAAATGCAGAGAGGGGTATCAGTAAAAGGTCGCCTGTCAGCTTTACGGATGTCGCTAAAAATCAAACAGGTAATAGATACGGGTCCAAAAAGGGTGTAGTTGATGCCATGAACTCGAAATACGTGGGAGCGGCGGCGGCGTGCGGTGCGGCGCGCGCGGACGTGCTGCGGAGCGTCGCCACTCTCGCGGCCGCGCGCCCTCCTGCGGACCGCAGCCTTAGACTCACACGGTTCTCAGCTGATGAGGTCCATTAAATCATATCGCGAAATTCCTCGAAAACCTACGAAGGATATTTATGACATATCAATGGACGTCATTAGTCATGTTAGAAAAGACTTAGCGCCATAATTAGCCGAACTATACAACCGATGTATTAGTGCAGGGGTTTATCCGGTTGCGGTGAAGTTGAGCAAGGTATCGCTGTTTTTCGGCGGATTTTTTTTTGAAATCGGTCCAGTATTTTTTGAGTTTATTCTTTACAAACATACATAAATACAAATTTTTCCTCTTTATTATGTAGAATGGTGTAGATAATATTGATAATTATTCAACCGCCTTCAAAAAAGGAGGTTCACAATTCGACTGTATGTTTTTTTTTATTGTATGTTACGCGATTACACCGCCAATTATTTACTGATTTTGATGATTCTTTTTTTGTTTGGTAGGTAATACTTTGAAATCGGTTCAGTAGTTTGGTTTTTAAATCAAAATTACTAGAAAATATGAAGATGTCACCCAGTTATTGGACGTTGAAGTCGGTATTTTTTTTATAAAGCGTATTATATTATACTGACTGATTGAATAATATGATGCATTGTTGGCCTAATGACCGCCCTGCGATAAAAACGGCCTTTCCCCGCAATGTCAGTCGGGTATGCATGTGTTCGAATTGGCTCGTCACAAGCTCCAGCCAGTCATTTCGACCATAATAATCTGCTTACGTAAAGTCAGTAGCCTAATCTAAAAACTGATTGACTTGTAATCGTGAGGTCGCGGGTTCAACCGCAGCCCCTACCAATGAGCTCTTTGGAGTTTATCTACGGATTAGTCATACCACATATTTTTCAACCGACTTCAAAAAAGGAGTTTCTCAATTCGACTGTACGTTTCTTTTGTATGTATGTTACGCGATTACTCCGCCATTTAGGAATTGCTTTTGACTGACTCTTTTTTGTTTTGTAGGTGATACTTCAGAGGTGGTCCCATATACGTTTAATAGAAATCGATTCAGTAGTTTGGTTTTTAAATGAAAATTACTGGAATAAATCAAAATAACTGGAAAATATGAAGATGTCATCCAGGTATACAAAATTGAAGTTGGTTGTTTTAAAAAAAAAGCGTATTGTTCTTATCGGCGAAGTAAAACACCGTGAGGAAACCTACGTACGTTTGCAGAAGAATTTCAATGTTGTATGTGAATTCACCAAACCTTAACTGGGCCAGCGTGGCGGATATGGCTCATCTCCCTTCGAGGGTACGCCTAAGTCCAGCAGTGGACAATTAAAAAGACTGATAATGCTTATGCTTATAAATTTGGTTCAAATCCCGGGCCCGTACCCTATGACTACCATTCGGGCTTATGTACCTACGGTACGGTGGCTTAATTTTCAGTGAAGGAATACATTGTGAGCTTTTTGAATAAATTTGATGGCGTAGAGTCTTTGGTCAACTAGACCCGCTCGCCAGTGGACCCGCGGATCCACTTGATCATATCATTTATTTCTGTATTTTATTGGTTAACTGGACCCACATTCAAACTGTAATAATTCTATTGTATTCTAATCTATCTATACTAGTGGGTACAGTCGAGCCGCAAAATTGGTTAGTCAAAATATAATAAAACGCAATTAAATTAGGTTTAAACGTTTATTCTCAATCAAAAACTATTTTTTTTTAAATTAGTCACATGTAAGTAAAATCTAAAAAATGCGGCTTTTCTCCCTGACTGTACTAATAATAAAATTGGACAGCGGATCCAGTCGACCCATTCAAAGTGTGACTAGGTTGAGTGGGCCCACGGGTCCACTGGCGAGCGGGTCCAGTCGACTAAAGACTAAGTATGTAAATTCTTCAACCCGCAAATGGTGCGTGGTGGATATGGTCTAATGGCCCTTCAAGGGTAGGAGCAGTGATTATGCTAAATAATCATCTTGTAGCACACTAAGCTTATTACTTTGATTTTACATTTATTACTTATTTGGCAACCACCCGCATACTTCAGTCTGCTGGTAAACATTTGTGCATCTTTGGGTGCGCGCATCATCTTCATCATCAGCCCAGAGACGTCCACTGTTGAACGAAGGCCTCCCCCTTAGACCGACACACTGTAAGACACCCTGCCATTTGCATCCACCGGTTGCCCGAGACTTTTACAATGTCGTCAGTCCATCTAGTGGAAGGCCTTCCTACGCTGCGTGTTCCGGTTCGCGGTCGCCACTCAAGAAGCTCTCTTCCCCATCGGTTATCAGTTCTCCGAGTGATGTGTCCTGCCCTGCGCCACTTCAACTTGCAAACCCTGCGAGCTATGTCGGTGACTGGTTCTTTGGCGAATATCCTCGTTCCGGATTTTATCGCAATGCGTGCGCGCAACTGCGCCAAAATATTTAGAGCTTGTTTCACAACATAATCACGGTAAATATCCAGTAAAAAAACATAGAGCTGTAAACTGTAATAAATCACTGCAATAGACACTGTTTTAAACTATAACTTTCAATTTAACTATCTTTTAATAGCTATCACTACATGTTGTTAAAACACAACATGTGATAGCACCGTGTTATCATAATATACATATTATAGCTACAAACACGAGGGCTACTTAAATATTTCTAAGATAAAACAGCGTTCAAACCCGCGTGTCAATGCTAATATTTTAGTAGTGACATAAAAACTGCGGTAAATATTAAGTAGGTATTAATTTATCGATTGTTAATTCCCTTTTCTCTCGATAAAGTTGTTGTATAAAAACCTCATAACGCGGTCATCGTTCAGCAGTTTATTAACCTACCTACTTATTACTGGAGATCAGAACAATAAAAAATCGGTCATCTTGTTAGGGTCCTTTGCCTGAACAATGTACCACGAGGACCTATTACAGAGCAAAAACTTTTCGCAGATGACGCTAGCGGCGGTCCGGATTTGGCAAAATCATGTTTTATAAATCAGGGCGTTGTCGGTAATCTATTCTAAGGAATAAATACTTTTTTAGAAAAAATATACAAAAACCGACTTCTGGACCTCTGTTCACCTATATTATGTACAAACTTGAAACTAAAAAAAAAAATATTTTAATTACTTCAAAGCAAAGAGCATTAAAGGAAAATCGACGAAATTATTGATACTTATATACCAATTTATAATCAGGTATTTTTCAGTCGGTTTACATTTTATATTAGACAGAGCTTTAATTAAGAAGGCAAAGGATTTTTGTACAAACCATTAGTTAAGTATATTTTATGCAGATTCTCCCTGATAATCCGAATCTTAAAGCAGGAAACCAATACTTTAAAATGTTATCTACAAAAACAAAACAAAAAACAACAAAATGTATGAGATTGACAGTTGACTATGGCTGCATCGACGATGCGCCACCTAGCGGAAAAAATCACAGAGTGGAACCCCGTTACTTAAAAATAAAATAAACACCTAAATAAATACCTATTCTATTCTATTCTATTGGGTGGACATTTTTAAACAGCATTTTAAATAATGCTTTATATCGATTGCTGCCTGCATTCTGTACTGTTATAGGCTTCATGGCATTACGGGTCTTTTCAACCGACTTCAAAAAAGAGGTTCTTAATTCGACTGTTTTTTTATTATTTTTTTATGTTACGCAATTATGAACGGATTTTGATGATTCTTTTTTCCATCCTTTTTTTTTGTTTTTTTTTTCTTCATATGTGGTCCCATAAATTTTATCGAAATCGGTCCAGTAGTTTGGTTCTTAAATCAAAATTACTACAAAATATGAAGATGTCATCCAGGTATTCGAAGTTGAAGTCGGTTGTATCTTTTTTACATAATCGTATTGGTAAATAATTATTGAAGAATAGCACATAAAAGAGATTGATCCGTAAGTACGTTAGTTTAAACTATCTGGGTGGTCACTGAACTGACGGAAACGAAAAATATCTTCAATTAATCACAAGACGCCGAATTACTAGGAGGATGTAGTTACTTGAGAACCAAAGCGGAAACCATTATTATGAACTAGTTTTCTACTTTTCGTCGTCAATACATTCTTTGGTAGAATCGACCGGTAGGCAAGGTTTTATTGGGATTGGCGTGAAGAATGAACTCTAAATAAATTAAGTATTAGGTAACTTTAATTCTTCAGCTCTTGAATCAGGCGTTTCGTTCATCTAAACCAAATCTGCTTATCACAGAAAGTTTTACGGTATGTCTGGCTGTGTGTGTATGTTTGTATTATAAATGCGAAAGCACAGAATAAATAATAGTACTACGTGCGAAAGTTTGTCTTTATGTTTGTAAGTGTGTGTGTCTCTATTCACACCTAAACGGCTAAAACGATTCGGATGAAACTCGGAATGGAAATTCCTCGCAATATCATGTAGACTACTTTTTATCATCATCATCATCATCGATTTTCATCATCGTGCTGGACTGGCTGGCTGGCTGGCAGGCTGGCTGGCTGGCTGGCTGGCTGGCTGGCTGGCTGGCTGGCTGGCTGGCTGGCTGGCTGGCTGGCTGGCTGGCTGGCTGGCTGGCTGGCTGGCTGGCTGGCTGGCTGGCTGGCTGGCTGGCTGGCTGGCTGGCTGGCTGGCTGGCTGGCTGGCTGGCTGGCTGGCTGGCTGGCTGGCTGGCTGGCTGGCTGGCTGGCTGGCTGGCTGGCTGGCTGGCTGGCTGGCTGGCTGGCTGGCTGGCTGGCTGGCTGGCTGGCTGGCTGGCTGGCTGGCTGGCTGGCTGGCTGGCTGGCTGGCTGGCTGGCTGGCTGGCTGGCTGGCTGGCTGGCTGGCTGGCTGGCTGGCTGGCTGGCTGGCTGGCTGGCTGGCTGGCTGGCTGGCTGGCTGGCTGGCTGGCTGGCTGGCTGGCTGGCTGGCTGGCTGGCTGGCTGGCTGGCTGGCTGGCTGGCTGGCTGGCTGGCTGGCTGGCTGGCTGGCTGGCTGGCTGGCTGGCTGGCTGGCTGGCTGGCTGGCTGGCTGGCTGGCTGGCTGGCTGGCTGGCTGGCTGGCTGGCTGGCTGGCTGGCTGGCTGGCTGGCTGGCTGGCTGGCTGGCTGGCTGGCTGGCTGGCTGGCTGGCTGGCTGGCTGGCTGGCTGGCTGGCTGGCTGGCTGGCTGGCTGGCTGGCTGGCTGGCTGGCTGGCTGGCTGGCTGGCTGGCTGGCTGGCTGGCTGGCTGGCTGGCTGGCTGGCTGGCTGGCTGGCTGGCTGGCTGGCTGGCTGGCTGGCTGGCTGGCTGGATGGCTGGCTGGCTGGCTGGCTGGCTGGCTGGCTGGCTGGCTGGCTGGCTGGCTGGCTGGGGAGTTGGTAGAGTTGGTAGAGTCGGTCGAGTCGGTCGAGTCGGTAGAGTCGGTAGAGTCGGTAGAGTCGGTAGAGTTGGTAGAGTTTGCTCAGAATGATTTAAAGTGGAGAATTTTAAGAGCGGTCCGTATTTCTTCTGCACGCGAACGAAGTCGCGGGGGACCTCTAGTTATACTATATTTATGGGCCACATTTTAATAGGACTTGGTGGCAGTTTTTTTTAAACTCGTTACTAATCAACATAAGAACATAATTTATTAACGTAAGCATCTGACATAACTTATTAAGCTTCCGTGGTTATTTTTATAAATTACTATTAATAACGTACCTACTCTTGCTGTCAGGTGTTATATTTTAAATATAGAAAAATTTAATTACAAAATCCTATGATTTATGGCTCGCAGACAGCCTAAACTAAAAATTTTTTACGGTCATGCTCTCTAATTAAACAGCCATAAATTTCTCAAAATATATCATTATCGCATATATAATATTACTTAATAAAATATACAGGGTGTCAAACATAATATCGATTAGCGACCCCAATAGCAACGACACTATAAAAATGAATAATAATGTCATCAATCTGAAATGGAAAAAAAGCCGTCAAGTGCGGATCGGTAACTCAACGGTAGTCAACTGCTAGACGAAGGGTCTTAATTTGCCATAATCCCCACGCTTGGCAGGCAGCTTGAGGTTCGCAGAATGCTCACCACTGTTAACCGAAAGGACGCTGCAAGGACGGGCAATTCTCCGATGGTTCTGGATGTAGTTGATGGATATACCCAGGTCCGGATTTGCAGTAAAGGGCGAGATTTAAACAAAGCTCTGGCGTAATTCAGCTCCCGCTAACCTATCGCTCAACTTCCATCCATTCTGTATAACTTTAATTTGGTTTAGGGTTCAGTACCAAACTAAGAAACCCTTATGGTGTCTACGAGATTGTCTCGTCTTTGCGGTTTTATTCCTTAACTGCGAACAATAAAGAGTAGGTATACACTGACACTTAATACAAGTAAAACAGTGAAATGGTTCCTAAATTGTTTTTTTTAAGTATTCAATCAAAGAAAGATTTCAATGTGCACATTATGTATCATTCGCAAAAAAATGCGTAGCGTTAAGAAATAATCAATAATCAATTTATTGGCAACATCTGTTACAGGTCAAATAATTAAGTAATATATAATTTTAACACAAATCCATTAATTGGTATTGTACAGTATTGTATCAATTACAATGACAATATTATCTCTGCACGTTACTTTATTATAATAATAATAATAATAACCAATACCAATGAGCCTCGACCAATAAATACCTCAAGAGGCTCTCGCTGGACGGTTGGGTCAAGGGTCAGATACAAAAGGCAGTGGTCCTTGACACGGCACGTATTGTCAGGAGGTTCCTCACTCTGCAGCCCTAACCACCGGCAGCTTGAGCCCTGCCCCGCTGCTGGCGGCACCCTAGTTTTTAAGTTTTTTATAATATTTATAACTTTTGTGTGTATATTGTAAAAAACTAAAAAATTAAGAATTTAAATAAATACGTGAATAATAATAAAAATAAATACATGTCAGGAGAAATTAATTAAAATAAATCAATTTATATGTCAAACTTAAGTATAGAGGCAATAAAAAAAAATATTGTCACAAAAACTAAAAAGTATCAATTATTATTACAATACACAAATCAAATAATAACTTTAAAAATACAAATTGAAGAGATAAGTGTTTTAGATTATCAACCTATCTATAGTAATTATGTACCTACAATGTACATTCTGGTGGGTGGACTACCCGCGAGACAATATAACTAGACAAACTAATGACACTTCTCTCTTCTTTTGTCATTCTCTGCGTCGTGGATTCACGATCAACGCGTTTAAAAATAATGTACGGAACCGTACCATGGACGTGTCGCAACACGTTATTGACCATTTTTGTTTCAATTTGAGGCAGGTCTATTAATAGGTATAATAGGAAAAGTAAAGTTCAAGTTCGTATAGGTTAAATACCTACTTCCAAGCTTCCTACCTAAGTAATTATTATTAGTTGCTGACCATGACTATCTTTTAAATGATTTGCTAAGAATGCAAAATTCGCGCTAAAATAGATTTTAATTGGGAATTACATGACTCTAGAAAATTATGTTTGCATAACCTGTACTGAGCGATGGGGAAGAAATGTTTTTGAGCGGCGACCACGAACCGGAAGCCGTAGGCCTCCAACTAGGTAGAACGACGACATTGTAAAAGTCGCGGGCAACCGGTGGATGTTAATGGCAGGTTGTCGTACAGTGTGGCGGCCTAAGAGGCCTTCGTTCAGCAGTGGACGTCTCCGGGCTGATGATGACCCTGCGCATTCCATGACCCAAATAACTATAACTACTTAATAGCTATTTGCATAAATTATGATAATTTTGAAGTATGGATTTAAACCGCATCGCCAGAAGGTCTCTGGTAACGTCTAATAATTAAATAAAACTATGATACGATACCTATCTCAAAAAGTATATACTGGGTAATGAAATTTTGTTTGGGGGTGTCCTAAACCTGCACCCAGAACCACCGGAGTGACGAACATAGGTTGTTAGTTCTGTCTGGCTGTTGTAAGTATGTGTTATAGGTAGGTACGTACAGCGACAATGATAAAATGAATGGACGGGAAATAGGCGCACGGATTTTGAAGACTATATGTTGAGCGAAGGCTCTCCACTATCTTAAGTCATACTCTGTTTTTGCGACATGCGAGCCGTTCGATACGACAATACAAACTTCTAATACATGTACATGTGTTCTCTTTTTGTCATGCAGTAGGTAATTAGATACGCTATCTCTATTTTCTGGCAAATGTTATATGCATACTTTTACCTAGGTATGCTTGATAATGTTGACTTGTTAATTTTGATAGATTTGCAAGCGCCACGCCCGTCAATTCCATTATCACTGTCGCTGGGTACGTATGTATTTACAAAAAGTATGCAATTATCTATCAGTTATCTGGTTACCACACAGTACAACCCTTGCTTAGTTTGTGTCTAGACGGCGCTGTGTCAAAAAAAACAATTGTTTTTTATTTTATTTTTTCTTGTTCGCCCTGCGTCTTGACCCACGTGATGACGAAAACATCTATTAAGACTATTACACACTACATATCTATTCCCGGGGAATAAGATATCCCTATATCTACGTCAAAATCTATCAGGAAATCTATATTATACTTACAGGAGTTTCGTAGATTGCAGGACTATTGATTAATTTATTATAAAATACGATTTCATTATTTTACAGCATTAATTGAGTACCTACCTATGTTACTTTAGTACATTATGATACGAGTGTGCTATGTTGGTCATTACACTAGAGGCGGTATTATGCGATTAGGCGATAAGAAAGCCGAGAGCGTAATGACTAATAGCACAAGAGTTCCATACGACTGTTTTCGTCACACTTGCGAGGAAAAAACATTTTTTTTTGATAATAATCAACCACACAGCGAAAACGTCAACAAACATTTGCGGAAAATGGCGCCCAAATCAGTAATGCGCGCGCAGGTTGGCATTTACTTCAGCGGCATAAGAACTCTTTGTTGGTATTACAAAAAAACTGTAAGTATTACCCGGCTATATTAAGAGTGCTTCGTACACGCACGTCTAATTGCAGTCACGTACAAACTTGACTTTACCGGGTTATACCTATTATAGTACAAGTGCCGTAATGTAAAGTAAAAAGCACGCGTGTATAATAGCTTGGATTATGAGCCTAAAAGCGATGTAATAAGATCTACTTTAAGAGCAAGTGTGATGAAAAATTATATTATTGTTTTTTTGACTAATCAAATAGGCATGATGACTACTAATTTTATATTACCTCAAAAGCTGATCATCAATAGACCCTATCAAACGAAAACAAAATTTAAAATAATTTGAAAATAAATAATTTCTAAGTATTTTAATTTCAAGCTAGACAGAGAGCGAGCTATACTGAGCTATGACGTCAAGCCTCAGGTGCGGCAAACAAATTCTATACTAACACGTGCTTTGCGAGAAAGGGATAGAGCATCCCCTCTCTATCCCCACCTAAAACTTTAAACGCTCATATCTCAGAGATTTATCAGCCAATACAATTTTTTTTCAGTATGTGTAATGTATTCAATTATATTCATCACTAAGCCGCTCAAAAAAATCACACATTAGACCACACACCTATTATTGTAAAACGAAATTAAAACCAATGACTTTTAACTAGGCGTTATGAATAAAGAATCGGTATTGTGTTTTATCAGAGAAATTTATATTTCTCTGTGTTTTATTGTATCCATCCTGCTTTTATTAATGAATATTTTCGAAAATGACGTATTTAATGATGTTTTTCATTAGTTCTGTCATCGGTTTTTTTTTTAATAAGCGCCAATAATCAAGTATCGCGCCTGATACTAGCGGTTTGAAAATCAAACTCTCTTATTGCTATAGAATTTTTCGTAGGAGTACCGAAACTGGCAACTTTCGAGAAGCCTTGCTTGGAGTCCTAACACCGGCAGATTGAGCCCTGCCTAGTTACCGTCGGGTCCTAGCTACTTTAGCTTTTAAATTTTCAACCGACTTAAAAAAAAGGTTCTCAATTCGACTGTAAGTAATTTTTTTTTGTTTGAATGTTACTCGATTACTCCGCCAATTATGAACTGATTTAAATGGTTTTTTTTGTTTGTTACTTCAGAGGTATTTACATTTTATCGAAATGAGTTCAGTAGTTTGGTTTTTTAATCAAAATTACTAGAGAATATGAAGATGCCATCCAGGTATTCGAAGTTGAAGTCGGTTGTTTTTTTTTAAAAAGTGTATTATTATATAACAACCTAATATCTGCGCCCTACTGTGATTACGGTGATTATGATGATAATGACTGACGGTGTTTATGATGAACTCAAATCACTAAGATATGTCCAGAAAATAAAACTGAACATAAATACACCTCTTCTGCTGGAAAGGTCAAGTATGGCGTCCCACAGGGAAGTGTACTTGGGCCTTTACTCTTTATTATATATATTAATGATCTACCTCAAGCTATTGACCACCCTATGGTGCTGTTTGCTGAAGACAGCACCACTGTTTTTGTTGGTGAAAAAGATAAACCACTAGGACCAATAATTGATTTGGCATTGAATAATGTTACAAAATGGTCGACATCTAATAATTTATTCATTAATCTTGACAAAAAGAATTTAATGACATATTATAAATATGATAAATTGACATCTAAAATTAATTATCAAGGTAAAGACATTGAGGATGTTACAGTAACAAAGTTTTTAGGTCTCCAGTTGGACTCGAATCTAGACTGGAAAATGCATGCCGAATCAGTATGCTCAAAACTGTGCAGTTATTCATATGCCCTATATATGTAGTCAAAAGTATAGCTTATCAACAAACGGTATTGACTTCTTATCAGGCGTATGTAACATCTATTACGATACGGCATAATATTCTGGGGAAACTGTTCCGAAAGAGAGAGTGTTTTTAAGGCTCAAAAGAAATGCGTCAGGTCAGTCTGTCACTTAAAGCCAACAGATTCTTGTTTACCTCACTTTAAAAAACTAAAAATATTGACGTTACCATGCCTCTATATTTATGAAATCGCATTATTTGTTAGAAATTATTTGAATATGTATGTCTGCCTCAAGCGCTTAGGATGCGGAAATATAAATAAAAATAAAATACGCCTGCTCGGTCATAGGACTGCATGCTTTGGTAAAGGTGTTTGTGGTATGGCTCCCAGAATTGGCTAGATGACTGGTTTTTTTTAATGTCCTATACAAATGTGGCCCATAAATATAGCTGATTAATGAAAAGAAAATTAAAATCTGATCAAAAATAAGCAACTTATAAGCATTTTAATATCATGCTAGACAGAGAGGCAAAACAGCAAATCGTGACGTCACTTGTCAGGACGCCAATTAAATTCTATTCTGACAAGTAAGGCGTGACGACATTTTTGGTTTTGTGGGAAAGGGACAGTTGTCTCTAACAAAAACTTTAAACGCTCATATATTAGAACATTATTAACCGTTTTAAATAATGTTTTCAATTACCATACTATATTAGCTTAAATTCTTCATGAAAGCAACGATTTAAACATCTATTAACATCTATTAACAACACCTATCAAATAGGCTATTTACAATCATTTACCCCATACAGTACTGGAGACGGAAAGTGTGTCTGTGTTTAATAAAAAAAATTCAAATTTCTGGTATCTAAGGCTTACTATAAAATACAGGACTTTTTGAATGATAAATTGTAAACAGATTGGTTATTTATTTTGATAAGACAAAGGATTTATATTTTTAATTTAATCTGACATAATCATAATTATCTGTATAAATTGTACATTGATGAATCTAATTAATTGGTTAATTTCTTGATATTGATTGTTACAATTATTAGAATATTATAAACGCATAATATTATTCTAAGTTTCGACATTATTGTATGTTCACAATGAACTAAACTGTTGGTACTCGGTAGCAGCTACCATTAATTAAGACTTATGTTAAACAGTTTATGACAACAAATACATAATCTGAATCTGAATAATGGTGATAAAAAGTAGTCTAGGTAAATGTTATTCCGGGAAATAAGTTATCTCCATTCCTAGATTCATCCAAATCCATTCAGCCGTTTAGGCGTGTTTCGATATTACATTAACACAGTCGTTAACGATGATGAGTCCAATGACCCCCTTACACCCCACTAGGGCCCTGGGTTGTAGCCCTGTGCACAGATGTCAACAAGGCCCAGCTTCCTCACAATTAATTGTCATGATCAATTTAAATTAGCAAAGAAAAACAGACTGATTAACCGTCGCATAATTATAATACGCCAGTCGCTCGTGTCTGCCATATAAACGCAATCTATCATTAATGTTATAGCAAGTGGTCGAATGTACATACCACAAGATAAACTTAATTATCGTGGAGCATAGAGGTAGGAACACCTCCATATCGTGGAGCTTCACACACCAATGTTTGCGCGATAAAACTTCGACTATGGCATGCGGTGGACATCGGCCGATGTCAAGTCAACCGACTTCTAAATAAAATAGAGATATGATAGCATAGGAGATTCTCATTTCGACTGTGTTTTTTTTGGTTGCATTCATTTCGTTTGGTAGGTGATTGGATACTTCAGTGGTGATCCCATATACGTTTTATGGAAATCGGTTCTGTAGTTTGGTTTTTAAATCAAAACTGGCATATATCAAAACTACAGGAAATATGAAGATTTCTAGTTGTTTTTTTTTTATTATTATTATTTAAGATATTATGTTTAAATCAACGAGGTTTATTTTTGTTTTTTTTTAATTTCTTCCCTTGACGTTACGAGACTAGCGATACGTTCGCCTGGTGGTAAGCATAACGCCTGCCCATAACAGTAGCAGTACCAGAATGGTGAACTTGCGAACAAAATTCTGCGCACAGCACTGCTCTCATCGCCCTGAGATATTAAATGTCGACTCTCTTCTCTGTTTCTCTGGTAACAATTCCGTTCAAACTAAAACAAAGTAAAAATCGGACAAGTCGAAAGTAATTACAGTGAAGTAAGTACGGTACTTTGCCATTACATCGCAAAGGGATCCAAGTGACTTTCTTTCATTAACGTTGAGGTAGTAACATACGTAAGTAACAGAGTATTTTGTTACCGCTATCGAAAAACATCGAAGGTGTCGTATGACGTCATCACTAACCAAGCAATACTCCAAGACCCAACCTTTTGTCCAAACAAACGTGATCAACTTAATTGCCACATAATAGAAGTAAATACATTATTATTATTGGGTATCTGGTATCTTTTCTACCATTTCATTGCTTCTATCCGGGTGCTTTGTTCTGTCGCCAGACGAGTTTCTGGGAATCTGAACACGAGGGTGGCCTTTGTCCTCATCATCAGCCTCAAGACGTCCCTACTCATGAAATGCCTCCCCCTTAGACCGCCATACTGTACGACAACCTGCCATTTGCATCCATCGGTTGCCCGCGCCTTTCACAATGTTATCGGTCACCCTATTAGTGAAAGACCTACCTACGCTGCGTTTTCCGGTTAACTATTTTTCCCCATCGGTTATCAGTAAGTTATCAGTCTATAAATATCTGAATCTGAATCTGTTCTTCCAGCGGTGTGGTGGTTGTAGTGGTAGGACTCTACTGCAGAGACCGCCTGGGGAATTACCACACCTTTGCCAGCTATTCAATCACCAAGCAGTAGTGTGCATGCATTACTGTATTTTGGTTTGAAGGGCATTATTACCAGAAAAATTACTGGGTTTAGAGATTTAACATCGAATATCTCAGGGTGACGAGCGCATGCAGTGCGACGCAGGATTGTATTTGCAAGTTCATAATTCTGGCACTGCTACTGTTATGGGCAGGCGTGACGCTTACCACCAGGCCAACGTCCTCACCAGTCTCGTCACTCGATAGCAAATAAAAACAAAATAAAAATATGGCCTGCCCATTGCCACTTCAACTTGCAAACCCTAAAAGCTAAGTCGTCGGTGACTTTGGTTTTTTGGCGAATATCCTCGTTCCGGATTTAATCGCGCAAAGAAACTCCGAGCATAGCTCTCTCCTTTCTTCTACGGAACTATTCGCCTACGTCCACGTCATCTGTTGAAGCTTTATAAATTATCTATGTTCCAAAAACGCTTGGAAGATTTGAAGATTTATCTCTTTCTCAAAAACGTGTGGCACCCTCACATAGGTTGTTAGTTTGTGTGTGTAAAGAAAATGGAAAATGCTTTAAAGGTTACAAAAAGGTTCTAAATCTGAGTTTGTTTCTGGGTCCAAGTGTACTAGCACATGGAACACGCGCCACAGCCACAAAACGCCACCGTCTGTGATAGAAGCGGTTTCTAAGCACCGGAAGCGTGCGACAGCCACTTCTACCGTGTGCGGCGAGTTCATAATTATACTAGTAGTTTGCAGCAAACTCACAACTCATGCCATATCATCACAGTTCTTTTTTACAGACCAATTTAGCTCATATTCGAGCTTGATAATTGTTTTTGCACGAACCACTTGCTTAAAAAATTTCATATAGATCGGATCAATGGTTCGCAAGTTATCATCGAACATCTGACCAATTCTGTATACAAACTCCAATCTGTCCCAGTAGACTCGGAGACCGCTTCGCTTCGCTTGGTATGAAAACTGGAGTCAGCCACTCGGAGGCCGCGTTTCGAGGCTGTGACGTGTGTCGTGCAAATGGGACACACGCCACAGCCACAAAAATAATACAAAAAAAAAACCTACATACATACACACCTCTAGTGACGAAGGTGAGTGTGGGGGTGTGTGTGAGTGTGTATTACGTGACATAACTGTAAAAGGCAAATCAAGTGGTGTTTATGTGTGAAAGGAGTTTTAAAATGTCCGTGTGTCCCTGAAATGAAAAGTAAAATGGTTACCGCAGAGTTTGGAAATGCCAGTTCCTCTCTTGGCATGATATCGAAACTAACATGACGATATTAACGTCACGGTGGCCTTCGGTACCATTTTGTTCCTATTTGGATCTCTGCCATCTCTCCGTCATCACAGTTGTTTTCTTTTATTTACCGACCATTACTGCTTTTCATTGTGTACTTCTATAAAATTTGTGGAAGGAGCAGCCATGTATGAGGAACAGTTAAAAATATCAATTGCGAATCTTTATTTCAGTTTATGTCGTTGAGCTGAAATGTTTTCTTAGTTCGTAAAGGTGGACGTACGTACGTACATACGTACTCTATAAAATGCAGAATGTAATGTTTTTTTTTTTTTAACATTATGCTGATGTAGTGATATTATATTATTACTAGAAATTATTCGGATTCATAGAAAATTATGTCATTGTCCAGTTTAATTAACGCGTAAATACCACATGCGTTTCTAACTGACTTTTGCAATAATAATTGTATTTCCTAACTTGTCGACAGCTTTTCGTATAAAACTCAATATTCTCTATACACTTTATTATTGAACGTGCACAATAAATATACATTTTGTAATTGCATTATTTGACGAATATAATCAATTTTTCAGTGGTTACTTCAAATAAAATAGTGTTCCCTAAATGCTTGCAACGTGAAAGGATTACTAGAGTTACTAATTTTATTTTTTTAAATAATCGCTTTCTATTTGTCAGCGTTTCTAACTAACATGTGTGCGCAAACCCTATGCTGACTTTGAAATTGCTACACGAGCTTTCCTTCAGTGTTTTCGTGGACGCGAGCGGACACGCACTCTGATCGCGACAACCATGGCCGAGAAACGCGACATCGACAACCATGACCGGGACAACCAACCCATTACCTTCGAAGAAGCTCTCGATCGAACCGGTAAACTTAACAAAACATCTTCTAAGTGTGCCTGGTTGTAGTGATTGTATGCAACTACCATGACAACCATGATAAACTAGAATACATCTGAAGCTGAAGTCGTGAACGAAAGTGTTGTTTCTTGACGGAATTTAGAATAAAAGGGGAAATCAAAACAGATTGAACAATGTTCCCTTTGTTTGGAAACTTTGTGTTCGAGTAGTGCGTGTAAAGCATTGCATGGGTGTTGTTGATCTGCCTCTAAATTTGCATCTGTTTTGTATGAAGTGCGCTGACTGTTTAGTTGGTTAGTAGTGGTGAAGAAAAAAATCTCAGTTTCTGTAGTAATTAGCCGGCGTTTGTGATCTGTCTATATTTGACGATAAATCAATTACCCTGATTTATTATTCATAAAATTTTGTAGAGAAAGTAGTTTGTGATCATTATATGATAAATAATACTATACATTTTACATTATAATGATTATAATATTCAAGAGTGGGACAAAATAGGATCGTGAGTCTTTTTTTTTAATGCGGAATTTTATTCCAGTGTATTATTCACTCCCTTGGAGGAGGCCTTCGTTCAGCAGTGGACGTCTCCGGGCTGATGATGATGATGATATATATTTCACTATGAATAAAGAAATCAATATGATAGGAACTACGTAACTTATCTTCTCTACTTAATTGTTATAAAAGAAGGAAGTAATTAGGTATGCTTTATTATAGCAAATTAATGTAGGTAACGTAACGTAATATCATCTTCTAATCCATCATAATCTTAAGACGGCGTTTTTAGTATATGGACAATAACATACATGGTAGTCACTAATTTAAAGACTTGTTTACGTTTTCCAAAGAAAATAATGATAATTTTCTTATTTTCTTAAATCATGGATCATTTTAAATAAAATGTTATTATACCATGTAACTGTGTAAACACAGATATAATTAAATAATTTATGATCATAATTAAACTAAATAATTTATGATTAATTAATAATAATTAATTATATTATCTTATTTAATAAATAATTAAATATATTTAATTATTCGTAGATGTATGTGTGAACCTATTATTATTATTATTTAAATATTATATCTTTTGTAGGTAAATAATGTTGAGTAGTTTTGATTAGTTTATACCAGACTGTGTTAAGTTTTTGAATAATTCTTTTATAATAATTCCTTTTTTTCTTAAAGGTAATTTTTACCAATTTTTTTTTACCAAACCTTTAACAAAAAAATTGTTTTAACAATTCCACTTGGAACCTTTAATTCTTTTTTTTTTATCGTAAAAAATTGCAGCTGTAAAATAGGTTTACCGCACGCCTAGTTGTATGGTGCGTAATTTTCAACTTTCGAACGATGTATACGTAAATGCATTTTTCGAGCAAATGTGTTGTAAATAATTATTCTATGGAAAAGCTTTCTTTCTTAGCTTTCTTAGCATTTTCTATGCTTCTCCCAAGGAAGGAATCCTTCTAGATAAATCCATGCACAGCACTATGTTTGCCCTACATAATAGCAGACTCTACGGCGGCAGTTGCTTCGAGCGCTCTTCGAATGTCGAATGCCAGAAGCGGAACCTATTTTATTTATTGAAAGTTATGAGCTAAATTGGGATCGGTGTTGCTAAAAACAACTCATACAATACCTACTTATAAATTATACAACTAAGATGAGATTCACGTCGGTACACGGTTTTAGAGGAAGTTCTATGTAAAAATTGATATTTTAACAGTAAAGTCCTTACTTATAAAAGTTGTTGTATGTAACAAACGTCATTTAACTTTTTCTCAATACTTTGAATAAGTAATAATTAGTAGAAGGCCAATTAAAAGTTTTCACAGATAAGAAGAAGAATATAAAAAGTGTCTAAAAAGATGGACTCGCACATAATTACATACATAGTTAAGTTTGCTAAATATATATTGGAAAAAATATATATTGAGAATAGAGGACAGATTGGAACATGTCTACGAGAAATAGTTTGAGTTCAGAAGCTGCGTCAATTTGAATGGAGACGTATTGAACAGATCTACATCAAATTCTTTAGCAAGAGTTGTAACACCTGCATGCCCTTATAATGAAACTATTTTTCCTGTAAATACAACAAAATGGAACGTAAAGAAGATTCGGCCTTCTAAGCGAAGCGGTGGCATTACCTAGATTACCTGGGTATGTCCTAAAACTGCTTCCAGAACCACTGGAGTACAATCGGTTAATGATGGTGAGCATTCTGCGATCCTCGAGCCACCTGCTAAGCGTGGGGGTTACTGAAACCGTCCCTCCAATTAAAGGGGACGCCTTCGTCCATCAGTGGACGTTCTGGCTGATGATGACTCAGATTATTAGTAGTAAGCGTATGCCAACTAAGAGACTTGAGACCCTACTTTTTTTTAAAATTGTATTTTAAAGGAAAGTAGCCGGTTGTTTTTTTTTCAAAATACCTATGTTTTCCTGCGGTTCCTAAAAACATTGAATAATATCATAGGTACACAAACTATTCTGAATTATATGAAAGCATCATATTTATTCTGATTTTAAGTAGTACAACCTTAAATAGCACTAATAAGACATTCAAATAAGAATCATGTTTAGACCACGTTACACATTAAGTAAGGACTATTAGACCAAGCTACCAGCATATATCCTTCATAATTGATCAAATACGAATCCAAATAACTAGGTTTCAAAATATTAATAATATGCTATGCTATGCTAGAACAGCTAATGCTAGGTCTGCGATCTGAACGATAAGAGTCATTGCAAAAAGTCAAATAAGTCGAAACCACTACAGAAAAACCAAGTGTGAATAATATTTTGCTTGCTTCCAGGAAACGGCCTCTACAACTACCTCCTCCTGGCGACTTGCTCCTTCATCCTGCTGGCGATCGGCATCGACCTGTTCGGCTTTAGCCTGGTGGTGACCGCAGCATGCGACCTTCACCTCTCTGTGTCGGAGAAGGGGATACTCTCTTCCATACCATTTATAGGTGAGATATAATGCTTAAAATTGACGCGGTAACTTGACTGTTCTCCTGGATATCTTTTTATTATGTGTTGACAAAATAATCGAATGACTCATTATAAAAGTTCAGTGACTCTTGACAAAGTGCATGGAACAGCAGTTTTTTCAGGCTTAGGTAAAGCATCCGCATGAAGGGAGTCCAGTTTCACACAAAGGCAAGCTAGTTCTCGTCTGCGACTTCAGGTCATGAGTGCTCTTCTTCTGTAAGTGCTAATAAAATCAAGCTTGGATTTAGTCGTTAGTTGGATATAATTAGTATAACATCGTAAACAATAACTTTTTAGTGTTGACTAAAGAGTGGACAGTCCAGGCCCCCTAGAATCCCCGTTATACGCCAATAGCAATAATTTTACGTTTCATTAAACTCTGCAAACCTAATTGTCCAGATTTCAAGACACATATATTCTTTGTTCCCCGCAGTACATATTAATGTACTGCGGGGAACAAAGTCTCCAGCAGCGTTATATAAAAATTAATAAGATAATTATAATAGGATGTTTTCAGGTTCATTAATGTGTTATTAATTTTATAGTAAACAAAGAACTTCTGCATTTATAATTATGAGTAGGGATGCAGAATCATTGGCAAGGAAAATTGTAGTTTTCACGGATTTTCACCGACAATAAATACATCTGTTGTCAGGTCTCCTCCGTTTCAGTCTACGTGTGTACTGTGTAGGTATATAGATAGATACACGTAATGTATTTCTGTATGTATAAAGTACCTATACACGCTATTGACGCTGTGTACAAGTCGCTTTTGTTCCAATTATGTGCACTTTCTTACTACGGCCGGGTCTTGTTGTAGAAAATTGCAAGCAATAAATTACTTCTTGGGAACGTAATTACCACATACTAGTAAAGCCTTATGACAATTTTTATTCCTACACATGTGGCTTTGACGTGGTAACAAATCTCCACACCTCCAAAAGTAAAGCCAAAGCTCTGTAAGCCAAAATGGCAAAACATTAATGGATGGAAGTTACTCTTGCGTCTGATTTCCCTGAAATAAAATATTATGTGCCAGCTAAGCTCACACTGTTGACATTATTTTTCAGGCAAAATGTATTGTTGCAATCTTTCGTCATTCACTGTATTTCTCACTGTTTTTCGTACCGACTGCTATAGTTTTTGAAAACCAGCGTTATTATACTCCGTATGTAAGTTTCCAAACACATTGGACCAATATGGATTGGTATCTACAATTTTAAGTAATATAAATGCAGGGCGTCTTTCCCATACTGGACTACTAATACTTTCCCAAAAATAAAAACGGTTTCTGTCGTCCTCACCAGGATGGATGGTCGGATCCCCGAATTCAGCCATCGCGAGTTGAGAGGTCCTCTTTTAGTAGGCTCTTCCTGAAGGCAAGGGATACTGATGCCGAACTCTATTGCCCCGGAAAACGCTACTACTACCTAACCAATTGATTACCAATTGATTCCAGGCATCCTGATGACGTCATTCATGTGGGGCTACATCTCGGACACGCGAGGCCGCAAGTTCACGCTGGTGGTGCCTCTGCTAGTCTCCTTCATGTTCTCCTGCATCAGCAGCCTGGCTCCGCACTGGCTCTTCCTCGGCTTCTTCAAGTTCCTCTCCATTTGCTTGTGAGTTATTCATATCACTTATAAACGTAACTTTAAAGTTATGGATAATGGTACTAACGCAATGCTACGAGACAAATTACCAAGCATGAAGGTTTGTTTGCAAGTTCACAATTCTGACACTGTTACTCTAATAGGCAGGTTTGATGCTTACTACCAGATGAACATCTTCATCGTCACTCCATGAAAATAAGACTTATAAAAGCATAAAAAAATTAACAGAACTGGCAAGATTAGAGCTTAGTTTAGCTTGACTTTCGGCCAATGTACCTTTACAAGTACCTAATCTTTTTAATGCTTAGAAATCAGTAGTTGAAGGCCAGACTGCATAGAAGATGCTCTCTGCAAGGGAGTGCTATGGACGGTCTCGTGAATGACTGTTACCGTATTTTTTTTTTAAACTTTATACTTTATAGAGCAAATGCGCTTCATAATATATAGATATTATGAAGCGCATTTGCTCTTGCTAGTAGCACTAGATACCCCAACGGCTCTGGACAAGAGTGTAGCGTGTACTCAAATGTAAAATACTTAAAATACGATAGGAATATCGTCTATGTTGGTACCACCGCAGTCCGCATTATCAGTAGTGTGCAAACAATACGGTGTTACGGTGTGAAGATTACTAGCCAAATTACAGGGCTAATTAGATTCCATAGCAAGTATAAACATAGATAAGCATAGATTTCCTGTCTCAAGTAATGAGTGCCAACACAACGATGCCCAGGCAGAGTTTGATTTGTCTCTCAAAGATTTGGATACCGTTGCATTGCCATGATCATGAACAGGCATTATTTTATACAATTTCGAAAGCGCTTTTGGATATTTCTTACTAAAAAGCTCTAAAATGGCAATAATGTAGTGTTTGCCAAGCAGTCCTAACTTAGCTATTTACTTATCGGGCGGCCATTGAGTCGAGTTATCCTGCCAAGAGTGGAAGTTAAATCTGTGTCAGAGTTTGTTGCCAAGAACAGTTCGTGATTTAAGTGGTTTTACAATGTTCTGAGCGATTAGCAACAATTTAAGTAGATAATGTGACTAATTATAGTAAAACACTTCGTTGCCTTGTAGAATCAGTCTTTAACATCTCACTGCTGCATACGCCTGTGAAGAAGAAATTGGCGTACCTCGACCACGCCAGCCCAGTGCTCGTTGGCGGATTCACAAATGATATTAAATTTATTATCTGGACATTTGTAAAACCCCTACGTAAAGGGTTAGGACATTACCCATGCGCAGGTGGCCTATTCATTTATTTAAATGTCCCATACCTTCTTTATTAACTAGGCCAAAATGTCACATGCATTTATAAAGATCTCATTGGTAGGTACAAGTCCGATCCAAAGTTACCTGAACTGTCGTGGTAACTTGCCTTGGTTTAAGATTGTTTTTGTAATATCATTATAATCGTTTGTAATATATCTCGACATCAGAACCATTAGGTCTGAAATCCATTTTTGCAACTTTTCAGGAGAGCAAAAATAAACTTCAAAAATGAATTTATGTTCAACGATATCCCACAGATTGAAATATTCGCTTGTATACGTTTGTGCTCGGTTATTTAAAATTTGAGCCCCGTAGGTTTTAAACAAGTTTGCCTTTAAGTTTCTTATATAATTCGAGTTTTTTTATTCATGTTCATTTTAAGACAAACTGTTGGGAAACGTTACTGAGGTCACTGAGAATTGTAATGAGGTCCTCCAGCGACTCTGCCGTGATATGACTATATCATCAGCAAAGCAAAGGTGAGTGATGTCTTTGTGCTGAATTCGTTCCAGCCGAGGAGCTCGTTTTGAGAACAGTTGCAGAAAAATTACGTCTGTTTGTCTCACGCCTTCCTGCAATTGGATTGGTTTTGAGCTCTCGTCTTGTAATCGGATAGCCATGGTGGCATATCCAGAATATTATAATTAAAGCGTTTTATGATAAAATAGATTTAAAAACCCTTTGAAGTTTTCAGGACAAGTGTTTCAGTGTTTTAAGTAACAAAATAAAGTGTGGTTTTTTAATTTTACAGCTTCGCCATTGTTGTTTTTTTACCTTTTCGACTATCGTGGTCACACTTTGGTTTGGTTTAGGCATTGTTAAAACATAGAAAGACACAAACCAAACACATGTTAAATTTCATTGGTCATTACAGACACAATACGAGCATTCCATCTGGGCGGCATGTACAAACCCATCATCAGCCAGAAGACGTCCACTGAAGAACAAAAGCCGTCATATTGTACGATTACCTGCCATTTGCATCCACTGGTCGAAATACAGTAAAGCTTGCATACTACTGCTTGGCGATTGAATAACTGGCAAAAGTGTGGTACTTCCCCAGGCGAACTATGCAAATAATGGAGTCCTAATAAACTAATGAAATTAAATAATTACTAATAAGTCAGATTATGACTTAGGGACTTCTTATTACATCTCCAATTTCTTAAACCAAATACGTCACAAATATAACTGTGAATGATAAATTAATAGTAGGTACTTTATTGATTGTATTGAGCATTTAATAGGAAGCTATTGTAGAGCTCAACCAACTTATTCCTAGAGTTAAAAGTGGCACCACCATCACATTTTTCAAACAAAACTGACGGCTCCCCGTAGAAAACTCTTAGTTACATAATATGATCAACTTCCTAAAACATTTCGGACCATGTTAGACGCACATCTTGGTCTGGTTATACTCTGAGCATTTGTGTCAATATTAAATAATATTGTGTATTTATCCGATTTGTCATTGTGTTGCTGAACGTTCATGACTTTGGATCATGAAAACAGACTTAACTTGTTAAACAGTGGTTTGGAGAGTAACGGCGTTCATTATCAGTCAGAAGGCGTCCACTACTGGACGAACGCTTCTCCCTTAATAGGGAGGAGTTGCCATAATCCCCACGCTTGGCAGGTGGCTTGGGGATCGCAGAGTGTAACCACCGTTAACTGAGAGGACGCTGCTTCCCGTCCTCCGGTGGTTCTAGATGCCGTTTTAGGACATACCCAGGTCCATGCGTAACGGCATTATCTAAAACAAAATGCATCTAACTACCTAATCAACCTTAACCTACTAAACAAAAGCTAAAGGATTGTATCCAACCCATAGGATAGAGGTCGATGCCGATGAAAGTCTACGACAATCGAAATGTTCATGCATGCCAGTAGGCAGCGTACATACCTACCCCAAATTGGATGGATCCTTCATTTTGCATTAGTGAATAACAAAATTAATTTACCAGCAAAATGATTTTTTATTGATTCTACAATACAATACAATACAATACATTTTATTTTATTCGAGACATAAAAAAATTGATACACCCACAAAAGTTCATACAAAAGAAAGGAATTTAAATAATAAAATAAAAATAATAAAATATAATAATACAATATTTAAATAGTGAGCACCTATATTCCTTGTCACGAAACCGATCCCAACTCAGCGTAATGCTGGTTGCTATCAAACCGTGTACAAATTGCTGTTTCCGAAATGTATTTTTTTGTATAAATGATGAAATGATGGACGACGGACGAGTGTTTAAATTAATAGTATATTATGATACGGTGTGCTATGTTGGTCATTACACCAGAGGCTGTATTATGCGCGCGAGCCGCAGGCGAGCGCGATAAGAAAGCCGAGAGTGTATTGAAACATAGCACAAGAGTTTCATACGACTGTTTTCATCACACTTGCGAGGAAAAAACAAACTTTATTTGATAATAATCAACCACACAGAGAAAACGTCAACAAAAATTTGCGGAAAATGGCGCCCAAACCAGCAATGCGCGCGCAGGTTGACATTTACTTCAGCGGCATAAGAGCTCTTTGTTGGTATTACAAAAAAACTGTGTGTATTACCCGGCTATATTAAGAGTGCTTCGTATACATACGTCTAATTGCAGTCACGTACAAACTTGACTTAACCGGGTTATACCTATTATAACACAAGTGCCGTAATGAAAAGTAAAAAGCACGTGTGCGTAGCTTGGATTATGAGCCTAAAACCGATACAATAAAATCCTCTTTACGAGCAAGTGTGTTATCAGGTCTTTATTTGGAAATTACAGAACTCTTAGCGAACCCAACTGCAAGTGCGGCCCGAATTCGAGTTGAACAGTTTTTTTGATATTGTAAATAATGGAACCCCTTGATGCACAAGTCTTGCTTCTTGCACAAGATGCTCAAATTGTTTTCCCACAGTTTTTTTATAGATTACTATTTCTATCGAAATTGTTGATTTGTTGAATCAATGGCGCCATTTCTGAAAATAAAAAAATTACATTGATGAACATTACGTGTACATCGTCTTCTAGCCCCAATAAAACAAAGCTATGGGCACCAAACAACTAATAAATACTTTTTTGTTTTATTTATACGGGAATACTCACGTTTAATTAAATCGGATACTCCGACTATAGTTTCGCAGTGCTAAGCAGGACGCAGCTGCACGCGCGTCGGGCTCTGTTTTCACTCTTTGAAAAAGGTTACCGGATGTGATCGAAACTATAGTCGGAGTATCCGATTTAATTAAACGTAAGTATTCATTGCCGTATAAATAAAACAAAAATGTGTCAAAACCACGTCAGTTTTCATAATAATAAATACTTTATAAAATCAAACCAAATAATTTTTCAACCAAAAAACCAATGATGTTATATGTTTCATCTCAGTGCAAAAAACTAGTAGTACCTAAGTACTTACAAGTAATGAGAGGAAATTAAGAACCACTGCATATTATTATGATTTAAATACTAAAATACTAAAACTAAAGTGAATTCACAGTGAGCCAAACTAGGCATAGGCCCACATCTACATACATATAATACATACATTTTATCAAGCAGACACTAAACAAACATCTATGTTAGTTAGTCACAAAATATATTTCCTGGATGGTTATGAAACCCACACCCTAAAACTCTTAAGGCAGAGCTACTTCCGATTGAGCTTTATTCCGATAGAGCGATTGATTTGAGTTTGAGTGCTGTTGGACATACCTATACGTGCATTATATACTTCATAATTGTTCGAATTTAGACGTTATATCGCTTGAATAGAGTTCAATGTATGCTTGCGCGCTTGTGTGTTATCGCAGTTCAAGTCATTAAAAACGTCGGCGCAATGCGTTGCGGACGCCGAATTTTGGCGCGGATATTTTTTTTGCACATTTGTGACTCTATAGATATTAACTCAATGCAAACATTATACAATAAACTTAATTTTGAAATTATTTTCCAGTTCTTGCGCAGCCAACTCTACCTCGTACACCCTGGTGGGCGAGTCCTGCATTCAGAGAGTGAGGAGCAAGTACATGCTGCTGATGACGTGCCTCATCATCCTGTCGCCTGCCATGGCTGGAGGTAATGCCCTACTGAGTACAGTATGTGTTGCAACAGAACTGTCGTCAGATTTAAAGGCGCTGCTGAGCTGAAAGCTTATGACGTTTCAGCCAAGTTGGTACGTGCACTAACTATTATTATTGTCTTCTGTTTCGTGTAGCATTAACGATAATAGTAGATTATGCACTAAGGGAATAAAGCAGTATCTTACGTCGCGGGCGGCATATTGAACCCTGAGCGTAACGAGGGAGTCTAGAGTTATATAGAGTCCTGAGTGAAGTGAGGTGTTCAAGCTGCCCAAGACGAAGAAAGGCTTTATTCCAGAGGAGCATGCTCTACTTTTCACACTTTCTGGGAGACAATAAAAAGCCAGGGCTCCATAAATTAAAATTCACCAACAATCACAGGACCAAACATCGTCTTTTGTTTCACATTCTTTGTAAACACACCTTTTTTTGGAATCCTGCTTATGGTGACCAGTTCGATTTTCGAACAAACCTCTTTACAATGCCATATAGGCAACATATAGGGCATTTTTTTACTTAGAGTTTTCCACCAGTTTCCACACGAATTCGACGTTCCAAATTCAAATCACTTTATTCCTTATGGAATTTCATACAACTTTATATCCCATATAAGAGATAATGCTTTACTTTACATTGAGGTTGCATGATAATGTAATTGGACATTGTCGAGCAGGTGGTGTGAAAAGTATTGTATTCTAAAATAGATTTGAATATTACTTTGATGCTAATTTGACCGTGGGAATACTTATCGAATTGCAACAGCAGCACAGCATTGAAAGCTGGCGCCAACTTCAAAAGACAGCAACTCGGAGTAAATGGGGCAAAAGACAATCATCCTATATCTTTTTCACTGTGCATAGAAAAATGAAAATGTGTAAAAAAAAGTGTGTATACACATAAAACGTAAATAATACATGAAAGGCTCTAGGTATGATGTGGACAGCAATGAGCGATGACATCTCTTATAAGCTCCATTGGTATGAAAGGACCTGACCTTGGAAGAGTCAGCTATCTTCACAGAAATCCAAACTCTATGAGACATGACCGACGTAAGATACGCAGCAGGGATATTTTAAAATTTAACGAGTTGCTACGAAAGTCTTTAACTTTTAAAAGGCTTCCTTAACGAGTGAAAAAATAAGATGAAAGATGTCTGAAAAATACCAATGAACATCGATTGTCATTCTAGTTTTTGCAGAAAATTACGCAAGTAAACTTGGAAAGGAAAGGAAACGGTGAAACTGCAAAGTAAATTTTGTTTAAACTTACTTTGCCTTTGTATTTATAGGTACTGTGAGTGTGTCAACGCTTCCAAAAAATTCGTGATACAAATACCACAGTATAACAAATCTATTTTTATGTTTTTGACAGAAAACTTTGTCCTTCTGACAGCAATTATGATGAAATATCGTGAAATTCTCGTCATCGTTGGTGCTTTGTGCCAAAATATTTTTTTGCGACAGCAACATTGTAACACCAGTGCCTAGACTGTGTCAGTGTGTTCTAGCTCGTGCAAAACGTGACAATTACTATTGGTTCACTGATCGCATTTGGCAAGCTGACAAGATGTAGATCATCCTAGATGTCATCCTAATAGTCAATACTTTCATCTTACGATCCAGACGTACCCCCCTTTTCTACGTATAGCCAAGACAAATTACAAAAAAGTACTTTCCTTCACAGGACCTCTTCATTTGTGAACAAATGCTTATCTTCTTAATACTATAAGAATCTCTGTCCTGACATAATGACTGACAGACAACGCACACGCGTTGCTTGGACGAGTTTCTAAACAAGCACAATGTAATGTATCTATGCTAATATTTAGATTTATCTGTGACATTTCCACATGCCAATGAACGGCAGAATAGATTGGACTACACCTGTCAATACGATCTATTTTTGGTGGAATAAAATTCATTTCATTTCACAGCCCAAACCGCTGGTCGTACAGACTTGAAATTTGGAGGGTGTATTCGTCTCGATGCGGAGGGGTGTACTGAGAAAGGATTTTTCGAAATTCGACCCCTAAAGGGAAAAATTGTATTTGGATAGTTCATTTAAAATAAAAAATGCTGTTTTAAATTTTTTTTTACTGGGACTATTTAACCCTTAAAAAATGGGGGGGAAAGTAGGGGTGGAATGTTGTATGGAAAGTTCTTTGTTTTTGAAGTTATAGTGATGAAACTTGATATTTGAGTAGTTCATTCAAACAGGGAAAGTTTGGGGTTGGGGGGGAGTCAGTAGAGTCGGTAGAGTTGGGGGAGTTGGGGGGACTAAAAAAATTGCTCGGGATTAATTAATTAATTTTTTGCCACATAATATTATACTCTTCCAGTTCCGTTGTTAATGTATACTTACAGCATACTGTTGCTACGTAGTTTATGATGTATTTAATCTTTAATTTATTATTCTATTGGCGGAACCTTATAATTGGCCCAGTCATAGAACCAAGTGTTAATATTCATTTATTTAGGCTTATAGTTTCCCTCAAAATGTAAAATAAATAAATATTTATTTTGGTAAGTTAGTAAGTAAGTTCGTATAGGCTGAGTGGCCTCAATTCTCTTAGACTCTCTAGCACTGTCTTCATTTGATTTTGTGTCTATGTTCCAGTTATCACCTACCCCATCCTTAAGCTGGACTTCTCTGCCGAAATATCCTGGCTGGGCATCGAGTTCAAGCCTTGGAGGCTGCTCGTCTTAGTCCTGGCTCTACCGTCAGGGCTCGGAGCCCTTGCCCTGAACTTCTTCTTCGAGTCTCCCAAGTTTCTGTACGGCAGGGGAAGGAAAGAAGAAGCTTTGAACGTGTTGAAGACTATTTATGCCGTCAATCATAAGGGCGCTAAAGAAGGATACCAGGTTAGTAAAAAGTTTGTACAGATTTATGTATATAAACTAAGACAAAAAATATATATTTTCAAGGTTGAAATTAGCAATTCATCCTTGTTTTATTGGATTAGCTTTCTGGGACAGCACTTACCATCACATAGCCACCAGCCTGTCAAACCTGCAATCAATGCATCTTGCCAATAAGTATTTATGACTATGACTAAATATGCCCATAATTGTACTATACGCAAGCAAGTTCGTATACGCTGACTTGCCTGCCCTAGTGTCAGAATGTATGTGTCGCCCAAAGTTTTCTGACATGACTTTACGGTTCATTATCATCATCAGCCCGGAGACGTCCACTGCTGAACGAAGGCCTCCCCCTTAGACCGCCACACTGTACGACAACCTGCCATTTGCATCCACCGGTTGCCCGCGACTTTTACAATGTCGTCCACCTAGTGGGAGGCCTTCCTACGCTGCGTCTTCCGGTTCGCGGTCGCCACTCAAGAACCTTTCTTCCCCATCGGTTTTACAGAAATATCGAACAAACAGCCGGGGCCAACAATTTAACGTGTCATCGGTAGCGCTAAGATATAAATGCCACTCACGGTCACCCATCCGAAAACAGACCTGAACAGATAGTCCATTGCTTAAGAGGGAATCTGGTGAGTGATTCTCCTTACAACCGTATTCCCCTATTTTATTCCTGGATAATATCTCTAGAGCTTATATTTGAATAATGTAAAGTTTAATATTTATTTATTTTAGCAATTAGTTGGTGAAAAAATTAAAAGACAGAGACGTATTTACATTATTAATCAAATGCTCTAGAGGCATTACCCACGAAGAAAATAGGAGAATACGTTTGTCTGGAGAATCGCTCAATGGATTCCCTCTTAACATTGGTGGGCTTTCAGAACCACTTAGTAAATTTTACTATGAAAACTGTCGTGGTTTAGACACAACCCGGTATTCCGTATAAAAAATACTAAAACAAAAATATCCATAATAATCACAGGAAAGCGAAAGCCCTACTTTTTAGGTAGAACGGCTGTCTAAACAATGTTATAAAGCAATTTTTTGTATGGAAAACCGCTGTCGTATCACACAATTGTATAGAAACTACGACGAAAAAATGCCAATCATTGGTCGCGCATTTGAAGTAAAACGCTTTTGCGACAGATTAAAATTGATCTAATTACGATACATGGTTTGGTTTCCTACGCATCTATTTAAATTCTTAATTTTGAGTATTGTCAGATTAAAAACAAGTATATTGGTAGAATAGGGTAGATGACTGATGTTTAAATGGTTGAAACCAATTGCTTTGATGAAGAATTTAAGTAAATATAGTATGTTTATTGAAAAAATAATTTAAATCGGTTAATAATGTTCTGATATATGAGCGTTTAAAGTTTTTGTTAGAGACAACTCTGTCCCTTTCCCACAAAACAAAAAATTACGTCACGCCTTACTTGTCAGAATAGAATTTATATGGCGTACTGAGAAGTGACGTCACGGTTTCCTGTTTCTTCTCTCTGTCTAGCATGATATTAAAATGCTTATAAGTAGCTTATTTTTGATCAAATTTTCATTTTCTTTTCATGAATCAGCTTTATTTATAGGCCACTTTTTAATAGGACAATAAAAAAATACCAGTCATCTAGCCTATTGTCATCAAACGCAATAATATTTTGCACTTGATGCCGCATAGCGCGGCCGTCACATTTCCGTTCTATTCACTTCTTTCTTCAGTGATAATAACACCAGCTAGATCTATAACTACTTTATCTACCCTACATTTGACTGCTACCGTTTCATTACTTTCTTCTCAGGTATCATCAATATCGTCTGAAGAAATAATAGCAAAGAAAGACATGTCGTTACCCCGGGCCATGTTCGAGCAGAGTGCCTCCCTGTTCCGGGCTCCGTACCTGTACCGGAGCCTCCAGCTGTACTACATCGTGGCCGTCGTGTACATCACGTGAGACAGGTTTTATGCTGCACTTCTTGTAGGTCTTCGAAAAACAGTTGCTGTTGCATTTTCTATGAGCTAACAAGAGGCCTTTGTAAGGCAGGTGTAGGTAACGCCAAAAGAGGAGACGAGTTAACCGAAGAGGCAACTAATAGATAATAGAAAAATTTCAAATTCAACTTCAAAATATTTATTCCGCATAAACATACATATATTGAGATGGAATATAAATGGTAATAGATCGGTATGATCTAGCCGATAAAGCCGAAGTAAAATACGATATATTATATTTTTCCTATCGGCATTTATTGTACGGTCTAAGAAATATATACCCCATCTGCTTGATGATGACAAAGTTTGTAATTATGTTAGATAATAATAATTATATTACATTGATAAATTGCAAATTGGTTGCCTAGCTAAATCCCGGCCCAATACTGTTTAATAATAGCATCCTTAATCAATTTAGTTCAACCAATGTGATTGGTGATGAACCCATCAGGTTAATCTATGAGCCATGTTGGTAATGTGCGTGGGCGTGACGTGCAAAACTTTTCGACGCTCCGCGTGTCTTGTCCCAGCTTTGCTTATATGTTCGAAAAACTGTAATTCGAGGTAGTTTAGTGGGAGACTCAATCATAAGATCCTGGGTTCAATCTCGGGCTCGTACCAATGAGCTCTTGGCATTTATGTCGGAATGTTCATTCCACTGTCTTATTGGTGAAGTGACTTTGTGAGGAAACCTGGGAAGAAATTCAATAGCTAAAGTCGAACCCGCGTTTGGACCAAATTCACCACATTCAAACGCTCTTCGAGCGTCGGCTTATGAGGGCAGTGAACAATGAGAGTTACCGTTTTTTATGCTCACTAGTTGGCGCCACTGGCGAGTAATGTCCTAAAAATAGCTGTTTACAAATTATGTGTTATCGACGTTTAAAAATACGTTTGTAAACGGTAAACACACATAATCACATGATAAATAACCTCTGAATTAGCTGTTCTTTCAGCCCGTTTAATTTTGTACCTTTTTTCTTAGCTCCGTTCTTAACTCATATTCATTGACCCGAACTTCGAGTATTTGCAAAATAGTCATAATTAAGCTCGTGATAAAGACTAGTTACCAAATATTCCTAATAAACCTGCACAAAAGCTGGCAAAAAACAGTGATAGTATGAAATTTCGGCGACCTCACTCTACGCGATTTTTAACGCCCTCATTATGCTATTAATAAATTAATTTCATTGAAATCGATCATTTCTGTGTTCAGTAACAACAGCTACCTGGTGTGGCTGCCGCACATCATGAACCTCGTCAGAGTCTCTCTGGAGAGCAACATCACCAACCCTGGAGGAGTCTGCTCTCTCATCACCACTAAGATAGTATCCGACGTAGCTGCAAACAGCACGCTTCCGACCAAAATCGTAAGTCGTGGTCCTATTTTTCTACAAACTCAATCAGAATCAAAAGTTTGGGGATCATATATTTTGTTTATTTATCTAGTTGATTAACAAGACAGTTTAGTTTATAATATGATGTTTTACATTTGACATTATAATAATAGCATGATGTGTGATTTTTAGAAATCTATACTGTTTTAAGAATAACTTGAAAGTTAAAACGTTAATAGAATCTGTTTTTCCTTAAATAGCAGGTGGTTCTTTCTGCTTCATCCACATTCGTAACTAAAAGTTCATAACTAGCTACGAAAAAAGAAATTTTCTTCGCTGTTTCATAACTATAGTTATAAAACAGGACTCTTCTATCTATTGATAGCTTTGATTAAGTACCCAGACTGATAGCTACCTATTATTGATAATGTTTTAATTGTGTAATTTTTCTATTACCAGTCACCTGACACCTGCCTCGGGACCATCGAAGACAACGTTATCTTCACCCTAATCGGCTCCCAGTGCATATTCTCCTTCCTCAATTTTGTCATCTCCTACCTTCCTAACAGGAAGAAGGCTGTCCTCATTACAATCCTTATTTTATCCTCCTGTGCTGGGGTTGGGATCAACTTGATGCCGGAGCCCATATCCAGTGTCTTCATGTTTATGGTGTTCACGTGCACTTGTTTGGGGATGGGGATATTAGCCTCGTATTTTGTGGACATATATCCTACGTCGTACAGGTTAGTAATATTATAATATCATTATTATTATTGTATATACTTTATCATACAATAATACGATTTTAGTTATGCCACGCTGAGTAATTATATTATCTTCTTCCCTCTCGTTCTCATTCTGTTCTCTATCTCAAAACACGAATATTGCCTAGGCGCCTAATTTTTATTGCAGTACTCTAAAATATTGGACCTGGGTATGTCCTAAACCTGCATTAAGAACCACTGGAGGACGGGCAGCAGCGTCCTCTCTGTTAACGGTGGTGATCATTCTGCGATCCCCAAGCCGCCTGCCAAGCGTGGGGATTATGGCAACCCCCCTATTAAGGGGGAAGTATTCGTCCAACAGTGGACGTATTTTTAGCTTGGTAGCCTAAAACGCCTTACAAATTTACAATGTGAGCACGGAATATTCACCTAACTAATATCTATGGAAATATCGTTTTGATAGTAAAACACCTTTACGTGCCTGCGGGGCTAAAGTAACCACTTTAGCCCCGCAGTGGCACGTAAAATCTTATGCACACCATGGGAGCAAGTAAAGAAGCCTCAGATCTCATATTTGTCAACCTCGGCTTCGACTCGGGAGACAATAATATACATGAGGTCTGAGACCTTGTTTACTTTTGCTCCCTAGGTGATTAATCCACTATTATAAGTTTAAGAAACAGAATCAATACATTAGACATAGGAATCATTTTACTGCATGTAATTGTATAATTTTTACTTCAATCACAGCTCAGGACTCAGGACAATGCTGAACGAATTAAGAAATCTAACTTAATTTTATCGTTACATTTTAATATATTTTTGTTGTATCTGTTTGTTATACTCATTTTTATTAATGTTTCAGAGGTATGGCAGCTTGCCTCAGCATCATGGTGGGCAGGAGCTGTACATTCGTCGGGATAAACTTAGTTGGGAACCTTATATTTTATCACTGCGAAATAACCTTCTACCTCTGGTCTTTGCTGGTTTTGAGTGAGTATAGGAAATTAAATTACTTCCAACGATCTTACGTATTTTTTTTTTGATAAACTTGTTACACAAAGTAGCTTTCTTTGCCTTCTGTTTGGTCTTAATTTATCTAGAGTTTGGCATCTGGACACGTAGTCAGGTGGTTAACTAGCTAGACTCTACCTATTTGAACCAGGCATGTGGCCTAATGTTTAATTTATGACAAATAACAGGCTTAGTGATGAATATAACTAAATACATTACACATACGGAAAAAATAACTTGTATTGGCTGATAAATCTCTGAGATAAAAGAGTTTAAAGTTTTAGGTGGGGATAGAGAGGGGATGCTCTATCCCTTTTTCGCAAAGCACGTGTTAGTATAAGCATTTGTATGCCGCGCCTGAGGCTTGACGTCATTACTCAGTATAGCGCGCTCTCTGTCTAGCTTGAAATTATAATACTTAGAACTTATTTATTTTTTAATTATTTTAAATTTTGTTTTCGTTGATAAGCTCTATTGATGATCAGCTTTTTTATGAGGCAATAAAAAAATTGTAGTCATCATGCCTCTTTGTATGTTATAAAATAAATATAACATATAATGTAATAGTAAATATGCATGTTTTTTTATTGCCTCACAAAAGAGCTGGCTCGCAATAAAACAACACATTGAAAATATAATTTAAATATGTGCACAAATAACGAATTTATAAACGTTTTGGTTCATGTTAGACACTATACTAGTAAATGACATCAAAGTCCACGATTCCATACAAATTCTATACTAGCACGTGTTTTGCTAGAAAGGGACAGATGACTCCCTCCCAAATACTTTGAACGCGTATATTTCAGTACTTTACCAGTCGATTTCAGTAATTTTTTCCATGTAAGCATCTGATTCAGTTTAACTCTCCACTTATCCTATTATTTTAAATAATCAAAACACATGCATATTCCTTGTTGTGTTCAAGTTTATTATTCTAGGCTTTAACTACCACCCTCTGGTATATAAATGGAGATACTATTAGAGAAACTAAGAGTTGTGTATAAGATTTCATCACAAAAAAGATTGTGATTGATCTGTCTATTTCATGAAAGTATCATTAAGGTCACTCTTTTCAGCTCTATAGTAATTATAGTACACGCGTCAATAAAAGCTTCTTTATATGTTTTATTTTATTTTCTAGGTAGTGTAATTGCAGCATCGTTCCTGCCTCCAGACAAGCCATCTGTCAAGCAATGCGAGACCAAATTATAATGTTAAAAGTATTTTATGTAGTCACTACGCTTTATGTGATTAGAATAAAATTTACTAATTATAATTTCTTATATTAGAATGTCAAACGCAGTCCAGCTGAGCTGCTTCCAAAATTCAGTTGAGATGTGATTGACTGACCAATATATCACGATCTCGAATTTAACATTTTCTTTAAGGAAACGGGAAAATTGGTTGTTGTAGTAAAATGCGATGAGCAATTTGTTGTATAAAATTAGGTTTGTGCGCTTGATTTGCTGATTAGTGGTCGTATAATAGCGAGAGGCTTTAGAAAATAGTACCTAGGTACAGACTGATTCAAACTTAATGGCGGCTGCAAGCGAGACTTTGCGATTGTAGGCACACCGCACGCCTATTTTTTTTCTACTACGCAGCGTCTCGCGCCTAAGTTCACAGCCGCCATTAAGTTCGAATCAGCCTATACTATATGTATACTTCTAGATTTTATATTATCGCAAATGTACAAATGGTGCAAATTATTTTGCAGTATGTTAGTTCAATAAATATTATGCGACATGGAGAGGAGTTTACAATGATGAAATTAAACGAAGATACTCTCTGTTAGGTATAAAGATTTTAGGCGTAAAGTGTCGCCCAGTAAGTGCGTGTTCGTATGAAGATTTGATAAAGATTATAGAAATAGGCAATTTAATTAAGTTGCAATATGTATAAAGTAAAAAAAAGATGTACTTAAATTACCTATTATAACAAAAAGATCACTAGGTATCTAACCTATCTATAATAGTCTAAATTACCTAATTATCTTTTTATCTTACGAGGTAAAATAATGTTGTTCTAACTATTACCTGTTTACGTAGTACTTATTATTGGTAGGTATTTCGTTTTGAAGTTATGATTGTTATACTACTTCTGTAAAAAAGAACTTTATTATTTTCTAGTTATAGAATTTTCCAAAGGTCAGTGAAAAGATACACAACACTATAATTTAAAGTTATTTATAATCTAATCTAAAATTACCTAATGTCAATAAATGCTTAGCGTATTGTGATTTATACGAATTATTATCATAATATAAATAAATAATTATAAAGTTCATACATTACGAGATCTTAGTCTAATTTCCTATAAGAAATATAACACAGCACCTCTAGCTGCAATATTTAGGCTCTAATTTAATTTAAATATATTTTCTGGGGCTACTTATATCATAAGAACGTGTGTCAAATAATTTAAAAAAGTAAAAATAAGCATTATACTCTGTCTGTCCATTGCGTTATTCGGTTTTTGACAGATTTTTTCAGCAGCAGCATGCAAAGTTACAATAGCACCCTTTATTGTAACTTTGTATAAATTATTTTTGTTACAAAAATAACAAAGTTACAATATAGGGTAGCCGCACTTTATATTGAACTTTGCATAAATTGTTTTTGTTACAAAAATAACAAAGTTACAATATAGGGTAACTGCACCCTATATTGTAACTTTGCATACATTACATTTGTTACAAAAATATTACCTATATAAGTATTATAAGACACCGATTTGATAGAGAACAAGCTTTAGCTACATATACGTAGATATATATCTATCCAAGCCTGTGTTTTTCTCTTCTGCTTCCGTAGCGGTATCTTCTTCTGTGGTCTCTTCTTTACGTTCTAGTTTTATCACCATTATGGCACCGATCGATACTGTAAAATAATTGTTATTATTACTTAAAAAATTACTAAAGAATGGTTTTCTTCTAGTGTAAAATAAAAAGAGAGGAAGAATAAACCGTTACATCATATATATTTTTTTACTGAAATATAAGTCTAAACGTCTTTGTTTTTCATTTTTATTAAATAATTTCAGTTTAATTATACGAGTAAGTACCATAATAATAATTGATAATTAGGTCCAAGCAAGTACTTATTTCCTTTTATCTCCCTTCTTTACGGAATATCTGAATAGGTACGTGATCCAATACTCAAGGGAATTAATAGAAAATATGTCTCGCCTCTTTATTCGTTCAGAAATTTAAAGAATAAATCGATATAAAATGTTTCGAGTTTTATAAGATAAAGATAAATATAAGATAAAAATAACATTATTGCCAAAATATTTATTACAACGTAAATGCTAGAGATAAAAGAGAACAATTAATTAAGTATATTTAAAATTAAAATTCAACCGACTTCAATTTTGACTATCTGGATGACACATTTTTTAAAGTTATTATGGTTCAAAAACGAAACTACTGAACCAATTTCGATGTAATTTCCATGATACCAATTTGGAATATCCTTTAGGAATATTAAATAAGAATATTAGGAATCACGTGTTTTTTATAGTTCACGTGGTTTAGGGCTAGAGTTATTAGGGAAAGCGTTCTTTATGCATAGCGTGAATTGGGATTTCTTGATGAGGGATTACGTATCGCGATCAGCCCAATGCCCAATGCCCTTGTTCAGAGGTTGCCATCCCTGGCAGCTGGTCAGTGGCTGGCAACCCCAGCAGCCTCCGCCTTGTCTTGTCTTGCTGACACAAGACAAGACAAGGCGAATCTTGATCATCGTCGAAAAGTAGCTAGCCTGATCTTATCGCTATCCATTCTTCTATCGAGCGGCCAGGACCTCGAAAAATCAACACCGTTTCATGGTCGATATACCAAAAACTCGTACGAAACGGTTTGATTCCACTTTCTTTATTCGAACTGCTAAACAGTGGAATGCGCTGACCGTGTGGTGTTTCCCGATAATTATAATCTGGGTGTCTTCAAGTCGCAAGTGAATCAAACCGCATGCCTAGGTCCTAGGCAATATACGTTATAGCACGTAGATAATGAAAATACTTACAAGCTAATAAGGTGGCGACAGCTATGAAAGGCGCCGGACACGAGAAGTCGAGCAGGGCGCCCACAGCCAGGTTGGAGGCCACGCCCCCAGCTCGGCCCCACCACGCGCCCCAACACACGCCCATACCACTGAAACGAGACGGTTATCATCATCATCATCAGCCAAGAGACGTCCACTAAACTAAACAACCTGTCATTCGCTTCCACCAGTAAGCCGCGACTTTCGCAATGTCGTCGACCCATCTAGTGGGAGGTCTTCCTACGCTGCGTCTTCCACGATGATCACTACTGGTATTTTTTTCCAATCTCTTATTCCGAGACAATTCTATGCAGGACATGCAGGTTTTTTTTTAATTTATGCAGATTTTTATTCAAATTAATTTTAGGGTTATGCTAAGAAGCATAATATTGTAGTTAGCATAATTCTTAAAGTAGGTCGGTACCTATATAGTAGTAGTACCTAGTAGTATGGAAGTACTATAAAGCACTACTGCACTAATAAGCACTTACTGCATGAGACTATACAATTAAAGAAATCATTTCCCACCAATGATTTACTCCGTATTAAGTGCGATGAACTCACAATTAAATATCACGCCTTATTGAAAGAAAAACGAGTCAGTCATTACTCTAGTATAGTCAGGGATAATCCACGACGCATGTGGAGTGTAATAAATTCAGAGTTGGGTCGTGGCACTCGCGAGAGAGTCGATTTCACTGACCTGGTGCGGGACGCGGACGGTCAAGCGTTTGGCACGAAGAAGGATCTGGTGGACGCGCTTAACTCGGGGTTCGTGACGGCGGCGAGTAGGTGTGGAGCACCCGCAGCTAACAGCGCAAGCGCTTTAGCTGCACTTGGGGACGAGGCATCCGCGAGCGACGTGTCTCTAAGGCTAGAACCGTTCTCCCCAGTTGAAGTGGTTACTATAGCGACAAAACGTATCGCTCCTAAAAAGAGTACCGATCTCTATGGTCTGTCCGCGAGCATATTAAGAACCGGTATAGAACCAGTAGCGCCCGTTCTTAGTCACTTGTTTAACTCATGCCTGCGGGAAGGAATATACCCTACAGCACTCAAGAAAGTTAAAATATGCCCCTTGTACAAAGGGAAGGGTAAAAAATCAGAGATGAAGTCCTATCGGCCCATATCCCTCGTCCCTGCCGTCAGTAAAGTGTTTGAGGTCGGACTCAACAGGAGACTTCTTAATTTTATCGTGGATCGTGGCGTTTTGTCGGAACGCCAATACGCGTATCGGGCCGGCCGCGGGACCACAGACTTGGTGCGTGAGGTGGTGTGGCGAGTGTTGAGCGCGCGCGAGGCGGGATTGCAGGTTGCCGTTCTTTGTTGCGACCTATCGAGCGCGTTTGATACTGCCGATCACGATCTCGTTGCAAATAAGCTACGGTTTTACGGGATCCGCGGTCCGGCTCTGTCCGTGATGTCGTCCTTCATGTCTAAGCGAACGCAGGTCGTGGTGGGTGACAGAGGCCACGTAGTATCGTCTGAGATGGAGAACGGGATGGGCGTCCCACAGGGCTCCTGCTTATCTAACACCTCGTTCAGTCTCCTCCTCAACGACCTACCAGGTGCCATCAATGGCGCCGAGATTTACATGTACGCCGATGACGTCGCTGCGGTGATCACCGCGCCGACGCACAGTCAGCTGGAGTCGAAACTGAACACGGTAGCAAACGAGCTCGAAAGCTGGTTCCGTTCTAACGGATTAGCTCTTAATAAGGACAAGACCTGCTTCCTTGCGTTCAACCTCAATGGCCACTCGACAAAGACTTATTCGGTAGCAGTCGGCAATACCGCGCTCCAACAGGTACATAGTACGAAACTTCTGGGTTTCCACATCGACGGTGCGTTGACGTGGGAGACGCACATAGACGACCTTTGCGGGAAACTGAGCCGCTCGTGCTTCGCGCTCCGGCGGCTTGCGAGCACCGCCACCCGCAGCGTGGTGCGCTCCTGCTACTTCGCGACCGTCCACAGTAACATAACATCACGTACGGGTTGGAGCTGTGGGGCCGCGCTGCCGATCGGAATAGAGTCTTTGTCATGCAGAAACGAGCCATACGTGCTATATGTGGTGTCCAGAACGATGTCTCATGCGTAGAGCTATTTAGGGAACTTCAGATACTGCCCTTGCCATGTGAGTTTATTTACCAGATAGCCCTATTCACCCATGTTAACCTAGAAACGTTCCAACGTAGGGGCGTTCACAGCACGTTAGCTTTACGAAGCAATAAAAAGAAAGACCAACTGATAACCCCGACGCACCGTCTCGTCAAGTCGGAGAGGTCAGTGTATATTTTGGGGCCCGCGATCTACAACCGTATACCAGCTTCCATTCGGGATGCTCCTTCCACCGGGTGCTTCAAAACCAAGCTCAGAGCGTGGTTGCAAGAGAATTTGTTTTATGACATTGAAGCTTATTTTAAAATAAGAGATTATTAACATATTTTTTATAATTATTATTTCATTTTATTGTGACATACTTAATGAAATTTGACGTGTAACTTTGGTGTTATCAATAAACGATTTGTAATTGTATTTGATTTGTATTTGTACTACTAGTAGTACCTAGTTGTGTAAAATAGGGCAACGAGACCACGATTCGGCAAAAGTAGGTAGAACACCCTCAGAGCGTTTGTCCACTGCCACCGTCATCGAGACATCAACGAGAACGAGACGTCGCCGAAATAGCGGAACACAGATTACTATAGCCGCGTGTCCACAGCACGTCCGTCATCCCATATTATACTGGTAGTTGTAGTTGTGGTAGTAACGTAGCGGCTGTTAGTACTATTCTTGTTCATGAGGTAGGTACTGGAATACTAGTTTTTTTTTTTACTTCTTCAGTTAGCAAATAAACATCATCATAGTAAAGCATTGATGATGAACCTGATTCCTGACTCACCTGAGTTTTGGAGGAAGAGCAAGTAGCAACAGTCGTATTAACAACACATTGCCGTTTAACGAGGCGGCATTCAGCGCTGCAGCGGCTGCCACCGCTATCTTGTTAGACGCGGAGCAGCCGCAAGCGCTTGCAGCGAGGCAGGCGCACGCGATAGCACACGCCGCAGCGCACGCGGCGGCTGCCCGCCGTACGCCGCGGGCCCCACCGCGGGCACAGAGGAGGGCGCACGCCGCGTTTCCGATCACACAACAAGCTCCTACTATGAGACCCGAAGTGAATACCTAAAATTAAATTAAAAAAAATTGCAATATTACAAAGTAGCTATCAAATGCTTAAAAAAACAATGATATAGATGGCGCTGTAGGTTCCCCTCACAATAAATTTTAACCTAAGTCACTTAACTAAATATTTATATTTTTTTTGTAGAATGATATCTCCTTATAACCCCATGTTTCCACAAATAAATATTTTGAATTTGAATTAGAATTTATTTATCCAGTTTGCAAAAATGCTCAGCAAAAATTAACTAACGCCATAGAAATTGAGTGAAAAAGTCCCCTATAGGTTGTTTAAAAAGTTGGCTGCAAAATATGGGAAGAAATAAGCATACAAACCTCGTGATCCATGTTATCGCTGCACTTCTCTTCACTGGTAGCGTTGAGGGCTACAGGTTCGGGTTTGGCGTACGAGTCGTACAGCTTGGTGAGCTCCTTCCAGGCTACCTGGGAGGCGTTGAACATCTCCACCTGGGGCGCGGCGGCGTGGCATTCGCGGCCTTGCATGCGCAGGAGCAGCTCGGGGATCCACATGTTCAGGCCGAAACCTCTGGAAAAATGAGATATATTTGCCATGACGTACTACTGCTTAGCTACTACTGCTTATCTTAGCATGCAGCGTACTATAGTGTAATAGCAAAAAAATATAAAAATAACTATTGTTGGTGGCTTTTGAGGGCCTGCCTGTTGCCTGTTTCTATGATAAAACAAAATAGAAGCTTGTTATATCCATTTAAGTTCAGGTATACAAAATCGTGTCGTACCCGGCCACATAAAAATTAGATACATTTTTCTAGTAGGTAATCTTGATTTTAATGGATGAATATAAAAATAAATACAGAAGCCTGAAAAACTAATCGTGTTATTTTTGAACAATGACCTGCAACTTACTGTACTTTTACTTGATGAACACTAAGTACCACAATTGCCAAAGTCACATGGAGCAAAGTATGCTAAATATAAGGCTAAGAGACCGGTGGACCATTTCAAGAATAAGGAAAAATACAAAAGTAAGCGACGTTTCCAAAAAAATTAAAAAATTGAAATGGACCTGGACTGGATACATTATCAGGACAAACAGAGACAAATGGACGAAAGACATTATGGAATGGTACCCCAGCAACGGGAAAAAAGAGGACGTCAAATAAAGAGATGGGAAGATGATCTACCAAAGGGATGGAGAAGAATAGCTCGCGATAGGGAAGTGTGGAAAGAACTAGGGGAGGCCTATGTCGAAAGACAACCTGACACTGACAAACAAACTGGTTGCTGAAATGTATATTACAAATTTATTGATTTTTTAACTTATAATATTAATTCGTTAGCATATAATATCATTGGTTAGCATAATATAATATTTAAGTTACTTTTGGTCAGCGAATAAAGGCTTTATCTATCTATCTATCTATCTAAATACCACAATTTTTTCATGATAGGTAGCTTAGGATAGGTAGCTATAACTTAGCAAATACTCCTATCATTTGCTAAGGCATTATACATTTACTAACCAACATGTTGATAGTTGTAGAGCTGAGCTCTCATACAAATTCAATCATTTGGTAATTTCGTATTAAGACACCAAGTTAAGTGGTGTAAAGGTTATAACATAGTTAACTTTTTCATTAGCTAACATGGTTCGAACTAGGCTATAGGGCACTTTAATGGGTAAGACAAGTGTATTGCTACACTTTTATTGTGATGTAAGTATAAATAGACCTTACTTACGCGGCCATATTTGCAAAGAACACAAAGAGAATAAGACTAGACTTGAGAGCATAAGTCTTGGAGACGAATATTTTCAGGTCCTGCAGGACTCCCATGAACAAATCTTTGGTTCTATTCTCATCTGCATTCAAAGACTTGGGTTTGAAGATGTCTTCTTGGATTAATTTCTTAATCTGGAATACATAAGATTTAGTTTACTTTCTAGGATAAAGAACCTCGTTTTTCAGTTTCGCATTAAGAAAATAGTTATTTAAGCAGTTTGTCGTGGTCCATGATAGCTCATAGTCACAGGGTGTGGGTTCAAATCCCAACAGTAAGAGCTGCCGGTGAAGGAAAACATCACGAGAAAACCATAGCATGGTGGTAGGGTACATTTTAGTATTTTGCTTGAAACCTAACACCTACCCTAAAGCTGAAAACATAACGAATGTTTCGGCAGTATCATTTGAGAGCCAGTTCCCATTCCAGGGGGGAAAAGCTGGCTCTCTGCATTAATCTTTGTTTTTTGTCTGGCAACAGTAAATAGTAAAGTAATGGCAGAGTTTTGGCGGGAACGTGAAAAAAAACCACGTTGCCGCATTCTATTATTTTCCAATACTTGTGTTTTTTTCAGAGTTAATAATGGAGGATCTAGCTGGAGTTAATGCATAAAAATAGTGGCGTTTTATTCACTTAGTGGCAAGCCAACTGACGTGTATGAGGGTGGAAAAGTGATATAATGTGGCGAACGTCTTTTTTGTTGTTTCCAAATCTCCAAAGAAGCTTGTAGTAAAGTTGCCACGACTTTACTAGGGCATGATTGGACTTGACCGTGACTTACTGTATGTGACTTGGACTGTGACTATGACTAATTTAATTGGAGAAAGAAGGATTGATGAAGAAATACTTATTCGGCTGAAGGACCCATGGCCATGAACATTTTAAAACAAACTAAAAATAAACTTTTATAAAAATCATAACGTTAGTTCACTTTTTGGCAACGACAGTAATTTTTATTCTGGTCAGACTTGCTCAGCCCATAACCACCAACCCGCAACTGGGCGTTGCGCCCAGCGTGTAGGAGTTGGCCCTAAGTCCAGCAGAGTAATATTCAATAGATTGATTATGTTTTCACTAACCTTAAACTCTTTACCCTTTCCATGATTAGCCTTATAAATGGAAGCCAGAACTTTCAGCGCTTTTTCTCCCCTATTAGTGTCCAACAGGAGCCGTGGGCTCTCAGGCATGTAGAGGACCCACACGCCCGCCAGAAATCCAGGGAGGGATCCCAGAGCCAGGAACAGGCGCCAGGAGTAGATGGGCAGGACTGTGGAGTAGCCGATCTTGAACGGGATCACTACCCATGCTATGGCTGGAAAAGTAAACATAAACGGTCATTTGATACATTTTAGCGCAGATTCTTGGAGGAAAACGCGCTTCTTATTGATGATGAGTTCAATTTCAGTTCAGTTCAGTTTCACCGCCAATGTTGCAGCTGTGCTCTAACCGAGCGATCTTGCGCGTAACGATGGCAAAAGACATGACGGTATGACACTTGTGCCTTGGAAGTTTGGACGGCCCCTTGTATGGGGACGCAACTTGCGTTGATACTTTGGCACTGTCTCATCTTCCTGAGACACAGGATAGGGCTATAGGGCTGGTGCGGCGGCAAATTAGACGGAACAGCACAAGCGGTGCAAATATGCTAAACTTAGCAGTGGTTACATATTTGAGCCGTTTGGTGTTGAGACATTGGGTTCGTGGGGACCGGGAGCTCTTCTTCATCAGTGGCTGACGATGATTGTGAATGATGAGTTTATAATGTGTGAATTGTTCGATATGGTTGTTGTTCTGTTGTTGTTGTTATGCATAATATAAAATAATTATTGAGTCTGGAGAATGTGTAAATTGGATTGTGGATTTACATACGCCATTCTATTTATGGGTGAAATCACCTTACAAGGATAGGCAGCATGCTAAACAATACTTAGCATTAATAGTATTAGCAGCGAAATATTATAGGCAGACGCTGACTTAGTAACTGTGTCAACTGTGATAAAGTACTTGATGTCCGTCATGTTCCGAAACACTGAAGAGAGAAGTGAATAGAACGGAAATGTGACGGGTCGCGCTAGCCGGCATTAAGTGCAAATGCGCTTGATGACAAACGAAACCACATTGCATCGTAATTAGATCTATTTTAATATGTTGCAAAATGGCATTTCGTGCGTTTTACTTCAAATGCGCGACCAATTATTGGCATTTTTTCGTCGTAGAATCTATACAAATAATTGTGAAACTGGCGACAGCAGTTTTCCATACAATTGCTTTAGAACATTGTTTTGACAGCCGTTCTAACCTAAGAAGTAGGGCTTTTGCTTTTACGTGTTACGAAACGACATCATTATGACGACAAAAGACGGGTGGCACAAATAATCGCAGTCTAGGAATAGCCCTGTGGATCTGATAACGCAAAAGGTAGCACGAAACCTTTCCCTTGCTGTCAAGAAAATAATGATGTCGTATCTACAGTATTTTGCTGATGCATAGTAAAGTAATGAAACACGTAACGTGCGAGCTAAACCTCGATTTCACTTAGTCTTTATACTTCACAACCACCCATGCATACTAAACTGAGCACATGATCAATGTCAAGAGTTAGTAGGTTAGGAAGAGTTAAGCTTGATTCATTTGTAATTTGCAATCGATGTAAGCAGTAAGTTGCTTGCCCGACAGAAGCCAAAAAGAGATCATTTTAGTTTTCAACCATGTAGGTATGTATCTGTAAACTTTAAATGACCGGCACATTCCGTTTTATTTATACTTACTTAAGAGATCCCAACATAATATTAGTTAAAAAACATTGAAAGGGCCTATGTCTGTATTACGATTTTCGGATTTTAAACTGTTCAAACATACCTTCGGTACCTTGATAATTAATGTTTATGACTACATTTTGTTCGGGTCACAATTTACTTAAATTATTTCGTGCAATGTAACAATTTATGGTATACCTACTCACTGGTGTGTACAAAAACATTCCTCTCCAGTTGAAACTCATTCGCTCGCCGACTTCGTTGGCATGTGGACGCCGCGGACGAGGACGTTGTGCGCAATGGAACGTATTAGTTATACCGATGTTTAATTTTTAAAATAGCTGCATTACTTTTATTCATTCTGTGATGTTGGGATGAAAATCTGATGACGTCACTATTATACCATATTAATATTTTCGATAATGAATCCATAAAACACTTGTGGATCACAACGCTTTCTAAACACCAATGGTGGCCTCAAAAAATAATCTGATGCCTATAATAAAACACTGTTATAAAATATCACAGTTATTCATTATATTTCTTTGTTGTACCTATCTATATTGTAGTTATTAAATAAAAATATCCTACCGAATACCGTAACTATGCTATCTACTGTGTACGATCTATCGAAAAAAAACGATGACGTCTATCAAACTAACAACTTGCTCATTTTAGCTGCTTGTTAGTAGGTATTTCAGTTCATCAAACAAAAGAAATGTCTCCGAATAATAATGAACATCCACCGACGAGATAGTTGCAAACCTCACTTCAAAGAGCAAAGAATGCTGGCTCTACCCAGCATATATATATACTAGAAGCGGTAATGTTTGTAAGAAAACACCCATATCTATTTATCACCACTACTAACGCCCGAAGACTAAACCAGCTCGTGGCACCGGAACCGCTACTAGAAATTGTTAGAAAGGGACCGGAATACATGCCAATAAAAATATATAACAAACTACCAAAAGAAATTAGAATTGAGCCAACAGAATCAGTTTTAAAAGAAAAGTTATAAATATCTTAATAACTAACTGTTATTACAGTATTAAAGATTACTTAGACGAAAAAACGATTCAAACTCTTTAACACAAATATTGTTTATCTAACATGTACCTACCTAGCCAGTTAAGATTTATTTTGGCACACCCTTACAGGGTCCATGTATTGTTAATTCTGTACTAGACTAAGATGCTTGGTGCAATAAAGATACTGAATACTGAATATTATAGACACGTAGACGTAGAAGTTAGTTTTAGTATAAATAGTATTTAAAATATTTAAAAAAATATTATAATTATCAAAATGAACCAATAACAATAAGTTTTATCACATATCTAGCCAGAAGGCCTCATCAACTCAAAAAAATGTGCCATAGGTGGTAATCAAGCAGACAGGCTGCCTGATGGTTAGCAATCACATTCACCAAGACCGAATTAATTAAATTAATCACTCCGATTCTCTGCCCATACGTATTATAATACATTTTAATGCCGTTTACCGTTTTTGGTACTTTTACATGTCTATCGCTAAATTAGCTTCGTGTGCATTTTATTTGTCACAAGAGAATAATTGCTGGCTAATGATACTGTTTTATTGGAAAATCGCTCAGCGGCTCAATGAAAAACCAATTATTTTGCACTGGAACTGAAGACTGGCTGTCCTATTTAAAAACATACCAAAAGCCACAATCCACAAGGCAAAATACATTACACACATACACATGCATATACACATACATACAAACACACAAACACACATACACACACAAATACACACAGTATATATTGCCAAAAGGCTGATTCTTTACTAACTCATTTTTTAATGTGGGGTCTACTATGGGCATCGCATAACATCTCTATACCTAATAAGTAGCATAGCAAAAAATGTGAACTGTTTACAGGGTTAATTTTGGTTCACGCTAAATCTCTAAATCTCTCTCTAAAACAACCTAAGCTTTTAGCTATTATCTTATAATGTATCTTCATCCTATCACTGCACCTATACCTAAACTTATAATTTATTTCTCGTCTAGTTTTTCTTTCTTTTATGTAGCAAACAAGCCAATTTAGACTCCAAATGCAAAAACTTACTAAGGAACAAACACTTGAAATCTAAGCCAAATTAACTTAAACGTGCGTTTAATGTTTTCATTTCATTTTACTTACAAATACTGACAAGAGAGCTGCATTCAAACACATTTAAAGTAAACCTTTATCCGTTAAACAAATTAGGTTTCTAGCAATGATCTTATGGCACTGGTCACTAGTAACTAATGCGGTTAGTAAAGTATATTGCACGGATGAAAGTGTCACACCTATTCTCAATATACTAAGCCAAATAAATGCATAATAATTATTTGATTATACGTCTCAATTTGGTAATACTCAAAAATAACAAAAACTGGAGAGCAAGCCGATCAGTAGAGAAGAAAACCTAGGTATTACCAGGCAGGGTATGGTCAAACACAAATCTATTCTGAATCAATTGCAGCAAGTAAATGTACTTACCTACGGTATGGAAAGTATGCACATAATTATGGTAATTATGTTTAAATGTATATACACTTCACCTGGAATTTTTATTCCATAAGTAGTCGGTAATGTATTCTATTCAAACTCCTTACCAGGTAGAAGAAGCCAAGCGACGACGAAGCTCATGCCGACCATGCTCAGGTAAAGTTGGCGTTTCTTCTCTCCGACTAGATCTGACAGATACGAGAAAACTAGAGTTGCCGGTCCACCTGAAAAGAAAATCGTCACAATTTTATTTATTTACTATTTACTTTCAAGTCGTTTTAATGATTGTGGTTACTAGGTATCTACGCATCTCACAATTACACAATACAATAACTTTGAGGCGCTGAAATTATTCAATTGTAATAAGGTCGAAAATATTACCACCACATTACCACAGAACTAAAGAAGATGGTAAAACAAGAGAGACTCGGTAGATTAAAGTAGTCAGTAGAGGTCGATTATGATTGCACCACAGCACAAGGTTAAAAATAAGCGAATGACTCCATTTAAAACTAAGCATAACAACAAGAGTTTCAGGAAAAACGCAAGCTACTTGGGCATCTGTTCTTTCTTACCTATAACAAACCCGTTAATTGTTCTAGCAGCAAGCAGGAGCCTGTAATCCGGCACGAAGCTCTGGGCCAGTGTGATGGCTGAATCAAGAAGCAGAGTCAGACTGAGGGTGTTTCGTCTCCCGAACACGTCCCCTACTATACCCCAGAAGAATGCACTCGCCACTCCACCTGCAAGGGAAGTTTGTGTCAGAATTTTCTGTTGGGCTATGAGAATTCGAAACATGGTCTTTGTAAGAGAATTGGTAAAGATGACGTATCTGTGAAGCATTTAGTGTTATGCCACAGATTTCTCTGGACCAGATAATCTGCCCGATCATAAAATCCGGAAATCCGTGCGTCCAGCTTATCATGACTTTATGATCCTGATGGTACTAGATAGACATTTTCTAGGATTTGCATAACTATGGTAGTTAAGAAATCGGCGGTCCCATTCAACTAATAAATAAAAATTAAAGGAGTCGGGGGTTTTTTGTTCTATCGTAAAAATAGTAATACATAGAAGCGGTAAACCTGGTGTATTTAAAGGTCAACAAACTCTTTAAAGTATTATAACAAAATTATAAGCACGCCAAGTTTCACTCGGGCTATCATTACTGATTCCGAAAAGAGACATAAAAACGTTTTTTATGGTAAAACTCGCACTTGGCTGGTTTCTATTAATTCTCTGAAGATGACGATGTCTATTATTGGTTTGCTAACTTGCTACCACTTTAAAATTTAAAACGCCATTTTCTATAATCATGATAAACATCTATGTGTTAACAGCGCCTTATAGAATCTAGTTAAATTTTAACTAGTAGGTGCTTATTCTTTAAACGGTTAGGTGACGACATGTGACATCAAAATTATAAGGTGTTAAGTTATAAACGTTGAGTTTTTGCTAGACCCAGAATATTTAATTTCAGTTTTGTCAATTTTATTTTATTTTTGTACTAACTTCTTTAGATGGGCTTGCGTTTGACTGCCATCTCGTCCGATTTTGCCTTTTATTTTTTTAAGCCTAGCTAGTAACATATTTTGGTAGTTTTTCTGGCATCAAATATTTTTCTCACCAAGCTGAAGAGAAAAGTTGTGCAGGAAAATTTATTTTTACATACGTCTCTTGCCTTAGATGATCTAGCTCTCTGGGTATATAGTCAAAGTATCTTGCCTATGGAATAAAGCCAAAAACAATTTTGCAGCCTAACAAATAAGTATCTATTATTGTAATCTAAGAGCACCGTCATCATAAGTTAAGTGGTCCATAAATGTATTTTCGCAGTTTAATGCCAAGAGGTGTGTCTAGTTGTCTATTAATATTGACGCGATTAGGTGTTTCCTCTAAAAAAGCTACAAAATTCCGCTGTTACATCGAAATCTGCGTCTGTTTGCTATTTACACTTGATCGATCAGTTTTACACCATGTTCATAATCCATTGTAAGTATAGCAATAAAGTTAACATGTTGGGTAAGGTTTTGATGTCTAAACGAGAATATTTGCATAAGATATCTAGTAATTGGTGCGAGAGAGTCATAGGTCTTCCTAATAAATTGTTGTCAAGAGGAAAAAATTAGTTTAAAACGGATGCCTATTTATTCGCATTAAATAAAATGTAAGCATAAAATGTTGGGCAAATATGTTTGCAAAAGATATCTAGTATTCGGTGTAACGGAGTCCTAATTCTTACTTATATTGTTATCAAGAGAAAACAAATTACAAATGGGTGCCTATTTATTCGCATAATTTTTGAGTTCCTAATTCACTTTGGCATAAAATTTTCGGCACATTATTTATCCATATAATTATAACTTGTCGTTCTTCGTGATTCTAGTTTGTTTGTCATGGTTATAAATGTTTGTCCTAATTTCAATTTAAATACTGACCTGTAAATACAATAAGTCCTACAATAAGCAACTCGATCTTACGAACCTATTCGAAGTTCCCATAGTATAAACTTTGCTTCGTATGGGGCTAGATGGCGCTGTGTGAAATGTCTACCAACATTTTATGCTTTTATTAAATTCCATAGACTGCCTGCTTTTTGGATGACGTCGGTGATTTTAATTTTGGTGTGCAGTATTAAGTATAAAGAGTATAAAGTCGCACGACTCACCACTCATAAAGGCCATGTTGATGAGCCCCGCCTGGTACGTGGAGAGGCGCAGCTCGCAACGCGCGGCCGGCAGTACGTACGACAGCAAGCAGTTCTCCACGCCCGACGCAAAGAACGCGCACGCGCACGCGCCCAGCGCGCTGCGGCTGAACGACCCATATCCTGTCGAGGAAATAGGGGAAACTTACCTCACCGTAGGGAACAATTGGGGAAGAAATTTCGGACCCAACCGGTCAAGTTTCAAAGGGCATAATCTATTATTATTATATTAGCCTATACCATCCCACTGCAGGGCAAACGGCAAAAACAATATTATTATTATAAGAAATAAAAGTTACGAGAGTTGCACTTGTTTTGTGCAATACGGGCTGTACATTATTTTGGTTGCGTATTACTGGTTTTACAATACAGGTACCCTTTTGTTTTGTTTTGTTGGAAAAGTCCGATGAAAATATTGATAATGTTATCTTTTCTGAATTTTTAGTGTGTGTATTCTAGTGCATGTTTTTTGGTATTTCTTTTGTGGATAGTGTCAGTGTAGTAAATTGGTATTACCCACTATTCCTTTTGCATGCCGCAAGGCAGAATATAGTGCACCTTACCCTTTATTTACCATCTTTATAACCTATCCATATAGGCAATAAATAAATTATGAATTATGAATATTATTTGCGACCTAAGATATCTTAGATGACTGGCCTACCGATAATAAATTGAAACAGTGATTGTCGAATCTTAAAAATACACTACTTAGCTTCAGAGGTAGTCAAATATGCTTGCCTACATTATCTATTGAATTGATTTGTTATGAAACGTCTCTGCTGGTAAGTGTAAACATTTCTCCGAGTACGTGCGTAGGCACGCATGCGATGCTGAACGACGAAGCGACGTGTCGGTCCGTTTAGTTCCGCTACTGTTATGCAAGCAGTGTTTCGCGGTTTCACCCGCGATTCCTAAGATGAAAAGAAGCCTATAAGAATTCTATGAAGGCCGAGAAGGACAAACTCAGCAAGTACCTTGACTCGGCCTTCGAGATATCCGCCATGTGGGATGTTCTCGACTGTTCACTCGACGACCATTGTCCCGATTGTCGTTTCGGTGAACAGTGTTATAGCATAGCTAAGAGCCTCGACCAACATCTCAAGAGGTTCTCACTAGACGGTTGGGTCAAGAGTCTGATCCAAAAGGCAGTGATCTTTGACACGGCACGCATTGTCAGGAGGCAAATGGCAGGTTGTCGTACAGTGTGGCGATCTAAGGGGAAGGCCTTCGTTCAGCAGTGGACGTCTCCGGGCTGATGATGATGATGATCGTCAGCCAGAAGACGTCCACTGCTGGTATAAAAAGGGAGAAAAAAATTGCTTTGGCTCCACCGGTGCAGCATGGCGGTGGAACTAAGTTGCCGGAGGCATAAGATCGCCACGCTTGGAAGGCGGCTTGGGGATCGCAGAATGTGCACCACCGATAACCGAGAGGACGCTGCTGCCCGTCCTCCGCTGGTTCTGGGTGCAGTTTTAGGATAAACCCAGGTCCAGGTACTCAGGTACACTTACCCGCAATATCAAGAGCAGTCTCATAGTCGGCTACCTCAAGAGCGCCGTCTTCAGTTTTCTTCTCCCCATTTCTTCGAGTTGCTGGAAAATAAATGAATTCCATTACGTTTTTACGACCCAGTTAGGAAGTAAGTTCGTATATCTTTCGTAATTTGACGTGTAACTTTAATGTTATCAATAGATATTTAAAAATCTAAAAGTAAAACTGTTTTTTTCAAGTATAATACTGTCCTAAAGTTTATATTGTTTATGTATCCAAATGATCAAAATAAATTTTGAATGTAACATTTTCATCACCCATATTATAGTTGAGTTACAATTTAAATGTTTTGTATGAGGTTTTGGTTTTGCTTGCAAAATAATATAAAAAAGTAACAATGATTGTACTGCTAGGATCACATTTACACTGGTTATTGTACATATAATAAGTTATATTATGAATTAATAAAGAAATTTTGAAACTAAACTAATAGATATTGCATTATATTGTATGTAGACAGCAAGCCAGATATAGCCAGATCCATTACCTTCACTCATTCTACGCGTTAATAGTAGGAAAAATGAGTTGCTGCGGTTTAATGTAAAATTATCAGGGAAAATTTTCCGATGACATTCTTATTTGTACATTTTACCATTGACTTTAGAATTTAATAACGCGATGTCTTGCATGAAACTAAGGAATTTGTTGTTTAAATAGGGGTTCTCAAGTGACGAGACGAGCGAGACGTTCACCTGGTGGTAAGCGTCACGCCTGCCCATAGCAGTACTCGTATCAGTGCCTGAGTTGTGAACTTGCGCACAATCCTGAGCCGCACTGCACTGTGCTCGTCACCCTGATATATTAGATGTCAAATCCCATTATGCCCATTAATTTATCTAGTAACATTGAGCTTCAAACCGAAACACAGTAATGCTTGCATACTACTGCTTAGCGGTTGTATAAATGGCATTGTGGTACTTCCACAGGCGGACTCTGAAATAGAGTCTTACCCCTACAATTTATTATTAAGTATAATATATAGAATCGAATAATGCTTTAATGTTATAGCACTATTCAAAAACGTTTCCTGTATTCTACTAGATGGCGTTAATACTGGGCGGAATTTAACACTTGTCTCGCAAACCATGCTATACCCCCCGTACGATCATGCTCAGTCTTTTTATAGAAAAAATCTTTGATCACAACTGTGTTCTTTACTCTGTGGTGTCACCAAAAGCCTCTGCCATGGCTATTGTTATCAAATTAAAACCATAACTACCGAGACCGACAATCACATAGATAATGACGAAAATAGATAACATATAGGTACGGAACCCTGCTAAGATCGAATCGTGACACGCTCGACAAATTCTTCCCGTTGTTTTGTCCTAAAAATAAGCCACCTACGTAATTTTATAACCATTTTATCGGAAAGCGGTCCTCTAAAAACGAACCTATAACAGTTGTTTCATACATTTCAATTGTTTCTCAAACTGTGATGACCGTAATAGCGACTCGCAAGTGGTTCTAATTGAAGTTATCTTCCAATTTGACTTGCGGTTGCAAGATCTTCTAATCTTTCGGTGGAAGTGCTAATAAAACTTCCTGGTGCAATTGCCCTGCTTAATTTTGTCTTATTTACTGCACGATCACCAGTGCAATAGTACTATTATGTTAACTGGGCCAGCGTGGTGGATAGGTCCTGGTAGCTCTTCGAGGGTAGCCTATGTTCAGCTTTGCAGCGGCCGCGGAAGTAGGAGGCAGAGGGGGCCAGATGCCCCCTAAAATCAAATGGGTGAGGCTGCACCCCCTCCAATTTTAATACCTAGTAAAGAAGGTTTCTCTGTTTACAATAAAGCTGCCTGACAAAACATCCGAATATTTTACTTTTTTTCTAGTCAGTCTGATCAAATGAGTGGGTCACATACACCCAGGTGCCTCTGCCCCAGTACCGGCAGATTAGAAAAAGTATTTCATCCACCCCGATGGACCCGGTGTCGGCGTTTAACGAGGTGGATGGCACACATCAAGTGTCATCTACCCCGGTATCGTATCGTTTATAACGGGGTGGGTGATAAAATGGTATGGAGATCAAAATGAAAGAAACAAAATTATTTAAACAATCTTTTTTAAGAAGTTGCAGGTTGTTTTGCTTGTTTTTGATTATCTATATACTTGATTCATTGTAAATTATATTTTATATACCTAATACTTAATTACTATTCAACTGGATTGTATCCTATGTTGCTATTAGTGAAAACTTTTTTGGCTTATTTGTTTATATTATTCTGTGTCCTAGCAAATGAGCTTGTGATAGCTGTTTGTTTTCCAAGAAATAAATAAATAATTTTATTGTTTATCAATGAACCCTGTACCTACAGGGTTCATCCTCCAAGTTCCGTAACGATTTTTTAAGACGTCTCCACTTCAAATACGTTATATTTGTAACATGCACATTCAAACTTGAAGGAGGTATAGATTGACTCTATCCATTCTAAACAGAAATGTCCTTAAAATATATATAAAATATAAAATTGTGTCATTATACAGTAAAATTACCTAATTGAAAAGGTCAATGCTGTAAGTGTGCTGACTTATAGGTAAACAAATAAAAGAAATGTACTTACGACTGCAAAACTTTGGCACAACTTTACACACCATATTCACTGTCTACGAACCATTAGCATCCGACTAAGAATAACTTCTCACACACTATCACTCCAGCTTGCAGTCGGAGATGGCTTCCTAATTAAAACAGATAAGCCGTTTCGAATGCAGTTTCCAATTTTAACGGGGTACACTTCCTTTTACAAATATCTTCAAAATGTCGCTACTATTTATTTTGGATATGTAATGTAGATTAAAGTTTTAATTTAGACCCATCCCTTAACTTTGTGTTAATGCAAATAATTTTTAATAACCATTCATTTAAACAGCCTCCGATTACTTACATAAAAATTCAACTAACTTTACTTCTTCAAATTTTAAACACGTTCTAATTTTTATTATAAAATTTTAAATAGGCCAAAGTTTATGCTACAAATTCAAGAGTCCAACTTATTGATCGAAATTTGAATTCAAAGTTTATTTGATGATTGCCTTAGCCCTAAGTTTTGCACACTAGACCTGTTTATCAGAACGGAGTGTGTCAAAGGACGGCGTCGCGTCGACTGACCGATGGCCGTGGCATTGCGTCCGGGCGAGACCTGAGGGGCTGGATTCGGCGAAAGAGGCTTATGTAGAATGTGACGACTTTCAGTACGCCTGCTATTCTTTCGGGAAAATTTGAAAGAGGAAAAGTTTTGTAAGTTTTTTGATCTCGTATTGTGTTTCGGTAATTTAGAACAAAGCGGCTGATGCTGCTATTTGTTATGACTGCGTATAAAAACATTGCACGCATATTTTTAATGATAACTGCAAAGAAATCTTTTAACATCAAAATATTAGTAAAAAAAATTAGTTACTAGTAAAATATTTACTGTACTTTTTACGCTTCAATATTGTATAAAGTAGAGTACGAAAATAGTAATCGATTAATAAAAAAGGGATTACGATTAAAGATGAATATCCACATAGTAACGCCTGAATCGATCTCTTGAAAATGTAATGCTAATAATGTAGATTGTAGACGATGTCAGATTCAGATTCAGATTCAGAGATTTATTGCTTCCATTTTATTTTTATTTTTTTATTTTTTAATGTAAATAAGTCGTTTTTAGTATATAGTTTAAATATTTATTTTAAGTTTTGTACATATGTAAATATTATAGATGTTTGTTTTTTCGTCGAAATAAAAATAGTACTTGCTTCCATAGTGTACACAAATATCATTATTACTCTCCAACCCCCTTTTAAACATCAGCTGCATTTTTTATTCAAATACTGCCATAGTGTATAAAACACCTTTGGTACTCGATAGACATTTTTTACATACTCGTATGCGCATTTATGATTATACCTATGTCAGTATCTATAGCATCATAGGTGCTAGAGTCCAATTACTTAGCGCTATAAAAAGTGCACCTTAGTGCCTTTCCTATAATCTCGGTCAATCACTTTCACTTCCCGTGTGCTATGATGGATGATCAATGACTTACGCTTTTAAGTTGCAGTTTTTTTGCTCATTTGTATTGCAAGGAAGTTCACCTGAATTTGTATGAGCAAAAAATTCAAGAAATCAAATTGAATGTCGGTTAACTCGTACTTATATGTTTGAAACTGATTTATCATCATCAGCCCGGAGACGTCTACTACAGAACGAAGGCCTCCACCCGCTGTACGATAACCTGCCATATCATCAGCATCGGTTGCCCGCGACTTTTACTATTTCGTCGGTCCACCCAGTGGGAGGCCTTCCTACGCTGCGTCTTCCGTTCAATCTGATATATGTGCAGTTTTTTTGTTTGCCAAGGCCTATAAAACTTTTCTCAAATGGCGTCAGCGGCGGTCCGGATGTGGCAAAATCGAGTTTTCTTGTTAATCGTTGCTATTTATCTGGTCTTGATGAAAGCATTGTGGATAATCTAGTCCAAGGAAAAATACTGGGTACTGTGCCTTGTTTTAAGAAAAGATGCAGCTATTTGACGGCTTGAAAATAGATTTGGATGTTAGATAGTTGGATACATTTTATGTTGGACAGAGCTTTAATTAGTAAGGCAAAGGATTGCTGTACAAACCAGTATAAGCAGATTCTCCCTGGTAATCCTAGTATATTAAGAGTAAAAGCATTAAATTGCAGAAAAAAATATAACAAAATGTATGAGATTGATGCGATGCGATGTCGGTGCGACATCTAGCGGTAAAAACTATAATGTCGGTAAGAAGTCTTACTCAAAAGTATTTTCAAATGGATGTAAAACCGGTGATAATAAAAAAATAAAAATGAAATAAATAAATTGGTTTATTTTAACCGGAATTTGAACCCACAACATCACGACTACATGTAGTCTCCCAACTAGCCTAGGTCAAGCAGTAAAAAGGCTGGTTATGCTTATGCTCCGCGACCGCGGAAATGGGGGGCAGAGGAAGCCAAATGTCCCACTAAAATAAAACGGAGGGGGCTGTGGGGGCTCCAATTTTAATACCTGGTAAAAAGTGTTTATCTGTTTGCCCTCCCCCGTCATGGAGTACTCCCGAGGTCCCTGCTTATGCTCCCCATTCAACGAAAGATATAGTAAAAATAGTTTTAATCAATCATCTATACTTTTTACATTAATTTTATTGGTGCATGGTCTAATATTTGAAATGATAAAAATGAAGAAAGCCACGCTGACGACAACTCTTTTAATGATCTGAATGGTAGACTTCCGCTTCCAGGGGGCTACGTTTTTTCCTACGATATGGATCTTAGGAAAATATATGGAACCAGGATAATAAGGTTGAAACTATTGAGCTAATCTATAGAGCCACAAACGTGCAAAAAAAATGTCCGCACCAAAACTCGGCGCACGCTATGGAGTTCGCTGACTTTTTGAACGACTTGAACTATGATAAGACACAAGCGCTCAAGCATATATTGAACACTATCCAAGCGAATAACGTCTAAATTCGAACAATTGTGAACTATACAATGCACGTATAGGTATGTACATTGTACAGCGGCACTCGGACGCTTTTTGACCGTTTACACTTAGAGATTGTGACTCTTTAGATATTAGCTCAATGCTATATAATCTAAATAAATATCAAGCAAAATCAAATTAGCCAAAATTTTTAAGAATGATTGACAAATTAGGCTAAATTTGGGTAAAATAAAATTGCTAGTAGAAGCAAAATTATTTTAGAGAATAAAAAGATAATAAGGTACAATTTTGTAGCTTTTGTTACCAGTTATTTTTAGATATGAAGACTCGAAGAGTTTTAGACGACGTTTGCGTATTGTACTTACATAAGTAAGCAAATTATAGTTGCAAAATTATTAACTTCATGATTTAAATAAGACGTTCAAACGTTGGACATTCAAAGGAATAAACCAGCAGGCTAATCATGTAACTGTTCGGGATCGCGATTCGGATACGAGTTGTCAAAAATTGTCACTTGTCACTGTCAAGCAATGTTTAGTCTAACAATGTCCTTAGTCCGAATTGTGTCGGAGGAAGTATAGACGGAAAAACAAAAAAACAACGTGGCGTTTTCATAAGAAGTATCTAGGTAGTTAAAAACAACACAAGATACGTAACGAATAGCAATCCCCATAATTATTAGGTCAAGTCTTGCTCGACCAGTCACATGACACTTTAAAAAAATAAAAAGGTATATCATATATATTGTATTGTAATATAAACTTTCATAATAATGAAATGTTGTTAAGTTCTTCCTGTTCGGACCTGGGTATGTCCTAAAACTGCATCCAGAACCACCGGAAGACGGGCAGCAGCACCATTCTGCGATCCCCAAGCCGCCTGTCAAGCGTAGGGATTATGGCAACACCTCCCTTTAAGGGAGAGGCCTTCGTCCAGCAGTGGACGTCTTCCGGCTGTTGATGTGATGTGATGTGTGATGTGTTAAGTTCTTAATATGAGTAAAGCAACTTCATAATATTGTAAAAAATATTTATGAAGGCTATGTCAATTATTAGTTCAACCTGAGGGGAGGGCGATGTATGCTGAATCACAGGTCTTGAACCTAGTTCGGCAGCAGTCTACCTGATTATTATTAAACATGAGACTAGCCAACTACTTTTAATGTTTAATTTGTGAAACTTTAAGTAATACAGATGTTATTATTAAGTAAGTAATAAAGATATTATCATTTTACTACACTCGTGCGTATAATTAAGCATTTCGGGTTTAAACAACAACATTTTTTAAAACCACCTTGAAAAAAATATGTTTTAAACATGTTTCGCAAGACGCAGCTACATCCAGTGACATGATTTTTCCACAATCCCGCCAAAAAATCCTGGTAAGATTTTTTTTTATGACACAGCCCCGGCAAGTATATGCTTACATAAAATAAGACCACCGTTACCATAGCAACAGCGACTCAAGTTGCATCAGCCAACTCTCACCTTCTCAATTATCTTTTTGCAAAACTCATCCGAAACTCGAGACGACGACGTCTTACAAATCAACGCCGCAGCATGCAGTCTCGATACGCAGAACTTCAGAACAATGGTCACGTCAGGATGCTTAAGTAACAAATATTTCTTTTCAAAATAAGTTTTTGTTCATCCAATCTCTACTCTGATGAAAAGCAATAATACGGTCTAGAATAGAGTAAAGGTGCGTCATTAGGAGGAGTTTACTCTGGAACAGAGATTCGCACTGCGTTTCGCACTGATTCTAGATTCGCACTGCGTTTCGTACTGTTTCTGGATTCGCACTGCGTTTTTTTCCCGCTAGGTGGCGCAGCATAATTTTTCAAGCGTAAAAATGGTGAGAAGTTGTATTCATTATAAGCGCTGAATAATACGCTAGAGCAGTATTGGGGTGTAAATCTATTTTCTAGATGTTTTCAATGCTTTGTTGAACAATTCAAGCATCAGCACGCTTACCATCAGGCGAACGACATCACTCAACCCCATAAAAAAACGTTAGATGTTGAAATCGATCCCATGTGGGAAAAGGCAACTAAAAGACTAAAAATTATCTCTAGGCCTATAACCTACTTAGTTATTTTTTTTTCTTGACAATAATATTCATATTCCAACTCGACTCTACTTACTTGCATGTTTTTGCTTATAGCAGCATTTTCCGTTACCCAAGTATAGCAGTCTTCGCTTGAAAATTACTGTAATTTGTTGTAAACTAATTCAGAAATGTGCACACAATTTCCAGATTTTAAAATCATATTATATTCTGACATCATACGAGTTGTACTTGCATAACGAAACTTGTCGAGTAAATTTTAGCCTAGCGCTTACAAACCTTTTAAGTACAGCGCATATCTTCCTAATTTGTCCAAATGTCGTCTCGTGACTAGCCTTGACCGTCTAAAGTTTGTAGTAGTAGTAATAGTCATTTAATATATTTATCTGAAAGTTGTGGTTGAGTATAGCTTCTGAAACAACCTATTTTGCCAGCATTCGTTTTGATACTTATACCACAGATTAAAGAATACTATAAGATGGCCAATTTTTAAGGCTTTAGTTGACAGATCTAAACTAGGTAATTAAAATATCGCTGTCACTTTTTTAGTAGGCGTGTTCGCTAAGGACAACAATACTTTAGTATAAGTTAGTTCTGTCAATTAAAACCTCCAAAATCGACCACATTATTATTTTATACCAAATCTAATTAATACGTTTATTTTTATTTATTTAATAGGCTAGATGACTGTTTTTTTTTATTGACCTTTTAAAATGTGGCCCATAAATATAGCTGATTAATGAAAAATACATTTTAATCTGATCAAAAATAAGCATTTTAATATCATGCTAGACAGAGAGGCGAAACAGCAAATCGTGACGTCACTTCTCAGTACGCCATATAAATTCTATTATGACAAGTAAGGCGTGACGTCATTTTTTGTTTTGTGGGAAAGGGACAGAGTTGTCTCTAACAAAAACTTTAAACGCTTATATATCAGAAGCTTAATAACCGATTTAAATTATTTTTTCAACAAACATACTATATTTACTTAAATTCTTCATCAAAGCTATTGGTTTCAACGATATAAACATTAGTCATCTACCCTATTCAATTAGTACGGCCAATTACACTGATGAAATTAATACATACATAATAATACAAAAAAATATATTTCATGATATATAAAATGTCGTTCATTATGACAGCAATACTAATAATCAAAAAAGACAAATTATAATAAGTAATACTAAATAAAAATATCAAAGAATAAAAATATTTTTAAAATAAATATACTTATTTATTTTTTAAGTGACGAGACGAGCAAGAATTTCACCCGATGGTAAGCGTCACGCCTGCCACTAACAGTGCCATAATAATAATAATAAGATACTTAATGAATATACTTACATGATTAATCAATTATTTCATAATAGCCTGAATTAATCAATAAACACTTACATGTAGCTCCTTCTTCTGATTCTTTGTGTTGAGGATGTCACGGAACACACATAAAGACACGAACGCCTATTAATGCTGACATCTAGAGTAGTAGATATAATATATAGGTAGATATTCAAATAATGATTCATCATCTTGGAATTAGACACTTCGATGCACTGCATCGTCGTACTGATGATGCAGTAACGAACATATTCCACAACTCTATGCGAATCGGTGGTTATTCAATGTTCTACAACATTGAATTTCTTCTACCGAAAAAAACATTAATGAAAACAACATTCATATTTTTTACGGAAATAATTATTAATTTAAGGACTACGATTTATTCTATGTATATAGCTTAAAGCCGATCAGTCAGACATCCACTGCTGGGAGGTGTTGCCATAATCCCCACGCTTGGCATGCGGCTTGGGGATCGCAAAATGCTCACCAGCATTCGAGAGGACGCTGCGGCCCGTCCTCCGCTTGTTCTGGTTGCAGTTTTATGACATAGGTACCCATAAATGAATGAATTTAATAGATATATGAATTTTAAAATTTTGTAAGTAGGTATTCTTAAATCCATTGAAACAATGTTTCGTGCCCGGAAACAAACTCGGACACGAATGCGAGGCCAGCCTTCTTCTGAACATGCTACCACACCTGTACACATCCCAAATAAAGATTAGGTATGTTTGTGCTTCTGTCCAGGTTATGATTGTTTATGAGACTTGCCCTGAAAGGGCCGTATGTCTGCGAAATTGCCGACAATTGGCAAACCTACACGCTCTGTGTACAGTACAAGGTAAGGTGCTCACCCTCGTAAATCAAGCATCGGACGTGTGGCCGCGCCTTGACTTTGAACTTGCACAGTCGGCTGCAAAACTGTTATGTAACGGAATAATTGCAAGATCATTTTACTTACAACAGAGATATTGTAAAAGTATGTTTTGTACAAAGTGTGTCGGATGGGGGAATACTAATTTTACTACTAATACTATATAATACTAATTTTCACGCTTCAACCACGTTTTTTACTGTAGTCAATCACCGTCCTTAAAATGTAGCAGATAGGTTAACATTTAGTGGAGCAAGGCGTTTCAGGCGTGGTTTTTGGATACGGAGCATGAGAAATTATATAAAACAGACACTACGAGAGAAACCCTAGTCATTTATAGTTATTTATTTAACACACTGAGATTTACTTATTACAAACGGAAATTCTATCAAACTATTGTGCTTACATTGAGACTAACTACACGACTACTAAACCACAAGCGAATTGTGGCGGTTACGCTGCCTGTTCTACTTCGTCTATAGGTTTTTGTCACATTTTTCGGGAAGTGTAAACTAAATCTAACTCTGCTTCTCCGATCCATAAAATATAAAAATATACTTTTTTATTATGAAAACTGATGTGGTTTTGACACATTTTTGTTTTATTTATACGGGAATATTCACGTTTAATTAAATCGGTTACTCCGACTATAGTTTCGATCATATCTGGTGACCTTTTTCAAATAGAAAACAAATAACAGAGAATAGAAAACAGAGCCCGACTCGCGTGCAGTTAATTAAACGTGAGTATTTCCGTATAAATAAAACAAAAATACTTACTACTTACTTTACTTAATATACTTACTTATTGCTATGACATTTGCATATTTTTACTTTGGAATTTCTTAGCAGGCGACAAAAAACACACGTTTCAGTGACTCTGAAACGTGGTGATCATTAATTTAAAAACCATCGAGTCGATCATCATAAATTGCGTTTCTTCTTTTCCCGTGCCCCTGAATATAAATGTTTAATAGATTTTTTTAGTAACCTGAGTATTTTTTATTCAACATTGATAATTATTTTAGTATTTTAGTAGTTAAACTGGTGATGACCGCGTCCAAAGGATTTTGCTTAGCCATCAAAGTGAACAACTTTTAGAACACTGGTTGGCCTGAAAAATCTGAATAATTGTCTTTATACAAAAAGGACCAAGTGTCTGATCATTTTTTATAAGTATACAATTATTTTTCATTACAAATGTTTTTTTTACATGAGTATAAAAAATATATATTTTGTAATGTAATACTTAAACTCACTTAACTGTATAATGCGTAATTTGTAAAAAGTCAAATACTCCAGTTTTATTTCAGAAAATATAATTCTATTTACAGTCAATTTCATCACAATCTTTGTTCGTTCTTCATAACGGACAATATTATGTGAGGACCTACTAAATAGTTAGGTTAATTTTAAATTAATTAACATTTAATGTTTTATTTTTTAAGGTTTTATGTGTTGTGTGCCTGCAACTAAGACATTTTATTTATTGATTTATACATAACGAAGCCTGCCAAGCGTGGGGATTATGGCAACACCCCTCTATAAAGGGGGAGGCCTTCGTCCAGCAGTGGACGTTTTATGGCTGACGACGACATAACGAAACAGGAGAAAACTCTAGACGACGAACGCGTGTCATGTTGCAAAGTCAATAGGTTGATCGAAAATAAATTTGTTGGGAAATTTGATAAGGCTCACTTACTGGATTTATATGACGCAATGTAATTTTATAAAACAGCAAGAAGATTCTGACATAACGATTTTATTGTACTGCTAGATTGAGTTTTCTTTTCAACCGACTTCAAAAAAAGAGGTTCTAAATTGATCTGTATGTTTTTTTGTATGTATGTTACGCGATTACTCCACCAGTTATGAACTGATTATGATGATTATTTTTTTGTTCGGTAGGTAATACTTTAGAGGTAGTCCCATATAAAGTTTGACGAAATCGGTTCAGTAGTATGGTTTTTAAATCAAAATTACTAGAAAATATGAATATGTCATACAGGTATTCAAAGTTGAAGTCGGTTGTAAATTTTTTAAAGCGTATTATTATGTAATAATATGGAGGTTATACGTTCGTATTGGTTCAGAGAAGAAATGTTATGACGTATGTGAAACCACCAGAGACGCAACGTGGTGGCTTCGACAGTAGGGCTAAAATCCAGCAGTAGGCTATTTAAAGGGCTGATTATGCTGTGCTGAATTTAATTTCTGTTTAGATGTAAAGCAATACAAAAAAAAATACTGACATAACTGCTGAGTTTATATAATTACTCAAGAAGGAAGGAAGCTATTAGGGGAGGTTGCTATTTAATAATACGCTTTTAAACAAATACAACCGACTTCAACTTCGAATACCTGGATGACATCTTCATATTTTCTAGTAATTTTGATAAATGTATATGGGACCACCTCTGAAGTTTTATCTACCAAACAAAAAAAATATCATCAAAATCAGTTCTTAATTGGCTGAGTAATCACGTAAGATACACACAAAAAAAAACATACAGTCTCATTGAAAACCTCCTTTTTGAAGTCGGTTGTTATTTGAAAAACATTTGTTATTTTTTTTACCAAGATCCAGTTTTCTCATTCTCTCTCTGCTCAGACCATAGTTTTAGATAATAGACTTAAAGGCATAGGTAATGTTTCTTACGCAGGTAGTGTAGTGGTAGTAATTTACCCATACTTCCCTGTATGAACTATAGGCCAAAATTTCATATGCCTTTACATTAACGGCCTTACTTAAAAACACTTTTCAACCGTTAGTCACTGCTTAAGATGCTCTGCCATCTTCTCTCTGACGTAAAGTTGCACGTGCTAGAAAAGGACAGAGAAGTTTAAGCAGTGACTAAGAGAATTGAGATTATTTTAGGTAAGGCCGTTATTATCATAGCCTTATGTGGTCGATTTTGAAGGTTTAGTTGACAGAACTAACGTAACAAAATTATTGCTGTCCTTAGCAAACATGTCTGATAAAAAAGTGACAGCGATATTTTAAATAGTTTAGATCTGTCAACTAAAGCCTTCAAAATTTACCATTATCTAACTACTAAGCTCGGGCTTGCTCGTGTCATGACCATGTCACGCGTCACAAACTGTCGAGCATTTCAAATTTCTCTTATAATACATTGTGGTCGATTTTGAAGGCTTTAGTTGACAGTTCTAAACTAATTAAAATATTGGTGTCACTTTTTTACTAGGCATGTTAGCTAAGGACAGCAACACTTTAGTTAGTTTAGTTCTGTCAACTTAAACATTCAAAATCGACCACAGCATGTTGTTATGCCGACTGCTAATGATATATAACCTCTCTCGTTATGCTCTCTCTGCGAATTTATAAAAGGAAGGATTGCGATTTTAATAATTTATTGATTCCGTATCAGGAACCGTTATTATCTTTACAAATCGAATCGTATATATTTTGTGCAAGTCTGTATTTCTTGATTACAGTAATATTTCACCAATTATATTCCCTGAACGATTTTACCTGCTGTAAGGAAATTATTAAAGGGACCTGCGTATGTCCTGAAACTGCATCCAGGACGGGCAGCAGCGTTCTCTAAGTATTCTGCGATCCCCAAACCGCCTGCCAAGAGTGGGGATTACGGCAACCCCTCCCTATTAAGTGACAGGCCTTCGTCCAGCAGTGAACGTCTGCCAGCTGCTGATCTGAAGGAAAATATAAAAAATCTAATAGATCATCAGCCAATTAGCCCTATATAGTTCGCATCAAAAATTACATTCAATGGAAACGGTCTGAAAACACTGCACAGGTCAAGTCAAGTCAGGCCTAAAACAAACAATGTAAATAACAAATTACACTTAGCTTATATTTTTTTCTGAAAGTGAAAAAACATATGCACGGTGCTATTTAATCGGTTAGGGAGCGGTTGTGAGGATGGTGTATACAAGATAACAAACAACTAATGTACAACAATTTTTGAAAATTCATGAAAAAAACAGCTGTTCCATACACTTTATCACAAGATCCATGAACATTTTGTATGGAACAGCAGTTCTTTTTTCGTGAATTTTCAAAAGTTTTTGAACAAACGTTGTTTGTTATTTTGTATACAACATGCTCATGACTGCTCCCATAAATTAAATAAATAAAATAGCACCATGTATACACCGTCTTGATTTACCTATATAAGTGGTAAAACTCTGCTTCAATAAATGAATTTACGTAAATTAACGCCTGGGACCTTTGCATTGACGCATTGGACCTGGGTATGTCCTTAAACTGCAACCAGACCCACCGGAGGACGGGCAGCAGCGTCCTCTTGGTTAACGGTGGTGAGCATTCTGCGATCCCCAAGCCACCTGCCAAGCGTGGGGATTATGGCAACACCCCTCTATAAAGGGGAGGCCTTCGTCCAGCAGTGCATGTTTTATGACTGACGACCAAATTAACGCCTCAATCAATTATCTACGAGTGAGAAAAGTGAAGTACCTATTTTTTCCGTGATAAAATGAATGTCGGCGCCCGCACGACGCACATGCATACCTATCCTGATTTTATTCCATCCAGCACTTGATCTACCTTGTGTATGAAACGCATTTACTTTGACAATCAGCCATCATTCTATAGCAAAAGCATTCTTCAGTCTAAACATTGTGCGTGTGTGTGTGCACGTTAAAAATATTGGGAGCTCGTTTCATAACATTATCACGGTAAATATCCCCTAAATAATTATAGAACTTTAAAAGACCTGTTCACCTGTTATCGTATAAATTCGGACTTTACAAAGCAGAAAACCTCATTCTAAGTTTCTAAAGTTCTATGCAAGTGTACCAAGCTTGCCACGTTCTGAGTAACAAAAGAACAAACCAATTGACTGGACTGTTTGCATTCCCGGCCCAAAACAGACTTCACTTATTTACCACACACAGTGATTAAGTACCCAAAGAGGAGTTAAATCCTCCAAGACCACAGCTCTGTTAATTTTGTGTGCTGCCTACTTTGTGCGGTCAATATGGATGCTAAAATTTCTGAAGCATCTCTTTGAAAAATATATCATCTTTTGTAAAAGTTACCATATTATTTATATCTGCAGAAGAAAATCTCGGTGATGTGATGCCTGAGGTGATGCGTAAGGCGTCTCTAGTCCAGGCTAGTCTTGTAGGCATACATGACTGTATGCCCACAACACTAGTAAGTCTGACAAGTGGCACAATTCATTACAAGTTTTTCTTTATAAATACAGTATTTTTTAATTAACAAACGAATAGATAGCGACATAGATAAACTTTTTATTGTACACACAAAAAGAAATTATTAGCCATGATGTTTACAACAGAAAAAATAACTACAACAGAACACAACACAACAGAAACAACAACATAATACAACATTACAGAATACAAAATTTCAACCTTAATAAACTTAACTAAATCTGATCTATGATTGAAGTATAAACTAATTATAAAGGTTAACAGAGTTCTTGAGAGTCCTGCACTAGGCGAACTTGTCTTTGAAGCTTCCGCTTTTACTCCGCCGGAAACTTCTAGTTCACTTGCAATTTTCCGGCTTAAATTTACATTCAAATTCAAATTTATTTATTGTCTGCTTAAAGTACTTTTACAAATGTTGAACGCTAATCTCCCAAACTGGGTGCAGTTAATAGTGCTTAAGTACCCGTATCTTGGGGATTAGACCTTCCCGTGAATGCGACAATTATATAATGTTATTAGTACATTTGATAAAATTACCAGTATTATGAATTATGAATTATTATGAATTTAATTTAGTTAAAATTACTTTAAATTATTAATTACATTATATTTATCTATTATATATATATCTCATGATGTTCAGCAGAGTTTCTTTATCTCCCTCCTCGGTCACGGACCTTCAGACTTTCCACCCGGTAGAGTTAATGTCGTAATTTCTTCCAGCTTGCTAAGTTTATATTATTTTTATGGGCCGTTCCGATGTCCCGTAGCTATTGACTTTCTGTAACTTTCTTCTTTATATATATATATATATATATATATTTATAATTTCCGTAGCTTGCGTTTTCTCACATCGCCTCGGGGAAAAACGAATTATAACATAACACAGTTAATAAAAATGATAACATTAAGGTTACATTACAAATACGCTTCTGGTAGAGCTGCGTTAAAATTTGAGGCAAATCCAAGAAATGCTTAACCTTCAGTCGTGAGTGTCGTATGCTCAGTTGCTCATTAATGGGATAATTATCACCATTAGCCAGAACATGTTCACGCTGAACGAAGGCCTCAGACCGCCACACTGTACGACAACCTGCCATTTGCATCCACCGGTTGCCCGGGACTTTCAAAATGTCCAATTACTGCGTCTTCTGGTTCGTAGTCGCCACTCAAGAACCTTTCATCGACGTCGATTTATATCTATCAGTAATAGAGTGGTTTAATAATATGCAAGAAGGAAATACTTAATAAAATAAATAGGTACATTAGATACCTGTAATAGGTATTTATTATGTTTTTTAGATCCACATATTACCATTACTTAAAACAATTTACAGCTAACAGGGAGAAGAGTTTCCCGAAATACTGCCCATTGCCAAATTTTAAGGCAGGTTTTTTGCAAGTAGGTAATGTCGACAAACATTTCGATCACATCTGACATCGACCACCAGACTAAACGCCAGATCTTCAAAAACAAAGTTTTTATAAAAAAAATATGTATTACATTTCACATTATTCTAATAACCAGGAACATTTGCTGGCCCCAGAACAGAGCTGTATTGAAATAGGTTTTATCGCCATTAGGAAAAGCGCAGGCCGGTTTTCACACTTAGTACCCAAGTTGTAGGCTAGAACACTGTGAGCTAAGTTGTATGATAACGTCCTATGAAAAACTTTGTAGCGCTCGTGGCGTAGCTTGTCTCGGTGATTCTAAACGATCACCGATGTTAAGCAACGGACGGTCCGGTCAGTCTTCGGATGGGTGACCGTGAGTGGCATTTATTTCTGAGCGCTACCGTGGGTCGGATGACACGTTAAATTGTTGTTCCCGGTTATTGTTCTAATTAACAACAACCGTCAGCCATGTCAGAGGCCTCCGGGCGGCACATTAACTCTGACGCTGGGGCTGGCCACTCAGTCTATACGACCTTGCTTACTTAAAGATACAGGATTTTAGTGTTCTACTTAATCCTATTCTTTTTATTATTAAAATAATGTTTGCATTTATAATTTGTTCGCATCAGCAAATAAATGGTTACATTACACTAACCTACACCTTGAAGACAATACAATCAATTTTGAAATTCTATTCGCGTCTTCCACAGGGTCTATAAATCCTAAGGTCTCGCCATAGAGACGCCAAAACCGGGTCCGATTATCCACAGACTATAAATATACACTTAACAGCTCTAAACGGCAGTTTATGGTGAAAATAGATAGCAGAGCCTCGACGAAAAAAAATGCTGAGCTTTAAAAATACTGTAAAGTTTTATGTTCGAGCATAACGTCCACAATATTTAGTACTTAATAATAAGGCTTTTCAGGAATCTGTACCGAATTTAATTATTGCTGTCGCGACTCTACTATACTGACTCTAGGCCGTTCGTCAGTTCGACCTTCGTTTTATGCGATAGAGGGAAATAAAATTACCAAATAATATTTATTTCACCTCACAACCTCGGAAAGATTCTGTTTATCTGATGAATGTCATTTTTTATGGAACAGCCAAGTGTTTCGTGGTTTCAGAGTTGGACCTTTTACTATAAGTCTGTAAGTTCGTACAAATACAAATACAAATAATTTATTGATAACACCAAAGTTACACGTCAAATTTCATTAAGTAAGTCAAAAATAATAATTACTTAGGTAATAAAATGAAATAATAATTATAAAAATACTTCAATAATCTCTTATTTTAAAATAAGCTTCAATGTCATAAAACAAATTCTCTTGTAACCACGCTCTGAGCTTAGATTTGAAGCACCCGGTGGAAGGACTGACTGGCACCGTATAGACTGAGTGGCCAGTGTCTAGTGTCAGAGTTAATGTGCCGCCCGAAGGCCTCTGACATGCCTTTTACTATGAAGAGTAGGTAGGTATATTGTGTATTGTTATGATTTAGAACTGATTTTGATTTTTGATTTGTACCACCCTGCTTTCGGCTTATTAGTTGGTACTGTAACTCTTAGCACAGTATTTTTTTGCATTTAGCATCACGCCTGCCCATAACGATAGCCGTGTCAGAATAGGCTAGATGACTGTTTTTTTATTGGCTTATTTAAATGTGGCTTTAAATATTGCTGATTAATGAAAAGAAAATGAAAATCTGATCAAAAATAAGCAAGTTATAAGCATTTTAATATCATGCTAGACAGAGAGGCGAAATAGCAAATCGTGACGTCACTTCTCTGTACTCCATATAAATTCTAGTCTGACAAGTAAGGCGTGACGTCATTTTTTGTTTTGTGGGAAAGGGACAGAGTTGTCTCTAACAAAACCTTTAAACGCTCATATATCAGAACATTATTAATCGATTTAAATTATTATTTTCAATAAAAATACTATATTTACTTAAATTCTTCATCAAAGCTATTGGTTTCAACAATATAGTCAGTCATCTACCCTATTGTGAAGTTACGAACAAAATCTTGCGCCGCACTGCATTGCGTACGTCTGAGATATCCTTCTGGTAATTAACGAACATTTTATTTTTTTATAAGAATTGACAAGAAAAAACAACGTCTTGTAAAGCGTCGCACACTTATCCATATGCGGCGTATGCTTCGTGCCGTTTCTCATTTAAAACATCCACGAGAACTCTTTTATCTTTTCTTGTATTATTTAATTTGATCAGGCGCCTGCGTATAAAGAACAACTTAGTTTAATTTTATGCTTTGACAGTGATGTGCGCTCACGTGCTTCGAGCTTATACCATTGGAGATGCCAAAAGGTATCCTCATTTGTGTATATTTTTTAAGAGTTTTTTTAATGTATTATTGGCTCGCGTTTGACAAAAAAATCCCATAAAATATATTCCATACCTATCTGTTTTTTCTTTGTTCGCGTTTGATCGAGCAGGTACGCCTATTGATCTCCTATTGATCTATATCCTTATTTTGAGTTTGTTTTAGTGCGCGTTCATACGAACAGGAATTTGTTTAATTAGTGCGCAGGTTTATATACTTGAAAGTGTGACATGATTGATAGATTGATTAACTTTTTATTTTTCACACCAAGAATTAATTACACAAGAGAGTTAACCCCGTCCAAAGCTAAAAAAATGTTGGCAAATTATTGTCATTTGCATCTCCAATGGTACCTATATGCTCGAAGCACGCGTGCAATTAATCACTTTTTGCTGAAAGCTCCCGGAGGTTACATTGTAGAAGGGAGCGTACCTAATACTCTCTTAGAGTTTATTTTGTATGCTGTGGATTGTCCTCGCAAGGTCGGTAACCTGCATTAGCTAATTACCAGGTATTTACTTTGTTAGTTAAGTATGTTTAGTTAGTATGTATAGGCTGAATGGCAGCCCTAGTAAGTTATAAATGGCTTGACAGTCTGTTGTTGTTACAGAAATATACTCGAAGAACAAACAACCGGGACCAACAATAACGTGTCATTCGCGGTAGTGCGAAGATATAAATGCCACTCATGGTCACCCATCCGAAGACTGACCAGATAGTCCGTTACTTAACTTCGGTGATCTTTCATAACCACCTACCTAAGCACGCCATGAGCGCTTCCAAAAAAACAAAAAAGTCATAGTATCACAGATTATAAGTACCTGAAGTTTCGGCCTTATCGGCTTAGTTATATCGATACGCGTAGCCCTATATTTTACCGAGGCTGAACAACAGTTAATAATGGGGATCCACACTACGATTTTTTCCGCTAGGTAGCGCATCGTCGATGCGGCCATAGTAATCTGTCATTCTCATACATTTTGTTGTTTTTTGGTTTGTTTTTGCAGAGAACATTTTAAAGACTCGGATTACGAGGGTCAAACTGCATTTTGTTCAGCAATCCTTTGCCTTGCTAATAAAAGCTCAACATAAAATGTAAACACCTATCTTACAAATCTATATAGCTGCATAGATTCATAAAACAAGACAGTACCCAGTATTTTTCCTTTTTACTAGATTATCGACAACACCCTCATCAAGAGCAGATAGATATATATGAGCAACGATTAACAAGAAAACTTGATTTTGCTACATCCGGACCGCCGCTGGCGCCATCTAAGAAAAGTTTTGCCTGTGGAACCTCATTGAATTAACTGGAACTGGGTATGCAAACTGCATCCAGAACCACCCAAGGAGGAGCACCAGCGTCCTCTCGGTGGTCAGCATTCTGCGACCTTCAAGCCGCCAAGCGTGGGGATTATGGCAACCCTACCCCTATTAATAGAGGAGGGAGTGTCTTTCTTAATTCGCTTGCTTTCGTCCAGCAGCGGACGTCTAGCTGATGATGATGAATAACATTTATTTATGAAAATGAAAATTTATAATGTTTTTATATCTGTAACCAAGATTACGTTTTTAAAAGCGGGTCTAAAACCTTCTAGTAAGAATAAAATACCTGTAACAGAAGATCCCGCTCTTGCATAACCATTCCATACATTTTATAATTACATACATTAAACAAATAAATTGTTAGTATACCTACAATACCTACATACCTACTTACATTATTATATATTTGTATAAAATATATTAAAGTAAATCTTCAAGTTATGCAATTTGCGTGTGTTTGTACGTGGTAGTGTGTGCGTGTTCATGCATGTTGATATGTTATGCATGTAAAAAAAACATAAATAAAAATCTCTGTTGTAGAATAGAATAGACAGAAAAGACTTTATTTGTGACAAAAACATAACACACGCAAAAACAAAAGAAATTCAGACAATTAAACACAACATATTAAATAAATTAAACCTAACCATATACACCTATCACTAGTGACTATTGTAGATTGTTTACAGTAGCTAAGTAATTCAAGTATATTTCCATAGCAGTGCTTCTGTTTTGTCATAGTTTTTAGGAATGTTCCAGCTAGTTATAAGTATTTTGCATTTATGATACGGCTGTTTATTTAGCGATTTCAGGTTTAATAAAAGGTGTTCTTGATGATAGTACCTATAGTCCTTTCGGCTTAGTGCTGCCGTTCCGCGTAACCTGTTATAGCATAATCAGCCTGTTAAAAGTCAACTGCTCTTCATAGGCCTCGGAGGGCGATTGGTCCACATCCACCACGCTGGCAGTCGTGGATTGGTTTATTTATTTATTTTTAAATTTAACAACGCCAATAACAAAACGCAAACAAAAAAGCTATTTCGAATAAAAGAAAAGCCTGTTGTACTCCTCACCCCTGACCGTGCTTTAAACCACAGACTTTCTACTATATAAAAATTCTGTGCTTTAAACAAATAAATGTATGAACTTCTCTTTTTCTCTTTTTTTTCCTGTATAAATCCGAAGAAATGTGCCCCCAATTATTACACTGTTGTGTAACATTTCCAGCAAAGTTGTGCCATTATATCACGAGAAAGTTAATAGCCCCCTCGAGAACTGACGGCGGAATATCGAGTACGCGACAAATGATACTCGTTAGCTACCAGTTGCAAGCAGTACGTGGTAGTGATTATGTATTACTTAGCGGTTCCCGTCGTTTTAAGAACGTTTTACCCAGCGACGTGTATTAAATAAATGGACGGGCTCATAAAGTAAAGTACCTAAATTAGTATAAGCTGTGTGTCCAGCCCTAATGTTAGAGCTATTATGCTGCCCGAAGGCCTCCAACATACCTTCGATTGTTGTTATACAGACATACATCAAACATCCGGTACACAGAAAAGCGAAAGCCCTACTTCTTAAGATTTTGCGTATCATCCGAAACAAGACAGCGCTCGGATGTAAATGCCACTCACGGTCACCCATCCGAAGACTGAACGAATCGTCCGTTGCAGAACATCGGTGATCCTTTAGAACCATTTAAATAGTCAAGCTATGGAACGAGCGCTATGGTCACAGCTTATTCACAGTCAACACAATCAATTATTGCACAACACTTAACTAACTAATAAATGAATAAATATTGGTCTTCCGAAGAATCCAACTCGGATGGGCAGCGTTTCAACACTGGTCTTCAGCCAGTGTTGCCAGTGATGACATATTGAACTGAAACGTGGTCTTTAACTGCTGGTCTTTTGGAGAAACTCAGATTCACGCAACAGGCAATGGAGAGCGTTATGCTCGGAGTTACTCTGCGCGATAAAATTATGTTCTTCTATTTTTGGATTCGGATTTTTAATTTGGTTCTTTCTTCTTTTGCGAATATCCATTCGCCAAAGAACCAAAGTCACCAGCAAGTAGCTCGCAGGGTTTGCTAGTTGAAGTGGCGCAGGGCAGGACACATCACTCAAAGAACTGATTACCGATGGGGAAGAAAGGTTTTTGAGTGGCGACCGCGAACCGGAAAGCGCAGCGTAAGTAGGCCTTCCCTACAATGTGGACCGACGACATTGTAAAAAGAACTTATAGGGCAAAGAGCTATTTTGTTCCCTGTTTGCGAAGAACAAATTAGGTAGCTCTTTTTGAATAGATGTGATAAAAAGTAAGTTTTTGCCATAATTATAATCATGCCGAAGTGGACACATAGAAAGCTGACCCTGCACTGTGGAAATACGTGAGACAAGACACAAGACACGTGTAATGTCATGTCACTTGATCACTTTACACCGACCGATAAGGGGATACTTGAAAGCAATTAGAAAATTACTACTGTGACAACGTCCACGTATGCCTAGTCCTGCATGCGGGCTGTTCCAATATTCCCTACCAACGTATTTATCGATTGGCTCTCTTATATCAGGATATTCTGATTACTAATATGTATTACAAATCAAATTATCCTGATAGCAGAGAACCAAATAGACATTGTCCAAATATATGATCTATAAGCTTTTGTTTCCAGCCAGTATTAAGTTCATCATCATCATCAGCATGGAGACGTCCACTGCTGAACGAAGGCCTCCCTCTTAGACCGCCACACTGTACGACAACCTGCTATTTGCACCCACCGGTTGCCCGCGACTTGTTCAATGTCGTTGGTCCACCTAGTTGGATGCCTTCCTACGCTGCGTCTTCCGGTTCGCGGTCGCCACTCGAGAGCCTTTCCTCCCTTTCGAGTGATGTGGCCCGCCCATATAAGTAATAAGCCAGTAACAGTACCATTGCCAGTATTAAGTTATTTTTATTTAATGCTGAATTGGTTTGCGTTTGACCTTGTCTCACATAATTAGGAGATTGATGTACTATAAAAACTGGCGTGGTTTTGATACATTGTTTTATTTGTATGGGATTACATTCCTTGAAAAAATTCACCGAATGTGACAGAATCTATAATATAAATAAAATATACTAATGAGATTTGTATTCATCATTGTAAACAACTTTTTATATAGGGTGTTGTTTATAATGACGAGTGCAATGACCTCCTTTCTACTTAGTTATACCGTTCCAGGTAAACATGTATTGTCATTCCAATGATCCTGAGGGAGGACATTCGTGGTTTAGCTCTTGGGCATGTCTACGAAAGTTATCGGTTCTGCGACAGATATCGTCTATCGTCCTGTGCACAAAAAAGCGAAGGCCCTACTCTTCTCTTTTCAGTTCAGTAGTCCTGTGCCTGTGACTGGTTTTCTGGCATACTCCATCGTCTCGGATACGATCCCTTACCTAAATAGAAGCTCTAAGCGTATCTCTATTGGCCATGGTATAATTATATCAAAAGAATAATATAAATTAAACTAAAAAAATACTTTAAAAATTCATTATAATTGTTCAAACACAATGATTACTAAATATAATTATATCAAAATACGAGTACATACATGCAATTTTGGAGCTCCAATGATTACATTATTAAATTCTAAAGCATCAATAAAACACAGAATTTATTAAACAACTTAACACATAGCTAGAGAAAGATACAATTGTTTATCCATTAAAAGAAAAAAGATTATAATATTGAAACTAAACATGCCACACATAATAAGGATATAAGAAACAATATTCTACATAATAAGAACCAAACAATATAATTTCTTAAATTTAAACTTATTTCTAGTAAACTCACTGAAAGTTTCACTAAAACTTATTTATTAACGCATTTACTTATCACACTATTTCTTTTTATAGGTACACTGCCATTGCTTTCACGCCCTGTCCTGCCATTAAAATAAGCTTATATCCTGAAGTTTTAATAATTAAAAATAGTATCTTGCATCTGTGACAATAGTATTCTGTAGATAGTAACTAAGCTTTATGTTATTTCTTCTTTGTTTTCCGTCAGAAGACTAATTTACAAAACTTTATATACACTAATTATGATATCTTAGATTACTCATTAATCAAATATTAAAATCACTTTTATACAATTAATTATAGTTATTTATATTACAGGAGAATGGGTTATGACTATTTTCTCCCCATGTTTTAAGTCAATGTCTTTTAAAATCACATAAAATAGGTATATTGCATTGACGATTGTTAACTTGTATCTTGTAATTTCCCAATTACCTACATAAATTTTGTTTTGTTTGAGTTTGAAATTATTTTCTCTTAAACCACATTTCAAAACAACATAACTCCCGATTCTTGGACTTTTTATGAGAAAAAATCATTGAATCAGGTACTTTTCTTAACGAAACTTAAATGAAATTAAACTATAAAGAAGGCAGAAAGATAATCAAAGAAAAGGTTAATTAACAGTATTAAAAAAAAAAAAAACTTGGAATCAATTTTTCTATCATCTAAAGATGAAGCTGATTAAATTATTAGTAATTGATATTGGAATCATCAGTAGAAACACAATTCATTTGACGTTAAACGACTGAGTATTTGGGTCCCATTGTCCGGGCACCAATGGGATCCAAAGAATCAAGAAGATTAATAAAATTTAGAACCATAATAATCACGCAATGATCACTAACGTCTTTCAAATTATGTTTCGCTAAATCAAGAACAAGGATGGCACTTTAATTTTAACTGGTGACGAACTCATATTTACATCGATTGATTTTGTTGCAAAAGGTAAAAATGCATGCAAGATTTGGTAGTTATTTTAATGATCGCTGTTGCAACGAAATCAAATGATTGTATCTACACTAGAATCATAAAGAAGAAATTGATTAGTGATTACTAATTACGTCCATGAATTTGTATGACTGGATTATTGACCCAACGACATTACCAAAATTCCCAAAAATAAATAATATTAACTTTGAAACAATAGAAACCTACATTAAGGTTTATTTTGATAAACGTTTCTAAAAGAAAATCACGGAAAGTAAAGAAAAAAGAAACTAATAGATCAATTTCATTTTAGTTACCAACTTATACATAAAACAAACTAACCGAAGATGTGGCTTCAAAGAAAACATTTCCAGTATAGGACTATAGGAACTAAGAGTGCCAATTCTTAGAGTGTATTCCATTTAGTTTGTTTTTTTTTCATTTCTAACTTCTGACTTAAAATATCTTAAGAAAGCTTAACAGCGACTGATCACAGACCATTTGAATATTTTTTCTATCTTTAAAATTAATTTAAATCACTCTGAATCTGGTTAAATCCATAGATGGTATGATGACACTATCGCATGGAACTGGCAGGTTTCTGAAAATTCAAACAAAAGAGTTTTTGTTAACGTTCAGTTTTTATAAAGAAGAAGTGAAAAGAAAATCGCAATACACGTTTAATTAAGCCTTGGAAAATATGCTATTTTACAAACCGAGAATATACAGAAAAAAACAGTAAATCTATATTCGGAATAATCGTTATTAACAGAACAAATACTCAACACTAAACTGTGCTCCAGAATTCAGATTACAGATTCAGCTCTCATTGATGCTAGGTCGGCCACGTAAACCGCTTATTAACCGAAAATGTATAGACCAAACTAAGCACCTAATAAAGAGTCCCAAAGTAGACACAAGCTTGGTCATCATCGTCAGCAAGACATCCACTGCTGGACGAAGGCCTCCCAATAGAGGGGGGTTGCCATATTCCTCACGCTTGGCAGGCGGCTTGGGGATCGCAGAATGGTCACTACCGTTAACCAAGAGGACGCTGGACCCAAGCTTGGTAAGGTCTCCTAATCATGGAAGACTCGTCCATGATAACATGATAAATTTATCGCCGCCGAGTCATCTTGTCTCGACTGGAAAAGTCAAGGGGAGGCCATTTCCTAGCAGGGACTCAACGACATACCAACAGTAGGACCAAATTCTACTTTGACTTGTAACTTTGGTGTTATCAATAAACTATTGTATTGTACTCACTCGGGCAGATCAGATCTAAGGAAGGCTTGTGGAGGCATCGACGTAAGTTCTATTCCATCTCTGTTGTCGCATATGATCCGCGATAGTGTGATCTTCTTTATTTCTGCTAGTTGACCTGCAAAAGTCATTAGTTTTATTAATTAAACCTTAAATAGAATACGTAGTGTTATCCTCATCATCTACAGCTTTTCTAATTAAACCTTAAATAGAATACGTAGTGTTATCCTAAGTATAGGCAAAGATAATATAATACTATACTAGGTATAGAATAGGCTATTCCCTTGCTATGCCAGTAAGTTTATCCAAAGTAATTTTCTGTGTTCTGGATATAGAAAAATGTGCACCATCTGTAACGATTTTGTACGCAAATCATCGTTTCATTTGCCAAAGATAGAAAACTGTAAACCATGATCACGTTCTGTCAGAAATAAGAATATTTATCCAAGTTCCTGGTCAAACTACTACTTTTTAACTATTAATAAAATTACTGTAACATCATTATGACGATTTCAGAGACTGCGATTCAAATTACAACCTTGTTTTTAGCAGAATTCATCTTACTCTGAGTGAAAGTTCCAGGATTAACATCAGGTCCATTTTCATAGTAGTATCGGTCTCCTCGCTTTAACCTAGCGAACTGTTCTGCTATGATGTGCGCGAAGGTCGGCCCTACGATGCCTCCTTCAACTGGCACTTCTAGTAGACCGCCTATGAACAGGTCTACGTCTTCTGGAGACGAGTACACGGATGAGAGACGTCTGTTGGCCTATAAATTAAAATAAAGTTAAGAAAACAATTAATAAATCCAGATATTTTGCGGTAGTTTTTACCCCTTGATGAATTTCAACCCGTGAAAGTTTTACAACTACTTTTGACTCCTTCAAAAAGGCGCAACATTAATTTATGTACATTGTATAGTGTATATCATAGAGGTAGGAACTAGTGTACATATAAACATCGCCGGTTACATTCGTTTTCTCAAAGGGTTCTACCCTGAAATGAAGGAACAACATGGTGAGACTACCTTGGAGAGAGAGCGGCGTCTCAGGCACCAATTTATAGGAGATACGCGCGGCATAGCGAAAAGTGGCGTAAAGAGAATAAACCCATAGCAATCTCGTACTTCGATAAAGATTAACATGCCTCAGCGCGATGCCGCAGTGGGATATTAAATGTCCTATGCACAGAAGTAACTCACGCTGGCTGGGAACTGGAGGAAATCGGAGTAAGGCTGCAGGCCGACGAGGCGGCGGTACTGGTTGTAGCTGCGGACGCCGAAGTCGCGCCCACGCTGGATGTTGAGGGACGCTAGGTCCAGGCCGTGAGGCTGACCGCCGTGAAACATGTACCGGGTCAACTGGAGGAAGTTTTTAAATTATGAAAATATTTCAAATTACGTGAAAGCGTCTAGTTTGTATTTTGCCAACTACGTGTTTTCACGTAGCTAACCTTTAAAATTAGTAAAATGCATACGATTTTTCGCGTACTTTTGAAAAGAATAATAAAAATTCTAAATTACATTTTAACCTATTTTTAATTATGTCGTTGTTATCGATTTGAAACTTTGCAGAAGTGCGTAATTCCTATGTTAAATGCAAAGATTAAGCAGTACCGGTATGATCTGATGATGAGACCAGAAGGTAGTAAATATACAGCTTTCAATAGCCATTAGTATTCCCACCAAGCTTGTGCTCATTTGGTTTGTTTTACCAAACCTTGTACAATACTCTTGAGGACGAGGTCTGAGATGGAGCCAGAAGGTGGAACTCCTCAGTGGCTACTAGTGAACTCTCAAGTTTGGGCTAGTTTGATTTGTTTTGACAAGACCCGTTCATTACACTAGCTGACAATACTGGGATATATGCTTGAATGTAGCTGAAAGGGTCGTAGTATCGTGAACCACTTGTAATGTCGTCAAACCTGAAATCGCGAAAAAGATCTGTTCTATCAATTTTATCAACAGTTAATGAACATATTCTATGAAACGAAATACTTTTTTCCCGATTTCATGATTTGGATCCATAGTAAAAAAAACACAAAGATAAGTACAATGACCCATTTCAGTTTAGCACACCTCAAGCCTATAGATTGTATTTAGAGTGTATTTAAGCTGTTGTTAGGTCCACTCACAGCCTCAGTGAGGAAGGGATCGACGCTCTGCATGGGCTGAGCAGCTAGGCCTGCTAGCAGGCGGTCCAGAAAAGGGCGTAGGCGCACGCGCGATGGATCGAACATCACTTCTGGCAGGGAGATGGCTTCATATAACGAACCCGTTTTCAGGTACGGGATCCTGAAAGTAAAAAAATACTTATTTCCAAATTATTGCTAAAAAAAAATATCTTTGATAAATTTTTTGCTATTATTTTAGGCCTTCATCCATTGAGCTAATATCTATAGAGTCACAAACGTGCAAAAAACTGTCCGCGCGAACACTAGGCGCACGCTATGCAGTGCGCCGACTTTTTGGACGACTTGAACTACGATAAGATACAAGCGCTCAAGCTTACATTGAACACTATACAAGCGACATAACGTATAAATTCGAACAATTGTGAACTATATAATGCAGGTAGGTATGTACAACGACACTTGGCCGTTTTTTGACTGTTTTCACTTAAAGATTGTGACTCTTTAGATATTGAATCAATGCCTTCATCGTTTTAAAGGGTTTTGAAACCTTTACTAAAAGCTTCATGACTTCGATAAATTTCAAAATAAGTTTGTTGCAATTTTGTATCTATACGAAAAGATACTCACATAATCTTCCCATCGACTGTAGAATGACCGAATCTCATGGCGGCTGCCGAGAACTCCGTCAGCAAACTAGGGTTGATATTCGGGTCGTATGAACTGGAGTAACCGGGAGATGGGTACAGATCAAACGCTTTCATTATGTATGGACCTAATAGATGAAGAACAAACACATGTTACCAACCTATATCTGTAGAAATTAAGAGTAAATTATTAAAAATATATTTATATATCACATCAACAGCCGGAAGACGTCCACTGCTGGACGAAGGCCTCTCTCTTAAAGGGAGGTGTTGCCATAATCCCCACGCTTGGCAGGCGGCTTGGGGATCGCAGAATGGTTAACACCGTTAACTGAGAGGACGCTGCTGCCCGTCCTCCGGTGGTTCTGGATGCAGTTTTAGGACATACCCAGGTCCATTTATATATAGGAATTGTCGAATATTTACTACTTAATAGCTTACTAAAATATTGGAACATTTTGGCCTATTACGTACAAGTAGGCATTTGAAAGACCTACCGCAGAGCCGCCGGAGGACGGGCAGCAGCGTCCTCGTAGTTAACAGTGGTGAGCATGCGATCGAGGTCTAAGTTCTGTGTGTATCTTATTAAAATCTTGTAGTTAAAATGTATACAGGATTAGTTCTAATAAGTTACCATCCTTTAAGGCATATATTGTAACTGGGTATGTCTTTAAACTACAACCAGACCCACCGGAGAACGGGCAGCAGCGTCCTTTTGGTTAACGGTGGTGAGCATTCTGCGATCCCCAAGCCGCCTGCCAAGCGTAGGGATTATGGCAACCCCTTCATATTAAGGGATAGGCCTTCGTCCAGCAGTGGACGTCTTCCGGCTGTTGATGTGAGGCATTTGAAAGATTCATCAGGGAAGCTGTTATTTTTTATCTTTGATCGTAAAAGCTTAAAAGCTTTTAGTAGCAATAGTTTTTCGAACATTCCTACTTTCGTTTCAACGTAACGGGTTTTAAGAAAAACTTATAAGTAGGTATAAGAGATAATCAGCGTTAGACATTTTTCCCTCTGAGCTCTAGATAAACCTTCTGTTCGGACTCGAAAGTTTATTATTACTGTTATTTATCCTCATGAAATGGCTTATGATTATTTTGGACTCCAATATTATTTTTACAAAAGATTCTCCCAAAATTAGCTGCTTGGTGTTCGCAGCATTTTTCCATATTCTTCAAATAACTTACCCAGTATCATCGGCAGCCATTCGCTATACACGATATGCTGGTACATAGCCTGAAGTATTCTCCTGGCTTCATAGAAGACAGTGTCCTCATCCCATAGGGCGTTGAACCGCGAGAGGGCGCGAGCGAGGCGGTTGTGCTCGCGAGTGAAGACTGTATGGAGGGCTGTGAGGGATATCACTTGGTTGCCGTGGTTATCTCCTAGGGTAAGGAAATATAATAAAATAAAAGAGAAGGTTTTAAGAAAAAGAAGCTTATTTTCAGATTTTGAGGAATTAAGGAAATGAAGGAAGATTCAAAATAGACTACAGACTACACTAAATAGCTGACTAGTCATCAAATGTGATTGTGATTGAAGATAAATATTCTTTCAACGATTTCAGACTTGATGTGCACATGCCAACAATAAATAAAATCAGTACCTAATAGGTAGATAGGTGAACAAAAGAATGAAGGTGGTCTTTTGTAATTTTTGAGTGACAGGCCTTATAAAAAACATTAAGTTAATCTCGAATTCTCGAGGGTCAAACTTTCATCTTAATGATTATGATTTGTGCTTCTTTAGACTGATTATCTACAGGGTATTACATGATAATGAAAGTATACACTGAGTTAGTGCTATTCAGTTAGTATCCTTTTAAGGGCATATTATGTACATCAAAACAAACAACTTTTACTATGGGGCCAACTACTAAAGGCCGATGCACTTTTTGTAAAGAACAGCTGATTTTTTTTCGTGATTTCAATGTTGGCTCATAGTAAAAGTTGTTTGTTTTGATGTACAGAATATGCCCTTTCGTCGTCAGCCATAAGACGTCCACTGCTAAACGAAGGCCTCCCAATAGAGGGTTATTGTGGGTCCAGTCCAGTGGGTCTGGTTGCAGTTTAAAGACATACCCAGGTCACAATATATGCCCTTTAAAGGATGGTAACTGATTAGAACTAATCCTGTATACATTTGAACTATAAGATTTTAATAACACACAGAACTTAGACCTTACCAGACTCAAAGCAGGCTCCATGCTCTTTAGAAGACATGCACTCCATCTTCTGTGCGAGGGGCGGCAGCTCTCGGCCGTAGTCGTTGAAGGTCTTCAGCATTCCTCCTGAACGCAACAACTCAAACTTCTTAGAAGTCTTTCCGTAAAGCTGGGAGATGTCGAGGAAGTGAGTTGCACCGTTCATCTGAAGATAGAAAAAAATCAAAATGTACCTATAATATTGTTCTTACCGATTTTTTTTAAGGACAAATAGAACAAATGGAACGATGGTATTTTGTGTAGGTATTCTATTTGGAAACTACACTATCTGTCTTTCTTTATGCAGAAGACGAAGATGGTGAGAGTAGTTTTCGAATCAAATCCGATTCGATAAAATTTGGAATAAGGGGGCTGATCTTCATGATTAAACTTGTAATTTTATTTGAGACTAGAAATAGGATGAATGTTTGCAATTTTTCTAGTTTTTTAACAGTTAGTGATTTTCAAAAAAATATCTGTAGACATTTCTCAAGGAACGTTTCGACTCCTGTGAAAATCGAACATTGATCAAGTAAGAACACTTTTGCCGATTTGACATAATTATATTCGACAGCAATCTCTAGGGCCCAGATTTTAACCATATTATCAAGATATCAATAGTAAATCTTCACAACAGGTTCACAGTACCGGTTTCGCATATCCAACAGTACAGTCCGTGGCGGGGGCCAGATGTGCTCTGACAGTGCTGAGGCACGTCCTGCCGAACTGACCGTAGAACTCGTCTGCAGGATCCATGGCGATGGGTGTGCACGCGAAGTGGAGCTGTTCCGGCGGGAGCGGCAGGCCTTCGTGGCTGCAGCACGATATGGCGCTGCTGTTGCCTAGGGAAACAAATGCAAAATAATTTGTTTATAAAAAACTAACTACCAAATGCAAGCCCGCCTAGTACACGTGCCGTGATAAACGTCTATCCACTCTTTTTTTCCCGTAGAAACGAGACAAACGTATCCATAATCTAGCTTTATCTCGTTCCCGCGCGGGGAAAGACCAATTAGTCCTTGGCGCGTGCTACGGGGCCAGTTATTTTGATTAAAAACCAAACTACGGAACAGTTTTTGATGAAATTTCTATCGGACCAATCTGAAAGTAGAGGAACGGAGGACAGAGTTGGAGGACCGGCAGGAGCGTCCTCTCGGTTAACGGTGGTGAGCATTCTGCGATCCCTAAGCCGCCTGCCAAACGTGGGGATTATGGCAACCCCTCTCATTAAGGAGGAGACTTTCGTCCAGCAGTGGACGTCTTCGGCTGATTATCTCAAAGTATTATGCTTTCAAATAAAAACTAATTTTCCAAATCAAAGGCTCCTGACATACTTAATAAAACAACGAAACATAAAAAACTACAACCGAATTCAGAACCTCCGCTCACAAAGCATTAGAGAGGAACACGCCTAAAAGTGATGCTTCGGCAGTGGGAACTGAGAAATATAATAAAAAATTCAAAGTCTATTATTATCTGACTATTTCTGGTGGTTAGAATTGGTGGTAACCTAATGCACAAGTTTATTCGTGTTCGTGTCTCTTAATGTATTCCTGCCTAGCTAGGATTTTGAATTGGTTCTCACAAGAGACTGAAACACAATGATTGACTTTCAAAACTGACCAGACCCTTTACTCTTTATCCTCACCAGTACTATAGACGACTGCAGCGCTGATGTCATGCGCAATGAACTGGGAAGACTGCATAAACAGCATGTTGTGTGTAGGGCTCGGGTAGTGTGCGTCAGGGAGCAAGGCAACGCTGACTGCGCGGGCGCTGGGAAGTGGTAGCCCGGTGATTGAGACTCGGATGGCCCAGATCCCTAAGGAAGAAGCAAGCACAATTATAGTGGGACCGCATAAATTAGTCAAATGGGATCGAAGGAAGAGCGGGCGGCAGCGGTACGATGGCAAAGGGCGGAGCTCTTCCCTCGATCCTCTTTTCATCTGCCCCCGCGCTCCTGTACCGCGCAGGCGATGTCTCGTTAAATGGGCCCACTACAGGTGTCCAAGTAGCTGACTAGAGTCTACAATCGAACACGTAGACCTGACGTGATTTTGATTCACGTACCTACGCCATGGATATTCGTCTCCGTGCATTTTGTTTTCTTTCATTTGAAAGTCTGTGGTCTGATTTTACTAGATTCATCAATTCCATAAAATTCATTGTTTTGATACTGACCAAAGGTAGAACACCAAAGAAAACATTAATATAGCTACTACCTAAGTATACCTAGACATATGAGGCGTGTATTCTCCCAACTAAGCTAGGATATCATATTATTATATCTTATGATAGACACAAATTATAGCTAACCTATTAGCTTCAAATTCAATCAAGCCGCAATAATCCATAGTTTAAAATTAAGAATAGATAACAATTTATCTTACCATCACTATAATCAGGTGGCAGAAGCCTCTCGTAGCCAGTATTGGCAGCTCCCCAAGTAGGGTACTGGGCGTTGTTACATTCCCCCGTGACGCTCCTGTAGCGGCTCGGGGGGTCGGGACACGACGGCAAAGGGGGGCAGTACGGACCTGGAATTGTGGAAACTCTTTACTGTGCATATAATAATAATAATAATATAATAAAGCCTTTATTGCTGATCTACCTTTTTATATTTTTCGATGAAAAATATGCCTAAAAATTATTAAGTATTTGATTAGGTATTATAAACACTTCGGCAAACGGTCGTTATTTTGTCACAGCTAGTCTCCCGACAAAGGCCTCCTCTATAGATTTCCACACAGTTCTGTCCTTTGCTGTACGGGTCCATAATGGGCCAGCTATTTTCACTATTTCATCCTCCCATCTCGTCTGTCTACCTCTGTTCCTTATACCTTTTTTTTATCTCGTCTCGTGCGTACCATTCTGTTATTATTCTAGTCCATTTTTCCTTCTTCTCTCTCATCATACGGCCTGTCCATCGCCATTTTAGTTGTTTGTAGGTTGTGTATACGTTCTGAAACTTTGTTCTGCATTTTTTTTCTGTCTTTTAATTTTACTCTGTCCTTTCTTTTAACACATATCGTACTTCTCTCCATTTCATTCTGGCAAATGTTTATTTTATTTCCTAGTTGTTCTGTCAATACCCAGGTTTGACATCCGTACAGTAAACACGGTAGAATACACATATCATATACTTTCCGTTTTTCTTTTATATTGTTTTTATTTTCTGAATGCCCGAAAACCTTGGAATTAATGCTTCAACAGCTATTGGACGAAAGTAATAAAGCAGGTCTGTCAGTGAACTTAACGAAAACCAAAATAATGTCAAATTCTCCACATACAGAGGACATAAAAGTAAATAATCAGATACTATAATATGTTCCTGAATATATATATACTTAAGACAACTAATATATACAGAAAACTGCATGCAAAAATAAATAGAAAGAAGAACAGTTAATACTTGGAAACGATTTTGGTCAGTTAGCGAAATGATGAAGAATAAAGAAATGCCTATAAAAAGAAAAAAAACCGGAAAGTATATGATTACTGTAAATACCAGATATTAAATAAACTAGAGCTAGTTCTACAAGTCATAACAGTTCTACCAGAAAACTATGGGATATAAAAGATTTACAACGATTTACAGTGTGTTTAATTGATGTGTAACTTTTTATTTTTTAACGGCTGCGATATCTGCATCGCACAAAGCAAGCCTGCCAAAAAGCATGCAAGTTTGCCTAAATCTATTAATGATTGTAACAAAATGTTATGTACAATTATTTAACCCATGTTTTAAAAAGTGCCTATTACCTAGTAAACTTATACAAAGTAAGTTCAACAACTCCCTTGTCCCACACCAGCAGCTATCACCAGCAGAACATACCATCAGTATGTTGAGTGATACTCTGGAGATAGCGCGTATGAAGTGATATGTGGATCGTGAATTGAAGAGTAACAAAATGAAGATTGAGCAGCCCGCCTCGACCCAACTCCGCCACTTGTTGGTCGTTGGAAATCAACGACTGTGGGACACAAACATACTTAGTTCATCTATCAAATTCTATAGGAAATAGGAGGGATTTCTTTTTTATTATTTTCTTTAATTCTACATTTAAGGAGGTAAACAATCTTTACTATATGAGAAGCCAACACTAAAATCACGAGAGACAAAATTCATTATGTTCCATACACTTAATAAGTAGATGGTCTATGTTATTGTTCTATGGGACAACCGATTTTTTTAGGTATAAGGGGGTGTTTTTAAATTTAAAAAAAAAAACCCGACGAGTCACAGTGTGACAGATGAGGGACTGAGGATGTCACTCGTTGGGGAACAAACCAGTTAGACAAAAAAAATTAATAGCGACATTGTGTTACTTATACATGTGACACTAAAAAGTAATTATAATATAAATATTATTACTTAGACTTAAGTATTAAGATACTTATGCTAGAATTGTGAACTTGCGAACACAATCCTGCGCCGCACTGCACTGCGCTCGTCACCCAGAGATATTAGATGTTAAATCTCTTCATACCCAGTAATTTCTCTGGTAACATTGCCCTTCAAACCGGAACACAGTAACACTTGCACACTACTGCTTGGCGGTTGAATAACTGGCAAAGGTGTGGTACTTCAGTCTATAAGTATTAAATAATTAGTATTAAGTATTACATTTCTTTCTTTCTTTCTTTTATAAGTAGTTAAGTATTAGGATATTTAAGTCTATACGTAAGTAATAATACTTAAGTCCTACTACAACTTTAATTAAACTTATCAGCCAGAAGACGTCCACTGCTGGGCGAAGGCCTCCTCTTTGTAGAGAGGGGTTGTCATAATCTCCACGCTTGGCAGGCGGCTTGGGGATTGCAGAATGTGTAAAAAAATACTGCTACCTTGTATAAGTAGATACTTACTAAATGCAGTCCAAAGTCAGGCGTTCCTTCGGTGACGACCGTGTTTCTAGAATTTCGTAGAAGCTTCTCAGCCTTGCGGTACATCTCCTCGACCGTAGCGTGGGAGAAATTGTAAGCAGACTTTGCATCTTCGACGTGTATTGAAGCTCTTTGCTGTGTCGACCTTTCGAATTCCGCTAAAATATGTCCAGTTGACGATAACAAAGATGTAATTTATTGCAAATTTCACTATCTGGAAACGCGAGAAAGTTTTAGCTTGTCCAGAATTTCAGATGACGAAATAACGAGTTTTACCAATTTTGAGTTTCACCAACACACACACACGCGTATCCAGTCCCTCGAGTCCACTTGGGGAATTACCCTAAATATTGAGTAGGTGTTTTAGGAAAGAGGACAGAACCTTTAAGGCATATTGATCCGACGCCATTTAGTTTTTTTTTTAATTTCTGCGCATGATATTGTTAGACAGTCATATTATTATACATAAATATGAGTGGAGGACACATAACCAAACAAATAATTTTAAGTAATCTGGTAGGTATGTTAAAGTGTTACTTGTCAAGTTATTGATATATTTTGATATATACAAAACTTAAAATAAAATCAAAACAAATCAATTTGCCTGTTAACAAAAGATCTTAGCAAATAGAAAAGCCCCATGGTCGATGGAAAAGTGGCCAGAATAAGCGTTTAAACCTAATTGAATTGCGTTTTATTATATTTTGACTAACCAATTTTGCGCTCGTCTGTACCACTGGCTTTAAATAATAAATGTTTTTTTAAGTTGATATATGGGTCCATTTAACCAATAAAAATACATTAAAAAAATATGTGGTCTATTGGACCCGCGGGTTCACTGGCGAGCGTGTCCAGCTGACCGAAGACTCGTAAATGTTCTACTTGTCTCACTAAGTGGTACCCACAATGACGTATGTTCTCGTTATGATAATTCTTACCAGCGTGTCTCGCCCCAGTGAAGCAGCAGATTCCTATCTGGCCCGTGCTCTTGAGGTGGCACTCAGGGTTGAAGGAGCCAGCCCTCACGTGCGCTGGACAGCTCACCCTCGGGACACACCGTCCGTGGCGGGGACACGTCTCGCACGGCCTCCTTTCGTGGACATGATCTAAAATGTCAACTATGGTTTGGCAATAATGTCTTGAAATATGCTTGAAATTTACAGTTTTTTCTCTCCTGACAATATGATGAGAAGACAACAAAATAAAAAATTTAAAAAAGAGGAAAAATATATATTTATAAATTACTAGCTGACCCGCCCCGGCTTCGCACGGGGATAAATATCCATTTTTAACCCACTTAAAAAAAAAGAAGATTTTCAGTTTGACTCATATGTATGTAATATCAGCTGCGCCCCGCGGTTCCACCCGCGTGATGATGAAAAACGGCGGCGGTGATAATAAAAAAATTGCATATACTCAATACTCAAGAGTCAAGAAGTATAAGTAAAGTATAAGAAAAGAAAAAAGAAGAATAAGAGAGAAAAGAAAAGAGATTGTAGAGTGAAGTATGAGTATGTTATTCAGGGATATAAGCTCTCCATTTCGAGTTTCATTTTTTTCAACTTTTTTTTAAAGATAATACCACTGCATATAAATCCCTATTATACTCGTAGTTCGGAAAAATCGCAGTCGAGGAAAGTACTGAGAATACATACATATTGTTTTTACAATGGTTTATAAAAAATACAATTTCGGTTCAAGCAAGTTTCAGTCATAAAACTGGGCTTAGCTAGGCATAACCTATAATACCGTTTTTAGGTAGCTAGTACCTACTGAAACTTGTTTAATTCAAAATAACATTTTTGCTGAACCTTTGTAATACTATATTTTGTTCAAAAATTAGCGGCGCGTGGAGAATTGCGGCCTAGTATATAGGCTTACGTTTAAAACCTCACTGGGCAAAGATTCGGTTTACGATGGAGCACGCTTGCTTAAAAGAAACCAATTCACTCTCCTCAAAAAGCCACTCGGACAGCACATTCCATTGCTTAAAGTGCGCACAATGAGAGTGTCGCAAATAAAATCGTTACGTTTGGGTTTTTGATGTAACCACAATGTTGCTTTTTCGAGCTCCTAGCCGGCAGGGAAGAACCAGATATAATTCTGGCAGGCGTGATGCTTACCACCAGATGCACGTCTCGCTTGACTCGTTAATCGCTTATATTAAAAAAAACTAATCAAACTCGGCGAAATGTAAGCGATAAAATTAACAGATAAGATTAGGTTAGTATACTTACATAACTATTTTTTCTGCAACTTTTCATCTATATTCATGGCTTTGGAATTTAGCCTGAACAAAGGCGTCATCGTTGATAAGCGTTGTTGATGAGCTTTAGAACGCCATAAATTTTAATTCAAAGCAACGTGGTTTAAGCTTACCTGAGTCGCTGTTTGGGGCGTCATGGCCACCCGCTGCCTTCGCAAAACCGTGGCTTAAAACCTCACTTATTGCACAAACTACAATCACGAACACGAAAATACACAAAGCTCCTCTCCAACCATACATTTTAATCGTTTATACAAAAATCTTATTTTTTGGTACTCATCGCACTCACTCACAGGTTTGGTCGATCATAGAGAGGTCGTAGAAATGAACGAACATGACGATTTACTTTTACACCTGGCTGAATAGAAAATGCGGGTAGGCGCAATAGCCGTAATAAAAAAATCTAAGTAATGATTTTGTTTTTAATATTTTAGCATACTCAGTTTTGAAAATGGAATATAATATAATATGTACGTACATAATCATACCTATTTCATTTTATTCTACCTTAAAGTAAGTAAAATACTTAGGCATGTAGCACATGCGTGCTATTATCATGATAAAAGCTTTAAGTAATAGCGGTCATGGTGGTGTAAGATTCCAATTATGTGAACGGGGTATGGGTAAAGTTGGCGTCGTTAGGAATTTTGGCGGCCACTTTATAAAAATTTGGCGACCACTTATGAAAATGATAAATTTTTAAAGATCAATTTAAGAACTAATTTTACTATGAAGTACAGTAGTACCTCAGTAGTATCGGAGCCGAGATATCACGCTTTATAGTTACATCGTAAAAATCAATAATTCTTGTTCTTGTAAAAACTGCTACTTAGATTAGGTTATTACAAGTTATTACTAAGCAAGGTGGATTTGTCTCCACGAATCCCAGGATCAGACTGAATTAACACGGATCCCGGAGCATACGAGTACCAAAAAAAACAATGGCCGCATAAAAAAACAACGACGCAACTAGTCCATACAAAGTTACCCCTTTGTACGTATACGCAACGACAATATATATAAGCCGTTTTGACTTGTACTAGCACGAATAACACTGTAACCTACTTGTATGAAAGAACCTAGCAGATTGTGGTAGATCTCAATTTTTTGATACACTTAGCGACATCTACTATACTACTCATCGGCGGATGATTTCTTGTTCAGGACTGCTTGTCTCCTTGTATTATATTGTCGTTGGTATAGGTATACCTAAATAACTTATTACATACGCTGTTATTCCAGTTTTCACCTTGTTCTTAGTTTTCTCGAGAAACATTAGTAGGAAATAATAATAATAGATGAAAATGTAAGTAGATACTTACTTATGTATTTAATTATTTTTAATAGAATTGTCGCAAGTTAAGATTTAACCTAGATTAGCAACCCATCTAATTTCAGATAAGTCTATTGGAATCTTCGATATTGGGATTTCTGGATATCAGCTACTCGTAGACTGGAACGTTATAGGAAAGGTATTATATTATGTAGATGAATTTGGAAATTATTGTTTTTATAGCAACTCACGGCTGTATAGTTGCTCTTGGTTTTAATTCAGGCTACAATTTACAACTGCTCGGTAATAAATTTACTTTATGAATGTAATGCAAGAGGTATGTTTTTAATATTTAACTTTTAACTTATCAAATTTTTTTTTTTTTTTATCTTTATTTAATGTGCTTTTTCGCGCAGCGAAAATGTCGCACATCTAATAATTATAATAATTTTAATCAAGAAACTATGTAACATTTATTTTTCGTAGGTACTTGAAAGTAGGTAGATTGAAGTGTTCCGTTTTACGTCCTCTCATTACCACCTCTATGCTCTTAGATTGACATTTGATATAGAAAATAAGACCGAGCTCCGAGCTATGCTCGGAGTTACTTTGCGCGATAAAATCCGGAACGAGGATATTCGCCAAAGAACCGAAGTCACCGACATAGCTCGCAGGGTTTGCAAGTTGAAGTGGCAATGGGCAGGCCACATCGCTCAACGAACTGATAACCGATGGGGAAGAAAGGTTCTTGAGTGGCAATCGCTAACCGGAAGACGCAGCGTAGGAAGGCCTCCCACTAGGTGGACCGACGACATTGTAAAAGTCGCGGGCAACCGGTGGATGCAAATGGCAGGTTGTCGTACAGTGTGGCGGTCTAAGGGGGAGGCCTTCATTCAGCAGTGGACGTGTCCGAGCTGATGATGATGATTGATAGAAAATAAGGAGTTGAACTGTTGAAGAGTAGCACAGACAAGTTTTATCCCAGAAAGACAAACGTTAAACGTTTCCCTTGTGAATTAGGTAACTTCATAGAAATAGGTTTAACGCTAAAGCGGGGGGTACAGACTAGCGGCGAATCGGTAGTAGGACCACACGGTTTTGGCAGGAGGAACGACAGGGGGCAAATGCTCGTCGACTTTCTCGAGAAAGAGGGGCTTTTCATGATGAACTCGTTTTTCAAAAAGCAGCCCCAAAGAAAGTGGACGTGGCAAAGCCCCGGCGGACGAACAAAAAATGAGATACACTTCATCATTACGGACAAAAAGCGCATATTCAGAGATGTCTCGGTGATCACTAGGTTCCAAACCGGAAGTGATCATAGACTGGTACGAGGCTCTCTGAATATCGACATCAAGCTTGAGCGGGTCCGATTGATGAAGTCAACGCTCCGTCCGAACCTTCTCCAAACCGTAGTTGGATCTGAAACGTTCCAGTTAAAGCTGGAAAACCGATTCGCTGCCTTGGAAACAACAGATGATGTGAACCAGAAACTCAACACAGTAGTGGACGTCCTCCGAGATGAGGGCACAAAATTCTGCGAACTGCGACGCAAAGGCAGAAAGTCAAAACTTTCGAGAGGAACTCTGCGATTAATGGAAGAACGACGAGATAGCCCCTCGTTAACTTCGTCAGAACAAGTGGCACTTAACAAGAAAATCACCAAGCTGGTACGGCGTGACCTCCGATCATTAAACACGCTCTTGATTGAAAAATCAATTGAGCAAAATCGGGGGTCGAAAGTGTTCGTCCAGCCCCTTGGTCGAAGCCACCTGACGAAGTTAACCACCGCGACTGGGGAAGTCGTCGCTTCCAGACCAGAGATCCTCTCGGAAGTGGAAGACTTTTACGGCCGGTTGTACGCATCGCATGCTCCTCATCTCCAACCTGGCACCGAGGACGGCAGAGCTGCATTGACGCGCCACTTCGCAGAAGATCTGCCTGACATCAGCCCGGAAGAGATCGTGCTAGCCCTGAGGCAGCTTAAAAATGGAAAAGCCTCGGGTGAGGACGGGATTACGACAGAGCTCTTAAAGGCCGGTGGAGCGCCGATAATTAAAGAGCTCCAAGAATTATTTAATACCGTCCTCTTTACCGGGAGAACTCCACAGGCATGGCACAGAAGCGTGGTCATATTGTTTTTCAAGAAGGGTGATAAGACTCTGCTGAAAAACTATCGACCGATTTCGCTTCTGAGTCATGTTTATAAGCTGTTCTCTAGGGTTATCACGAATCGTCTTGCGCGAAGACTCGACGAGTTTCAGCCCCCGGAGCAGGCCGGGTTTCGAAGTGGGTACAGCACCATGGACCACATTCACACAGTACGGCAGATTGTACAGAAGACCAAAGAGTACAATCAGCCTCTTTGCCTGGCGTTTGTGGACTATGAGAAGGCTTTTGACTCGGTCGAAATCTGGGCTGTTCTGGAGTCCTTGCAGCGATGCCAAGTCGATTGGCGATATATCGAGGTGTTGAGATGTCTGTATGACGCCGCAACAATGGCCGTCCAAGTTCAGAACCGGCAGACGAAACATATCCACCTGCGTCGAGGCGTGAGGCAAGGGGACGTTATTTCCCCGAAATTGTTCACGAACGCATTGGAGGATATTTTCAAGATGCTGGACTGGACAGGACGTGGCATTAATATTAATGGCGAGCACATATCACACCTACGGTTTGCAGATGACATCGTCATAATGGCTGAATCGCTGGAGGACCTTCAATGGATGCTGGACGGTCTAGCTAGTTCTTCTCAACGCATCGGTCTCCGGATGAACTTGGATAAAACCAAGGTCATGTTCAACGAGTACGTTGTTCCGGGACCGGTTGCCGTAAATGGCTTCACTCTAGAGATAGTTGAAAAATATATTTACCTAGGGCAGACGCTCGAACTAGGTAAAAACAATTTTGAGAGTGAAGCCAAAAGAAGAATTCAGCTGGGCTGGGCAGCATTCGGGAAACTACGTCAAGTCTTCTCGTCACCCATCCCACAAAGTCTCAAGACGAAAGTTTTCAATCAGTGCGTCCTACCCGTTATGACCTACGGCGCTGAAACATGGACACTCACAGTTGGATCGGTCCACAAGTTTAAAGTCGCTCAGCGAGCTATGGAAAGAGCTATGCTCGGTGTTTCTCTGAGGGATCGCATCCGGAACGAAGTAATTCGCCAGAGAACTAAGGTTACCGACATAGCTCAGCGTATTAGTAAACTGAAATGGCAGTGGGCTGGTCATATCTGTCGCAGAACCGATAACCGCTGGGGTAGACGTGTTCTAGAGTGGAGGCCACGTATCGGCAAACGTAGGGTAGGACGTCCTGAGACTCGATGGAGTGACGATATACGTAGGACAGCTGGCAGTGGTTGGAAGCGGATAGCTGAAGATCGGGCTGAGTGGCGTGCCTTGGGAGAGGCCTATGTCCAGCAGTGGACTATGACAGGCTGATTATGATGATGATGATGATGATAGAAATAGGACTGTGACGGGCTTACACAGAATTTTTGTGTGGCGAGTTTATAAATAACCAGATGAAATAGCGGGGCGCAGCTATGTACCTATGTTGTACATTTTTAGTCTTTATTTATTTATGTATTTAATCTTATTGGAACAACAAAACTGTCGTCGCTGAAAATATAAGGCTATAAAATTACGTAGACAAACAAGTGTCACACGTGTAATCTTGAACTTGGCAGTTTAATTTACACAATGTTTGTTCTTTGTGTATTCTACTGTTTACATGATATACGCTAAATGAAACTTATGCTTTTATGGGTTCCGTCATAGAAATAATATAGCCTTAGAACCCGAGTCTGCCCAAGCTACGTGAAGCAATTTCAATGAGCCGTGTTAAAAAATCGAGTACGGTACTCTACCTGTTTTTCTCACAATAACAATACTTTTTAACTCCCTTCTGTTCAATTTCCCAACTTATGGCGAAAACCTCTATTTGTTTCCAACATTTTTCACACGGTTGCGTGCGTGTCAAAGAAAGTTATCACGTAACGTTCACGCACACATGTATTGTTTTTCGGCGTCACCTGTCAACGGACCTACCTACGTACCTACTCTAAGTTTAAGGGTTCCATATTCTGACTAGAAGATTCGTAATCCTAGGAATCTCTTTATCCATTTTTTCGTCGGTTAGGGGCTATGTCCATATATGAACTGTATTCACGTACTGTTACTGACTGACAAAACGAGTGAATTACAAATTTGAGTGAAACCTGAAAAAAATATGTTAAACTCCTATTTGTATCGGACTAATGAAATCTCTAATTAATTTCTTTTGTATAAAAAAAATACAGGACTCCAATAAAAAATCAACTGTCGATCGGGTTTGTGGAATCTCAGGGCGCAGAACTTTTTTTCAGCCTCCCCCTTTATAGGGAGCGGTTGCCATAATCCCTACGCTTAGCAGGCGACTTGGGGATTGACAACGCACAACAATGAGCATCAAATCATATTTAACAAAAATCAAGTCAAAATTCATTTATATTGATCACTATGGCCCATTGAGCTAATACCTATAGAGTCACAAACGTGCCAAAAAATTGTCCGCGCCAAAACTCGGCGCACGCTATGCAGGGCGTCGACTTTTTTAACGACTTGAACTACGATAAGACACAAGCGCTCAAGCATTCATTGAACACTATACAAGCGATATAACGTCTAAATTCGAACAATAGGGTAGATGAATGATGTTTATATCGTTGAAACCAATAGCTTTGATGAAGAATTTAAGTAAATATAGTATGTATATTTTTATTTAAAAATCGGTTATTAATGTTCTGATATATGAAAGCTTAAAGTTTTTTTAGAGACAACTCTGTCTCACTCCCACAAAACAAAAAAATACGTCACGCCTTACTTGTCAGAATAGAATTTATATGGCGTACCTCTGTATGCCATAAGGGAGGGTTGCCATAATCCCCACGCTTGGCAGGCGGCTTGGGGATCGCAGATCGCGTTAACTGAGAGGACGCTGCTGCCCGTCCTCCGGTGGTTCTGGATGCAGTTTTAGAACGGGTATGTTCTAGGTCCTTCTCTCTGTCTAGCATGATATTAAAATGGTTCAATGGTTGTATTACCTATTATTGTGTGCTGATGTCGCAGAATAAATTATTTTCTTTCTTTCTTTCTTTTTCTTTCAAAATATAATATTACTTATATTATCATTACTTAACTTATAAGTTGCTTATTTTTGATCAGATTTTCATATTCTTTTCATTAATTAGCTATATTTATGGACCACATTTTAATAGGACAATAAAAAAACCCAGTCATCTAGCCTATTGTGAACTATATAAAGCACGTATAGGTATGTACGACGGCACTCGGACGCTTTTTGACTGTTTTCACTTCGAGATTGTGACTCTTTAGATATTAGCTCAATGCTATGGCCTCCTAAAATAATTATGTTGTCGCCTCCTTCGATTTTAATAATATTGGTGCAATATAATATTATAGATTTAGTTGTTACATTGATTATGCACCTGATTAAAATGAAGTTTAGCTTAGAGGGCGCTGTCGTAGCACCATCGCCCAATCAGGGACAACTTGCCCACCATCAAAGGATGTTTGGAGGGGGTAGGAGTGAGGCGCATGGTGCTAGGCCGGCGCCGACTCACTTTTTTAAAATTGATTCGTTAAGGAAGTAGCTCACAGAAATTACCTATACATTGATTAAGATTATAAAGTGTAAGTACATAAAATAAGAAGTAAATATATGTATAGATTGAAGTTTAGCAGCGTATCATTACCCTACGGATTAAGAACTCTTACAATTATAACAATGTGACAAATAATTATGTTATTAGAACAAAAAAAAACACTAAAGTTATATAGGTCTTTAGTTCATTGCCGACCGATAGCAAATGGAGGGAATAAAACAAATACACGTTAATAAAATAACAGGGTTCAATTAAAGTCAAAGAACATGTTAACAATCTCGTATCACCCAGTTTAAATGTACTATAGCTGGGTAGGTAGGTATAAGAGGTAATTATAAAATAAATAAATACGAACTTAAAGCAGAGAATAAATTATAGTACTACGTAAAGTGTGTCCCTAGTAGATTTTCGTCTATGCTAGTAGGTAGGATAAAAATAAGTTAATTATAATTTAAAAAATTGCGTAAGGACAATATTGAAATATTTTAATTATATCTACTTATGTTGTCCTGAAGCAAACAAAATTCATTAGTTTACTTATCTTTATTCTATGCTTCAATAATACATCATTGGACATGCCAATAGCTATAATCTGAAATGTTATTATGAAAACTGACGTGGTTTTGACACTTTTTTCTTTAATTTATACGGGAATACTCACGTTTAATTTAATCGGACTTTTTTTTAGAGATTGTGACTCTTCAGATATTAGCAAAGGGTTACGCACAACTGGCCAGCGAGAAGAATATGGCCCAACCTCCCTTTGAGCGCTATGTCCAACTGTGAAATATCAACATGCAGCCTATGTATGTAGGCTTGCCTAGTGAGGAAACCAATAGACAAACTTCTTTTCAATTTAGACTTTATTTTGTAGTAACTTTAAATGTTTTAAAACTTAAATGCTCACTTATATAATAACTTACCTCCTTGTTTGAACGTGGATTGTCCTTGATGCGGCTAATCTGTCTGTTGTCGTTTCCCTTCTTTCAAGTTTGTAACTTGTTGCTCATTGACAAGAGACGGATCTTTCTTCGCATCCGATCTGGATGATATTCCGCGTTTATTAACAACTTATGTTTAGATTTTTTGTTATTAGTGTCTAATTATTAAGCATTTGTCTTAAATAAATTATTATTATTTATTATTATTATGCTATACAACGAAATCATACAATATCATTCATGCCTATTTAGTTAAACTTCTACTCGGCCGCTCACTGATAGTTGCAAGTCATTACGAGTATGATTGGCATTCCTTTTGTTTACTGCCTTGGAGGAATCGGACTTTATCTTCACTGCGACAGAAAACAGTTGTTCGCATTCGCAAACTCTAAACTCGATAAAACCAGGCGAAACCAATACCATTTTTAGGCGCTATTCACATTAGACGCATTGTCGCACGCGTACTGCGCGAGCTTTGCGAAAACATTTATGCAATCAAACGTAAGAATGCGTACAAACAAAACAAATGTGTGCATATCAGGTCGTAGTTACTTGAGACGGCTTGGGACAGAAATCCCCTTAGACAATCCAAAGGAATAAAGAAACGTGGTTCGGGACATTTTGTCTAAAAACCCCCTTGCATGCCATTTGACCGGAATGGGATGATTAAACAAAAATCTAGAAAGCCCCTGCTTAATTATTTTATTTTAAAATCAAATACAACCAACTGATTCGCTTATAATTCAATCTTTTTTTACACTGGCCTACCAAATCAACAACCGTGTCCGCGAACGATTTTCAGTGTGTAAATTTAAAAAATCTAATTGATTCTCTTAGTTACGACCGTGTGACTATGTTTTTTTTATACACGGTGGATCTACGAAAAAGGAGAGTTTCTTTCTCTCTCGCGCATATCACCTGGTGGTATGCAGATCATTGCGAACCAAACATACGAAGTTAGTACAACCAACCACAAAATTGTGGTTGTTCAAATTGTCAATGTGCGCCCACGCATTAGGTAAGTATAAGTATCAAAAACTTTGCAACTTGCTTGAGAGTCCATGGTAATCAAACGACAACCGTCAGACAATAAATAACGTCAAAATAATGACGGGAATAAAATAAAGTGCTTGGGTAAAATCACCGTTGGACGCATCAACAATTCAACATACATAACACAGGTTGATGCGTAATCGCGTACCAATGTGAAAGGCACTTTAATCATGGCATGTGATACCTACTATCTCAAGCTAATGCGCAGGTAGGTTTAATTTCAAAGTTTACACACAGAAGGATACTTAGAAGAACATACACTATATATTATATATTAGTACATTAGAAGCCTCTTATCAACACTGTCTCGCTACTAGTTTCCCCTTATCTTATAGTTCTCATAGCTAGAGTGTCTTATCACCATCATTTTTGTACGACTTCGCATAAAATATTAGGCTTATGACGAATGTTAGGATTCTGTCGAGAATAATAGCAGATTTTTCCGAAATAAAAGTAATCATGAGATGTTTTCTCTATAGGAAAAAAATTATAATAAAAAAATAAAAATATTTACTATAATGAACATGTACAACATTACCACACCACCACACACCCATACCCACATCATATCACACCTACACGGCCTTTTACGCCAAGTACTTTCTTGTAAAAACAGGGGTGAGCCACAGAGTAATGGATGAGCAGACAGGCGGAAGGAGACGTGCAAAAATCGATCGAATCTTATGAAGTCGCTTGCATTTCTTGAATTTCTATTATGAACCTATTTTGAACAGACTGCAAAAAAGGAGATTATTAATTCGACACGCTATGTACCTATGTAGTATTATTGGAACTGCAATATATTCATAAAATGATGAACTAAGTCGCAGACCACACAGAAATGGCGTCGAGGGCGGACATGGTATGGGTTCCATTCAAATTTCATACTAAAAACAATGTATCACACACATCAACAGCCGGATGACGTCCACTGCTGGACGAAGGCCTCCCTTAAAGGGAGGTGTTGCCATAATGGCAGGCGGCTTGAGGATCGCACAATGGTAACCACCGTTAACTGAGAGGACGCTGTTGCCCGTCCTCCGGTGGTTCTGGATGCAGTTTTATGACATATAATAAATAATATACATTTTAGGACATGCCGAACGACGTTGATCGGGCGTGCATCGGGCGCGGACGCACCCGATCAACGTCATTCTGTGTCTGCCTTATTTCAATATGAAATTTGACTGGAATGGCAAGCCGCCCGTGCCAAGTCCGCGCCCGACGCCATTTCTTTTGGCCTGCGCCTTAGGCTTCCAAACACCTACAAATCACAACTTTACAGGATGGCCATTTAAACAAATTCTTGAATATAATAGTACTCATCATTATTTACTGTTCTATATAAAAATGTAAAACACGCTCGATGAAATTTATGTTATATTTTTTTTCGTGATTTCAGATGTGGTTCCATAGTAAAAATTGTTCATAATGATGGGTACTATTATATCCTAGAATATGTTCGTCGTTCAAATGAACATCCTGTATATAATACAAAATTACTGAAAATAATTATTATTTACAAATCTATTCAACTAATTATTATGAATATCTTATATGAAGTTTTTCCACACTTTGTAATTTAGGTATTTCTATGTTACCCAGAGACTGCTAGTGAGCAGGTCCAGTCCTGCCAGCGGTCATAATTTTTCATACTATCTATGCAATAAATAGTAATATGAAATTAAATTATTACGAAGGATTTAGAACAAGTTTTTAATTTGATATTTTCTTTAACCGGAGTGAATGCACTATTGGTTCTTCGGTCTCGTCTGTTGCCGATCAAGCTAAAAAAATATCAGAACAAAAACTTGTGCTAAATAGGTCTTATTGTTATCGTAACACGTGCCTAAAAGGTTATATTAATATAAGCTTAAAAAAGTATCAATGCATTCAATAATTTAGTACCTGTGCGAACAACGAGATTCGGCCGCATACATGGTATGGTAGATTCGCGGAGCGTAACCATAGAATATCGAATAGTCCCTACTGACCAGCGTAAACAGAATGATATTTATGCATGCATTAGCTACATATTAGGCTATTTAGCCAATGTTCACAACTTGATAACTGGGACAAGCCCCTACACACAAGATTATACAACATTTAGTCGGTAATAGTGACATCTTCGTCATTTAGATATCTTTAGTTAGTACCACATTGATAAGTTTTAATATAAATAAAATTTAAACACGGAAGACGGTCTCAGAAGACGGACGCGTTGAGATGAATAACACGCCTTTTGCTACACTTTTGTACCACAAATTCATATTGTACCTTTGACAGCGCCGGGCAATGCACGCCTTTATATACGAGTATATCAAAAGACTTATAAATACAAATACAAAGTGATCGCTCAACATGGTGGAGAAGATGTTTAAAGTACCGTTTGAAGAAGCCTTGACCTTGACAGGTATGTTATATCGAGTTTATTTGTAACTTATAATAGTGATAATTTGTTTTTGGTTCTCTATGAATAATTGTGATACATTAAAAGTCTAGAAAGAATTCTAAATCCATGTAATCATGTACGAGTTGTGATTATATTAGATGATATGTTCTTGTAGATTCCAAAAGCTTGATGAAATAAATCAAACTCTTTATTTATAAATAAAACAAAATGTGTCTAAACCACGTCAGTTTTCATACTAAAAAAAACTCTATTATATTTAATGTGATTCTGATTTAAAATTAGATATTTTGTTCCACTTAGAGCAGTAAGCTTATAAATTGGTGCTTTTAGTTCACGTAGGTGTTATTTTCTTTTTGATCAAACAATAGTATCTCAAAGTTGAATCCTGCTTTATTTCTAGTAGTTGGAGAAATTGAAACATAGTTCTATTATTATTTAACGTGATTATGTTGTGTAATGAGCTCCCGAAATGCGCCGAAATATCGGGAGCTCATTTCACAACATAATCACGGTAAATATCCCGTAAATAATAATAGAACTATAGTGAATAACCGTGATAGTTTAAAACAGTGTTTTAAACAGACATATTTCTAAATTGTCTAAACATTTTGGCCCGTTCCTTATTTACTAGATTTTTTTATTATTAACATTTTCTACATACGTAGCTGTGAGCACGTAAGTGCTCAGTGTAGTCGCAGGACTTGTTCATTTTCATTATCATCACCATTATCAGCTAGGAGACGTCCACTGCTGGACGAAGGCCTCCCCCTTAATAGGGAGGGGTTGCCATAATCCCTACGCTTGGCAGGCGGCTTGAGGATCGCAGAATGTTCAGAACTTGTTATCTATTAAGTACTATAAAAGGCTCTGTCCTGACTGATTTATTTATTATTATTTATTTCAATTAGTACGGTGTACGGTGTAATGATATAAACGAATGATATGATACTAATGACACTGATTGACTGACAGACAACGCACAGCCCAAACCGCTGGTCGTACAGACTTGAAATTTGGAGGGTGTATTCGTCTTGATGCATGGTGTATTAAGGAAGGATTTTTCGTAATTCGACCCCTAAGTGTAAAAAAACCACAAAAAAACGGGATAAAAAGGGGGGAAACTGTTCTATGAAAGTCTTTGCTTTTGGACTTTTAGTCACAAATATTTGGATATGGATAGTTAATTTTAAATTAAAAATGCGGGGTAAAAAATTTGTTCGGTATGATTTAAAGTGGTGATTTTTTGGAGCGGACGAAGTCGCGGGGGACCTCTAGTTATGTATAAATTAAGTATTTACTTCAATTTCTATTAAAGTTGCTAATAATTTTAGTTATAAATATAAGACAGGTTTGATTTCTTTGCCTCATTGAGCCTGCCTATCAAAGTCAAAGATCCGTAAACCTAAATGATATTTGCATGTATATATCTATGTATGCGAGTTTATTTAGTCCATCATAACTTCTAAATGTCTGAACAGATTTGGATGTGTTATCGTTAGATTAGAATCCAATTTACATCATCCCAAGTGTCCCGAAACTGGCTATATTATTTTACTGTTTTTTTGACAGGGCAGTCGTGTTTTCTTAAAAACATCTTATGGCTTGTTAAAATTTAATTATTTCAGCGCTAGGTTGTAGAAGTTTATCATAAAATATGAAAGAGTAATAAAAATCTAGTGTTGTTCCTCGTGTTTTTGGCAATAAATATATTCTTATTCTTCATGATAGATAATTATTATATAGTTATCAGATACTCGTCGCTTCTTGCTGTCTCTCATTATTGATTCCAACGTAGGAAAGGAATAATTATGAATCGAGACACGATGTACTCGTGTTTATTACACTTTTACCAAAACAGTGAAAGTAGATTTAAATGATGCACTTATTTAATAAACCAAGCTGGTACCTCTTGGTTTTGGAGAAATTTAAGATTAATGTTCTCATTATAGTCGACAATATTGCCTACCAATCGTTATATTATAACAGAACAACGGAGCTTTGACGTATAATAACGCCGGACAAGCCCTTTGCTGCAAATACAATACCTTGAAATGAAGCACATTTTTGACAAGCCATGTTTGGGTTACAACGTTTTGAAATCGACGAAATTTTAGAGGGTACTATGGTCTCAATTTGGATTCAGATTACTTTACACACACGCAACCAGATAATCAAAGCCTTGGAGGTTACCTCTCTGTATCGGTATGTCATACATTGCTTTCTCTATTTATAGGTAAAAAAAAACAATGAGTTTATATTCAAAGAGCAAATAATAAACAACAAATTAAAATGGCACCAGGATGATGAGATGGGCCATGATCTCTGATGTACTTTGGACGCACGTAACGTAAATCATCTCTTGTAGATGGAAACGGACAATGATAACGATGAAAGGAATGTATTTAAAACAGTTTTTAATGAAATTAAGGGCACCGGGCAGCTAACTGCCAAAAGTGACCAGCTTAAAGGACACTGTGAAGCAAGAGCAACGTGCATCGATTTCGAAAATACTGCCTTGTTGTCGGTGTCCTTAATAAGGGTCACCACTGTTACGTATTCTGTGACATAGCCTTTAATTTATCCTTTTGATTGTGAATGGAAATTTATTGTTTTCTGGAATGTTTGCCAAACTACATATTTCGTCTTGATATTATCCTTATTTTATATGCTGTTCGCGCGCCCATCTCTTTTTTATGTTTTATGTTCTGACCCAATGCCAGGTAGGCGCTTGTTGCATATTCATCAGAATTAAGATTAGGACAGCGTCCGCAAAAATCGCAAGTCCGTAATAAAACAGAAACTTTCAACAATTTGTCGGGCTTTTTGAGTTTCTTTTGAGAAAGTATCAAATTGATAATTGATCACAACACCATTTGACCGCGTGCCCTTTCGACGTAACGGTTTTTGACCCGACGGCTTTCAATTAAATTAAATAAAATAAAATATAGCGAAGCCAAAACACGTCACGTTCATTTATCTAGTAGATAGAGTACTTATTACTATTTCTTCCGAAGCTTATGTGAAGCCACATTTTTGGCTGAGAGGTAAGCAAAAATGACTACGATAGAGGCGTGCCTTTGACTCTCATGACCGTCAAGTGACCCTCTCCAAGTATGACCCTCTGTCTCGGGAAAAAGCGCCACTGTCGCGGTTGATTTTTGCTTGCATCTGAATCAAGAATGCGACTTCACTATAAGCTTCAGAATAAAACGTAATATAACTGACTAAATGTACGGTCTACTCGGCTACCAAACTTTAAGAAACGAACCAAAACGCGCGCAAAATATACTACACCTACTAATATAGAAAACGCGTTTAATGTTTGTTGAACCACAAAATATATTTATATAACTAGAATCATGTTATATTTAGTGTATCCCAATTTGTACACTTTTTGCATGAAACAGTGTTGATATTCCACTGAAGTACAAAGGTACGAAGAAGGAACGCAGCCGGCGGGAGCCGCGTGACGTCAACGAGCCAAGCGCTATAGTGGAAAATCGAGACACTGTAGCTTCCACTGAATATGATATTATCGTAGTTATATGTATCTCTATGTTTTTGTCGCGTTTTATATGGGAGTGAATCTGCCAGTAGTGAGTACTGGCAGACAAGAGTGCTGGCTGCTGCGGGAAAGAACTCAAAGCTACGAGCGATGGTTAGGTTAGTGGCTCCTTAGAATGCGAGCGGTGTCAAGAATCACTGCCTTTTTGATCGGATCCTTAACCCAACTACTTAAAGTTACCCCTATTTATTTATTTCAGCAGTTAGATTGACAAGATGAACGAGATGTTTGCCTGGTGGTAATAACAGTTAGCAGTGCCTGAATTTTGAACTTACGAACACCCTGCGCCGCACTGCACTGCATTTTGTCACCCTGTGATGTCCAATCTCTTCATGCCCAGTAATTTCTACCTATTTTAATTATAGTATTATTATATTGTTACAGGATGGGGCAGGTTCAACATCCAGATGTTCAGCATGTGCTGCAGCATCATAGCAGCCATGGTTTTTGAGCTGTACTCCGTGTCTTACGTAGTACCGGCCAGCGCATGCGAGCTCAACACCACCAGTAGCCGGCAGGGTCTCATGGCTGGCTTGCCTTTAGTCGGTATGTAGAGTGTCGACAGCTACGTTGGAATAGGAAACTGAGTGCCGAGTGGGAGTTTTTCCTATTATGATCATAATTTTATAAACTAAGTGTAGTGCCGATATAATCTTTGGCCGACACTAAATGAAGTTGTGTCGACGACTAGCTGGAGACGACCGACCAGCAGCCAGGGACTTCGAGCTTTTGGTAGGGGCTTTTAGTCCTTTCGCTTTTCAAATGTAGTAAATTGCGAAAAAAATGTAAGTACTTACTGCAGGTATAGATTTATATCTTTTCGCATGGTGTTTGTATATTTATAGTTTATACCATATAGCGTGTCCTATACCTGATTAACCACTAAGTAATTCACGTGTACGATCTTCGAATAATGCAATACAAAGACGATAAGTACTTACGTCCTACGTGTTTTTTTTTAATTATTTTATGCCTACATACTTAGTCATCATATTTTGCAAGAAACATATTTATACGGCCTTACTTAAACAGTCCGCTTAATGTTTAAATGGCGTTATAGGACCAGAATGACTGCGCACTTAACTGAGGTATTGTGCAGAAATTAAATAAACAAAAAAAAACGTTTCTTACACATAAGGCTTTAGTTATGTATATTATACTTTATTATATACTTATACTTTAATTATCTATATTCGTTTTGATCGCCTCTAGAGGTGGTACCCTGATTTACTGGACTTATATTTCGCAATACCGCGTAAGTATTAATCTAGATAGCTGTCCTGGAATAAGAATGAAAGGACGGTCGATGAACGGTGAAACCAGTTTGTTGAGGTTATTTTAAGCCTAAGCACGCATGTCTTGCAATATAAGAACCTTTGAGAGAGCCACTTCTATTGCTTTTATGTTTTAAAAAGATACTTCTAATTATTAACTTTGCAGACCTTCATAAAAACTACCAGCCCTAGTTAACACTTGCTTACTCTTGTTAGGCCGCCCGAAGGCACACACACACACACACATGGTCTACATGACATGGCTTAAAAAAATACTTACAAAAACTTACATAAAAACTACAATTTGAGAGATGAGATTGAGATCGTTCAAAGACAGGTAACAAATACCTTCAAATAAAAAATACTTAACTTTCAACTATAAAACTGTGAGGAGATTTGATTGCTACTCTATTAGTTTGTTAAAATTCCTAGACTGCAGTTTGATAACCAAGTATTTGACTAAGTTTTTGGACTATATAGCATGTGGACCAAGACAAAATCTCTATTCTTACTAACATGAAAAAATAGAACTGGTCTCGTTTTGGCATGTTTTTTTTATCTCGATGCTTATGCTAGGCCCACTGGGGTAAAATGAAAAGATAAAAGTAAAGGGTAAGTAATACGGTTTTTTTTACCACTGACTTTTCAGTGAAGGTAAACATTGTGAGAAAACCTGCAAACACCCTGAGAAGAAATTCAATGATGTATGTAAATAAAAATTCAATGATGTATGTAAATCCACGAACGAATTGGTTATTCCATAAACTTGAACGAATCTCTTTAATTCTTTCCCGATAGACTGGAATGACCAGGGTATGTCCTTAAACTGCAACCAGACCCACCGGAGGACGGGCAGCAGCGTCCTCTTGGTTAACGGTGGTGAGCATTCTGCGACCCCGAAGCCGCCTGCCAAGCGTGGGGATTATGGCAACACCCCTCTATCAAGGGGAGGCCTTCGTCCAACAGTGGACGTTTTATGGCTGACGATGAGACTGGAATGAACTGATTGGTAGATATTTCCTATAAAGGATACAATCGGGATATCTAGGACCAGTTTCTTAAAAAAAACGTTCATCGCAGACTACATAATATGCTATGGTAATATATAAAGTATAATAATTGACTCAAGCCACTATTTGAATTAAAAACAAAAGAAGGATGGCTGAACTTGCTTAGCTATAAAACATAAACGAGACACCGTGCATAATAAATTATCTATTTTCTGTAGAAAACTTGGAGGAACTAGCTGGCTGGGTATATATATATAATCAAAGGTAGAAAAGCATTGAATATATTTGTAAGATCATTAAAAAATTGTTAAATAAAAAATAAATACAAAACGTGCCGTCATTTGGTTATTTATTTTTGTACATGGGCTTGAACTGAATAAATGAACTTAGACTGGAAGATGTGGCTTTTTGGACATGGCCCTAGTCCATAAAGCCACATCTTACGTGAAACATATGGTTTTCTGATATATATTTTCTCCCAACCTGTACAAAACAGCCCAATTTACAGATACATTTTATTATATTCTTTATTCTGTTCTTCTGCTACGTTCTAGTTTCATTACACGCGGCTTCGTTCTCTTAGAAAGCCTAGGCAAAAATGCTAGGAATCTGCCGTCTTTTTAGTCCGGCAATAACAAGTACCTATGTGAAATAACATTCCAGATGTGGAATGTGGAAGACTATTCCAGTTCGTTTATTTCTATTCTATCTTCACATCAAGATTTCTCTCTCTCAGGTGTGATAGCCACGTCTCACCTATGGGGATACCTCGCTGACACGCACGGTCGACGGAAGATGCTCTGCTTCTCTATGACAATAGGTTACGTGGCCGGGTCTCTGGCCGCCTTCTCTCCTAACTGGATCGTACTCAGTGTACTGAAGTTCATGTCTTCTGCAGCGTAAGTTTTTTGCTGAGGTTTTTGTTGTGTTAGTTAAACAAGGTGTTTCTGAGATATGTGACCCTATTGAAAGGTATGCATGAGCTCAACAGCCAAAGCAGAAATAGCGAAAAAAACAGCTGTTCCATAGAACATTTTCAATAATAGTCGACAAAATGTATGGGACAGATGATATTGTTTTCGTGATTTCAAGGTTGGTTCCATAATAAAAGTTGTTCATATTGATGAGTACTGAGAGTCTGAAGAGTCATACCTTTCAATGATGTGACCACATCTCTCAGAGACACCTTGTATAATAGGTGCCCATATCCTGTCTGTGTGTCTGCTTGTGTTGTTTTGCAGTAGGCGGTAGGTACCATAATAAACTTCAGGTTTAAATATTTTTATTCTTAGTTTCAACAAAACACGATCAGCCGTTTCAGACACTGGCATGGATTCTTTTATTTTTGCTTCTTTTGTGTTAATTATTCATCACCTCATGCTAAGTATATTATGAAATGCCCCATATCTGTTTTTGTGACACGGTTTATTTAACATAATTGCAATATTCATCATTATCATTAAGGCCGGGTTATTCCACGTTTCAAACACATTTTTTAATGAGATCAATCATTAGTCTAAAGCTGATCAGGTAGGGTCACATTTAGCGGAGCAAAAATATGGCGGTTACGCACATTCGTGCGTGTCAAACTACGATTTTTGAAGATTTCTCAGATTACTTGAAAAGTATAGAAATTAATAACTTTTGAACCACAGCATGCTCTCCAAAATACTATTAACTTATAATACATATCTGTTTAATATGACTATGTGCTGTAATTAGGGCATAAAACTGAAAATGGTTTAAAAATAGACACTGTTTTTTCTATCGAGGAAAGTATAATCAATCGTGTTTTCACCCACAAAAGTTACTAAGACGGATGTTCTTCTGTAACATTTTGTATTTTTGGGCTTTAAATATAGTAATATGACTAAATAAATTTGATTTTGCGAGGGGCAAATTTGGGAAATACAAGCCTTAAATCTCACCCACCCATCAGCCAGAAAACGTCCACTGCTGGACGAAGGCCTCCCCCTTAATATGGAGGGTTTGTCATAATAGGTCCCCACGCTTGGCACGCGCCAAGCGTGGGGACCACCCAACCCCTTGGGCTTGGGGTTCGCAGAATGTTAACCACCGTTCGGACAGGACGCTGCTGCCCGTCCTCCGGTGGTTCTGGTTGCAGTTGTAGGACATACCCAGGTCCATCCAGGTATCATGAAATAACTAAGTATATTTATCATATCCTACTTCATTGATATCCACTTGGTTAATGCGCTAGCCTCAATCTCTTCCAATGCAATTAAGTATCTCTAATCACGATAGGTAATAGCAGTAGAATAATAAATGATAAAATTATTTTAGAAGTAGGTACTTGAATCTATTTATTAGTTCTAAACTTACTTATAGAATTACTAAAACAACAAATATTATTATTATTTAGTAGTTACGATTTTATTCTATTCAACCTTTTTCACTATTGCTATAAAAAAGTATTAATTAAATAATAATATGCTCTTCAATTTCGACTACCTGGATGACATCTTCATATTTTCCAGATATTTTGATTCAGTTGAAGAGAGAGATCCAAGTTAAAGTCGGTTGGATTTTCTTAAAATAAAAAAGCGAATTATTTGTTATAGCTTACTTAAAATACATACAACACATAAAAGTATCATATGTCCACACTTGTGCCATGCTAAGTTATATCAAGATCGGTCCAGCTGGCAGCGGAATAATTATTAACAAACATTCAGACACCTGGGTATGTCCCATACCCACCGGACGACGGGCAGCAGCGTCCTCTTGGTTAACGGTGGTGACCATTCTGCGATCCCCAAGCCGCCTGACAAGCGTGGGGATTATGGCAACACCCCTATAAATGGCCTTCGTCCAGCAGTGGACGTTTTATGGCTGACGACGACGATTCAGACACACTATAGCTATACAGCTAATTTTGTGATAACATTTATCACAATAATATTAAAATTGTTTAATATGTTATCATAAAATTATAATTCTACATTTTTCTTCTTCGTTATATTCCAATATTTGTCTTGATTTTGGCATTACTTTTGATGCAGTTTGATGCTGTGTTAAACATATTTGCCAGTAGCTTATGCCACAAATAAAAGAACACTAATTTGCGTATCTCTATGATGTAAGCAGTCAGGCCATGAAACCTGTCAACACAGTTATCAGGAGTTTTGTAACTCACGTGTATCTAAACGTTAACCTTGATTAAATAAATACTTGTAAATTAAATAAATAAAAAATTAAGGAAAAAATTACCTATATATTAGAAATGCGGAATTTTGTCGGTATGACAAAACGGCAGAACGGATTTGTATGAAACTTGGAATGGAGATAGATTATATTTCTAAATAACATATAGGCTACTTTTTCTCATCATCACCACCGTTTTTCATCATCACGCGTGTGAAACCGCGAGGCGCAGCTAATATATTATTAACTTTCATGCAAATCTGCTTGAAGACAAACATACACACACAATCTCATACTGCCAAAGTTTCGCATTTCTTATAATAGTATGATTAATTAGTTAAAACATCACGACGATCTTCCCCTTGGATAATTATTTCCGGAAAAAAACATTCAACGGTTTATGTGAATCCTCCGACCTGCATCGGGCTTTTTTTAATGAAACGTAGTGTCGAGACTGGCAAGATTTTGGCTGCTTGTGTATATTCGTCCTTGCTGGTAGTAAGCGTCACGTCTGCCCATAACAGTAGCAGTGCTAGAATTGTAAACTTGCGAACAAAATTCTGCGCCGCACTGCACTGCGTTCTTCACCCTGAGATATTAGATGTCAAGTCTCTTTATGCCCAGTATTTTCTCTGGTAACATTGCCCTTGATACCGAAACAGAGTAATGCTTGCACACCACTGGTTGGCAGTTGAATAGCGTGCAAAGGTGTGGTACTTCCTTAGGCGGAATCAGCAATATAATCCTAGGTACCACTACAAAAACTTGGTTGAGTATCTCGTAATCGCCCTTCGAGAGTATAGGTATACTCTTCGCTCAGCAATGGAATGTTTTGAGCTAAAGCAGTAGCAGTAGTATCTCTAGTAATTATATTATTAATTTATAGTAACATTAAATAAAAATATTAATCGTTGTCATTAGTAGGCACAGATTAACGGCCTTACCTAAAATAATCTCGATTCTCTTAGTCACTGCTTAAACTTCTCTGTCCTTTTCTAGTACGTGCAACTTCACGTCAGAGAGAAGATGGCAGAGCATCTTAAGCAGTGACTAACGGTTGAAAAGTTTTTATAAGTAAGGCCGTATATAGCCTGTTGATGGCTCGTGAACTTAATTTCTCATATAAAACAAATACGACTCACCGTTGCGGGCAGGGGGCGAGGTAACGTTCTATGCTAGCGATTGGCCAATCACTGGGATTACGCAATCTGAGGTATGAAATACAATGAGATTCTAACGTACTCGCAGTGGCTAGCAGTGGTTTTTAAACTAAAAATTTTCGTGTGAAGGGAAGTCGGACGATCAGTCAACAGGATTTATAGCCTTTGTTAGTAGCTATATGCTTAGGACCATATACCATACGCAGGTGTCCTACATTACAGCAGGCACACATACATACAGCAGGCAGGGATACATTTACTTTTCCAAACCTCATTGTATAAACTAAGCCAAAATGTTACAATATTCTTCCAATTCTTTACGTTGCATCCTATCCATCTATCGTTTTATACTTTAAAAGAATCTAAATTAACAATATTTATTCGAAAGACGATGTGATCATCATTATAAAAACTACATTTACTATACCTACTAACCCAGATCAGATAATTGAATCAATCCGGAAATAGCTACAACACAATAATTTATAGTTATTTGGGCACTAAACTTAGAATGGAATACCAAGTAAAACTAGTCCATAACTTATAACGATGACCGAATGGCCGTCTTTCTACTTAGCATAGCATTTCTATAAAATCTTGAAATATACCAATTTCAAGATTAATATTTCAAGATTTTATAGAAATGCTATGCGCTATCAACATAGCGCACACCAAGTCCTTAGAAAGAGCATCCAGAATATATAAGAATAACAAAGTAATAATAAAATTATACTTGTAGAAATTAACCGCAGATGATTTTTCAACCAATGATATTATATACAATGCTAACACAAAGGTTCAACAATACTGAAAGGTATGTATGTACTCGTTATTAAGAACATCTTTTACTATGGGGCCAGCCCCGAAATCGTGGAAAAAAAATAGCTGTTCCATACATTTTGTCCAAGGTCAATGAACTTTTTGTATGGAACAGCTGTTATTTTTTTCTCGATTTCAAGGTTGACTCCATAGTAAAAGTTGTTCATAATGATGAGACATACCCTTCAGTATTGTTGATGTTTTTGGTTACACATAGTATATAAGGAGATATTAACATAAAAAAATCTAGGATTTGTCCGAATATCAAAACCATTGACAAAAGTAACACATTTTAATAGGACAATAAAAAAAAACATCAACCCTATTCCCACATTTAACCCTATTCACCAAACGATTCGAATGCCAACACAATTCTTGTCCAATAGGCATGATGACTACAATTTTTTTATTACCTCATAAAAAAGCTGATCATCAATAGAGCCCATCAACGAAAACAAAATTTAAAATAATTCAAAATTAAATAAGATCTAAGTATTTTAATTCCAAACTAGACAGAGAGCGCGCTATACTGAGCTATGACGTCAAGCCTCAGGAGCGGCATACAAATGGTATACTAACACGTGCTTTGCGAGAAAGGGATAGAGCATCCCCTCTCTATCCCCACCTAAAACTTTAAACGCTCATATCAGAGATTTATCAGCTAATACAATTTATTTTTTCAGTATGTGTAATGTATTTAGTTATATTCATCACTAAGCCTGTTATTTGTCATAAATTAAACATTAGGTCACACCCTATTCCAGGGTGTCTGGTGCATCTGCATTGGCCCTCGCGTTACTCGGGGAGTCAACTCCTGCGAAGCAGAGGAGCTTACTTCTGCTGCTGACTACCAGTGCCTTATTAGCCTGCACGGGAATTATGGCAGGTATGCACTTGTGCTTTTTTGTCACGAGATCCAACTTTTTTATCTAACGACTTATGTGAAACCGGAGATGGAACATTTATTTCCATACCTCGTAGTTCGCTTAATGGAACCGTGTGGACATAAAATAGCAACCTCTACACGGTTCGACTATTAAATCGAACCAGAAGGACCTAAAAAGCCTCGTGATTCGCTTGATCGAACCGTTTGGACATCAAATAGCAAAATCTGCACAGTTCGATTATTGAATCGAACTACGCGATCGAACCTCGCGGCCGGAGCGAACACATCGGTCTATGCTATCTACAAATCTATTCAGTTAAGCCTTAAAAAGTCTAGAATATGGTTCTACAGAAATAAGCAAACCAGCGAATTTCGTTCTTATGTTGCGAGTATTAGTCATGTGTTCAAAGTTTTTCTACATATTCTGTAGTATTTAGTATTCTACAATAAAATCATGAAGTTTTGCACACTTGTCAGAATGCCGACTTTCAATCACATCTATTCATCAACAGCCAAAAGATTGCTGGACGAAGAATATTAGTAGCAGTATGTGTAGTAATGCTATGTAGATTTACCATTAGGATGACTGATTATTAGGACTTAAAACGGTATGGAATACATAATTAGGATGCAAATTTTTATGCGAATTATTAGGGACCCTCTTTATACAAGAGAGTTACTCGTGCAATAGGGTAGATGACTGATGTTTAAATCGTTGAAACCAATAGCTTCGATGAAGAACTTAAGTAAATATAGTATGTTTATTGAAAACATAATTTAAATCGGTTATTTATGTTCTGATATATAAGCGTGTTAAGTGTTTGGTAGAGACAACTCTGTCCCTTTCCCACAAAACAAAAAATTACGTCATGCCTTACTTGTCAGAATAGAAATTATATGGCGTACAGCGAAGTGACGTCACGATTTGCTGTTTCGCCTCTCTGTCTAGCATGATATTAAAATGCTTATAAGTTGCTTATTTTTGATCAGATTTTCATTTTCTTTTCATTAATCAGCTATATTTATGGGCCACATTTTAATAGGACTATAAAAAAAATAGTCATCTAGCCTATTCGTACATTTCATTTTTGATATTTCATACAAGTGTTTTTGTTTCAGTTCTAGCATTGCCAGTTCTTCCACTGGCATTTTCCTATCACATACCCTTACTGAACATCCAGTTCAACTCTTGGCGTCTCCTCAACCTGATCTTCAGTTTCCCCTGCCTGCTCACCGCTGTCTGGGCGATATGTTCCTGCGAGAGCCCCAAGTATCTGCTCAGTATTGGGGAAGATCAGCAGTCTTTGGATATATTGAAAAGGATGTTTGCTGAGAATAATGGAAAAAGTGAAGATTTGTATCAGGTCGGTGAAGTAAACTATTTTATCTGTCTCACAGATACTATGATACTTATAATAATATTCGTGAGTAAATCAAAGCCATTAGTTGAAAATTTTATCCGATAACAATTGTATTGTTTTTGCGTGCCATCAATCATGGCCTAAGTTATCTGGCTTCCAACATGTAAAGCCGGGAGGCTAAGCAACTAAGCAACTAGATCTTGGCTAATATAGTTATCTAAACAACTTAAATAATATAGGGTAACGCATAAAGGTACAACAACTAAGCCGAAAGAAGATCTTTGTACTCATCATTGTAAACAACTATAAAATAAACACCGAAATCACAAAAAAAACAGCGTTTCCAAACATTTTGTCAAGGATTACTGATATTGTTTTATATTGTAAGTAAAAAGTATTGTAAGTATTGTTCACAATTATGAGTTCAATGATCTCCTTCTGGGGTTTATATTACCGTTTCAATTAACCCTGTATAACTTTATTTGTCAATAATCCACTGCTGGACATAAGCCCACCCTCGAAAGGGATTATATCCACCACCCTGGCCCAGTTTCGGGTTGATTCACAATTCACATTCCATTGAATTCACGATGTTTTCCTTCACCATAAAGTCAGTGGTATGAACCCTGTATAGAACAGACCAAATAAAAAAAATAAAAGCATAAAAATAAGAGCAATACAAACTGTTTTCCAGGTGAAATCGATCGTTTTTGACGAGGACAATGCAACGAGCAAAGGCAAGGGATTCTGGGTTTCCATCGTGGAACAGACGGTGCCCATGTTTCGAGCGCCTTTATTGAGGCCGACGCTGCTGCTGGGGTTGCTCTTTATTATAGTATTCATTTGGTAAGTCGCTTGAAGAATAATAATGGTCAGCTTCCTTAGAAGGAGGTCGCCTAGGTACCACTGGTAAAGATATTTACCGCCAACCAGTAGTGAGGCTAACGGCATTCAAGATTAAAGGGGTAATAACATTTTACAATCGAAGGTCGATATAAAAATAAATAAGAGAGCATCTAGGTCGTAAAAAATATATTAAATTAAGACTAGCTGGTAGGACACATTTTTCATTATTTTGTTATTTTTTTAAATACTTTTCTCTAACCATATCGTCATCCAATGAAGAGCACAAAAAACACCTCCAAGTGCTAATTAAAAACACATCATTCATAATTTTAATTTTTAATAAATACCAGTAAGTGGTCCATTCATATCATAATGAATTAACTGTCTGTGGCATCGTAGCTTAGTATGGATGAACCAGATAAATTTTAGAAAGAGGTAAATCTTCTGAGGGATGTACCGTTTTTTGATTTGGGTTTTTGTTTGTTTGAGAGATGTCTTGATCGAGAAGGTTGTTAGCTATAACTCGACAGTATCGGGGTATTATAAATTTGGTTTTATGTTTTTTCAGCGTGAACTCTTTCATCGTTTGGCTGCCATTCATAGTAGATGCATTCATGTCGTCAGTCGAGAAGGGAGCCACCGGTCTCACGATATGCGAGATGATCAGATTGTCCAAAAACGTGACCGTTGTCGACGAGGTAAGTTTTTGGGAACTAGTGATCCATGTTTTACTTTGATCATGTTTCGACATTTCTCATAATGGAAGATAGAATTCGATATTCACGGTTATTTTTTTTCATTCTACTTGCATCTACTGGCATGAAACTACTTTTGAAGAAAATAATAATACGCTTTAAAAAAAAGTACAACCGACTTCAACTTCGAATACCTGGATGACATCTTCATATATTTTAGTAATTTTGATTTAAAAACCAAACTACTGAACCGACTTCGATAAAATGTATATGAGACCACCTCTAAAATATTACCTACCAAACAAAAAAAGAATAATCAAAATCAGTTCATAATTGGCGGAGTAATCGCGTAACATACATAGAAAAAAAAACATACAGTCGAATTGAGAACATGCTTTTTTGAAGTCGGTTGATAAAATGTATATGAAATTACGATTTATGCATTACTGCGGTAGAACATGGATACGATTGGCGCCAAGTATAGAATAAGAAGAAGAAAGAGCGAGAGAAGGGCAGATAGGAGAGGCATAATATTTATTTATTCAATTTACAACTATTATAATATTACAGGATTTACCCAATTCAATAGTCATATCTTGTCGTATTGTGCTAAATGAGCTTATAATAATGATGATGATAATGAAGTAATTACACACTGTTATGTAATTACTGTTATTTAAACACCCGTAAACAGAACAGTATCTTTTAAACGATTTAGAAGTCAGTGTTTGTTGCAAAAATCACAGAAAAGATCCTTATTTACGTGCGACGCGGCTAACGTGCGGACTGCAGGCGGCCACTGCTATGCCCACCCCGCGCGGAACGCCGGCCGAACATACCTAAACTGCGGAGTGACACCCTGGTACAAGCGCTGATTAGTTCGGGACTAGATAGCGCTGTGTGAAACGTCAAAAATATTTATTTTTATTAGGTATAAATCTGGGTAATTAGTGCGAAGTTCATCGACACTGCAATATTATATCGCAGTCAAGACACGACCTGAGACAGTGAACGAACTGCTAAGTATACTCACTACGTAGTACGTACCTAGTCAAACTGATACTAAATGTAATTTATAGAAATCAAAGTTCGCTACATGCTACCGATAACTCATGTATACGTAAATGGAAATAACTAACTAACAATACGCATTACTTCTTTCTTGGCTAGTCACAAGATTGTTTTTTTTTGATGAATTAGGAATATGCATTTGTTTTTTTTATTGACTCACAAAAAAGCTGACTGGCAACAGTGACAAGGATAAGATGGACGGGAAATAAGCGCACGGATTTTGAAGACTATATTTTGAGCGCCGGCTCTCCCTTTACGGCATGCGAACCGTACGATACGACAATACAAACTTCTAATACATGTACATGTGTTCTCTTTTTGTCATGCAGTAATTAGATTCGCTATCTCTATTTTCCGGCAAATGTAATATGCATACTTTTAGCTAGGTATGCTCGATTGTGTTGTCTTGTTAATTTTGGTCGATTTGAAAGCGCTGGGCCCGTCTATTTCATTATCAAGGTTGCTGACTGGCAACAAAAGAAATCATTGAAAGATATTTTTTTATATGTGCACAAATAACGAAATTATAAACATTTTAGTTTCATGTTCGAAAAGGAGGGCACTTTACTAGGTTTATGACGTCAAAGTTCACGATTCCAAACAAATTCTATACTATGCACGACTGCACGTGTTTTGCTAGAAAAAGACAGATGACTCCCTCCCAAATACTTTGAACGCTTATATTTCAGAACTTTACCAGCCGATTTTAATTATTTTTTCGACGTAAGCATCAGATTCAGTCAAAGTCTTCATTTATTTTATTATTTATAATAATTGAAACACTTGCATTATCCATATGCAGTGATATGCAAAGTTAACAACAAATAGATTAATATTTAACCTGGGTATGTCCTAAAACTGCATCCAAACCCACCGGAGGACGGGCAGCAGCATCCTCTTAGTTAACGGTGGTAAAACTCTGCGATCCCCAAACCGCCTGCCAAGCGTGGGGATTATGGCAACCCCTCCGTAGTAAGGGGGGGACCTACGTCCAGCAGTGGACGTCGTCTGGCTGATGAGTGAGATTAAATTGTTTTTAAAATGAATTCATAATTAACAACAAACCTACAAACAGATTACAACAAATGCCGCAGTCAAAGAAAAAAGCAAATCCTTTTTCTTAGGGTACAATAGGTACCGAGCTACTTCGAAATTCGCTAATTTATTTAGGATGGATGAATTCTCTTATTTCCAGCCAAAGAACTGTTCCATGAACGACACGGCAATGACTATGGTGTTCAGTATCTGTGTCCTGCTGGCCGCTCTCAACGTGGTCGGTGGTCTGGTGCTCAACTACATCGGCAAGCGGAGACTCTTCATCGGCATACAGGTGATGAACGGTGATGATGCTAATTATTGGGATGATGATTTTGACAGCGTTGAATATGGCAGTGACCCGTGTAATTTCTTGCACTTTTGATTATTTGCGCCATAAAACCATTATCAATATCACACTACTCTTGGAGAAGCTAGCTCTGGCTGTTTAGTCTACGAACATTACTGTTATGAGTTCTTTTCTTAGTGTAAAGATAAACCATTTGTTTGATACCATTCAACTGTACTGAGGCTGTGATTCTACACATGAATGAATCTCTGTCTGAATGGGGATCCACACTACGCTAGGTTGCGCATGATTACTGCGGCCATAGTCAACAGTCAATCTCATACATTCCGTTGCTTTTTTTCTACAATTTAATGGTTTTACTCTTATTAGACTCGATTACCAGGAAGAATCTGCATAATATTGGTTTGCACAGCAATCCAATACCTTGCAAATTTTAATTAACACTGTCCAAAATAAAATGTAAGCAGCTATCTAACCTACAAATCTGTTTTCAGGCCGTCAACAGCTGCATAGATTCTTATAACAAAGAACAGTATCTAGTATTTTTCCTTGGATTACATTATCGACAACGCCCTCATCAAGAGTACGTAAACATTAACAAAAATACTTGATTATGCCACATCCGGACCGCCGCTGGCGCCATCTGCGAAAAGTTTTGCATGTGGAATCTCATTGAACACATCGCCCTAAAAAATGTAGTTCAAAGTAAAAAGGAACCTATTTGTACGTGACACGTCACATTCCAGATGGTGTCCGGCGTGGCAGCTCTCTGCATCAGCGCCAGCTCGTACTGGGTGGTGAGCGCGGTGCTGCTGCTCACGCTGATGACCGACGTCCTCAACTTCGGCTTCCTCTCCTCCTTCACCGTCGATCTTTTCCCTACTTACGTCAAGTAAGTTTACCACAAACACAGAACAGCAAGATCCCTTAAACTGTCCTTGTCTATAGGTACCTTATACAAACCTACTACATTGAAGTAGACTTGAAAATCAAGCGTGACAAGTTATACGTCCCTATACTTGTTCCATCAAGAGAGTAATTTAGTGACAAAACTCGATTCCCGATAAAATATCAGGTTTAAGACATGAAAGGTGACACGCAAGGTGGGTCTCTTAGGGTCTGTGAAGCTTATAATTATATACTTACCGTATATTTCACGCATTTCAACGCACAAAACATAAAATCCCTAAGACAAAGTGTACCTAAAATAACGATCTGGCCAATATTCGAAAGGTAGTCGAGGGCAGCATATTTTACAAATGTTACTGAGCGCTATATAGGGTGGTCGTGGTAGCCTAATCAGGAGCCCATTCGACTTGAAATCGTGAAGTCGCAGGTGCAAGGTTTATATATAAATTTTAATACCACTGGGTTTTCAGTGAAGGGAAACATCGTGAAGAAACCTGCATTGAATTACATCTATACGTTCGGAGAAGAAATTAAATTCAATACATTAAAATGGTGTATGTGAATCCACCAACCCGCAACTGGGCCAGCGTGATGGATATGGGCCAATCGCCTTTCGAGGGTAGGCTGCATACTAGGCCGGTTACTCTTACTATATATACGAACTTGCTTTTTATTTATTGGTATACTTAGAAACAGAAAACCCCAAAATGTGGAAACACTTCATACAAAATATTCAATGGTATACTTAGTATAAATTTTGTTTTGTAGAGCAAAAGCAGTGTGCCTGGTGATAATGTTGGGCCGCGGGAGCACTATCCTGGGTATCAACGTACTGAAGCAACTCTTGGAACACCGCTGCGAAGCAGCCTTTTACCTTTTTGGCGTACTTACTATTGGTAAGCTGGTCAGTCACTATAGTAGCCTTGTAAGGGTCAACCATGAATTCGCAAATAAACCAACTTTTCCACATAAAATTGACATTCACCTTCGACAAAATGCATGGAGTAGCAGTTTTTTTTACAATGGCCTTCTATCGGCTTATTAGTACCTACTGATGCGCTTATAACGTAAAGTTTTTTTATTTTTTTATTTTATGAATGACTGATGCTGTTAGCCTCTGATGGCCTCTACAGCGTCACCGGACTTTAGGCAAGCGCAAATGGCGCTCGGCCTAGTTTAGGTTAAAGGATAGCTCAAGGGCACCTCAGACGGTACGAACCTCGGCTTGGCCGTCGCCGGGAGTGGGGTCAGACTTGCCCTGGCACCCCAGAAGGGGTATGCCATGGGGCCTTAGTAGGTTGATCTGGTTGACTATTTGGAGAGAATCTAACCGATCTTCTGACAGATCTGGGGAGTCCTCGACCTCGCCGGCGAGGTCAGTGCGTGTTTGTGTGCCTCTGGTAACCGGCGCCTATACCAAAAACGGAAAGGGCGAGCCCAGCGCCGCCGAGGTGATGACGGCGATAGGGTCGTCCGGGTCGCCCAAGACGTGTCTGGGGCGTCTACGGAAGAGGGGCAACGTAAAGTAATATACATATAAGTATACGAGTATGTATCTATTCATGGTATAGCCACTATAATCTATGATGTTGTAGTTGATGTTTCTAAAGATGATGAAAAAGGTGTGACAGCGATTATTAAAGTAACAGGATAATTATATGACATTTCAGGTGCAGGATTTATTGGACTACTACTGCCACCGGATAAAAGCCTGTTCAAGAAAAAGGAATCAAAATTGACAGAACCAGTGGAGACGATATCAGTGGAACGACATGATAGATACTAAGAGTGTATAGCTAGTCATAGATAGGTAAAACTCCACGTTTTATTTTTACCGATTACGAATTTACTAATGGCTCTACATTGAAAATGAGAGAAACATACCTTCTAGATAATTAATAAAAATTAGAAAAAAATACGAGGATGATTTTTGACATGTGATATAAATTATGTTTAGTTAATAAACTAAGGTACCTACTTAATAATCATTATGTATTTTTATACACTACACTACAACTACCTTGGACAGATTCGTTCAGTTAGGTAGGTCCAACTTCGAGAAAGAGGTCGCCCGATAAATCCAACTCGGATGGGCAGCGTTCGGGAAATTGCATAAGATATTACGCAACTTCTCGTCCAAAATCCGGCAGTGTCTGAAGACAAGGGTCTTTAACCAATGTGTTTTGCCAGTGATTACATATGGAACTGAAACGTGGTCTTTAACTGCTGGCCTTTTGGAGAAGTTCAGAGTCACACAACGGGCAATAGAGAGAGCTATGCTCGGAATTACTTTGCGTAAAGTAAAGTTCGGAACTAGGATATTCGCCAAAGAACCAAATTTACCGACGTAGCTCGCAGGGTTTGCAAGTTGAAGAGGCAATGGGCAGGCCACAACTGATAACCGATGGGGAAGAAAGGTTCTTAAGTGGCGACCGCGAACCGGAAGACGCAGCGTAGATGATGAAAAATAGTTTTCATTTTGTAGTGGTAGGACTCCACTGCAGAGTCCGACTGGGGAAGTACCACACCTTTGTCAGTCATTCAACCCTGTGTTCCGGTTTGAAGGGCAATGTTACCAGAGAAGTTACTGGGTATGATGAGATTTAACATCTAATATCTCAGGGTGACAAGCGCAGTGCATTGCGGCGCAGGATTGTGTTCGCAAGTTCATAATTCTTGCACTGCTACTGTAAGTGGCAGGCGTGACGCTTACCACCAGGCGAACGTCTTGCTCATCTCGTTACTTAAATGTATAAAAGATAGGCCTCCCACTAGGTGGACCGACGACATTGTAAAAGTCGCAGGCAACCGTTTTCGTACCGTCGTATCGTATATTTTTATTTATTATTATATATATATATTCCGTATCGTGGCTGTCTAAGAATCAAGAATCAAGAATCAAGAATATTTATTGCTGAATGTAGGTAGGACAGGTCTTCTTATACAATAATACAGTGCCATACAGACTACCTCTTTAAGAGGTGTGCAATAATGTAGGTTATAACATAATGTAATATTATTATAATTCAGTAAATATATTCAATAATTTCGTTGTCGTGTATAAATTAGTATTTTTATCAGTCAAATATTCTGAGACAGTATAATAGCATTTTATGAATAACCAAGAAGTCAATTTTCGTTTAAATTTGCTCTTGGGTAGCATTTTTATTTCGGTCGGCAGTTTATTATAAATTATGATTGCCATCAAGTAAGCATTTCTCTTATACAGTTCAAGTCTACATTTTGGAAAATGAAGTTTTTTATAGTGTACTTTTCTGCTTACAGTATTTTTTGGTAAGGGAGAGGCCTACATTTAAAGTGGACGTCTCCGGGCTGATGATAATAATCATGTTTTTTTTTAATCCTACCCTTAGGTACTATTAATAATTACAAAGGCGTTTTAGGTAACTTTTGCACGTGTATTTATTGAATATAAAAATCAATAATGGTCAAAGTTTTAACTGAAAATTTACAAATAAGGCCTATTTATACAAAATATTTGCTGTGATCTGGTAACAGATAAAAATAATTTATAGAGCAGACCCGCCTCTGTAGGATTATTAAGGTTCGTAATTGTCTCAGATAGCAATTTAACTCCAACTCCAACAGCTATCACCGCTTCCAATTCACCCTTGTGTGAGACCCATTTTCATCAGATCAGCGTCCTGGTGGTGTTATATACATTTCTTTGATATTGTCAACTTTTTAACTTGGTCTGCCACCTGGTCCAACTCTGTGCTAGACGCATCATTCCGGCTACCTTCGCTTGGTCATTCAGACCAGAGCGGTCTGGCGGTGGCGTAATTCTTACTAACTTATCTTAAGTGTTTAAGTTATGTTTGTCAACTTGATCTTCAGGTCTTCTTTACGATTTAAAATCTGTTTGTCAGTAGGTAACAAGAAAGCGATGAAGCCGCCGACTGGAACAAAAAAGTGCATTAAAGTTAGAAACAGAGAAGTATTTCAGAAATAAGAAGATCAGAAGTAAGAATATAGATGGATAATGTAGGTAAATTTTTATCTTGGTATGAAATTTTGATATTTAGTTGATGTTTCTGATAAATCACATAACTTCTCTGTCTAGCAGCAATCCCTACGAATATGCTTTGTAGGATATAGACGATTTAAAAAAAACTTTAGGTACCAATGTAATGAAGCTGGGTTAGAATATGTCCACTAAATACTTATAAAAGTACAGGTAGAAAACATAAATGTGAATTAACATGATTATCATTAACAGATGATCAAAATTAATAAAATAGGGGCGAATCACACTGAATTACTTAATTTCATAAAAACTACTAGTATAGTATTATAATAAAATTAATATTGATTTGATAATTGTTCAAATGAGCCTAGCTGAATAGGTCCACAAAATTCAGCTTTAGTTTTTTGCTGCCAGTCACTGCCAGTTGTCTTACGTATATATCGTCCACCTAGTCTCAGGGCATCCTGTGTTGTATCTAAAAATAAATAACTCGGAAGAAGTACGTTACAATTTTTGTGTACATCTGTGAATTTACTGTACCAACTGGCAGTGCGTAAACCCTGGGGACATTTGAACCAAGGTCCATAGATTCTTGCCCATTCTCCTTTTTACGATTAAGCAAAATAATGTTCACGGCTTAATTAAAGTGGAATTCTCACCGAGGTAGATAGTTCCAAATATATAGAAGCCAGCTTCGCAGTCGTTGTCCAACAGATCCTTGACCACGTTGATGCCGATGATGGCGCTGCCACGGCCGATCATCAGAGTTAGGCATACTGCCATCGCTCTGTAACCGAAGAGAAGTTGTAATTTATTTGGCCAAGAATGAGTCTCGGGTCATACATATTATCATATCATAAAGTATATTAGATACATAAATACAGGATACATGACTCTGAAATACAGTGAACACTAGTTCAGAACCACTGGGTTCAAATTTCTCAAAACTACTTATTATTATCGAATAAATCTATGTATTATATCCATGGCCATATCTAACTAAGGCGTATGTATCAATTATCGATTTTGGGTGTAATAGCGGAGTACTATTATTTATTCTGTGGTAATAGTTAACAGCAGGAAACATTTAACTATAATAATTTGATTAGTATAAAAAGATTCAGGATTATACTATTTAGTCAAAAATTAAAACAAAAAACACGGTTTAAAAAAAACAATACAACCGACTTCAACTTCGAATACTCTTCATATTTTCTAATAATTTTGATTTAAAAACCAAACTACTGAACCGATTTTGATAAAAATTATATGGGACCACCTCTGAAGTATTACCTAACAAACAAAGAAACAAAAAATAATCATCAAAATCAGTGCATAATTGACCTGGGTATGTCCTAAAACTGCATAAAGAACCACTGGAGGACGGGCAGCAGCGTCCTCTTTGTTAACGGTGGTAACGCTCTACGATCCCCAAGCCGCCTGCCAAGCGTGGGAATTATGGCAAACCCCTCCCTATTAAGGGGGAGGCTTTCGTCCAGCAGTGGACGTCTTCGGGCTAGTGAGTTAGTGAGTGAGTGCATAATTGGCGGAGTAATCGCGTAACATACATACAAAAAAAGACCCTCCTTTTTTGAAGTCGGTTGAAAAGACGATTTAACTAACAACTACTGTGATAGATTATGAAAACCACCGAGCAGATATAACAATGAAATTGTATAACAAGTTTGTACTGATTATTAGTTTTTTTGTATACGTATACCTACTATAGTAATCTCAACATATATACTTACTTGACATAAGTCGGATACACGTCGACGCAGTACGAAGTCAGAGAAGCGAAGTTGATGATACCAGTGAGATAGACCATAAAGCAGATGGCACTGACTATCCAGTTGTAGCTAAAGTTGATGTAAATTGCTGCCACACCACCGCTTAACTATAACATTTAAAAAAAACCTGTTTTAATATTAACCTGCTTTTGACCACACTCGTTAGTAAGCGATGATGATGTAGAAGATGAAACAGATTTACTAGAAGCCTATTCATTGAACCTTGAAAAGATATAATATTATATCTAAAAAACAAGGAAGCCGGGTAGTTGCTCCAAGCCTTGCCTGTGTGAATAAGATATGTAGAGGCTGAACAAAGAGTCAGAGACTAGGATAATTACAGGAATATGATTTATTATTTATCTTAATATCCTTATCTCAGTATTTTTTCAGGATCCGGTGGCTAGGAATAGAGTGAGCGTTCACGTATTGGCAGTATTTTTCTTATTTACACCTCTGATGGGACTTGGATATGTCCTAAAACTGCATCCAAAACCCCCGGAGGACGGGCAGCAGCGTCCTCTTGGTTAACGGTGGTGAGCGTTCTGCGATCCCCAAGCCGCCTTCCAAGCGTGGGGATTATGGCAACCCCTCATTAAGAGGGTGGCCTTCGTCCAACAGTGGACTTTATCTGGCTGTTGATGATGATGATGATGATGATGACACCTTTGATTCAAGGTATGGCTTTAAGAACAGATGGCGTACTTCTAATAGATATAGGTTCCTTGGAGATATTACATTCGACCCATTAATATACCTGAAGTCCAATATACAGAGCCTTCCTGCCGACGCAGTGTGTGATGCCGCTGGTCACCAAGTTGAGAACACCGATCACGACGCTGATGGATAACACCACCATCATGGCGAAATGGTTCATGGAACACTCTGTGGGCTCGGTGGGCTGGAATAGAAGGCACAATTTACATTTCCGATGGTAAGGTAAAAATATACTTACCAGGGCTTGATGTGTGCCATCTGCCCCGTTAAGCTCCGACACCGGGGCTACTCGGACAATGAAACAATATTACCTTTCTGGCCCGATAACAGGGCAGCGGTGGATGTGACCAAGTCTTTCATTAAGTATTTAGACATACTTATTGAAATTTGACGTGTAACTTTGGTGTTATCAATAAGCTATCTTATTGTATTGAAGCATCTTTAGTGTGTATTGTGATATATTTTTTAATAGCGGTCTAGTAAATCTTCATTCTGGCTTTTATTTTTACTATTTGCTTTTATTAATTCTGCCATTACCGAATATAGGTTTACAAAATAGGTAGGTGCCTACTTTAATACAAGTAAATTATCTTATAATATTCCTACTTCAATATTATTAAAGTAAGTAAACGTACTTTTGCCAATGACAACCCCAAACACCAATTTATTTTAGACCTGTATAAAAAAAACTTGTTTGAACATTATTCTCACCTCTTCGATAGAGCTGGAGTTCCGAGCCAGTCGTATCATCTGACACAGAGTGAGATTGAGGTTCCCTTCCTCCACGGATCTCATGGCAGCGTTCACTATGAACGGTAACCATACTTGGTAGGGGTTGATACTAGAAACCGACAAAATACATTTAAGTAGATTATATTTAGATTTGATACGGAAGAAAAGACTTTTTATAGAATGTAAGAGCGGAAAAATAAAGCTGCAACCTAACCAAAAGTCCATTTTCGTCCTACATTATGCAAGTAGGCTAGTGTAGTTTTTTTTACTATTATCAGTGTTTTTATAAGGCTGAAATGCTTTATACAGAAGAAACAATTTTTGAGCTCATTCTATATAAAAATAGTTAATTGAAAGCAATTATTGAGGAGTGAAACAAGAATAAAATTAAATAGAAATCGCATTAGACCTAAAGTCGGAGCAGGTGGTAATGAAGTGGATATACCTGTATAGCCAAGCGTGGTACCTACATATTCGCTTAGCATCAGGAGATTTAGCCGTCAAACTCAAGCCTATTAACACTATAATATTTTAAAATTAAAGCGTAAGTTTGTCTATATATGTGTACATATTTGTTACCCTGCCCTGTAAGGGCTTCCCCAAAGTCCGCCTGGACAGTTACCACCCTCCCATTAAAGCGTGCCGTCAAATATCACTTGCTTTTGCAGTGATGTGTTTCTGCACCATTGTGGGAGAACCAGCCCCTCTCCCGCTCCCTCTGTAGCCTGCACCCTTACTCTTCCTGAGACCGTTTGGTGCTACGTAAGAATCTCTCTGGGTTGGCAACGCATCGATAACATTTCTAATGTTGCAGGTGTCCATAGGCGGCGGTGAGCTTACCATCAGGCAAGCCGCATGCTTGTTTGCCTCTCTATTATATTTAAAAAAAAACCCCTTCAGGCCAAAACGGATGAGACTAGAAAAAGAGACTTGTTTCCCAGAATAACATATTAGCTTCTTATTATCATCATTATCATCACCGTTTTTCATCGTCACGGGGCGCAGCTAGTAAACAAATAAAGAAACCTACCAAACATAAACTATAAACATCAATAGGGACAACAGTAGTGTGTCCTTTATAAGCGGCTTTTGCAGCAGCGGTAGGGTCTGCGCCTTCATCGAGGCCCAGAATCCGACGGCTTCTGCCTGAATTTCTTCGTCCAGGACTACTGAGCTCACCTGAAAAGGAGAAGAAGAACATAATTATTCGAAATACGATTTTATTTAATTTCATTTTGGGTTCAAATTTCCATACTCCTCCTGCTTAGTGATCAATGTGTATTTCTCATAGTTCTGAGTTCTTTATTGGTACTAGAAGTAGGTAGGTGCATGTATTTTTTTTTAACATATAATAATGCTCTAAACCTCTATTTCATTCAGTGTTTCATTTAATAATGGCACTTAGCAATACGGCAACGATTTATGTTTCCATTTTTGTAAAACGCAAAACTGAACGTGCAGCGTTTTCAAATAAGATTAATTTATCTTACTTAAAAAACACAATTTAGTTTTGTGCAATATCAAATGACATCACTTTTATCTTTTTTTTAGTGATCCTTACTAAGGGTTTAGTTATCCTTTTACCTTTAGGATTTTAAAGTTAGTATAATAATAATAGTAGTATCGTATACCGTATCGTAGGCGCATCAATGAGTTTGAGATGTGGTGCTGGAGGATAATGCTCAGAATACCATGGACATCACATCGGACTAACGTCATACTACAGCAGCTCAAGGTCACGACGAGACTCTCCACCATCTGTCTCAAACGTGTCCTTGAGTATTTCGGCCACATTATTAGGAAACAAGACGGCAACCTGGAGAAGTTGATGGCGACAGGGAAAGTCGACGGCAAAAGATCGCGAGGGCGCAGCCCGATACGTTGGCCCAATCAGATTCGAACCACTCTCGACACCTCAGTCTATGACGCGCTGCATGTCGCTGAGGATAGCAATTGATGGCAAAACATCATAAGAGAGAGACTAATGGGAGGTGGTGGTCACGACCCCGACCACGACCCAGACACATGAGGAACGCGACTTAGGGAGGAGGATAATAGCAATGCGTTCATTCTTCATACGCACAACTGCTATTTAGAGACGACCGTGATTATTATTTACTGCGAGAAGTAAAAAAATTGTGTCTGGTAGTAATGAGGCACGATGGAAAATATAACTGTATTTATTTCCAGCCAGAAATGTATTTATTAATTAAGCACGATGGAAAATATGTATTTAATTCCAGCCTGAAATGTATTTATTAATTAAGCACGATGGAAAATATGTATTTATTTTCAGCCTGAAATGTCGTCCTATCCTAAAGCTGGTCAAACAAATAAATAAATAAATATGAAGGTGCATTAAACACAGATTCCATCCTTATTGCGTAACGAAAAAAAATTAATAGAAAAAATATCAAAATAGTTTTATTGACAAGTTACTTAACTAACAAACAACAATATCTGATGGTTGCCTTACGAGGCAAAGCCTGTATCAAGGCAACCTGTTTTCCTGATTACATTAAACACAATAAACGTAACAATAAAGTAAGTGTGTAATAAAGTAACAAACCAGTTTTTATTATACATAAGAAATATATCGATCACAAATTATATCGACTCACTTTTACACAAGGTATAGGACAGAGTACTTCCCAAAAATACACTCAATTTGTACACTGATAAAATTAATTCATTCACAAAATGATATGAATTCTTTATTATCTTTAATTGCTTAGTCAAGTCACGGTGGTAAATTAGTGTGTACTATACTATACACACAAAAAAGTGCTGATACTAGCAAAGTAACCAAACTCTAGTTATGCGCAATTTCTAAAAGACACTAAGGCGGACCTGGGTATGTCTTTAAACTGTACCCAGACCCACTGGAGGACGGGCAGCAGCATCCTCTTGGTTAACGGTGGTGACCATTCTGCGATCTCCAAGCCGCCTGCCAAGCGTGGGGATTATGGCAACAGCCCTCTATTAAGGGGGACGCCTTCGTCCCGCAGTGGACGTTTTATGGCTGACGACGACTAAGGGGGAGGCCTACGTCCAGCGGTGGACGTCTTCTGACTGATGATACATAATTATCTTATTATTCTCAAAATACTAAACTTACCCGGTACAAATCCTTGCTTTTCCCGCTGTTTATTTCAAATATCCCTCTCAGCACCTCCAAGGCTTCGTCATGCTTCCCTACTCCGAGCAGATACTTGGGACTCTCGAAGGAGTATTTCACGCCGAGAGCTCCGATAGCGCAGGGCAGGGCGAAGACAAGATTCAGAAGACGCCAAGCGTTGAAGTGGATATTAAGAAATGGGATGTAGTAGGAGAACTTCAAGGACAAGACCGGGATTGAGAGTACTGAAAGTTGAACGAAATTATGTTACTGAATGGCCTGTTTATGTAACTGAGTCAAAAGGCAAGCGAATCGAAGCGAGCCTCATGTTAGCTCATAACAGTTCAATGCCGCCACAAGCGAAACTCTATATGCCACCTAAAATTTTGAGTTTCTACATTTCTAAATTACCTAATCACGGTTTTAATTCTTTCATGAATAATGTACTCTCGTCACTCCAAAATATAAGATGCTAAATCAGGTTATTCACCAACTGGACTCGAGAGACTGGACACGCGTGTCTTCAGTTGGTCTATTAAATTTCAGTGGAAAGATTATTACCTTTAGTTCAGATGCAGTAAATTTTGCATAGTTTGGTGGCAAAGGAATTTTCTGAGTGAACTCTTTAAAATAGTCATACCACAACAATTCATCTGATAGCGATTATCCGAATCTTGTTTTGGCTTAACTGGATTATGTAAGTTTTTTTTTGTTTTTTTTTATCCCTTAACGTTTATTATATCGATGTTTACCTGCCATCACACCATTGGAAACCAGGAAGACGGTAGTCGTAAGCAGCACGAATAAACTTCGCTTTTCCATCACTGTATACTCGCTCATCAACGTAAGGCCCAATGCGTATGCACCTGAAACACTGCAGCAAGAGTCACAATTAGAATGGATTCTATTGAAGCGTATATAGGAGAAGCAAGATGTGGCAGAAAAAACGTCATCATCGTCTCTGCCAGAAGATATCTACTGATGGACGAACCCTCTCCCTTAATAGGGGGTTAAAAAACGAGCAGGTGAGAAAAAAATAAAAAAGAGACTTTCTACTTACGCAGCTGAAGAACATAACTTCAGTAAGCACAGAACGATCCAATTGGGAGAAAAGGCTGCTAAAGTGCCGGAGACGTAGGCTAAACTCATGGAAATGGCGAGGATCTTCCGACGTCCCTTCCTGTCCGCCAAATAGCCCCACACATGAGACGTTAGGATGATTCCTGCAGAGTTTTAGTAAAATTAGATCATGTTAGAAATTAAATTGCAAAGGATTTGTCAACAGGGGTGTTTGATCCTTTGTCAACTTTCATTGTTCATCTTTGCAGCCAGCGGCTGCCATGCATCCGCCGCATCAGAAAAGCAATTGTTTGGCGTACTATGGCTTGAAATTCCCCCCTTGGTTCCCAGATTGCACGCGCTGCCGGAACCAGATACGACACGGAGATGTACTGACCTATGAGGGGGACAGCTGCCAAAAAGCCCTGCTTGGTGGTACCCAGCTGGCATTGCTGCCGGCGCCAGTTACAAAACAGAGAAATACTGACCTGTGAGAGGAACAGCTGCCATCAGACCCTGCTGGGCGCTGGTGGTGCCCAGCTCGCACGCGCTGCCGGGCACCAGGTACGAAACGGAAAAGATTTCAAAGGCCATGCCCACGATGACGCTGCTGCAGAGCACGAACGCAAGCAGGTTGAACTTGCCGAAACCTGCACAAATCAACATGAGTTTTGCATCCTTTCTACTGGTGTTTCATTCAGGTTAAGCAATCGTTAAAGGGTCTGCCCATCGCAGTGAACAACTTTTAGAACACAGGTTTACTTACTCGATGAAAAAAACTGTGACACTATCCATGATGATCAATTGATCAGCTCGTATCCTAAACTCGAAAAGGTTTCCACTCGGAAGCTACAATAACTGTCTCCGTCGTTCTTAATCATTTCATTCGTTCATTCTTAATTAGAAGATGGAAATGGTTTTAAACCCAGTCGGCCAGCCATAATACGGGGGCTGAGACGTACTCAATTTATAATTTGGCAAATGTGTTTTACAAGTTGTTTGATTTCATGGGTAGAATGACAGTGTTACTACACCCGCCTGAAGTGCTTTTGATTCACATGATAAATGCATCATTATAAGATAGTATTATTAAGCAACCTATTTTGTTTCAATTGGAATTATGTTCTTTGCAGAAGATCGATTCCTAGTCTTCTTTGCAGAAGATCGTTTAAGGAGGAACCAACTACTCTGCCGCCAAGTATTGTCTATGTTCTGGTTAGCAGCCTACAGTAATTAGCTAAAGGCTCAGGACATTTCCTATGCGCAGGTGGCCTAGTGGTACCAATTTTCTATACTTACTTGTATGGACTAGGCGAAAATGACACATGCTTTTATATGGCTAATGACATGGTGAGTATCATTAGCCTCAATATAATGTCTCAAATAAACGATAATGAACTGATGCCCTAGACTTGGCCTCATAATGTAAAAGGAGACGTTCTCGTTTACCATCACAATAAAGTTTTGATCAACATATTTCATTCTATAGATACTAACAACTAGTTTCATATACTTAATAAGTATATGAAACGCTGCCAGTATTTTCGGAACCTTGCCTAAAGGGACTCCTTTTAATGATATACTTTAAATATTATATTATATTTTTTCAGGTTTTTAGTTTTAGGTTAATTATTCTAATGTTAACACATTTCAAATTGAATAAATATTCCTCTTAATAAGTACCTACATGTTGTTAACTCAAGTTGAATTTACTTTATTGTGTTCTTATCAAGCCGTAAATATAAAATAAATAAAACACTACTGATCAGCCAAAAAAGGTTTTCTATTTCATGAAATTAAAATCGCTTTAATGATATGTATGTCAATGAATAACATGGTTTCCTTATTTTAGTTCGTTGTTTGGCAGTGCAGTAGAGCTTTTTTTTTGATTGTATATTTTTTTGATTATTCGTTTCTTACAATTTAGACAAACATGCACTCATTTATACATTCGCAGTCTTATCAAAGACTGATTAAATCGTTTTCCAAAGATGAAATATTTGTTTTGCACATACAATCTATCTACTTATATAAAATGTATGCATACAAATTACATGGTTTTGGAATGTGCCTATCAAGGTCTTCAACTTAATCCCCTAATGTAACAATTAATAATTTAAGTTTAATTTTTAAATTTCACATATGAAAATGGTGCGGTTTTTTCTGCCTAATGTCTCCTCTACACATCAGCAGATGCGTCCGCAGACGTCGGCAGATACATCCGCAGATAGATCTCCACAAGCCGTCCACACATCTGTTGGTCGATGGTTGGTCGCTCTGAAATCCTTTGATCCGTGCTACAAAAACCGACAACTAACGGATTAGTGCCAGACTCATCTGGCGACGTGCGCCGACGTCAAATACCTACCACAGACGAGCAAATCACCCCCTCTACACGTCGGCGGACGCGTCCGCCGATGACATCTGCAGATGCATCTCTCTACGTGTAGAGGGGGCATATGGCTATGCCAATCTGGATTATTATAAGGATTCTAACGATACCCCATGCATCCAAATCTGTTCAGGCATTTAGAAGTTATGGTGGAATAAAGAAACTCACATACATAAGTAGATACATACATGAAAACATTACACTCCTTTTTTTAGGCAGTCGTGGAAAAAGAAGATAGGACAGGAATATTTAGCTAATTTTCCCATCTGGCCCGGTAACGGGTCAAGAGCACCGCGCACCGGGGTGGATGGGACCCAGTCCTTCTAACCCGCAAAGTACTTAATTCAACAATTATATTACGCGGTTGGTAGCTCTATTCAAATACTAGGTACGCAGTAGCGGCACAAATAAGCACTGTAATGTTGATAAGTCATATATCTTATGCAGCTCTTCAAGATAATATATCGTATATTAAAGACTCTTCTCGCTGAAAGACATAATTTAGGTCTTTCAGCATTTATTTATTATTTATTATGTGTTTACATTAGTAGGTAGGTACCTAATAATCTGGGGAGATGTTTCCGATAAATTTCAATAAGGTCGAAAATCGTGTAAACCAATTTTTTCAACTTGTAATCGTTAATGGACTCTTTTTCGACTTTCTTTTGTTTTTCGACTTTCTTTTGTTTTTTTATGACACATGCATTAGGTATAATTTATATAATCAAAACATATGTTGCAAAAACTAGGTATGATTTGCTAAAGTAAAAAAATAAATTGTATTTTATTTAATCTGTGTTGTGTTGTCCCACTGCTGGACAAAGGTCTAATGGTGGTGTTTTATTCATATAATTTATTTTTATTTAGTTGGGATAAGTGGACTAAGCTTTCCACTTATCGCTACCGGTAGATCTAAGGGGATTTTTTCCACCTATCCCTCCCGGTAGGGATAGCTTGGTAGGGATAGGTGTACCAGGCCAAATTTTGCATGCAAATGTAAATCGGATGACAATGCAATATTATAATGACATGGAGCTGTCCTGATGATGGAGACGGAAGGTGGCCATGGGAACTCTGTAAAAAAACAACGCAGCCTTTTCGAGATTTCTAGTTTTTTTTTTGTCTAATACAAAAAAATTATGATACTTATTCTTCTTATCTAAACATATTTTCAACCGACTTCAAAAAAGGGGGTTCTCAATTCGACTATATGTTTTTTTTGTATGTTGGTATGTTACGCGATCACTCCGCCAATTATGAATTGATTTTGATGATTCTTTTTATTTAGTACTCAGGTGATAATATTTCAGACGTGGTCCCTTATACAATTTAACGAAGTCGGTTGAGTAGTTTGGTTTTTATCATCATCATCATCATCATAATGGTTTTTAAGTAAATCAAAATTACTGTAATAAATCAAAATAACTGGAAATATGAAGATGTCATCCAGGTAGTTGAAATTGAAGTCGGTAGTTTTTTTAAAGCGTATTATACTTATGTTCCGATTCCTCTCTAACATAATCGTAGCTATTTTATATTCTACTTATTATAAACAAAATTAGAACGAAATTTAAATTAAATAGAAATTGTCTAAACTAAAAAAACATCAAAGAATGATGTCATCCGTGGGGCTTTTAGAAGTGCCTGCGTCGTGTAGTAACTTTAGAACAGAACGTCTAATGAGAGACGAGAGAAAGAGGCCCGACGGAATGACTCTCACTCCTTGGAAGACGGGACGGCCCCTAGTGTGAGATGTTACTCACGTAACACTACTCACACTGGCACCATCTCATTTTCCAGAAACATCAAACTAGGGGGTGGTGCGGCTGATGCAGCAGAATCCTTTAAACGGCGCAAATATTCTAACCTTGATAGAGGTTTGAGAGATATTTACGTTTGGGGTAGGAGACACCTTGGGCCATGGAGACTGGGTGCTTTGAACTTCTTCAAGGATATATCGGGGAGGTTTAGAGCCTACACGTGACCATAATTTTGGCTTTTATTTCTGGTTGAAAGTTAGCCTCTCAATCTAGCGGGGCAACACGGCTAGCACTGGAGGCACACTGGCCGAAATTAGAATTTGTTGCTTATTTATTATATTGTTTAAACAATCAAGTGACATTCAATTTAATTTAGTTTTAATTGGTTTATATTTAGGTAGTTTCATTCTAAGTGGTTATCAGTTTATGAATTGTCTGTCTTTTAACTGATCACATACTCTTTCTCAGTTCTTGCACAATTTTTTTTTTGTTCTTAAAACCATCGATCCATATAATTATAATTTATTCAACAATGCAGAAACCATGACTATTTTTTATTTATTTATCAGGTACCTACTAAAAATGTTCACAACAAATAGTCATAAAACACCGGATTATTGTAACAGTTTAGTTCTTGTTCATCATCATCATCAGCCAGCAGACGTCCACTGCTGGACGAAAGCTTCCATAATTGGGTTGGTCATAATAATTCCCACGCTTAGACGGCTTGGGGCTCGCAGAATACTCACCACCATAAATGCCTATCGTACGACGCTATCCGTACTCGTCGACAAGTACAAAGTCAAGTACAAGCGTCGTACAAAATGATACAATTTTTCACTGACGCTTATGGACGTTTCTGATCGGCACGTGTCAGCACTGTGCTGGAGGCACTTGTGTGCGGATAGATCTTTAACCGAGAGGCAGCTGCTGCTCGGACATACCCAGACCCAGTTAGTTTATGTTGCAAAATGATTTTCTCACATAATATTTACCTATATTACTTCTTGTTGATAATTCCTAATTTGGAATCGAGTGGGTGCCTAATTTATGGAGGCATAAATAACCTTTTTTTGATTAGCAAAATATACTTTAACATCATAATTCTTATTATTATAAGTTTTATCTACTAATATTTCGGAAGTTATCGCAGATAATAAGTATTTAAATAGTGCATTTATTCATTTATATTTCAGATCGGCTGGCTATCGCAGATATTATTTAATAGTGCATTTATTCAAATAATACAAGTCATTTCCATTCCATTTTCCTTTTGAGGTACGGAACCCTAAAAACTAAGGTTTTCAATAAATTGATATAAATTGTCTCACCTGCCATCCTCAATGCATCTTCAAACGGCACTTTAACTTGTTTTACCCCCATTTCGCCGCACTGTTTACTAAAATATTATTATAACACAATTTATTAAAATTACAAATTAATTAAACCCACCGGGTTCACGCGTATTTTTATTTGAGGGAGATCTTTGCTTTTATTATTTATTAGGTAAGTTATTACAGTTTTAGCTCAGGAGCCACGAGCGGAAGGTTGTATCAAAAAGGTTGCACTGGGTACTAATTACGTTGTCTTCGTCATTTTATTTCCATCGTTAAGGTTGGTTTCACGGCGGAAGACACGATTAGTTTGTCAAAGCGAAGATAATGTTTTTCTTATCAAGAAAATATTGTATGTTAACTAATGCTGTGGTAGATAAAATGTATATTAAACTTATGGTATGCATCTGACATGCATTTAATGATAAGATTCTGATGATAAGACAAACCTAATAAAATTTATGTTAGGTTTATTTTTATAATGAAAACACCAGTATAAATACACTTACCTACCCACAATTTTTCCGTGTTTAAAAAAAAAATATGGTGAGTACTTTTGTCTCTGTCAGCAGAAGGGGCCTATTCAATCTTCGTTGAAATTTCATAACAATCAAGAACCTGATCACTTTACCAAATTGAGATGAACAGACACCCCTTATATCAGTGTTACATGTGATGTCTTTTCAATGTAGCAGCACTGTATGGTGTTCCAGAAAAATAATACAGAGTGCGCTAGTGAGGCGGGGTAAATTGTCAATAAGATTAAATAATTGTTCAAAACATTTTTATTTAATTTCGTGGTGAAGTATTTTACATAGTTATTTATTTTAACCTAAAAATATATGTTGTTTCGTACCACTGCCATTTTAATGGTAAAACATCTGTTTTTAATTCTGGCAACACATAAAAAGAGGTTTTTTTACAAATGCAGGCCGGCTAGTTGGAGAATTAAAAGTGTTGATAGTGTTTTAGGCTTTTGCGTTTTTCTTCGGTGCTTTCTTGATTATTAGTTAATTGAGTTTTTCTCCTCCGGGTAATGCTTTGTTCGTTATTGTGGTGAGATTGAGCGGGGCAGGCAGGGCCGTAGCCAGGCAATGCCCTACCTTAAAATACCAATGCACTACCTTAAAATAAGCAAAGTACTGTGAAGCGCCTGTAATGTTACCTGTTGTTACGGTAACAACAGGTAACATTACAGGCGCTAACAACAGGTAACAACAGGCGCCTGTAATGTTACTGTGTTGTTACCTGTAACAACAGGTGCCCTTAAACCTTACCTTATTTTCAGGTCTAGCTACCTGGGGGCAGGACACTAATGTTTCATGTGATGTCAACGGGTAACATACTAGTCTTAGTGTCAAAATGTACAAAAGTCGTAAAGGCATGTGGCATTTTGGCCTAATTCATATAGGTAACGAGGTATGGGGAGTTTGTGCCACTAGTTCACCTGGGTATGGGAAATGTCCTAAGCCTTTATATTGACGAGCAGGTGCGAGATAAGTAGGTACAAAAGACTAAGCACTATTAAATGATATAACTCGTCAGGATCTAAGTGCCAGTGTGCAAACATTACTGTCTTTCAGTTTGAAGGGCATGTTAAGGGAGAAGCCTTCGTCCAGCAGTGGACGTCTTATGACTGGTGTGTGTGTGTGTTACCAGAGAAATTACTGGGCAATAAGAGATTTGACATCTAATATCTCAAGGTGACGAGCGCATTGCAGTGCGGCGCAGGATTTTGTTCGCAAGCTCACAATACTGGCACTGCTAAAGTTATGGGCAGACGTGATGCTCGTCATTTCATTGCATTAAAAAAAAGTTCTATAACAATTTGTCTGCCTTATGGCTCAGTTAGTAGCATGTCTGCCTACAGATCCGTAGGGCGTGGGTTCGATCCCCACCCAGTGCAAACAATATGTGACGACCGATACGTGTGCTTTGTGTCTGGGTGTAGTTTGTATTTTATGTATGTATTTACAAAAAACATTTATATAAGTATTCTATCAGCTATCTGGTTTCCAATTACAATCTTTGCTTAGTTTAGGGCTAGATGGCGCTGTGTGATAAATGCCCACCGGTATTTTATTTATTATTATTAATTGTTGTGGCCACTCTAATATCTTATCTCTTAAAATTGTAGCTCTCACAGGATGACAACTTTTGATAATCAGTTCGCCGGTACGGTACGTCATACACACAGCTACTGTAGCACACCGCTTTAATAACATTAGTGTCGTGACACATAACATTTTTGGTTTGCCCAATAACGTAATCATGGTAGCTGTCAAAAAAGTAATCATAGTTGAAGCATGGGAAAACCTCGTAAGATGAATGGGCCAATAAAGCGTTGCCAAGAGATGGCGCTAAAATATTTTTTATTGAAAATGTGAATTTACGTTAGTTATAGGTAGCAATTCAATTTACGGAAGAACTTAAGAGGGAATCCGCTGAGCGATTCTCCATACAAAGGTATTCCCCTATTTTCTTCCTGGATAATGCCTTTAGAGCAATCAATTTTGTTTTTATAAATTCTAGGCCTACAGTAGCCATGCCTCTGTCATTTCTTTTTTTTCAGCAAATAATTGCTAAAGAAAATATAACCCTTCAAAGAATACTATAGTCACCGCGTTACCAACTGAGTCGTGCGGCCATAAATCATTCTCTATGTCTATCTCGCTCGCACTTGTGGGTCTTGCTTGTGGGTCTTGCTTGCACTTATGGGTCTCACGACTCAGTTGGTAACGCGGTGACTATATGAAATTATTAAAAAAAAAAAATACTTTTAACAATTACTGAGTTGCTAAAAAAATTAAATGACAGAGACATGTCAACAGTTATCACACGCCATGACGTGTCATGTTATCGCGGTGGACGCCATCAGGCTGATGATGATGGTGATGATGTTTGTCTATGTTTTAGTGAAACGTTTGTAAAACAGGGTTCAGAAACAAATGTAAGACTTGCCAATTTTAAAATGGCCGCCATGTTTTGCCGTGATAAATGTAGAGGGGGTACGTGTATTCTAATTAAAAAGTCACTCAATTCTAAATCGGTCAAGATACCATCAAATCTTGCCGTAAATTTCCACTTCGAGAGCTGTGGAATTGAAGTGATTGGACTTAACCTCGTCATCTTTTGCATATATAGAACTCCTGAACAAAAAAAAACACATATTGGTATTTTTCTTCATAAGCTTGATAGTTTACTTAATTATTTGACAGATGAGTTCAAACGTAAGAGAATTGTAATCTGTGGTGATTGGAATATAGATATTTTGAAAGAGAGTACAACTACCAAGGATCTATTAGACTTACTGCAGAATTACAATTTTCAAGCTCACATTAAATGTCCCACTCGAATGAGCTCCTGCCTTGATCAATTTGCTAGTAATGTAAAAAATGCTCGCGCCAATATTCATGTTTTGGGACTTTCAGACCACGAAACAGCGCAATCACTAACTATTAATACAAACAAACAAAAAGCTTTTACGACTTGGTTTGAGACCAGACGCGACTATAGTGCTGATAACATGAGGAAGTTTTGCAAAGCGATATCTTCTCTCTCATTTGCAGAGGTTTTTGAATCGAATACATTGGCAGTTGCATTTAAAATTTTTTATGATATGTTTTGCTTATTGTACAATTTGTGTTTTCCTACAATTACAGTTAAAATGAATAATAAACCGGTAAATCTAAATTGGCTAACTAAGGGCATTAAGAAATCTAGTAGAACTAAACGTAAACTATATCTGACATACAGCAAAACTAACATAAACAAGAAAGAAAATAAAAAAATATTCAATACATATAACAAAATATTTAAAAGAACTATAAGTAAATCCCAAAGGATTGTTAATGCTAGACGTATAAAAAACAGTAATAACAAAGGCAAAGCTATATGGAATGCTATTTCATCATCAACCTCTAATAATTTAAAAACAAATGACGTAGAAACTTTAAAATTAAATAATATGACTTTTACTAATTCAATTGACATTTCTAATACATTTAATAATTACTTTATAAATTTGACTTCTGGCAATACAATTAATAAAAATGTAACTAAATCAATTGACCTAAACAGAAACACAAATACAATGTTCCTAACCCCTGTGGACTCCGGGGAAGTTTACAATCTAATCATGAGTTTAAATAACAGTAAAACAAGTGGATTTGACGATATTACCACCAAAGCACTGAAAAGTTGTGCCTTTTGGATTTGTCACCCTCTTGCTCACATCATAAATTTATCATTTTCGGAAGGAGTATTTCCTGAGCAGCTAAAAATGTCGATTTTTAAGCCTCTGTTTAAGGGGGGTGATAAATCCGATCCAAATAATTATCGCCCTATAACTATAGTCCCAGTTTTATCGAAAATCTTGGAGAAAGCAATGCTTGTTAGGTTAAATAGTTTTACCACAAAATTTAAGATCTTACGGGAGGAACAGTTTGGCTTCCGTAAAGGATGCTCAACTACGCTTGCATGTTTTAACCTAGTAAGATTTATAACAGAGAATATAAATGACGGTACTCCGATCATATCAATGTTTTTAGACATGACCAAGGCATTTGACTTCGTTAACCATTCAATTCTATTAGCCAAGCTAGAACATTATGGCATACGGGGTCTAACACATAAATGGCTAGATAGTTACCTAGAAAATAGAAAGCAATGTACGGAAATATCAAAAATTGTCGTCAATACTCAAAAGATACTCTCAAAACAGAAATTCAGGTCTGAGCCTTTGTTTAATAATAATGGTGTGCCCCAGGGAAGTATACTGGCAGCAGAGCTTTTCTTGTATTATATAAACGATCTTCCAGAAGCCACCCCCCATAAAAGTATACTCTTTGCAGATGACACTACAATAGTAATTAAATGTACCAATAACGAGCAGGCACAGCGAACGGTAAATAATACGTTATCAGACGTGATCCAGTGGATGGAATCTAATAATTTGAAGATTAACTTAGGTAAAACTAAAATAATTCAATTTAATTCGTATAATACTAATCCTCTGCAACTTGACATTAATTATAACAAGGAAGTAGTTGATAACGTTGACTATTATAAATTTTTAGGACTAACTCTTGATAATCATCTTAATTGGAAAATACATATTGATACACTGTGTAAGAAAATTGATCGCTTTGTATTTGCTCTTAAAAAAATTAGGCATACTGTGTCTATGGAGGCTGCATTGATGGCATATCATGGTCATGTGTCGTCTCTTTTAAGCTACGGCCTGATAATGTGGGGGAATTCAGTCGACATAGACAGAGTTTTTAAAATACAAAAGCGTTGTGTAAGGGTTATTAATAAAGCTTGGTTTTTGGATACCTGCAGACCTCTTTTCAAAGCATGCTGCATACTTCCGCTACCTTGTATGTACATTAAAAACGTTTGTATTTTCACTAAAGAACATCCAGATTATTTTATGAATCGTAGAGAAGTTTTTACACGCCAAAAAAGAATCAAGTTCACCAATTTGCTCTATCAACCTCCAGCCCGTAAAGATTTGTACAAGAGAAATGCTTATAATATGTGTATATCAATTTATAATAAAATACCCACTGATATGAAATTGTTAAACGGCAACAAATTTAAAAAAACGTTAACTGATTGGCTTCTGAAGAATTGTTTCTATAGTGTAAAGGAGTTCATGGATTTTTCAAATAGGTAACAATAAAGATTACATTAAGTCAATTTAACCTATACATTAAATTATAATTTTAACATTTGCACGTCTGCTTGCAGACTGAATACTGTGTTCCGGCAAATATTTAATTAAGATCTCTATTGTACCGTATTCTTGCAAATAAATGATTTGATTTGATTTTGATTTGATTTGATTTGATGATGGTTTGTCTGGAACATTTAAAATCTTACTAAGCTGTATCAAAATAAGGAAAGTTAATAAACTCACTATCAGAGTTTACTAGACAAAATTCAATTCAATTAGGTTATTCAAACATTTATAGGTATTTATTCTAATTAGGCATAATAAAATAATAATAATAATATGGCCCATTCGCCCTTCGAGGGTAGACAACAACAAAAACACACCAACAAACAACAACAATAAAAAAAAGGCTGATTATGTATGTGTGTATGTTATGTAGGCATAATAACACTTATTCAAAACACTTCACATTGTAAGTTACTTTAATCCTAATTTTAAAATTGAATGATAGACAATAGACATGATTTTATTTATAGAAAAAACAAAATAAATGTTATACAAAAGACAATTAACAAAGGAAATGCATAATTTACAAGATAGGTACAAAGTTGCGAATAAGGCTGGTTGCGAATACCGTTGGTCTTCCAATGGAACCAACGGAGACCTCACCCACCGACGCCACACGGCAACAATCTATTAAACAAACTAGAACAAACAAATACAAACTAGAACAAGCAAATATCAACTAGAACCACTAATTACAAGGTAAAATACAAACAAAACAAATAAATGACGGCGCTTTAACTTTTTTTTATTTTTAGTGGCAACAAACGTAGCGAACAGTGGCAGCTGATAATACGCTTTAAAAAAAACACTTCAATGAGCGATTTTCCAAACACGATTAAATAAAAGGAGTTTTCTTCAACTCGATAGATAGTGCGGACCAAACGTGCCAGACAGTATAATATTTTTGATATGTGGCAAATGAAATAAAATAGAAAACTTGACAATGACAGCACGTCTGGTCTGCGCAATGTCAGAGCCATCTATAATGAGTTTCTTTATTTTTATTTGCCTGTCAGAGTGCACCGGACAATCTTCAGAAGTCTGTCTACTTAACCCTATACTAGACATTGGCAAAATTGCGGCAATACCGCAGAAGCCACGAAGAAAATTGAAGTTGAAGTTGAAGTTGCCTGTCAGAGAATCTTCCATTTCGACTATCTTTATATTTTTAAGTTAATTAGATTTATTCCAATAATTTTGATTTAAAAACCAAACTACTGAACCGATTAAATGTATATGGGATCACCTCTGAATGATCACCTAGCAAACAAAAAAGAATCATAAAAATCAATTTAGTCGCATTTTTTGAAATTTAAACTCGTCATTTACTTAACTTTTCAAGTAAGGCTGTTACACTACAATCATACGACAGATCATTATCATCATAATCGCCAGCTTATTCAGCCTGTAGGCCATATAAGCGTCCTCTCTCTTGTAATATTCTTATTCTTATTAAACACCAATCTTATCCAGGTGCTTCCACAGAACTTTCTGTTGTCGTTCCCAGCAGATAATGGAATGGACGGGCCTAGCGCTTACAAGTCGTTCAAAATTAACAAGTCAACACAATCAAGCATACCTAGCTAAAAGTATGCATATTTCATTTGCCAGAAAATAGAGATAGCGAATCTAATAACTGCATGACAAAAAGAGAACACATTTACATGTATTAGAAGATTGTATTGTTGTATCGTATGGTTCGCATGTCGCATAGGCAGAGTATGACTGAAGCGAGTGGAGAGCCGGCGCTCAACATATAGTCTTCTAAATCCGTGCGCTTATTTCCCGTCCATTAATCTTATCATTGTCGCTGGTCGTCCCACCAACTTTGGACTGGTCTTCTCATACCACAGATATAATATATACAATATTTTGATACGTAGTCTAATTGTAATCTTGTGTTAGTCGATATTTTTTTTTGTTGTAATTTGACTCCTTGTTTATGCCATTTGCCTCCTTTCTTGGTTTACTTAATTTATTTTAATGTTATCTTAAACTTAATCTGCAATAATAATAAGATTTAAATATTGTATGTTCGATAAGAACAAAACTGTTGATACTTACTCTAATGTTACACCATCTTTGTGCACAGTTACACAATTTAAAAAAATCTTTTCCATTCTATCTATCTATGTATATAACAATGAATTGCTGTTCGTTTGTTTTGCTAAAATTCGAGTACGGCTGGGCCGATTAAACTGAGTTTGGCTTTGAAATGTTTGTCGTAGTCCAGGGAAGGTTTAAACGGTGAGTAAACGGCTGGGCCGATGTTGATAAAATTTGGCGTTCCTTCAGGGTCATCATGGCGAGGCCGAAGGCCGAGCTCTACGCGTAAGAAGTAGCGGGTATCAGCTAGTACGAGTACTAATCTAGTAGTATCACAGAAAACATATAATTATTATGTGGTACTAGCTTTTGCCCGCGGCTTTGCCCGCGTAGTAATGTTGAATACTGGAATTCGGTTAAATCGGGGCCCAACTCAATTGAATCACTAAAATACGTATATTATTGCATTTTTTCCAAGCCGCTTGCAAGTCTTTATGTTTTCTTGAGGATGACCAAATTTGGCATGTCGCGTTTGCAATACTTACTTCAAAACAAAGCCGTCTTGTTGAATTTTAAACAGACAGACAGATGGACATGACAAACTCATAAGAATTCCTCGTAGTACTACGGAACCCTAAAAATGTCTGCTAATGACGCTATAGTTGCCGGGGCCTTTGACCCGAAAGATTACAATATTTCTTTGTAGACAAAGTTTTTGATTTTTTTGTTGGAAGGTGCTAAAATAGCCAGGCTTTCAGGGGAGCTAACTCGCGAGCAAGCCACATAGAACTGACTATGCGAAAAACAGTCCTGCCTTAAATCAATACCAGCGTATTTTAAAGTTTGACCCTGAGCCTTATTGATGGTCATGGCAAAACAAACTTTTAGAGGAAATTGAAGCCTTTTGGAGTCATAAGGTAAGTCACTGGGAATCATGGGAATACGCGGCACAAACACTGTTTCGCCATGGGCACACCCAGTCAAAATGATGGCCTCAACCAGATTACGATGCAGCATTTTTACTTGTAACCTGGTTCCATTACACAATTTGGGTGGTCTTAAATTCCAAAGGAGCATGACGGGTGTACCTTTCTTCAGGATAAGCCTATGATATGGTAGCCCCGCTGGTCTTAATGAATTTAAAAACTCAACTGGATAGTTTACAGCATCATCATTATTGCATACCGTATCAACAGTCAATGAAATGAAATAAGCTTAAGCAGAAAAAGTATGATAACAAAGAACGTAAAAAGATTACCAAAATATCGCAAGAATTACGAAACTTCGATAAAATACAGTGCTGCACTGATCGCTTAGGTAGACTCGGTGTGGGTTGGAGTGGGGCGCGCTCGAGATACAGCGCGTCATACTCGGGTTTTAACGTATCTGAGCCGACGCGGGATGGACGTTTCGAAAGCGCTGTGCTTGGTGCGTGCACCGGATCAAGTACATGTGTTTAAAATATTTATCTTCTTACGCATAAACACTCGATTAGCTAATCTAAAAATATAACATTTTTTTTCAAATGAAAAACTGACCCGTGGCCTTCCAGTTTTGAAATTGTTTGAAAATTCTGAAACATGTTTATGTTTATTTTATCTTATCTCTTAAGTCAAAAAACTTAACAGCCTTAAATGAATGGTTTCGGCAAAATGGTATTTTAATGATACATTGAACCCCTTGCGAATTTTTCAAAATCGTTGCTGAGTGTGCGTTTCTCTGCATCAGCCCTTAACACTAATGGTATATCGGCCTACCCTGATTGGGCCATATTCACTACGCAGGCCCAGTGCAGGTTGGCGGATTCACATACACTATCGTATTTCTTCTCCTGAAATATGAAGGTTTCCTCATGATGTTTTCCTTCACCGAAAAGCCAGTGGTATTATCCATGCGTAAGTTTCAAAGAACTAACTGGAACGAGCTCGCCCGGGTTCGAACCCGCGACCCCAAGAATGTGAGTCGAGCTTGATCTCACTGAAGCTACCACAGCTTGAGCTGAGTGTAAGTTTACACCACTCAAAAATTTAGTTTAGGCATTTAAAAGTAAGTTAATTTAATATTAAAAATTAATTTAACCAGCTTAGGCTTAGGCAATAAACAGCTTAGGCTGTACAGTATCTATAATAATTATGTCCGTCAAACAGTCGTCTGCGTGGACCTACAAAAAAATAGCCTATGTCCGTTTCCGAACCTTATGCTATAACTACCTATCCAAAAATGCAGCTCCATCTGTTCAGCCGACCAATAAATACGCTCATCCCCGTCCCCATTCCCAGCCTCATCCCTATAAGCGCCCCCTTCCCCATCCCCATCCCGATACCAAATGTCATTTTAATATGAACACGCCCATCCCCGTCCACATCTCCGTTCCCTCTCTCATCCCCATCCCGAACCCCATCCCATCCCCACCCCCATCCCGATTTCAACTTTCATCTTAATATGGACACGGCCATCCCCGTTCCCAGCCTCATCCACATCCGCATCCCATCCCCACCTGTCCCCACCAAATCCCCACCCATCCCCACCCTATCCCCATCCCATCCCCATCCCCACCCCATCCCCATCCCCATCCCGATACCAATTGTAATCTTAATATTAACATGCCGATCTCCGTCCCGTCTCCGTTCCCAGTATCATCCCCACCCCCACCCCCATCCCCACATCTATCCCCATCCCTATACCAAATTTCATTTTAATATGTACAGTCGTTACAAAGTTAAGGAGAAACAAACGTACTATCACTAAAACTTAGTTTTTTTTTTATACTAACGGGAGCTGATTTTAAAAAAACTGTGACACCCGTATCTTCTTATTTTTATAGTAAAATACGTATACCAAGTTTTGTATCAATCGAACCAGAGAATAAAAAGTTTCATACAAACTTTAACACCCCATTTAACCCCCTTCGGGGTTGATTTACGAAAAATCCTTTCTTAGTGGGCGTTTACACCTCTCCAAAAACATACCCTCCAAATTTCAAGTCTCTACGTTTAGCGGTTTGGGATGTACGTTGTCTATATGTCAGTCAGTCAGTCAGTCAGGACATAGCCTTTTATAGTTATAGATTTAACGATAGAGACAAAAATAATAAAAAAAAGCCTTTTAAGAAGGCCCTAAATCGCGTTTTTTTTCATTCCATTAATATTTTACCAGCCAAAAAAATATCCTTGCATTGTAGGTGCAGAAAATAAAATTTCCTTTATAAAATTTCTAAGTAACAATGGTAACAATAGTAAAATGTCGCATCTACACATTGACATTGTATTATTCTTATCCATCAGGTCGCGGGGCGTCGCCCGCCCCCGCCCGCTTGTGGCGCACGACCGCTGTTCGTCCTGCCTATGTCGTATCTAATAGTACGTAGTTTTATCTCAATTAATTTACTTTGGCCGACATTTCACAAACGAAAGCAAGATAAGAAACACAATACAGCGACTCCTAAACTCAGAATGCTGACATAGCTCTGAAGGCCGCTTACCTAATATACCTATTACCTTACCTAATATACCTATCACCTTACCTAATATACATATTACCTTACCCAATATACCTATTACCTTATCTAATATACCTATTACTTTACTTAATATACCTATTACCTTACCTAATATTCCTTACCTAATATACCTTACCTAATGTATCTTGCCTAATATACCTTACCTAATATACCTTTTACCTTAACTCATATACCTATTACCTTACCTAATATACCTTTTACCTTACCTAATATACCTATTACCTTACCTAATATACCTATTACCTTACCGAATATACCTTACCTAATATGCCTATTACCTTACCTAATATACCTATTACCTTACCGAATATACCTATTACCTTACCTAATATACCTTTTACCTTACCTAATATGCCTATTACCTTACCTAATATGCCTATTACCTTACCTAATATACCTATTACCTTACCGAATATACCTATTACCTTACCTAATATACCTTTTACCTTACCTAATATACCTACTATACCTCTCTTCAATACTGTGTTATTAGTCGTGCACTGTTTTTGTTCTTTTTCACTTGGTTTTCTTCGATGCCACTATACGAGAAAACCTATAATTAGCTTTGTTTGTTTTTAATTAGTTAATCTATAAGTTTTCCAATAAAAGAATTTCTGTTAGTGGCAGTCGTGACGCATACCACCAGGCGAACGTCTTGCTCGTCTCGTCACTTGAATGTATTAAAAAAACCCTAATGTGGTACTGGGCCAGCCATGTCGGAGGATTGTTTGGCCAACATCACAACACAGTAGTTTCCACAGAAAGGTATACGACCACGGCCCTGTTTTATAAAGCTACAAGTCTTGTACTTGTAGTGAAAAACTGTTACCTGTAACTGGTAACTTGTAGTTACTGGTAACTCGTAGTTGCTGGTAACTCGTAGTTGCTGGTAACTCGTAGTTGCTGGTAACTCGTAGTTGCTGGTAACTCGTAGTTGCTGGTAACTCGTAGTTGCTGGTAACTCGTAGTTGCTGGTAACTCGTAGTTGCTGGTAACTCGTAGTTGCTGGTAACTCGTAGTTGCTGGTAACTCGTAGTTGCTGGTAACTCGCAGTTGCTGGTAACTCGCAGTTGCTGGTAACTTGCAGTTGCTGGTAACTTGCAGTTGCTGGTAACTTGCAGTTGCTGGTAACTTGCAGTTGCTGGTAACTTGCAGTTGCTGGTAACTTGCAGTTGCTGGTAACTTGCAGTTGCTGGTAACTTGCAGTCAAGTTGCTGGTAACTTGCAGTTGCTGGTAACTTGCAGTTGCTGGTAACTTGCAGTTGCTGGTAACTTGCAGTTGCTGGTAACTTGCAGTTTCTGGTAACTTGCAGTTGCTGGTAACTTGCAGTTGCTGGTAACTTGCAGTTGCTGGTAACTTGCAGTTGCTGGTAACTTGCAGTTGCTGGTAACTTGCAGTTGCTGGTAACTTGCAGTTGCTGGTAACTTGCAGTTGCTGGTAACTTGCAGTTGCTGGTAACTTGCAGTTGCTGGTAACTTGCAGTTGCTGGTAACTTGCAGTTGCTGGTAACTTGCAGTTGCTGGTAACTTGCAGTTGCTGGTAACTTGCAGTTGCTGGTAACTTGCAGTTGCTGGTAACTTGCAGTTGCTGGTAACTTGCAGTTGCTGGTAACTTGCAGTTGCTGGTAACTTGCAGTTGCTGGTAACTTGCAGTTGCTGGTAACTTGCAGTTGCTGGTAACTTGCAGTTGCTGGTAACTTGCAGTTACTGGTAACTTGCAGTTACTGGTACAAGAAGCTATTATAGGTCGCGTCATGTAAAAAGAACGCTGGCGGTTAAGCTGCGCAGAAGGTGATTTATCGTGGTACCTAGCAATAACCAATATACGAAGCTGCGAGCAAAAGGCTAATTAATAATTATTTAAAACATAGGCCTAGTACTTTGTACGCAAGTGTACACATGCGAAAACACACCCTCTCTACTTTCTTCTAGCGTTCTTTTTACATGACGCGACCTATACAATTGTAAGCTTGTACTTGTAGCTTTATAAAACAGGGCCCAGGGCGTTCTGTAACTTTTTCTAAAAAGTTTGGCTAGGTTATGTGCTTGCTTTATCATTTACAATAAGTAAATACCTAATTGGATTTTGTCGGTCAACTATAGTTGTCGACTTCAAACTGTGACCGCGCGACCCAGTTCTCTCCCAGTTGTGTTCCCAGTAGACTCAGGTAACATCAGGTTACAAGGAAAACTATAGTTGTCGACTTCCAACTCACGACTTAGGTTAGTCCCAGAAGAGTCGTAAATCTTCGCTTCGCTTGGTCAATATTTGGCATTCTCTAATTATTTTTAAATTTTCGACGAAATTTGGAGGGGACGGGAATCGAGCGGGACATTAGGTACCTACATATTTATTACTTCAATCAACTCTTATTGTACTACTATTTTGAACAATATAAATAATTTAACAAAAGACAAAGTAATTAATTTATCACTTTACACAACTTTGTCATTAAGAATAATGTCTAGCCATTATGTATAATCAATCACTCATTAATGACTTTCCCTATTTGGTAGTTCAATGGAAGTGGAGGCAAACCGTTTAGGTGTTGACATCAACCATGAAACGGTGCGTCATTTTCAATTTAGGGGGATTTTTATGCCACTGAGTGACGAGACAAGCGAGACATTTGCCTGGTGGTAACCATTACACCTGCCCATAACAGTAGCAGTGCCAGAATTGTGAACTTGTGAACACAATCCTGCGCCGTACTGCAATGCGCTCGTCACCCTGAGATATTTGATGTCAGAGCTCTTCATTCCCAGTAATTTATTTGGTAACATGTCCCTTCAAACACACTACTGCTTAGCGGTTGAATAACTGGCAGAGGTGTGGTACTTCCCCAGGCGGACTGTGCAATAGTGTGCTACCACTACAAAGGGTAGCTATAGTTTCATAATTTTCCTATATTTTTTTCTTTGTTCCAATTCCAAGAATGTCGCCAATCTTTTTAGTAATAAGATATAATAAATTTGTATCAAACAACACAATAATGTGTATATTTAAACAAGACTCTATGCGTTACTACTGTGACACCTAAAATCTCTAGATTTACTCGAGAGTCCTCTGCAAACACGGGTCGGTTACTGCACCGCACGGCACGCATGACGAGGGCAAAGATAGGCGTAATTCACGATAGGTAACATAAAGAAACAATTGTAATTTAAAATCATTGCATTGCTTACTCATTTTATAATTGCTAACTCAGTGGAATGTATGGATTTTTATACCACTGAGTTTTCTGTGAAGAATAATGTAGGAAACCTGCATACTTCGTCTGGAACACTTACTGTGTTCGTATTGGCTGAGTGGCCAGGCCCATATAGTGCCAGAGTTATGGTGCCGCGAGGCACCTGAAGGCCTCTAACAAGGTTGGGATCAGACCGGGATAGTAAAATAATTAAATATTATTTTTGGGGCTATAAATATTACCTCTGGTCCAGAGACAATAAGTAACAACCTTATTTCAAACTAGACGTGGCCCTGCGACTCCGTCCGCGTATGGTAGAAAATATTATTTTCACACCACCTGCTCGACAATGTCCAATTACATATCATGCAACCTCAACGTAAAGTAAAGCATTATCTCTTAAGGGATATAAAGTTGTATGAAACTCCCTAAGGAATAAAGTGATTTGAATTTGCCACGTTAAACTCGTGTGAAAACTCGTGGAAAACTCTAAGTAAAAAAATGCCCATATGGCATTGTAAAGAGCTTTGTTCGGAAAATCGAACTGGCCATAATTAGCAGGACTCAAAAAAAAGGTGCGTTTACAAAGAATGTGAAACAAAAGACGGTGATTGGTCCTGTGATTGTCGGTGAATTTTAATTTATGGAACCCTGGCTTTTTCTTGTTTCGCAGAAGGTGTGAAAAGTAGAGTATGCTCCTCTGGAATAAAGCCTGTCTTGGGCAGCTTGAACCCTCGCTTCACTTAGGACTCTATATTAACTCCCTTGCTACGCTCGGGAGTTAACTCTAGCCTCCCTCGTTACGCTCAGGGTTCAATATGCCTCCCCATTTTCACGCCTTTAGATAAACCCTGACAAAAAAAAATTATTGCTTTTTGTTTTAAAAAGTGAATTCAAACCAAACTTCATCACTATAATTCCAAAAACAAAGAATTTTTCATACAACATTTTATCCCTCATTGTACCTTCTTAAGAGTAGACAAGTTGGTCACTTATGTAATTTTGTAGGTCCAAGACTAAGTATTATATCGATTAATCTCTTCATTATCTACTGATAATGTATAATTTTAAGATATCGCCTAAGTGAGACGTAATGTTTCTTGTGATATTTAAATAAAGATCTTTGAACCTATCTAGGATTGTAAATTATTACGAAAGAAAAAACTTAATAAACATGAAAGTTATGAGCCAGGAAACGTCTTGTATTTTAGGTAAATTTTAACGCCACATTGGACGTAAATAAATAACATAAGGAATACGAAAACTCTAATATAATTTATCAAGCGGCATAGTTTAGTCCATAAACATTTCAAATAACTTAAGTTAGAATAAATTAACTCCAGAGTTTATACGACCACATTACTGCTGCCAAAGGTCGACAAAATAAATTTGCGCGCTCATTTATCTTTCTTTCTCCCTTTCCCACAGTTTGTTTGATGAAGAGAGCATGCTTTTTAGCCGCACCCACCGATGAGTTCGAGCCGTCAACATGTCGATCCTTAAGTCACCCCTGTCAAAAAATATTGAAAACAGTATTTATTTTAATTTTAAATGAACTATCTAAATACATATTTTCACGATTAAAAGTTCAAAAACAAAGTACTTTCTTATAAAGCATTTACCCTTTTTTACCCCCTTAGGGGTTGAAAAATATTCGAAAAATCTTTAGTAGACCTCTATGCATCGAGAAAAATACACCCTCCAAATTTCAAATCTGTAGTACTACCAGCAGTTTAGGTACTGTGTTTATATTTAACAACAACTACAAAACGTATAGTTGTAAAAATAGTTATTTATGATACTAGTGCCGTAAGTTGGTTTTTACTATGAACTCGTGACTATGGTAAACACGAGTCGAGGGCTTACGGCACTAGTATCATAAATAACTATTTTTACAACTATACGTTTTGTAGTTGTTGTTAAATATAAACACAGTACCTAAACTGCTGGTGAAATGGCGCGAATTAACAAATAGCGCTACGTGCGCGTGGTGAAAATTAGAATAATAAAGTAATTAGTGGTGAGAATTATTTCTTTCGTCACATTTTCTGTTTAGTATTAAAGTAAGACATACGTATTGACCAAAAGCGCTTCCAAGGAGGTTCGATCATTCAGCTAATTAATTCTCGTAATGTGAAACTCTTTGGTGTGTAGTTCTTAAATTATTATAAAGGAAATTAAAAAAATAACGTAAAGTTTACGCACGGAACTATACAAGGAAGTGTGCAGTTAAATAGGTACTTAGCTGAGAGTACCTATTTTACCGCACACTCCGTTGTATGGTGCGTAATGTTCAACTTTCGAACGATGTATACAGGCTTCGTAAATGCATTTTTCGAGCAAATGTGTTGTAAAAACTATTGCTTTTTTTTGCCTTCGTTTGCTATTGGTGCCTTCAATATGCCTTTGTTTTTGAAGTTATAGTAATGAAAATTAGTTTTAGGACATATCAATAAAAATATATGATGTCTTCAATATTTTTTGATAGGCATAACCTATGGGGGTAAAATGGGGGATGAAACGTTATGAAAAATTTTTGTTTCTTAATTTATGATGATGAAAATTGGTTTTTGGATAGTTAATTTAAAGTAAGTTTGTATTTAAAGTAAGTATTTGTTTTCAATATTATAATATTGTTACTTCAATGGGTGAAATGGTGGTTGTATGGAAAGATCTTTGTTTTAAAGTTATTATGGTCCTATTGCTATTAGAATAGACTTTTTAAAACAATAATATTTTGTGCTAGGGTTGTTCAAAAGTTATAAATGAAAAAATAGGTGTAGGTAATCAACCCAGTGGTATATAAGATAATTAGGAGCGGGGTGAATTTCTTCCGTACGCGGACGGAGTCGCGGTCGGTCTCTACTCAGAAATAATATAGCGCTTGGCGATGATTTTAGTATGTAAGTTTGTAAAAAAAGGTGGGATGCCAAGGAATTTCAGGGGGGTTTGAACACAACCCCTTTTCTTATATTTGAAGGTAGTTAATTGTATAGTCGCGTTATATTTTTATTACACATTACCACGCGAAAATAAACATGTACTACAATGAATGAAATTATTGAATATATTTACTGAATTATAATAATATTACATTATGTTAATTACCTACATTATTGCACACCTCTTAAAGAGGTAGTCTGTATGGCACTGTATTATTGTATAAGAAGACCTGTCCTACCTACATTTAGCAATAAATATTCTTGATTCCTGATTCTTGATTCTTGAAAATATTACAATGTAACGACATTCCACGTTCCCGCCAAAACTCCGTCTCTCGCTGGTTTTCTAGTTCAAGTTCACCACATCATCATCATCATCAGCCCGGAGACATCTACTGCTGATCGAAGGCCTCCCCCTTAGACCGCCACACTGTACGACAACCTGCCATTTGCATCCACCGGTTGCCCGCGACTTTTACAATGTCGTCGGTCCACCTCACAGAAAAGCGAAAGCCCTACTTCTTAGGTAGAACGGCTGTCAAAACAATGTTATAAAGCAATTGTATGGAAAACCGCTGTCGCCAGTTTCACACAAAATTGCATAGAAACTACGACGAAAAAATGCCAATCAATGGTCGCGCATTGTAAATGCAATGTGGTTTGGTTTCCTACGCGTCTAGTTAAATTGTCTTTTTTGAGTATTTTCAGTTTAAAACATGTATATTGGAAGAATTGTCATTAAGTCTATAGTATTAGTAGTAGTATTGTAAATAGACTTAATGCCGGCTAGCGGGGCCCGTCACATTTCCGTTCTATTCACTTCTCTCTTCAGTGGTCCACCTAGTGGGAGGCCTTCCTACGCTGCGTCTTCCGGTTCGCGGTCGCGACTCAAGAACCTTCAGTTCACCACATATTCCACATTTCCATATTTTTTTAATACTCCTGTTCCTTGTCACCCTCTATAATGTATATTTACTATAGCGTCTTTTAACTAAAGCTACCGTGGTAACCTGGACCTGGGTATGTCCTTAAACTGCAACCAGACCCACCGGAGGACGGGCAGCAGCGTCCTTTTGGTTAACGGTGGTGAGCACTCTGCGATCCCCAAGCCGCCTGCCAAGCGTGGGGATTATGGCAACACCCTATTGCCTATTGGCAATAGGGTGTTGCCATAATATAATATTAATTAATATAATTATTATTAATATAATATAATATTGGCTATTGGGAGGCCTTCGTCCAGCAGTGGACGTCTTATGACTGACGACGACCGTGGTAACCCCTTGGGAGTATAGGGCTTCATATGGGCAGGCGGGGGCTCAAAACTTCAGCATTTCTTTTCCGGGCGCATTCATGTTTCGGTACGATGTTTCCCTTCACCGAAAATAAAAGCAAATGGTTTGAAAATGATCATAAACAGTGCATATCGTTACCAGAATAAACCAACAGAATAAAAAATAAAAAAGTTAAAAAAAAAAAGTTTATTCATAACAAAAATGTATGCAATAAGTATTTACGTATTTTACAAAAACAAACAAAATAATGTCAAAGCTTAAAGCCTTGCAGGTAAAATTATATAATATTGGAGCTCTGTGCTTAAAGCTACTAACAATCTCCTAACAATCGAGATTCTTGCGAATTCGAAACAGTTTTCTAAACAATGAGTTTTATTGTTTGCTGTTCATCTTCTTATCGGAAGGAAGCAGCATGGACACCCCGATCCCACCTGAAACAATAAACCACGGTTTGAGGGTTTGGCGGAAAAACGGAAAAATCATGTCGTTGCATTCTATTATTTTCTTAACCTTGTGTTTTTTCGCGAATTAAGGATTAAAAATGGTGGTGTTTTATTCATTGAGTGTTGAATTACATGCACGAGTGTGGGCAAGTGATATAATGTGGTGAAACATGTCTTTTCGTGTTGTTTTCAAAACTCCGTAGAAGCTCATAGTAAAGTCGCCACAACTTTACTAGGGCATGACTTGGTCTCGACTATGACTGGTTTCGTGTGACTGACTGTGATTTAATGACATATTTGACTTGATTTTAATAAAAGATACCTGAAAATTCATAAACTTGACACTGGCAGAATGCCCAACGTGCGATGCCAAAGAAAAAAAACACGGTTTACGTTTAAATCATAATTATGCCATAGTTTTCAACCGACTTCAAAAAAGGAGGTTCTCAATTCGACTGAATGTTTTTTTTGTATGTATGTTACACGATTACTCCGCCAATTATGAACTGATTTTGATGATTCTTTTTTTGTTTGGTAGGTAATACTTCAGAGGTGGTGTCCCATTTTTATCGAAATCGGTTTAGTAGTTTGGTTTTTAAATCAAAATTACTAGAAAATTTGAAGATGTCATCCAGGTATTGGAGGTTGAAGTCGGTTGTATTTTTTTTAAAGCATATTATTTATGCGGACAAGACGCCTGTAAGAACCATGCCTGCCCCATAACATTAGCAGTACCAGAATTGGAAACCTGCCTGGAAACCTGGAAAAACCTGGAAACTAAGCGAAAAAATCCTGCGCTCGTCACCCTGAGATATTAAATGTCTTTTTCTAGAAATTTCTTCATGCCTAGTAATTTATCTGATAACATTGCCCTTCAAATCGAAGCATAGTAGTGCTTGCATCACTACTATGCTTGGCGGTTGAATAACTGGCAAAGGTGTGGTATTTCCCCAGCCGAACTCTGCAATAGAGTCCTCATAATCATCATCATCATCGTAATTACGCGGCGAAGTCCACTGCTGAACAAACGCCTCCCGTTAAAAATTGTTTTCACCTTACACACAACCTCTGAACTGAACATTTTATATATCGCCAGTCTACTGAAAATGCATTAATACTCATTTTATGTCAGTGCGCCAACCTCATTTTTAGAATAATCGCACTGGCCAGCACGAAGGCTGAATAAAAAAAATGGTATTATACTTAATTATATTATTTTGCTTGCATCTAGCTAACAATAGCATTTTCCTCGCTGTAGTGAGGTGAAAAGTTGTGTGTTTTGCTCGGCAGCAAAGTTATTCTGCGTCTCGTATACTGTGAATCCCTCGCTACGCTCAGTATTCTATATTTGAAATACTAGAATCCTTCGCTTGCTCAGGTTTCAATACAAGTACTCGCGCCAAAAAACAACTTTGCAGTCTTCCCTAACAAATAACAGCTAATTCCCGTGATACACGACACTGTTGCAGCTGTAGGCGTTTAGACGCGTTTTCTACAACGTGTAACAAAAAGGTTCAACAATACGAAAGGGTATGTATATAAGTAAAGTAAGTTCGTATAGGCTGAGTGGCCAGCCCTAGTGTCAGAGTTAATGTGCCGCCCGAAGGCTTCTGACATGGCTGACGGTTGCTGTTATAGAAACTATATAGAACAAACAACCGAGACTAACAATTTAACTTGTCCTCCGACCCACGGTAGCGCTCAGAAATAAATGCCACTCATGGTCACCCATCCGAAGACTGACCGGACCGTCCATTGCTTAACATCGGTGATCGTATAAAATCACCACGAGTGCTAGTTTTGCGAAATTGCGAAAAAAAAAACCGCTGTTCCGTACAAAAAGTTTCTTGATCTTGGACAAAATGTATGGAACAGCTAATTTTTTTTCCGCTATTTTAGTGTTGGCCCCATAGTAAAAGTTGTTCGTAATGATGAGTACATACATACCCTTCAGTATTATTGAACCTTTTTGTTACACTTTGTATAGTAGTAGTCGGTAGTGGATCTGCCGTGCCCTGAGCCATTAGCTGGAGGTACTCACTGAAGACGACCACGGCCCACACGTAGAAGGTGAGCGCGCAGTCGGTGGTGATGACAGCGCCCACCAGGTTCACCCCGGCCAGCGAGCACATGCGCGCCACCATCATGCCCAGGCTCGTCACCATGCCCCTGCAACAGAAAAGAACACTACGTCATCTTCCTGCCCTCATCGCACTGAAGCGCTGAGGCACTACAATCACAGTTGATCACAGTCACAGTCAAGTCCAAGTTATGTTGTCCCCGAAAATAGAAATGTAATGGACAACCGTGATATTTTAAAAGATAACTTTGTCAGAGTTTTGAAAACCATACAAAAAAAACAGTTTCACCACATTATATCACTTGCCCTTACTTGTGCATTGACAACACTAACCCTTAATGAAAAGACAAACATTTTTTTATGATTATTCGTGAGCGAAAGTAACTCGTAATGCAGCGACAATCGACATTGTTTTTTTCGCGCTCCGCCAAAAAATCATGCGGCGTCGTCGTCACTAAATAATTCATTTTTTCTGCTTCCCGCCGAAGACGATTAAAACGATATGTCAAGTGGATACGGCACTAAATAAAATACATCGATCTTTTATGGACCTCTATAATCATAAATAGCCATTGAATCTAGGATCAAGTATCTAGTAGATACTTGATCCTAGCATTGAATAGAATAAGTGGCGCCATCTAGTCGGCATCAGAGAAGGCTTGACGATTTATTATACTGCTGGTACAATTTGCTGTGTTGTATTGTAACTTTTCATGAAAGCTAATTAACGCCGGAAAACTTCACAAGATGGCGTATAAAGTAGGAATTTGCGTTACATTATTTAATCTTATTACATCAATATTTACTCAAATAATAAAGCATCAACCCCGACAGGACGTTCACCAACTCGATAGGTCTACAATTTAATATAAATGCAGGGTCAAATCTGGAAAAGATTGGCACAGAACCGGGATGAATGGCGCATAAAGAAGGCCTTTGTTCATCAATGGGCGAACTGGCTGAAAATTATGATTATTATCTACCCCGCACTCTCATTCAGTGACACTGTAAGCAAGCAAGGCATACCTAGTCGCTTTTTACAAATTCACTCATTCATTCATTCATTTCTACATAATTATCAAGTAAATCAGGGACGCCCAAAACCGAAAAACATAACAATGTCTATCCACAGGCAAAACTTTTCGCAGAGTGCGCCAGCAGCGGTCCGGATGTTGCAAAATCAAGTTTTCTTGTTAATCGTTGATTATATCTAACTGCTCTTGATGATGGCGTTGTCGATAATCTAGTCCAAGGAAAAGTACTGGGTACTGTGCCTTGTTCTAAGAATCTATGCAGCTGTTGACGGCCTGAAAATAGAATTGTAGGTTAGATTAGTTATTTACATTTTATGTTGGATAGAGCTTTGATTAACAGGGCAAAGGATTGCTGTACATTCCAGTATAATGCAGATTCTCCTTGGTAATCCGAATCTTTAAAATGTTCGCAGCAAAAACAAAACAAACACCAACAAAATGTATGAGATTGACAGTTGAGTATGGCCGCATCCACGATGCGCCACCTAGCGGAAAAAATCGCAGTGTGGATCTCCATTGGTCTACGAGACAACAATGTTATCTGGATTACAATGTTACCTATAAGCCGTGGGATAGAGATCCACGCAGTAGGCCGCCAAGCTGGGCACGCCGATGGTGGAGGTCTGGAAGAGCACAAAGAAGGCGAGGCTGGCGGCTGGGTCGTACAGGTCCACCAGCATGCCGCTCACGCCGGAGATGAGAAGCCACGAGATAAGCACCAGGCGCCTGCGGGACGCCACCTGTGGACCAAAATGTTTTTTATTTTTTAAAAAAACAACTGACTTCAATTTCGACTAGGTACCTGGATGCCATCTTCATATTTTCCAGTTATTATTCCAGTAATTTTGATTTATAAATCAAACTACTGAACTGATTTCGATAAAATGTATAAGGAACCACCTCTGACGTATCACCTACCAAACAAAAAAAATATTTTCAAAAGCCAATTTCAATCAATTTCAAAGTCCACAATTGACGGATAAATCGGTGAATTTACATTAAAAAAAACATACATTCAGTCGAACATAGAATCTTCCTCTTTTTTTGAAGTCGGTTAATAAAATGATGGTTGTGGAGCTTGAATCGGCGAAGAAAGAAAATAAACTAGAGCATATTCTTCTACTGGCTGAAATTTCGAAACTGAAAGTTGGTTAAAATTATCAATAGTAGCAATTTAGTAAATCTGTTGTCAAGCTCCTAACGGTGTGCCCAGGTCCCACCATTTGGACGTTTAACCCGGTCTATTTTTGGCCTACAGAACGCCACAAGGCACGATCTTCTGCTTAACGCATCCTCTTTGGTCCACGCTCCTTCCACAAGTCGTCACTTCACCTGGCTGCAGGGCGCTCCACTCTATGTTAACTGATACGCGGGTTCTACTCAAAAACTCATCTAACCGCAATTTCCTTTTTCTGTGACCCCAATATTAGCAGCTCTTCTACTGATATGGCCAGCCCATTGCGTTTTCAGATTGCTGATTCTTTAATTTCTTTGTGTCCAGGTTCCTTATCAGTCCATATTTGTTAACCGTAAACCACAGCACACAGAAATCAATTTGTAAATAATTCAAATTCGATGAGGGCTGACCTTTGAGACGATGAGGGTCACCATGCAGAAGAACAGCCCATACAGGATGCCGGAGAATATGGTGTAGGATGATATAGTGTCGTCGCACACGTACTGAAAGTTGTAATAGTAAGAAATTACACTAGCGATACTTGATATGGGTAGCATAGCACTGCATTGAGCTACAACAACAGCTTTGTGCTTGCTTTTATAGCTCAATGGTAATGTCAGTGAGCCCAGTGAAATATCTAAATAAGCTGATACACGTGACATAATACATTTTTCATCACACTTGCTCGTAAAGTGGATCTTATTGCATCGGTTTTAGGCTCATAATCCAAGCTATTACGCACGTGTGCTTTTTACTTTACATTACGGCTCTTGTGCTATAATAGGTATAACCCGGTAAAGTCAAGTTTGTACGTGACTGCAATTAGACGTATGTATACGAAGCACTCTTAATATAGCCGGGTATTACTTACAGTTTTTTTGTAATACCAACAAAGAGTTCTTATGCCGCTGAAGTAAATGTCAACCTGCGCACGCAGTGCTGGTTTGGGCGCCATTTTCCGCAATTGATTGTTGACGTTTTCTCTGTGTGGTTGTTTATTATCAAAAAAAGATTGTTTTTTCCTCGCAAGTGTAATGAAAATAGTCGTATGAAACTCTTGTGCTATGTTTCAATACACTCTTGGCTTCCTTATCGCGCTCGCCTGCGGCTCGCGCGGATAATACCGCCTCTAGTGTAATGACCAACATAGCACACTTGTATCATAATGTACTAATATCCCACAGAAAAGAACTAGCCTAATTGCAGGATCGAAAGTGAATAATAGGGAATATGCATACGTTTTTTTTATACTCACAAAAAGCTGACTGGCAACAAAACAAATCAGCGAAAGTAAAATTTTAACGTGTGCACAAATAACATTTTAGTTTAATTTTAAACAGGGAGGGCACTAGGTTTATGACGTCAAAGAACACGATTCCAAACAAATTCTATACTAGCGCGTGTTTTGTTAGAAAGGGACAGATGACTCAAATACTTTGAACACTTATATTTCAGAACTTTACCAGCCGATTTCAATTATTTTTTCGACGTAAGCTAGATCTGTTCAGTTAAACTATCCACTTATTCTAGTATTTTTAATAATTGAAACACATGTATATTCTCTATTGGATCCAATTATTGTCTTCTGTGGGCTAACTGATAACATTTCCTTCCGTAACAATAATAAAGTTACAAAATTTAACCTACATTAGTATTTTCGGAGAACCCGTGAGTCATGACGGTGCTGTTGTCTCCAAAGACCCTGGTGCAGAAGGTCTTCTCAGTGTTCCACCCCTCGGAGAACGAGTTGAAGAATTTATTTACAATCGTAGGGTACCACATCACGAACGCGTTGTTTCTGAAATCATCCAACTTAATAGTTACTAATGCAATGCAAAATACAATGATTATAATTATTCGAGGTAGTTTGTGTCTGTTTACAAATGTTACAGCCAGTACTAGTATAGTATTATATTATCTTTGCAGCCAGTAATCAGCCTTCTTAATTCGCTGCTGAACTTTTATGCCTAATCTAGAACCACTCACCCACCACACTGACCCAGTTGCGGCTTAGTGGATGACATTATGTCATGGAATTTCTTCTTCGGACATATGCAGGTTCTTAATGGTGTTTTCCTTCACCGAAAAGCCAATGGAATGAAAATCCGATAAATTTTACTACATATATTTCATGACTGCCAAAAAAAAATTGTAGCTTGTTAAATGGTGTGGACCAAGATGATTAAAAATCACCTAGCCGGGATTAAGTACTGGCTCTGGAGTGAGCCTGCCAGAACACAATGTGAGGTGCTCGGCGGCTTATATTTAACGTGAGGGTGGAAGCTAGCCAGGATAAATAATAGACAATAGTTTATTTGCAACAAAAACATAGGTACCACCAGCGACGATATTCCATTATCATCGTCGCTGGGTAGCACACAAACAAAAGAAATTAAGAAAATAATAAATTGTACTCTAATCGTCTTTAACCACAAAACGGCCCTAGATCAGCATGATGCCGGGTGGTTATAACCAGCGCTGGTCTTCCGTTTGGGGCCGGCAAGTGACGTGACGCACGAGTTACATACACAGTATAGTACTACAAAATCCACCAACACCATACTTCAGTTTCCTTACAATGTTTTCCGTCACCCACGGATGTATAACGAGCAGACTCCTCCAAGCCTTCACCAGCAAATCAAGCTCTTCGCTGGAGTTTGATCCCGCCACATCACGGTCGTGGCGTCCAATCCAAATGCGCTAACCACAAGAAAAAAGCCTCGTGGTACAAATTTCATATACCTCCTGTAATGCAATGTCAACAGCTGAAATGTCAACTCACGTGGCACAGCAGATAGCCATCAGATAGAAGAGCTGCAGCGTCCTCCACAGCAGTGGCGGCTTGAATATGGGGACAGTCTGCTTCACCACCGACTCCCAGAAGGAGATCTTCTGGTCTGCTGCGACATCGTCTGTCGTTAGCAGGTGCTCGACCTGGGAAAATTGTGATTTCTTTTATGCTGCAGAGTAACGAGACAAGCGAGGCGTTCGCCTGGTGGCATAGCGACTGCCCCATAACAGTAGCAGTGCCAGAATTGTGAACTTGCGGACAAAATTCTGCGCCGCACTGCACTGGGATATTATAATGTCAAATCTCTTTATTTCCATTAATTTCTCTAATTAACATTGCCCTTCAAACCGAAACGCAGCAATGCTTGCACACTACTGCTTGGCGGCTGAAACTGGCAAAGAAGTTATACTTCCCCAGGAGAACTCTGAAATAGAGAATTCCCTACAAAATATGTATACAAATGATGTATTGTAATACCTTGTGAAGGTAGAAGATAACACCTGTCCATGACCATTGCAGCAATACCCAGAGCAATAAAAGAAAATCCTGGCATTACTACAATAGCCATTACTTAGAAACGTTATGTTCCTCACTTTTCTTCTATCAACAGGCAGAAAACGTCCACTGTTGGATGAAAGCCTCCCACTTAATAAGGGGGTTGGCCATAATCCCAACGCTTGGCAGACGGCTTGGGGATCGCAGAAAACTCACCACCTTTAACCTAGAGGACCGCTTCCCGTCCTATGGTGGTTCTGGATGCAGTTTTAGCACATACCCAGGTACCGAGCTACGAGTTTTCTTTACTGACCTGATATTCACCCTTCTGTCCGCCGTTCCATTCATGTATACTCCTCAAGACTTCCAGGGCCTTCTTGTTGTCACCTCTGCTGGCCAGAAACTTGGGACTCTCGTGGAGGTAGGCCATCATGAGGCCACCGATCCCCAGTGGCAGCCCCAAAGCAAACGTGAAGAGCCGCCAGGGGCGATAGTTGATACCCAGGAAAGGGATGGCCAGGCTGAACTTCAAGGGGAGAAGGAAGTAGGCTAGACCTGGAAATTAGACAAAAAGCATTATTATTAAGAGTCTGTTGTATTTTTTTGTATTTGTAATAATGTTTTTTTTTTCATCATCATCAACCCGGAGACGTCCACTGCTGAACGAAGGCCTCCCCCTTAGACCGCCGCACTGTAGGTACGACAACCTGCCATTTGCATCCACCGCATTTGCTTCTTTTTTATTTATTTTTTTTCATACGTGTAAATAATTATTATTTAGGGTTCCGTAACTGAAGGCTGTCCAATGGAATCCTGTTAATAAGTCTAGTCATAGAAAATATAATATCTAGTTAATGTCTACGTCGTTATCTGTCTGTTTGCTCAACGTATTCTGAATTGTATCTTCGCAACTATAATTCCTTATCTTAACTTTATCTTCCGAACCGTTAGATTTTCACAACATAATGTATTATGTATTATTATGCAGATCTCTTATCAACCCTATTCGCGAAACGTGTTTTTTTTTTGTATAATGAAAAATAAATAATTTAAAAACAATAAAACACACGACTGCCCAGCCAAAAAACGATTTCTTTTCAAAAAAAATATTGCCAAAGGAATAATCGAGATGATGTAAGGATTCTAACATCCAAATCTGCATTTAGAAGTTACGGCGAAATAAGAAGCTCACATACATACATGTATACACAGATACACGAACCCTGAAATTGTTACACTCTTTTTTGGGCAATCGTCTAAAAATTAATAATTTATGCAGTAGTTTAGACAACGTAGCAGGTATTTTATTTTTAGTGCCCGAACAAATTACTTATAATTACTAACTACTACCTACTAACTTAAAATAAGTGGCCAAAATACACGTCCACGTAGTATCGAGCCCACAGGAAAATCTATAACTAAAATAGTTTAAAGCAAATTATTTTAAGTTCATCTATTGTAACACAATCATTAAGTAACTAACAAATAAAAATAAAAGAAAAAACAAAAAAAAATGTCGACATCCAAAGGTAAAACAGTAGATACTAAGAAAAGGTTTAATTTGTTTTCTTGGAAGTACTCAGTACTAAGTAAAAAATCGTTAGCACATGTTTCTTAGTATATTCTGATGTTTAAATAATTAACGGAATAGAATAGAATAAACTTTATTGTCAAACTGTGTACAAAGATAATGATACATTAGAGAAAGTACCTATCAACAGATTTGTTCTAATCGAACATCATCATCATCAGCCCGGAGACGTCCACTGCTGAACGAAGGCCACCCCTTAGATCGCCACACTGTACGACAACCTGCCATTTGCATCCACCGGTTGCCCGCGACATTTAGAATATCGTCGGTCCAGCTAGTGGGAGGCCTTCCTATGCTGCGTCTTCCGGTTCGCGGTCGCCACTCAAGAACCTTTCTTCCCCATCGGTTGTCAGTTCTTCGAGCGATGTGGCCTGCCCATTGCCACTTCAACTTGCAAACCTTGCGAGCTATTTCGGTAAATTTGGTTCTTTGGCAAATAATCTTCGTTCCGGATTCTATCGCGCAAAATAGCTCCGAGCACAGCTCTCTCCATTGCCCGTAGCGTGACTCTGAGTTTATCCAAAAGGCTAGCAGTTAAAGACCGAACATACAATACTTAGTATAATTATTGGTAAGCATTCTACACCTCACTCATCTGCCCGAAGGCATCCACTACTGGACGAAGGCCCCTCCCTTAATAGGGAGGGGTTGCCATAATCTCCACGCTTGGCAGGCGGTTTGGGGATCTCAGAATGCTCACATCACCGTTAACTAAGAGGACGCTGCTGCCCGTCCTTCGGTGGTTCTGGATGCAATTTTAGGACATACCCAGTATTCTAAACCTAATGCAGATTAAATGGATGATAACATAACATTGAATTATATAATATAATAAAAAAACCTAAACTTTTCTTGAAATTATTGCCATATAACATTTTTAATTTGAGTAAATAACATTACATAATAGATACAATACAATATATATTTAAGATTTTTGTAAAAACATAATAGATTGATGATGATTGATGAATATATTATTTTTATTTATTTATCACGAGATTTTCACGTGCTCTGATAAGGTTTTTAGGGGCTTATTATTTATCGCAATTTCATTAATTTAGCGCTTCTTTAAAAAATCTGTCGCGCGCATGTCGTGGATTGCTAATGGTAAGGTTCCGCAACTTTGTTACAAGTTATTAGTTGTCTGTTTCTTTTGGACTAAGTGTATTGTGAAAGGCCCCTGTCCAGGAGTACACAAGCTAGTAGATAGGCTGATTTTGAGAGTTATAATAAGTAATTTTAGAACGGATTTTAAGTGTGCAAAGATGTTTTTGCTGTTTTCGGGTGCATTTTACTTCACACTTCATGAATATCCTCAGGCGGGTATTGAGGGATATTAATATCGTACTAGCTATAACAACCTCATTTAAGATCAATTTCTGTACAACTTAACAAATAAGTTTTATGTTACATTTATCTCAGCACGTCGTGGTGGAAGGCGTAAGGAGGTTCATTATTTACCTATCAAACCTCGTGTAAAACCGAGCCCTTCAGACCCGTATCTGGTCGGTTGACCGATGACCGGTTTCGCCGTGATCCTCAATATTTTCACGTTATTGCCATATTTGACGAAGGATGATTACTGTTAAGCTGAAGGGGGAGTTTTCTGACAGCTGTCAGAACGTAGTTATACAGCCAAAAGATAGATGGCGCGGACGAGACATTATTCTCGTTTTTACTAATCTGCACTTACTAATTTGTATTGTGGAAGAACAAAAGCATAGGAAATACCATAGGAAAGTACTTTAATAGGCAAACAATAACCACAAAAAAAAGCATGACAATACTGCAGGGGTATTCACAACTCAATAGGAAAGGTTTCCGTTCGGAGCCACATTATCCGTCCCAGTCCTCTACATTCCGGATGACAGAGAAGGAGAAATGGTCATATAATATATTCATATATTTTATACATTTTATCGAAATCGGTTCAAAAATTTGGTTTTTATATTAAAATAACTGGAAATAGATATCATCGCAGGTAATCGAAATTGAAGTCGGTTGTTTTTTTGTAAAGTACTTGTTATAGGTTTCTAGTTTGCTGCGGAACCCTAATCATGTTTGGTCTTTGGATGCATTTGCAATTATTTATTGAATAGGAAGTAATTAAGTTATCAATTTAAAATTATCAACGTCTGCATTATTTTCGATAACAATCTATCATGAACTTACGTAAGTACCGCAGAGCCGACTTATAGACGCCGATGTCAATCAGGTAATTGGATGTGAAGGGTATTTCAAGGACACGTATAAAATGCGTTTTGTGATTATACATAGATAACTCAAATTGGAGCTTCACTCTATCTAAAGTAGGATAAAGTAAGTAAGTAAGATCAATTCTGGGTGATAACGGTTTTATCCAATTCTGCGACTGATTTATAAATATGATTAAAGTTCAGCTCAAAACTGAATGTCAAATGAATAATAATAATTTATGTATAATGATTTGTCTCTCTAGATAATTATACCCATCATCATCAACAACCAGAAAACGTCCACTGTTGGACGATGGCCTCCCCCTTAATGGGTTTGCCATAATCCCCAAGGCGGCCAATTTAAAAACCAAACTACTAAACCGATTTCGATAAAATTTATATGGAACTACCTCTGAAGTACTACCTACCAAACAATAAAAGAGTCGTCAAAATCAGTTCATAATTAACGGAGTAATCGTGTAACATACATTAAAAAAACATACAATGGAATTGAGAACCTCCTTTTTTGAAGTCGGTTGATAAAATTGAAGTCAATTGAATTTCATTTTTAAAAAGGTTATTTATTGTGTCCTTATTATTAATTTTTATTATAAATATCAAAATGATTTTAAAATAACTGTCAAATAATTCAAGGTAAAACATTTAGTCAAAACTAAATCTAAAAAGATTCCGTCAAATTATAGTCCCTCGCCCAAACGTGCCCATTAAGCTAGCCGCGTTCTCGCAGTATTGCGAGGGAAATTTGTTGCCCAAGATACTCCCCGGACCGCGGGTCTCGTCCCCCATCCCGTAAACGCCGACCCAGGTCCGCCACAAACTTCTTCGCTTCTGCCACGGCCCCGCCACCTCCACAGCAAACGGCACGAACTCATACGCTTCCAAGGCAGCATAATGTGTGGTGTTTTCCTAATCTAATCTTGTCCTTATTCTAGTATTTGTATATATTTTTTGGCAATAAAGTTATTTTTATCTTAATATCTTTATCTTATCTTGAAAAAAAACAAAAATAATTAATACAAGTGGAAACGGTTGAGGTGAGTTGAGAGAGAAAGCTAGATCCTCCAAGGGTGAGTTTAAACATAGTGGACGGTCCATAAGAAACAATTGCTAAATCTCATCTAATAAGTATCTCAGGGTGACGAGCGCAAACCAATGCGGCGCAGGAGTTTGTTCGCAAGTTCACCGTAACTGTTAGGGCCAGACGTGATGCTAACCACCAGTCGAAGGACTCCCATATCTCGTCACTCCATTGCTTAGAAACAAACATAACATTGTAACATTTGTAGTAAGGCCAATAAAAATATTCTATTCTATTCTGAAAGTATACGATTTCTTACCGAAAGAGAAGCACTCTGCAACCAGGTTGACACTATTCATGATGAAGAGGTACTTGCTGCGGTGGCTGGAGCCAGTGCACTCCCCCAAGATGGTCATAGTCAACGTGTAGCTGGCGTTAGAACTGTGAACAAAGTGCTAATTCAGACAGAGATAAAGCTCAATATTATAATTGGCGAAGATAAGAGCTTGCACTTCTGGTAAAGAAAAGCATTGTGAGAAATATATAGAATAATAAATAAATAAATACATTTTATTATGAAAACTGATGTAGTTTTGACACATTTAGCTACTTTAATCTAATTTTAGCTAAGCAGGACGCAGATGCTGGCGCGTCGGGCTCTCTCTCTATCACTCTTTGAAAATGGTCACAGGATGTGATCGAAACTATAGTCGGAGTATCCGATTTAATTAATGTGAGTATTACCGTAAAAATAAATAAAAATAAATAAATCATAAAACAATAAAAAATATACAATAGTTTATTGATGACACCAAAGTGTAGCCAAATTTAATTAAGTATGTCACATAAAATAATCAATAAATGAAAAAAATATTAAAAAAATATAAATTGGGGGACATTTTACACACAGTGCCATCTAGCCCCATACTAAGCAAAGCAAGGATACTAAGGAAACCAGATAGCTGATAGAATACTTATATACAAATGTTTTTTTTACGTATATACTTATAATACATACTACACCCAGACACATAGTAAGCATCTATGTTCGTCACAAATAAATGTTTGCCCTGGGTGGGGATAGAACTCACGCCTTAAAGCTCTGAAGGCAGACATGCTACCAACTGAGCTAATAAGGCTGCCAAAATAGAACATCGGGCACGAAGTGGTAAATTGAAACCATGATATTCCATTGAATCCCTATTATTATAAAAATGGGACCACCTCTGAAGTATCTCCTACCGAAGAAAGAAAGAATCATCAAAATCAATTCATAATTGGCGGATTAAGTAATCGCGAAACATTCATACAAACAAAAACACCTTACAGTCGAATTGAGAACCTCCTTCTCCTCCTTTTTTGAAGTCGGTTGAAAATAGGAACTTAATATCGATTCTTCTGATTGTTATTATATTTATTTATCAGCAATTATCAGATAGCCAAACGCCAAGCGTGAGGAAGCGTGCTGATGTGTGTGTGTGTGTGTGTGTGTGTGTGTGTGTGTGTGTGTGTGTGTGTGTGTGTGTGTGTGTGTGTGTGTGTGTGTGTGTGTGTGTGTGTGTGTGTGTGTTCAGATAGCAGAACTTGCAGTCGCAGTCAAAATTAACTTCGATAACTGGCTAATGTGGCTTCAAAAGCAGATAAGTTCTATAATAGACACAATAACAAAATTATCTAAAAAATCGGGACTTATCATTGATGAAGATTAACTTTGCTATCGAGTTTATTTATTTCATTGTTATCTTTATCGTGAATTCATTAAAACTGATAAAAATGCATTTCTTTCGATGAAATTAAAAAAATCTTGGAATTGAAATTGATTTATCAATTACACGTAAGTAAAAAAACAACAAGTACCTACCTGTTTTTTTCTATTTTAGTAATCGTTATTGCATAATAAAACATGTACGGAAATATCTAAATGTATATTTTTTATAAGATGTCCATAAAATATCACGTTACCACTTAAACATGGCAAAAAAATAAAGACACGTACTGATTTGTAGAGTTGGTAAGTGCGCGCGATTAACTACGAATTAAATACCAACAAACTTATTATACCACCTCTGACTTATCTGACCATTATTCACCTCAAGCTCGGTCCTCAGTCTAGAATGATTAAAAAAACCTTTTCACACCACCTGCTCGACAATGTCCAATTACATATCATGGAACCTCAACGTAAAGTAAAGCATTATCTCTTAAGGGATATAAAGTTGTATGAAACTTCCTAAGGAATAAAGTGATTTGAATTGTGTGAAAACTCGTGGATAACTCTAAGTAAAAAATGGCCATATGGCATTGTAAAGAGGTTTGTTCAAAAACCGAACTGGCCACCACAAGCAGAACTCAAAAAAAAAGGTGTGTTTACAAAGAATATGAAACAAAAGACGGTGTTTGGTCCTGTGATTGTCAGTGAACTTTAATTTATGGAGCCCTGCCCTCCTAGCACGCGCCGAGGACTAATTGGTATTTCTCCACGCGGGAACGTGATAAAGCTAGAATTTGGATACGTCTGTCACGTTTTCGCGACTAAATAAACAGGACTAGACAGGATATAATTTTATGACGGCTCGCGTGCTAGGCGGGCTGGCTTTGTATTGTCTCGCAGAAGGTGTGAGTTGTAGAGTATGCTCCTCTGGAATAAAGCGTGTCTTCGTCTTGGGCAGCCTGAACCCCTCGCTTCACTCAGGACTCTATATAACTCTAGACTCCCTCGTTACGCTCAGGGTCCAATATGGCGCCCGCGACGTAAAAGACTGCTTTATTCCCTTAGTGCATAATCTACTATTACAATGTGTTACTTTCTACGTCATTGGTTACTTTGAAAATAAACTCACCCTGAACTAAAAAAAACTAAATGACCTCTTAGAACAAGCAAAGTGTATTTTTTTCTCCTGTTACAAACCTAAATACATTAATTTTCTTCTAACTTACGCAACCAATAAATGTAGTCTCTTATGGTTCCACCGACATAAATAAACGCCTCAGGTTCTAAACTTAGCTTGTAAAATACGTTGAAATAAAACTATTTTTATTATTTACTAGCAAAGCTTTAAGGTGTCGTTGAACTTACTCATAATTATAAACAACTCGAAAAAAAATGTTCTTAATGATGAGCAATGTGTTGTATTATACAAAGAGTATACTTACAAGCTGCACGCGATAACTTTGCAGAGCATCATGAGTTGCCAGTTGGGCGAGAGGCTACTGATGGCTGCAAACACGAACCCTATCATAGTGGAGAGGAGCAGCGCTCGGCGCCGCCCACGAGTGTCCGCGTAGTAACCCCACGGGTACGCGAATAGCACACCTGCGAGAAGTTCAGGCTATGTTAGCAAAGTCAAACAAAACAAGTGAAGGAAGAAATTAAACAGAACCCAAAGCCAAATGAATAAAAGAGGAATGTTGCCACAAAATAAAACAGCGCCAGATCTACCATAGCATCTCCTCAATGATTGTGTGTTCAATATATCAAATAACTATATCCAATCTACAGAAATAACATCCAACCGGCATTCTTTTCTTTTCTTGATATATAAGATCCTCCAAGGCAGAGGCGGATTATCCGTAAGGCAAACTAGGCATGTGCAAAGTAGCTATTTTAGTCCCGCAGACACGTAATATACATTTGGAGCGCCAGCCACTTGAGCTGTCAACGGTAATGTTAGATCAGCGCAAATTTTAACGCAATCTTGTCTAGGTGTGAGTCTTGGTCTCTTCACCCTGGTTTCTAAAAGAAAGTTGTTTCTTTTAGAAACAGATCAGATCTGGTGGTATCAAATCTTATCAAGGTCACGGTGGCGGCAGCGGGAACTAGTCCTGGCTTGCAGAGTACCAAAGGGGCGATAATGGTGATATTGCTGACAGATACATATTGCAAGCAGAGAATAAAATTACTTGCAAGATCTTGGAGAATTCGGCTGATTAGTACATCTCGTACACAAATCTCTTTTACTTATCCCATTTCACAAAACACTTCACGTGGCATTGTAGTCAAACTGTCAGATATTGATACCTACTGGACAAAATTTCATATTCTATTACCTGCGAAAGGTGCCGAAGCCAGCACTCCGGTCTCAGTGAGTCCCAGGTTTAGGTCGCAGTTGGCAGCCGCCACGATGATGCTGAAGCCGAACATGTCCAGCGCCACTGCGTTGGTGATGATACTGCACGCGGTGAGGAGTAAATAATTGTAGCGACCATGGCCTGTGAGAACGGAAATAGACGTAAGAGGGGAGAATCTGTTCAAGCCAAGTAGCACTCATCTAGGAGAAAGTAATACACTGTGGACAGGAACACGCACTGCTCCAGCACAAGCATCCAGAGATTTCGTTTAGGAATACAAGCCTTTGAGTCAGAGTTCCAATAATGTGCTTGAATTCTAATTATGCTGTCGTGGTAGGCTATTAAGCCGAGGTGGCCTAACCGGGAGACCACTCGACTTGAAATCGTGAGGTCGTGGTTTTAAATCCCGGGCCTACACCAATGAGGTCTTTTGAGTTTATGTACGAACTAATTGCGCTCCGCGGTTATTGAAAAACAGTGAGGATGATGATGATAAAAAGTAGCCTATAAATATTATCCCGGGAAATAGGCTATCTCCATTTCTAGTTTCATTAAAATCCGTTCACCCATTTTGCCGTGAAGAGGTAACAAACATACACATACCCATACAGACACATGCGCATTTATAATATTAATGTGATTTTCATACCACTGTCTTCTTTGGTAAAGGAAATCATGTTGAGGGAATCTGTATTTGTCCGGAGACGAAATTCAATGGCGTACCTATGTGAAATCCATGTGCTGCCAATCCTGCAACTGGGCCAGCTTGGTGGTTATGGCGCAATCGCCCTCCGAGAGTTAGTCTAAGTCCAGCAAAGGAGTATAAAAAAGACTGTTATGATATTATGATGATTCAATGACTGGACCAAAGTAGTCACAACGTACCTACCCAAAGTAACTACTAACAAAACGTGAGAGAGGCTCTCTACAAACATATTCTTGTCCTATGTTCCTCTAATATTCCAGAGTAATAGACCAAAACAAAATTACCCGTGCAAGAGATCATCAATCATCGATTCCGATCTAGAAGTTAACATAAATAATTCAACAACAAAAATATTCATGTCTTACATTTGTCAGGTTACCGATGGGGGACTTTCTGACAGGCAATTTAAAAAATAACTCATTGTAGATGGCTCTAACTTTGCGCAGACCAGACGTGGCTGTATTTGTCAAGTTTTTTATTTTATTTCATGTGCCACATATCAAAATTATTATGCTGGTTTTGACTGGCACGTATACGCTATCTATCTATATAGTTGAAGAAGAAAATACTACTTGTTTTTAAGTGTAATTATTTTTATTTATTGCGTCTAGCCATAGATGAAACAAATCGCTTATCGCAATCGCAATCGTTTATTAAATAAATAATAACCATCGTTTCATCGGCACTAAAAAAACTTGACAAATTATTTTTGAGACGAGAAAATATGGCGATGGTACGCTATTAAAATTAGGGATTCCAGCTTGTGACAATCATCCAGTTATATAGTACATCTTAGGACATTAAGATTATGAATATTACGGTTGTTTTATCACAGATTCTAGAAGTGTACGTATTTAAGTTTGTTTTTCTGACGTATTGTTTCAGGAGCTGTGTTATTGTTTATCTACGAAATTAGATCGTATTTGCTGTTGTTTCATGAAACAGTTTGAGGTAATGCGATGTATTTTTATTATGGTGATTGATTCATTTCACATTTTTCGTTTCATATAACTAAGTTAGATATCTTATTTTTGTATTATGTTCATTTTCTAATCCCTGGCTTGACTATGTTAGGAGCAATAATTTAGTGTGATTAATTATTGTTATGATGCTTAATAAGAATTAATTTTTTGTAATGTGCATTTAAAAAAAAAAATTGGGGGGACATTTTATGCACACAGCGCCATCTAGCCCCATACTAAGCAAAGCTTGTATTATGGAAACCAAATAGCTGATAGAATACTTATATACAATTTTTTTTTCGTAACTACATACTTATAATACATACTACACCCAGACACAGAACAAACGTCGATGTACGTCACAAACTACACAACAGTCTTTTTGTCCTGGGTGGGAATCGAACCCACGCCCTAAAGGCGTTATGTTTGGCTTTCTACTTCTAATCTCTTTGTAATGTCTTGATAGTTTATAATATTATATTGGGAACCTATTTTCGTAGGTACTGTGGGATTAGCTTTTAATTATTATCGTAGTCTCCAACTAACTAACGATGTAGCTCTGAGTCTCTATAAAAAATTACCAATATTTTCTAATGGAATACTCTCACACGATTTCATTTATCCTTGTATCCAGATCATCGAAAGAAACGTATTAAATTAAAGCGCTTTTAGTAAGTGCAGAGAGATTTTGGTTCATGCTAATTCGATGGATACTCTCCTACATGTATCCGATAAAAACCGCTGGATTAGCATGGTTATGTCTATTTAAAAGCTAGAAATCTTACCCTGATCTGGCTTCTTTTCAGCCGACTTCAAAAGGTTCTCAATACGACTGTATGTTTTTTTTAATGTATGTTACGCGATTACTCGCAAAATGACTGGAAAAATATGATGATGACATCCAGGTAGTCTAAATTGAAGTCGGTTGTTTTAAAGCGTATTATTCTACATAATAATTGTATACCTGTCAGCTCCATCGCTTCATCGTACGTATACGCCTTTCCGTCTTTGGTACTCTTGCATTCTTCTTGCGCGCTGAGTTGACACATCTTGATGTTCTCCTCAGGACTCTGGACGTTTTCTTCTGAATATCTCTGCGATGTTCTTTATTAATACGTTTTAATCAAGTTCTTGATTATATTTTTTTGTAAATATTTAGAGATTTTGTAGATAACACTTTGGATGTGTCGTCACTAATGAGGTCAGGAGCATATTCTTTTCAGTCAGTTTGAAATGCGAATATATCTGTGATATATTCGCTTTTTATTGATATAGCCTTTTTTATTTAATTAATATCAATACTTATATATTTTTTAATGATTTTCTACTATTCTTACTTCTTAGAGTTCATAGAGAGCTAGATCCTCCAAAGCGCTCATTAATTAAACTTAATTAATTGGATCTTTAGGATTGTTTCCAATCAAGCTAATCAAAAGTCAAACTATCTTTTAAATTTATCGTATGTTTTTTTTTCTTTTGTTATGATTTCTTTTCTCAAATTTAATTGGTTTTTTTTTCACAAATGTATTATTCAGAAGAATTTATAAAATTATTTGGAAACAATTTCGGGTCAGTCAATCCTTGTCAACGTTATTTAGAGGCAAACTTTTGAGACCAACTCTCGGTCCATGTGCGTTACATCTTAATTATATATCTTAAAGAACACACACGCTTGTTATTTTTAGATGAGCGCTATCTTATCGTTCCATACAGTTATTAAACAGTGGAACTCATCCACGTGGAGCGTAGCAGCTTATGGGGTCCTAGGGCCAGCTTTTTGTAAGAATTCCATTGAAAAAATTCTATTGTAACACATGCTTGAGTATTTTTTTTAATGTAATCCTACTTTTTTATTCCTAACTAGAGGTCCCCCGCGGCTTCGTCCGCGTACGAAAGAAATTCGCCCCGCTCCCAAATACCACTGGGTTAATTAAGTACTTATAAATTATTTTCCTCCTCATATTCAACCCTTTAAATCGTCCCAAGCAAAATTCCCGCTAGAATATACTATACAGGGTTAGCTATAATCAGTTAGCATTCTTTAAAGGGCATATTCTGTACATCAAAACAAACAACTTTTACTATGGGGCCAACATTGAAACCGCAAAAAAAACAGCTGTTCCATACATTTAGCCCGAATTTGATGAACTTTTTGTAATATAACAGAAAACCATTCATTCCTTATTTACCAACTTATACCCAACCAACCCAGCTTTTCCACCCAATTCGATAAAATTAACGTTATAAGAAACAGCAGCGCCAGTACTGTTCTTGACGATCGTTCTATTTGACATTTAATTCGTATATTTCACATTTAAATCGGTATAATTTGATAAAATTTGGTATTATACTCAAATTCGTAAAGTAAATCTGCTATACCGACACGTCAAAATTGGCGACATACTCACGCTGCAGGATAGACGATAAAGCAAATAACATAACTAATAAATTAATATTTGGCCAAATAAGCACTAGCGCAGCCCGTCGTAACTTCAAGTAGATGGATGTTACAAGCACGGGCAGCAGCGTCCTCTTAGTTAATGGTGGTAACACTCTGCGATCCCCAAGCCGCCTGCCAACCGTGGGGATTATGGCAACCCCTCCCTATTAAGGGGGAGGCCTTCGTCCAGCAGTGGACGTCTTCTGGCTGATAAGTGAGTGTGAGTGGATGTAACAAAAACACAAAAATACGCAACAGCTGTTTGATACAAAAATATGCGAGCAAAAAAATTATATTAGCGATTATTATACCAAACTTTAGGCCAAGTGAAATTGTATTAAAAGTTGTTATATATAACAATGGAGTTCCAAAATACAGATACTAAAAATTAATTAAATAAGAGGATCATAAAGCCACTAAATGTGTAAAACAGAAAATAATAAATAGTATTTCAGTATTTTACCTATGCATTTTGGCGAACTCCTAACTCTCTCTGAAAAACGGACTCGTGCTTTAAAAATATCGTTCAATCAATTTTTGAAGCTTCCTCGACTGTGTTCATGAAATCAGAAACATTTCGGATGTTATTTCACATCATCCATTATACACATTCACTTTTAATATGATGGCCTGTCACAATAAACGTTAGCTTGATTCGATACGACCTCTACATTGATCTGTCTACTACACAAAACTAAAACGTAGTATACGAATCACTTGTACGTCGACGTATTCCCGGCGGGATCAGGGGGACTAACAAAACAATAAAAATATATTTAAAAAGCATTAAAATACAAAAAAAACACTTAGAATGTGATAAGCGTGTTTTTTGCTACATTTTTACGATTAATGCCAAATAACTAATTTTTTCTGTAAGTTTTTACCTACCCACAACAAAAATTGTTTAATTTTAAATATCTCGAAAACTATTAACTTTCAACCATACATTTGTGGGCTTAAATTTAATGTACTTATGTTAGCCCCCCTACCTGATCCTTCCGGTATTACGTCGAGTTACCAGTAACCCTGTACACATTTTAGCTCTGTGACTAAAACGAAATACTGAACTCCAAACAAGGTCGAAACAATGGGCTGAACTCCTTGGACATTCTTATGTATAGAATCTATCTCATTGTATTTTAGCAGTAACAAGAGCTGTAAAAAATCTTATAGGTGTAGGCTAAATACAATGTTTGATGAGTCAGGACGAACTACTGAGTGGCAATACGTCTGCTGCATAAACCCTGTCCCGGGTTTGAATCCTGGTGACAGACTGTACACTGGGGTATATAACCTTGGGGTGTACTAACCATAACAGGGATCATTGTGAACAACTTTTACTATGAGGTAGGTCAACCCTTAAATCGTGAAAAGGAAATCGGCTGCTCCATACATTATGTCATAAGTCAATGTTTTTTTTGCGATTTCTGGGTAGATCTAATAGTAAAAGTTGTTTAAAATGATGAGTATATAAAGATCCCTTTTTGGCTTAAAACTTCCGAATGCTAGTCCTGTAAATAATGAATTCAATTTGCATCTTGAAAAACTGATATTCTACGAACGTAATATAAACACTAAAAAGTAAGTAAGTTCGTATAGGCTGAGTGGCTGAGTGTCAGAGTTAATGTGCCGCCCGGAGGCCTCTAACATGGCTGACGATTGTTGTTATAGAAACCAGAACAAACAACCGGGACCAACAATTTAACGTGTCATCCGACCCAAGGTAGCGCTCAGAAATAAATGCCACTCACGGTCACCCATCTGAAGACTGACCGGACCGTCCGTTGCGATGTTAAGCAGGTGATCGTTTAGAATCACCTAGACAAGCTACGCCACGAGCGCCACAACACATACTTAAAGTTCTCTAATAACTTATAGTTTAATGCTGCAGCCTCGGCGACCCCGGTTAAGATATAATAATATAATCGTATTTTCTAAAATATCAAAAAGACAATGAGTGTTAAATAAAAAAAATTACACTAGACTACCTACGATCACAAACTAACGAAATATAGCCGCGTATATGTAGACTCAAACACATTACTTTCCAGAAAATGATAAAGCACACGGCTTATGATCATGGTCATTTATTTTCATTATTACTACGGAACCCTACCAAAACCATCTCTGTGACATGCACTTAACAGTTTATATCATAATTATTTAAAAAATTGATAAGCCTATATTAATTTGTATGAAACTATTATTTATTTATTTGAAGTCGTTTTTATTTCCTTATTATAGTTTTGACTGCCATCTCGTCTGATGTTAAACGAAGATGCAGCCTACGATGGAGCATAAATACATAAAATAAATAAATAAATACATTTATAATTATGTAAATAAATAATCCATTCTATGAAACTAGGAAACTGTACTGATCTCTAGAAATAAACTGACATACATGTTCCCGACTTGCATTGAAATCGTTAAAATCTATGAGACGTTATTTCGTGAGTCTTGGCTCTGTTAGATACAATGATCAAAGACCTTATACTAAAACTAGACTGTGCACTATGGCGCAAAAACCGGGCGGCGCGAGAGAGCTTCCGTTGGTAGTATGTCCTTTTCTAATGAGGTGACCATGACCAAACAGAACACGGGACAAATTGCTTGTAAAAACGATTGTGTAAGTATCCTGATATATTGATACTACCTAACTAGCATAATTTCACTACCTAATTTATTGTAAAAAAAAAAGAAACACCACGTGTGTATATTTTTTTAAATTATCAGAACCCTACACGTGGGTAAGGGTTGAAAGTACTTTTTTCCTTTTATTGTGAGATATAAATATTATTATTATTACTAAATGAGAATGATGATTTCGGTGCGGGAAAAAAGCGTGAAGAAACTTGCACATTTAGATTTCCGTTTGTGTAACCATTATCCGAAAAATGAGTCTCATTCCCCTTGTGGCTATGAAAGTCAGATGGCAATTGCTTTAGGCCTCGTTCACGTCGGAAAGCGCGGGCGCGGGGACGTGGCGAACTCATGTTCACATTGGCCGCCAGGCGTTTGCGCGATAAGACGTGTTGTCAGAGGTTGAAAACATGGATGATGATCTTTTATTTCTAACCGAAAATTCATACCTAAAGTGGGAATTTCATACATTATACATATAGTAATTTTCTAGCGACAAGTTCAAACTGGTTGAACTTACCTGGCGTCGCGAGTGAATCGCGCGCTCCGCCGCTAGTTCGACGTGAACACACACAAACGTCTCACGTGTTTGATATAGCCGCGAGCGCGCCGCGCGCGCTACTCGCTAGTTGGCCCGCTACTTTCGCCGCACCTGCGTTTTGTACGTGAACACTTGCATAGTATGCTATATGTTTGATATTTCGTGACCACGCTCGCGCCCGCGCCCGCGAGTTAACGTGTTTAAGCACTTACTGTAATTATTAGACTTGCCACTCCAGGATCATGTTCGGCGAACCCTGGCAAACTCCAAAGTGTAAGCTTGCGCATGTAACCAGGATAATATTCGCTAAGATGAAAAGATGAGGAGTAGGATTATTATTAAATGAGTGTTAGGTCAAATGAACGTGATGCAATATTGTAGACGGAAAAAAATACTGTTTTTTTAAATATTGATTTATTTTTATACATTGCTGAACAATACAGTTTTACGCAATTTTTGTCGTAATGTAGCCTTATTTCTTACGTGCTTGAGGGTTAAAGACTTCCCGTAGGTTTTGAGTCTTAATTTTAAGTATTTTTGACCAATACATTTAATCAGTTCCAATTCGTGAGATTCGTCTGAGCTTGGATGGGCAGGCAAAATGTGCTTAATTTTAGGGTAGAATTGATGTACTGTCATATTAAGCATTTTTTTCATATTCAAACTTTGTAAATCAGGAGACATTACCAAAAAAAGTTTTTCTATATACTTTACTACATCGAACACAAATGTTGAAGCATATTTTAGCCCTCCTCTGTCTACAAAGGCTGTGAAAGAAGAAAATTCACAAACATCAATCAAGTAGTCATGATCTTTATGTGTACGATGCGTTATGAGCAAGGCTCGGCAATGTTGACATGTTAGTTTGTCTACTATTTTCATTACAATGTAGCCAGATATGTAGTACAATATATTGTTTTTATAGTCTGATAAATCGGTTCTGTTCACTAAGTGCATAAGAACATCACTATTATCTGTCTCATTTTCTTCTGTAGTGTTATCGTCTTCCACGATTGATCTTTTGGCACTTCGGAACTCAAGTATTGCAGAATTTTCATAATCGGGATTTGTACAGTTTGCATTAATGCTTGGTCTGACGCTGTTACGAAATAGCAACTTTCGCATAATAAACATAAACTGAAGAGCAGTAGGGTTGTCGTTTGCCCCTCCTCTTGCTCTCACACATGAAAAAAACATTTCAATGTGGTCTTGCGAGGCTTTGTATGGTAATAGGTAGGTCATATTAACATCAAACAAATCAGTTGCTAATTCAGCAAAACTGTACGTGTCTATTATCAGACCAAAAACCGGAGTCTTCCTTCTATGGGTCATTATATTTTTCCCGTCGACATTAAGTTCAGTCAAGTAATGTCTTGTTTCTTCGAAGACCTGAGTCCAGACATGTTTATTGTTAAGCCGCAAAGGAGATTTGAAACCAGTTCCTACTGGATTTTTGGCGTTAAGAATGTCAAACAGTCTGTCCAAGTACCGTAGGTATTCCACTGTGGCTTCACTTCCAGCAAAGCTAGGATGACCGATTGACCTCAGATAATCAATTGCATCAGCCACAGAAGAACTGAGTACTTGGACAGCTAGTTTGACGTTCATTTTCTTGCCAAAAAAATCGACATGTACCCTAGTCAACTTATTTTTTAATTTAAGCCCCTCTTCCTCTTGCAAATCTTGCAATTTCTGTATATATGCGAACTTAATATCTCCTTTTCCCGATGACAAACTAGTTTCGGCGAATAAATTTCGGGCTAATTTAATCATATGGGCAGGGTCGAGTATGCAGTATACTTTTGTAGATTTAATTGGGTGATCAAAATGAGTTTTCATATTTGCAAGGGTAAAGTTGCACCCCAGAATTTCAAATGTTTTTATGTTTGCTTGTGCGCCATCCGCTGTCAAAGACCTCACCACTATATTAATATCGGCCAGCATACGAATCGCTGTCAGGACGAGCTGCGATTGTACGTACGCAGAAATCTTATCTATGAAAAAATAAGCGATAGGGCAGACAAATTTTTCCTTTAGAGAGACTATTTGAAATACTAAGGCTTCTGTAGCAAATGTTTCCGAATCGCTTGTTAATATTCCGCCTAAATCAACACAACCCCAATACTTGTCTGACCCTTTATCATATTGTTTGCCAGCTTTGATAGCCATTGCATCAAAAATTAAAGCGACGTTCATTTCATCCTTTTCAGCCTTAACCTTCAGGAATTCCATCACTTCTCCCATAAAACCCACGTTGCATTTATGCGTCGCCAATATCCTTCGCAGAGTTGCAGGGTGGGGTAAAGGAATACGATTCCTCAAAAATAAATAGGCTTTACCAGAATAATAATACAATGATAAAGCAAACGATTTCATTTCATCTGAATATTTTTTGGACGTGTTGGATTTTGTCGTATTTAGTCTCGTGTGAATGTTTTCGAAATTATGATGGACCATCTGTTCGACTTCAAAATAGTTATCACATTTTTTTTTATAATTTTTAACAAACATTTTAGGTTACCTATAGTTGTATTACGTCTTTTCAGGCGTTGTTGTAAGACTTTGACATCTCGACGTAATTTTTTTTACGTGGTGTGGCAGGAGTTGCAATAGATGCTGTTTGCGTACAAACACTTTCCGTGGTGCTTATCTCCTTTGTGATACTTTCTTTTCAGTTTTATCGTTTTTGATGCTGGTCCTTCCTCTATACATATATTGCTTAAAACATGTACTCTTTTTTCGCAGGGCATGACCTGCAAAAATATTAGAAGTTAAAGGAACACCGTAGACTGGAGCAGTGGTGCAGATCAGACCTTCTACTAGCCATCATTGAGGAGTTTTACTTCCGCTTTCTTATCAGACCCTCATTCATAACCCGAATTTTAAATCTTTTACATACATATTTGTATTGAGACGCACGTGATCTTAATACGCGTCTAAAATTTTATGGAAATTGGTTCAGTAGAATTACGTGAAAAAGGCGTCGCAATATTTGAATCCTCAAGGTTATTAAGTTAATGAACGCACGCACTCGGATGATTTATTCTTACCTTAGGAAATATTGACGGAACAGCATCACGTTTCAGCGTTTTCCTAGTATAACCAGGAATAAAATCGTCACATTTAAAATGCTCACTGCAAACAACAGACGACTTTGAGATTTTTCCAGGTAGTGCATTTTCCCACTTCAAATTCTGGATTTCATTCTTCGGAAATCTACAATACAAGAACTCTAACGTCATCGGTGCAATCGAAGGACACGATAACATCAAAAAAAAAAAAAAACCTCTAAAAAAATCTAAATGTCAGGTTTTGCCCCTTTTGCACATTGATGACTGACGGTAACCGGTAAATCTCCAATTTAAGACAGTCAGTACGTCGTAACTCTCTCTACCTACTACGAGATAGTAAAAAAATCTTTGATCAACAATATTCATGGTTACCCTAAATGTTATGATTGTTGTTTTTACTTACCCGTGGAAAGAAAAGCGGCTACCGGGATAAGACCCATTTTTGCACCCTGTCACACAACAAGAATTCACCATATTTCATGAAAAACAAACAGATTGAATATGAAAATGTACAAAATCGCAAATCGAAGCACAAGAATCAACCAAATAACCAAATGAGCAAACCACCATCTTGCATTTTAGTGTTACCAAGCCCAAACATTTAAGTACTGCTGTTAACTCGGTATTAATGTTTTTTTTTATAATACTACGAACTGACTATTAATTATATGGACGATAAAGATATATAAATACGTTTTATAGGTTATGCAATTTTCTAGTTGGTAAAACATAAAAAAGAATAAGATTAAATTTTCTACCATTTCTACTAAACCCTATGGTTAGTTGAGCTGGCAAGATGTTAGACAAGGACACACTACCAGCGGGAGCCCTCTCACCAGGACCGCTTTTAGCTAGTTACCGCTTTTAAGAAAATAGCTACCCTAAGGGTAACGTTATAGATCTCATTATACCAAAACAAAAAATTTGGGTACACTGTCTAGTTTTAGTATAAGGTCTTTATTAATGCCAATTGGCCCGAGGATACATTTATAAATGGACCTATATATACCTAGTAATAATTCAAATTCAAATAATTTATTTTCAGACTTAGTCCATATTAAGATTCACATTAAAATATACTACTTAAATACTTATTACTATAATACTTTAATCTTATATTTTGCTGTTTGTTGACTCTAAAATAAAAATAAAATTAAAAATATAACCGGCTGTTAAAAAGTATGAATTCAAACCAAGAATAATTATTTGTTATGCAAGGCTGCAAAGTTCTTTTTTGGCGAGTCCTTGTATTGAAACCTGAGATAGCGAGGGTCTCAAAGGTACGAGACGCAGAATAACTTTGCTGCCGAGCGAAACACACAACTTCACTACAGCACTGCTGTACCCAGCAAGTTGATCTTAGGCTATACCACTGTACTGCGCTCGTCAACCTGCGATATTAGATGTGAAATCTCTTCATACCCAGTAATTTCTCTGATGACATTGATCTTCAAACCGAAAAAAAGAGATGCTTACACACTACTGCTTGGTGGTTGAATAACTGGCAAAGGTGTGGTACTTCCTCAGGTTTACTCTGCAATAGAGTCCTCTCGCTACCCAAAGCAAATCGCCGATGGAACATTCTGCGATCCCCAAGCCGCCTGCCAAGCGTTTTTTACAATATTTTAGAGGGTAGATAGACTGATGTTTAAATCGTTGAAACCAATAGCTTTGATGAAGAATTTAAGTAAATATAGTATGTTTATTGAAAACATAATTGAAATCGGTTAATAATGTTCTGATATATGATCGTTTAGTGTTTGTTAGAGACAACTCTGCCCCTTTCCCACAAAACAAAAAATGACGTCACGCCTTACTTGTCAGAATATAATTTATATGGCGTACAGACAAGTGACGTCACGATTTGCTGTTTCGTCTCTCTGTCCAGCATGATATTAAAATGCTTATAAGTTGCTTATTTTTGAACAGATTTTCGTTTTCTTTTCATTAATCAGCTATATTTATGAGCCACATTTTAATAGGACATTAAAAAAAATACCAGTCATCTAGCGTGTCACTGCATCTAAGCCATTGCAACGGGAAGAATAAACGTGACCATACGCTTGGCAAAGAGTAACGTCACAGACTGGACGCTCGCATAAGCATACCTAATCTAAGTAAGTAGGCATATTAGATTACTTATCTATTCTGGGTACCTTTACCTAGAGATCAATATAAACTATTACATTCGTATTCGTTTTGTTGAATACTTAATTAAATCTAATTAAATATGCATGTGACATCAGCATTAGAAAACTGATAATGTATAACAGCTATTTGCTTGATAAGTAAGTACGCCATAATTTAACGAACAATATTATCTTATTAGCTTATGTATTAGCTGCCAGAAGAAAAATATTGTGTTAACTTTAAACATTGCACAATTATATTTAATAAGGTATCCTTCCGTTTAAAGTGTCACATGTTTTGAAACTTGAGAGACGCTCGCTGAGCTGTAATTTGGTGCTTTCTAACGTTGCAAGGCAGTTGTCATAGAATACTGTTTTATTAATTTAGCGTGGTAATGTCGGTAGCTTTTTAGGTACCCTACCCGAAGACAGTGTCTGTAGTTTATAGTTTTGGATAGTTCAGGATAGGTATTTAGTTTAATTTATTATTAAATATTATTTATTATATTTTTCTATTTAACTGAAATAGTTTTATAATAAGAGTATATATGACTGTGTTCATGTCAATTCAAGAGTTCAAGATGAACTCTTCAAGTTCTCTTCTTTGAGTTCAAGAATAAGTTCAAGATTAAAATTTTGAACGATTTATGACAAAAAAATAATAAAGATACTTACCTACATTGTTGTTATCTTGGTACAGTAAGACGAAATTATTATACAGGGTTAGTCCTAATCAGCATCCTTTTAAGGGCATATTCTGTAAAACAAACAAAACAACTTTTACTATAGGGAAACATTGAAATCGGGAAAAAATATCAGCTGTTCCATACAAAAAGTTGGAAAAAAGACCTTAGGCAAAATGTATGAAAAAGCAGTATTTTTTTCACTAGTTCATGTTTTGCCTCATAGTAAAAGTTGTTCATAATGATGAGTACATACATACCCTTCAGTATTCTTACCTACGCCTTTTTTTAACACGTTGTATTACCTAATTCCATTGTCACATTCTACCTATAGATCATTGCTCGATTAATCTATGACGAACTGGCGAGTGGCCGATATAAGAAGCGGACATCCTAAACTTTACGATACTGTACAAATTATGGGTATCTAATCTATCCTAGGAAGTCTATGATGTAGGTATATACTTACACTAAGACTAAGGTGGGTCAATAACTTGTTGCGTGATTCAGTAACATGATAGGAGAAATTGATCTACGTGTTATACAAAGTTATTGGATAATTACCTACACTCTCTCGCAGCCCTCGTAGTTTTGCTTATAACAACTTTTATTTTACATGGTGACGGTGACGCGGAACGGTAATAAGCGGAAAGGCTGAACATATTCAATAATAGTAAACATCTTTTACTGTAGGGCCAAGCCTGAATCACGGATAAAAATCAGCTGTTCCAAGTTCAAATTATTGGCTGTTTCATTATTTTGTCGATGGAAAATATAAATTTTCTTTGGAACAGCTGATTTTTATTCGTGATTTCAGTGTTGCCGTCGTTGTAAAACTTGGTCACAATTATTTGTACAAAGAACTCCTTTCAGCTTATAAAGTAGTATCGTCAAATACTTTCTCACCGTTCAAGGCTTATATCATCGATATATATGTACTGTACGTAGTACAAATATATCGATGGCTTACGTCATAGGAATCTTCGAAACTTGGTCCGATAACATGATATCAAAGACGGCGGTAAGTAATAAAATCAGTGATCGAAGATGTCAAGTGGGTCGATATTGTAAGTCATCTTATGTACGAGTGTTTGTTTCGAACATCGACACTCGTGTACTATGTGTGAGTGACGTAGCTCACATGTTATCAGCTGGTTTGATTATTACCAGTACATTAAACACCCAAAGTATCGCCTCTTCTAGGGTTGTCCAGCATTGGACAATTAATAAATTGATTTTGCTTACAGGACCGCCAGTTACTTTTCTCTAAAATAAACAGAAAAATATTATATTTTTAAACCTTTATTATTACAACAAACTACATAATAAAATATCTAACTATTTAACCCACTACACAAAAACAAAAGGATTGTATCCAGACCATTGAAAATATAGAGACAATCCAAATGCTCAAACCCACTACCAGTGGGCAGCGTACCCAGCATGCTGGCGACAAAGCTACGTTGAATGGCAATACTTATGCATTGGGCCAAATAAACCCCAGCATTTTGATCACGCGTCGCATCGACTGGATTCGGATACATTTTTGATAATAAAATGAGTTGCTGGTCCCCACAGACCCATGGTCACAACAACAAAAGGCTTGGGTTGCTCGGGCGTCCAGCGTGGTAGAATTGTTACCCAGTCGCCCTTCGATGGTGCCCACTGATGCAAAAGGAAACCGAATTCCACTAATGGAGTTCCGTGAGATTTCCCTGTCTCTGTTCCCATCTTCTGTTGCCAAGCATCTAACGGCGGTGCATTTTATCTTGTGTCTTTGACCATTCCAGGCAGATTTGAACACACTACCTTCGAACGCACTTTGCTTATCATCGACGGGGCAACAACAAAGGGAATTCTGTGACAGATTGTCTGTCAGATGATAAGCTACTGTTGAGGAACAGATCATCACGTAACTACTACCTACGTAGAGAGATAGTTCCAACAGATGAGACAGGCCATGACTTTGCAACATCGCCTGTGACAAAACTTATGCAACCTCGCTGTAATGTGGAATGTTTACTCCTTAGAGATAAGATGACGTTTTGTGTAGATCTGGTAGATATGTAAACAGCAGGTGATAAAAAGCGACATCCGCGTGGCGCTGTAGCAGACGAGAGACAGTCTGCGATTGATGCGGACACCTCTCTGTTGGTTAGAACGATTATCAATAAAGCTTTGAGTATATAAAACCTCGAGCTGGGATGGCTGGTATTTAACAAGCTGGATGATATCCTTGATATCTTTGAAATTCCGTTGACGTTCCGCAATGACCGAAGTTTCGTATTTATAACCAGTGTGTCCTGCTTGCCATAACATTATGGTGTCGAGACAAGGACGCTTACTGATGAGGCTGCAAGTAGCACAGAGAGCCATGGAGCGCACCATGCTCGGTATCAAATGACACGACCAAGCTTGGAGGATTTACCTCTTTCTTTTCTTTTCTTTCTCTGGCTTCATAACATTGCTATGCGACCAAGTGAGAAATATCGAGATCCGACGTTGCACTAAGGTGCGTGACATCGGCTCGACACAAGTTGAGCAGGACATATTGCCAGGCAGAGTGATGGCAGATTGACTAAAGCGTTGACGGATTGGTGGCCGCGTACCGGTGGAAGAAGCTTCGGACATCCACAGCTCTTTGTGTCGACGATATTTGTAAAGATCGCGCGTCAAACCTGGATAAATTGGCACAGGACCGAGATGCACTCATACGTACAAGAAGAGAGGCCTATGCTCAGCAGCATGTGATTACGGGCTGAAAATGATGAGGAATGATGATAAACCATTTGAAATCCCAATGACGGTAATTTGCCTGCACAATAGCAAAGCGGGACTAGTGCATAGCGAAACTAACCCAGGTTTTCTAATTTCCTGCGGGGGACGAGGTTATCATGCATGGCACACATTATCCAATACTTTCACGTTATTACCCTTTGTTCAGATATTCTTGATACCTTAAGCGAAATCTGACAATATACAGCAGTAACAGTCAATATTAACGGCCTTTTTCACATTTTTATCAGAATAAAAATCGCTCTAGAAATTATCTAAAAGATGTAGAGTATTACACGAAGCTATTCCAGCATTTGAGACATTAGGTACAATATCTTCTGCCATTACACTCATTTAGTTTTACATACGCATGCTCGCAAGCTCTGGGCTCAGAATAGACATCTAGAGCATCCTCATTCTGTTTTATGTAGTGAGACAGCATCCTTATATACTGTTTTCGTAGTGAGTAATTAAATTGAATTGAATAGTGGTAGGACTCTATTGCAAAATCCGCCTGAATAAGTATCACACCTTTGCCAGTTATATAACTGCCAAGCAAAAGTGGGCAAGCAATACTGCGTTTCGGGTTGAAGGGCAATTTTACCAGAGAAATAACTGGGCATGAAGAGATTTGCCATCTAATAACTCAGGGTGACAAGCACCATGCAGTGCGGTGCAGGATTCTATTCGCAAGTTCACATTTCTGCCACTACCTACTACTTTTATGGGCATTCATGATGATTACCACCAAGCGAACGTCTCACTCGTTTCGTCACATGATTGCATAACTAGGTTATAATTATATCAATGCTTGTATGTTTGGATATTTGTTACATAATGACGAAAAAATAGCTGAACGGATTTGGATGAAATTCGGTATAATATAGGTAGCTTATTTATACCTTGGAAAGATATAAATATATAGGAGGCTCCTTTTTATTCCAGGAATCGCGGGTGAAATCGCGATGCACTGCTAGTTTAAAATAAAAAGTTTACTAACAAAACATTTAATTTAGCAAACAACTCAATTCGGGCCATTGACATGATTAGAACCATTGAAGACAGAAAGGAAAGTAAGGATTTTCCTTATCTGTGTTCTAAACACACAATCGCAGCAAAAACAGAAGTAAGATGGAAATCGGAAATTTTCCTCTCCTGTTTGAAAACTCGATGAACTTCATTGCCGAGTATAGTAATTAAACAGTATTTAAAATTAAAACTAAAATATAAAACCTACCCAAAGCAATGTTAAAAACTATTAATCAAAAAAAAAACTACCACATGGACACCAAGATTTTTTCCTAAAAAAGCTGGCTACATTTCCGCGTTGTAATTTTCTGCGCGAGGATAGAGCCAGCATATTCTAGATTTATCACGTTCCCGCGCGGGGAAAGACCAATTGGCCCTCAGCGCGTGCTAGGGGGGCAGCGGCGTCGACTAAACGATGAGATTTTTTCCTGGGCCCCATGGGCCAGATACCTACAAAATAAATAATAGTTATATTTTGTTATATTCTCATAAACTTTATTTCTTTGCTAAAGATCAAGATATTATCATCAGGCGTTTAGACGTTGAAGCAAAATATAATGAAACAGAGGGATTTTAATGGTTATGTTTAAGTTTTAAGTGTGAGCATCCTAACCCTGCTGGTGTAGACTATTGATATTGCAACTATTCGGTGGCTCTATTACAATAACAATAAAATATACATAGTCCAAATACAACTAAAATAAACTTACTAATTACTTACTCCGCTAGTGCAACACCCCGAAGTGTATTTTAGCCTTCGAAACAAAATAACGCCATCGGCTCCAGTCCTCCGCTGTCTGTCGCTTGGTCCGCGGCTAATGGGGCCTCCTAATACGGTTTCTTGACATTCTCGGTGAGAACGGGGGAGGATCTTGCGATCCCCGTGCCCCCCGTCTAGCAGAGTTTCGCACGCGGTGTGGGCTGTGGTCTCTCCCACAATGTTAGGCCCGGCGATCCGTTCATCAATCTCCATTACCTAATCCATGATAGAATGTTTTGGTGGTGGAGAGGAAAATTATAGGGAATATTCTGGGTCCTAACTCAAGGGGGATGCAAGCCAAACTAAGTTAAAAAAAATTTTTAAAAAAAAAGTTGATATAGTAGAAGATGGCTGGTTCTTCCAAGATATAAGCAATAGACAGAGGCCTATAGAAAGTCCAATAAATTCCTAATTTCCAGAAAATTACAAAAAATGCCAGGCCACGCGCTGAGTCGGAAGATTATATTGTGGCAAGTTTTACTTTCCTGGACCTGGGTATGTCCTAAAACTGCATCCAGAACCACCGGAGGACGGGCAGCAGCGTCCTCTCAGTTAACGGTGGTAACCATTCTGCGATCCCCAAGCCGCCTGCCAAGCGTGGGGATTATGGCCTTTAATGGAGAGGCCTTCGCCCACCAGTGGACGTCTTCCGGCTGTTGATGTATGTATGAAGTTTTACTTTCAATGTATGAAATAGTGACCTACTTTTACTACGGGCCAACCAATGAAAAAACTAACTGTTAAAGCGTTTTAAGGAACAGCTTTTCACGCGACTACGTTGCGTGTGGGGTTAGCCCCATTGTAGTTCATAGTTGTTTTCTTGTGACCTCCTTTAGCCTTACCTTGTATAGCGTGTCTTCTATACGTAGACCACATTGTCGCTTACCAGCTGGCAAGTAGTGGTCAAACGAAGACATATGGGATTTAAAAAAGTATGTAACTGAAAGACAACACACAAACAAAAATCTGATTGTCTTCACAACGCAGACAAACACAGATGAAATACGCAAAAACTATTTGACACTTAGCGATGATTGCCACATGCTAGATAAGATAACAAGAAGTGCAATATTGATAAGCGTTATCAATCAATAACACACGAGACCAAGGATCAATGTCACTGACTGGTCATATGATTCTTATCTTCTTTTAGGATTCCGTACCCAAACGACTCTAACGTTATGAGCACCTACTGAACTTTTTTCTACCTCGTCCGTTTGTTTCTTTTTTTTACCGTATGAAATTGTAGGTACCTGGTAGATTTTTGACACAATACTAATTATGTTAATTAACAAATAAAAGTTATTCAACCGCCAAGCAGTAGTTTGCAAGCATTACTGTGTTCTGGTTTGTAGGGCAATGTTACCAGAGAAATTACTGGCTTTGAAGAAATTTAACATCTAATATCTCAGGGTCTGAGTCAAGATCGTGCAAGAGGCCGCCAGTTCATACAGTCCACAGTTGTCACAATGTGCGTTGGTACGGAACACACAGTGCAGAGGTCCGACTTGCACTTGGCTGGTAATTTTTATCATCTAGATTATCTACTTGATATGGATTATGAAAAATCACGTCTAGTTGATAAACAGTAAGAGGAACACATGACCGGTTGCTTGGACTTAACACCTTGACATGGAAATGATTTGGCAGCTAGATATACAATTTGCAAAGAGCGTGTCGTGACGCGCTTTATTGTAGGGGTTCCGTAGCTATTAGAAACAAATAAATATCATTATCATAGACAGAGTTCTTAGAGTGCATAGTTTTCTGTGTGGTTTTCCGAAACATTTTGACTTGACTCTCGGATATAAATTATTTATCTCGTAAACTATTTGACTCTGGCTAAATTTATCACTTTTAAAATTAAATGAACTTTTCCCTTACGTTCGCTTGGGGCCTAGTAGTGAAACTTAATTATACATACCTTGTACATTCTGTGTCTTATGTCTTTGTCTAATGACCACACTCCTGATTTTTTTCAGTTATATAAAAATAAAAATAAAACTGAATAATTATGATAAGTAGTTAGAAGTTATGAGGGGGCAGACGAACATAAATACGTACCCACAAACATAGTTCATAGTTCATCTTTAATTATTGGTACAAAAAATAGTTACCAAATATACGGAAACAGTTTCTAGTTTATAGAACCCTAAATTATGACAATACAAAACATCATGATTGATGAAGGTGAAGTAAAGGACCTTTATGAATAAAAAAATGTAAATAAAAAAATATTTACTTCACTAGGGCATGATTGGACTTGACTGTGACTAAGATTAACTTGATTGGAATTCATCAAAAAACTTGAAATGTTAAAATATTTGATACTGGCAAATACACGAAAAGGGACGCCAGTATCGTTAGGAGGAAGGAAGAAGAACTACTTAAAATACAGGGGGCAAGGGGAACGTTTCCTAAAACGTAGCTAGGTACTATGGGTATTAGTATTGTACCGTGTATACCTCCTACTTTTCTTCGATTGAAGGCTGGTGACGACTTAAACGAAATAACGCTAAAAAAATATTTCTGACTCTAGAGGTCATTAAATGGAGGTGGTAGCAGTGCGAACAAAATCCTGCTCCGCACTACACTGCGCTCGTCACCCTGTGATATTACTAAGCCAACAGGATCTTATTACTCGTCATTGTGGATATTTTTTCGTATACCTACCTATATACGGAGCCAAATCCGAAATCATGAAAAAAAACAGCTGGTACTGGTAGCTATTTCGTTGACGGCGAATGATATTGATGTATTATTTATTGCCAATGCACACATTACATAAAATTATATAACTAGAGCACAGTACAATAATACTCTGTTAAGGCGGTGTAAATATCTAGTAGAGAAACATTTTTGCTTTTAGTCTAGGTATGCATAGATACGGAGACAGGTGTGAGACAGGGAGACGTTATTTCTCCGAAACTGTTCACGATCGCATTGGAGGACGTTTTCAAGCTCTTCGACTGGAACGGATTCGGCATCAACATTAATGGCGAATACATCACTCACCTTCGCTTTGCCGATGATATAGTCATCATGGCAGAGTCGCTGAAGGACCTCAATACTATGCCTCGACCTCAGTAATGTTTCCCAACAGGTGGGTCTTAAAATGAACATGGACAAGACCATGTCCAATGTCCATGTTGTGCCCGTACCGGTTGTCGTTGGGAACGATACTCTCGAAGTTGTTGACCACTACAACTACCTTGGACAGATTGTTCAGTTAGGTAGGTCCAACTTCGACAAAGAGGTCACCCGAAGAATCCAACTCGGATGGGCAGCGTTCGGAAAATTGCGTAATATCTTCTCGTCCAAAATCCCGCAGCGTTTGAAGACAAGGGTATACGACCAGTGTGTGTTGCCAGTGATGACATATGGAACTGAAACGTGGTCTTTAACTGCTGGCCTTTTGGAGAAACTTAGAGTCACGCAACGGGCAATGGAGAGAGCTATGCTCGGTGTTATTTTGCGCGACAGAATCCGGATCGAGGATATTCGCCAAAGAACCAAGGTTACCGACATAGCTCGTAAGGTTTGCAAGTTGAAGTGGCAATGGGCAGGCCACATCGCTCGAAGAAATGACAGCCGATGGGGAAGAAAGGTTCTTGAGTGGCGACCGCGAACCGGAAGACGCAGCGTAGGAAGGCCTCCCACTAGGTGAACCGACGACATTGTAAAAGTCGCGGGCAACCGGTGGATACAAATGGCAGGTTGTCGTACAGTGTGGCGGTTTAAGGGGGAGGCCTTCGTTCAGCAGTGGACGTCTCCGGGCTGATGATGATGATGCATAGATACCTAATGTATATTTTTTTTATTGTAATTTCACAAACAGTTTTAAGCACAAACTGTAGTAAAAACAACTAAGCACATGACAATCGATTTAGGGTGCATAATTTCTAAATAGGTAGTGAACCTAACCTACAAACTTAATAAGTTTTATCTAGCTAGTGGGGCATTAAATACCTGTTATTACAAAAAAAAACAGTATTTATTTTTCTGGTTCCCAACTTCAACAGATTACCCTGACCTGGGTGGGTATGGGACCTGGGTATGGCCTTAAACTGCAACCAGACTGTAGCATGACTATTTTAGCATGAGAATTTTGACTGTAACATATAACTCTGTGATAATGAATGTAATTAGCTTGTAGCCGTTTTAATTACTAAAAAAATAAATAATAAATCAGAACCACCGGAGGACGGGCATCAGCGTCTTCTCGGTTAACGGCGGTGAGCATTTAGCGATCCCCAAGCCGCCTGCCAAGCGTGGGGATTATGGCAACCCCTTCCTATTAAAAGGGGAGGCCTTCGTCCAGCAGTGGACGTCTTCTGGCTGATGAGTGAGTGAGTATATTGCGTATTTCCTTTTCCGCCTCTTCCGACTTTTTCCTAAAACTTTAAACAATTATGTAAGTAGTGAAGACTGATACAAATAGATAAAGTAGGATAACCGATACACTATCTCTCAGTTTCTCCAAATCTAGATACAACAGGTTCATATCACCATTTCGTGGGCGTAATTAAGCCCCATAATCCACTTAGAAGTGTATTCACGCGAGCTCGCGGCTTTAATCGGGTTAGTGGCTTAATGGGAACACTAGACAGGATGCGTCTCTAGTTTCTAGCACTAACTACTTATACGCGGGTAGGCGGAACAGTATAATGCTAAACTGACAGGAGCTAGTACCTACTAAGGGAGCAATTCAGAAATTTTAAAAATAAAAGTTGTTTTGTTGGAACCTTGGAGGATTAAGCTCTCTCTTGGACACACGACAAAATGTATAAAACAGTCAATTATTTCTTCGCAATTTCGGGTTTGGTTCCGTAAGATATCAATAGTAAGTAGTGCATAATGATGAGTTTGCCAATGAACAAAAGTAACCGACATAGCTCGCAGAGTTTGCAAGTTGAAGTGGCGCAGGGCAGGCCACATCGCTCGACGAACTGATAACCGATGGGGAAGAAAGGTTCTTGAGTGGCGACCGCGAACCGGAAGACGCAGCGTAGGAAGGCCTCTCTCTAGCTGGACCGACGACATTGTGAACGTCGCGGGCAACCGGTGGATGCAAATGGCAGGATGTCGCACAGTGTGGCGATCTAAGGGGGAAGCCTTCGTTCAGAACTGGACGTCTCCGGGCTGATGGTGATAATGATGTGCACAATGAGCTCCAATAGCTTAATGCTACCGTTCAGCTTAACCTTGTTTACTCACGTTTCTAAGTACAGTAAGAACTATGAAAAGCAACATAAGATTCGGTCGGCGTTTGGATGGTGAGTGACTGTGAGTGTGGGGTTATTCTTTAAATTTCCTTTTGTTTTGTTTATTTTGGGCTACCATATCGCCTGATGTGAAGCGAGGTGCAGTGCAGGAGGAGGTCTACGATGGAGCACGCTTGCCTAGAAGAAACCGATTCACTCGCGACTTGAACACGCCCAGATTGTAACTATTGGGAATCACCCACTCGGGAAAAGCATTCCACTGTGTAGCGGTTCGGACAAAGAAAGTGGAATCAAATTAATATTATGTAATAGCAATCGTCAAGCCCGAAGATGTTTAGGCAGCACAACACGAGCACATAGCATTGCCAGCCTATACGAACTTACCTACTTTTTAAGGGAACTGACTGCGTTTGGCTAATGTGGCTTTCACAGCCGTGATTTCAACGATATCCTAAATTTTATTCATAATAATAACATCAAAAAACATTAATTTATAAAATAAAAACTTTATGTCAAATGTATTGCCAGTTATTCAATCGTCAAGCAGTAGTGTGCAAGCATTACTGTGTTTCGGTTTGAAAGGCAATGCTACCCAGATAAGTTACTGGGTATGATATGAACTATGAAGAGATTTAACATCTATATATAATATCTCAGGGTGATTGACGAGCGCAATACAATGCGGCACTGGATTGTATTCGCAAGTTCACAATATTCTAGCACTGCTACTGTTATGTGCAGGCGTGACGCTTACCACCAGGCGAACGTCCCTCTAGTCTCGTAACTCAAAAATCACAATAAAATTGAAGTTGGCACAATAATTCACACTAACTACCTATAAAAGTCTGTAAAAATGAATGTTAATTGTCTTTATGTAACTGCGTAATTGGTAAAAAAAGAAACCTAGATGTCAGGACGATTGTAGTACAACAAGAGTACAACCTTGACGTCGTCGTAAGGCTTCGAAAGGTCAAAAAACTCGCAAAAATTTTAACGTTTTAATTAAAAGTTCTTCTCATTCTGTTAACGACCGAAATAAATAATTTTATTATTTCTTACAAATAAAACTGCAATTAAAATGTCTCGACAACCAGGTAGATAAAAACGTAGGAAAAGCGTATTATACACATTTATTTATTAACCTTTATTTTAATCTATTTGTATGTTTAATAAAATGTATGCAGCAGATAATATACAGGGTTAGTTCTTTTTTTTTCCCTTATTTATTGGCATCGCACGTTGTGCATTCTGCCAGTGTCAAGTTTATGAATTTGCAAGTTTCTTTTATTAAAATCAAGTCAAATATGTCATTAAATCACAGTCAGTCACACGAAATCAGTCATAGTCGAGTCCAAGTCATGCCCTAGTAAAGTTGTGGCGACTTTACTATGAGCTTCTACGGAGTTTTGAAAACAACACGAAAAGACATGTTTCACCACATTATATCACTTGCCCACACTCGTGCATGTAATTCAACACTCAATGAATAAAACACCACCATTTTTAATCATTAATTGGCGAAAAAACACAAGTTTAAGAAAATAATAGAATGCCACGACATGATTTTTCCGTGTTCCCGCCAAAACTCAGAGTTAGTTCTATTCAGTTAGCATCATTTTAAGGGCATATTTCATTCTGTGCATCAAAACAAACAACTTTTACTACGGGGATAAAATACCAGCTGTTCTATACAAAAAGTTCATCGACATGGGCAAAATGTATGGAACAGCTATTTATTCCGATTTCAATGTTGGCCCCATAGTAAAAGTTGTTTGTTTTGATATACAGAATGTGCCCTCAAAAGGATGCTAACTAGTCCTGTGTCGATCGTGATTGAACGAATCAAAACGATCGAATCGCGCTTTCTGCGTGACCGACCCGGTCGTCAATCGTTAAAGACCCGGGTCGTGATTGATCGACGCGCGGCCTAAGATCCGCGGCACTTGCCATTCATAACGATCTTCCGATCTGCGACCGACCGAGAGACCGAGCCGAATGAATGACCGGCAATTGATGCAACACCAACCGGTATCGTCTCGGTTTTCTTCGATCAATCTCGGTGAAATTGCGTACCTAGCTAAATTCAACACTATATTAAAAGCCTTATTTTTATTTGTAGGTTCTCGAGACCGATGAAAAACGTTTTGATCGAATCTTTTTGCTCGGTCACTTGGCTCGTCGTTTACGAAAGATCGAGATCACCAAAAATTACCGACCGACACAGGACTAACGCTAACTGATTAGAACTATCCCTGCATGGATAAACGTTTTTTATGCAGTTGAGGGACAAGACGAGCGAGACGTTCGCTTTATCACTGGTGGTAGCATCACGCCTGCCCATGACAGTAGCAGTGCCAGAATGTTGTATCTACTTGCGAACAAAATCCTGCGCCACACTGCACTGCTAGGTGAACCACGTAGGTGGACCACGGGAAAGAAACGCACTGCGCTCGTAACCCTGAGATATTAGATGTCAAATCTCTTCATGCCCAGTAATAGGCTAGTTGACTGGTTTTTTTTATTTTCCTATTAAAATGTGGCCCATAAATATAGCTGATTACTGAAAAGAAAATGAAAATCTGACCAATAATAAGCAACTTATAAGCATTTTAATGTCATGCTAGACAGAGAGGCAAAACAGCAAATCGTGACGTCACTTCTCTGTACGCCATATAAATTCTATTCTGACAAGTAAGGCGTGACGTAATTTTTTGTTTTGTGGTAAAGGGACAGAGTTGTCTCTACCAAAAACTTAAAACGCTTATATATCAGAATATAAATAACCGATTTAAATTATGTTTTCAATAAACATATTACATTTACTTTAATTCTTCATAGAAGCTATTGGTTTCAACGATTTAAACATCAGTCATCTGCCCTATTGCTCGATTAAGTAATAACTGTATAGTTAAGGGCACATCATCTATTACCCACACAGCAACTACCAAGAGCCAAATATAGGATTATGGTACAGTATAGGTCAAACCAAAGCTGTTTCACAGAGAAAATTCATTGACATTTGCCAAAATGTACGGAACAGCCATGGAATAGCTAATTTTTTTTCGCCATTTCTTGGTTGGACCCATAATCAAAATTGTTCACAATGATGAGTACAATGACTCCCTTTCGGATTAGTACACCCCAAGCTTATAACCTTAAACGAGTATTACGTGGTTATCTTAAAGAAGAAACCCCTAATTAGCAGAGCAAGAGCGACAAAAGGACTTATCTCTACATCTATCAAGAAAATGTTAGGCGTTATCTTTGAATATTTTCATTCTATTTTTATTAATCCGGCGACAATTTTACTAATTGCATTGAAATTATTAATAAATTATATTATCTCTAGATAAGCTGATAAAAAAATATAATGACGTAAATTGTTAAATATGTAACATTGATTAGCTTATCCTTGATCGGAAAGCTTACATACATCATTATTTATCTATTGATTTTCTTAGATTTGATTATACATATCACATGCCATTTTCAGTATTGATACGAGATTTTTTTCTGTCTTGACAAATCTGTGGATAATCACGTTAGGGAACGTATCCATAATACGTGACCCGCTCAGGGGGGAGGGTCTTCATAATACTACGCTTTGTCACGGAGGAGGGGGGGTCTTAGGTTTTCGTCACGTAGTCAATATTCTCTAGTGAAATCTCGCGTTGTTTCGAGCTATATTGCGATAGGGCATTTTTTTTTACTTGTAATGTAAGCAAGCACGCACCTTGGCGCCTCCCACCAAGGAGCCTTATTAATAAAGACAGATATGAGCCATTTTTTTTTTCTTTCTGTTTGCAACATTGATATAAAACAATATTTATGAATTACTACGTGAAAATTAGTAGGGGGGGGGGGGGCAAACAGTGTAAAAAAGTAGATCTTAGATCTTCAAATTAATGACGAATGACGGTTTAAAATTTGTTTATAATTGACTCGGCGTTTTCGAAAATTCCAGCCCCGAAGGGATGGAAAAATGGATGAAGTTGTGTATGGAAAGTCCTTCATTTTCAAAGTAAAAATCACAATATTTATTATTTAGGCTTCAGGATGGAAACTAACGCAACGTTTATCTTTGTTTTTTTTAATATCCAGCCTAAAGAGAGTGAAACGGGGAAGAAATTTTGAATTTAAGTTGGTTCATTCCTAAATTTTGCACGTTAATGAGCACGTGTATCGTGATATTACTAAGGATTTACTGCTACTATAAATCAATAAAAATAAAGTACATTAATAAACTGCTACTATAAATATCTATCTATAAATACCTAAATGTTATGAGACGCAAAACTTTAAAAGACTAGCAAGTCAACGATACTGCAAAACTTTGGACAATACTGAAGCCAAAGATGTGAAATTTAGACTAGTTTACTTTTGTAATGTAAGTTCGTACTTTGAGATATTCATATTCTAAATGGTGATAAAATGGTGGAGGGGAAAAAGGATGTTAGATTATTGTTTGAAGACCAACATCTTACATGGTCTATCTTCTTATAACGTCCTAAGCAAGAAAAGCTATAAAGAAAAACATGATCAATCCATTAAAGCCCAAGCTCTTCACCAACGTGCTAGAAGACTTTGTAAACACTCGTGAATGGGATCAAAGAAGTATTTAATATCAATGTCACACGCATAACACGTCTCCGTTTTGCAGAATAGCACCTTAGTTTAGAGCGTGGCTGACCTCTAGAGTATGCTTAAAGAACTACATGAGTCATTCCTGAAAGTAGGTTTTACGATGAACAAGAGACGCACAAGACTAAAATCATAAATCAAAACATCCGCGTTCGGTAGGGTCTTTTTTGGAAAATTGGATGACGTTATTGCTCAAGATCCCACATAGTCTGAAACCCAAGGTTTATAATCACTGAATTCATCTGCCTATCTGCCTATCATCACTACGGTGCTGATACGTGGTCACTAATGCCCAGTTTAAAATCGGAGTGTCTCAAAGTGCAATGGAATGGGCCATGTTAGCCATCACTCTCCTAGACCGTATCCCAAACGTGGAGATTCGACTGCGAACAAATGCTGAAGAGGTGGATAAATGGACAGTGAGACGTCCGGTCGGTTCAGACAGCCCACTTATTTTAATTCCAATCGGATTCAATAACTACACTATCTGACTCCGTCATTCTTAATGCAAAAAGAGGTGGTAAAAGTAGATAGTTTTCAAATATAATAACCCTGAGCGTAGCGAGGGTTTCAAAGGAGCGAGAAGCAGAATAACTATGCTGCCGAGCAAAACACAACTTTTCACCTCACTACAGCAGTGCCATAAATAGGGCGGTGCCAGCGGTGCCCGCAGGCACAGGGCGTAAAAATGACCAGACCAGGACCAAATTTAGTTTTTTTTTCTTTTTAAGGGGGCAGTTATAGAAGCTCGCACGGCATTACACTACAGCGAGGAAAATGCTAGGTTTGTAGGTTATGTAAGTAAAGGTACCGCTTGCACTAACTCTGCAGGTGTTAAATGTATATCTTCGTTGCTGCTGGACTCGCTCATATTTTATGGTTTCTTATGATTTTATAAAAAAGAAAGTCGTGCTGGACAGAGCGATTTAAAATGAGGTTGGCGCACTGACATAAAATAAGAATTAATGCATTTTCAGTGGACTGCCGATATAAAAGTAAGTAAGTTCGTATAGGCTGAGTGGCCAGCCCTAGTGTCAGAGTTAATGTGCCGCCCGAAGGCCTCTGACATGGCTAACGGTTGTAGTTATAGAAACTAGAACAAACAACCGGGACCAACAATTTAACGTGTCATCCAATCCACGGTAGCGCTCAGAAATAAATGCCACTCACGGTCACCCATCCGAAGACTGACCGGACCGTCCGTATATATAAAATATAGAAAACTATTTAATGGAAAGGATCGAATTTAAAAGATCCTTTCCATGTTAGCGTATAAAATGCACTTTTGCACTCAAATTTCGAATGATAAACACGAGGATATAAACAGAATCTTTCCGAGGTGGTGAGGAACTATATATATATATAGGTATATACAGCGACAGTGATAATGGAATGGACGGGCCCAGCGCTTGCAAATCGTACAAAATTAACAAGTCAACACAATCAAGCATACCTAGCTAAATGTATGCATATTACATTTGCCAGAAAATAGAGATAGCGAATATAATTACTGCATGACAAAAAGAGAACACATGTACATGTATTAGAAGTTTGTATTGTTGTATCGTACGGCTCGCATGTCGCAAAGACATAGTATGACTGACGCGAGAAGAGAGCTGGCGCTCAACATATAGTCTTCAAAATCCGTGCGCTTATTTCCCGTCCATTCATTTTATCATTCGCTGAGTCGCTGGGTAAATATTATAAATATATACCCTATATATATATAGGATGTATTGTAGCTATATTACTATATTGAAATTTTTCTACTGAGATTAATTTTGCGCTCGTGAATAAAAAATTACATATTTACATTTTATTGCAATAATCTCCAATACCTGGTAATCAAGAATCACTTGTAAAACGTCAAAATAATTTATGAGCCTACTGCCCAGCATTCGTAACCATAAATATTATTTATTGTATCATTGTAACCAATCGTGACTGTAATAATCGATAATAATTAGTGAGATCATAAAAGTGACACGTCACAAAGAACCTGATTATAAATAAATAGCGATATTACTCGGAAAATTGCTACTCGAATCCAGCAGGGAAAATCAATAAACAAAAAAATTTACCAGTGGTCAAAGAGCGGACTTTAATTTGGGGCAGAAAATTAGCCTCCCAATCCAGCGGGGCAACGCGGCCTGCATTAGGGCACATTGCCCGAAATTCGAGACCATTTGAACTATCTCTCTAACTTTGTTGCCAATATAGTTCAGTGAATAGTTTTAACCCTACAAAAGGTCCGGTAGTTTTTTTAAAGTTATTTTTTTTAAATTACAATTTGTACATTTACAATTTTTAAAGTTCACATCATAGTTGTGGCCCACACTAGGCACAAAGCCCGTATTGTGGAGACCGGGAATCCAAGAAAACAAGTTAATAGAAATAAATTTGTACGTACATTATTACATCATAAGTAGTACCGAAAAAACACCATGGTTTGTCTCGGCACCAATTACATCGCGCTGTCAAATAAATACATAATTTTGTAGATGCAAAAAAATAAACTAATTGTATACCCATACAACAACGTACCGGCCGCGATAAGCCCAAAGTGAAGTTACCTTCAGTTTGGATCTGGCGCGGTGGCGTTGGTTCGCACGCTCTTCACACCTATCTTACCGGTTACCGGTAAGATAGGTGTTGTACCGGTAGTTGTTTTTGCCAATTGCTCTTTTTTACTGACTTTAAAAAAGGAGGAGGTTCTCAATTCAGTTGTATTTATTTAATGTGTGTTACCTCAGATTGTTTTATTTATTAACTGATTTGGAAAATTATTTATTTGAAATATTGGTCCCATTGGAGGGAGTCTATAGAGTTATATAGAGTCCTGAGTGAAGCGAGGGGTTCAAGCTGCCTAAGACGAAGACAGCTTTATTCCAGGCGAGTATACTCTTCTTTTACCACCTTCTGCGAGACAATAAAAACCCAGGGCTCCATAAATTAAAATTCACTGACAATCACAGGACCAAACACCGTCTTTTGTTTCACATTCTTTGTAAACGCACCTTTTTTTTTTGAGTCCTGCTTATGGTGGCCAGTTCGATTTTCGAACAAACCTCTTTACAATGTCATTTGGGCATTTTTATACTTAGAGTTTTCCACGAGTTTCCACACGAATTTGACGTTCCAAATTCAAATCATTTTATTCCTTAGGGAGTTTCATACAACTTTATACCCCTTATTAAGAGATAATGATTTAATTTACGTTGAGGTTGCATGATATGTAATTGGACATTGTCGAGCAGGTGGTGTGAAAAAATAATTATGTCATCCATGTAAAGAAAAATTGCATATTTGAAGTTTATTTTTGAAATAGCTTGGCGATACTTGCAAAGTTTTTACTTATATATACAGGGCTAGTCCTACTCAGTTAGCAACCTTTAAGCTAAGATGTTTCAACTCACTGCCTTTAAGTGCATATTCTGTACCTCAAAATAAACAACTTTTACTGAAGGGCCAACATTGAAATCATAAAAAAAATATCAGCTGTTCTGTTCCATACAAAAAGTTCATCGACCTTGGGCAAAATTGGGCCCTGTATTTTGTAGAGATGATAGTTGATTCAGCGCACTAGGATCACACGACGAAGTGCGTGGGTTCAAATCCCATCAATCCGGTTGAACTTCTGATGAAGAAAATGAACATCCGGGCAGAGTGGGGGGAGTCGGTAGAGTCGGTGGAGTGGTGGGAGTTGGGGAATGCCCCCCCCCCCCATAAAAAGGGGGTGAGGCGTAAAAAAATGTTCGGGGTGATTTAAAGTGGTGAATTTTGGGAGCGGGCCGAATTACTTCCGTACGCGGACGAAGTCGCGGGCAACCTCTAGTGTTGGTATATGTATATATTTTTGTTCGACGATAACTTACCAACCATTAATCCATAAGCATAGGATAGCATAATCAGCCTTTTTTATAATTTTCCATTGCTGGTCGAGTTCGAGGGCAGGCCTAACCTCGAAGAGCGAATGGGCCATATTCACCACGCTGGCCCAGTCGGGGGTTGGTGAATTCAAATACACCAATGAGTTTCTTCTCCGGACGTATGCAGGTTTCCTCTTGATGGTTTCCTTCACCGAAAAGCCATTGGAATGTGTATTCGTACATAAACTCCAAAGATCTCATTGGTACGGGCCTGGGTTCGAACCCGCGACCTCACGATTACAATTCAAGCGGTCTCCCGATTAGGCTACAACAGCTTCCACCAAACCAAAACCAAAACCTTCTTGTTTTTTTGTTAGTTATCATTAGCCAGAAGACATCCAGCCAAATTAACTGGGGCTTCGAAGATATGAGGGTCGCCAGATCTCTGTTCGCTGCGAACTACTAGTATAAGCAGATTAAAGCCATTGGCACCTTCAATGGTATATTATAGTCGAGATGTTGGGGGAAATGTTATTTATAGTGACTGTACCTGCGAGCCTGCGACGACAAGACGTCTGATATAAATTGTCCACAGTATTACCACTTCCCTAGTGTGATTTTTATTAGCAAATTGAGCCTGACCTGCGCACGACGGTCCGTTCGCAGAGTTGATACCTTTGTGACACACGGATTTTTAGTTTGGCTAACAAGTTTTTGTTGAAAAATTATACTATTAAAATAAATTTTATGCAGATATAACAGGAATTTCAAAGAGTTTTTTTTATAAGAAACTGTCCAATAATATAGATAGATCATTTGGCTAATCTGTACTTGCTCGTGATTATAGTTAATTGATTGAAGTTTAAAATATATTCATAATATTTTAACATTTTTAAAACATAGCCACATGCCACATAAAAGCCACATAAAACATGCTGATTTTAAAATATAAACATAAACAGTACTCTTTAAGACCGATAACGTGTTTGATTACAGGAGTAGTCGAGTATGGTAAACACACTCAGCTTGTAATATAACTAGATCGCAAATGAGATTGCTGGATGGAATATACCATTAGATAGCCAGTAAATTACTAAAAAACACCATGCCGATAAATACCAGCCAGTTCCAGTGAGTGGCTAGGGGCCGTACCGTGAACCGCTTATAGCGGGACCGAATAGGTTCAGCTGCCGATACTGCGAACCGCGAACCTTACTGCGATGCGATAAAATTCACAGTCGCGCAGAGTCGGCAGCTGAGCGTATTCGGTCTCGGAATAGGCATTTATGGTACGGCCCCTGTTCTAGTTCATTATTGGAGTTTGTTTGAATAAAGTTTCAATTTGACAACACTGTGTGTGTTACTCACTCGGGAATACCTCACTGATCTGCCATCTTCACAAATCACATGAAATTAAACATCCATTAAAAATGGTACCTAAATGTGACAAGCTTGATTTTTTTTGATAAACCGTAGAAATATTAATACTTTATAAAAAATAAAAGAAATAAGTAAATATCGGTGGTAATTTTTCACACAGCGCCATCTAGCCCCAAACTAAGCAAAGCTGATAATGGAAACTAGATAAGCTGATAGAATACTTATATACCTTTTTATTTATGTAAATAAATATTTTTTACACAAAACATATATTTTAATAATTAACTAAACCGTATGTAGCTTAAACAAACACTGGTTATTTTTGGAATATAAATAAAACATACCGCAACGTGTCCACAGCGCCTAACAAAATATATTCGCTACGCCTATCGAATAAGTGGGTAAGTACGTCCATTCCTTTGTTCGTCATTTTACTGGCCAGTGTGACACACCTTACCTATTATCATTTCGTAGTGTGTATCAACTCCCGTCAGTGGCAGAACCGAAGCCGTACATTGCACCCAAACGAAAAAAAAAGAAAAAGAAAACATTTTTTATAAAAATGTATAAAAAGTCAACAGTACACGCTCCCTTTGTTAGTTGTTACCGGTGATTGTGTTGGTTCACTACCCTTTAAAGTAAAATGCAAAAGTAAATACATAGCGTCCTAGAGCTGTAATTAATAAATAAAAATAAAGCATTTTATTTATTGTTTTTGCAATAAATAAAAATGGTGAAGTTTGTGTTAGTGCTGGCTAGTCTAATAGGTAAGATTTAAAAAGTTTAAGATAATGGCGGGAAAATTTTGACACGTTCCTGCGTTGATTCAAAAACATTCAAAGTTTAAATTTTTATACCTTTTGAATTTTGATATGCCCTCATTAATTTCAACTTTAATAACATAGACTTGAAACCTCATTCATCGAAATATGAAAAATAAAAGCGTGCGAGGAATTTAAAAATCAAAACATGAAACAAAAAAAAAGCGATCGAGGAATTTAAAAGTGCATCGTTTGACATTAAAATGAATAAAATCTATGCGATTATATTTCGTTGTTTCTATCATTGAGAGAATGCTCTTTGGTTTCTCACTTGGAGGATTTAACTCCTCTCTCTCGTTTCTCTTACTTGGCAACTGCGAAACTGCCTAGACTACAGGAAATTTTCCGATTTCATCAAATCAAACATCCCGAATTCTTATCAAAAGACAATAAGTACATTACCGCTACTGTTGCTATATTTACATTTATTTTAGTGAACAAATTATAACATCGGAGATACCAGACTATAATCTTAAAGGAATACCTAGAAAGTTTTCGTGTTTCTATTTTGAAATTAAATTATTGTTATGTTTTTCAGGTTTAAGTTATCAAGCGGAGTGGTCTTATGACTGTAAGTATTTGTATTTCCTTACACTTTGATTGTTTTTGTTAGTGAGCTCCGAGTTCAATTCCCGTTTAATTTCCTGCATTTTCTTAGATAATCTATTATATATAGGCCACCTCTAAAATTGGCTTCATTCTTTTTTCGTATATTTAAAAAAAAACTCTGCCTTATAGCTCAGTTGGTAGCATGTCTGCCTTCAGATCTGTAGGGCGTGGGTTCGATCCCCACCCAGGGCAAACATTTAGGTGACGTTCATAGATGTTTGTTCCATGTCTGGGAGAAGTATGTATCATAAGCATGTATTTATAAAAAAAAAGTATATAACTATTCTATCAGCTATCTAGTTTCCATATTACAAGCTTTGCTTAGTTTGGGCTTAGATGGATCTGTGTTAAAAATGTCCTCCAATATTTATTATTATTATTAATTTTAAATATAGATAATAGTGGAACTTCTCAAAAGCTACTGCCGTAGAGTTTGGGCTCTTTGGTTTGTTCTGTATTTATTTTTAATTACTTAAGTACCTATACAATTATTTTATGCCAGTTATTCAAATACATAGTGGTTAACGTTAATAAGTGAGCACCTACTTTTAATTAGGTATCAATATAGGAAAAATTTTTTCAGCTATTACACCTTGATTTATATATTCGCATAATTAAAAAACCTAATCGGGTACCTATCTATTGCATTTCAACAATCATCAATGTGTTATTTTTTCAATTAACTTCTTAATTAACACTATTTTATAGCAGCTCAAATGAATACACTAATTAATGTTTGACCTCCAATACACCAACGAATTTTAATTATAAGGCATATAGATCAAAATAACAAAAGACTATGCTATAAGGACACCTATATTGCATAATATTTATTGGCAAGAGATAACGATAGTGCCAAGGTTTGCCTGTCCATAAGAATTTATTAAATTGATATGTGCCATTCTAATTCCAAAATCCTGTACACCACTATTTTTCATTAATGTCTAAAACTTTAAGGGGTCATTGTGCTCATCATTATGACCCCATTGGAAAAGTTGTTCATAATGATGAGTACAATGATCCCTTAAAGTTTTAGACATTCATAAAAAATAGTGGTGTATATCATTTACCACCACGTTCCACAATAACCCAGAAATTAACAATTACATAAACCTAAGTTCTGCAAAAAAGTTTCACATGGCATTCACTGAATTTCTATTTTCTATTTTATATTATTTAAATTTGATAAGTACCTAAGTATTCATTTTCTTACGTCTTTTGGTGGTCTAACAATGCTCGTACTAATGTCTTGGTAACACGGATCGGTAGTACTAAGCTGAAAGGAGGTCATCGTAGGTACTAATCATGACAAAAAATCAGTCATTCCGTCAAAAAAAGTAGTGATAAAGTGATAAAAGTAGTAATTGTAAACATTTCGAAATATGTTGGTTTTATTTTTTATTGTCTCATTCACTCTGACATTAGGGCTGGCCACTCAGACTATACGAACTTACTTACTTACTTTTAATGTCTCATTTCTAAATTTAAAAAAAAATTGTCTTATGTTTGACCATACTATCTGCGATCATGCAGTTTACGAGCTTGCCTAGAACATTTACTCGCGACTTGGTTATACCTACTACACAATACAATAGTTTATTGATAACACCAAAGTTACATGTCAAATTTCATTAAGTATGTCACAAAAAAGAATCGCTTAAATGGAAATAATTATAAAAATACATTACAATAATCTCTTATTTTAAAATAAGCTTCAATGTCATAAAACAAATTCTCTTATAACCACGCTCTAAGCTTGGTTTTGAGGCTCCCGGCGGAAGGAGCATCCCGAATAGAAACTGGTATCTATGTGGTTGTAGATCGCGAGCCCCAAAATACCTAACTACCTACTTGATTGTATCTTCGTTGTTTGATTGTGTATCTTATTTCTTCTTGTTCCTTACCACTTTCTATGCATTGATAGACGAAACACAATGGCCGGGCGTGTGCCGGACGGGAGAGCTGCAGTCCCCCATCAACATCATGACGCGGTCAGCCTTGCTTGACAAGCACGAGGCCCACATCCGGGGCCCGCTGGTGTTCAGAGGATACGGAGATGTGATAGTCACTGCTGAGAACAACGGACACACGCGTGAGTAGATCTCAGACTTATAGATTAGCTTTAGCCCGCCATCTACAGTATGACGCGATCAGTTTTGCTTGGCAAGCTTGACTTACATCAGCGGCAGAATCTTTCTAAAACTATAATTATTTACTATTGCTTACGAGTAGAGTTCAAAATTAATAGATCTGGTACAGATAGCGCCATCAATCTTGCTTGACATTGCTTGAAACAAAATCTTCTGTATTGTGTTGTGTCAAAGAAGACAATTTGACGCCAAGGATTTTTTTTCCTGTTGGGCAAATCAGTTAGACTATTCAGTTTGACCACGAGGAGGAACCAGTCTTGAGACTTTTGAGTAGATACCTCCTAAAAAACGTCAAGCTCACGGCAAAATTCATAATACCTACATTACCATTATTGATATACATCAGCCTTACATAAAAAAGTTAAATTACGTTGGTTAGTATTATGCACATCATTTTTATATAGCGCAGAGAGCCCGTATCGTCGTTTCTGTTATAGGTACCTACAACAGAGCGAATATGTTTTTTATTTATTTACAGGAGTGACAAAAAAACCATAAGTATATTTTTTATTTGGTCGTAAAATACGAGTCTGTTGTTGTTGATTAGTAAAACAGTCTAATAAACAGACAACAGACATATTTATTAGGTACCACGTTAATACGCTATTTTAGGACCAAATAGAAAATATACAGCTTTTTGTCTCTCCTGTATTAGCGAGGATATAATAAGGCAGTAAGTATTAATTGATTAATAAAATTATAAATATGTTTTTTCTCGACCTGGGAAATCTAGGGAAATGGAAAACTGGGAACTTTTTGGGTATGTCCTACAACTGCAACCAGTACCACCGGAGGACGGGCAGCAGCGTCCTCTCTGTTAACGGTGGTGAACATTCTGCGATCCCCAAGCCGCCTGCCAAGCGTGGGGATTATTGCAACACCTTCCTATTAAGGGGGAGGAATTCGTCCAGCAGTGGACGTTTTCTGGCTGACAGGTAGTTTTGTTTTTGCTTATTGCTTTTCGATATATTTAGAGCTGTCTCCAAGTATTTGCACGACCTCAATAATCCAAATACCAACGTGTACTTATATACTAGTAAAAACAACATTCCCTATTTTATTTTATTTTACTCGTATTTAAAACGTAAACAAGTTTTGCTTTTTTTCTCGAAAATATGCATGAAATGTACGAAGAAAACGTAATGACGAATTAATCAAGAGAAGGGAAGGGTTTCGATTCGACGCGCTCCGTCAGTTGTAATTCCTATTTTGCAGAAAATCGTGATATTTAAACTCTATACAAGTTCCGGGTTTCATTTGCACGACTCGGATTCATCGCGACTGGTACCACCGACTTTAACAATTTCAATGTGGCTTTACGGCCGTTCTATAAGTCGTAAAAATGTGAGGACTCGCAGATTAAACCTACTTACAACTGTTTGAGGAACTGCATGCTTACTTCAGATGTTTGTAAACGACTATACTATGATAAGTCTACAACTTCGATCAAGTTAACAGGATCAATGCCATGCAACGATTACAGAAATCTCTAGTTCATAATTTTCCAATACATGCCAACTGTCGAAATGAACAAGAAATAAAACACTGTTTCACTGGAAAATGCACAAAGTACGACGCCATAATACTCTTAGAAGGAAAAAGGAGGAAACACTGTTTTAAACTGTCGCGTCTGTTTACATTTTCAGCGAGAAGACGAAGCCACTACTGGACGAAGGCCTCCCCCTTAATATAGTTTTTAATAACTTAAAATCCCAGTCGCGCCTTTTTTTCTTAGTTATTGGCATCGCACGTTGTGCATTTTGCCAGTGTCAAGTTTATTTATTTTTATTTTTTGTGGCTGCCTATGGAGGTCATTTCCATTTAAAAAAAAACTTTCTTAGCAATGCTCGAATGTATCTATGCTAAGCGTGTCCAGATGACGAAATTAAAAGTGATAACTATTTCGAGTTTCACCAACTGGACACACGCGTGTCCATTCCCTCGTCACAGAAGAAATAATAGTACTACGTACTACTACTACTCATGTCGAGTTGGTGAATAATGCAAACGGGTTTTTTTTTTTTTTTCTTAGTTCTTGGCATCGCACGTTGTGCATTCTACCAGTGTCAAGTTTATGATTTTTTCAAGTATTTATATGAAAATCAAGTCAAATATGTCATGATATCACAGTCAGTCACACGAAATTAGTCATAGTCGAGTCCAAGTCATGCCCTAGTAAAGTTGTGGCGACTTTACTATGAGCTTCTACGGAGTTTTGAAAACAACACAAAAAGACATGTTTCACCACATTATATCACTTGCCCACACTCGTGCATGTAATTCAACACTCAATGAATAAAACACCACCATTTTTAATCATTAATTCGCGAAAATACACAAGTTTAAGAAAATAATAGAATGCAACGACATGATTTTTCCGTGTTCCCGCCAAAACTCCAATGCAAACGGGTTATGCTTTATGAATAGAGATTCCCATGATATTTCATACGAAGTTTTACGTTCCAAACTCAAATTACATTATATCCCTTGGGGCATAGAAATAATAAGCTTAGAACCCGAGTCGGAAGTGAAGCAATTTTAAGTAAGCCTTAAAAGGCCTAGTACGGTATTCATCCTGTTTTTCTCACGATGACAATGCTTTCTTTACTCCCCTTCTATTAATCTTCCCAACAAGGTGAAAACGTATATTTATTTGCAACATTGTCTCGAACGCCCGTGTGCATGTCAAAGAAAGTAATTTGGTAATATTCATGCACACATTGATAGTTTTTCAGCTTCACCGGTAAACGGGATTTTGAATGAAACTATCACTCTATCTGTTATTACTTTAGGGTTTGGGATATAATGTTTTATGAAAATCCCTTGGGATATAATGTTGCATGAAAATCTCTTGGGATATAATGCCTTGCTTTGAGTTGAGATTACGTATTGTGTAATTGGACAATATTGAGCAGGTTGTATGAAAAAGAATAAATAATCTGAAAGTAGGATTTTTGCTTTTTTATGGGACAATCAGTACTTATTTGTTTTTTCCCATTGGTACTACCAGTAGCTGTACAACTGATACAAGCCGGACTAGTTGTACTACTGGCCAATCCCACAACCAAAGTTACAACTGGTAATAAAACTATGCCGTACTTTTTACCTCTAAGTTTAATAAACTAATACATGTATCCACCGTAATAAATCATTCGCGATAGCAGTTCTTTGGTATGAATACTAAAGAATATTGTAAATACTACTAAATACATTTTATTTGGGTGTTCCCGTCATTAAACTACAGGTATAAAAAACTAGAAATGCAGTAAAAACAAAATACCTATGTAATTAAAATGCCTACATAGATAAATACAAGGCAAACAAAACAAGTAAGTTGCAAATAGTTTTTTGTAACAATGGTTTTTAGTGATAACGGTCATAATGTAGGTATCTACCTAATATTGGTTAAGTATGTATGTATGTAGGTAGGGGATCTCGCACTTTCTTTGTTGTTTTTTTTAACGGAATAAATGCTTATATAAGTACTCGTAGGTATGTAATCGAAATTTGCGGCAGGCAAACGTCTACCCGAATGGATAGAGCAAATAGAGCAAAATCATTTATCTACTGGATTTGTTGAGCAGATTCGAATCCCATAAATCGGTGAATTGTCGTATACTTAGGTTATCTATAATATAACATTAAAAAGTATGAAATATCACCAAAAACCACAAAGAGTGTATTTATCCCCTTCATCCAAATTGGTAATGAAAAATTCATAACTAACTACAGAAAAGGAAATTTTCTTCGCTGTTTTATAACTACAATAGTTATTAATAATACGCTATTTAAAAGAACAAAAACCGAATTCTCCTTCGTATTCCTGGATGACATCTTCATATTTTCTAGTAGTTTTGATCTAAAAACCAAACTACTGAACCGATTTCGATAAAATTTATATCATCATCAAAATCAGTTTATAATTGGCGGAGTAATCGCGTAAAATAAATACAAGAAAAATACAGTCGAATGGAAAATGAGGTTCTCACTTTTTTGAAGTCGGTTGAAAAGGATTTGTTTTTTCATATTCATAATTTTTCATAACCAGCTACGAAAAAATACGGGTGTTACACCCTAAAAACATTGTTATTCTGATAGACTTTTTAAGTGTTATTTTTATTCTCGAAAGAGTTTCCCATATCTCCCATGATCACGATCTCTTACCGCCAAATGCAATAAGAGCAAAACAAACTTACTTATAGCCGCAAAACCTCTTAAAAAGCCCTTGTCCTGCAACGTCTTTGAATATTTAAGTACTAGTAGACCCAGACCCTCCAAGTGCAACGTCGAGAAAAAAAAAGAAAGGAGTTGCTTCTCTACTCTGTGACACATGCTATTCATTTTTGTTTTATTTATACGGGAAAACACACGTTTAATTAAATCGGATACTCCGACTATAGTTTCGATCACATCCGGTGACCTTTTACAAAGAAAAAGAAATTTTTTACAAGAAAAAGTTTTTTTTTTTTTCGTTTTTAAAACAAAAATGTGTCAAAACCACGCCAGTTTTCATGCTATTCATATTATTCCCCAAAACTATTTTTTTCGAATCTCTTTACTTATCGAATCTTTCAATTTGTATGCAATAAAATGGGATTCGCAAAGGGACCGACCCTTCCATATATCGTTTGACTGTCTATCCGCTTACATCTTTATTTTACGTACTCTAGCTTTTATTAGTTTTTTCGGAATCACTGAAGAGATAAGTAAAAGTAGGGCTTTCGCTTTTCTGTGTCCGAAATAAAGCATTATGTAAAGTATGTTTACACAAAAATCGACTAAGTAAGTAGATATGTATGATGCTGATAATTTCACTTTCCTTTATGATACACTAGAGGCCGCCGCGACTTCGTCCACGTACGGAAGAAATTCGGCCCGCTCCCAGCTTCACGACTTTAAATCATCTTTTAGTTTTTTTTTAAGTTGCCAGCCTTGTCTGAGTATGAATTTATCCAATGTAGCTCCGCAGTAGAGATTGTGCAATATAATGGTAGCCTAGAAGCTCAAATATGGTCAATGCGGAACTAGAGTACTATGCGAATTTCGCTGTTATCCACATAATTATTATTTCTATGCTATTGAGCGATCGATTTCCCGGCAATATTACATAAGTCAATCGATATCACGTTTAGATAATAACCAGACTCAACAAAACTCACGCGTGAAAATTCTAGCGTGTCCAGATGACGAAATAACAAGTGATATCAATATTGAGTTTCACCAACTGGACACAGCGGGTCGGGCCCCTCGTGTCGAGTTGGTTAATTACCTCTCTCTACAATGACGGAACAATTCGGAATGCATAGCAAACAATACTCTGTCTTATCTTTCTACAAATACATTTTAGTTTTTTTTTTTACACATTAGGCTACTATGTATTTAAAGCTTGAACCTGCATACGAGCAATCACTGGGTCAAAGCCCTGCCAGAGGTCATATTTTTTCTTACCGTTTAATCTTTAATAACATAGAAAATACCCAAAGTGTGGACACACTTCATATAAAATATTCATTCGGCTACTGTTAAAGAGATCTACATTTCTGTGTAAACGAAATTTGAAAACTTTGGATGTATCAAATTAGACTGTACTGTAAGTAATATAATACAGAGGTCAGATGGACGGAAACCTAGAGATATACAGACAAACAGATAGACAGACAGACGAGGCTTATTAATAGGGCCCCATCAAACACACTTCGGTTCAGAACCCTAAAAAATATATTAGAACTGAGAACTTCGTTTTTTATCGGTCGAAACGACAATCTTCTGTCTAGTCACTGTCCGGACAATCTCTGTACTAGGCTAACTCTGTCAATACGCAAAAATCACGCCAATCTGTTACTCTATCTTGACGTGAAAGAACATTATTAGGTAAGTACTTAAAAAACTTTCCATGACCTGATTTCTTAAATATCATTTCATGCTCTTTTGTTGATAATAAGACATGCAGCTATACCCTAAGCTAACTTACTATACTAAGTAAGAACATAGGTATTTTATTTTATAGGATACAGGTTTCGAGTATATTCCTTTGGGGGTTGCATGCCAAGACGTCAGTGACCACAAACCCACACCACTCACCACACACTTAAAACAATTGTACGACACCATACATTTACATCAACTTTCAATATACTGTGGGGTGCCTAATGTAATTCAAGGTAGACTATTCAGTGCAATATGTTTAATAATATTTACAAGAGTAAAATAAAGAGAAAACTAAAACTAATTCAAGCAAATTTCCGAATCGATAATAATGTCAAAAACCCCTTTCTTCCTGCTGGTCAGCCCGCGAACTAAAGAAGGCGGCGCTGCGCCAACAAGGAGGCCGCACGCCGCATCACTCCCCCGCTGAGACCGGGTCACGGTCGATAGTAATCTGGGAAGTGTACTCTGCGACCACTCCTGGTTTTAGGAGCTGGTTCTGGTGACTTGGCAGCAGGCAACAATGAAACTTCTGAGTCTGTCTCCTTAACCATAAAAGCAGGCTTAATTCTGTCTACAGTCACCACGACTTCTCGGCCTTTCACGTCAATCTTGAAAGTTTTTGGTCCTCGCTCTAAAACTTTGTGGGGACCGGTGTATGGCGATTCCAAAGACCTCTTCGCTGGACCTCGACGAAGAAAAACAAAGTCCGATTTTTGGATGTCAGCGGGCATGTAAAACGTCTTTTTCCCGTGCCACGCAGCAGCGGTTGGCGAAAGTAACTTCACATGGTTGCGAAGCCTTGTGGTGAAGCTGGTGACGTCATCAGAATCCGGATCGTTGGCAGGTACAAAAAGCTCTCCTGGGAGTCGTAGTGGCTCACCGTATACAAGTTCCGCCGCGGATGATTGAAGATCTACTTTCCAGGCGCTTCTAATTCCCAGGAGGACGAGCGGTAACACCTCAGTCCACTGAGCATTGTTGTGGCACATGATCGAAGCCTTCAGTTGTCGATGAAGACGCTCCACCATGCCGTTTGCTGCTGGATGATATGCCGTCGTTGGACAGTGTTTGGCGCCAAGAAGCTTACAGATGGACTGGAAAATTTGTGACATGAACTGTGTCCCTCTGTCAGTTGTAATGCGCTGCGGGCAACCGAAGCGAGCGAGCCAGCCGGAGATGAATGCAGATGCGCAGGTCTCGGCTGTGATGTCGGCCAGGGGGTACGCCTCAGGCCAACGGGTAAACCTGTCGACGACGGTGAGGCAATACCTGTAACCAGATGAATAAGGTAACGGCCCTACGATGTCCATATGAATATGAGAAAAGCGATCTGATGAAATCGAAAATGAAGTGAGAGGTGATGATGTATGACGGGTGACTTTGTTGCGTTGGCAGTCTGTGCATAGTTGTGCCCATTTTCTGCAGTCACGCCGAACTCCAGGCCATACGAAGCGCTCTGATATAAGCTTGCTGGAAGCTGCTGGACCTGGATGGCTCAAATTATGGAGGTTGTCAAATATCTGCCTGCGAAATCCCAGTGGTACATACGGCCTCGGGCTAGGCATTGACAGATCGCAATATAAGCTAGCCTCTGGAGTAGTGATCTTCTGAAACTTCAACGAAGAACCCTTGGTCATCAGATCTTTAAGCTCTGCGTCATTCTCTTGATCTTTTTCTAAAGCGTGATAATCTATAGTCTTGACGCTCTCAATGCGAGAAAAAGCGTCTGCTACTACATTTGACTTTCCAGAAATGTGGCGAATGTCTGTGCAGAATTGTGAGATGTAATCGAAGTAACGATATTGTCTCGGCGAGCAGTTGTCTCTTCTGGTGGTGAAAGCGAAAGTAATTGGTTTATGGTCGGTAAAAACGATAAAAGTCCTCGCCTCGACCATGTAACGAAAATAACGAATGCCTTCGTAAATTGCCAGCAACTCTCTGTCGTATGGGCTGTATTTTTTCTGCGCTGGCGTTAACTTGCGCGAGAAAAATCCGAGCGGCTCCCATTCTCCATTCCTCCGCTGCTGGAGGACAGATCCAATAGAAACGTCAGAAGCGTCGGTGAACAGAGCCAGTTCCGCTTGCATGTCTGGATGCGAAAGTAATGTAGCTTTGGCTAGGATTGTCTTACACTCCTCAAATGCATGTTGAAGTTCTGGTGTCATCTCTATAGGTGTATTTCCTTTGACATTAGGTCCAGAAAGAACTGCATTGAGTGGGCCTTGTATAGCTGCTGCGCCAGGCAAGAACTTCCTGTAAAAATTGAGCATTCCAAGGAATCTTCTGAGCTCTTTAGCGGTCCTTGGTATTGGAAAGTCCTGCACAGCCTTTACTTTCTCTGTTATAGGCCGTATCCCGTCTGAGGAAACATGATAACCCAGGAAGGTTAACTCATTCACGCCTAGAACAGTCTTAGCGGTGTTAATAAGTACTCCATATTTACGCAAACGTGCAAATAAAATTTCCAGGTGTTCCAGGTGCTGGGATTCGTTTTTTGAGAATATTAAAATGTCGTCCAAATACCCGAATGTAAATTCCAGCCCTTGCAGCACTTCATCAACAAAACGCTGGAAAGTTTGCGCAGCGTTGCGCAGACCAAATGTCATGACCGGAAACTCAAAAAGTCCAAAAGGCGTGGTGATGGCAGTCTTGGGAATATCCAGGTCTTCAACTGGGATCTGGTTATAAGCCTTCACCAAGTCAATTTTGGAATACACCCTCGATCCTGACAGCTGGTATGCAAAATCATGGAGGTGCCTGATCGGATATCTATCTGGAATCGTTCGGGCATTCAAGGCACGGTAGTCTCCACATGGTCGCCAGGAGTCGTCTTTCTTGCGGACCAGATGTAGAGGTGAAGACCAGGAACTTTCCGATCGGCGCGCTGTACCATTACGTAGCATTTCCTCATATTCCTTCTTGGCGATCTGAAGTCGATCCGGTGCCAAACGACGAGGTTTCGATTTTACAGGTGGTCCAGGCGTTGTGCGTATGTGATGCTTTGTGTTATGAAGCACTTCTGGTTGAGCTCCTGCAGGCCTTGTGATCTCACTGTAGCGACGTAACAGCTCGTGATAAGTCGAATCTCCAGTGATAACTTTGACAGATAGAAGTTCTTTGTCGAGCTTGTGCGTCTGCGGCGCTTTAACAGAAAGACTCGTGATGTTGTCTATCAAGCGGTGGTAACGGCAGTCGACGAGCAAACCGTAAAAACTTAGGAAATCCACTCCTATGATGGGCTTCGAAACGTCGGCTACTACGAACTTCCACTTAAAATCACGACGAAGTCCAAAGTTCAGACTCAAATCGACACATCCATACGTAGATATTAGCGTGCCATTAGCTGCAAACAGCTCGTACTTGGATTTGCAGCGTTTTTCACGAAGAAGTGTCCGAGGATATGCGCAAACGTCAGAACCGGTGTCGATGAGAAACTGTTGCTTGGTAGTCTTATCCGTCATAAACAGGCGGCCTTTACAGGTATCGCAGTCATCTACCGCCGTTACTGACTGCCTGTCGAGTTTCCCGAAGTGTAGTCACATGGCTTGGTACATCTATTGGCCTTCGCACCAAACTTAAAATGATACCAGCATTGCGGAAATTTTCTGTAGCTGGATTGCGAACGCTGGCCAGAAGAAGAACTAAAGAAGGCGGCGCTGCGCCAACAAGGAGGCCGCACGCCGCAATACATTTGTTTTGCAACTAAAGTGATAAGACCAACACATTTGTAGAGGTTCATAAAAATAAATAATTATTATACTTAATTTTTATACCAGCTCTCAAAAAAGTATGTGGTCACGGCCATATGCCCTATTTGCCCGTTGAAAAATGGGTTCCAGGGGTTGGACCCTGAGATGCAAAATTCAGGGTCCAACCCCTGGAAATTTCTCCTAAAGAGCTTGCTCGCACACTATGTGTTTGTGTGCCTCCCAAATTTCGAAGGACGCATTATTATTATTTTCAATTTTATTAAGGTTTTGAATGTAACAATTAGCATAAATATTATCTACCTCGATTAGGGTTGTGGGCATGCAGATGGTGTTTATAAGAACATCCACAAATGGCGGTCTTATCACTTTAGTCGCAAAACAAAGCGTGGGCATCGCTGCATTGATGCTCATTATTTTGAGATATTCGATGATGAGCTTCATTAGTCCTGATCTGTTCCAAACAACAAACAACACAAGCCTTAGTGTAAAATGTGACAGTTGTGACGCTGCCGTAACGCAATCTTACCCTTGTTCTGTTGTCTCCAGTGAAATGGACCAGAGTCGATGGGACTCCAGCGCCGACCGTCTCCGGGGGCCCACTCAGAGGAAACTACTCCTTCCTGCAGTTCCATCTACACTGGCTTTCAGAACACGCCATCGACGGAATGAAGTAAGTCTGCCTGTTTCTAGCTGATTTAGAAACTGCAACCAACTGCAACTGCATCTATAATGTGTAACAAAAAGGTTCAACAATACTGAAGGGTATGTATGTACTCATCACTATGAAGAACAGTGAAATCGCGAAAAAAATCTGCTGTTATATACAAAAAGTTCATTGACCTTGGACAAAATGTATGGAACAGCTGTTTTTTTAAAATCAGGTTTCATAGTTGGCCCCATAGTAAAAGTTGTACATAATGATGAGTACATAACCTTTTTGTTACACATTGGAATCATATAGGTTAGCGCATTTGGTACGCACGACGCAAGTATGAGTTCAAATCCCAAACATGAGCTTCTACTGTTCGTGAAGAAAAAGTATGGTACATACCCGTAGGTGGATGGTGGCGGCTGCCGGCTGGCTGTCCTTAGGTTGAGAATCCTTTAAAAGCACTCCACGTTGTATTCCGCCAGCTTCATTTGTTAGGCATTTTCAGTTCTACGCTAGATGTGCTAGGTTTTCTATCTTTGACCACAGCGTTACATAAAATCGGATGAGCTGTGATCAAGCACGCGGCCTGTATCTGAAACTGTTATATTATTTAGAGGAAGAACATCAAATCTGGGCGTAGCTGGCTAGCTAGTTTACCTTGGCTCATTGGCTCATGCTAATAAATAAAAACCTGCCTAGTTAGGTACCTGTACTTATGTAAAAGTTTCACTTCGACAGGGCACGTGCGTTTCGGCGTTTATATATAAAGCTTTTACGTGATGGGCGAAATACTGTGCGTAATTTTTTTTAATACTACTATTGACATTAATTGTCAAATTGTTACATAAACAAACAAGACAACTAATTTAAAAAGTAAAAAACAGTACTGCCTTGCCGAAAAAACATTGTGCACTCGGGATCTTGTAAGATTCTAACGATTTTTTAGTGACGCTTAGCATCAGGTAGGTGACTTGTTTAATTAATTTACACGACTGCCCAAAAAAAAGAAATATAATGTTTTCATGTTCATGTTTTCATAAATTATTATTAAATAATAATAACAATAATAATTGTTTATAAAATGGCTTAGAATATAAAAATCAGCAGTTACTGCCAAATAACACGACCTAACTAATTATTACAAAACATTTGACATTTACAACGAAATAATACATTGGTATTCCTGAAGCACTCTTTTTGATGCAAACAAAAATTGTTGTTTTGTTGAATAATGATCGAAAATGCACCTAAAATTGATTGCTACTAAAAATGCATAATTATGCTTGACTAGCTGCACCCCGCGGATTCACCCGCGATTCTTGGGATAAACAGTATCCTATGTTTTATTCCAAGGTATAAGCTACCTCTATACCAAATTTCATCAAATCCGTTTAGCCGTTTCAGCGTGAAAGAGTAACAAACATCAATACATCATACTAACTTTCGCGTTTATAATATTATATAATATAGTAGGATAATGTGTACATATATTTTATTTCGAAGTGTATGGTCAAAAGAGATTGCGTTATATACACATACGAACCTTCTGATGCATGTTTATGAGACAGGTGCAAGGAATGGACACCGCATGTGCATAAGGCCAGAGCAACAACCGATTATACCAATACGTGATTGATAGTTGATACTATCAATCAAAGTATATCATGGTCATGGCCAAGGGAATATCATTGTCGCGCCTTGTGTTTGCCATTTGCGAATCACTTTCAGCTTACGATCAGCTTCCGCTTCCAATAACTCGGAAGTATCGGAGAAATAATGTGCTAGATGGATAGATTACTAGGAAATCTCTGATCACTTCCTCTGTACGCGCAAAAGATAGGAAAGATTCAAGTATTTAGTTCAGGGATTCGCGAAACCCTAAATATCACAATAGATTTATCTTGCGAGTCGTAGATCACAATGATTTTATATAATCACGAGTTTGCTGGACTTGAAATCGTGAGGTCGCGGCTTCAAATCTCGGCCCCGCACCAATGAGCTCTTTGGAGATCGTGTACACATTTGCATACCACTAGCTTTTCGTTATGTAGAGTATACCTGATCTAATGTACGCACCCGATCATGCAGTCTCACCCAATGCAATTTTGCCTTAATTATAACTTTACCACAGGCTACATAATTGCTTGAAATGTAGGTAAATTTCATTTCTGGGTACGCCCTGTGCTTGGAGTTAGTGGGTTTGAGCATTTGGATTGTCTCTAGACTTTCATTGGTCTGGAATCTGGATACAACCTGTTGTTTTAGTGTAGTAGGCGAAGTAGTATAAGTAGTTTTTTTAGATTTTTGTTTTATTTATACGGGAATACTCACGTTTAATTATAAAATAAAATAAAAAATAGAATACATATCGGTGGACATTCATCATCATCAGCCCGGAGACGTCCACTGCTGAACGAAGGACAACAACCTCTCCCTTTGCGCGGTTGGTTGTCTTTTTTTCGGTGGACATTATTCACACATTATTCATAAATATATTATTTATTAAATCGGATACTCCGACTATAGTTTCGATCACATCAGGTGACCTTTTTCAAAGAGTGAAACCAGAGCCCGACGCGTGTGCGGCTGCGTCCTGCTTCGCACTTCGGAAGTGCTAAGCGAAAAGTGAAAAGTATTTGTTCCTGTATAAATAAAACAAAATGTGTCAAAACTACGTCGGTTTTCGTAATAAAATAGTTTTTGTAGGCTTATGGTACATTTTCATTGACTGACGTAACACAACCTAGCACAGTTCAACTGAATGATGTTTAGGGTGCGTTTCCACTACCTTTTTTTATCAAAGCGGAGACGAACGAAGTAGATCGGAGACTTGCAGGATTCAACCAAAGATTTGAATAAAATTTATTATTTGTAACTAGCCAAAACTATTGTTGACGATAATGTTTGTAAAATATGGAAATTTATATTTTAGTTAGCTTTTTTATAACTAACTATCTTATTAGGTTACTATATACTGCCCAACTCATTAAGAAGACTTATTATGTGATCTGGTTATACTTCTATTATGTGGCCAATACTAAAACGCATATTTCATATTTTCCAACCGCTGACGTCAACACAAACAGCTCTAACCAGACTTTCCTAAAAACACCGAGCACCCAGAAATCTTCACAATAGTCTTTCATCAGTTTCAGCCTAGCTTTTACGAGTAAGTGAGAAACTAAGAACGACAGATATCCGCCAACAAGTCGGACATTGTCAGAGCATTAGGCTCGCCTATTTGTACGATAAACAGATTTGATAAGCCGCTCGTACGGCGCTTGTCATTCCAATGAACGCGTAAATATTATACCAAGACTTATATCATAAAGAAAACACTTCTGTGACCATTGATGAAGCCTATTTACTTTGTATTACCGTACGAAATCTTTTAGCAGTCTTTGTTTGCGGAACGCTTACTGTCAACTGCCTATTTATTTATTTCGCGGGAAGAGGTGTATGCCTAATTAAATCCTAGCTAGTCATCCATCTGTCACAATATCTGGAGATCCTTGCAAATTCGATGAAAATAAGCAGTTGCCTTGAGTTTGTAAAACATCTTTATAAAGATGAAACAGGGCTCTTTACTCGGTCCTTTTTCCCAAAATCGTGTTTAGTTATTCCAACAGCAATGTTTCCTTACATTAGCGTTAGCGTCCTTACGTTTAAACTCAACATCTTCTTCATCATCAGCTAGAAGAAAATCACTGGTGGATAGTTAACATAGTTGCCATAGTCCCCATGTTTGGCAGGCAGCTTGGGGATAGCAGTAGTTGTATTAATTTGAATGATGCAAACAATACAAAGCAGTTGCATCTGCACCACTGATGGTGCAAGTCAATGGTGCAAACGGTATGTCGGGGCAGTTTGCCCACCATCATTAAAATAGAGGACGAAGCTGCCGTCATTCGGTGGTTCTGGACGCAGTTTTAGAACTTTTTTTAGGACTTTAGGTTCCTTATGGAACTTACATAAATTTAAAAAGTAAATGTGCCCCTTTAATAACTATGGAGGATTGCTTGCTTTTCTGGTTTCTGAGGAGCGTCTTGTTCGTTTCGTTACTAGTAAAAGTGTGCAGTTCACCCTCCACGAAATGTATGGATCAGCGATTTTGCGAAACGTATAAAGTAGTGTTTAACCCGTAGGTACCCGCTGGAGATCCACATGGTACACGTGAAGACTGGACTCACAGTCGACGAGGCTACGGCACGACCTGACGGCCTCGCTGTCATCGGAGTACTGGCCCAGGTAACTTTACAGCCACTGATTCTACCAAGATCTCGAATTAGGGTCTAAAATACAGGGATTTCGCACATCCGGGTGACCGCGTCCTACCTCCGCCCAAAGCGCCGGTGGTGCAGCTGTTTGCAACCATTTCAGACTGACTACTCATTACGACTAATCATACATACATCTCAACAAACCGGGGACGTCCACTACTGGACGATGGCCTCCCCCTTAATAAGGAGGGGTTGCCATAATTCCCACGCTTGGCAGGCGGCGCAGAATGCTCACCACTGTTAACAGAGAAGACGCTTCTGCCCGTCCTCCGGTGGTTCTGGATGCAGTTTTAGGACATACGCCGGTCCATCACGACCCAAATGGTCGTAATGAACAGTATCTTGGATATTGATAACCTTCTGAATCTGAATAAACTTCTTAAGCGACTTCAAAAAAGGCGGACGTTCTTTGTTCGACTGTATACTTTTTTTTATTATATATGTTTACCGATTTCTCCGTACATTGTGGACCGTATTTGAAAATATTTTTTTTTTAGTTTGAAAGAGTATTACTATCGGCGTGGTCCAGTCGGTTGTTTATTTTTTTTTAAAAGCTTTGGGCTTGGAGGATTTAGCTCCCAGGCTTTGGCAGTTCGACATAACAAACAAAAACTGGCGCAACTTGTAAACTAGGTACCTTGACGTCGCATTAACATCAATCTACGACTCTACATTAAATACTTATTACTCTACCTGTATTACTTCATCTGAATCCATAGGCATTATCACCCTTTCCTAATAACAAAATTTGACAAAATATATACAACAACACAAGAGGAGGTATAAGTAATTCAAAATATCAAAAAATTACTAAATTGCAAACTATTATAGAGACCATGAACATTGCTCTACGACTCTACAGTGAGTAAGTAGGTCTCGAACGCGGTCGTTCCATGAATAAAAGAGAGCAAGGGAGAGCTCCCGCTCGATTTCAATTCCAGCGGTAAATACTGAATGCACAGAGATACTTGTATATGGGGCACAAACACACAGACGCTATGGAAGTAGGTCGCGGAGATTGGATGCTGCATATTGTATTCGTCTACTTTATGGGGAGTTCGTACTTAAGTATATGGGCCAAAGATTGCCAAAGATTTCTATAGAAAATCCAGTAGTTGAATACCAGCTCGCTGGATTATAGAAACGCCTTGATAAATTATTGTATTTAACGACATATGCGGGGTTACACAGAACGGTAGTTTTAAGTCGAAAGGAGCTCATTTATATAAAAAAGAGTCACGACCTGTCCACCCGCCGGCTTCACCCACTAGTGGGTGCACGGGTATTCGCTTTTACCTTTAAACCCACTGCATTAGAGTTGGAAAGTAATGAAAAAATCGAAATTTATGAAAAGAAAGAAGAGGTCGAAAAATCCTCCTCCAGGATTTTTCGAGGGGATAAGAAGGTTAAAATCCCTGCTAAGGGGATAAAAATGCTGCCAGAATTCGAGTGTAAGCTAGCTCACTAGCAAAATGTTCAACGTATTTTCTTATGCTTAATTTTTTTACTTTGCAATTATCTTCTGTAGGTGAGAAGCGATGAAGAAAGCCAGTTTGCACTTGAAGAGATAATGCCTGTCGTGCCGGACCTCGTGGATAAGACTATGGTGGCTTCGGACGCCAAGAATATTGATCTCAGGTAATGAACATCATCATCTTCCTGCCCTTATCCCACGTGGTGGTCAGGTATTGAACATTGGAACTAAATCTAGTATCAGCCGCTTTTCATACGAACGTGTTTTCCATTTCCCTCTTGGATTAAAAAACTAGGTAATTTTAATAATAAATAAATATTGGTGGACATTTCACACAGGCCATCTAGCCGCAAACTAAGCAAATCTTGATACAAGGACTGAAGGGGGTCACATAAATAACTATCAAGATAAATCAAAAAATTAAATGACCTGCAATATCGAAGCAAAGCATAATAAAAACAAAACATAATAAAGTAAGTAAGTTCGTATTGGCTGAGTGGCCAGCCCTAGTGTCAGAGTTAATGTGCCGCCCGAAGGCCTCTGACAGGGCTGACGGTTGTTGTTATAGAAACTAGAACAAGCAACCGGGACCAACACGTGTCATTCGACCCACGGTAGCGCTCAGAAATAAATGCCACTCACGGTCACCCATCCGAAGACTGCCGGACCGGCAGTACACAAACAATAAAAAATAAATTAAAAATGGCTTATTTTAATGTCGTATACATTGTATGTATGAAAATAGCAACTGTTGAGTGGAGGTATTATAAGTAAAATTACATGTAATTCTTCCGATTATACGGGAAGTTACACCTTAACACCTATCTACATTGTGTAACAAAAAGGTTCAACAATACTGAAGGGTGTATAAGATATTCGATCGCCATACTTCATCGTTATAGGTATAGGATGGGTACCCTTTTTGCTCTTGACATATCTCCAAAAGTGTTTGACGTTATTACCTTGTACGGATGACAACAACGGAGTTACATATACAACGTGTAACAAAAAGGCTCAACAATACTGAAGGGTAATGTATTTACTCATAAGCGTCAAGGAATTCCTTGCATGCGAGTGAACGTACGATTGTACTGTTGTATTTTTAAATAAATTAATTGACATTATATACCTAAATGTTTATTTTTTTAATATGTAATTATAATTATTTTAATTTAATTTGACATGTAAATAATAATTACGCAATACTCTCGAAGTTGTTGACCACTACAACTACCTTGGACAGATTGTTCAGTTAGGTAGATCCAACTTCGACAAAGAGGTCGCCCGAAGAATCCAACTCGGATGGGCAGCGTTCGGGAAATTGCGTAATATCTTCTCGTCCAAAATCCCTCAGTGTTTGAAGACAAGGGTCTACGACCAGTGTGTGTTGCCAGTGATGACATATGGAACTGAAACGTGGTCTTTAACTGCTGGCCTTTTGGAGAAATTCAAAGTCACGCAACGGGCAATGGAGAGAGCTATGCTCGGAGTTACTTTGCGCGATAGAATCCGGAACGAGAATATTCGCCAAAGAACCAAAGTTACCGACATAGCTCGCAAGGTTTGCAAGTTGAAGTGGCAATGGGCAGGCTACATCGCTCGAAGAACTGACAACCGATGGGGGAAGAAAGGTTCTTGAGTGGTGACCGCGAACCGGAAAACGCAGCGTAGGAAGGCCTCCCACCAGGTGGACCGACGACATTGTAAAAGTCGCGGGCAACCGGTGGATGCAAATGGCAGGTTGTCGTACAGTGTGGCGGTCTAAGGGGGAGGCCTACGTTCAGCAGTGGACGTCTCCGGGCTGATGATGTGGACTAAATGTATGGAACAGCTGATATTTTTTTCGCGATTTTGGCCCCATAGTAGAAATTGTTTATAATGATGAGTAAATACCCTTCAGTATTGTTGAGCCTTTTTGTTACACGTTGTATATGTTACTACCTTTGTTTATGCCCCAAAGCTCGCACATCTGACGTCAGCACATAGCCTACATACAAACTGACATTAGTGCAATACAAATCTTTCTACTTGTTGTTAAAACCTTACACCTTGACCGGAAGCCCTACTAATAGCCTAGTTCGGCAGCGGCTCGGTTCTCATTCACGCGTTTATAAAACGTCCTGTCTTTGTGGTGCTTAGCCACGTAATCCACGTCCGAAATGTTAAAGCTTTCCAAGGTTAAGCTCAAACCTTAAACCTTTGCAGAGAATCAAGGTGACATACCTTCCACGATCAACTAAAGGACGTGAAACGCTTTATACTACGATACTATATTGAAGTTGTGATACTTGTGGTCATCATAAGCCAGAAGACGTCCACTAGTGGGTAAAAATCGCCTCCTCAATAGAGGGGGGGGGGGGGGGGCCGGGGGTGCCATAATCCCCACGCTTGGCTTGGGGATCGCAGAATGCTCACCACCGTTAACCGAGAGACCGCTCCTGCTCGTCCTCCCGTGGCTCTGGATGCAGTTTTAGGACATACCCCTGGGTATGTCCCAGGATACTTTTGTTCAAACATAATCAAACTATCATAATCCACTGCTAAAGGCCAAAACGCGCGACTCAGCCGGATTATTAGTTTTTCGCTTTCAACCACTGCTAGCTGTCTTACGTATATCGTCACTTCATCGAGTGTCTCGGCGTCCTACGCTTTTTTACCCATACGTGGTCTCCACTTCTTGTAGCACCTACTCACTGTATAATTCACTGTGTTTGTTCATAAAAAGAGTTTCACTAAAACTTAACCTACAAAACGCATAATTAATTAATGCGCAATAGTTTTTAAGAATTTGTGCCAGAATTGAAGGAAAATCAAAGGTGAATAGAGCCCACTGATATTTATGTCTTTCGGCTTTCGACTTTGATAATTGGGATCGGGATATCCCGATGTACGATAAAATAAACCAAGAGAAGAGCAACGGGAAGAACAAAGCAGTGATATTCCTGAAATCAGTGGTTCTTAACCTTTTAGTGAGGGACCGATTTTTTTTTGTCTTGCCGGACCACTTAATGCTTGGAGATAAATACTGTACTTAAATTATTTGTATAAAGGATTGTTCTACCTATAAATAAAACATGGAAAAAACTTTACTGTACAAAGCGGCGACGGCTCAGTCCGCTACTTCACTCGTAGCGCAACTCGCACCACGCGCCGTTGTCCTATTTATATTTTACCGCTGGCTTCGCGGACCACGTTGGGTGCTTCCAGCGACGACCAGTGGTCCGCGGACCACATTTTAAAAATCACCTTAGATTGAACAAAAGTAACATTGATTAGGAGAAGCGGGGAGTTTTTTAGCGTTTGCTAACGCCTCCTTCATTCCCGCAGACGTCTCCTAAGTCCGTTCCCGCAGTCGTACTACACATATCACGGCTCGCTGACGACGCCGATGTGCCAGGAGGTCGTCACCTGGATCGTGATGGACAAACCGCTTAACATAGATGATACGCAGGTCAGTTGCACAACATATTATACAGGGTTAGTTCTAATCAGTTAGCATCCTTTTAAGGGCATATTCTGTACATCAAAACAAACAACTTTTACTATGGGGTTAACATTTAAATCGCGATAATATTATCAGCTGTTCCATACAAAAAGTTAATCCACCTTGGGCAAACAACTGTTTTTTTGCGATTTTAATGTTGGTCCCATAGTAAAAGTGAAATAGATTGTTTTGAAGTAGAAAATATGCCTTTAAAAGGATGCTAACTGATTAGACCTAACCCTGTATAGTGTTTTTTTTTATTTATTATTTTAAGGAAATTTGTCTTGCCTTACCTTTTACTAGATGCGCCCCGTGTTTTCACCCGCGAGATGATGAATAACAGTGATGATGATGATAAAAACTGGCATGTATGATATTCAAAAAATAAGCTATCTCCATTCCGAGTTTCATTCAAATCCGTTCAGTCGTTTTGGCGTGAAGAGGTAACAAACATACACACTGTGCGTGTGTGTACACACGCAGATACCGACAAACTTTTGCATTTATATTATTAGCGTGATTGACAAAACGTCACCGTATCTGACTCCGAAACGGGTTTATACCTAAATCATCTCCTGTAGATGGTCATCATCATCATCAGCCAGGAGACGCCCACTGCTGAACGAAGGCCTCCCCCGTAGACCGCCACACTGTACGACAACCTGCCATTTGCATCCACCGGTTGCCCGCGACTAATACAATGTTGTCGGTCCACCTATATATATATACATATATATAGTGGGAGGCCGCGCCTACGCTGCGTCTTCCGGTTCATGGTCGCCACTCAAGAACCTTTCATCCCCATTGACTAACAGTTCTTCGAGCGATGTGGCCTTCCCTGTAAATGGTAACGGCAATGTTCATAAACTTAAGTTCAATTTTTCTCCATTCCACAGTACAAAAAATTCAGCAAAGTCAACATAGGTGGCATAGACAACTACCGCAGCCTCCAGGCCGTGAACCGCGTTGTGTACCGGTCCGTAGCCTCTCGTTCCTCTGTCGCCCTTCCCTCAGTTCTGGGAACCTTTGCTGGACTCTTCGCCTGCCTGTCCTCCGCGCTCGGCAAAGGAGTAGTTAAAGGTATCTGTGCCTTGGGGAACATAAAGAGAAGGCTTTTTGGAAGGAAAATCACGCCATGTGATAAGATTCATTAGAATCTGATTGTGAAAAAGGTCTATAATAGCTCGATAAGGTATAATAATGCTTTTAAAAAAACCAACCGACTTCAATTTCGACTACCTGTATGACATCTTCATACTTTCCAGTTATATTGATTTATTCCAGTAATTTTGATTTAAAAACCAAACTACTGAACCGATTTCGATAAAATGTATATGGGACCATATCTAAATTTTAAAAAAAAAATCTTAATGTGCGGATTAATCGCGTAACATACGTACAAAAAATACATACAGTCGAATTGAGAATGAGAACCTCTTTTTTTGAAGTCGGTTGAAAAGGTGATTCGAAGATGCCAAAACTATACAGAGCTGCAAAGTTCAACAAGTTTACTTGGATAGTAATCAATAAGCAAGTACGTTTGATAGTCTGTAAGTAATCCAAATGAAGTGAAATGATGCACTCATCATGGCCACTGCCAAGGTGAATTTCCACAGGTCTTTTTCAAATTTTGTGAAAAATTTGAAAAGGATTTTTTAGATCTAGAAAATTTTAATATAACTACATATTATAATAGAATGAAGAAGATATTAAAAAGCTGCTCAAATTTAAATGTGTGTTGGTATGGAGTAGATGTGTATTTGTGAAATAGATTAAATATAATAATGACAGTTTGTGAATTCGCTATTAGTGATAGATAGTTACCTAACGCTTATATGTAATTTCCAACGTGTTCGTTATAAAAAAGATATTATTATTGTATAATTATGATTAGATTAAATTAATCGCCTCTAAGTTTGTCCTAAATATTATACATTAAATTAACACCTGATTTTCAAAGTCTGAATAAAAACTGCTCGTTATTAAAGCTAGCAAGATTATTCCTATTCCTAAAGATTATAAATGTGTATGTATTTACGAAAAAAAAATTGTATATAAGTATTCTATCAGCTATCTGGTTTCCATAATACAAGCTTTGCTTAGTATGAGGCTCGATGGTGCTGTGTGTAATAAATGTCCCCCCAATATTTATTATTATTATTATTATAAATATTCTGTAGTATTATAATAATCTGTTATATTTATTTATCTGCCATTTTCAAAATCATAATTGCTATACCTAATTACCTACACATTAACTTTTCATTATATTCGGACGTTGTAAAATCGCACTTTGTCTAAAGCTTTTGTGGTTATTAATCAAAAAAAAACGTAGAAAAAAATGCATTGATATTTATTTTGTAACAAAAAGGTTCAACAATACTGAAGAGTATGTATGTACTCATTATTGAGAACAACTTTTACTATGGAGCCAACCTTGAAATCGCGAAATATCAGCTGTTCCATAAATTTTGTCAAGGTCAATTAACTTTTTGTAGTGATAAACATAATTATCACGAGGATAATGATGGCTACCTTAAGTAATCACCATCACTGGTAAAAATTCAGTTGCCACTCCAAGATTATGACCCGGATTTTAATAATTATCATAATTTATGCATGTAATCTACCGGCAGACAATTTGCATAATTTGTTATAAAAACGTACTGAATTTAAGCTCTCCGAATCGGGATAAGATGTGTTATCGCATCGTCTAGTCATAATTGAAGCAGTAAAATGATTATCGGCTGATAATGTACATAAAAATAATCACTGATTAAGATGTTATCGATACACGTGTTGCACATGTGTTGTGACGTCATTAAATTTACGCGTATAACTTAGGATTCGTTTAACTTTAAGTCTACGCTGGCCTGGTACAGCGACGATCTAGCCTTGTATTACGGTTTTTAATCCCAACTTTAGTTATTAAACTAGTTCAAACTATATACCGGGTGTAAGGGTTCCGCTTCCGAAAACGAAGACAAGCAAGAAGAAGAGCGTATAGTACTGGTGATAAATAAAAAAAGAAACACAAAAAAACTGACACTAGAAGTCTATGAATGGAAGTCGTTCGTTAACCTCTAGCTCAGATGATATTTTAAATAGTGTGTTATATACAGCAGTGTATATAACACACTATTTAAAAAAAATTAAAATGTTTAAGGAAATTCCACTGCTGAACGAAGGCTTATCCCTTGGACCGCCCACTGTACCTGCCATTTGCATTTTGCATTTTTTTTTGTAATAAAAACCACAAAATAAGAAAATTGTGGAAAAGTTTCCACGTTTCATTTTATTTTAATTTGTATCGTACTTAACAGTAATCAACATTACTATGATAATTATCAATGTATTCGTTTTCGGAATCGTTTCCCATACACCCGGTAGGAGCCTTTGTGTTCGTAATTCTCTTTGTGTTATAAATTTATGATAAAAATAAATTTTATATGTACATTTGTACCAGTGTATATACATAAATCAATGGCCATATAATGTCGTATGCGATTATAAAGCAAACCTTATATAAACGCTAAAGAATTTTTGTAAGGTTTTTTTTATGTTGTGTGACTTCTAAGTATTATTCATTTTATTCGTGTATATAATAAATAAATTTTGATTAGTGATCGGCTGTGAAATACCGTGTCAAAATTTTAATAGTTTAATATATATAATTTAAATTGTTTTATTTGTAAGCTGAAAAAGTATTTATCTAAATATTTGTCTAAATTGTATAGGTAATGATACTTTAATATTTTATAGTAGCTGATAACTATTTCGTAGCTATAGACATGTTGTAAAATTAAACGGAATAATTATAATTTAACGCTTATCATTTAACTCCAATGAATTCTCTAGATAAATATCAATATCAATATCAATATCAATATCAGTCTGTTGGGTTTGAGAAAAAATATTCACCTCCCATTACGTGGAAAAGGGAAATAAAAATATTAGGTAGGAGCTTCCTTAGCCTGAACCAAAACTATTTTCTTTGGTTACGGAACCCTAACATGAGCGTGTCACGCACTACGCACTTTGCTACTGAAATTGAGGATTCAGATTCAGATTCTTTATTGTCATTTTTTTCATTTTCAAGTGACGAGACGAACAAGACGTTCGCCTGGTGGTAAGCGTCACGCCTGCCACTAACAGTAGCAGTGCCAGAATTGTGAACATGTGAACACAATTCTGCGCCGCACCGCACTGCGCTTGACACCCTGAGATATTACATGTTAAATCTCATCATACCCAGTTATTTCTCTGGTAACATTGCCCTTCAAACCGGAACACAGTATGGCTTGCACACTACTTCTTGGCGCTTGATTAACTAGCAAAGGTGTGGTACTTCCCCAGGCGGACTCTGCAGTAGATTCCTACTTACTACTACGTTAATGATGTTACAAAATAAATCATTTTTCTTTCTTTCTTTCTTTCTTTACAAAATATAAATATAATTTCATTAAAATGGTGTGGTAGTTAATGTTACGTATATAGATAGGTTAGAGTACTTACACGTCAAATATTATGTAAAATACTTAAATAATAATAACTTCCTTAATGACTCAATTACAAAAGAAAATATTCGTACCTATCTGTAATTTTTTTATCGTTTAGTCAATAATTGTGTAAGAACGCTAGGTGTGAAAATATGTTTTAAAGATAAGAAAATATTCACATGTAAAAGAAAATGCCAATCATTTTAACTAATAGAATGGGAGCAGCCAGCTTCTAAAGATAGGTAATATGAAATGGTAAGTATAATGTTTATACATTGGTTGTACCTACTCGTATAAGTTACTGTATAATACTCGTCTTCAGAGACTTTACCTTTTTACCTACTTCAATCTATCAAAGCTCACTCCGTGAATCAATTCACATCATCACATCAACAGCCGGAAGACACTGCTGGACGAAGGCCTCCCCCTAATAGGGAGGGGTTGCCATAATCGCCACGCTTGGCAGGCGGCTTGGGGATCGCAGAGTGTTACCACCGTTAACTTAGAGGACGCTGCTGCCCGTCCTCCGGCGGTTCTGGATGCAGTTTTAGGACATACCCAGGTATATAAAGATAATTTATATTATATATAAATATTTAGTGGACATTTCATACAGCGCCATCTAGCCCCGAACTAAGCAAAGCTTGTAATATAGAAACCAGATAGCTGATAGAATACTTATATACAATTTTTTTAAATACATACAACACCCAAAAACAGAACAAACATGCTTGTCCTGGGTGGGAATTGAACCCACGCCCTACAGCTCTGAAGGCAGACATACTACCTAACTGAGCTAAGTATAAAACCTGCCTTATGGCAGTCAGCTTTATGGCAGCAATTAAGATTTAAGAGCATTAAGCGTAGCATTAAGCTATCTTTACTTACCTAAAATTGTCCACTACGTTAGCTTCCAGAGTAAAACGTGCGGAGTTTTCGTGTACCTACAAAATTGTAACTGTGGGTGTTCCAACAGCAGTACCTATCTACCTTGGCCGTTACAGTAACACATTATACTATACATATAATTACTTGTAGGTTAACAATATTAGACCTAGTAAGTCGTGATATATTTAAAAGGTAATGATATGATTAAAAGTAATTGCAGTCAGCTTGTTTTACCTATACTTGATTTTGCTGTACATGTGCTTGTTTTACTTCAAGTCTTTTAAAAATATCTTCCACGGATTTTAAAACCAGCCAAAGCTAGCACAAATAGGTATTTCAGTACATGTGAATATAAGTGGACAACATTTTTTTATGCAAATAAAAAACAGTCACAAAGATATATTTTTCTATCGCTTACGCATACTTAGGGTAAAACCAGGATGGTCGCTTGTAATTACTCTGGTATCCCGGATGAATCGCATGCAATTTTTTTTTTTAGGGAGTTTTGTCCGGATCGCGAGAAAATCATGTCGCTGCATTGTATTATTTACCAAAACTTGTGTTTTTTCGAGTGTTAATGCATAAAATGGTGGCGTTTTATTCATTAAGTGCTGATTTACGAGCAAGAGTATATGGGCAAGTGATATGATGTAGTGAAACGTGTCTTTTCGTGTTGTTTCCAAAACTCCGAAGAAGCTTGTAGTAAACACGTAGTTGTCACGACTTTACTAGGGCATGATTGGACTTGACTTTGACTTACTGTGTGTGACTTGGACTGTGACTACGACTCATTAAACTGCAGAAAGAAGGATCGATGAAGAAATATGTATTCGGCTGAAGGACTAGTATCCATGGCCAGGAATTAAAAACAACAATAAGTTGCGTATGGTCACGCATGCTATTTTCAACCGACGTCAAAAAAGGAGGTTCTCAATTCGACTTAGTTTTTTTTTGTATGTATGGTACGTGATTTCTCCGCCAATTATGAACTGATTTTGATTATTATTTTTTTGTTTGGTAGGCTTCAGGTGGTCCCATATACATTTTATCGAAATCGGTTCAGTAGTTTGGTTTTTAAATCAAAATTACTAGAAAATATGAAAATGTGTCTATCACTAAGGTGACCGTGTCGCATGTCTCTGTACCATTGCATTGCAAGGCAAAGTGCGATCAATGTTTTTGCGGGATAGATGTCTTGTTTCTCGGTGGGGCATCTATCCCAAACGTTATTTATATGGAATAGGCAGGCAATTATCCTCTAAATGGGAAAGATGCCACAAAATGTAGAGGTCCACAAAAATCGCGAATACTCTGGAAATATCATAAATAATGTATTTGGTTTTACTTGGTTCACATCGATTATAATTCATTACATAGGTCTTAATTAAAATAAAATTAATTAGTAATTACCGAAGCACCAGTCAAAAACTTAAAACTAAACAAGAAGTCCACCACGGCCGGGCCCACTGCTAAAAGTGCCCATCAAACCAGCGGCATTTCCCCGCTGGATCGCCAACGAGATGCGTTGGGCTAAATACTGTCCTGACCGCGGGTCCCTACCCTTCTCTTTTAGCCGACGCCCTAACTCAGTCACAAATTTCTTGGCATCTGACCCCGACGAGCCCGCAGTTTCGACGGCAAACGGGATAAACTCGTACGCCGACTCCAAGCACGTGTATTTTTGACGTTTTGCCTTTGCTGCCGCCTCATCTCCCGCACTTGCTGGGAAGCGGACAGATGGCAAGCAGCGAAGGTACTCACGCAAGTAGCGTCCCACACCAAGCGACGACCTCTAATGTATTTTATTTTTCATAAAATGGTAGATAAAAAACGAAGTACTTATCTGCCATTTTTCAACCGACTTCAAAAAAGGAGGTTCTCAATTCGACTGTAAGGTTTTTTTGTATGTATGTCACGCGATTACTCCGCCAATTATGAACTTTATGATATTGACAGATTTTGATGATTATTTTTTGTTTGGTAGGTAATACTTCAGAGGTGGTCCCATATACATTTTATCGAAATCGGTTCAGTAGTTTGGTTTTGAAAACTAAATTACTAGAAAATATGAAGATGTCATCCAGGTATTCGAAGTTGAAGTCGGTTGTTTTTTTTTTAAAGCGTATTATACAAGTAAAACATTTTGCTTTTTGTACTGAGAGATGTAAAGTGATTTCAAAAAATTGTTGCAACTATCCGGTTTTACCCTAAACTGGCTATCCTATAATAGTACATTATGATACGAGTGTGCTATGTTGGTCATTACACTAGAGGCGGTATTATGCGCGCGAGCCGCAGGCGAGCGCGATAAGGAAGCCGAGAGCGTAATGACTAATAGCACAAGAGTTCCATACGACTGTTTTCGTCACACTTGCGAGGAAAAAACAATTTTTTTTTGATAATAATCAACCACACAGCGAAAACGTCAACAAGCATTTGCGGAAAATGGCGCCCAAAACAGTAATGCGCGCGCAGGTTGACATTTACTTCAGCGGCATAAGAACTCTTTGTTGGTACTTATTACAAAAAAACTGTAAGTATTACCCGGCTATATTAAGAGTGCTTCGTATACGTACGTCTAATTGCAGTCACGTACAAACTTGACTTTACCGGGTTATACATATTATAGTACAAGTGCGGTAATCTAAAGTGAAAAGCACGCGTGTGTAATAGCTTGGATTATGAGCCTAAAAGCGATGTAATAAGATCTGCTTTACGAGCAAGTGTGATGAAATAGTACATTATGATACAAGTGTGCTATGTTGGTCATTACACTAGAGGCGGTATTATGCGCGCGAGCCGCAGGTGAGCGCGATATGGAAGCGTAATGACTAATAGCACAAGAGTTCCATACGACTGTTTTCATCACACTTGCGAGGAAAAACAAACTTTTTTTGATAATAATCAACCACACAGCGAAAACTTCAACAAACATTTGCGGAAAATGGCGCCCAAACCAGCAATGCGCGCGCAGCTTGACATTTACTTCAGCGGCATAAGAACTCTTTGTTGGTATTACAAAAAAACTGTAAGTATTACCCGGCTATATTAAGAGTGCTTCGTATACATACGTCTAATTGCAGTCACGTACAAACTTGACTTTACCGGGTTATACCTATTATAGTACAAGTGCCGTAATGTAAAGTAAAAAGCACGCGTGCGTAATAGCTTGGATTATGAGCCTAAAACCGATGTAATAAGATCCACTTTACGAGCAAGTGTGATAAAAAATAATAAATGGAGACAAATTCACAACATCCTTAGGTCTCTGCGAGATCGAGTTCTCCTTCAATTGTTCGTTCGTAATTCCGGACAGAATGAGAGAGTTCCGCTTCGTACTGATGCCAAGCAGTTGGTGGTGAGACCACTGAAGAGAGAAGTGAATAGAACGGAAATGTGACGGGCCGCGCTAGCTAGTGTAAATGCGCTTAAATGATAATTCTACCAATATACATGTTTTTAAACTGAGAATCACCAAAAACACAATTTAAATAGACGCGTAGGAAACCAAACCACATTGGATCGTAATTAGATCAATTTTAATCTGTTGCAAAATGGCATTTCGAGCGTTTTAGTGTAGTAGGTATTATGTATTATAAGTGCTTAAGTAGGTATTTAAGAAAAAACGTATATAAGTATTATATCAGCTATCCGGTTTCCATAGTACAAGCTTTGCTTGGTTTGGGGCTAGATGGCGCTGTGTGAAATGTTCACCGATATTTATTTATTAACGGCAAGGATGTAGTTTTTCCACAACATTACATGCAAAAATAGATTACTCTTGATAAATATACTTCCTACTACTCTACTCTATACTCTCTATACAACATGTAACAAACAGGTACAAAAAAAAGTATATAAGTATTCTATCAGCTATGTGGTTTCCATAATACAAGCTTTGCTTAGTATGGGGCTAGATGGCGCTGTGTGCAATAAATGTCCCCCCAATTTTTTTTTATTTTTTTATTTTAATACTGAAGGGTATGTATGTACTCATCATTATAAACAAGTTTTACTATGGGACCAGCCCTAAAGTCGCGAAAAAAATCAGCTATTCCATACATTTTGTTTAACGTCAATGAACTTTATGGAACAGCTGATATTTTTTAGTTTTAGTAATAGTTGCTCATAACGATTAAAACGACTCTACGGAGCATCGTCGTTGCTCCGTAGAGTCGCCATCACGTCTGCCTAGCGTGCCGATTAATATTTACGCAAAATCCTTATAATGCAAAAAATAGGCATATCATTAAAGGCATCGCAAGTCATCTACATTATCAATAACTCAGTCATTTCTGGTTAGATAAGAAACAATTAAATGACGCATGTCTAGCGTCGGATTATTTCTCGTCTATAGAACCATGACTTGATAAAATATTATACAGGGTTAGTCCTAATCCTAATCAGTTAGCATCCTTTTATCGCAATCGCAAATAAAAACAGCTGTCCCATACATTTTGCCCAAGGTCGATGAACTTTTTGTATCGAACAGCTGATAAATTTGTCGCGATTTCAATGCTGGCCCATAGTAAAAGTTGTGTGTTTTGATGTACAGAATATGCCCTTAAAAGGATGCTAACTGATTAGAACTAACCCTGTATAATATATTATTATACCTACTAGCACGCGTTTTTAATTTTTACTTGCTTCTATTTTCACGCGTGGTGATGAAAAACGGTGATGATGATTATGACAAAAAGTTGCTTACGTATGTGAAACTATCCGGGAATAAAACTATCTTCATTCCGAGTTTCATTCAAATCCATTCAGCCGTTTTTGGTGTCAAGATATAACAAATACACACTTATAAGCTTCGCATTTATATAAGTTTGATGATGTATATCTATATTTATAAAAGAGAAGCGCATACCTTTCGAACAAGAAATCTCAAAAACTACCAAAGCTACGATTCTGCAATTTTGCATGTGGTCTAGTGTTAAGACTTAGATGCTCTTTAAGAACGGATTTTGGAAATTCCACCCCTAAGGGGGTGAAATGGAGTGTACAAGTTTGTATGGGAAAAAATATTTTTACGATGTTACCGCGATGAAACTTCGTACATATAATAAGGAATAGAAAAAATAGACGTTTGATTCATATTTTTTCATAAACGTAAAACATAAGCGATTAGTGGGGGTGCAAAGTTATTGCGAAATCTCAGAAACTACCAAAGCTACGACTCGGATATTTTGCACATAGTTTGTTTTTATGTCGTAGGTCCTACATAAGACGATATTGAAAAAATCCACCCCTTAATAGAGGGTGCAAATTGGTATGATGAAATTTTTGTATTAATTTATTATAAGTTAAAATCTTGAAAGCTATTATGGGGATGCAAAGTTATCTATGCGAAATCTCAGAAACATTATGATTAATTGTATTATCTCTATTTACAGTCTATCTATCTTTAGTTCAAACATACGTGAATATATAAATAAATATATTGCAATTCCAGTAATATGACAGATTAGTGTCGAATTGGTAACCTCCCTTTTTTTGAAGACAGTTAAAATTTGTTTTTTGCCCCCGTGCGAAGCCGGGGCGGGTCAGCTAGTAATGTATAAATAACGCTGGGTCCAACATAGAGCCGAGTGGCCGGAAGGCGCCGCGTATCCAGAGACGATAATCGCTGTCGCCTACTTCATCGAGGCTATTACCGAGTTGCCGATCCCGATATAGCACGAATCGTGTGGGCACTGATTCTATCTGATCCATTACGCGAGAGGAACTCTAGGAATGTGGGTCGGAATATTTTATTACATAGGCAAGAGCTAGTTGGTACTCAACATAAATTTAAAGATCTAAGTAATGATTTTAAACAGACATAATACGATTTAAAAAAATACAACCGACTTCAATTTCGAATACCTGGATGACATCTTCATATTTTCTAGTAATTTTGATTTAAAAGCCTAACTACTGAACCGATATCGATAAAAAATTATGGGACCACCTCTGAAGTATTACCTACCAAACAAAAAAAGAATCATCAAAATTAGTTTATAATTGGTGGAGTAATCGCTTAATATACATACAGTCGAATTGAGAACCTCCTTTTTTGAAGTCGGTTGAAAAGACAATGATTGTGAGATTTGGAAGACAGTGCAAAATCAGACACTCGTCATACCGGGTGTTAGTTTGAACACCGTTATCCTTCTAGGATATCATTGTACTCATCATTATGAACAACTTTTACTACGGGGCCATAAATCAGGCATTCCGAATCTATAGCATAAGGATTACCTTCATTAAAATGTATAAAAAATAATTTTATCAAGTGTATGACTTGCTAAGCTTCTGTGGAATGATGCGGGACATGTAGACACTGTAAGCAGGTATAAGTTAATCGACAAGATTATACGAAAGTTTTATGGTTGCTTATCATTTTTTAAGACTGGCATAAGCCATATTATGGTACCTGCAGTGGTGTGGAAACCACCGTGTTTCAGGTGTAGAGCAATACTCAAGGTTGTTTTGTTGCTCTAGCCAGCAAAGTTAACATCTTTACGAACAAAAGTTTCAAAATTAGAGTTTCGTATTGTTTGTTTCATCCAAAATGGATCACGTGGCTAGTTATTTTATATGGGACATAATAAGTTCTGTATAAAAATCGATTTCCACAAGCATATTGCGAAGTTACCTGACGACACCGGTAATGAAGCGTATATTCCCATTTGCCACCACCAACTCCGCCACACACACGGTGACACTCGAGAAAAAAACCCAGTTGCCACCAATAGGCGTGTGGCCTGTTTAATTTATGACAAATAACAGGCTAGTGATGAATATAACTAAATACATTACACATACTGAAAAAATAAATTGTTTTGGCTGATAAATCTCTGAGATATGAGCGTTTAAAGTTTTAGTTGGGGATAGAGAGAGGATGCTCTATCCCTATCTCGCAAAGCACGTGTTATTATAGCATTTGTATGCCGCGCCTAAGGCTTGACGTCATAGCTCAGTATAACGCGGTCTCTGTCTAGCTTGAAATTAAAATACTTAGAACTTATTTATTTTTGAATTATTAAAAATTTTGTTTTCGTTGATAGGCTCTATTGATGATCAGCTTTTTTAAAAATTAGCAGTCATCATGCCTATTGTGGCGATCGAGAACATTTTTACACCCAGTCGCCGAGTGAAGCCTCACACTGCCTGAAAGAAACAAGAAATATACAAAGTTGAATATCCTTTCCCTTATAGGAAATGTTGGCCCCATAGTAAAAGTTGTTTATTTTGATGTACAGAATATGCCCTTAAAAGGATGCTAACAGATTAGAACTAACCCTGTATATAATACTTACAAGGAACGTTTCATAGGGTGTCTACTAGAGATGACGGTGTTCGTGTTGTTATAAAGGGTGTTAGTTTGAACACCGTTATCCTTCTAGGATATCATTGACTCAAAAAGGTTCATCGATCTTGGACAAAATGTATGGCAGGTGTGTTTTTTTGTGATTTCAGGGTTGGCCCCATAGTAAAAGTTGTTCATAATGATGAGTACAATGATATCCTAGAAGGATAACGGTGTTCAAACTAACACCCGGTATAGTTATGGACTACCACTCGGTAGTGGTAGGACTCTTTTCTGTCTATAGAAAAATACCATAATTACTGTAAGTAGCTGTAGTCAGTAATGAAAAACATTAACTGCTTTCCGGATTGAGTCTAAAGTAACTAGCAATACAAATTGTAGCGATAGGAACAGGCTTTAATATTATCTAAGTATGATCAATGCAGTCTAAGCACTTGCAGTTGCAAGATTTCAAGAATTGCAATTGCAATGGACAAACTTGTCACTTACCAACAGATTAGCGCTTTGTCTTGTGAGAGACTGAGAGATGAGACCGGATAAGTATCAAATAGATATTGACGATTACATTCAAATTATCACCGATGACTTAACTGAATGAATCAAAACAAACCCATATTTATGCTACACCATACAAAAGGCGTTTACAATTCTCATACAGCCTCCCAAAATTACGCGAGAAGTAATATCTTGTCACAATGAATGACTCCATCGTGACAATGAAATGTTTGGTAAACACGGTGTATTTTGTTCGACGCCAGATATATTGGATTTGGGGAGATATTCTGTTCCGCTAGTCTTGGTTCGGAGATGTGACAGTGTGGTGCTCAATTATGGCCCAGCTTATTTTGATCGTTGTGTTTATTTGGGGTATGGAGATACTTTAATTTTTTGTCTTTTAAAAGTCCTTTTTCCTGGGTATCTCCTAAAATTGCATCCAGAACCACCGGAGGATGGGCAGCAGCGTCCTCTCGGATAATGGTGGTGAGCATTCTGCGATCAAGGGACGTCTTCTGGCTGATGATGAATGTATTTTTTCATCGTCATCATTTCTACCTGTACTCGCCCACTGCTGATAATAGGTATCTCTTCTTGTACGCCAGTCATCCCGGTCCTGTGCAAACCTCATCCAAGTGAAATTTCTTTCATTCTTCTTTCTTTCTTTCTTCTTTCTAATAGAGGTGTTAATTACCTAACATCAAGACTTAGGTACCTTTAGGTACGCATGCTTGTAAAAAAGTGTTGAAACGAAAACTAATTTTTTCTCCTAGCGGAATACTTTACTGAATTTTATCCAATCATCATCCTCAGATGTAGGTACTACAAGGTTGCTAATATGTAGAACTATTTGCGATAGTGATAGTGGCGCTTCTATTAATTTCTACACTTTTTTGGTGAGCTGTTTGTCTTTAGAATATTTTTATTTAAGGTTGTCTCCTTTCTAGCGATATGTCAAGGTATAGGTACCGCAGTACCAAATATTATGCCCTCGGAGGAAGGATTTCCCTCTTATTATGCCGGTATTTTGCACCAGTTTGAAGGTTACTTTAGCTAGCGAAATTACAGGGGTATATTGAACCTCTCCGTCAAATGTCTTATATCACCATAGATCTAGCTAGATCTATCTATATCACCGAGATCTAGATCCTCCAAGATATCACCTAATGATTGCAAAGCGTGTTTTTAAACTAGATAGAATAGATATTACTCACATTATCACATAATTATTGTGTTTCAGAAGTGTCATTGGTATCAAACTTGAATTCTAATAATGAGAATGAAAATGATCGTTATGGACCAATTTGGAGTTACGACGGTATTTTATTTTGCTTTTCTCTAAGATAAGTAGGTATAATAAATTAATTTGCCAACAAACAAGCTATGTCAGAGGCCTTCGGGCGGCATATTTAATCTGATATTAGGGCTGGCCCCTCAGCTTACACGATTTTACTTACTTTTTAATAAATTAATTCGTAAATATACTCAGCATTCCTTTAAGAGAGCAAGTACATGATCCCTTAGTACATGATTCTTTAGTAAATGATTCCTTACTACATGATTCCTTAGTACATGATTCCTTAGTAAATGATTCCTTAGTACATGATTCCTTAGTACATGATTCCTTAGTACATGATTCCTTATTACATGATTCCTGACAAAATGTCAGGTTAGAGACACGAAAGTTAGAACTACCAAGGCATCTGGACGTACAGGACTGTGATAATTGTACACAAATTGATTTGAAAGGTTAGACCGTTTTCAGATGAAGCCAACTGGCCGGGGAACAAGTGTCGAGAAGGCGGGAAGAGGCAGTCCCCCATAGACATCAGGGAAACAGACGTCATCAAAGACTTTAACAAGGACTTCATCAAGTACGGGCCGCTGAAGTTTGTGGGGTACCAGCAGGTGCTGGTCACTGGGATCAACAATGGACACACTGGTAAGCATTAAGAGCGAAAATGATGAGCGATGCTCCATACAAACGTATTCCCCTATTTTTTTCCCCTAATTTCTTTGATTTTATAATTGTATTTTTTTCCTAGGTCTATTGTAGACATGTCTCTGTCATTTCCTTTTTTTAGCAACTAATCGCTAAAGAAAATATACCCCTCCAAAATGTATTAAGGAAATATTTAAAGTCGCTGATTTAAAGGGTTATATTTCTTTTAGCAATTAGTTGCTGACAAATGGAAATGACAGAGACATGTCTTCAGTAGATCTAGACTTCATAAAAAAAAAGATTGCACTAAAGGCATTATCCAGCCAGAAAATAGGTGAATACGTTTATATACAAATCGGTCACCGGATTCCCTCTTAAAGGATACTAGAAAATTAAATCAGAGACTAACATGAAGAGGTAGAGAATTACGTAGAACTAAACGTTAGAATAATAACACATGAAACTAATACATATGAAAAGGGTGCTGTTTTTTTTTAAATTAGCTATCGTTCTGAATTATTGCACGTAATAAATAAAAAGACAGTATTAATTTACCAATTTGTTACTTATTTTATGAAACTTTTACGTATAGATTTACTATAGATGTGTTTACTCAGGGCGCTGTTTTATACTTAGATACCTATGTGTTCCTGTGACGTCATAGTTACCCTTTTGTGACGTAATTCGCCAAAATATTGTTTAAGAGATACGAGGGACATAAACTTACATAATCGCACTAATTATTAATATTAGAAATGCGACAGTTTGTCGGTATGTGTGTTCATGTTTGTTACCCACTTCACGCCAAAACGGCTTAACGGATTTGGTTGCAACTCGGAATGGAGATAGTTTATTTCCCGGAAAAACATATAGGCTACTTTTTATCATCATCACCACGCGGGTAAAACCGCAGGGTGCAGCTATTTGTATATTAAAAAATGCTATATAGAATCATATCTCTCCTGTTTTGTAGTCGTGTAAAAATAAAGAATTAAAGAACTTATGTATCTATTACATTTTGTTATTTCCTTATAGTGCAATTCAGCACGGAGGGAGCTCCAGATATGCATCCCACGTTGACCGGAGGCCCCCTCAAGTACAAGTACCGACTAGAGCAACTGCACTTCCACTGGCTCTCAGAACACTCCATCAATGGAAACAAGTTCGTACCACGCACGATATTAAAGACACGCCACGAGGAATCAATACATTACCTTTAGACGTAATAATGCAGAAACGCATGATCATAACTTTCACATAAAATTAAAATAAAGATATATCGGTGGACATTTTTCACACAGCGCCATCTAGCTCCAAACTAAGCAAAGCTTGTAATATGGAAACAGAGCTATAAGGCAGTCAAACTGTGCTATAAGGCTGTTAAACGGGGGCTGCACCCCCTTCAATTTTAATACAAGAAGATTTCTCTCTGCCCCGTACAATCCGTACATAAACTGTAAAGAGCTCATTGGAATCTGAACTTACGATTTCAAGTCTAGCTGACTTCCCAGCAGGCCATGCGGCTGCAAGCTCTGGTATTTCGGCTGCTGATGACAATAATTTCAGGTTTCCAATGGAGATCCACTTTGTGCACGTACGGTCTGACCTCCCGGTCCACGAAGCTTTGAAGAAGAGAGACGGACTGGCGATAGTTTCCGTCTTCTGTAATGTAAGTAGCCAGGTACTGCTAACTTAAAATTCAAAGTTGTGCAGTATAATCAAAATTATGAGCGATGTAGTGGAACTCTTTGCTAGAGTCTGAGTTACCTTACACGTGCAATATGGTATGTTCAAATCTAGAGTAAATAGATTTCTTCTAGGTAAGCGTGCTCTATGCTAGGCCATGTGTGGTGTGGTCAAACGCAAACCTACTCTGAATAAAAAAAATATAATACTTAATATTTTTAAACACATTTTGTACATTTAGCATAGCGCGTTACATTAATTAAGTACTTATTCTTAAACTCGGTAAATAAATTTCAGAATAAGTACTTAATGAGACCTGGGTATGTCCCGTCTGTATCACAGAGCCATTTGTGTAAAAGCCACCTGAGGTTCTCCATCTAAATCTCAAATGTAAATTTGTTTATTGTCCAAAATTAAAGGTGCAAGCAGACCTGGAGGAAATCCAACTGGAAATAACAGAAGAGATAATGCAACAGATACCTGAGCTCATGGAAACCGGCGATAGAATCAGCGGGATTATACTGGACATGACGTATGTACGACCAGATTTTACAGAGTTTGGTTTTTACCTCGTAAGTGTGATGAAAGTCGTCGTATGGAACGCGTGTGCTATTGCTAATTACACTCTCGGCTCCCATATCATAGCCTTAGCATAATACTGCCTCGAGTGTAATGACCAACATAGCACACATATGTATCATAATGTACTATTGTAGACAAATTGTTTGATGTTTCGCGAAGACACAGTCAAAGATATTAATCACACCTAGCCTAGAAGGAAATGCGATATCTAACATTATATTGGGGAAGACTGGAACTCCAGCCCCATACATTGCACATGGAGTGCATATCACATGCCTATTATTTGGTTTTTATTAATAATACAATTAGCTTACTTTTACTTTAATTACATAATATTTATTTATTTTCATTTTTGGATGCAAAACTGGAGAATAAACAATTTATTTCTTTACAATGACTTTGCCACTTTTCCAGTAAATAATACCAGGCGCTTGGTAACGGCTTTTGGTAGCTCTATCATTATTGTTTATTCGCACGTGGCCCTGTGGTTAAATTCCTTCTTGTACTACTAGGATCAAATGTGTTGTGGTCATACTTTGGCCTTCTAGAGGCGAATAATAGACAAAATTACAACTTCCTCCGCCCCAATTCCTAATTGCCGAATAGTAATAAAAGGGGAAGTCATCATTCAGTTATCACGAGTACTTGATGAGCCGTTTCCTTCAACTAAATTAAAAATTGAATTTTCTAGCTTCATGTAGTGTAGTCCCAAAAGAGATAGGTACAGAAGGCAATCTACATAGAAAGTGCACGAGCAAACCACACATAGACACCGCTCAAGGACACCTATAACAACAACCGTCAGCCATGTCAGAGGCCTTCGGGCGGCACATTAACTCTGACACTAGGACTGGCCACTCAGCCTATACGAGCTTATTTACTTACGGACACCTATCTGTTTTGTGGTGTAGTGGTGTGATCACATCTGAGTTTTATCCGACGATGAAGGCTTTACGAGCTAACTAGATTTTTATACTTTTTTATAACTTAGTAGTTCTGCGATCAGTAGACCTCGCGAACTGATACAATATGTAACAAAAAGATCCAACAATACTGAAGGGTATTTGTATTATACTCATAATTATGAACAACTTTTACTATGGCGCCAACAATTGAGAAAAAAAATCTGCTGTTCCATACATTTTGTCCAAGGTCAATGAAATTTTTGTATGGAACAGCTGATATTTTTTCGCGATTTCAGGTTTGGCCCCGTAGTAAAAGTTGTTCATAATGATGAGTACATACATAGGTAGCTACCGTTCAGTATTGTTGAACCTTTTTGTAACGTTGTATATTGACCCATTTACCGAATTTGCTCATATTCGAAATTCTTGTTTCAAATTATCTAGCCTATTAGGCTAGATGACTGATGTTTAAATCGTTGAAACCAATAGCTTTGATGAAGAATTTAAGTAAATATAGTATGTTTATTGAAAATATTATTTAAATCGGTTAATAATGTTCTGATATATGAGCGTTTAAAGTTTTTGTTAGAGACAACTCTGTCCCTTTCCCACAAAACAAAAAATGACGTCATGCCTTACTTGTCAGAATAGAATTTATATGGCGTCCTGACAAGTGACGTCACGATTTGCTGTTTCGCCTCTCTGTCTAGCATGATATTAAAATGCTTATAAGTTGCTTATTTTTGATCAGATTTTAATTTTCTTTTCATTAATCAGCTATATTTATGGGCCACATTTGAATAGGACAATTAAAAAAACCAGTCATCTAGCCTATTGACTTATTCTTTGTAATGGAGTAATTAGTAGTTTTTTTGTCTTTTAAAAAACCATGATAAGTACCTAATTATTTACTAGGAATTTTAATTTTCAGGAAACTCCTGAGCCCCAATACAGACTACTACACGTACGCGGGATCCCTCACGTCTCCGCAGTGCAACGAGGCAGTCATATGGATCATATTTGCTTCGCCGATCGTCATGTCCGACGCACAGGTATAACAGAGGAAATGTTTTAATATATAACGTCGATAAAGTTCTTCTCCTTTATTCTTCATGGTCAACCTCTTTCATAATATTATTCGAAATTCTTGAAATAGCCACAAAAATTATAAAACGATATCACTTTCTCTCTTATATTAGTATAAATCGTCCCCATTATGCATTCTTTCTTCGCCTTAGAGATTGGAAGATTAGGCTCGAAGGACCATTTTTTCTCGCTGTTTTATCACATCATCCAGTTCTATGTAGTAGGAGTATTCGATTTAATTAAACGTATTAAAAATACAAAAATATATGATGTAAGTCCAGAAACTCCACACTTTGTATTTGATGGAATCTTTATCACATAATTAGTACTTAGTACTTTTGCGTATTAAGAGACATTGAAGATAAGATCTTAGCCGCTGGCACATTTGCTCCACGGGCTAGGATGGGAGACAGTTTTGAAAATAACTAGATAGTATCGAAACTACGCCTGACTTTGTGCACAAAACATAGGCAGCTTTTATCTACATTTTTTTATGTGTTAAATTAAAGAACTGAAAAAGAAAATTACTTACATTCATCATCAGCCAGAATACGTCTTCTGCTAGACGAAGGCCTCTCCCTAACGCCACACTGTATGACAAGTATTGTATTTGCCTCCACTTAAATCCACCGAGTGCCCGCGACTTTCACAATATCGTCGGACCACCTAGTGGGAGGCCTTCCTACTCTGCGTCTTCCGGTTCGTGGTCGCCACTCAAGAACCTTTCTTCCCCATCATCATAGATTAAGTATATTAGCATATACTTAATCTATGCAATCATTGAGCTAATATCTATAGCGTCACAAACGTACAAAAAAAATGTCCGCGCCAAAACTCGGCACACGCTTTGCAGTGCCCCGACTTTTTGAACGACTTGGACTACGATAAGACTCAAGCGCTCAAGCATACATTGAACACTATACAAGCAACATAACATCTAAATTCGAACAATTGTGAACTATATAATCCACGTGTAGGTATGTACAACGGCACTCGGACGTTTTTTGACTGTTTTCACTTAGAGATTGTGACTCTTTAGATATTAGCTCAATGTTCGATTGGTCAACTTTATTACGTTGTATCGTTGTATTTATTTGCCCGTTCTCGTCAGTATCGGCTGTTCGGCAAGATCGGCGTGGGTCGGCACAACTTCAGGTCGCTCCAGCACGTAAACAAACACCAGGTGTTCCAGCCGCCCTACACCGCCGTCCACACGCCGCAGATGGTCGTCTTCCTCGAGCGGATGGTCCGCATCGTGGCCGACTTCTTCAGGAACGTCACGAGGTAACTAGGGGGGCTGTATACCGTGAACTGCTATAGGGGGACTGAATAAGTTCAGCTGCCGACCGCGAACCGTATTGCGAGGCGATAAAATTCAGTCGCGCAGCGTCGGCAGCTGAGCGTATTCGGTCCCGGAATAGGCGTTAATGGTACGGCCCCAGGCCTGTAATTATTCAGGTAATTACTGTGTTTCGTAATAATCCTAGGTATGTCCTAACTGCCTCTAGAATCACCGGAGGGCGGGCAGCAGCGTCCTCTCAGTTAAGGCGGGCTTGTAGCAATTTTGTTTTTGTAATGTGGGAAAAATCCAAAATGCCCGATACTGAACCATAAAAATATTTTATGAAAATTGATCATATATTTTAGCTTTTTGTCTTTTAGAAAACGCGATTTTGAATGCTAGGCTCGATAGAAAAAAATTACGATAGTCACTAAATCGGCATTTCGATTAGGTAAGTAAGTAAGATTAAGAAAATACATTGTGAAACCACGTAAAATGTATACTAATACATAGAATATAGTATTATTTAGTTTTTTGTTTTTTAAGATTACAGTATCTCTTTGTTATATTTTACAAACCAAAGAAAAACCTACTGAATTTAGCAATTCAAGCGCTCGCGCCTTCTCCTCTCTCTCACACGCGCCTACCGTTTAGTGCCTATCGTTTACTCGCCTGGACGTACCTCGCTACATCCGGGCCTTAACGGTGGTGCGCATTCTGCGATATCCAAGCCGCCTACCAAGCGTGGGGATTATGGCAACCCCCTCATATTAAGGGCCTTAGTCCAGCAGTGGATGTCACCAGACTATTTTCGGGTTTACAAATTTAATTTAACATGGGATTGTTTATGGCGACTATGCTGTAAATCGAGCATGCAACTGGTCCAGAATTTCGAGAGCTTGACTCAACAACACATTCATCATTGTAAATATCCCGTAAATAAATTATTATTTACGGGATATTTACAAATCAATTAATTCATCAATTTTTTTTTACGATATCTGAAAGATTATTTTCACGCGGCGGTACACTGAGCACGATTCGCCATGATTAAAAACTACAAAATTAATAGCCATTCTTTGTTTCAGCTTCATTTCACACGGATTCAAGAACCGGTAGCGAGCCGAGGCGTAGCAAATGGAAATCGATTAGTGTTGCCTAGTTCGTTCGGACAAAATGAACGTTTTAAACACAGAGTGCGTGGGAGTGTGAAGTCTTAAGTCTTGAATAATATATAAGTGTAGATGTTATCTTTTAGCGAATTAAGGCTGATTATGCAATGTGTAATAAAAAGGTTCAACTATACTAAAGGGTATGTAATTATGTATGTACTCATCATTAAGAAATCGCGAAAAAAAACAGCGGTTCTATACATTTTGTCCAAGGTCAATGAAATTTTGGATGGAACTGCTGTATTTTTTTCGCGACTTCAGGGTTGGCTCCATAGTAAAAGTTGTTTATAATGATGAGTACATACATACCCTTCAGTATTGTTGAACCTTTTGTTACACGTTGTAGAAGGCCCGGACAATGGGTCATGTTCAAACAAACACTACAGGTATCGATTATCGTAACATAACTGGAAAAAAAGAGGTAATCGAAATTGAAGAATTGAAGTGACGTCACTTCTCTGTACGCCATATAAATTCTATTCTGACAAGTAAGGCGTGACGTAATTTTTATACGTAGCTTTATAAAACAGGCACTGGTCAAGGTTTATCTGTGCTATCACAGAGGTTTGTTTTTTCTTCAAAATGAAAAAGCGCTCGTACGTAAGAAAAGTTGGAGATTTAACTGATAATTCGATTGACCTAGTCATCTCTGTTTCGTCTTATAACTGCAGGAAATCGACCGGAGGAAGCCTGAGCTGGGGAAAGGAAATAGGTTAGGCTTAGGCTTTTACCATAAAGTATAGACAATAGTTTGGTAGTACCGAATCTTCGCGTAACCTTGTGCACAAGTCACTCACCCTTACGCGAAATAAAATAAATAAGTTAGAAATCCGGCGTGTCCGCATCCCAGCTACGGCGCAGCCATATGCAATACCCGTTCTTACTCAGCTAGTGCGTCGATTTGTGCTCAAGGTTACCTGCAGTACTATCTAGTTATCACACTAATATTATAAATACGAAAGTTTGTTTGTATGTATCTTTGGTACCTCTTCACGCCAAAACGGCTGAACGGATTTGGATGAAACACGGAATGGAGATAGCTTATTCCCGAAATAAAACACGCTATCATCATCATCATTTAACATTATCACGCGGGTGAAACCGCGGGGCGCCACTTGTTATCTATACTTATGATTTTACTCTCGTATAGTTATCGATTAAGTTTTTAAGCTAAACCAACTTATTATATTTAAGCTTAAAGTAAAATGATTAAATTAAACATGTTTTGTTAAATATCATTTATTTTTTAAACAATATTAACAGCCGTATTATCCTATTCATTCACACATGTCATGTACAGTATACATTTACATTGCTAACTGGAATTAAATCATTACAGGTTTGCTTGAAATTATGATCATTAATAGTACATTGTTATCTTAGGGGTGAAAGTAACTTATTTAGTCCCTCGAACTATTAGCGCCCGAGCGTACGAGACGCTAATAGTTCGAGGGACTAAATAAGTCTTTAACCCCGAGGTAAACACTGTCCTTTTCATTACGAATACAAGGAAACTAAAAATAAAAACATGAACAGACACTGGGAAATGCACGAGCAGTGCGGGACCATAATCCTGTGAGAAAAAAAAAGTTGGAACATGGTTCAATGCAAATATTATGTGAAAATTAGAACTAGTTTTTTTTTTTAATAATTTGAGTGTCTGTCATTTGTCAACTGTCACTGTCAGTTGAAAGTGATTCTCCCTAGGGCTGAAACGAACTTTGAACTTTGAACTTTGAACTTTCAACCCGCTCCTCAGGCAACTTCAGACCTACTTTCCGAGTATGAGTAATGAAAAAGTACTTCTAAACTTGGTCGTATTTTCCTTAGTTTTATACAATTTTGTCAAGTTATTTAGGGTTAGTGCGTGTTCCAAATGTTGATACATCGATTTATCAATTAACGAACGTTGAAGGAAAATAATGTTGAATTTTCTTTTATATTATCACGAATAGTTTAAAAAATAATTTGAACATTTTGATTTTAACTTTAATCAAAAACAATACGTACGTAACAATACGAAACAAACATCTATAATTCATAATATAGAGTTAACACGAAGGATTTTCCTGGTAACACCAAAAAATGCGCTCTTTAACAATCCTTACCTTAGGTCTATGCTACACGATGCCGTCATTTACAACAGACTTCAAAAAAAGAGGTACTCAATTCGACTGTATGTTTTTTTTGTATGGATGTTACGCGATTACTCCGCCAATTATGAACTGATTTTGATGATTCTTTTTTTGTTTGTTAGGTAATACTTCAGAGGTTGTCCCATATACATTTTATCGAAATCGGTTCAGTAGTTTGATTTTTAAATCAAATTACTAGAAAATATGAAGATGACGTCCAGGTATTGAAAGTTGAAGTCGGTTGTATTTTTTTTAAATACATTAGTAGATCGCAGCGAACTGAGAACTCGCGACCACAGGGCTGGGTGTTAAGGTGACAGATGTCACTACGGTACATGTCATTCCGTAGAAATAACCAAAGTAAAGTAGTATTCTGTGTAAAAAATTGATCTTGGGCTGCGTCATCACAGCGAACAGTCCGTTCATGTAAGTTTGGCGTCCGATAGTCTAGTTAATGATCTTTCTTTCTCCATGTCATTAAATACACATGAAAGAGAAACGATTACAATGACACCGTACGCGACACTGAACTAAGATTCAACCGCAAAGTTTAACTTCCTAAATAATACAAATAAAATTTAAACTAAATAAATTAAACGATGATAAAATCTCTTTCACTCATTACTGTAGATTCACACAACATTTTATAAAATAACTTGCTATCGCGGCTTTCGGCCCCACTTCGTCCATTGACCCCTCAGGGGATTTATTTTCAAAATTATTTCTTTGTGTTCAACTACATCATATTATGTCAATGTCCATGTTGTGCCCGTACCGGTTATCGTTGGGAACGATACTCTCGCAGTTGTTGACCACTACAACTACCTTGGACAGGTAGTTCAGTTAGGTAGGTCCAACTTCGACAAAGAGGTCGCCCGAAGAATCCAACTCGGATGGGCAGCGTTCGGGAAATTGCGTAATATCTTCTCGTCCAAAATCCCGCAGCGTTTGAAGACAAAGGTATACGACCAGTGTGTGTTGCCAGTGATGACATATGGAACTGAAACGTGGTCTTTAACTGCTGGCCTTTTGGAGAGGCTCAGAGTCGCACAACGGGCAATGGAGAGAGCTATGCTCGGAGTTACTTTGCGCGATAGAATCTGGAACGAGGATATTCGCCAAAGAACCAAAGTCACCGACATAGCTCGCAAGGTTTGCAAGTTGAAGTGGCAATGGACAGGACACATCGCTCGAAGAACTAACAACCGATGGGGAAGAAAGGTTCTTGAGTGGCGACCGCGAACCGGAAGACGCAGCGTAGGCGCGGCCTCCCACTAGGTGGACCGACGACATTGTAAAAGTCGCGGGCAACCGGTGGATGCAAATGGCAGGTTCTCGTACAGTGTGGCGGTCTAAGGGGGAGGCCTTCGTTCAGCAGTGGACGTCTCCGGGCTGATGATGATGATGACATCATATTATAAGGAACTCATTATGCATTTTCCACGTCTACCCACAGGCTTAGAGCGCGTTCTCTGACAGCCAATGATCAGAATGTTATAAGTAAGATAATGTATAATGTTTATTTTCGAAACATTTCTAGAATTCATACTTTTGAGTCTCTCACGGCATTGTAACGGTTTTGATTTGAAAGTTTTAATACATGTTTAAAGTCCACAAGAATAATAATAAAGTCGCCCCTGTTCACCTGGGTGCTTTAATTCCAAGGTGAACAAAAGCCACCAATAATGTCGAAACAAATCACCTAGGTGCAATGAGTCCGAGGTGAAATAAAGAGACTTTAATTTCCACTTAGTTCACCTGGGTGATTTCACCCATAAACCATTATAACCAATCTAGAACTCAACAGGTTCAGAGGTCGACAGGCAGAGATGATGCGGACTTTTGATCAATGTCGATTATGTTAATGCGCGTTTAAGTATGATATCAACATAATTTAACTAAATTCAAAATCACCATACGTTTCCTACAGTACATAACAAAAAATATTTATAATCAACAAATACATACAAAATCATTTTGTACAACTATACAAGTAAGTTCTATACTTAAGTTCAACCCACACAGACGGGGGAGAGCGGCGCGGGACAGGACTGAATTTTGTGTAATTTTAGAGTTTATATGCAACACGCGTGATACATACATAACGCGGGCGCGAACTCCGTTTACTGTACGACCCGCCGCGACGCGCCGCGCCGCTCTCCCGCGTCTGTGTGACTTCACTATTAGATGACTTGTTCGAGGGCCTTTCGTACGTAAGTTCTAACTTAAGTAGTTCGATGTGACCGGAAATATTGGGAGATATAAGCAAGCGAAGCTATGCGCTGGCGCATCTCGGCAGGTCTAATGAAAGTTCTCTAGGACGTTATTTTTTATAACTCTCAATATATATTTTTTAATTCAATGAAATGAAAATGCATTGAATTAAAGCTCTAGAATAGAAGTTTGCGTTAACTACGCAGTAAGTAAGCGATAGAAAAATGTATGGAAAGGATTAGTTTCCAATTAAGCCCGCTAGGGGCGCTATTTTTGGGGCGCGTTTTTGTAGTTTTTTTTTCTTCGGTTTCCTATTCTTTAAGCAATACTGTGTTACAACTAAAAGGTGTTATTAGTTCGAATCCGCCAATGTTGTTTAAAATAACAGTAAATATTTACGAAAATTGGGATTTACATCATTAAGAATCGCTAAACCAGTTTAGTACTTACTTACGATGGCCTTACGGTTTATTTTTCTACAAAGAATCATTCACCTGACCACAGACAGCTGTGGATCAAATAAATAAGTACTCACATACTATGGTCACAGAGTCTATAGTCCTATGAAGAGCTATCACTGACAATCTCCTTGAGTCGCTTCTCTACGTACTGTACTCGAGTGACCAGCTTGTCTTTAGGATTGTACTCCGTGTATGGAAGCTGAAGAACTTTGTAGCCCTGGAAACAAATTATTTAACATTTTCACTCCCACTTTTACTACCGAGTTTGAAATGCTTTAAGGCGAATGGTCCAATCATGGGCTATATATAGCTATAGCTTTACGGGGGTTCAGGGGTCCAAAAATTTACAAAGATAAGACTAGTTTTGCGGGGGGGGTAATGTAAACAATGCAAGATGCCGCGAAGACAAAATATACATTTAATATTTTTGTCGAATACCTTATGGCACTTCAACCCCACTGGGTGTCATAGAATGAAGTTAAGCTAAGATGCTAAGAGGGGGTCCGGACCCCCTAGCCGATATATTTTTTTACTTAGAATGCAATTCAATTTGAAGTTGACTGCCTAGCGACCACTCTTGAAAATCTACCGCTAAACACCTGACGGTGTGTTCCGGCAACGTCTCTTGAGACCGAGTTACTATTTACCATCTTCGACATCACTGTCACATCAATCAGTAGTGTGCAAGCATTACTGTGTTTCGTTTGAGGGGCAATGTTACCAGATAAGTTATTGGGCATGAAGAGATTTGACATCTAATAACTCAGGGTGTTATAGGCAGGCGTGACGCTTGCCATCAGGCGAACGTCTCGCTCATTACATTGCATAATTCATAATTAAAAAAATACTTAGCCAGTCCACCATAAAAAGCAAAGCCGTCAAGCGTGAGTCTGACTAGCGCAGCGACGGTTCCGTAAACCGAAGCCACCGAAAATTCTGACGAAAATAAATAAAAGAGTACAAATTATAGGTTTAATTGCAGCAGCTGTTGGAAAAAGAAACAAGGCAAATTTATCGCTCGTCTCGTCATAGCATTGCGGAAAGAAGGTTATTGTAAAAGAGAAGACAAGTTCCCGAAGACTCCCGAGTTTTGCAATAACCTTCACGCACGTGTTTACACGACGTTTTTCAATACGTTTGTGAGACTTTTAGAGCAATAAGTATTGAAAAAAGCTTACTTTTAACTCCAGCAGCTTGGTGTATAGCCGGTAGACGCCGAGCGGCGCGGTCACCTTGCGCGACATGTCGTGATAGTCCAGCCCCAGGACTGCTATCCGGTGTATGCTGGAAGAAGATGACACCAAAATAACATAAACGGGCACACACAATGGCGATTTACAATCTACTTCAAATAAGGTTCCACACACAAAACTTATCGCAGATGGCGCCAGCGGCAGTCCGGATATGGAAAATCAAGTTTTCTTGTTAATAGTTGCTTATAATTATCTAAGCTTATATGCTCTTGATGAGGGATGGTTGATAATCTAGTCCGAGGAAAAATGGTACTGTGCCTTGTTTTAAGAATCTATGCAGCTGTTGACGGCCTGAAAATAGATTTGTAGGTTAGATAGTTGTTTACATTTTATGTAGTGTATATATAATATAGTAATTAAAAATAATAGTGATCACCCGCCTATGGAATCGAACTATGCACTCATTACTGGATAGATGGCGTGCGGCCGCCTGCTAAATGCGCAATTTAATTTTGCCTTACATTTCGTCTGAAACGTTAGGGAGATTTAACAGCATCAGCCTTTAACATCCTACTGCGGGAAATAAGTCTACCTTCTAAAAGTGATTCACCACACTAGTCTAGTGCGGATTCATAAACTACATTGAATTTCTTCTCTAGACATTTTCAGATTATGATGTTGCCCTTTTCCTCAAATGCTACTGGTGTGTGGTCATTTTTAAACAAAAGATAATGATAGATAGGACTGATCAAAAGACGGAGATAAGACATCAAAAAGTTACAATAACATTTTTTTTTCTAATAATACCTATAACACACCAATCATCATCATAATCAGCCCGGAGACGTCCACTGCTGAACGAAGGCCTCCCCCACACACACCAATAACTAAATCATTTACTATTGTAGTATTTTATCCTATAAAGGACAAGTTTAATTAAAAAATTGAGCACCATTTGTTCCAGCAGTATTTAGAATATTATCTCTCTGTATCTTAAGATACAATAAAATACAATACAATAAACATTTATTAAGATAAATGTACCTTTTATCTTTAGCAGCTTTATCTAGTGGTACTGGATGGCATTTAGAGTCCAGTGCAAACTCAGCATCTGAAAATAGGAAAATTACAGGGTTAATGGGCTATGGCATGGGTACGTCCTAAAACTGCATCCCGAACCAGAACCACCAGAACCACCGGAGGATGGGCAGCAGCGTCCTCTCCGTTAACGGCGGCGAACATTCTGCGATCTCCAAGTTGCCTGCCAATCGTGGGGATTATGGCAACCCCTACCTATTAATAATAATAATAGGAATCTCTCCGACATATCATTTCCGGTTGTTCGCATCTTGCTAACGGCGAGTATTTGCACAGGCATAACCAAGTGGCCAGGATCATCCATCAGCCACTGCTCTTCAATACGACCTTGTCGAGTCGGAGGTGCCGTACTATAAGTACGCATCAGCTCCAGTTCTCGAGAATGGTCGTGTTTTGCTCTACTGGGACCGCTCCACCATCACGGACAGGACTATTGTCGCCAATAAGTCTGATATCGTGATGGTGGATCGGTCCCAGCGCCGGGCAGTGCTCGTCGACGTCACCATCCCACATGACGAGAATCTCTTGAAGGACAAACTCAACAAGTACCTTGACTTGGCCTTCGAGATAACCGCCATGTGGGATGTTGACTCGACGATCATTGTCCCGATAGTCGTTTCGGCAAACGGTCTTATAGTGAAGAGCCTCGACCAATACCTCAAGAGTCTCTCCCTAGACGGTTGGGTCAAGAGTCAGATACAAAAGGCAGTGGTACTTGACACGGCACGCATTGTCAGGAGGTTCCTCACGCTGCAGCCCTAACCACCGGCAGCTTGACTTGAGCCCTGCCCCGCTGCTGGCGGTACCCTAGTTTTTAAGTAATTTATATTGTAAAAAACTAAAAAAATAAGAAATTGAATAAATGAGTGTATAATAATTTTATTTCAAATTGTGATAGTACAAAAATTGTTTACATGTTCAACAATATCTGACTCATTAACAAAGACTAATGAAGTGTTACGTGTCTGGTAACACCTGCACTAAGACCATGAGTCTTGTGTCGCAGGTGACTACGTGTTCCTTCCAAATATTGTAAACAAATTTTATATGCAGCCGAGTGCTACCTACTTCACAATTGGTGAGTATATTGTTAATGTTATTGAGGGCCTTCGTCCAGGTGTGGACGTCTTCTGGCTGTTGATAATACAATAGGGTAGATGACAGATGTTTATATCGTTGAAACCAATAGCTTTGATGAAGAATTTAAGTAAATATAGTATAGTATGTTTAAAGAAATAATAATTTAAATCGGGTAATAATGTTCTGATATATGAGCGTTTAATGTTTTTTGTTAGAGACAACTCTGTCCCTTCCCCACAAAACAAAAAATGATGTCATGCCTTACTTGTCAGAATATAATTTATATGGCGTACAGAGAAGTGACGTCACGATTTGCTGTTTCTTCTCTCTGTCTAGCATAATATGCTTATAAGTTGCTTATTTTTGATCAGATTTTCATTTTCTTTTCATTAATTAGCTATATTTATGGGTCACATTTTAATAGGACAATAAAAAAAACCAGTCGTCTAGCCTATTATGCAGTATTAGCGGTTAGGGCACGGTTACCTAGATAAGTAGCTAGTTATAAAATCTGTTTACTTTATTAACTCACCATACAAGAAGCCCATTCCCGAATTGCATTCTTTCTTGACAAACGCGTCGGCCGAGACTAGACTCTTGAACGTGTCCATAATGCTCTGCACATAGAGTTGCTTTTCCTTCGTGTAGACGACGGGCACGCCCACTGCGACGTCATCGGGCAGCCGCGGGGAGGTCGGCGACGTGAGGGCGGTGTACGCATCTAGCATCATTAGCTTGCGGCGGGACGGGATGGGAATCTCTGGGGAAAGGGAATAAACATGATGACAAGTAATTTAAAAAAAAAACCGACTTCAAATTAATATGGCACCACTTCGAGAGTATATATATATACCCTTTCAGAAAATTTTTTTTTTTAAATTGGTCCACAACTGACGGAGAAATCAGTGAACATACATTTTGGAAGTCGGTTAAAAATACTGAAATACACTATTTTATTAGTTTGTCCACCCGTCCATCATAAGTTCCTCGTCACCGAGTGTTATGTCTGTAGCTCAGAACATTTACCGTGACTATGTTGTGAAATGAGCTCCCACTGCGCCAAAATATCGGGAGCTCGTTTCATAATGATCACGGTAAATATCCAATATATAATTGTTATCACAAACTGATCCTAAGTATGTCCTCAAACTGCAGCCAGACCCACCGGAGGACGGGCAGCAGCGTCCTCTCGTAAAGCTGGTGAACATTCTGCGATCGCCAAGCCTCCTGCCAAGCGTGGGGATTATGCAATCTCTGTCATACCCGCCATACTTCTCATCATCATCATTATCAGTCCGGAGACAAACACTGCTGAACGAAGGCCTCCCCCTTAGACCGCCACACTGTACGACAACCTGCCATTTGCATCCACCGGTTGCCCGCGACTTTTACAATGTCGTCGGTCCACCTATATATATATGTATATAGTGGGAGGCATCCCTACGCTGCGTCTTCCGGTTCGCGGTCGCCACTCAAGAACCTTTCTTCCCCATCGGTTGTCAGTTCTCCGAGAGATGTGTCCTGCCCACAGCCACTTCAACTTGCAAACCTTGCGAGCTATGTCGGTAACTTTGGTTCTTTGGCGAATATCCTCGTTCCGGATTCTATCGCGCAAAGTAACTCCGAGCATAGCTCTCTCCATTGACCGTTGCGTGACTCTGAGTCATAATTCTCAAACGGTATGGTATAAAATATGGTAATCAAATAAAGCGTTGATTAACTAACATACCTCCAGCTGAGAGCAGCTTTTCAATAAACTCCGGCCGCAGCACGGACGCGAGATGGTGAGGCTGCGCCATGTCCAGGGTCACCAGGGAGAACACCAGGTCGAGCCACGACGACGGCTTCGTCATCTCCTCCTCTTTCAGGGACAGCGCTGTCTGGGGGAAAAGTAAGTTCGTATAGGCTGAGTTCGTTTTGGAGAAACTCAGTCACGCAACGGGCAATGGAGAGAGCTATGCTCGGAGTTACTTTGCGCGATAGAATCCGGAACGAGGATATTCGCCAAAGAACCAAAGTTACCGACATAGCTCGCAAGGTTTGCAAGTTGAAGAGGCGCAGGGCAGGCCACATTGCTCGAAGAACTGACAACCGGTGGGGAAGAAAGGTTCTTGAGTGGCGACCGCGAACCGGAAGACGCAGCGTAGGAAGGCTTCCCACTATATATACATATATATAAATAGACAATAGACAATATTTTATATATATGTATATATATATCGGGGACATTGTAAAAGTCGCGGGCAACCGGTGAATGCAAATGGCAGGTTGTACAGTGTGGCGGTCTAAGGGGGAGGCCTTCGTTCAGCAGTGGACGTCTCCGGGCTGATGATGATGATAGGCTGAGTGGCCAGCCCTAGTGTCAGTCAGAGTCAATGTGCCGCTCGAAGGCCTCTGATGGATTGATAAGAACAAACCACCGGGACCAACAATCAAACATGTCAGCCAACCCACGGTAAAGACGTAACGACGGTCTGATGTAAATGCCACTCACGGTCACCCATCCGAAGACGGACCGGTTCGTCCGTTGCTTAACATCGTTGATCGTTTAGAATCACCTAGCCAAGCTACGCCACCAGCGCTAATGGGCGAAAAAACTGTATAATATGTTTAAGTATCTAAAAAGGTCAACAATCGAAAAAAACGGAAGACATCGCGCGCCATACATGCAATAAAGAAATAGTCGCGTATTTTAACTTTTTAAACAATTAGCAGCTCTAAGCTCAAAGGTTAAAAATCTAAAATGCAAGTAAGCGACTGTTCGTTACGACCCCGACGAGTCTGAACTGAATGCAAGCTGCAGCATTGGCGCGTTTTGGCGGTTTGGCAAGATACGGGGCGGTAGAGCGAAATCGGAATGTGTAATAAGTGGTTGGCAACTACAGATTTGTCACAAAAGCTTATCACAGCGCCTCCTTTCGGATAGCTCAAGTTTAATTAATCTGAATACTCCGACTGTACTTTTAATTAGTGTGGAAAAAAGTAATATATAAAATAAATATAAAAGTATAAAAGTATAGCCAGTGCGACTTCTCTCGTCAGGCCTTGGATCCTGTAACGGTTTCGGCTTGGGTAAATATTTATGTTACAAACATTTACAGATGGCGCCACCAACGCTTTAGTTGGTAGCTTGTAACAAGCTGGGAAAATTTGGCATCTAAGGCAGAGACTTCTGTAGCTTAATTAGCAAAGCAGTTGGGACGGAAACCCATAGAGACTGCTCGTATGCAGGTTCGAGTCCTGCCGTGGTCATAATTTTTCTTCCTGTTTAAGCTTTAAAAACATAGTGTGGAACTGTCTGCCAAAGTCTGCGTTTCACGAAAAGTACAATATCTTCAAATACAGAGTGAACAGGTTCCTTCTAGGAAAACGTGCTCCATCCTAGACCGCGTCGTTGCTTAACATCAGGCAGGATGTGGACAAACCGCAAACCTATTTTAAATGACAAAATAAAAGGGTAACATTAAAATGTTTAAGTTAAACTGTTTTCTGATCAGATATAAAGATGTGTACTTGTGTACCAAATATAAGATCAATCTGTCAACAGAAAGGGGGCAAAATTTCAATTACTAAATTCGACCCAAAAAACAACAACAAACAAGGCAAGCTAAATAAAACTACTGTGACCTTTCTCGAGGAATTAAAACAGACGACCCACGCGCAACGCGCCTTGTTTGCTTCTTGCCTTGGTTTACAAATGTGTTTAAACCTCAGATTACATAATATGCTAGATGACTGTTTTGTTTTTATTGTCCTATTAAAATGTGGCCCATAAATATAACTGATTAATGAAAAGAAAATGAAAATCCGATCAAAATTAAGCAACTTTTAAGCATATTAATATCATGCTAGACAGAGAGGCGAAACAGCAAATCGTGACGTCACTTCTATGTACGCCATATAAATTATATTCTGACAAGTAAGACATGACGTCATTTTTTGTTTTGTGGGAAAGGGACAGAGTTGTCTATAACAAAATCTTTTAACGCTCATATATCAGAACATTATTAACCGATTTAAATATTTTTTTCAATAAACATACTATATTTACTTAAATTCTTCAACGATATAAACATCAGTCATCTACCCTATTACATAGTACCTAGAACTATCTTACCTGGATTAAATCTTCAGTTCCACTAGGCACGAAGTCAACAGTAGCCAATGTCACTACAGCCGAAGCCACGTCTCCGGCTCGATATATAGCTTTGTTTGTTTGCAGCCAGTCGGCTATAGCCGTCAGAGCTGGCTCGTGCCGGTACTTTAGCAAGCCAAGTGATATGAGAATGGAGTTCACAACTGCTGGTTTGTCTGTGTTTGTAGGCAGGCATTCTATTACGTCACTGGAAAAGAAGATGACATTGTTATTAGAAACTATGAATATATTAATGAATAGTTCTCAAAGGCAGTGCCTTTGATAACTATGCCTGGGGATCCAGACTGCGTTTTTTCCGCTAGGTGGCGCATCGTCGATGCGGCCATAGTCAACTGTCATCTCATACATTTTGTTGTTTTTTGTTTTGTTTTTGCAGAGAACATTTTAAAGACTCCGATTACGAGTGAGTATCTGCATAATTATACTAGTTTGTACAGCAATCCTTTGCCTTGCTAATTAAAGCTCTGTCCAACACTAAACGTAAACAACTTATCTAATTATGTTTATCACCGGGACTTAAATGTGCACAAATGAGGACAACGAGGGTAGGACAACACAACACCCTCATATTTCACCAAAATGACCCGCATTCTTCAGTCAGCTCGTGACCACGGCCATTGAAACATGGTTGAAACGTCGAGGTAAATAAAAATAAATTTATTTGTGCGCGATAAGTCCCGGTGATATACATAATTATGTGTTCAAATCGCGAAAGTATAAGTTTCATTTAACAACTATCTAACCTACAAATCTATTTTCAGGCTGTCAACACCACAGATACTTATAACAAGGCACAGTACTGTGTTATTTTTCCTTGGACTAGATTATCGACAACGCCCTCACCAAGAGCAGATAGATATAAGCAACGCACACATTTTGCCACATCCGGACCGCCGCTGGCGACATCTGCTAAAAGTTTTGCCTATGGAACCTCATTGAGAAGATTGAAGACGAGGTCCCAACAAGAAGAACAGTAACAGTTTGTACTTACTTGCATATTCTATCTAAGAGAACAGGGTCTGGAAAGTTGAGTGATGCCATAGAAAATAATAAATCAGCTGATTTCTTAAGGTCAATGACCTCTGGTTGTTTTGTTATATTGTGAGACAGGGCTCGGAGCAGCGGTGTGCTGCGGCGCCCTTTCTGGTTTAGGGCTTTCATTACCTGCAGAGGAAAATTAACCTTGTTCTTAAAAAATCAAGATAGCTTTTCGAAAAGAAGTTAAGCATTACAGGGAAATTTATTTATTTATTTATTTAATGATAGGCGAGCAGCATTATGCTGATGTGCCTATATCAAACAGTGTTGAAATTCAGTATTTGTCTGTTAAGTCTATCTTCTCCTTTTTTATCCATTTATCCAGACTGTTCTTAAATGCGTTTAAGGATTTGGATGAAATTATATCCTCAGGCAACCTGTTCCAATTATAAACGACTCTATTGCCGAGGATGTGATGTGCAGTGTTGGTCTGTGATGGAGCTGGCTGCAGAAGAATTTTATGCCGTCTACTTTCTCTAGTGTAGTCTTTAAGTGAGTAGATGCTATGAATGTCAGGAAGATTGTAGAACCCGTTCAGGATTTTAAAAGTCTCAATTAAGTCACCACGCAGCCGTCTTTCTTCCAGAGTCGTGAGCCGCAGAGCCTTTAATCTGTCTTCGTAAGATTTGCGACGAAGAGCAAATGGTATTTTGGTGGCTTTCCTTTGGACGCTATCGAGCAGATCAATATCTTTCCTGAAATATGGACTCCAAACTTGGAAGCCATACTCTAACAGAGGCCTTATATAAGTTTTGTATATTTTCAGAAAGACATCGACTGTCATGGTCTGAAAAGAATTGCGTATGACGTAGATAAAGGAGTTAGCCTTTTTAGCAATTGTAGTAATGTGTTCTTCCCATTTTAAGTCTGAGGCAATGATTACACCCAGATCTCTTTGCTTGTTGACAGAGGCTATGACGGCGCCATTTAGATTGTATGTAGCCTGTGGGTTAGCCTTACCCAGGCGTAACACAAAACACTTTGCCAAATTCAGCTCAATGATCCAATCTCTCGACCAGTTCTGTATTCGGTCCAGATCATCTTGGAGCTGTCCTGATTTCACAAGTGGGTTAGCAAAGAACTTCCCATCGTCAGCAAAGAAAGCAGTTTGACATTCAATAAGTTCTATTAGGTCAGTTATGAAGATACCAAACAGATCAGGAGCGGCCACTGAGCCTTGGGGGACACCACTAGTCACCCTTCTCCGCTGGGATAAGGAGTTACCTACTCGCACTTGGAATGTTCTACCTGTTAAAAAGTTCTCAAACCATTTAAGCAGCTTGCCACGTATACCAAAGTGGTCTAACTTCATCAAAAGGCGTTGGTGAGGGACTTTGTCAAATGCACACTTAAAGTCAAGGTATACAACATCTACTGGATTCTTGTTGTCAACTTCATTACTCCAAGCATGCACACACTTCAGCAAATTCGTAACAGTCGATCTTTTTTCAACAAAGCCATGTTGATTAGGGGATATTATGCACTGTCTATTCAAGAATTGTGTTAGCCGACTACATATAATTTTTTCCATAATCTTGACTACAATACTTGTCAGGCTTATTGGTCTAAAGTTTTCGGTTTTAGTTTTGTCACCTTTCTTAAATATGGGAGTGACTATAGCATGTTTCCAGTCCTGAGGTAGGTGTCCTGATTCAAAGGAAGCTTTCATTAATTCTGTTAGAATAGGGGAAAGAGTATGGACACAGTTCTTAAGGATACAGACTGGTAACTGATCAGGGCCAGGAGACGACTGCATCTTCAAGCCTGCAATGGTTTTTTCCACTTCACTTTCAGAGAAGGTAATGTCACTTAAGCTTTCCTCAACACGGGGTACTGTGGTAATGATGGTGCCTTGATTGATATCTGGTTCTATCGAATAAGCTTTTACAAATTCTTCAGCAAATGCATCAGCAACCTCACTGGGCTTGGTTACCAGATCTCCATTGTGAGTTCTAACTGCAGGAGGAATGCTGACTTTAGAAGTGGTACAGCGCCGCATATGAGCATAGAAAGCTTTATCGCCGTAGTCTAGGATTTTAGCTTCATATATGCTTCTCTGCCTTCTGGCTAGTGCTACACATTTGTTGTTAACTTCTCGGAAAATCTTGTAGTCATCTTCATAAATAAACATAAATTGGTTTAATAACACATGTAACTATAATAATAATGCTTAATAACACTGTTGTAACTGTAACCATCTCTTCCAAACATATTATCCTAGACCGGCTTGTGGCTTGGGGATAGCAGAATGCTCACCACCATTTACCAAGAGGACGCAGCTGCCCGTCCTCCGGTGGTCCTGGTTGCAGTTTTCGGACATACCCAGTCCACCGACCTCTCATAAGCCGACAGGCAATAATCATATTTAAACTGACCTTAATCATCTGCTGCAGTGTCAGATTTGTGATCAGCCTAGCTGCTTCATCGTCCCCCGTGATGCCGAGTACAGTGCTCAGATCTTCAGCCATGGTTAGAGAGCTCAACGCCTGCGCAGATGGAGTCCTGGCCAGGATCCGGCAGAGCTTGAGGAACCGAGGGTCTTTCTCAAAGTCGGTCAGCTTGACCTTGTGGTTGCTCGACCACTCCGACAAGATCGATACCATCTGGAATGTTTGAATACAGAGTATTGAATACTTACTGGTACTCATATTGTATTGTTCTACTATAATCTTAATTGTTTCTAAAGAAAACATAAGAATGACTCTAAAAGCTTAGTTTTTTATTGGCTTGTTTTGTTTGTTTTGATGTGCCTATATCAAACAGTGTTGAAATTCAGTATTTCAAACGCCCTTCAAGGGTCAGCATATGCCCAGCTGTGGGTAGTTAAAGGCTGGGAACAAAATCTACTACTACAAGCTACTACGGGACTACATATTCATTTATTGGTAAATTATCTTATTTTCAAAATACATTTGTCAAATACATTCTCAAAACATATTTTCATCCAAGATGAAATAAATACTACTAGGTACTAGCTGTTGCTACTGCGAGATGTTACTAGCTGGGGAAAAAACTCACTTTCAAAGCGTGTCTTCGTGATACAACAGCATTTTCAGCAACAACCAGCAAACTGTTAATATCAGTCGCCTTCTGGATCTGAGCGTCAATCACCTGCAACCGGCTGAGTTTCAGTGACTTTGGGCTTGGCTTTTTCAGCTCTTCTTCTGGAGAGTTTAAGGATGCAAATGCTGCTGCAACTAAACCTGAAACAATACAATACAATTCTTTATTCATAATGTTTAGTTATAAGTCATTGGAATGTTTCTGTAGTGGTAGGACTCTATTGCAGAGTCCGCCTGGGGAGTACCACACCTTTGCCAGTTATTCAACCGCCAAGCAGTAGTGTGCAAGCATTACTGTGTTCCGGATTGAAGGGCAATGTTACCAGAGAAATTACTGGGTATGAAGAGATTTTACATCTAAAATCTCAGGGTGACGAGCGCAGTGCATTGCGGTGCAGGATTGTGATTGCAAGTTCACAATTCTAGCACTACTACTACTGTTAGTGGCAGGCGTGACGCTTACCACCAGGCGAACGCCTTGCTAGTCTCGTAACTCGACTGCATTAAAAAAAATACAGTATCATAATATATCGATTTTTATCTGATTGAGGAGTTTTGTAGGTTGCAGGACTTAACATCTAGAAGAGATTTAACATCTAATATCTCAGGGTGATGTACCATAGAATTACTAGGTAATTCTCTGGTAACATTGTCCTTCAAACCGAAACACAATGCTTGCACACTACTGCTTGGCCTACTTGGATACTATCTGAGTCCTATCTCATGTCAGATGATATATATTGTTGAATTTGTTTGCCTGCTTTTTATTAGAATTCATCTATTAATCGACCATGTGATTCATAAAAGTATCATAAAGCATTAAGCTTAATGCAAAAGTATCATAATCTCCGTAATTGGGGACCTGGGTATGTCCTAAAACTGCATCCAGAACCACCGGAGGACAGGCAGCAGCGTCCTCTCAGTTAACGGTGGTAACCATTCTGCGATCCCCAAGCCGCCTGCCAAGCGTGGGGATTCTGGCAACATGTCCCTTTAAGGGAGAGGCCTTCGTCCAGCAGTGGATGTCTTCCGGCTGTTGATGTGTAGATGTGAAGGACCAAATTGCCGATTTACAGACAGTACCATAACAACTTTCTAGCTGAACTCACAATTAGACCAGTGTTTCCCAAAGCAAAGAGGAGGTTTTACTGCAACCCACCTAGCAATAAATTCCAAATTCAAACTGACCTTTTGATTTTAGAAATAAGACACAACTATATTATGAAGGACTGTTTAAACAACATTCAGTTCAAATTGAAAATTGTAATACTTCAATACAAGAAGTGCTACTCTTTAATGCGAAGGATGCATTTGTTGCCTATATTTTGCCACTAAAGCTTTAGCTTCAACTTCAAACTTGGCTACTTTTATTTAATCGCAATAAGCTTGATTTTATTTCCGTAGTTTTAATTTTAAAACTAGGCACACTTGCGGTCCATCGGTCTCACGTCATGTCTCATACTTTGGGAAATGCTGGCTTAGGCTGTAATGAACACACAGCACACAGCACAATTAAACAGCTGTTTAAAAACGGTTTTCAAATTTATTTTCTTACAGTATAATATCAGTTACCAGCTATAAGTAATCTCACATACAGAACCAGAAGCAAGCTAACAATGTTTCCAGTTTTTCTGATAGAAATGTTACCTGAAGCGTCATTGCTTTCTTCAGTGACATTAGGACTTTTGACGGCCACGTTTCGAGACAATTCAAGTTTGTCATTCATCACTACAGTCGCTCCAGGGGTGCTGTATTTTCTTATTGTCGCTCTTGTACCTAACCTCCAAATTATTGAACCGCTGAATTTCAACATCTAAAACAAATGTATCACTATAGAAGTATCTCAAATTACTCGCACAGTCTTATCACTTCATATACTTAGCAAAATGTGCATTAAAACAGCAAATTTCTGTAGAAAATTAGAAAATTAACAAGTCTTACATCACGACTAAATCGGTATGGAAATGTATGAGAAATAAAGTAATTTTAATACTCAAGCATGTAAACTACCAAATAGTGTACCTTTCGGATTATTTAAACTAAGTTTAAACCAAAAAATCGCAGTTTTTAAACCATCTAAAAAACTTGAAATTATTTATCTTTTTGACGTTTTTGATTATAGTTTTTTTTTTTCTCCAGCCGAAGATTATGGCTTAGCACTTTGTACGTTTACCATTGTCAAAATGACAGGCGTCGTCGGCGTGTTTTCTAGACATTTTGACATGGCAAACTTGTGTTATAACATCTGTGGTCCGGAGTTTTGGCGGGAACGCAGGAAAATCATGTCCCTGCATTGTATTATTTTCTAAAACTTGTATTTTTTCGAGTGTTAATGCATAAAAATGGTGGCGTTTTATTCATTAAGTGCTGATTTACGAGCAAGAGTGTGGGCAAGTGATATAATGTAGTGAAACGTGTCTTTTCGTGTTGTTTCCAAAACTCCGAATAAGCTTGTAGTAAAGTTGCCACGACTTTACTAGGGCATGATTGGACTTGACTGTGATTTACTGTGTGTGACTTGGACTGTGACTACGACTCATTTAACTGAAGAAAGAAGGATCGATGAAGAAATATGTATTCGGCTGAAGGACTAGTATCCATGGCCAGGAACTATTTAAAAAAACTGTGGTCGAGTTTTGGCGGGAACGCGAAAAATTCATGTCGCCGCATTGTGTTATTTTTCAAAACATGTGTTTTTTCGGGTGTTAAGGCATAAAAATAGTGGCTTTTTATTCATTAAATGCCGACTGACGTGCATGAGTGTGGGCAAATGATATAATGTGGTGAAACGTGTCTTTTTGTGTTGTTTCCAAAACTCCGAAGAAGCTTGTAGTAAAGTTGCCATGACTTTACTAGGGCATGATTGGACTTGACCGTGACTTACTGTGTGTGAATTGGACTGTGACTACGACTCATTTAACTGGAGAATGAAGAATCGATGAAGAAATATGTATTCGGCTGAAAGACTAGCATCCATGGCCAGGAAATATTAAAAACAACAACAACAACATCTGTGGTCCGGTTTTGGCGGGAACACGGAAAAATCATGTCGTTGCATTCTATTATTTTCTTAAACTTGTGTATTTTCGCGAATTAATGATTAAAAATGGTGGTGTTTTATTCATTGAGTGTTGAATTACATGCACGAGTGTGGGCAAGTGATATAATGTGGTGAAACATGTATTTTTGTGTTGTTTTCAAAACTCCGTAGAAGCTCATAGTAAAGTCGCCACAACTTTACTAGGGCATGACTATGACTAATTTCGTGTGACTGACTGTGATATCATGACTTATTTGACTTGATTTTCATATAAATACTTGAAAAAATCATAAACATGACACTGGCAGAATGCACAACGTGCGATGCCAAGAACTAAGAAAAAAAAAATACATCTGTGGTCGCGCTCTTTTAATTAGTGATGTGTATTTTGTCTAGTGTCAAGTATTTATTTATTTTCGATTTTACTAAATTCAATTCGATCTGTCTTTTATGTAAATATAACAATGAAATATTATGTTCCAACTATTTCTTTTAGTATGGCTTCGTATTTCAAATAAAGGCAAATTAGGGTCCCATGCGCCAGAAAGCATAATGTTTGGCATGCTTATAGCTTTTAATGTAGAAGTAGAAACACGTCGAGAGCTGACTTTAACGGCCTTACCTAAAATAATCTCGATTCTCTTAGTCACTGCTTAAACTTCTCTGTCCTTTTCTAGCACGTGCAACTTCACGTTTCAAGTTTTTTTAAGTAAGGCCGTTTGTGGCTATACTCAAGGCAGTTTTTTAACAAACTGGCAAGAATCAGTTCTGTATTGACAGAGACAGATAATGTAGAACGGAAGCCTTTGCGATTGACCCTTGGAGGACTGCCAAAACTGGAAAAGCCGAGGGGAGGCCTTTGCCCAGCAGTGGGATTCCATAAGCTACATGCTGGTTCAAACTTAATGGCGGCTGTGAAGTGTGAAATTAGGTGCGAGGAGCTGCACAGTAGCAAACACTAGGCGTGCGGTGTGCGTACAATCGCAAAGTCTCGCTTGCAGCGCACTTCACAGCTGCCATTAAGTTTGAATCAGTTTGTAACAACAAAAACAACAACACACGCCAGCAATCACCATGATACAACGACAAGATACTGCTGTGACGGCGGTGTCTGCCTAGCTGTAGCTGTCTACAGATACGTTATTTGATTTTGAATCGATTAGGTGTATGACGTTTACTACATTCTTCGTTCAATTCGATTACTTTAAATTTTACATCACTATTTATTAGTAAAATTGCAAACGGCGTTTTGTGAGCGGATGATTTGTTGTGATATTTTGATAATCTGCAAGAAACAACTAAACCGTTATTGAAGATTATTAAAATGGTAAGCTATATTTTCTTTACGACGGTCTTGATAATTATGTCCTCTTCCTAACCAGGATAAACGTAACAAAATTCAAGTCATTACGGATGTTGAATCAATTTCAACGACTGTCTTTTTGCCTAAATAAATGTTACTAATTAAATTCTAATGATCTTCTCTGTTTCACGCTGGTATACTCGCCGTAATTAATATATTTAGACGTCAAAAAATAAATGTGCGTTGTAGCCGTTGTAGACAAATTGATCTACCTTCAACCTTCAGTTAAAATAATGTAAAGTTTAACTACCGGCATTTTTCTTATCTTATTTGCCCTCTTGCTCTTCTTACAACTTCAAGACGTTAGGACAAAGCAAGAAATTGTATCTTATCTCATATGCTTGAATAAAACACAGTTCACAGCATCCCCAGCAGATTAACAATTGCAGTTAGTGTACATTTAACCTTGACTGAGTATTAGTATACACACTTTTGACCTGGATATGTCGTAAAACTGCATTGAGAACCACAGGAGGACAGCAGCATCCTCTCAGTTAATGGTGGTGAGCATTCTGTGATCCCCAAGCCGCCTCCCAAGCTTGGGGATTATAGCAAGCCCTCCCTATTAAGGGCCTTGCAGTGGACACTTCAGCTGATGTCAGAAAGAACGAACACATTTTTATATTGTGGTATTAGTGTTTTTTGTATTGGCTTTCATGTTTTTCCAAATAATCCAGGGCTTATTCGGAGAAACACGAAAGCCAGCAACATTATCACGTTATGTAGAAAACATGTAATAGAATAATTAAAGCTCAAGCTGTTTGAAATGCAAAGAATTTATTTATTAGTATAAGAATATATATTTGCAGCCATTCAAAAAAATCTTGTCTACTTTTTGTTTCTTGACAGATGTAATCTAAATATTTCTAGGGTTAAAGTGAATATATTATTTAATCTTCTATTTACTGATCTATCCTCTACTGACAGGTGAGTTCATAAAAAAATTATACAATGTAGATTTATCAGTGTTTAACCGGACTCTTCTATTGAATCAAAATAAACAATGCTCTTTCGCTGAATTTTAAGCTGGTATTTGCTAAAATCTAATTTAATATTGGTGCTAGTGTTATTGGCCGTAGCAGTATTGTTAGTATGTAGTTAAGATCAGTCTATAAAGGCTTTTAATACCATTCCCCAAAGGTTATTTTATTCACTGAAAACAGTGAATATAGGACCTCCAAAACTAGAAACCTTGACAAGGCCTTTGCTTAGCAGTGGACGAAGGCCAGCAATAACTAGCTGCAACCCATGGTTTCACCAGCTATCCTACGGGAACTATGTTTTTCCAGTATAAAAAGTAGCTTGCGATAATCTATTAAATAAGCTTATAATATAACTAAGCTCCATTCCTATGTTCAATCAAATATGTCAAGGTACTTTTTTTTTCTTCTTTTTTTTAAAGTATTTAAATAATATTACTGGTTTTCCAGAAAAAACATAAGGTCCTGGTAGGACAGCTGGTACTTATTTGAAAAACATACAATATTTAGGCACATTAACACCTTATTTAATTAATAACTCAAAAAATATTTACAAATAAACTTAATTTATTTTAGTAAGTAAATAAACTTAATTTGTTTTATTAATTTTGATTTACTACTTCATCAGGGGCAGAGACTAGAACATTTAAAAAAAAATGTCAACATCATTGTCACAGTTTCATATGGCTCGTCTAGCTGTACATCATTATGTATATGTCAGTTTTCACACGGCCCGCTTCTCTTGTGAAAAAGGGCACCAAGGCCTAATTATAAAGTAAATCCACACACAGCTACCGAAATAACAACATTCACGTCTAGAGGTTCTCAACATTTTTAGAACTGTGATTAATGACAGATTGCGTTGAAATGACGACCGTTAATTAATACCGAAATGAATTCTTGAAATGAAACAGATTTTGGGATACCGTGGGATTACATAAACAGGAAGGGAGAGTATCTACTTATCTCTGCTGTAATCATATTTAGAAATGACTGCTAAAAAAAACAGTGTGTTGCTTTTGGCTTTGTGGACTAGTGTATTGTATATAGACACAACAATGGGACACATTAGCATAGCATTAAAAAAATACAAAATGTATATTTTCCTATTTATTAACTACTGAATGAATCATCATCGTCAGTCCGGAGAAGTCTACTGCTGATCGAAGGCCTGCCCCTTAGACCGCCACAGTGTATGACAACCTGCCATTTCCATCTACCAGTTGCCCGCGACTTTCGCAATGTCGTCGTCATGTCGTTGGGTATTATCGACTGATTAACAACATTCATTCGCTCCAAACCATCCCGTAGCAACATAGGCGAAGAAAGCTGTGTAGACAAATCGAACAACCTTAGCTATGAAATTTGTGAACTGCGTGGTGAAGTAACTAAGATGAGAGAGCAGCTGTTGAAGGTTACTGCCCAAATGGACAAACTGTTCGACAAGTTGATCAGGTGTGAGTGTAGCTGTAACCGCAAGAAGCCCGATGTCGCCGAGCCTAAGATCTCGCAGCCTGCGGATACCTCAGCGGCAATAAGCGCACGTGCGGCTGCGCCCGCCGAGCATCGCCCAGTACCCACCCGCGGGATCAAGCCATTGCACCAGACCCAGAAGAACTCTCAGGTTCATTTACCGCGTGACACCCGCCCTGCACCTAATGCCGTTGTCTCGCTCGTTACGTCAGCAGCAAACGGATCCAACCAAACATTATATAAGTCCAATTCTGATGCACCGACTGCAGCGAATGCTGGTCAAAACTGGACTGAAGTGCGATACAAGAAACCACGCCAATCGTTATCACTTCGCTGTGTCGGCGGGCCGACAGTGACGTCACTGAAAGCAGCTGAGTCTCGGAAACATTTCCACCTATGGAATATGCTGTCGGAATTGGATGAAGTCAAGCAATACATGAGTGAGCTTTGCCCGGACAGAGCAGTCACAGTAGAACAACTCAGAACTACTAATAGCTACAACTCATTTAAAATAGGTGTACCTGAGGACTGCTATGAAAAGTGTTTTTCTGTGAGTGTTTGGCCGGAGAATGCACGAGTCAAGAAATGGATCAATTACCGAAAGCGCTCTCCTGCTTCGGACGGCCAAACATTTCGTCACGGAGTCGGTGCGCAGTGATGAGCGCGCCGCTGTACGTAAGGAACCTTTTAACATTTTTTATCAAAATGTTCGAGGCCTAAAAACGAAGCTCCGCTCGTGGTATGGCAGCATGCTACTCTCCGATCATTTGTTCGTGGCTGTTACGGAAACATTCCTCGACGGCTCAGTGGAGGACGCGGAAGTGGCGCCGGATGGCTGGACCCTGCTCCGCCGCGACCGCGCGACGCCCTGCGGCGGCGTGTTGCTCGCTGCGAGGCCGGGGATCACCGCGCGCCGCCGACCCGATTTCGAGTCTGAACTTGGATAGGATCTGTGGGCTACTCTCACATACCGTGGTATCTCGTTCAACGTTTGCGTGGTATACATAAAACCTAAGGCCGCTGACTCAGTATATATGGATGTATTCACCAACATTGAAACTTTGATAAGTAACTCAAATAGTATTTTCTTTATTATCGGCGACTTAAACATTAATAGCGCTTCAACCAACATTAAGCACTATTATTGTTATTTTTTGACATTTTGCAATTTAATTGATTATAATGACATATTTAATTCACACGGCGGTATTCTTGACGTAGTGTTGGCGCAGGAGTGCAGTGAGGAAACGTCGCGAGCAGTGCGCGTGCAACGCGCCGCCGACGGTTTCGTCCCGCTCGACGCGCTTTACTACCCCGCCCTCGAGATAACGCTCGCTCTGCGATTGCATAGTAACAGCTCTGTCAAACTTCAGCCGAGTAACATAGATTCGACACGTGACTGGAATTTCAATAAAATGGACGTAGCACATTTCAACTCGTTACTTGCCGAGACTTCGTGGGCGCCTGTACTCGACTCCAGCGACATTTGCACTGCTACTGATGCCTTCTACAATATTATATATTCGTTGTTCGATATATCGGTGCCTAAAAAGAATAGGCAACTTGCCAGACGCAATAGGTACCCCGTATGGTTCGACGCAGACATTATTAAAGATGTTCGGCGTAAAGCTAGGTTACATATAGCCTGGATGGATACAAAATGTGGCACGGCTTATAGGTTGTTCTCAGATTTACGTACTAATTTAAAGTATCGTATCTCTGAAGCCTACAAATCTCATATGGTTCATATCGAAGAGAACCTCCAACTGTATCCCCAGCACTTTTGGAAACATGTACACAATCTAAGGTCCAAAGGTGGTTTTGAACCCTGTGTGTCGTATGATGGCAAGATGTGCACTGGTACAGAAGCTGTTGAAGCGTTTGCGAGCTACTTCTCTAGTGTCTTTTTGGATGATATGCCTGAGTTGAACGTCGATGCGTGTTCTGAACAAGGGTATCTTGGGGGTCACGTTAGCGTGTCTGTTGTGTCCCCAGCGGATGTTGAGCGCGGTATCAATAAAATAAAATCAGGTAGCTCACCGGGTCCTGATAATGTGCCTAGTTTCATCCTCAAGACTGGCAAAAAACATTTGGTGCCTCCGCTTTGTCACATCTTGAATCTCTCGCTCAAAAACGGAAAGTACCCCACACAGTGGAAGTTATCCAGAGTGACCCCTATTCCTAAAAGCAATAAAATAACTTTGGTCGAAGAATACCGGCCAATAGCAATTCTTTGCGCGCCAGCCAACGTATTTGAATATATTCTGCACAAGGAAATATACAGACAGGTAAGACAACAGATAGGTGAAGAGCAGCATGGTTTCAGGCCGGGCCGTTCTGTTAATACTAACCTGCTGTGTCTTGTCGACTATATCTCCAGTGCCTTGGATAGGGGATCGCAAGTCGATGTTATATATTTTGATTTCCGGAAAGCTTTCGACAAAATTGATAACGGTATATTGCTGCGCGAACTCTCAGACATTGGTTTCGATCCCGGTTTACTTGAATTTTTCGCTGACTTTATGAAGAATCGGAGCCAGTACGTAAAGCATGGCACACACACTTCTAGACCGTATCATACTAGATCCGGTGTGAGTCAGGGTTCCATCACCGGTCCACTGCTCTTTCAAATTTTGATCCACAAGATAGCTAAAGTTCTGTCGATTGCCAAATGTTTATTGTATGCTGACGATCTCAAGCTTTTTTTAGAAATAAAATCCCCCGTGACTGTCTTAATTTACAAAATGACATAAATCAAATATTTAATTGGTGCGTGACACATAAAATGACATTTAATGTTGATAAATGTAATTGTATGACCTTTGACCGTAAAAAGAAACCAATCCACTTTGACTACTATTTAAATAATATCCCTATTAACAGGGTTTCCACTATTAAAGATTTAGGGGTAAACTTCGATCGCTGCTTGACGTTTCACGACCACATATCTGATCTTGCGAAGGAGGCTTACCGTCGTTTGGGCTTTGTTCTGCGGAATGCCCGGGACTTTGAAAACCCGCAAGTTATTAAAACGCTATATAATTCCTTGGTAAGGAGCAAACTTGACTCGGGTCTGGAATCCTTATCACGTCACCTACACGCGTACGCTCGAGAAGGTCCAAAAGGCCTTCTTGAGGTCGCTCTACAAGAAGGTTTATGGATACTATCCATACATGTATCCGACCAAGTTCTTGCTCGGCCAGCTTGGTTATAGCTCGTTGGAGGTGAGGAGATTAATCGACCAGCTCACTACCTGTTGCAAGGTACTTCGAGGGACAGTCGATTCTATAGACCTGCATAACCTCCTGTTAACGTTGTTCGTGCCAAACGAACCCGGTCTCCCGGCAAATAGGCGTGGTCAGAGGCATAATTTATTTTATATTAACAGCGGTCGTACGGTGGCCCGCTCTATGTCGCCTTTAATTCGCGCCCGCCGCCACCCCAATGCACTCCTTGCCGCCAACACTGAACTTGACATTGTATTTGACAACTGGAAGACCCTTGTTGTAGCCTTCCAGACATATTGTGAAAGTTTAACTGACCAGTGGGATCGATGTAATAAGATTAACTCTGACTCTGATGACTTTTAGCTTGCTTTGTGTTTCTGACATTTAAATGAATTTTTGACATGTTAATTTTTAATTTGATTTCTTACTTTTTTTTTTTTTGATTGAACTGTAGTAATTGAACTGTTTTTGTATTGTATTCCCTTATTATTATTATTTTTCTTTTTTGTTTATTATAATTTTTGTGAGATTCTAATGTAATTGGCCTGACCGTGTTTAATCTCAATAAATACAATTTAATTTAATTTTAACATTTACATTCAGCAGTGACAAATATACTTTTTTCCATTTATAAAATAACCGTCTTATGCATAAAACACTAAAACGTGTTCAAAACCTATTTTAGTTTAAAAAAAATATAGTCTTCTTTTTTCCATCTCAATTCGTAATTCGAAAGAAATTGACAATACACTTTTTGACTAAAACAGGTTTTTAATACGTTTTACTGTTTTATGCATAAGACGGTAAGATTTTTTGTATCATACAATGGTATTGTTTTTTTTTGTAGTAGATACCATGCCAAGTTCTAGACACTACATATGTAAAACTTGAAGTTATATGGCTACTTGAAAGTTTTTCATAGAATTAATAAGAAAATAATCTGTATTTTATAAAATAATATAACCCGATCCCTTGAACTCATACATGGCTTGTTAATTTTTTTAATTTTATGTAAAAGAAAAAGTTTGAAATTATCTTAGCCTTGTTGTTTCCAGGCGGGGGCAGACGGCGTCGGTGCGCAGTAAGCGCGCCCCGCTCCCCGCCCCCTCCCGCGCCCACAGCGCTCTCGGTGAGTATACATCTTAACACCAACATCACAAACAGTAAACTAAATGAATGAACTGAATGAGCTGATACTTTTTGGATATACATTTTTGTATGTCTATCTCTAAGACTTTATTTAAGGCGCAGGCTACACAGAAATAGCATCGGGTGCGGATATGGCACGGGCGGCTTGCCGCTGTATTCAAATAATTTCATACTAAACTCATTGAAAATAAGGCACGGTGTGTTCTAATTTGTGCTTTATTGGAATGTATTTAGTATGAAATCTGAATGGAGCCCGTGCCGTGTCCGCGCCCGATGCCATTTCTGTGTGGCCTGCGACTAAGACTAACCTTGCCCGGCGCGTGGTGAATGGGGCAGCGCACTTGTGTCTTGCATTGGCTCCTGCTAGATAATCGGAATACTTGGAAGAGTTAGTTCTCTTAAATTCGTGACAGAATACAAAGCATGAAAGTATGTCGCTACATCAGGTTACACGGTAAATGTTATGTTAAATTACCATGTTGGTTGATACTTGGTGCGCGGGCCTTTTCGTGCACGAGAGGTTGCCGGTGGCCTGTGTAGTGCTGGCGCAGCTAGTCTTGCCTCCTGGATCGTGCTCGTTACATATTGGAAGTCGGGCTTTCGTCACGTCAATTCACATTCTTTGATGACAGCAGAGCGGAGCTAGCAGAGTTGATATGCCACATATTTGCAGAAAATTTTAGCTAAATGTGTGACACGTTACCTGGTTTTTTTTTTAACCCTTGGAAATTTAAATCTTTTCCATCTTAATAGTTATGGTGGACACCGATTCTTAGACTAGGATGGCGTGGCAAAAAATCAGCCCATCCAACTTTACCTCATTCGTGGGCCTCATGCCTACGAATGAGGTACAAAAATAACTGTCATAGAACCCCATAACCTCACGATTGTGAAGCGCGTCTTCAAACTGAGCTACCACGGCACTGATTTTTTATATTTCACAGAAACGGTTGAGGAGGTGCACTGTCTTCCGCGCAACTTAAGTCAAAGAGCTCCGATGGATCACGCGACAGCCTGTACCGAAAGGTAAGATTCTATAACATATAAATAGAACTTACTAGAGCCATCAGCGAGCGATATGTCAACTCTAACATTAGGGCTGACTACTCAACCTATACGATGTTACTTCCTAGATCTTAAGGATGCACTGCCCGACGGCTCCAACTCATCGGTGGGCGTGGCTAAAAAGCTTGCTCTCTTCATCAAACAAAATGTTGGAAAGGGAGAAGAAATAAAGAGAAATGAGCGCGCAAATTTTTTCATATCGACCTTTGGCTGCAGGATTGTGATGAATAAACTACTGAACTAATTTATTCCAACTAAAGTTATTTGAAATTTTGATGGACTAAACTATGCCGCTTGATACATTATTTTAGAGTTTTCGTACTTCTTATGTTATTTATTTACGTCCAAAGTGGCGTTAACATTGAGCTAAAATACAAGATGTTTCCTGGCTCCTAACTTTAATGTTTTTTAACTTTTTATTTTCTTATCAAATTACAATCCTAGATAATGAAGAGACAAATCGATATAATTCTTAATCTTGGACCTACAACATTGCATAGTGGAGTAATATTACTTCCCCGTTTCTATGGAGAAGTGTCCGGCTTGTTTACTCTTAATGTCAAATGGAGATGCTTCTCCAAAAGTTTCACAGAAGATTTTGAAGATGCCATTGATTGATGATAAAGTTCAGTATAACAGGCAAGCTTTTTTAACTTTAGTACGGTTTTAACTAAGTCTTGTTGTTTTATAACCTCTCATTTATTTACCTTATCATCAACCAACCAACTTTTAAAACCGTAACTAGTGATTTTTTGTAGTGGATTATTGTGGGTGTGGTGAACTTTTGACTGACATTCAGGTCTACAATTTAGACTGGCAGACATAAAAGTTAATGCGCCGCAAAAAATTGCAGCAGTTTTGTGGAAATAGTAATTTGCATTCCATGTTAACATGAAAAATGTGACGAGCTACTGAGTAGGAGGTTATTACTATTTATGAAAGTTATTTCCCTAATAAAGAGAATTAAGACAAGAATCGTTCTAGTACGGTAATTCGGTTAGTTTATTTAATGGTCTGTATCATTCGAGCCGTAAATAGCCAGTTTTCATTTTCATTTTGTTGTTAAGGTAGATTTTCTTTCGAATAATAAAATAAAATCTATTTAACACAGATTACATGATGGTAATCTTTCTCTCGGTGCGCGACTCGCATTTAGCCGGTTTTTATTTTATAAGCACACAATACAATTTACAACCAAAAAATATACATGATAACAACATAGAAAGTTATTATCCGGATCGCAATTCAAAAAATGTGGTTTTCTTCATAGCATTATTTCTAAACACCTTATAAAGTGCATCTGTATCTTTTTCTATTTCATTGTCTCCCCTTATAGCATATATCATTTTCAAAGGTTAACACCCACCGCACCCTAACCAAATTGAGCACTTTCGACAAAGTGTCAAATTCTTACCTCCAATACAGTAATATATCACGGCGCACCCCATTTACTCTGATGCGGTCGTAACTTCAAGGGAAGATTGTTTTAATCTCGAGAAGTTGGTAAGAGAATGAGTTTTAATTTATTATTCGCGAAAGCTTATGGACCCCAAGATAGCTAACGGTGGATACTATAAGAAGTCTCACGAATTATCTTGTGAATCGATTGATTTTTTACGGCTTTTCATTAAATAGTGTTATTTTTCGCTCTCTTCTGTACTAATCTGGGCACTAGCCTCCAAAACCACGCCCGACAAATATAAATAAAAATAAATATAAAAAATAACAGATAATGTCACCAATATTTCCTAATTCAACAACAAACAACAACATCCAGAAGGTCCACTGCTGGACGAAGGCCTCCCTCTTAGCAGGGACGGGTTCCCATAATCCCCGCGCTTGGCAGGCGGCTTGGGGATCGCAGAAAGCTCATCACCATCAACCGAGAGGACGCTGCTGCCCGTTCTCCGGTGGTTCTGGTTGCAGTTTTAGGACATACCCAGGTCCAGGTCAGGTTTCCTAAATCAGGTTGCAACAATTTCTGGCCCATTTTCTAGACGTAATCGTTACTACGGTGGTCGTCTATATCTGCAGATATTTTCGGGCTTAGGCAAAGCTTGGAAACCTACATTTTGTATAACCTACCAATCGGCAGCTCAGAGCTACAAACTATTTATTGGTATTGTATAGTCTTAATCTCCACAGAGACTTCTGGTGATGAATAAAATTATTTTACGTCTAAGGCTGGGGTCAAATAAGCGTAATTTTATGACCTTTGTGTCGCGTTTTTTGCGTCGCGTAATAGTCCAGGCGGCAGACAACCCATATTACGTCACCGTGTGGCACAAACCAGGCTTTTGTATGAAACCAAATGCAGCTTAAATTACGCAAAAAACGTGACTCCCAAACGCACAACTCCCAAAATTACGCTAATTGGTCCCAGCCTTAGAGAGAGAAATATTAGAACTTTCCGAGAAGCACGTAACAAACTTCAGATTCAGAATAACTCACGTTGCCAGTTGAAAACGTTGTTTGATAGGTTTTACTTTATCAAAACGACAAGGGAGCCTGCTGCTTTCGACAGCCCATTCCACGCTGGACATAATCAATTCATTACAAAATAAGGAAGTTACTTCTAATATGTTTTGTTTTGCTTTATTCTAGTGATATCACTTTCAGCATCATCAATCATGTTAGATCATCTATTAGATGCATTCTGCTGTTAGGATTGAACTGGAACATCAAACAATGATGCAACCGATTTTTATGCAGGCCCAAAACATTCCTGAAAAAATGTATCTGCTTATCTTACCAAGGATGATTGGACCATATAGGTAAGCAAACACTGATGTGCCTACTGAAGCGGTTTCACGCCATTACATTCCTTAACGGGATAAAGTTATGCAGGTTTCATCGCAATGTTTTCTTTCTGTTACAGTTCATAATTTTTATGTTATGATCTGTATGTACTCGACATAAGATCCCATTGGTTCGGGCCCGGGTTGGAGTCGAAAACCTCAATCGCGGTAACCTATAAATCGTATATAAATATGATTGAAATCGTGGTAGCCACTGCACATCGCTATCTATCTATCGTATCGTTATATCATCACGTCGTCTGTTTGCGAATAAAAAGAGACTCGCCCATGCAACCTGCATACGTGCGTCCCTTTTCATTCGGCGACGATTTGAAGTGCCACCATCATATCTTTAATCTGCGAGGCTATCATGTAACTTTTCGGGATCGCGATTCGGATACGAGTTGTCAAAAATTGACACTTGTCACTGTCACTGCCAAAACTCATTTGACCCTGCAGGGCAAGACGAAACGCCAAAAGACCGACGGATTTGCTTAACTTAATTAAGGAAATCAATGCATTCGTTCGATAACGATAGCGAGAGAAATCCCTCCGTGATACCGTGAAGCTGTGACAGTGACAAGTGACAATTATGACAAATCGCGATCCCGAACAGTTACATGATTAGCCTGCTGCTCTTTGTACAAAGAAAAGAGTATTATATAAGAGATAGTGTAAGAGTTACACTATCTCTTATATAAGAGTTCTCTTTATTGGAGACCTGATGTTATTGGTAATCTTTCTCGATTTGGCGCACAATTTTAGATAGTTTCCCGTCGTTTTACTTGCACATCCATTCGATGTTTGAAAGATAAATGATGCAGAAATACTATCGATTATTTGAAATCCCTTTCCTGATCCCTAAAATCGCCTATGTATGTAGTTGATAGTTCCCAATATAACACTGGGAGGGGGAATCGGCTGCTAATGAGGGATCAATACCGCTGCGTAAACCAACAGTCGTTTGGGAATCCCTCACCCTTGTGTGTTGAAATGAGAACAAGTTCAGAGGATCAAGATGTTTGCTTCATTTATAAAGATTTAAGAGAAAAGGCGAATATCATAAGGACATTATCGGTATGTGGACATGGACAATAATAAATTATATTTAAAATAAAATACACTATTATTTTATTTTATTGTATACTGTTCTAAACTGTAATTGTGAATCAAAATAACACTTAAAATCTTTTAAGGTCTAGTTATCCGTTATATCAGTTCATTAAAATTAAATTTCTGGTGTATTTCCGCTTGTGTCATGTCAATTCAATAAGTTATAAGTGATGAATTATTTATCTATGACCAAAAAGGGATAGAATAATAGTATTCCTTACAATACCACTGGACTTCTTTACACATCACACATCCTCAGCCAGAAGACGTCCGAACAACGAAGGCCCTTAATAGAGAGGAGACTTAAAATATTTCTTTAAGATTCATTTAAAATTATTAACATACCCAAAGTAACGCCTGATTTATTTATTTAATTCTTTATAATTGCAAACACATAGTTTACATACAAAGGGAAAACTTAACGCCAAAGCATTTAATTCGATTACCGCTGATTCATTCGATTTTATAGTAACTCATGCTCACGCTTATAATCCAGATCTACCACTATTCTTGATTTGCATAATGATAAGCGACTTAAAAACTTAAAATTCTTCCATTCTTTTCTCTAAATCAAAAAAAGTTGTAATCCGAAACAAAACGTGTCGGGGTGAATTAATATCTTCCCCTTGCTTTCATTATTCATTACATTTTCATCGTTCATAGACCCCACCCTCTGTCATAATCATCTCTGCCCTATATCACGATTAGAATAACAGAGATATCTTGCAGGAGTAATTTAAGAAGTCTTTGATTACATGAAGAAGCCAAAATTAGGAGCTACGTCTATTGGATACTTTTTGCAACTAAGCGTTCAAACTTTTTCATCGTTATCATCATCAGCCCGGAGACGTCCAATGCTGAACGAAGGCCTCCCCCTTAGACCGCCACACTGTACGACAACCTGCCATTTGCATCCACCGGTTGCCCGCGACTTTTACAATGTCGTCGGTCCACCTAGTAGAAGGCCTTCCTACGTTGCGAACTCAAACTCACAACTCAAAACTTCTTCAAACTTCAAACTTTTTACCAGGACGAAATTAGAATAACGTAGCTAGTACAGAACATGGTTTTAACAGCGATCAAAAATTAGTCCTGGCTGGGTATCGGTTCTCTAATTCGTAGACCTCTTTTGCCAAGGACAATTTATAGAAGAGTCTACCAAATCATTTGCCTGTCAACATCATGAATTGATGGTAAATCTCTGGTCTCTTGATCTCTTCAAATCAACTGCCGACTATTGTATAAATGTCACTCGCGATCTTCCATCAGAAGACTGACCGACCAGGGGTCGTACCGTGAACCGCTTATTGCGGGACCGAATAGCCTCAGCTGTCGACGCTGCGTGACAGTGAATAGGGTAGATGACTGATATCGTTGAAACCAATAGCTTTGATGAAGAATTTAAGAAAATGTAGTATGTTTATTGAAAAAAATATTTAAATCGGTTAATAATGTTCTGATATATGAGCGTTTAAAGTTTTTGTTAGTGACAACTCTGTCCCTTTCCCACAAAACAAAAAATGACGTCACGCCTTATTTGTCAGAATAGAATTTATATGGCGTACTGAGAAGTGATGTCACGATTTGCTGTTTCACCTCTCTGTCTAGCATGATATTAAAATGCTTATAAGTTGCTTATTAAAGATCAGATTTTAATTTTGTTTTCATTAATCAGCTATATTTATGGGCCACATTTTAATAAGACAATAAAAAAAAACAGTCATCTAGCCTATTGTATCGCCCCGCAATACGGTTCGCAGTCGCGCAGTTCGCAGTAACTGAGCCTATTCGGTCCCGCAATGAGCGTTCATGGTACGGCCCCAGATCGTCCGATGCTGATCATCGGTGAACCTTTAGAAACACCTGAACGAGCTACTGACAACCATGGGCTTCTCTGTCTTGTGCCGAGCAAGGAGCTGTTCTGCCCATGAAAGCTGAACTTTTCAAGGATATTACGCACGCAACCAAGACTTATTTCATCATCCAGCGCTTGGATTGCTGTCTATTATGCCCTAAGAATAAATAGAAGATGTAATTCAATCGTTAGTGCTTTATTAACGATCGATACCTCACGTGTTATTCCCACGTGCTACATTGATGCGGCTTCACTCTATTATATGCCAACTAGTACGGTGCTCCAATTGGATCGTGAGGATGGACACGTGTCTGCTTTACTTGTGTTTTCCATTTAACTTTTCTGCAGAATAGATTTGATTCAATTAAGGAAGTTCCGTAGTATGTGACAAGTACATATTATTCTGCCCACCACAGGGCATAAACCTCCCACTCTCGCATGTTTTTATCGTTTTGCGTATATTTCCATCCTTTTTGCATCGGCATCAGCCATAAAACGTCCACTGCTGGACGAAGGCCTCCCAATAAGAGGGGTGTTGCCATAATCCCCACGCTTGGCAGGCGGCTTGGGGATCGCAGAATGCTCACCACCGTTAACCAAGAGGACTCTGCTGACCGTCCTCCGGTGGGTCTGGTTGCAGTTTAAGGACATACCCAGGTATACATCCTTTTTGCATAGTCATGTAAAAATCAAGAATATTGGACGTCTATGCTCTTATTAATGTTAGAAAGGTTGATTTCTAATAGACTAGTCTCAAGTTCAGTCTGGGTCAACGAACCTACCGTTGCGTAAAAGTTGCGTGTTTCAAACAATATGCAATTTTCATTGTTTCCGTTCCTAATATTTTTCTTGCATTTGTATTCGACGGCGACCGTTTCCTTCGAAACTACGCGATATGAATACGTTAATTCGTGATTGGTTGCTTGTTGCTATATTATGCTGTTGATTGGCTGCTACTCCATGTAACACATCATATGTTTATTATTTGCTAGATCTTTATTGTAATCAGCTAATCATAGTCCACTGCTGGACATGGCCTCTCTCGTGGGCAGGGCTAGCGTTACCGAAAAAATATGGGTTATAACGGTAAACGGTATGACGTCATACCTCATTATTTCGATATCCGTAACACTCTTTTTTGTTACCGAAAATTAACGGTATCGTTATTTTATTACGCTACCTAAACCACAAACAAAGGTTTTCTTTAAGGCTTGTATTTACCAAATTTGCCCCTCACAAAATGAAATTTATTTAGTCAAATTAATATATTTAAAGCCCAAAAATACAAAATGTTACAGAAGAACATCCGTGTTAGTAACTTTTGTGGATGAAAACACGATTGATTATGCTTTCCTCGATAGAAAAAAATACCGAAACAGTGTCTATTTTTAAACTATTTTCAGTTTTATGTCCTAATTACAGCACTGAGTCACATTTAAAAAATATGTTATTATATAAAAAGTTATTAATTTCTATAATTTTCAAGTAATCAGAAAAATCTTTCAAAAATCGAAGTTTGACACGCACGAATCTGCGTACTGCCATATTTTTGCTCCGCTAAATGTGACCCTACCTGATACAGCTTTAAACTAATTCTTGATCTCATTAAAAAATGTGCTTGAAACGTGGAATACCCGGCCTTAATACAGCAACGCCGCCCGCGCAGCACGCGCCCTTCGCTCATCGCACGACATTCGGTACCGTAATAATTTCGGTTATGTAAAAGTTATGTAACGGTTAAATAAATATGTAACCATATTTAAAAAAAAGGACTACCGTTATTTTATAACGGTAGCGTATTCGTAAATCTTAACGGCTTTAGGTCTACCTCTAAAACAGCGATACCATTATTTTATAGCAGTAGCGTAACCTTTTAGGTACCTAAACCGCTTTTAAGCCCTGGGGGTCTAAAATGGCCGCATTAAACAATTCCCCTAAAAGCAGTTCATCTTATGAATTCTTAGCAGAATGAATTGTAAAAAGTTGCTCTCGAGTAACTTCTAACGAATCTGCAAGTTGACTTTATGCAATTCATCTTTCATCGACCATTTTACGACTTTCTATAGAAAACTTTTAAACTAATGAATTCCGTAATAGAATCATTTGCAAAATCATACTTAGTATGAATTGACGCTTAAGTGACCGTTTTACAATTTGCGAAATGAATCATCATAGGATCATATGCAGAATTGCGACAATTTTAGCCCTCCTGGGGCCGTACCGTGAACCGCTTATTGCGGGACCGAATAGGCTTAGCTACCGACGCTGCGCGACCGCAAACCGTATTGCGGAACGATAAAACTCACAGTCGCGCAGCGTCGACAGCTGAGCCTATTCGGTCCCGCAATTAGCGTTCATGGTACGGGCCCTGGTCATGGCTGGCACGCTTTGCAGCTTTCAGCTTTCAACCACTGCCAGTCCTAAGTATATCGTCCATCTAGATCTAGTTCTTGGGCGTCTTACGCTAAGTTTGCCGATTCGTGATTTCCACTCCACCATTGGATCTTAGATAAAACCAATATCTTAGGTGCTATGAAGTATCGATTTCTACTAAATCTTGACAGATAAATGTGTTTATTGAAGGTATTGACTTTACGACTTCAAATTAGGCTGAACACATTTTCTGCCCAGTGGAGCATAGACAGGGAAATATGAGGTCGACCTGAATTAGGGCAGAACCGCCCTAATAGGCAGGACAACGCCCTCACCACCCCATGCAGGTGCTAGGTACCTTTATGGAATTAAAGGAATTCCCCTCGGGGTTGTAATAAAATAACCAAAACTTGCGGATGTGTGTGATGTCTGTGTGTGTTCTAAATGCTTACTAAACCATAAATTTGGAGGTTTCCCAAGTATAAGTTTACAACAAAAGGCTTTGTTTGCCTTATTACATGGCGGTGAAACCTTAACGAGGGACCTTGAAGTGTGAACTTGAATAGAAACGGCCTTGTAAGGACGTAACCCTTCGGGCTATTGATGGTTTCACTTCCAGTTCAATCTAAAACCTTCAGAACGTTTCAACTTGTTTAAAAGCGTTTAGAAAACCCAAGTTTCCACAAGTGATTGCGTATCCTCAATGCGAATGCAAGGATAATCTGGTCCGCCTTGGACTATCGATCGGATACTCCCACAAGTTCAGACCCGAGCCGAATCTACTCTAGTAAGTTAACGGGGAGCCACCATCGTGTTTTCAAAACTAAAACAACAATCATCGGTATACAATTTTAGTTCCAACTTTCCGCCAACTTTACCAGACAAATTGCCTATACTGCAATGTTTCGCGTTATTATAGCTAAATTATACGTATAGCATGCAGTTGTTAAAGTTTGATGCGGTTGGCTTTCCAGAAAGTTCAGCTTGTCTGTACTGGGAACGATTAAAAGCTTTGCGCTCATCGGGTCTGTACTTTGAGACTATACGTGTTCCTTCTATCTTGGATTTATAAGAGACAGGTCATGGAAAAGTAAAAGAATCTTACTTACTCCATGCATGTGTAATTGTGTTTAAAGGGATCTTTTAATAGCTTTATCTAGACAAATTGTTTTCTAAATTGCTGTTATCTTGGTGAGTAGCTGGATAGGAATTCCATTCCATCTAATTGTGGCTTGTATGTATGACAGCAACTGGTTAGTATGCAAAACGTGACATGAAAATTCACAAGCGCCAGACATCCGATAAGTATGTAGTGGCACATAAAATATAACATGTATCTATAAAAGTGTTTCCCAAATTGCTTGTTAGAAGAACAAGAGGTCCCGGCAGGCGCATCGAGGCGATACAGAGATGTCTATATTGGCACGATAACAGAGTTTAATGAAAGTGCCCAGTAACAGCTCTCTCTCCCTCATAACACCCATTCAAGTTCACTCCGAACCCGCCACCTCCCTAGTCTCCTCAAAATTCAATTTCATACTGATTTGCACCTTCCTGACACAATACAGGGCCTCATTTCATATGAACACAATTTGGTTTTAAGTCGCTACGGATGTTAGTCACTTTGGTTAGTGGAACCATATCGCGGCACGTGAATTTATGCCGTATGTGTTCTTTGTGAAGTTTGGGTTTGCGTTTTGAGTCATGCGCACATACGCAGCCTCCCCTAAGGCGCGCGCGGTCGATCCTTCCAGTCGCCTCGCCGGCGTAGCCCGGACAACTTCCCGGACGGATCGATTCACAAAAAAATCCCCAACCCACACAAAACAAATCCACAATCTCCTTACCCGTGTAAGGAAAATTGTCGGAGCTTTATATGAAAAATTGTTTCGCGTCCTTAACTGCTGCGGTTAATTTCGTTGAGATATAATTTGCGAGTGCTTCTTCATAAAATTCGGTATATTTCTGAATGGGTGCTGCGATCACAACAGCGGGGAAGAGTGGTGATGTGAAGTGATGAGTGCTTTGGTCCAGTGACGTGTTGATTCGCGATTTTTCCGCAGTTCATCGAGCTTAGTTTAACAGGCTTAGTTCTATCTACAGTATTATTTTGTTAAAGCAGGAGTAATTTATTCAGAGGTACTGTTTGGTTTGATGTATTGGATATCGTCCTGTGCCCGCTTGTAGTTAGGATTGCAGATGTGAGAGCAACGCTTTGTCCGTGACAAATATCAGCTTAGTGAGTGCGACGGTGTGCGGAAGTGAGTCAATCGAATGCATTCTATCGATTGTTATATAAGAGGAAATGTATGTGGCAACGGCATTGACCTTGAGGGAACCCGTCCACTAATTTGCAAAGACTTCAATAAATTTCTTATAGTATTCGATTATTCTTTAATGGAAATATATAATATAATAGAATAAGAAAGAGGCGCGGATAGAGATACACGCTTGATTAATGACTAACACAACGTTTTGCTATTGAAAGTTGGCATCGTTATTCATACTGACGCAACCCCTGTCAACTTCGATAGTAAATTGAACGCCTCGATGGCGTCATGGCGATAACTTCTAATTAAAATTCACCACAAAGAGCTAGAAGACATTGAATAAACTCCTGCTATTATTTGTTATGTTCATTGTTGTAATCGATGCTAAACTATTGCTAACTTTTCCTAAATTTCTATATAGAAGTAAACCTTATTCCAAAAATAGAACTTATTGCCTAGGCATTAACATAAATGGCTTAAGTTCGTGCGACATAGGATGATAAATTCGCAAGAAACCTGTGGGTCGTCGATAAAGCCAATTTATCTGTTGTATATCACAAGGCGGAATATCATTGGCATAACATTGGAGCCATGACCGTAGCAGACACCATACGATTGATTGAATTGAATAAACCATCATGGACTTTAATGTCTAGTCTCAACTTTTAACCGATTTTATGATCTCTACTTAGTATATATATCCATTAAAGAGTTCTGCAAGTATGTTGACGTCAACACGTAGAAAGAACGACGTTGTAATCGCCATAAAGTTGTTTTTCAAGACTAAGTTGTTATCTTAGTTTGTTGCCGATTCTACCATGTTTACGACCAGACTGCGCAAGACTGCCAACGTGTTATCGGCGCCACAAATCTGGCTTCACCCCAGAGTACCAACTAATTTGGACTTTAAGTTTTAACTTTTATAAGTTTGAATATTCCGGTAGCGTAATCAAAAATTTAAAAAAAATATGTTTAAAAAATATGTATTACAACATAATCACGGTAAATATCCCGTTAATAATAATATAACTTTTTTAAAATATGTTTTGTTACTAAAATACTAAATACAACAAAATGTAAAATACTAAAGTATTTTTTTATATCTTTATCTTGAAAATTCATTGTTTTATGCAACGCGCGTGTCGTGAAACATAATCTTGGCGCCCAGACCCTGGCTCGATGCCATATTATTAGCTGATTGCAATGGCTTGCCATGCTCAACGGTGGAGCCTTCGTAAGCATTTTAATGATCATTACCTAGTATCGATTTAAAGTGAAGCTTTGACGGACTGGTTAGCATTGTTGCCAACAGCTTTGAGGTATACAAAATAATTCCAATTTTAATATACTCCTTAGTAGTATGTATTTGTATTACACATTTTTATACGCACTGCGAGGATGTGGAACTCTGGCCAGACTAGTGGGCCGGAGTCTGTTACCCGTAAAGTACGATAATATAGCTCTTCAAATCCAGACCAAACAAGTTCCTGCTTTGATTGGATTTAACAATGCGTCTTCAGTTGCGTTACACTTCCAGTAAACTACAAACTGGATGAATTGTAACTAATTTTCTCTTCTTTCAAGACATTAGCGGCATCCCGCAGTCTTGCAGTATTTCCATGCATGTTTTAGTAAAATCGTAAGATTCTAATATTTTCTATTATTGTTGCTTTCATGAATTACTATAATAATATAATCAGTCACTACGTTTTTGTATTCCCTATTTTTCATAAGTTCCGTTGAAAGCTTCTAAAACATTATTTGATCTTGCAGTTCATGCATAACACGGGCTTCTTGGCAATCAGTGTCTTCGTGCACTTCCGACGGTTACGTGTCGGACGGATATTACCATAAGCAAGTGTTCTCGTAGTCTCGTCTATATCTCAAAATGTTACTTCATCGAAACTAGTTAATTTGAATGTCATAATTTCTGTTCCAATATCTACATTTGTCTATACACTTCAGGTCCAGCCATCACTAATAGTGACAAGCGACCATGCCCCCGAATTTCTCCCGAAACAACGATCTAGAAAATACAAAAATGACTCTGGCATCAATTTTTTTTGTTTTTTTTTTTTTTTTTTCATTTGTGCGGAAATGTTTACGTACGGGGCTTGCAGCTGGATGTCCAACGCTTCCTTACCTAACCTCCGACTATGGTTTCGATCGAATCCGAATTCCAGGTCTGTAGAGGTATTCACAACTCAGTCGGAAATGTTTCCGTTCGGATTCACATTCTCCTTCTCTATCAGCCTGAATGTCCTGATCCGTCCCAGTCATCTACTGGGACGGATAATGTGAATCCGAACGGCAACCTTTCCGATTGGGTTGTGCTGATCCCTAATATGATTTCAAAACTTACACGACAACAGCAGGGCCATTCCTAATGTAGGGAATATTAAAATGTATATGAAGTGTTTCCACATTTCATTATTTCTATGTTATGAATGCATAGACAGTACCTGGTAACCCGGTGGATTGGTCGTATGCAGGGTCAAGTCCTGATCCTGACAAACGTTTTAATTTTTCATACTGTCTATGTATTAAAAATATTACGCATGTAATATTTCATTTCATAACTCCTGCAGGAGTGTACGTTAAATGCTTGCCTTATTTTTGGCCATTAACGCGTAATATCCATTAGTTCATCGTCCGCGGGAGTGCCGCTGTTGATTACTTTGAAACATTTATGTCCTTTGAATTTCGTAGCTTCATGAACATGAAAAACGGAAGGGTAACTAACCGTTCATGAAAGTTTTACGATTAACATTTTTTTGTAATATTATCGTCTACTATACGTAATGTGGTTTTAAGTGTAATTTTCCCATATTTTTAACTCAAAAAATGTATGTATGATAGAAATGTAACAAAAACACGAATTTTACTTTTTATACCTTGAAATATTCCCAAGCACGTTTATAGATTTTATCAAAGTATCCTACTGTTTATGTTTAAGATAATTCTTATCTATTAGATACTGCATAATCTTAACCTTGCATGAGAGAACGGCCTTCGCAAATTCTGTTAGGGTAATTTTACTGCATTGTTTATATAACGAAATAATATAATACTCTCTTTAGTGAGTATAAATATAAAATCTATCGTCATTATCATCATCATCAGCCCGGAGACGTCCACTGCTGAACAAAGGCCTCCCCATTAGACCGCCCACACTGTACCACAACCTACCATTTGCATCCACCGGTTGCCCGCAACTTTCACAATGTCGTCGGTCCACTTAGTGGGAGGCCTTCCTACGCTGCGTCTTCTGGTTCGCGTTCGCCACGCAAGAACCTTTCTTCCCAATCGGTTATCAGTTCTTCGAGCGATGTGGCCTGCCCATTGCCACTTCAACTTGCAAACCCTGCGAGCTATGTCGGTGACTTTGGTTCTTTCGTAAAGATAAAATCTATATCCGGACTAAAATGTCTAGTTAGCGTAAGTAGATTAGATATTTAACATCTATAGTCGAAAAAGTTTTAAATCATAACTGTGATGACTTCTTCCTTTTTTTTCAAATTGCTTTCTTGCTTTTATAACTGACTCATTATCTGCAAGTTTGCACTTTTCGAATTTCTGCAAGTGCAGAATGATCGTGTCTCACCACCTAAGCATTTCCTTTTTCAATAGCTTTATGTTTCTTGAAATGTTTATGTTTACTTAAAATGATTCAGAGCATGGCGTGTCTGGTGTCTCCTACTTGTGCAATCTTCTTTTCATGTAGATTGGTTTCCCTATTGTTTCTTTTCTGTGATGTGAATACTTCGCGGAATAAGTGGCTTCTTTATGATGTCTGTCTCGATGAATTTTTAATCACGTTCCTATTTATTAAACAGTTTGTAAATATTATTGCTAACCATATATATTTCAATCAACATTGAATCTCGACAAGTGGGTTTATCTTTATTCTTGTCTAGGTCTAATGTGCCATATAAGTAGGTACATCATAATTATCAATAACACGATGTATGTGCCTGTCGCAACAGCTATCCAGTTTCACATCTGTAATTAAAGCACATTAGCCAACACTGCAATACGAGAGCAACATTCGATATCCACTCAGGCGGGGAAATTTTAGTGAATGCACTACAAATGATCTATCTAGTCTACAAGTCACCATCGAGCAAATCACTTCTTGATATTTATGTACAGAAACGCCTGACAAATCATCGTCTTGTTCATGTAAATGATGGCGATGAACCTACTCCGTATGCGCTTTCTTACCTGCTGTGACATTGCACACGTAATCAGCATTAATTCAATGTAAATCATTTTCACTGCTGCTGGCTACTTTCAGTTTTAGTCGAGCACAAATAATGGAAGCCTGTTAATCCACGCTTCCGTAACGATAATGACGCTTCTATTTCGATTTAACACTAGCCAGATGCAGTGGTAAATGAACTCGAATCTCTGGTAAACATAATGAGGAATAATATCCCACCATGACGCCTACGAGTGGCGGCTGCACGCATGTTGCGTGCGGCTGCGCTCAGTCGCCGCTCCATGCGGACTGCGCGCGCACCGTCTGCTCGCCGTTTCATTCTATTCGAATTTCGAACACGATTATTCAGATTCGGAACTCGCGATCGCGATTTTTTTGTGAACATGGACAGTGCAATGTAAAAGTGCTGACTTCTGTGATGAAATAGCAAATAAAAATAATGTTGAGTAGTTATTGAATTACGATCGTGGTTTTTGAAGCGTTATCGGTGGTATGCTCAGAAATCGGTTCCGCACGAGCGGACCGATAGACCACGGACGGGTTTGCCATAGTGCAGTGGGTACCTTTGACAATTTCAGGCACCGTTGGCTCTTGTTCCGTGGCGGTTGCGTCGGATGCCGTACTGTACCATTAAGATAATTTGTAGGTAACTTTCTTTTATTACTTTTTACAAGCACTGGTAGCTGGCTAGGTTTTGTCTTGGTTATTGCTTTTTAAATTCAATGTTACTTCTATTTATTTTTGTCCAGGCACCTTTGGTTTAACATAATTCAGACCATGTTTAACTATATCATTATCATGATTCTCATATAATTATCTTGTGCATAATCCAATCTGTTTTGTATTGCTATCTAAACTTTCGATGCAATGTTTCCTTCACAAACTCATTCTAAAGAATCTCGCCTAACAAAGTTCACACGAGAAGGCGGAAATGCGTTGGCCTTAAAAGACAATTTTTCCTACAAGAAAAGGCACTCTCTAGAATGAAGACATTTAACTACCGGATGTTTTGTTTATGTAGGGTGCAATGCAGTTCCACCTACCCCTCTCGCCTTTTCAACCTTACCTCTTTAACTTTAGGGTTTATTTCAATATGGTTTTGAAACGATTTCGTTTTCTATATTAAACGTTTCAGAACTTCAATGGTGGTTTTGTTGATTCTAAATTTATGTGATGTTTGGGAGTGTTAATGAGTGGTGTGGTGTGGGTGGTTGCTATAAACTGCAGACTGAAGATGTGGGCGTTGAAACATTTATCTACGATAATGGTTAAACTGGCAAACAGCCTGAATTTGGGATAGTTGGATTTGATTGGATTATGATGACTGGAGGTGATGAGGGAATTGCGGTGTAACACGTAAGGGTTTCATGTTGAGTTTCACTTTGGATATATATAACCGTCTTTTTTAGTTGGAAAGAATATTATTTACTACACGTATACTGTTTCGACGGTGTTAACACGAAAATCAATATTATAATTTAAAAAAAACTGGAAATATTTGTTTAATCTGTTCTCTATGAAAAATGCTCTTAATAACTAAACAGAAAACCCTAATCTTGACGAGTCTACCGGTTCGAAACCACGTCTTTTCAGTTGATGGTGCACGAATGTAAAATTTGTACTAGTACGAACATTGGGTAAAAATATGCATTCAAAATTACGAAATCCTGATAAACTTGTGTCGTCGTCAGCCATAAGACGTCCACTGCTGAACGAAGGCCTCCCAATAGTGGGGTATTGCTGTAATCCCCAGGCTTGGCAGGCGGCTTCGGGATCGCAGAATGCTCACCACCGTTAACCAAAAAGACGCTGCTGCCCGTCCTCCGGTGGGTCTGGTTGCAGTTTAAAGACATACCCAGGTCACACAGGATAAACTTGTGTAATCTGTACAATTTCCTCAGGAAGGCTCTTTCCTGCCTTCAAAATTTTTCAGTCGTACTTCTCAAATCGATATCAGATTATTAAAATAGATGGTATCGAAAGTTTACCCCAACTGATTACGTATGGGGTTCCTCAGGGTTCTATCCTCGGTCCCCTGCTGTTCTTGATCTATATTAACGATATACACAAAATTGGTTTAAAAGGAAACATTACTCTATATGCGGATGATACTAGTCTATTTTACGCTGACAACTCTATAACTCAAATAATAGAAAAAGCACAGTCTGACCTCGACCTACTTAACGCTTGGCTCAAATCAAATTTACTCACTATTAATACCTCTAAAACAAATTATATTATATTTACAGCTAAAAACAAAAAAGTCGGTAAATTTAACCCCCTAAATATCCATGGCAAACAAATAAATGAAATCACCAAAGAAAAATATTTAGGTTTAATCCTTGATAAGCAACTCACCTGGAAACCACATTTAGAGTATATTCAAAGTAAACTCACATCACTAACAGGTGCACTACGTGGCATAGCCCGATGTCTCCCGCAGCGAGTACGTTATACAATCTACAATTCGATGGTAAAACCTCACATAGATTATCTAATCGAAGTTTGGGGATCGGCTGCCAAGACGAACTTAGAGATTTTGCAAAGAAGTCAAAATAAAATAATTAAAGCTTTGTTTCGATATGACTACCTAACGGCTACTACTACTATTTACAAGGAAACTAAACTTATGAATATTCCTCAAACATACAAATATAATACATGCATTCTAATTAGAAAAATCTTAACAAAAGACATACACACACAAATAACGTTTACAAAAAAGATTAACATACAAAAAACAATAACGAGACATGCAAATAACTTATGTTTACCAAAAACCCCTAGAACAAACTATGGCCTAAAAAACATAATGTTTGAGGGTCCTTATTTATATAATAAATTACCAAAAGACATAAAAGAAGCTAAATCCTTGATCACTTTCAAAAAATTACTAAAGTTGCACGTTTTAAAAGACCTGTCATATTGAAATCTTAATTAAAACTATCTATTCGCATTAATATCTTTAAATAATTAAAATTAAACTTAACTTATTAACAATACATGAATACATTTAATTAATTTAAAAAAAAAAAATACCTATTAAGACTTATTATTATTGACTTATTTACGAAAAAGTACTTATTTGGTTATAGTTAGTAAATTTCAATTCTGATTAAAGTTATTCTCATGCAAAACATTTTTTAAGTTGATGCATATGCAATACATGTATACAGTACAAACATAGCATACTCATACATACATTTATTTTATTTCATGGATTTTAAATTAAAAGTTTATGTCCCAATATAGCCAACTCGCAGTGTGCCACAGTCCTTATGCGCATTTTATTGTACTAGCTTATCGGCAAAGCGCGTTGAAACCGAACCAAGTTATTAAATTCAATACTACCCTAAGTATAAAAAAATATGTTTTTGTCGTTGTTTATTGTTTTTTCTTAAGCTCTGTTATTTTTATCGTTATTATAAATATTGTGTAAGTCTGCATGCTGTGCTCAGTAGCACATTGACTTTACTTCTAATTATGTAATCTCGGTAAGTGAATTATTGTAATTCTTATGAGATTAATAAATATTCTGAAACCATAATTTCACTAAATACTTTGACAAGATTAGGAGGTATACTTTAACTTGATACATTCTGTATCCACAGTTTACTGATCAAGTGGTCAGGGGTCATATTTTCAAATTATTGTACGTATGTACTCATGTCGTCCGATTGTTATGAATCGAGCCATATCATAATATCATTCAAGATTTTCATAACATTGTACGTTATTTATACCGATTGATCGTCAAAAAATATTAAAGGAACTCAGTGTAAATTATCGTGTTTTGTTTTATTCGGTACGGTATTCTAAGTGCAAGCCCAACTTTGTATTTAATAATAATAAAAATTTATTTCATGACCAACGATTCAAAGCCAACGATTGATTCTTATGTTATCTTATTTATTATTATAATAATTTATATGCATGCAAATTACAAAATTTAAGAACACTGAGTTAAATGCGTTATAATGATAGATTTTGATTCGTACTCATTGTCTTATACTATGTACATAAATTAAAATGATGATTATTTAATTAAAAAACCAGCGCAATTAAATAACATTTTTAAACAAAATCAAAGAGCACTTTTAAAAATTTAGTAACAGATTGGAATAAAATAAAATAACAGATTTGAGGGCCTAGCTCCCACAGTAGGATACCCTGAGTTTGTGGGAACTAGGTCTCTTCTAGTGTGATAGTAGTGAGAATGAATGTGCATGAATGGTATGAATTCATAATTTACTGAAATGTGGTGTGTTCGTGTTTGTGTGTGTTTGTGTTTGATTGTGTGTGCGTGTGTATATATACGCGCGCGTGCATGGGTGTGTATGTGAGAGAGTCGTAATCGTATGGAAGAATGATATTGTATTCTTATTTATGGGATATTTACCATGATTATGTTGTGGACCTGGGTATGTCCTATAACTGCATCCAGAACCACCGGAGGACGGGCAGCAGCGTCCTCTCAGTTAACGGTGGTAACCATTCTGCGATCCCCAAGCCGCCTGCCAAGCGTGGGGATTATGGCAACACCTCCCTTTAAGAGTGCGACTAATGCCAGAAAAATAACAGAATCCACCCGCGCGTCTTCCATTAGTTTAGAGTCGAAAATCGCATGGTACAATTGATGATGATGATGATGGCTTTGAGCAATTTAGGTGGGGTTTTATTTAATTATTCTTAATGAAGGCATGAAATAAAAATAAAAAATAGCTACTGTGCTAAAACATTAGTTTGACTATGTAATTCGTAAAAAATTATGTGGTGTTATCGCTGATAATTTAGAGCATTTGCATTAAAACAGTTTTTTTTTGTTGGTAATTTGTAATATATTTTTTTAATAAACAGGATTATTTTGCAAAATTCTATTCGGTTACTCAGCTTCTTTAAGTTTTTCCCCTACCTGTAGTATTTTTTTTATCTGAATATTTACGTTCTTTATCATTAAACTATGTGTTAACTAACTTAATTAACTTAACTAATTAACTTAACTACTTGTGGTTAAAAATACACCTATTACTTACTTTTGGCATTAGTCGCCCCCTTAAGGGAGAGGCCTTCGTCCAGAAGTGGACGTCTTCCGGCTGTTGATGTGATGTTGTGAAAACCGTAAACAGCCATGATAGTTTAAAACAGTGTTCGAGGTATGGTAGTTTCCGTACTTATAATTTGGGTGTGATACATTTTTCGGTACCATGGTAGTCGAGTGTCAGTAGATAATCTTTTATTTTCTTTTTGAATTCATATCTAGTTTTGTCTATTAGATTAAGTGATTTATCTAGTTGGCTGTAGTAAATGAAGACTCCTAGGTAGTTACCTAGGAGTCTTCATATCTTCATCATAGCACCTCTGCCCAAATCCCGTTTTTCTTTTTGGTGGTTCCCATTTGTTATTTCGCGAAGATCTAAATAGACGGTAGTATTTGGTGTTTAATGGAGCCGTTCTGTGAAATCTCAGGGCACAGCACTTTATAAAAAGCTGACGTACCCTGAGTTCATTTGTTTCAGTGTAGAGGTCGTCATTAGGATACCGGAAAGGTTTTTTGTGGGCAATTTTTAGAATAAGTCGTTGCGCTCGTTCCGCTTTCATTAGGTGTGTTCTGCAAGCAGCACCCCATGAAGTGATGCAGTACGTTAGCAGGGACCTACATAATGCCGTATATACCATTTTGATCGTTTTGGTATCTGCCACCGTTGTTAGTTTTTTAAAAATAAATTGGAGTTTTCTAAGTCTGTTTCTGATGGGTTCTATCTGTTTGATCCAGGACAGTGTTTCGTCAATTTGTATGGCTAAGTACTTTATGTATTTTACTTTACTTTTACTACTCTTATTTGGGGGTCACGACCCGTCCGCCCACCGGCTTTACCCACCACTTGTACTATAATTATGCGATTTAGTAATAACCCACTGCATTAGAGTTGGAAGTTGGAGTTGGTTTGGTTGGATTTAATAAATAAGAAAACGACATTATATACGAGGAAAACAATTAGTAATCTTACCACGTTTTCTATATAAATTCTTCATTCGTTGCTTTTCCATGTACTACCATTTTTACTATAGATTACATACAAACAAAGATAGATTTTTTGTTTTTCACTTGTCTTGCAATATATATTTAAAATAGTATTTAGGTAATCTCAGGTGCGTGTTACTACACAAGTCTTATTTCTTGTATAAAAGTAAGTAAGTTAGGCTGAGTGGCAAGCCCTAGTGTCAGAGTTGATGTGCCGCCCGAAGGCCTCTGACAAGGCTGACGGTTGTTGCTATATAAACTAGAACAAACAAACAAATTTCTTGTATTATTTCAATTCAACCGAGTACAGTCCAATCTGTTACTATTTTAATTTAACTTACAGATCAGTATATAGTAGTCTGAGTCTGACACACAGATATGACTTAGGTTTAGTTGTATAGTCCTGTTGGATATTCTTACCAGAAACATTATTTGATGATGGAATTTCAATAGATTCCAATCAATTTCGATAAACTATATACTATATACTAGTAGTATCACAATTGCTTAGCTCTTACTTTACAACTTCAGACCAGCTTCTCCTAAAGATGTATGCTGTTTTTTCCTATTTAACCACATGCACATGCGTCTCTATTTTCTCCATTAGTCCTATCATCGACCTATTTAAAAATTAAAATACTAATCAGCTAAAAAAAACAAAACGGCGCTGAAGTTCTTATTTAATAATTGATTACGCAAAGGGAACTGAAATTCCTCTATCGTAGCTGACTACGAAACTCAGCTACCAAAACGGCAACAACATTCTTGTTTCATAATTGATTACGAAACAATGAAAAATAATTCTTCTTTCGTAGCTGACTACGAAAATCAATTACCAAAACGGACCAAACCAAAAAAGCACCTTGTTTCATTTCTTTCCGGATTTTCTATAAATTCTTCTTCTTACTGTATAAAAGTTATCCATGATTGATTTGCTCGATTGGCATCGGATACTACGACATCGTTGGACCGTGGAGCCTACTTACATCACAGATTATTGTGCTCTGAATCATCTGTCTTATTGATTTTTTGTCTGCTTTCTTCTTAGTGGAAAGTACAGAAGTAAATTGTTTACTAAACAACAAATATATCAATACTAGAGGTCGCCCGCGACTTCGTCCGCGTACGGAAGAAATTCGGGCCGCTCCCAAAATTTTCCACTTTAAATCATTCCGAGCAAACTACCAACAACCCAACCCAAACATATTTAGTGATTTTATTTACATTTCAAATCAATAGCCTAAATATTTGAGTTTAATTTTAAATCAAACAATATTTGTATGTAGTACAGCCTTATCTGCTGTAAGAACATTTGCTTAATAGTACTAATTTTAGCAGCAAATATTACGAACTTGACCGAAGTTGACTTCAAATTACCTATTACCAAATATCATTAGTGCTGTACGTACGTGAACGACCACCGGGCAAGAGAGAGCCATTTATTTATAAATGCCAATGACTCATAATTTGGAATAGAAGCGTGGCGCTTGTAAGAATAAAGGGGTCATCGTAATAACTCGGTGCAGGTTAAAATTAACTCTCAGTGGTACTGTTTGTGAAGACTTGCGTAGTCTTGACATTTTGCAATTGCAAGGGTATGTTGCGAGTCCGAACTTGTTGAAAGCTTTTGTAAGTAAGTAAGTAAGTTCGTATAGGCTGAGTGGCCAGCCCTAGTGTCAGAGTTAATGTGCCGCCCGAAGGCCTCTGACATGGCTGACGATTGTTGTTATAGAAACTAGAACAAACAACCGGGACCAACAATTTAACGTGTCATCCGACCCACGGTAGCGCTCAGAAATAAATGCCACTCACGATCACCCATCCGAAGACTGACTGAAAGCTTTTGTGCGTCACTGCCTCTGTCTTAGTTGTCTGCCGTGTTATGAGTTGGTATTTTTTTTTTCTATGTATGGCAAAGTTCTTACACATTGTACTGCACGTTTTTTGCAGTACAAGTTTCATCGAATACACAGTGGCACATATGTTGTACACGTCCTTTTTACTGCAAACGGTTACTCACCGGACTTGTCAAGCAAACCGAATTAACTCTGACGTATTTCTACGTAACCAAAACGTAGAAGCGCTGGTAGGGTTTAGTTTAGTTTTACACGAATGAAAATGAAGTGTGAACGTAACTTTTTCAACGCTTATTAATGGAATACTGAAAAACGTGTGGTGTATATGCACTAAGTTGTGATGAATCTTCATTTTCTTCTTTTTTTTTCAAGACAGCTTTACAGTGCTTTAACTTTCTAATGAGTTTTATCCAGATTAGACTACTTGCTTTTACAACATCTTCGACCCAACAAGCTAACTTTTTTTAAATTGGTTATCGTTTTTAACATGGTTTAGACAGTTCAATCTCTAATAAAAAAATCTAATCGATTAACTAAACTGTAAACTATTCTGCCACTTGAATTATTACTTTCATAGATGACAAGAACATCGATTCGAGTCGCGCAATTGTGAAGATCATAAATATCGAGTAGACAACCACAGTTTTCTAATTAGTAGAAAGTGAGACGTAATCGATGTGTCTTCGAATGGTAACATCAGTAACAGTAGTAATAAGTACGCTCGGGTTGTTTGCGTGTTTGTTTCCTGTTACGTTCGGGACATGTCTTTAATAACTTGAAGAAATCTTCTCCTAACACGATCATATCTAGTTTTCGTAATTTCAAGGTAAACTATTATAGATGCCTATTTATCTTGCTAAACAACATTATTAGTTGTACATTTGTTAAAAATGAAAAGGTAAAAAACACACAGATCAGATAGAGGCATCATAATGATCCTACCATAGTTATGTGCTTGACATAGACCTCTCCTAAGGCACGCCACTTCATCGTATAAGTGTAGAGATTACAATTAATAAGTTAAGTGATTTTAGACAAATGTACAAAAAAAAAATACCGGACATCATTTCACTGTTTTCGTAAAACCTCCCGTTATCTTCACAAAGAAATTGGCACCAGCGCCAGAAAGCCCAGACATTTGACATGTGGAACAAAAGATAGCCGGTCGCATTTCGGTGACTCACGCTGTGCAGGTGATGCGCGCTCGGTGGAGCGGCGTCCGCGCGTCTGTCGTGAATTGCTCATCTCGATCAATATCTACGATCCGTAGATCATTGTTTGGCAGAACACTTTTGCTTTTTCCAATTGCTTCCAATTCGGTTCCCTTTTTTGCTGCTCTTTTTTACGTACTAATTTTTACCTCGTTTTCTGCTAGTGTTTCTATAATTAAGTTGTTTACGTTAAAGTCGCGCTTCACGGACTTTCAGTGGAGTAGATATTCGAGAACTGGATGTCTGTACTCCGGAAATGTTGTTATTTGGGTAATTAAACTTTAGTACTAGTTGCAAACCCCGTTATCACAACACAATCCCATAGAAACCGTTCATATGTAATTTACATACGTTAATCCAATGTTATCTCGTGATTATATCTTACTGCCACGAGAGCATATTGTTAATTTCATCGCTAAGTTACCTTAGTCATTAATATAATCTTCTGTCCCTTTTAGGCTTTAAACTGCATCCATACCAAATTCATGTAGATTCTTTGCTCTGTTGGTGTGTGAAAAAACACAAGTAGTACGCACAGGATCTTCGCAGTCGATATTAGTAAGTAAAGTGGATACAGTAGGAAGTAAGGATGTGGGATATAGGGTACTTATATTTACTGTTATCTATAAGCCTCGATCCCAGCTAGGTAGGCTATGTACTAGGACTATATTATATTACTCATTCAAACTTCTAATTAAAATAATGTTACTCGTGAAACCAACCCATTTCATAAAATATTGTGTAAAATATCTACATTATTAATCGTAGAAGGACCATAAGTACACGCATTTTCTCATAAATATTTTCACACATTTGTTGCATGGTGATGGTGACATCGTAAAGTCTTATTCTGTCGTACAATCTTAGTGAGATTACACTGTAGCCGAGTTTAACGTGAATAACTGTACTACTGCATTTATTGCCAGCACTGGTACATTACGCCCCCACCGCAACAAATGCTTACCACATAAAACTACAGAATTAAACACGAAATAGAAAAAAAACCCCGACACTCCAGTTAATGGAGCCCTAAGCCAAATCTACATTATTTTGTGTGTCTTAGGCATTCAGCTTGCCCTCATGAGAACTTTTTCTTTTCCTACTAGATCATTTCTATCACCTACTTGGCCTAGTCTATTTAAAAATATGGAAAGACGATGTATTATGATAAGGTCTTACTAATACTAATCTGCTACTTAGTAGACCTTGCCAAAGATCGGTAGGTAATTAATTATAGTTTAATTCTGTAACTATATGATGTTATTACATGTATTATTGCAGTAGGAGCTTATCCATGTTCTAGTAAACCGATATCCTCGCTGACATCGACTCAAATATCTCGGTCTGTGTCAACTGTGCCAGTAATGTCTATCGGTATACATCTACTTCTATGCCTGACCGCATCGTGTCTTGTTCTAGTCGTGATAGTATCATTAATAACATCAACGGAATCACCCTCAGGCATGTAGCGCTTGCCAAACTGGTTAAGGTGGGCCTGGATATCGATCATTTTCATACAATCGTAATCGTGTTGTACCTGATATTTTGAACAACTCGTTAGATTTCCATGAAACTTGGTAAGTACCTATACCTAAATTGGCATACATATTAGGCATTATGATTCATCTGCCTCAGCGTTTTTTTATTCCAATGTTGCGTTTAGGCCTTTTTGTTGCTATGCCAATAATTATGATTAAAATATTTAAGTACTAGTCCCTTAAAAAAAATATTGTTTACTTATATTTACGAAAATACGGCTTAAATTCACGTTATAGATATATTACATCGGTAGAGACGAGTTGCCGACTGGTTTAAAAAAAACACAAGGCATTAATAATGCAAAATGTACGTAAGTGCTCCGGGGAACCGTTAAGAAGAATAAGCACAAGCATGTAAGGCATAATAGACCAGTTTCAAGCTGATATCTTACCCCATTTGATTTACAAGCCCCATTGACCTGTTCCACTTTGCGTAACTATTTCTGAACACGTACCTATCGAGATACAGAAAACTTTCATGAAAAATATCACAGTTCACTTTTGTACTGAGTTGTATTCAGAGCTTTATTTTTATGGTTACTTCTGGTTTCTTTTGAAGTTAAGTGCTCATGGCACCAGGAAAGTTTTCAGGGAAAATGCCAAACAAAAACCCTAGGTCAAAAAAGATATAACGCAACGATTGGGTGCAGCGACTGGACCACAAAAGTATTCAACCGCAATAAATGGAAAGAGGTAAATGAAGCCTTTGCATGCAAAAACGTGAAGTGGGCAGTCTTGGCTAAAATATTACTAATAAATTATGCTGGAACGATAAAAAACTTCAAATATGTCACATCTAGATCTAGATCTTAGGAGCTCCATCGACACCATGAGAAAACTATGTGGGGCCATTGTTTTATGGACTTGAAAACATTTATTCATAATTCCAGCGAACCTGGTAGAACAATGCACTATTCATGCTCCAGTCCATCATAATTACTGCATCTGCATTTATGCATATTCTTCTTACGACAATGAGACAGAGCTTGTTGCTTATTTTGTTACAAAATTTTTACTAAGTTTAGTATATTCTATAATTATGATGTATTTTTTTTTAATATTAACCCAGAATTAACAATATTCTCTACACTAGGCGAAAAGCTTTGTTGCAGGATCGCTCATTTGCCAAAAGGCATTATTTTTTACATGAAGTAGGTATCTAAAGTTACTGCTATCTCCCGGTCTCCAAATATTGGTGTCTTCTGGAATGGGGATTTACACCTGTACGCTTAATCGTGATCGTCTAATGATTCTCTTATACTGGAGCAGGGTAATACACTAATTGATTTATTTAAATAGCATCCCACTGCCGACTTTGACATTACGTATGTACTTAATATCTAGCCTACCTCTAAGGCTTCGTCATGCCTCCTACACATAGCCATCTGCATCGACCTTTGCGTTACATCACAAGGGGCGTCGGATGAGTCAGCCGTAGGCGCCGTGCCATCCGACCGGTCTTTTTCAATGCATTTCGCCTCGTAACGCGCAATGTTTTAATTTCGGTAACGAGGCGTCAGACGCTCGCTAACTTACTAGGTCTAATAAGGATTTAGAAAGAGTCGAAATTGCATACGCTTGGTTCAAGACCGGGAAGCGTGCAAGAAGAGAAGCTTGTGTTCAGCAGTGGGCGATTGCGGTCCGAAACGGTTGTCAATGACAAGCCCTACAAGAATTGTAATATTTGATTGACGATATGCTTGGATCGTGCTCCACATTCTTGGAAGTAAAATTTTTCTTTATATCTAAAGAAGTAAACAAAAACTTGGGTAACAGTTTCATAAAATAACCATTATCGCCTAAGTAAAACTTGCTGGCAGATATTGTCTACGTTCCATTGATTCTATCTTTGTAGTTTTAAATTGACCACTACCATTTTTAATAACCTGACTTTCACTGGTCGCTATCAAATATCTGAACGAATATTCGTGGCTATTCTGTCTGAATTGAGATATTTTATATCTAGCTTAATTTCGTAACCGTTCTCATTTAAGAAAACAGTTTAGTCTATTATATTGGCCTCGTATAGTTTCAATTGCGCTCTATTTCGTTTAATAGCGTCTAGTCTTCCTTCTTTCTCTGCATCGCCCACGTTATCAATTTCGTTTCTGGCTGGAATTATATCTAACAAAACAAGGCAAAACATTGTCCTGTGCAGCCCACTCTTTTACTTGATATGCAATATTCAAGCCTTCAGCAGCCTTATATAGCACCTCCGTTTAAATCGATCGGTCACCTGTCGGTCATTTGCATAGATATCTACTGGTGAATAACAGATGGTCGGATTATATTTTTTCAGCTGTCGAATACGGCTAATGACTGCCCAAACAAGCACTTAGCGTTGGATTTTATACTATGTTTGTTTTATGTCTTCATATCAACATCTTTCATAGTTTGGCAGAAAAATTTGAAGTTATGACGTTATAATCTATTGTTTCTAGTTTGCATAACTTTGTCGCTGTGCATTTGCTTTTTTTAGTCGGATATTCACTTCCTTCCTATCTTCACGGTTCACGCCATTACACGGGCTCGATGCGTTCTTGACCTCTTCCGATAGGAAATTGCTGAGTGCTTCCTTTGGGAACTGCACAGTCATTTATCGAAGGATTTTCATGGTTATTAATGGCAGCCTTAATAGGCGTGGTTCCCGTACCAACGGCCACGGTCTGAACGTTATACTAAAAAGTTATGTTTAGACCGTGGTTTGGATAAAAACTAGCATAGATGTTAGGCGTCTATTCTAAATATTTTTAGTTCTAAATACGTACTAAGCCTGTAATAGATTATTTTCTTAACGTGGTAATACATTTTCTATTGAATAATAGACTTAGCGTAGGCTGACGATAATCGATTCGTTGTATGAATAGCAAATTGTTAATCACGCCCAATGCCAAACTACGCAGGTTTGTTCGCGAATTCTTAGTTGTTAGATTAATTAGTATCATCGTCGGAATTCCAGAGTACTAACGCTACCTAAATTCAATAAACCATCACAAATAAAATCTTTCTAAATAATTTAATGAAATATTTTTAAAATGTTGAGTGTGACGCAGTGCATCGCAGGATTTTGAACTGATGATGTTTAAAATAAATTCTGAATGGTATTTACCTGTTATGGGCATGCAGAACGCCTAATACCATGCGAGTTACTTACTTTTAATAGACTAATTTTAGAAGATTTTTTATCAAATATAAAAAAATCTCCCTTGATAGTAAACTCCTTCCAGTAAAAAACTAAAACGTCGGAACTACCACACTCTAATATTATTTATCTCTCCAATCTCGATTCTTTTGTCTAGCTAGATAGTTCCATTGTAATCTGTGAAATCAATCGCCATTGTAATGTTTACATTTAAATTACACCGAGCCACGTTTCCGAATTATCTCTCTTAGAAATGTAAGTGGTGCTGGTGGGTAAGGTCATCAAACTCTCGCTTTCATTTCACGTCAGCAAATCATAATTCATCTCGAGACAGACCGATTTAATTTTCATCTAATTATTTTTTTGCTAGATTCGTGAGCAGGTCTTTGAAACCTTTATTAACTTTCTGTAATTTATTACTGAGTACTTATTCAGAATATACATCTTTTTCAGTTTTGGATACTTTTTATATAACCATGTGCTTGATCTTGTGCTTATATTTTTACAGGTTAAGTAAAATAATCTTCATTTCCAAAATCATAATTAAGAATAATTGAAACAATCCCTCAAATCTCATGGCGGATGATTACAGCCTGTCGTCCATTCCGAGTGTAATATTTCCTCATTGTAATCAAGCTGTTCACACATGGTTGCATGGCATCATTGTTTGAATTTTTATGTCTTGTTTCTTATTGTACGAACCGTTCCTTCATCTAGATATTTCGTAACCGTTCTTACGTTTTATTAGGTAAGATTATTATCGTTTCCTATAACATTTATCTCGTGTTCGTCGAGGTTCTGTTCCGGTGTAAACATGTAACTTGCATTGTCTATTTGTGATAGGTCGATGACTCGATTGTTAGCTTGAGGCAAGGCTGTGACTGGCCTTATCCAATTTCATTCATACAATATGAATGAACCAATAATATCAATGAAACCGTATCGAAATGTGTTTCAATTAGTGATCTTTCTTATTCTTTAATATTACTCATAAAGCTTAAACTTAAAGAATCCACACGTGACCAAAATGCTGGCCTTTATTTGGGCCAGAAAATTAGCCTCGCAATCCAGCGGGGCAACGTGGCCAGCATTTTGGGCACATTTCCCGAAATTAGAGACCGTTTAAACTATCTATAGGTTTGCTACCTATAGATACTTTAAACGGTCTCTTATATCGATTGATTAATGTTTTAATAATAGTTTAATTTATACAGCTTAAGTTATTTAAATATCTGTTACTTTTAAATGTAATATCGGAGATCAACGACATTCTCATAAAGCTTAATTGATATAAATTCTATTCAATTTTAGCTATAATTTTCATACTCTGCCTGATCACAAACCGCAATGGTAACAAAACAAAGTAAAATTTGTCTGTAAGCTTTGTTACTCAGTGCTCTTACCCTCTGCAATGACCATGCGCTGGCATTTTTCCTATCATCTCGAGAGCGTCTCTTTCGTCTCATTACTTGATACCTACCATAGATGTGGAGAATGTCTTCTACTAGTTCATGAATATATTATTACGTTTGCAAGTTATTCAACTGCTTGTCATCTCCATAATTCATTGCTAATTATGTTTAATCGTGGTTGTGTAATGAGACTTTTTACGTAGTATTCGTGTCCACGGTTATTATTCGCTGTTTGAATTTTGTGTGTAAATTAGTTGATACTGACTTCATGACCTCAAAAATTTATTTAATATTTCTTTCTTATATTTTGAATTGTTTTTTTTTTCCAACATATATTTTTTTTTTGTTATGCCAATGTTCTATCCTCGCATAATTATTATGTGGCACCTGACTATAATATGTATTTTCTGCAAGATTAATGATAATAATATTTGTTTATAAGATCTGAAATCTGAGATGATATTTTTTTTTGTTAAATTTTGTACTATTACAAATTGAACCTGAAATTGATTTAGTTTTTATTTCATTTTCTCAGGTTGCCAAAGCAATAAACGTAAAATCAATCTCGTTATTGGAATTACACCCTCGTGTTTGCGAGACGTCGCCATTTCTGCGGAGTCTTCCATATGGATAAGCATCGGCAAAGTAACGCAATCATTTCGGAATTTTTAAAGTATTGCTGGATTGATTCAATATTGAAAAATATTTTCGTGTCGAATTTCATAGCGTACCTATATTATACAGTTTATTTTATAAAAGTAAAAAAAAACGATATCTTATTCCTATATCCAAAATTCCAAAGGATTCGTGACAAAGCATACTAAAACAACTTGCTCATAGAAAAATATATGGAAATAATAATACATAGTTTAGGCTAAATGTCTTGTTATCTACTAAATGACTATAACTATATAATATGTTATAATGTCTACCAGCATTTATGTTGCATAAGCAATTTTGGTAAAAAATATCATAGTCACATGAAAACGACACTTATAGACGTTTACGCTACAACTCGTTCTTTATACAAATGGTACAGCACAAAGATGCATCCCGACATTCCCGACCATGCGTTATCCGAGTCTTTCAGATAAATATTCGGATACAGTTCAGGCTAGCCGTCCAACGAGTCGCCTAGTGCCGCATTGCAGTCTATGCATCGCAGAAAGATATAAACTATGTCGAGAAATGTTATTCAGTTAGCGTCGGTCGGGCTCACGGACAAATGTTCATTGCCAACTCAGTTTCTCTAGTCTAGAGATCTACTAGATATTTTGAGATAAAATGCGAAACAAATATTATAAATGCTTTTTGTGTAGTATGTTTTTGTTCCTATACTATTCCATAACCCGTTTGATTTAGATGAAGCTTATACGTTAGATTAACATAAATAAGCGTCTATAATGCGGTTCCTCTAAAATAAAGCATGAAACCGGGGTGCTGCTATTGTAATACAATAAGTTGAAGTTCCCCAATCCATCCATAAAATAGGTTATACTTACAACGAATTTTTTTCTTTAGCTTAGGGCCTCATCTCATATAAACCATAGAGATATGTATCATATGAAGAGTTCATTAACCCTTTTTTATATAGTATCTTCTTTTTGTTTAATGAAGTCTTCTGTTTTAACTTTAGCCATATTGTATAAAAACACAAGTTTCTGTTCAATCATTGTTCAACTTCAACTAGCGGTGTCACAAGTTTATCCCATTTTATAAATAGCAGTTAAACAGCTGTTTCCCCATCGGGTACATGATAACTTTATTACCACCACATCTCCGCAGTTTCTTTTCCTATCATCTCACGCCTGTCAAATCGCTTCGTCACGGCCATGCTTTAGCTATTATAACATTTTTGTTACTGCAACCAACTTATTTATATTTCTAATGTTTACTTTCACTCATTGTGTCCACGCCTTTTGGATAAACGTAATATTTAATAGATAATCTTTTGGTATGGCTCCATTTTTTCTTACGTTTGCTTTTGAGCGATTGTATTTTTTTGTTTCCATTGCTGCATGTGTAATCCTAAACTCTGAATCACTAACTAACAAGAAATACTATTCATTAACTAGTTGATGAACGTCGGATGTGTCAGTGATAAAGCGTGCAGATCTGAAAGACGCAACTCGAGGCTTGAGTCAATAATTTCTAAAATTGACCATTCGAATTCAACCAACAGACAAGAGTGCCCACGTAATGTCTATTGTGCTACTTCTATTATTTTATCTTATCATTAGAAGCATCACCGATCAGAGTAAAGATCGGTGTGAACGCCCTCTTGGAGTCATGACTTCGTTCAGCAGTTCATTCATCAGCCGGCATGGCAGTCTAGACTCGAATCGGCGTCTCACTCCAATTATTATAATGGTTGGGTGCATCGCGAAATTCCATAGCCACACTTTCACTGGTGTAAGTGCCCGCTTTGCTTTCATGTGCCTAATGGTTGGAGAGCACAAGTCTTTTGGTAACTTACTGCAGTGTTTAATCTTTAGTTTTGTTTTATGTTACGTTAATTTTATAACTAATAAGATCTCAACATTAATTTGAATTTGTAGCCGCAATTTTGCAGCAGCAATATCATTAACCTCTGATCCCTAAAAGTTATTAAAGCGTTCACGTCTTTAACGAGCGGTTCAAAAAGATACTCTATTTTTGTGCGCTACTTCCTGCAACGCGATCGTTCTGTCAATCGTCCAAATCTGACGCTGTTCCTGCGTCGTTTACCTCTGTCAAAATATTTTTTTACGCCCTACCATGCACTAAAAACTACCTCGGCAATTTGTCGATCTTCTGCTCTTATGAATAGAGTTGAACTTTTTTGCCTTTGTTAGTCATTTTAAAGTTGTATAGTATATCTATTTTGGTTCGCTTTACTTTGAATAATATCACCCGCTTAAGGAAACGTTTATTTCAGCAGTCCTCCCTAACATTACTCGGATGGCTTATAAAAAATCCGTTGATTTATTTTAATTAAGGTCTTGATTAATTGTCTCAACGAATCGTTAGCCTTGGAAGCAAGTAGTTAAAGTTCAATTAATGTGCTGGGTAAAGCCTTTCTCATAAATTATTTTCACTGTAGGTTTATACAGTTTAATTCTAGGCTTAGAATATAAGTTTGTCAGCGCTTTCTTTTGGGTGGTCTATTAATTTATCAACATACTGGTAAAAAAGAAAGCGTTTTAATGAAATCCGTATGGATGTTTTAAAAAGACTTTCATAAAGACGCCATTGTTAGATCGACATGCGATTTGGAACGCAATCTCCCGTGTTTCTTGTTCGAACGCTTCATTAACGTAATCAGCGGTTGCTTGCACACTAACGCACATTACTACTACTGGTACAATCGTAGCTTGCTTATTAATGCATATACAGTACTAATTTTCTTGCTGTAAAACCGCTCCGTCGACAGCGAAAATTGATTTACTGCAATTGTGCTGATACTCCTTTATCGCACACTATTCTTATTACTTTTGGTTTTCAGCTTTTCTGTGAAATTAAGGTATACACCTGATAATACTGTCAATAAGATAAATCCTATTAAAAAAAACATGTTTAAAATTCCGTTACCGTTCCGTTTAAAAACAGTTCCCACTAGAATTTCTTCTAGTTCCAAAACAAAGTAATGCGATCAAACAAGTTCTCATTGAGAAACAAGCGAAGCCTGAGAAAGATGGGGTTAGACCTGCAAACTTAACGATAAAGTACGTTGACATCTGTAATAGTCTCACTTAAAGATCGTTAGGAGTTGCGCGAAAATTGCTCAAGCCAATTAAGTGTTTCTAGAGTGAATTGCTCGTTTCCGCGACCGAAGCCCCTACGTAAACCGTGCCCTATATTTAGAAGGCGCAGTGAATACTGTAGTAACGCTTTAGCTTCTATTGTTGTTTGAATGTAGCCAATACCACATAAGGGACTTACATTTTAAAATACGTTCTGGTATTTGATAACACTTTAAGATCCCGCTGATGCAGAGAATAAAGATAATTCGTAGAAATTCTTATGATATGAAGACTAGCAGTTAAAATATGTTACTGCCTTTATTCATTTCGCTTTTCGCATCATTGTAATGATACAATGATGCGTATTCATGAAATATTTCCACATTTATCAATATATTATATGACAACTTATTTAAGTGTCATTTATGGTCATATTACATTCATACATAACTTTTTACGTCTTCCGTAAACTGCTTTGAACTGCCCGTAAAAACATGCCAGAATTCAAACGTCGTCGTACCCTACATCTTCATAAGTGCTGCAAATTAATAAGGTCCAAGACACCAGGTAACCAGTCCGGACATCGACCTTATGCGAATCTTCACTAACGCAATACACCACAGGTCTTTGACTGCATTGCAGGCCTTGTTTACCTTTTACGATGGGGTTTTGCAATTATTTAATCAAAAGTCGTGACTTTTGTCCGTATAAGGAAGCTAGTAGAACCCGCATTCGAAGGTATTTTCTTTAATTCAAATACTGTATAGTTTTACTTAGTGACAATCCGCATCGCTGCAGACTGTGGGCACATTCATTGAGATTACGTTGATCAATAAGGTCCAAGACACTTCTCATCTACTTCTCACTTGATCTTTTGACTTTAATTATCTTCTGAAGAAATTATCACGCTTGCTTATTTGTTGGTACTTCAAAGCCCAAAGGTTATATATGTGTATCTTAAATGTCAATGTCAAGGGTCGAAAAGGTTCCTCGACTAATAGAGCTCGCTGTTAGGTCGGAAAAGCGAAGGGCCATCGAAACTTCTTCAAAGCACGTAGCGGAAACAGGTCGAGTGGTTTCCGCGCTGACATAACCACTCGAAGCTTTTGTTCTTTTCAGAACTGTTTAAGAATGATGTTTTAGGGCAGCTAGAATTAGAATCGTAACTAAGCTATAGACTGAAGCAAGCTGCGTTTTGTAACACACAATTACATCGTCTATTAAAACTATTCAAGCAGCAGTTTATATTTTCTCTACTGAATCTTACAGCGGCAAGGGTGGATCCAGGGGGGAGGGGGATCAGGGGTCATGAACCCCATGGTAGGGTACCAACCCCTGGGTAGATCGACTACTGATAGCTTTTCTAGTTGTACAGGAATTGTAGCCTGACTGCTAACTAGACCTCGACTATATGCCGCCCCCCCTCTGACTTAAAAGCTGGATCCGCCCTTGTACAGCGGTGGAGGTTTATGTTCGTAATCAGCTCTGAAATAAGAGAATATCTTGAATAGGCTGTTTCTGCGTGTAGTCCCAAAGGAAATTCGGTAACTGTTTTATCTAACCTTGAATGTGTCCAATGTAAACAGACACGCTATTTCCATTACTCGTTTACGATGTGTTCCGACCGTGGCCAGTTTAATGCTGTAGATGATGTGTTTAACATATGGCCTGCCTGGTTTTTTTTACTTCCATTTCCAATGTTGTGTAACGATTCGCTGTTAGATTCGGTCTAACGATGCGTTAATTTGTATTGTTAGTAAACATTTCAACAGACGCTACATATGTTTGGACGTAATATTTTCATTCAAAGTTTCATCATCAGGTTCTTTGGAGTTAGTATCGTTATTACTGAAAAACATACTCGAAATATAACGGCACCGTGAGAAGCGTCGTCCATCATCTGGCGACGTTCCAACTATTCTAAGAAGGCGATAATAACATTTAAAACCTCCCAGTGAGAGCCCTTCGGAATCTGCTATAGTAATTGCTGACCTGATTTGCTATCGAGAATCTGGACCGAGTTTCAGATAAATATCGGTTTATATTAGGCCAATGTTCCGTTTACGATCAGTTTTAACGCGTTATGAATAGTGGTGCTAACTAAAAGATATTGTTCAGATTTTCTTTGCTGCAGCACGGTATCCAATACATATCCATATGACGCAATCGTTTTTCCATATCAAGAGCCAAACTTAATAGTGAAACAAATAAAGTGAATTTATAGGTGCTTCCAATTTTTTTACAATGAGTTATTAAATTAAGATAAATAAAAAAGTGATACAAAAATGGATTCCCGGGATTATTACAAAGTGTCATACAGCAGCAGAAATGACTCGAAGGTCACCACCATGGGTAGTCACGAAATCCTTGACAACGAGACTGAATTCAACGCCAACCAGTTCAAGTTGTTCGATGACTTCACGACGGACCTCCGTATCAGCTACAATCCCATGAGGAACAACTACCATGGGATCACTAGAATTAACAGCAGGCGACGAGCTGGTGACCCGAACGATTCTGGAGTCGATATGGAGAATGGGAATCCTCTTGAAGATATTACCATATCCAATGATGTTGATCTGGTAAGTGGTAGACTGATGGACTTCCTCTCAGAGTCTTATCAATGAGGCTTACTTTCATATTTTATATAGAGGTTTCTTTTCTCGGTATATGAAAGCCGTTATAAGTTTAAAGAGAATCTCTTTAGTTTTTAAGGTTTCCTTATATTAATTGGATCACGATTCACGCGTGCGTGCGTTGCACATATAGATATCCATCGCCCTATCCGAACAATGTTTACCCAACTAATGTATTTTGATTTACTCACCATTCTATCCCTTTGAAAATTAAGGCCGGATTTTACTGATGTACCTTAGTTCTTAATAAAAATTGAGAAAAATATGCAATATTATTCTTATAAACATCGCGAACATATTATAACAATAGGCGTGTTTCCTAATGTTTAATTTATGACAAATAACAGGCTTAGTGATGGATATAACTAAATACATTACACATACTGAAAACATAAATTGTATTGGCTGATAAATTTCTGAGATATGAGTTTTTAAAGTTTTAGGTGGGGATAGAGAGGGGATGCTCTATCGGATAGAGCATCCCCTCTCTATAGAGTCTATCCCTTTCTCGCAAAGCACGTGTTAGTATAGCAGTTGCATGCCGCGCCTGAGGCTTGATGTCATAGCTCAGTATACCGCGCTCTCTGTCTAGCTTGAAATTAAAATACTTAGAACTTATTTATTTTTGAATTATTTTAAATTTTGTTTTCGTTGATAGGCTCTATTGATGATCGGCTTTTTTATGAGGTAATAACAAATTAGTAGTAATCATGCCTATTATAAACGCGTCAAATTTTAAATCTCAACCAGATTCTTATTTATCGTAAACCGTTACCTGCACCTTCGTCAAATCAATACCAATATCCGATCCGATGCGACCACAAATCACCATGTCAAAGGGGCGACGATCGACCGTTCATAGCTGGCGAAGTGGCGACAGACTGTGGCCGGATCCAATCGCGCAATTTGCTTCGACGCCGGCGCCCCATTTCTACGATAAAACATAGACTATTGACTAATCATCCAGTCAACCATTGGTTATAAGGATCTATATATCTGATCGTGTACACCTACTCCTAGTTAGGCCTCCTCTCGTTCACACCATTCCTTCCGGTGCAGTACAAGCCTCTTCCATTGCTTTCCAGCTTCACAATATCCTTATAACCGAAACACTTATCACCTCTGCTGAACCCAACCTTCTGCTGGTTTCCAAAGAGTTAGACTAGAACTCTGAAGTTTGAACTAATTCCAAATAGTAATCTAGCATACTGTGTGTGCGGTTGACCATGTCAGCAGGTCTCTAGACTTGGTCACATTGTTTTAAAACAAATACCAGTCCTTTGTTATGTGACAGGATATTGGCTGTATTTTGAATGCAAGGCAGGTAGGTTAAACGAGAATCATGACATTTTTCGGGGTGAAACGCTGGCCTTGCCCTTTTTGGTTTAACTTTTAGCATCTTGAACGAGGTTGATTAAATTTTTTATTCAGTGTTGATTATTTAACTAAACTAGTACAATCTCTTAGTTCTAATCTGTTTGATGACTTCACAGTGCACCAACAATGTCTCCCAGACTGTTGACCTGATTGTATTATTACAGTTTGAGCAATATGTCTGCGTATCACATTTCTCTGTGCTCATAAATTTGTTCAGAAGTCAGAACAATCCAAAGGGAGCTTGTTAGTTAATAGGACAAGAGGATGACGCAATCTACACATTGTAGATTATTGTAGCCTGTGACTCATAATTCATGGGCTCATGCACCATATGAAGCGAGCATTACCCCATACGGGTGGTCATTGAAGACGTGACGCACTTATACTAATTGTACAAGTAGCTTTGTACCTCTTTCAATTGTTTAGCATACTTTAAACACTTTTTGTGTAATTCTTTATAATGATGTTCTATGTAATCGTAAGATCGCGTTTTTTTTTATCGTCTCAAATTAAAATGCATCACGTTATGTATCCAAAAAGCCGCTAGACTGCCGTGCCTAGCATGCAAACGCAACTAACGGTCCAAGGTTTACTCAATAATTGGCACATTGTTGGGCCGGTCTGCGGTAATTCGTTGTTCGTTATTAAATAATGTTAAACGCATGGTTTCCTCGACGTCGAATGCGTGTATCGCGCTTTTTTCGTGGCTCGTCCGACCGGTATTTTTACTGTATCCACAAATACATAGCCTTACGTACGCTACGCCCGACTGGCCTTGACCAGCCGTTTTAATCGCTCGTTTCGGCCACCATACGCCTTAAGCCGATTACCTCTGGACACTTGAAGACCTTTGCTTTGACCCATATTCCATAAATGGATATAGACTTAATTGCTTTCTCTCTCATTGTTGCAGTTGGAGAACGAAGTTATGGTAGATCCTTGGAGCAGCATGGACTCATCGAATTCACCGCTAACCGATTCAGGACCGTCCGCCAGCGAAGACTGCACCCCCTCTACTTCCAGCGAACCTCCGCGCGGGCCTCTACATGCGTCTTCTCCTCTCTCGGTGGACGCGCGTCGCGTGCCGAACCCAAAAGATACAAATCCTTCAAAATATGCTCCCCCAAAAACAGACAAGGCGCGCTCGCGAGACCTCACTTTAGAATTGGAGACCCTAGAGACGAACCCCCCGACACATACGCGCCGGCCACATTTTCTTGATGATGACTTTCAATCGTCTTCCAAATCGAACATCGAATGCCGAATACCCAAACCCCACTTTCTAGACCATTCGCCGTCGCCGGATGAGTTTGATGAACGCAGCGACATCACCAACCCCAACTTCTTAGACGACGAGGTTGACGGCGACGATGGCCAGCACCAAAAGAAAGCCGGCGCCCTCCCTAAGAGGCCACAAAAACCATCCACCTCCACGTATTCCCCACACGAAGACAGGCCGCACAGAACAAATTATCGGACAACTTTACACTACGGACTGGAAAGCGCAGCTAGATCGAGCGAGCGCGACAAACGTGCTTCCCAACTGTATCGAGGAACATGGCCCGGGGAACGCGACGTGTGGACGGGCCATGACTCCGCCAGCGTACGAAGCTTCTCCAGTAACGGATCCGCAGACGGACCAAGACCGCCTTCTAACTTAGAAAATAAAATGGAATGTGTTTGCTCTCTAATTTCCCTTCTAAGTTTGTCACCGGAGAACAATGCCGATCTCAGCGGTCCTCTGCTGGATATGAGTCGATCAGTCGAAAGCTGCATCGCGATGAGACAAGCTGGGTGTATACCTCTTTTGGTGCAGTTAATCCACTCGAAGGTGCCTAGAGAGACTCGAGATCGAGCAGCCAAAGCCCTGCGGAACATCATCCACACGCAGACTGATGACAAAGCCGGTAGAAGGGAGGCAAGAGTATGGAGACTGTTAGAGCAAGTTAGAGAATATTGTTACATATTAGAAGATTTAGTTGAAGCGACAAAAGAAGGAAAAGAGGTTATAGAAGACGATGCTACAAAGCATCCAAGCCAGAGTGTCGCAGCTCTAATGAAGTTATCCTTTGACGAAGAGCATCGGCACGTGGTATGTCAATTAGGAGGATTACAAGCGTTAGCGGCTCTGGTGAGCGGCGACCAGGCGGCGCACGGGAGCAGAACTGACGACAATACCTGCTTGACGATGAGAAAGTACGCCGGCATGACGTTGACCAATCTGACGTTCGGTGATGGCAATAACAAGTCTCTTCTATGCTCCTTCAAAGATTTTATGATGGCACTTGTTGAGCAATTGGAGTCGCCTAACGACGACATGAGACAGGTATGTAACATGAAATTGTTCTGCAGTAATCTTTGTATGTAACATGAAATTGTCCTGCTGTAATCTTTATATGTAACATGAAATTGTTTTGCAGTTATCTTTTCAGAAGTTTGTCAATTGTACTTATACCAGGTTTCTTAATTTCTATTCCAGGTTACGGCAGCCGTCCTAAGAAACCTGTCATGGAGAGCGGACACAAGCAGCAAGCTAGTCTTAAGAGAAGTAGGTGCCGTCAAGGGCCTCACGAAAGCTGCTATGACTTGTCAAAAAGAAGCCACTCTAAAATCGGTTCTATCTGCATTATGGAATCTGACGGCACACTGTTCTATGAACAAGGTAGCCTTGTGTTCCGTCGATGGAGCCCTGGGCTTCCTAGTGGACATGCTCAGCTACAATTCACCCACAAAGACGCTAGCGATCGTGGAGAACGCAGGTGGCATCATGAGGAATGTGTCCAGTCACATCGCCGTTCGTGAAGATTACAGGCAAATTCTCCGGGAGAGAAATTGTTTGAGTGTCTTACTACAGCACCTCAAATCTCCTAGTCTCACGGTCGTTAGTAATTCTTGTGGCACCCTGTGGAATCTCTCAGCGCGGTGTCCACAAGACCAACAGTTTCTATGGGACCACGGCGCGGTACCTATGCTTAGAAGCCTCATCCATTCCAAGCACAAGATGATAGCGATGGGCTCGGGCGCCGCCCTTAAAAACCTGCTCAATTCGAAACCAGGAAAGACACACATTATATCTCTAGATACAACAGCTAGAAGTATGAACCTCCCGGCTCTGCCGACGCTGGTAGCACGAAAACAAAAAGCGTTGGAGCAAGAGTTGGATCAAAATTTAGCTGAAACTTGCGACAATATCGAACCGGCGACGTCTCCCACGACGAGCAATAGAGAAGAGAAGAATCTCTTCACGGCGACGGAGAGACAGATCGCGATGAATCTCGAAAGGCATCGAATGACGTCGAGCTCACCGCTTATGGGGACGCTTACGTCACAAATATCGCTCAGCCACAGCGCACATTTAGCGAGCTACTTGAGCTGCAGTAACACACTACTGAAAGGCGCATTAGTGTCTCGTTCGTCCAACGGCGGCAGTGCGGGAAACGTGAACAGATCCGACAGTAAGGACTCCGTTACTAGCACACATTCAGACTCCGTTTTTGAGAGAGTCATGCGCACAGGCAAAGTGCCTGTCCCGACACCTAGAAGTAAAGACTTGATGAAGAACGAAACGGGCAGCGAAGCTTTTAAAACCTCAAAGCAAATGTCGAAAGACGGCACTTTCCTACGATACCCGGTTCAACCGCCCATTCCGCCTCCGAGAAGTACGGAACTACGAACCAACTACACAGAATCCGGTTTTGACGTCGACCAGGATTCTTGCGACCAGCCCATAGATTACAGTCGGAAATACTCGGAGACCAAAACGACGGAGACCGAAGTTGAGAAGCCTAAAGCAGAAACGAAAAAATATGCAAAGAAGGAAAGTGCGAGCACGTATGGGGATTACCAGGAGACTGACCTAGATCAGCCAACTGATTACTCTCTAAGATATGCGGAGCACCAGTCTGAGACTGGCTCAGATTCAGAACCTCCTGGCCCATCGGTCCACGAGGACACAATCAAGCACTTTGCCACTGAAGGGACCCCATACGAAACTCCCATCATATTCTCTACAGCCACATCCATGTCCGATCTAAGAGTAATCGGAAAAGACGGGAAACCCAAAACCGTGTCTAGCGTAAAAGAAAACCCTGAAGTAATGACTCATTCAGACGAGAAAGATACATGTTCCATCGAAGACCCGCCAAGACATGATAACGACTTGGCAGCTACCACGCCGCAAAGCACCTCTGTAACTGAACCAGTTCCAGAAAAGCGTGGTGTGTTCGATACGAAGTTTAGCTCGGGAATGATAAGCCCTGAGAAGCCAGTGAATTACTGCGACGAAGGTACCCCAGGGTACTTCTCCAGAGTCAGCTCGTTGAGTAGCCTAGGTGAGCCGACGGAGGAGGATTGTTTGGCCAAGAGGAACGCAATGGCGACCATCAACGTAGACCCTAGTCCTCCTGAGCAGAACACCAGCATCGCTAAAGATAAGGAAGGTGAGTTAATCTTGCAATGTTTTCTTGGACTATTGATATTTTGGTGTCGGAATGTACAAATCCGACTACACAAAAAGAGAGTGTATCTCCTATACTCATATTATTTTGTTAAATGCTGTGTCTATCGACGCGTCTAATCACTTCGTGTGTCATAGCATTTGTGACATCACAGTAAATAAACCCATATGGTTAAATTCACAAAAAAAAACAATATGACGTGAGAAAAAAGGCTCAATTAATTAATACGTTTCATTCAAATATTATGTGTAATTTGCAAAGCTACAATCAAAAATGTGACTGCGGCGAGCGGTAGCGTGTAAGCCTGTGGTAAGCATCACATCTGCCCATAACAGTAGCAGTACTCATACAAAACAAATGAACAAGTGACGAAGATAATATATATTTCAAAATTGTATGGCGAGCTATATTTTATCTTAACATGAAATATCATAGCATCTTCGTCGTCTGTGACGGCTTTAAGGATGCATCGCCCGGCGGGTCGAACTCATCGGTGGGCGTGGCTAAAAAGCATGCTCTCTTTAAACAAAGTGTGGGTAAGGGAGAAAAAAAGAGAAATGAGCGTGCAAATTTTTTCATATCGACCTTTGGCTGCAGGATTGTGATGAATAAACTACTGAACTAATTTATTCCAACTAAAGTTATTTGAAATTTTGATGGACTAAATTATGCCGCTTGATACATATTAGAGTTTTTGTACTCCTTAAGTTATTTATTAACGTCCAAATTGGCGTTAAAATTGGACTTAAAAATCAAGATGTTTCCTGACTCATAACTTTCATTAAAAACTTTCAAACTTTCTGTTTATAAACTTTTTACTTTCTTATCAATATACAATCCTAGATAATGAAGAGACAAATCGATACAATACTCAGTCTAGGACCTACATCATTATATAGTGGAGTAATATTACTTTACCGTTTCTATGGAGAAGTGACCGGCTTGTTTATTCTTAAGGTGGGAAGTAGAAGTTTTAGTTTTCCAACGTGTATGTTGTTATGATCAACCTCACATCCTCGTTCCAGGGTCGAAGGCCGTGACGTTCGCGACGGAGCCGGCCCCCGCGAGCCCGCCGGGTGCGCAGGCGTCGGCGCCGGGCAGCGGCGGCGCGACCCCCGGCGGCGGCGCGCGCTACGTGCAGGAGACGCCGCTCATGTTCTCCCGCTCCAGCTCGCTGGGCTCGCTGCCGGACTGCGACCACCACGACGACCAGGGATCCGTGCTCTCCGAAGTTAGGTCAGTAGTTTCCAACCAGGATCGGGGGTGTCATTAAAAATTATGGGTTAATGGCATGGGCGAATGTAAGGGGGGGTTTTCGGACTCTAACCAGGGTTAGGGCCCGACGAAGATATAAAAATGGCGTTATTCTGTGAAACACGGTGGGAACGAATTAAAAAAGTAATTTCGTATAGGGTCATATAGAGTGGCCAGCCCTAGTGTCAGAGTTAATGTGCCTCTGACATGGCTGACGGTTGTTGTTAGAAACTAGAACAAATAATCGGGACCAACAATTTAACGTGTCATCCGACCCACGGTAGCGCTCAGAAATAAATGCCACTCACGGTCACCCATCCGAAGACTGACCAGACCGTCCGTTGCTTAACATCGGTGATCGTTTAGAATCACCTAGACAAGCTACGCCGCGAGTGCTAGCTATTCGACAAATTATATTTATATCGTCTACGTGCTACCTACCACCTTGCATTGTTTACAGTACACCACCTAATGATATTATACACTACATCGCCGTTTTTTCAAGTACATAGGCCTGTTCCGACCAGCCCGCTGGATTGACGATATTTGGACAGACAACACGCACAAAATAACAAAAATAAAATCCTCAAAAAACTAAGATAAGTATAACTAGCTGCGTCGCGCAGTTTCACCCGCGTGATGTTGAAAAACGGTGATGGTGATGTTGAAAAACAGTGGTGGTGATGTTGAAAAGTAGTCTATTTGTTATTCCGGGAAATAAGCTTTCTCCATTCCGAGTTTTACTCAAATCCGTTCAGCCGTTTTGGCATGATGGGGTAGCAAACACATCACGTACTTTCGCATTGATAATACTAATATCATATTATTGTTTCACAGTCGGCTGACATCTGGTTGCATATCGCCGAGCGAGATCCCGGACTCCCCTGGCGGGGCCGCCTCCCCCCGCGCTCCCCCCGACCGCGCCTTCACCGCACCCTCCACACCCCCGCAAGGTCTACTCTCTTATACCTATACTACTGTACGTTGTGTAGAAAGAGAAATGAGAGTGCTGCTGTGCTAGATTGCCTTATTTGCTTAGATAGCAACACCGTAGTAAAGTAATTTGTATGAGAATTTGGAGGAAAGGCAAAAAAACATATCGCCGTATTGTGAAATTGCAGAGTGAAATAGACTATTTAATAGAATTGTAGACTATTTTTCATCACACATGAACAGCCAGAAGACGTCCACAGCTAAACGAAGGCCTCCCCCTTAATAGGGAGGGGCTGCCATAATCCCCACGCTTGGCAGGCGGCAGACAGCTCACCACCGTTAACCTCGAGGACACTGCTGCCCGTCCTGCGGTGGGTCTGGGTGCAGTTTTAGGACATACCCAGGCCCAAAGAGTGACATATTGATGTGTTTTTTTTTCTTTGTTATTGGCATCGCACTTTGTGCATTCTGCCAGTGTCAAGGTTATGAATTTTCAAATTTATATCAAGTCAAATATGTCATGAAATCACAGTTAGTCACGAAATTAGTCAAAGTCGAGTCCAAGTCATGCCCTAGTAAAGTTGTGGCGACTTTACTATGAGCTTTTACGGAGTTTTGAAAACAACACGAAAAGACATGTTTCACCACATTATATCACTTGCCCACACTCGTGCATGTAATTCAACACTCAATAAATAAAACACCACCATTTTTAATCATTAATTCGCGAAAAAACACAAGTTTAAGAAAATAATAGAATGTTGTATTGAACGTTATAGTGAAGAGTTTTTGAATGAGAGTTAGAATGTTGTAGTGAATGTAGAATTTCCGTGTTCCGGCCAAAAGTCCTCTATTGATGTGTTGTGGTCGCGCCCGCAGAGAGCGGCGGCAGCGTGTGCTCGGAGCGCGTGTCCCGGTTCGTGGTGGAGCACACTCCTGCGCAGTTCTCGGCCGCCACCAGCCTCTCCAGCCTCACCATCGACAACGAGCCCAAACTTAACAAGGTAACACTTTAACCTGTTCCCCGCCGCCGCCGCCACGAAAACCTGTAGAGTTAGAGATTTTTGTGCCCTCAGAGCCACCAGTTCATTAGAAGCTCATCATTACTATGGAGTGTAGTACTGTCTGTATACAAGCTGTTGTTTGCATCCCCGCCAAATAATATCAGCTGTTCCATACCTACATTTTGTCCAAGGTCAATTAACTTTTCGCGATTTTAGGGTTGGCCCCATAGTTAAAGTTGTTAATAACGATGAGTATAGTACCTTTTACTACGATGACCAGATAACGGATAGTATGATAAAAACTGATAGTATCTGAGATAGTATTGTATCTGATAAAAACTGATAACTTTCTTTTTGATTAATAACAACCAAACACAGAACGAACATCTACAGATTTTCACACAAATGTTTGTCCCGGGTGGGATTAGTTTAATTAATTACACACATCCTACAGCTTACAAGGCAGAGTAAATACCAACTGAGCTTTCGTTGTACAGGAATCTCTACCAAAGCTGCCGAGAGTACAGCGGGAGGAGCCCATCGGCGCTCCGATCCCCGCCGAGCTGGGAAATGCTCGGAAATTGGAAAACAGGTAACGTAGATAATGCATAGATAAGCATTACTGTGTTTCGGTTTGAAATGGTATGTCACAAGATTTGACATCTAATATAACTGCGTTTGGCTACTATGGCCTTCATAGTCGTGATTTTAAAGATATCCAGCCTATTTTCATAATAATTACATTAAAAACATAAATTGTATGTCTAATGTGTTGCCAGCTATTCAATCTCCAAGCAGCATTACTGTGTTTCGGTTTGAAGGGCAATGTTACCAGATAAATTACTGGATATGAAGTCTAGTAACATCTATCAGTATATTTATCAGTGCAGTGCGGCACAGGATTATGTTCGCAAGTTCACAATTCTTGCACTGTTACGGGCAGGCGTGACGCTTACCACCAGGGGAACGTCACGTTCCCCGTCTCTTCAACACATTGCAAAAAAAGTTTGGGGTATCGTTAGAATCCTGAAGTCATCCCGAGTGACACAAAAGATTATATTTTTTGGGGAAAAAACTATATTGCGGCTGTATGACGACATTTTACAAATGTGAAAAGAATTGTTTCTTAATTTATTATTTATTATTTTTACTTTTTATCAGAGGAGTCGTGTTTTTCTTTATATATCACTATTTTATTCCTGATATGATTACCGCTTATTCTGAACTTGCCAGTATTATCAAATCAAATTATTTATTATGTTAATATTCTCATACAAGTCGCAGTCACAAAGCAATTCATAGTCAAGTCAAGATTATGCAGTTTTTTCTTTTGTTTCGACATAATTTTATTTAATGCAATAAATATCGTTATTACTTTTTCAGAGATCCGCGTCCTTTAGGCATTTCAACGCCTGTGCGTCGTGAACCTGTGAAAGGTAAGCATTGTTAAAGGCGTGTGACATTATAGCCTAGTTAATACACGGTATGGGAATTTTATATGTGTTATAGCATAAACAGTAAGAAAAATTATGACCTCTGGCAGGACTTGAACCTGCATACGAGCAATCTCTGGATCTAATCTCATAATTCTCAAACCGTTCAAGCTATCAACTAAAGCGTTGATGGCGCCATCTGTACATTATAGTAACACAGATATTACCCAAACCGGAGCCGCTTAATTTTGCACCTCTTTTACATAGCTCCGTTTTTATATCACTGATATTCATTGACCCAAACCTTGGGTATTGCAATATATTCATAATTAAGCTCGTGATAAAGAGTCGTTGCAAAATATTCCTATTAAACCTGCAGCCGGCAAAAAAACAGTGACAGCCTTATAGCTCAGTTGGTAGCATGTCTGCCTTCAGAGCTGTAGGGCGTGGGTTCGATCCCCACCCAGGACAAACATTTATGTGACGAACATCGATGTTTGTTCTGTGTCTGGGTGTAGTATGTATTATAAGAATGTATTTACGAAAAAAATATGTAAATAAGTATTCTATCAGCTATCTGGTTTCCATAATACAAGCTTTGCTTAGTATGGGGCTAGATGGCGCTGTGTGCAATAAATGTCCCTCCAATATTTATTTAGTATATTTAGATTTCGTAGGTCGGAGACCTCACTCTACACTAGCGCCTATTTTAAAAGCGTTAGCCCTCTTTGTTGTATTACGTATATTTTATATTTCAGAGCCCCAAACTCCATCGGAGGAGTGTAAAGTGTACTTCACGGAGGACACGCCCGCCATCCTGTCCAAAGCCGGCTCCAACTCCAACCTGTCGGCGCTCTCCATCGATTCGGCGCCTGCTCCCGCTGCCGTCGAGGCTCACGATACCTCCGACAGCTCCAACCTGAGCGACGCGGGCGATTTGCTAGAGGAATGCATACAGAAGGGCATCGCTAAGGTTAGTAACTGTTACAGATCACTGTATACAATGTGTAACAAAAAGGTTCAACAATACTGAAGGGTGTGTATGTACTCATCGTTATGATCAACTTTTACTATGGGGCCAACATTAAAATCGTGAAAAAGAACAGCTGCCCCAAACAAAAAGTTCATTGACCTTGGACAAAATGTATGGAACAGCTGTTTTTTTATTCGCTATTTTTATTTTATTATTAAGGGTATGTACCTTCAGTATTATTGAACCTCTTTTTTACATATTGTATACAGGGGACCTGGGTATGTTCTGCATCCAGAACCACCGGAGGATGGGCAGCAGCGTCCTCTCGGCTAACGGTGGTGATCATTCTGCGATCCCCAAGCCGGCCTGCCAAGCGTGGGGATTATGGCAACACCTCCCTAGTAATTCCGTGGCTTTCGTCCAGCAGTGGACGTCTTCTGCCTGACGAGTACTGTATATACAGGGTTATATACTGTATATGTGTATATACATGCTTAACGGTATTACTTACTCGAAAGGAGGTCATTAAAAAAATTAATAAACGCGTTAAATAATATTTGAAAGAAAAGCAAGTCGATTAAAATCATTTAAACATAAGTGTTTTGCTGCAGGGCGGCATGTTAGCATTAGGGATAAAGCTCTTCACTTGTGAATAAAAAAAGAAAGAAAAAATAAGTCTACAAAAACATATTTTTTTAACTATTTGCAATCAATTATAACACTATACGAAGACTTCGTTCGATTTCATTCAAGTACTTACTTAAAATAATTACTAGCGTCAATGTCAATATACCCTTAACATAATAATAATAATAATAACGCATATTAATAATTGTTAACGCAGGGGCGGCTTTATGGCGAGCCGTCGGTGAGTGGCGACACCGCGTACCCCGATTCCATGGGTCTGAAACCCCAGAGACCCTGACCCCTGGCTTGCCTTAACCGGCCGTCTGGGGGTGGAAACCGCAAGAGCTAAGAACCTAAGCTCCAGGGTGGAAGTGTTAAAGGGCATAACGCCGCGAGTAGCTCTTAGTGAAAGTGCAGCACACCTCTCGACACCCTAAGCCACCCACGCCAATGTTACCCCTCCGGTGCCAAGATGCGGCAGCCTCTATGGGGGGCCCATTTAGTGGGTGGCAAGTCATCACCTGCCTAAATATATTTTGAGATGAGACAGGATAAGGCAGGTGCCGTTTCTCATCCCATAGATCAGTACAACTACCCACAAATTTTTCACCTCAATAGCCCTGTTTTTTGTTTTTTATCCTATACTGTACAATAGTTTTACATTCCATTTTAAACACATTCTATAGTAATTGTATTTTGTACTCAACAGGGCCTCTTGGTGTTGGTTTCGGCCCCACCAATGCCTCTCAAAGGTCCGGGCTAGACCCGTGAATAAAATTAAATAAAGAGATAATAATAATATTTATTTGACTAAGCTTAGCCTATTACAGGTTATTAGTAACTTATTAATATTATGTAATGTACAAGTACTTACTTATTATAATATAAATATCTAAATATATAATATCTAGGTATAGACTGATTCAAACTGAATGGCTGCTGTGAAGTGCGCTGCAAACGAGACTGCGATTTTACGCACACCGCACGCCTAATTTTTAACCGACTTCAAAAAAGGAGGAGGTTCTATGTTCGACGTTATGTATGGTCATCGATTTCTCCGTCAAGTTTTGGATCGATTTTGAAAGGTATTTTTTTATTTGAAAGCGTTTTAAAGGTTTTAATTTTGAAAATGTTATTGCTACTGCGCACTGTCTCGTGCCTAGGTTCACAGCCGCCATTATGTTTGAATCAGCCTATACTAATCAAATAACCCGCCCCGACCGTTCCCGGTGCAAAGGCATCTCACTCGCCTCATTCCCGCGCTGAATGGTACTGGCAATCCTCTGCACCAAGAACGAACCAGGGGGTCTAAAATGGCCGCTTTAAGCAATAGGCTAGATGACTGATGTTTAAATCGTTGAAACCAATAGCTTTGATGCAAAATTTAAGTAAATATAGTATGTTTATTGAAAAAATAATTTAAATCGGTTAATAATAAGCGGTGATATATAAGCGTTTAAAGTTTTTGGTAGAGCCAACTGTCCCTTTCCCACAAAACAAAAAATGACGTCATGCCATACTTTTCAGAATAGAATGTATATGGCGTCCTGACAAGTGACGTCACGATTTGCTGTTTCGCCTCTCTGTCTAGCATGATATTAAAATGCTTATAAGTTGCTTATTTTTGATCAGGTTTTTTTTTCATTAATCAGCTATATTTATGGGCCACATTTTAAAAAAACCAGTCATCTAGCCTATTCCTCTAAAAGCATTTCATCTTATGAATTATTAACAGAATGAATTGTAAAAAGATGCACTCGAGTAACTTCTAACGAATCTGCAAGTTGACTCTATGTAATTCATCTTTCATCTGCCATTTTACGTCTTTCTATAGAAAACTGTCAAACTAATTAATTAATTAATTCCGTAATAGAATCATTTGTAAAATCATAGTATGAATTGGCGCTTAAGTGACCGTTTTACGATTTGCGAAATGAATCATCATAGGATCATAAGCAGAATTGCTAAGCGCGACCGTTTTAGCCCCCCAGGTCCTTATTTTTAAATCGTAAACAAGAGTTGCGCATTCGACGGAGCTGAACTTGGAACGATATTGTTTGGAATAAGGTTCAATATCGTTTGAAAGTCGGCTCCGCTCGCATGCGCAACTTTGCGTACGCTCAGAGGGAGCGGGAGTCACCGTATGTAGAAACGGAGATACTAATAATATTGTGATTTTTTTAAATTTATTTTTCTAATGTGGCACTCATCTTCCTGTAGCCGGGGTCGTCAACATTTTCCTAATTCTAATAACATTAGTTAGATGACTCAATTAAATTTGGTTGCAGGTTGTGAAGAACAAGGGGCCACCGTCCGAGACCTCACCCGTCAACTGTTACCGGGACGATGTTTATGTAAGTAGTATTTAACTTATAAATTCTTGTCTTTCCTCAAAACTCTAAGCTAAACTGGTCATTTTCCATTTACCAAAAAATTTCGTCAATGTAGAAATTATAAATTTCCACAAGCTTCATAAGTCATTCGGTTAATCACACACACACCCACCCCCACACACCATGGGACGTTTCCCGACTTTTGTTTTGTGTGTGGGGACACACAAACAAAAGTCGGGAAACGAAACACTACTCTAAGAAAAAAGAGACTGTATTCAAGTCAGATAAAATTACATTTGAGGTGGTCTTACCACTAAGAGTGATTTCTTCCAGACAACCAATAAAATGTCACCACTGCGACGACGTGCGTACCAAACGCGCACCACCAAGAAAAATAAATTATAGTTTCATATAAGTAATAGATAATCATTGTTTACTCATGTGTAATGTCTGTTCCGACAGAGGTCGCTGCCTCCGTACTTGCGCTCGTCGACCGAAACCGTCAAGATGTCGCACGAGTTCCAGAGAAACGTTCGTGACAGGTACATTAATAAATAAAAATATTAAATACATAACATTAAATAAATATAAATAAATATCGGTAGACATTTCACACAACGCCATCTAGCCACACACTAAGCAAAGCTTGTACAATGGAAACCAGATAGCTGATAGAATACATAAAATACTTTGTTTTTTGTAAATACATACTTACATTGATCATAGCTTGGCTAAAAAGTATAGACACGGAAACCTTTTTTCACCTCCAGGCTATATTATTGGGTAGTCACGTCAGTGGATTAAATCCGGATCACCGTAACTCTTGCACAATTTTATCTGCTTGACAATTGAATAACTAGCAAAAAGTCCAGGCGGGTCATGCATAAATGTTCTATTACTACAATAATACATATTTTGCAGTGGACTATGACAGGCTGATTATGATGATGATGATGATGATGACATATTTTATACAAATAGGGTAGATGATTGATGTTTATATCGTTGAAACCAATAGCTTTGATGAGGAATTAAGTAAATACAGAATGTTTATGGAAAAATATATTTAAATCGGTTATTCATGTTCTGATATATAAGCATTTAAAGTTTTTGTTAGAGACAACTCTGTCCCTTTCCCACAAAACAAAAAATGACGTCAAGCCTTACTTGTCAGAGTTGAATTTATATGGCCTACTGAGAAGTGACGTCACGATTTGCTGTTTCGCCTCTCTGTCTAGCATGATATTAAAATGCTTATAAGTTGCTTATTTTTAATCAGATTTTAATTTTCTTTTCATCAGCTATGTATCAGCTACAATAAAAAAAAACTAGTCATCTAGCCTATTAATAATATGTATGTTAGTCTGTAAAGTATTTATAAGATGAGGCCGTGTGTTTTAAGTAATTCGTGTTGCCTGAAATAAACGATTATTATAATAATGTTAGACCTTGTAAAGAGGTAAAGCTAGATAAAACGAAAGCAAAACAAAATGCAAAAAAAATATACAAAAAAAACAAACAAATCAAAAGAGAAAAGGCAATCAAAACATAAGGAAAAAATCAAAAAACAAAATGCATTATAAACAGAGCAAGGACAAAGCAAAGGCGTAGGAGGGGGTGGGGTGGGGGGGTTAGGTAATGCATAATAGACAGAGTATATTATCAAAACAATAATATTGTATTGTATTGTAATAATATTGTAATAAATAACAATTTTTTTTTTTTAATATTGCAACCAAATTTAACGAAATGTTTTATTAGTGGTTCCTCATTACTAAGTTAGGAGACTATACTTTGCTTAGTTTGGGGCTAGATGGCGCTATGTGAAAAAAAAAACACCGATATTATGTAGCCGTCTGCACACATTCCAGCGCTAGCGGCAGCTCGCGCGGATCTCCGGCGCCGCCGTTACCGCCGCGCCCCGCTCCCCTCGAAGCACCGCCGCGCCCGCCCGCCTCGGAACTTCATTATAATATTGAAGGTACTACCAACTACTTACACAACAATTTATTAAGCTATCGAATTTCATATTCATTTTATTTTAACATTCAAGCGGTAAAAGGTTTTTGATGCAGAATGCCCGATCCTCAAAATGTCATCAGTCTACGAAAGATCTAATCTTAAGAGTAGACAAGTTGGTCACTTCTCCATAGAAACGCGGTAGTATTACTACTCCACTATGTAATTTTGTAGGTCCAAGACTAAGTATTATATCGATTAATCTCTTCAATATCTAGGATTGTAAATATTACGAAAGTAAAAAGTTAATAAACATGAAAGTTATGAGCCAGGAAACATCTTGTATTTTAGCTCAATTTTAACGCCACATTGGACGTAAATAAATAAAATAAGGAATACGAAAACTCTAAAATAATTTATCAAGCGGCATAGTTTAGTCAATAAACATTTCAAATAACTTAAGTTAGAATAAATTAACTCGGAGTTTATTCAACCACATTACTGCAGCCAAAGGTCGACAAAAAAAATTGCGAGCTCATTTATCTTTCTTTCTCCCTTTCCCACAGTTTGTTTGATGAAGAGAGCATGCTTTTTAGCCGCGCCCACCGATGAGCTCCTTTCATCAATTTCTCCTTTCGAGCCGTCAACTTGTCGATCCTTAAAACTGCAAACGTCTTAATCTCAAAATGTCTATTTTTACAAAAGCCTATTTCTCTAATAGGCTTAATTTCTAGTTGCGCCTTAGTTGTGCCCGGCACATTAATTTCATTTATTTATTATTTTTATTGTATGTGCTATAATTTCCTATGTAGGTATTTATTTCACAATTGCACATTATGCACCTGCACCAATTGTTATTTTCAACCGACTTCAAAAAAGGAGATTCTCAATTCGACTGATGTCTTTTTTTATGTATGTTACGCGATTACTCCGCCAATTATGATCTGATTTTGATGATTCTTTTTTTGTTTGGTAGGTAATAAATACTTCAGAGGTGGTCCCATATAAATTTTATCGAAATCGGTTCAGTAGTTTGGTTTTTAAATCAACATTACTAGGAAATATGAAGATGTCATCCAGGTATTCGAAGTTGAAGTCGGTTGTATTTTTTTTGAAAGCGTATTATTTTTATCTATATTTATCTAATTCGATGATACCGAGCCAAATAATATCCCTTGTCAAATTCCCCTTACCGATTCACTTCGTTCTGAATCCAGTCGACAAACTCACGTGTCGCGTTTTTATTGTAACATTGGTTTATGATGACCTTGGTACCTCGGCAGCCGATGCTCCGTTCAATTCGATTATGATTCCAACACGCAAGCCTCGCCGATATAGTCGGGGCTTGTTTCTGCAGGTTCGTGGTTCGATTTGTTTCTTGAATGGAGGTTTAGTTTTTTTTGTGACATTTTTATTTTTAGATCTCAGTGCTATCATTAAATTGGTAGCTTTTTAACGATCAACAGATTTGATGTTTATCGTCATTAAAATAATGTTACGATTGCAAATGTAATTTTTGTTGTAATAGGGTAGATTACTGATGTTTAAATCGTTGAAACTAATAGCTTTGATGAAGAATTTAAGTAAATATAGTATGTTTATTGAAAAAATAATTTAAATCGGTTATTAATATTCTGATATATAAGCGTTTAAAGTTTTTGGTAGAGCCAACTCTGTCCCTTTCCCACAAAACAAAAAATGACGTCGCGCCTTACTTGTCAGAATAGAATTTATATGGCGTACTGAGAAGTGACGTCACGTTTTGCTGTTTCGCCTCTCTGTCTAGCATGATATTAAAATGCTTATTTTGCTTATTTTTGATCAGTTTTTTGTTTTTTTTCATTAATCAGCTATATTTATGGGCCACATTTTAATAGGACAATAAAGAAAAACTAGTCGTGTAGCCTATTCATAAATGATCCTTAGTCGGCTATGTACTTTTCTAATGGTAAAAAACTGTATTGTATAATGTTGTACTCTGATCAATATAAATATCTAAATTTAAAATCTAGTTTTAAAATTATAACAGTTTTATTTTTTTTACCTGAGTAGCATTTCGCTCACCGGATGATGAACGTCATATTCGTTCATAACCGGATAAATTATAAAAACTGACGTGGTTTTGACACATTTTTGTTTTTTTGTTTCTTCAGAGCTGTAGGGCGTGGGTTCGATCCCCACCAAGGGCAAACATTTATGTGACGAACATAAATGTTTGTTCTGTGTCTGGGTGTAGTATGTATTATAAGTATGTATTTACAAAAAAAAAATGTATATAAGTATTCTATCAGCTATCTAGTTTCCATAGTACAAGCTTTGCTTAGTTTGGGGCTAGATGGCGCTGTGTGAAAAAATGTCCTGCGATATTTATTTTTATTTATTTTTTATTTACACGGGAATACTCACGTTTAATTAAATCGGATACTCCGACTATAGTTTCGGTGTTTTTTCACATCCGGTGACCTTTTTCAAAGAGTGAAAACAGAGCCCGACGCGCGTGCAGCTCCGTCCTGTTTAGTTTTAATTAAACGTGAGTATTCCCGTATAAATAAAACGAAAACCGGATAAATGTTAGCATCTTCTACACAACACTGAACTCTCAGTAGCGAAATGAACACCTAGGAGGAGTAGATAAAGCCGGAGGTCATAATTTTTCTTCCTGTTTAAGCTTTAAAAACACGGAGTAAAGTTTGTAATTTTGTAATATTCATTCCCAGGGCGCAAGCACGAAAGTCGGCTTCCAGTGAAGACTCAGCGTCCATCCCGCGAGAAGCAACAGCTACCTCGCAACGACTCGCTGAGCTCGCTGAGCGTCGAATCATTCGGCTCCACCGACAGGGAACTGTTCGAGGAGACCGTCAAGGCAGGCCTCTCCAGCGTCAACCCTCGAGCTAGGTACACGCTAGAAAGCAACAAAGGTAAGGCGCATTCAGTGGAGCGACCCTCCGAGTTCAGCCGGCACAGTCGCCACCACAGGTCCCTCGATCGCAACGATAAGATATCACACCAGAAACCGAAGATTCGAGATCCCGAGTTCGAGAAGAATTTGGCTTCCGGAGCGTACAGCTTGAAATCTTCGAATAAGATGAAGAGATCGGAGGAGCTGGCCGGTTCCAATATGACTCGGTCTCCGTTTTCGTACCACGGCGAGGGCGGGTCGATAGCGCACCATTCCAGATTCCGAAGCTCTCGGTACTACGACGAGGGCCCGCCGAGCCTGCCAGCGCGGATCGAGGAGCGCAGGCTCGATAGGAGCAACTCGCTCAGTTCTCTGAGCAACGATTCTTTCGGCTCGACCGATAAGGAAGTTTTCGAACGCTGCGTGAGGATGGGCATGTCGAAACCTCAACCTAAAAAGAAAGAAGATAAGGTCCGAGTTCGCAGCGACGATAGATTAGAAGTGAGGGAGCATCGCCGGAGACGGCGCGAGGGGAAAGGAGCTCTAGACAAAATGGTCGGCGAGGATTCTAAGGACAGAGCGATATTGGAGGAGGTGATCGCTAAAGGCGCGGGAGAACATAAACAGTCAAAAAACGTCCCGGAGCCGCCTGCGGAGGCCGCGGCCGCAGGCGCGCTCGCTCGCACCGCGCCACCCGGCACTGGCTCTGACGGCACTAGCGGCGGCGCGGTACGCCGAGCCGAGCCCTCGGACATCTTCCCAACTTCCAACGAACTCCCGACCGTCGATTCTTTGAACACTACTCTGGAGTCCAACGACGAAATAGAAATGGAACGCTCTAACGAATGCCTCGCACCCAAATCTGTTAACACGACCATCGAGTCGGAGAAGGACGAATTGAATCGATCGAATGAATCGTACGCAGACGTATTCGACGGCTCGTGGAGCGATGTCGGATCCCCGCCTAAGAACTGCGACGCAGGAACCTTGACTCGTAAAAACAAACTAGAATGGACCGACATCAAATACACGGATAAACCGCCCGAAGACATGTCCAAAAAGGAAGACACGTGGAACGATAACACGTGTCCCGATGACGTCACGTTTCCCACCATCAGCGGCTCCGTACACATGGTTTCGTCTATTAGAAGCGAGGTCGTCGATCCAGGAATGGCGTTACCGGATTTACTGGAGCAGAGCGAGGCGCCTACAATGTCCTTCTCTCGACCGGACCTGACTAACAAACTCGAAAGCGATATCCTGTCTCGGAATCTACAAATCATAGAGAGTACCGATAGAATCATGTTGGACAGCATCCCTGAACCGAGTTTTACATCGCTCATCGACGATCAGAAATTTGATTCGATTTTATCGGAGGAAATCGAGAAGGAAGCTGCAAGACTGGCCGCTCAGTTAAAAAGTTCCCAGTACAATATGGAGACTAGTGTTACATCTCTGACTTCCTTAGACTTGGATTACGTCAAACCGCCTTCGAACCTCGGCAGCTTGCTTTCTCTGAGTGCTTCAGGCCAATGGGACGAGGCTTCGCAAATGTCGAAAAAATCGCAGAGGAGTAGAAAGAAGTCTCTTCCCGTTGCTTCAATGGTCAAGCGAGCGTTAAGTAACTCTATGCATCAAGGCAGCTCGGAGCATCTCGACAGCAATCCTATCAGCTTCCTTGACAATGTCAAACCTCCGTCAGAAATGGAACACATAGATATGGAGAGCAGCATGGTATCTGTTTCAAGTATAGTGTCAGAAGTCGCGGAAGTGAGAGACAAAATTCCTATCGTTTTTGATTTCAAGCAGCCGATTCAGGATTTCCCGCTCTGTAACACATTTACGCATGTTTTCCATGATTTGGACAAAGTGAATCCGCCATCTTTATTCGACGAAATGGTCGAATCGACGTTAGAAATAGAACAGACAACAGCGCAACAAGTCGACGATTGCGTGTCTAATACTCTCAACGTAGTCACAGAAATACCATCCGGTTCAGAAAACTGCACGCCCTTGCCTTCTGATATAAGCAGCGTAGAATCTCCTCCGAAAAAACAAAGGGATTCTAAATATTTGACACCCAAAGAGAAGAGGCACGTGTCCAAAGACCGCTACCAAACGTATACCATCACGGACACTGTGACTGAGAATGATGTTGTATTAGAGGTTGACGAAGAGTTCCTGACGTGGACAAAATATGACAGCGGGAGATCCGAGGAATACGTGACTGCTACCTCTGAAGTTAAGTCTAGAAGGAAAATGAGCGCTAAGCAGAGGAGATTAGAGGACAGAGCTCGGTATCAAACTCAAACCGTTGACATCCACACAATCTTGCCGCAAGATGACTCCAAGCCCGATCCCGCGATCGAAAGCCTCAAACAACGGCTCGCCGCCAAGAAAACCATGAAACAAAAGCGGTTAGAAGACGCCGAAAGATTCAGAACTAGAACGTTAAGTGAGGACATTCCGCCTTCGCCAACTTTCGTCACAAAAGACGCCAATTTCGAGAACGTCGAAACAACCACGGGCTACGATAGTTTATCGTCCAACGAGCCGAATCATCAGTTCTTAGACGTTCACATGTCGGACGAAAGACAAGAGGACGATGTCTTTTCAAGGGACATAGACAGCGGTCACAACGAAGATGACTTCGAGCTCAACTCTACACAGATGCAAACATACACAAAGAGTTTCAGAAACTACTTGCCAGTGATAGAAAGCCCGGCCGCTGTGGATATGTGCGTTGTAAATAATTTGAAGAACATTGAAATGACAGCGTCGTATAGACGGATGCAGGCGGAAAAGAACCAAAATCCGAGTAGCAGCGACTTTGGGTACGAGGGCGATAGTAACTCCGAAGACAAGGCACACTCCGAATCTGACACCGAGTCTCAGCGCCCGAAACCGAAAATAATGAAGCCGACGAGACGGGACGACAGTCTCGACTCGAATGACTCTCTCGATAAGGAACCGGAAGCACCTAAAGCTATCAGAGGGCGAAAAAAAGCTATGTACGTGTCGCCATATAGAAGAAGTGCCCCCGCTCCAAAAAAATCACCCGTGCCCGTCGCCAAACCCTCACCCAAAAGTGCTCCTGCACCAAAACCGTCGACTTCCTACAAGGCTCAAATGAGTGCCAAAGCTTCAAGCAAAACGCAGGCGGCTCTAAAACCGTCAAGCGCAAACACTTCTCCAAAGAAGTCACTGCCAAACCGCTCGCCGACCAAAATAGCTCAACAAAAACCTATAGTAATTCCTCCAGTTGCCACAAAGCCGTTGCCGTTGGAGCGGCAAGGTACTTTCACGAAAGAAGAGAGTTCCGTACCGGCTAAAGACTTACCTGTGCCAGATAAAAAGACAACCCCAAGGCAGACGACATCAGCCCCGCAGACGAAAGCGAACACCTCCCCTTCAAGATTACCACAGTTCAACAGATACAGCCGCCCGCCTACAACCAAAGCTCCCAACAAGTCTCCCACAAAAGTCGCCCGGAAACCTGAAACTGCAATGAGAAACTCGCCATCAAATCACAGCTTGCAAAGCAACGAGAGCGGGAAGACTGTCACGATAGCGTCCCGAAGCTCGCGACAGGGCAGCACTTCGAGCGTCAATTCTATTCAGTCGACTTCTAAGGCGTTCGCGAAAGACGTCGAAAGTAAAATATCGAGTTTGTGGAAAAAAGTAGAGCAAGCGAAGAAACAACCGCCCAAAGTTGATAAGAGGGTTTGGATAGAGAGCGACAAGACGGAACCGCCGAAGCTGATCCGAAGCTCGACCTTCGAAGGTCGGCCGAAGACTCTTGTGTCGACGGCGGCGAAACAAAAATCAGCGATCGGCATTAGAGTCTCTCAGATCCCCAGTCTGAGACCGAAATCTATTCCTAACAAGCCGACACAAGCGGCCGCCAAAAAACCAGCAAACAGTCGTGTATTATTAAGAAAACCGGTGGGCAGTCAAGTCACGACTTAAGTTAGACTGACTTTATTCTACGGAAAAGTTGATTTAATAATTTGAACTTCATTTATGAAGAGATGTATTATAAGTTAATACAAATGTATTCAATATTTTATGGTAAGTATTGATACAGGCTGGTTAGAGTCCAATGCTTGGTGAAGTACCTACTGTAGGGTAAGTAGGGTTAGGTCAACGACAATTTCGATTAGACCAAATAATATCAGAAGTTGAGAATGAGCGAAGAAATTCAGTGAGCGAATATTTACTTTTGTTCTTTTCTCCTTAAATACTATCCGAGTATTACATGACAAATTAGGTTTTTCTTAAAGATTTACCAATATATAGTAAACCGTTGATTTATGGTTGAGTTTATTTGAGTGAATAGTGTTAGTGATTAGTTACTTACACGTTTTATATGTTTATTTTATGTATATTTGTTGCATTTATTCATTTAGATTCTAAATTATATGAAGCTATTCATTTTCTACAGATTTAGTTTTTAGGATGTATTGAAAGACAAAATGTCACAATTATTATAAACTGGCATAATATTTTTGTATACATTAAGTACCTAATAGGGATTTCCTGATGAAATATATTAATCTTAAACAATGTTGGTGTATAATCATTTTTTTAAAGTTCTGTAGTTATTTGCGCACAATCGTCAATTCATACAAAAATACAATAATATGAAATATAGTCTCTAATGCACTCCGCTTTTAGGTCAGATATAAAATTACTCTCACAATCAGAATAAAATTCAGTTATATTGTACCTATTGTATACTTCGCTAAAATTTTAAGCTGAAACATGAGCTTTAAGCTGAAAATTACGTCACGAGGTAAACAAAATGACATTGTAAATATACCACGCAAAATTCTAGTATGTAAGTTTACCATAATGCGATTTGTATATTTTCATATATGTATTGCTATATTGTACGATAAAATTCAAGGTTGCTTCGGAGTAAAAATGGCGGCGTATGGATTTATTCTTAGTACATTGAAAAGTGGCGCCATTTGATAACTAAATTGGCTGCTTTTCTGACTTCGACTCAAGATGTATGTACTTAAGATTTATATTCATGCTAGCCTTAAATTTTTACGTCTAGTCAGTTTATTTAGATTGGTATGGTCTGGATTGGTAGTTATTTTGACATAAGAACGTATTTTTTTTTCTGTGTCAATGACGCATCGGTACCGTGACTGCGTTTGAAAACCAGTGAAACTAAGTACTTACGCAGTACATTGGCGTTAATACTCTACGTGAATACTTCTATGTAAATCCGACAGTGTTGTTACGCCTCTTCAGTTTCGAAGAGGTGCGCGCCGCAATAATGGTGATTTATCGAACGTTAAATGTGACAGTCGAGTATTATAGTTAATTAAATATGTTTAACTTTTATGGTTTCTCTGTGGCGCATTTATCTGTTTCTCGAACGGTAAAAACGGTTATGATATTGATTGTAGAATCGACTTACTAGATATGATGACAAATGATGCTTATCCTGTATAAGTGGTGATTATCTCCCCAGTGGTAATACTTGAGATTTTTAAGATCATTTGATGATTTATAAACGTCACGGTAGCGCCGTTTCATTGTATGTGCTGCACTAATTCTACAATTAATAATCTAGTTTATCTCGCTTCCTGTAGTTAGGTACTTGCAATATCGACTTATTTTATAGATTGTAATAATGAGTGAATGCAATGTTTTGTTTTGATTTAAACCTTTGTCGACGCGTAGAAATCATGGACTGGTTGGGTACTTTAGTTTATGTTGGTTCGGTCTAGTGTAATCTTTGGTCGATAGAGGTTTGAAAATCACTGTCATTAGCTCAAAAGAAAATTTCTTGTTTTTTGGTGTTTGTTGTCTTCAAATACAAAGAATTTACAATGTCACGTGCAATTTTATCTTATTAGACTTAAATATAGATATTTCATCTGATTTTGCTTTCATATTCTTTTTCATACACGCATTTACAATTTTGGGCAGTATTCTAGCTTCCGACAAGGAATCAGCCAGAATACACCAATTTACAAATTCACCGCGTTTATTGTATTGAATCGTTGGACCGGACCAAACATCAACAAGCTATCCGAAAACAGTATTTCCAATAAATCTTATAGTTCGTATGATTAGTACTGATAGTAGTTGTTAGTAAGTTAGCGAAATTGTTCAGTTATGTATCGAATCGCCATCGTTTTCATTGTATAAGCCAGTTTAGGTAATTCTAGTTGTAAGATTCGTAAACTTGATGGTAAAATTAATAAAATATTACCGTAAATATGTTTTTTTTTTTTCAATCTCCTGGTCGTAGGTTGTCAGAAGCAAGTAGACGAGTATGTTACCTACGTTACTATAAATAGGAAAATAAATATCGGTGGACAATTCACACAGCGCCATCTAGCCCCAAATTAAGCAAAGCTTGTAATATGGAAACCAATTAGCTGATATAATACATTTTTTTTGTAAATACATACTTATAGTACATACTACACCCAGACACAGAACAAACATGTCTGTTTGTCACATAAATTGCCCTGGGTGGGGTCGAACCCACGCCATACAGTTCGGAAGACAGACATTCTACAAACTAAGCCATAAGGCAGTCGGGCACTCGTCTAAAGCTTCAGAGTATCGATTTGGAAAAATCGGCAACAGAATTGACGTCATTAGTATCGTAATTGCAATATCTATAGTGAAGGAAGAGAAAAGCGAAAGCCCTACTGTGGTGAAAGGACATTATGGGAAAAACATTGTAGAACAAGGAAATTTAAATAAAACCACACACATTGAACTAGTCAGTGTTTATTATGTCAAAAATCCAATCAGTTGAACAGCGTCCTAATATAAAACTGAAAACATACAATCATTAATTTCAATAATTAGCGTAGTGTAATAAACTGCACAGACGACACAATGGCCAGGGAAAGCATGCATGCGCGAGAGACTATAAACCCTGTTGACTGATCGTCCGATTTCCCCTCATACGAAAATTAGTAGTTTTAAAACCACTGCTATCCACTGCGAGTACGTCAGAATTTCATAACTCAGATTGCGTCATCCCAGTGATTGGCCAATCGCAAGCATGGAACGTTACCCCGCCCCCTGCCCGCAACGGTGAGTCGTGTTTGTAAGAGAGGGGGTATTCCTAAGGAATAGTGATTTGAATTTGGAACGTCAAATTCGTGTGGAGACTCGTGGAAAACTAAATAAAACAAATATGACATTGTAAAAAGGTTTGTTCGAAAATCGAACTTGCCACCATAAGCAGTACTAAAAAAAAAGGTGCGTTTACAAAGAATGTGAAACAAAAGACGGTGTTTGGTCCTGTGATTGTCGGTGAATTTTAATTTATGGAGACCTGGCTTTTATTGTCTCGCAGTAGGTATGAAAAGTAGAGTATGCTCCTCTGGAATAAAGCCTGTCTTCGTCTTGGGCAACTTGAACCCCTCGCTTCACTCAGGACTCTATATAACTCTAGATTCCCATCGTTACGCTCAGGGTTCAATATGCCGCCCGCGACGTAAGACACTGCTTTATTACCTTAGTGCATAATCTGCTATTAGTGTCATAAAATAAACGTTAAATCGCATAAATTCGACAAAAAGTATGCGCAACATTTAAAAAAAACTTTTATTTTTTACATACATTTCTTTATGAAATCCTGACGTACCAGCCCTGCTGTCAAACTTAGCTCTACCGTGCGACATACATTTCTGACTATCTCCTCCTTTCATTCACAGATGTTCACAATCCAAAGAGTGTCGCCTGCGCAGTAAAAGTGTTACCTAGATCCCTTACAATTAATTAAATCTGTATATTGTATAATAAAATAGCAATAGTCATAATAAAGATGTGTAAAATTACTATTCAATCATAAACTTCAAAAATTTAGGTACAATCTTTAAAAAATGTTAACCGCGGAGGCATGCAGAGGTAGTTCATTACATATAACTGGGCGATACTAGAACAATATAGGTTTACTTTCGAGGGCAACATAGGACCGCTCCTGGTCATAGCAAATGTGCTTAGATTTAATAGACCCATGGATCACTGCATAACATTTTCAAACTAAAGGAAAATAAACTTCAGTATTGAATTATGTATGCTTAAAAACAACAAAAAATATTGCAATTAAAATGAACCATTGTTATGTCTTTATTTCTATACAGATGTATATAAATAAACTTACCTATTTAAATGTATATACCATCTAAATTAGGTAGGTAAAACTACGGTAGTTTTTTTCGTTAATCATTCACTAGGTAGGTATTCCAGAAATTCGTAACAAAAACTAGACCAAAATGTCCTACTCTCTTAGTAAACTTATATTTTTCCAATATGGCTTCTATAATCCTAAGACTTGCAATAACTTGGCCTTACTATTATATCGAAACAAAACCCGTTGAAAGAGGTATTGACTACAATTCTGTTAAACCATTCTCTAAAATAAGCTTACCAACACTAGAGGGTCCAGAGGGGTGGCCAGCCCTAGTGTCAGAGTTAATGTGCCGCCCGAAGGCCTCTGAAACGGCTCAACGGTTGTTGTTACAGAAATATAAAACAAACAACCGGGACTAACACTTGTAACGTTTCATCCGACCCACGGTAGCGCTCAGATGTAAAACGCCTCACTCGGTCACCCATTAGAAGACTGACCGGATCGTCCGTAGCTTAAAATCAGTGATCGTTTAGAATGTAGTCAAGCGAAGCCACGAGCCAATGAAAACAAAGGATCCAACTCGATTTAGAAAAATGGGCAACAAAATTGACGTCATTTAGTATTGTAATGGCAACATCTATTTACAATCGAAGCTTGACGCACAAAATACATTTACTTAAGTAAATTCTTTCTATTTCATAATTTTAAAACATCAAAGCGAAAAAAGCCAACCGATTTTATCCTTTTCACGAACAGAAGCAAGTAGTAGAATAGCCGTTTCAAACTGATATCTATGATAGAAGCAAAACACCTTATGATATACGTAATAAGTCCTACAGACGACACGAATTATGCGAAAAGGACAGCTACACATAGCTTTGATGAAAGTAAAAGTAACAAAAAGTGTTTTAAAAGTAACAATACTAAAAAGCTCAAGTTTGGCTCTTACAATGTCTACGGCTATCCAAGATTAGCAGTGCAAGTACAGTTACATTACGATCGACAAAATTTACATTTACCATCGACAACATCAGTTATCGATTCCAAGTGTCACAATTTAACATTTACCGTCATTTATATTATTTTGTCGACTTACAAATAAATCGATAGATAAAATAGCATACTCAAGGTCCAGGATCTTACCGTCTTTAGAGGCTCAAAGAAATAATAAAAAAACAGTTTAAAAAGTTAAATGCAAATATCGACTCCCGTATATAGATACAAATCGTAGCGGAACTGCACCGCGAATCGTTTTAAAACGCGGAACTCAAATCATATTTCTTTGCCAACAAGACACGCACCGAAACAAGAATCCATACAAATGTCTCCGTTTCCAATTACAGATACATTAGACTCGGTATAATTGTGAGAACAGCATTGTTCGGCGACACGTAGAGTACGCATGAATTATAATGTAAGATTCAACCATTGAGATATTACGTACTACGTCCTAGAGATGACGTCGCAATTATTTTGCTATGGCGATAAATCATCACTTCACTGAATCACTCGCAAGACAGAAAACACATATTCGACAAAATATGCCAGAGTGTATCGCAGTACATATCCCTTGCATACTTATGCGAATAACATAACATAGAATCACAGCGGGCGTTTGTAGATAGAAGTGGCGATATCGCCACAACCAAATGGACAATTTATACGTGCGATATCATCTCATATACTTACGGAGTACGTAATAACTCAATGACTACAATAAGCGCGCACCACTGCCATCCAAAATTACACCATATATCAAACATAGTTAATTTCAGATCATTATAATTATAAATCAATAGATAATCATAATTCATGAATGCTAAGACGTATGCGATATTGAACGTCTTTTTTGGAAGTGCGAAAGTTTTTCTTGTCAGCAAAATACAGTAATATATTTACGTGATTATGATACGCATAATTATTGCCAGTTCAGTGTCCAGGATAAAAAGCTAACAGAATTATTATGTACAATAAATTTTCCACAAATACCAATTACGACGTCAAATTAATCTGTTAAAAACTATTTATGTATACTTATTATGAATTTTAGATACGTCTATAATGAAGACAATTTTGAAATGAAAGGAAATTTTACCTTATTTATTAGAATGTAGCCGGGTGGGTGAATATAGGCTTCACATGGCAATACAAATCGAAAGTTCCAAGCGCGATGCATGTATTAATCGCGGTGCAATGAAAGGAGGAACTTTACAAAAAAATATACAAATTCATAATTTGTAGTGACTAGTAGCGTAGTTTTCATTACATTGCCTCGACTTGAATAAGATGACGTGATATGAGGCACATCTGTCACTTCTTCGTTACCGATCGGTAGCCTTACTTAGCCATTGAAAAACTTTTAAAACTGTTTATAAAATCTCCTGCTGGTGCTTTAGCCAATTTAGCTATAGAAAGACAAAAAATAAAGGAAAAGTTGAATGTTCTGACAGTAAAAAATAATTACCAAAAGATAGTAGACATTTGGAGAAACACCCGGCCAAAAAATCCTACATTTACAGAGAGATTAAGCCGGAACTATACATTACATATGATCGGGTATTGGGGTAGTATTATTCCACCTGTTTGATGTTTATCGCTTACAATCGAGTTATCATATAACGCTTCCGATAAAATAGAACCACAATACCCTGTGTTCGACTATACTCTAACACCTAAAAGCTAGGGACAAATACGGTCGCAAAGAGCACAACGGATACGTTTTCCGATGGTACATCTAAACAGCTCGTCTAGCAGTAGAGGGTACTTTTATTAGACAAGTTTTCATTAATATTTTTTTTATAATGGTGTAGGTACATATGAAAACATGCAATTGTTCTCTTTGCAACGAAAATTACATCGAAACGGTAAAATATTTTCATGATTACAGAAGTTTTGAATAACTATTATATATTGAATAATGAAAGCCTCTTTTTGAGGAATACACTTATATTGTAGGTGAGTTACGCTATGTAATATTTTATGTACTATATTCCGGTGTCAAGCTCGCGAGGAACTGACAGCTTAGGCACTGTGCGATAGCGACACTTTCACGTTCCGGAGACACAACGCGGCGAGCCGCTTTCCTATATTATATAGTGTAGACATGCCTAAACCCTAAACATATTTTTTTTAATTTTATTTTATAGACACACAACAATTACACATGCGATAATTTAGCGACTATTTAACCTAAATCTGTTTATATAACCACATTCATCACACAAAGAGAATTAGAATTTAGACGAAAGGTCGACTACCGCACAGTTGAGGGAACCAATCTAGCGTGATCGTTCGGCCTGCAGTTGCACTGCCCGGACGATATACTGAATGATTCTTTATTTCATTAATTCGTACGAAGTCACGCGCTCGCGGCGAAGGGTCGCTTCGAGCTCGCGGCACGTCCCGGCAATGCACGCGCGGGGTGTACGGAGCCGCGCCGTCCGCGTCGACGCTCGGTATCTGCTCGATATAACAATTTTGCACGTCTGCCTGCTAATACCATATTCAGTGGTTGAGGCGCCAATCTTGCGTTTTTGTATCAATTTAGTCAATTTTCATGTCGAAGCCTTATGATTCACAATAGCTACACCTTGATCTGTTACGTTATTATTTTGCTTTCGCTCATCTGACTTTTTCCGCATATATCCCTGACTTATAAGTCAAATTCGAGTTCAAAGAACTCATAATACCTAACAGTCTTTGGATACTTTTATCACTAAGACCCCTCTCGTCACTTGTAAATAATTCTCTCCAAAATATATTTCGGAGGTAAATATTTTCATTCTCTTTTAACATTTACATCAACATTTTAAGTCGCAGCTCGTTTCTGGTTAAGTAAACATCATAGTGTCGTGTATGAGTGCGCGGCGCGGTGCGCCGGCGCCGGTCCGGACCGGGCAGGACCGTCGGGTCCTCCTTTTGTACCAACGTTGCTTTACTGTATATCGGTGCGTCTGTGGGATCGCCTCGAGTCTCTCTCGAAGCGGAACCTTCCATAACATACTTGTTTCTCGATAAATAACATCGATTTGTTTGTACTCGTACCTTATATTATAACCGCCAACTCTTACCACTAATTATACAATAAAAAATATCACAGCACTATCGATTCTCTTACGCTAAAACCGCGACGCTTGGCATCGCAATTTTCAAATAAAAATATAAATAATTATAAAGGAATCGAAAAAGAAATGCAATGAGCATGCCACCCTCACGATGGAACAACGGAACTTTTTGTAAATTATAAACTCACTTTGGATTATGTGGAGTAGTCTTCATAATTTTAGAAATTACAAAAAGTATATCTTCACCAATAAATACACCGAATCGATATTTGAGTTCTTACTGTCTCATGCATAAAACACAAAAAAGTATTTCAAACCTATTTTAGTTAAAAAGTTTTTTGTTTTCTTTTTTCTAACTCAAATACCATATCTCTTACTCTTCTGATACCAGAGAAATTACTGGGTATGAAGATATTTAACGTGTAATATCTCAGGGTGACGAACGCAGTGCAGTGCGGCGCAGGATTGTGTTCGCAAGTTCACAATTCTGGCACTGCTACTGTTAGTTGCAGGCGTGACGCTTACCATCAGGTGAAAGTCTTGACCATCTCGTCACTCGACAGATTTAAAAAAAAACGCAATTCTAAAGAAATTTGTCAAAACACTTTTTAATTAAGATAGGTTTGAAATACGCGTTTAAGCGTTTTATGCATAATGACGGTTAGAATATTTTTCCATCGGTGGCCTCCCAAGCTAATATTCAAATGCCATTACAAGTGCCGCAAATCAAGTACCAATTATTATTTACAAAGCGAGATTGTTCACCAAAACGTCTTAGCCTAACTTTGGATCTAAATTGTCGTTTTAATGCACAACGTACAGTAGAGTGATCGAAACTGAATTTGGTATCGAGTTATCCTATTTTAAGCTGCTTGCTTCAACGCTAAGATCTCCTAGAATAACTCTTTTCATACATCACTAAAGAGTAACATATATTCATCACGCTTTATAGCAATTTTCAAAACAAATGCTGAATAAATCATGGGAGAAATGCATTGAGGTAATATCTAAAGAGTCACAATCTCCAAGTGAAAACAGTCAAAAAACGTCCAAGTGCCGTTATACGTACTAATTCTTCGAATTTAGACGTTATGTGCATGTGTATAGTGTTCAATGTATGCTTGAGCGCTTGTTGTCGTAGTTCAAGTCGTTCAAAAAGTCGGCCGAGTTTTCGCGCGGACATTTTTTTTTTGCACGTTTGTGACTCTATTGTTATTATAGCTCAATGGAGAAATGGCACATATTTTTTTTTATCTTTTTAGTTTTTTTTAAGCAACATACTAAAGCAAAACTTACATCTATTACATGAGGTAGCATTATTATGAATATAATAGTATGATTAAAGTTAATCATCTAATGTTTGGTGGGATTTATATACGTTATAAATGTAATCAAATAACAACAGTAGATTAAAATAGAGTTCCTATGGATACTTGAGGTAATAATCGTTAGAGTGAGGTAGCTGTCTGAAGCCAGGCGGTCAACACTTGGAATATTCGCGAAAAATATAACTTCAACACTCGATATTAAAATACTCATCTGCAAATACCGCCTGGCTATACAAATACTATTAAACTATTTAAAAACATATACTAAGTAATCGGGCAATATGGGCATCCAGTAGTCTACGTAATAAAAGTTACTTTCCACTTTTATAAAGACTATTCGTGTTCAATACATAAATGAATGTCTAACGTGTAATCAAGATCTATAAAAAAAAACATCATTTAAATAAGAATGTGAACATTATGAATAATTTCTCCTGAAATATTGAATTAATTGTAGTTTTAATATATGTACATATTGTTGACATCGTTACTTTCTTCGTAAGTGTATGCTTTCGTTATGATAGGGGGCACCCAGCTATCTTGGACTCCGTAGTCGATTGGAGCGTTTATGTTGTCGAAATCGTAGTTATTTAGGTTTTGGACGTACATTTTGGCGTTGTTTTCGGCTTTGATGGTGAGCAGCGGGTCGATGTGGGGCAGGAAGTGGTCGTCGAGGCTGGTCAGGCTCTCGCTGGTGAAGTCAGGCCCGTACTCAGGCAAACAGCCACTCAGGTAAGTCACCTCGGGCAGAGTGGCATGGATCGCTTCTGGAACTACAAACGATAATTTTTCAGTGACATTGAGGAAAAGACAAAAAAACTAACTTCAAAACAAGCTTTTATAATCCCCATTTAAAAGAGTTCTTGATGACCACGCAAATAAATCTATTATTGAGGTACAAAACTTTAAAAAAAATTAAATTGACCCTGTCAACTGAGCTGTAACTGTGAAATAACATATCATCATCATTGACAGCTTAACTAGCCTACTGCAAGGCCACGTCTCCTTTTGCGCCTTCCCCCTCTCTCGCCTTCTCCCTGTTTTTCAATCTTCCCCTTAAAATGAACAAATTCTAACTAATATTATTAATGAGAACATGTTTACTGGTTTGTTTGTAATTTTTTCAAGCTGAAACGGAACAACGGGTCCAACATGATGGTGGGCATGGACAAGTGGACATGGTAAAGGTTGGAGAGTGACATAGGCTACATGGTATCCCAGATTAACATGTGATTCCTGTGGGATACGCGGGCGAACCGCGGGTAAGGGCTAGTAACTTATGGAAAACATATAATACTTACTAGTATCAAACAAGGCATTGTTGACCGGCGTCATATCTGCATATTGTAAAACTCCAGGATCAACTTCTGGTTCGGGAACTCTGTCTATCGGTTCCACATGGTTCACGGTTTCCATGCCCCCACTCATAGCTTCAATGTGCTCCACTATTGCTTTGATATCGCTTGCATCGTCATGCTCAGTTTTCTGTACAATATTCCCTGTTTTAAATACTGTATTTCTATTGCACGCAGGGGTCTGTATATCTTCGATTTCATTGGCCACCCAGTCGAGGTTTTCATCCAAAGAATCGAGTCTATCAATCGCTGCCTTAACTGAGTCTGCAACGGAGCCGGTGTCGCCGCCCACGAGAACACCGTTCGTATTGATCTCGCGCACGACGACGTTTTTATTATAGTTTTGCACCGACCAGTCTCTTTCTTTGCTGTTATCGCTATCGTCAGACTCCACGAAAGAGTAAATATCAGAGAGCTCGGAGCCGGCTGACTCAATCCCGGATTCGGTCTTCGATGGCGAAGTTTTCGTTTTCGACACTTCAACAGACTCCGCTCTTAGTTCCATGTTCCACTGCTTTACCTTCATCTTGTCTACGAAGTGTACGCGGATGAGATGCTTGCTCCAGTTAGGGTAGTTGGCGAACGTTTTCGGGCAAAGCGTACAGGGATAGGGCTTCCGGCCGGTGTGGGTGTTCAGATGCTGTTCTAACTCATACGGTTTGATGAACGACTTGCTGCAGTACGTACACTTGTGGTTACGAGTCTCTGAGTGCGATTTCATGTGGTGTATGAGACGGTTCCTAGCGGTGTACCCTCTACCGCAAATCTTGCAGATGTGGAGCACGGCTTCAAAGTGCGACGGCACGTGTTTCACCATGAGATACTTCTCGCGATACTCGTGCTTGCAAATCGGACAGGAGTACTGTTTGTGCCGATGAAAGTCCAAGTGTTTCTCGGCCGAAGCGAGGGATGTGAACTGAAGACCGCATTGCTTGCACCAGTTGTCTAGCATTGGATTGTGGTTTTTCAGATGTTGTATTAGGTCTCGGGGCTTTTCGAATCTGTTGAATTAAAAAGAGTGAGGTCAAAGTTTGTTGACCTTTTTTTTAATACTACGACTTTTTTTTAAGACGAGACGAGCAAGACGTTCGCCTGATGGTAAGCGTTACAATGAAAAGCAGTGCTATGAATAATTTCGCTTAGCTCAGTCTAGTATAGTATTATACTCGTATTATATTTGACCCAAGGGATTAAAAAAACCGAAAGGTTTTACTTATGTTGTTTATGGTATGAAAAAGATATAGTTTCTTTGTGAATGTGAAACAAACATGTTTTAGATAGGTATCATAAGCCCCCGAATATGTGTCAGAGAGCGGGAAAAATTATCATTATCTTTTAATTGCTAAATAGCTTTCTTTTGACAACAGTTGAGTACCACTGCAATGAGCTTTACTTATAAATAAAAGTGCATTAAAATAGTTCCAGCTGTTATACAAGCAAAATGGTAAAAGACAAAACACATACAAAACATGCTTTCAAATAATTATACTTCTTCAAACCAAAAATTCATGAACTGGGTGAAATTACATCATGATCATAATCAAGTATGCATCAATTGGACCAGGTTTATGGATTAGAGTTACAATAGTAATAGGTTCGCTATAGCTTAATAATTCGCAAGTCATCTGCCTTGAAATACATGACCACAATGAATGCATCAGATTGACCAAAATGATAATGTGAGATCGATTAAAATTAATGCATCAGATTGACCAAAATAAACGCACTAAGTTGACCAAAATTTTCGCGTCCGTTTTACCAAAAATGAATGTGTCAGATGGGCCAAAATGAAAACATGGTAGAGCGGCCAAGGAAAACACGCTAGATTGACCAAAATGAATGCGCTAGATTGACCACAATGAACAAGTTGTATTGACCAAAATGAATGCTCTAGCTAGATGAAACAAAATGTACCACTAGATTGACCAAAATGAACGCGCCAGATTGACCAAAATAAACGCCCCAGTTGAAGCAAAATGATCACGCTATATAGACCAAGTGAAGGTGCCAGATTGGCCAACTTGATTGCGTCAAATTAATAAACAAGGAATGCGTTGTTCCACAATGAATGAGTTCGGTACGGTGGGATTAGGGCAAATGGTTATGATCACAATGTTGGCAGCATTTTGAAAACTCCATTGATCGCCTTAGAGCAAGCAACTTATAATAATTATGAAAAAAAATACCACACAGAAGCAAAACACGACACTAAATGTCTTTTAGCTAATTTACTGATGCATGATTGATCTGGCTAGTGGAATGGAATCTGGAGGACAGGTTGACGCAATTTATACCGACTATAGTAAAGCGTTCGACAGAATAGATCACGTGATATTACTTAATAAACTACAAGCGGCAGGTATTCACGGAGATCTTCTCCGATGGTTTAGTTCGTATGTTGAAAGTCGTTGCCAAACGGTGGTTTTAAACGGATTCTCTTCAAATTCGCCACTTTCCACTATTTCTTCCGGTGTCCCGCAAGGGTCCATTTTAGGACCCCTGCTCTTTATATTGTTCATTAACGATATTAGTGCATGTTTCTTAAATTCAAAGTTTCTATTATTTGCAGATGATATGAAAGTTTATAACAAAATCAACTCAACATTAGACTGTCTGCTGTTGCAGCAGGATCTTGATCGATTGGAGGATTATTGTTGTAGAAATAAACTAGACCTTAATGTATCCAAGTGCAACTGCATTACTTTCAGTAGATCCCGCAATGTGTTATATTTTAATTACGAGATATATCATCAACCACTGCAGCGTATTGAGTATGTTAGAGATCTGGGAGTTATTTTGGACTCTAAGCTTCTTTTAGATAAGCATGTTGAAAGCATAACTTGTAAAGCTTTAAAGACTTTAGGATTCATCTTTCGAATGACAAAAGACTTCAAAACGGTTAAATCACTTAAAATCCTGTTCTGCTCGTTGGTGAGAAGTCAGTTAGAGTATGCTTCCCAAGTGTGGAATCCTCGATACGAACTTTACATGGACAAACTAGAAAGAATCCAGAGAAAATTTCTGCGATTTGTGAATTACAAGCACATGCTAAAAATTTTAGATTACAGCTCAAGTTGCAAGCATCATCATCTGCTTCCATTGTCACAGCGAAGGGAGGTCGCAGATTTAACGTTTCTCCATAAACTTATTCTAAATAGATTAGATTGTAGTGACCTTTTGTCAAAGATAAATTTTCAAGTGCCTACTCGAGCTGTTTCCAGGAGGAATTTCCTCGTTCTCCGTGCGGATTCATGTGTGACCAACTACAGGCAGAATTCCTTCTTTTTACGAGTATGTAACAACTTTAATTTAAAATTTTCTAAGTACACGGACTTATTTATTACAAGACAATACTTCTTCAAAAATTATGTAGCTTCAACTTTTTTCATTGACGAATAGTTCCAGTTATATGTTCTATCATGTCTCTTACTTTAAAATTTATAATTTATTATCTATATATTGATATGGTATTGTGTGTTATATGGTATCATCTTTGGTTAGTGTCGCAATGTCTTTTCTTTTTATTTTAATTTCTGTGTTCTGTCTATTACTCTTCTAGCTAACTTTAATAATTGGCTACCTTTATAATTTTTAATTTAAATTGTAAATTTATGTTTTAATTTTAATTGTCTATATGTATATTTGATTTGGTATATTTTTGTGTTTTATGGCATCTTTCGTTATTGTTTCAGTGTATTTTGTTTTTAATTTAACTTCTGTGTTTTACATTATATTCTTCTTCTAGCAAACTAAGATTGATTATCTATATACTTGATTCGTTGTAAAATATATTTTATATACCTAATACTTAATTACTATTCAACTGGATTGTATCCAATGTTGCTATTAGTGAAAACTTTTTTGGCTTATTTGTTTATATTATTCTGTGTCCTAGTGTAACGTAGGTTTTACACGTTACAGATTTTTATGAATTCCTTAATATTTATTTGCAGTTTTTGACAGAACGGGCGATGTGAGACGCCGATATTTTGTTATTTCCTTATCTAGTTGAATGGGCGATGTGAGACGCCAAAACGTCTTTATTGTTTATCAAAAAAATTCGTTTGTAGTTGACAGTTTTTGGTTTGACTTTGACAGGAGTTGGTTTTATTTGTGAAGTGGGAGAATCATTTTTAGTTCACTTTCCGTTTATCTTTGCATCTGACAAGATGATTTTTTTATTAGAATTTTAAAATCTTTTTGCATCATGGCTTTTTAAAGCCCAAACTTTATTTAAATCCGTTAAATGGATTAAATTATTGGTGAGTATTATGTCAGATCATGGATTTATATCCGATCGGTGATTTTGATCAAAAACGTGGTATTTGTATGCGACGCGATTTCATTTGTTTTATCTTGTTTTAGGGAATCATGACCTGAATCTTCCATATAATACTTTAAAAAGGATGAAATCATTCCAAATTAAGAAAACGGTGAGATTTTTTGGTTATTTTTTCTGTGAAATCAACATGGTCTATTTTTAGAACACCAAATGTTAATCAAAGCAATTTATTTTCCTTGCAGCCGTCATCAAGGCGTTTTCTTTCGAGTTTTTCTTAGAAGTTTTTCTTAGAAGTTTTTCTTAGAAGTTTTCTTAGGCATTTTCTAGCATTTTCTTTAGTTTTCTTTCAAGTTTAAATTTTTCTTAGACAGTTTTCTTAAGCAGTTTTTCTTAAGAGTTTTCTAGTTTCTCTTTTTCATTACAAGCTTTTCTTTAATGATTAGAAGCTTTCTTTAAAAGCTTTCTTTTCTTTGCACATTCCTTGCAAAGGAATGTAACTTCAACAAGATGAGCTGAGGTCCGGCCTTTCTTCAGGGAACGCAGCTAAGAAATTCATATTATTAAAAGCTATTATTATTTAAACTAATCTTATAGTGCAAAAATGACAGATTCAAAAAATGACATAGATACAAAAATGACATAGATTCAAAAAGATAATCACATATTAGACATTATAAATTTAAATTAAGATCAAGATTTTAGCTTTACCAAATTGATGTACTTAGAAGCCCAGTTTTTCCAAATTAAAAATATTTATTTCCCCAAACAAACCAAATTTTATTTTTTAGACTATAATAATCCCCTGCCATCGTGATTAAAGGTCAACGCTAGCTGAACTATTCCGGTAATTTTTATGTTCTTTATTTCTAACTTTAATCGTTGGAACAGGCGCTCGATATAATTATACAAATATGGCCAACGAGACACTTTTGATACTTTTAATTTTTTTCATTCTTTAATTATTACAATTGCCCCTCAATTATATTACAATTGGCGCGAGCGAGACAGGGACGTGGATGGGCTATCCATTTATTGGTCATTTTTGCACTAATTTTGTTATTATGCTATTTTTGTCATTGACAATTTTGTGTGTATGTTTCCCAACATTTTAGGAACATTACCAACTTTATGTTTGTTATTTTTACAAACTATTGTTTACTTTAGCAAGACTAACTAACATACAATGTTTTAATAGGTCTTACTTATCAACCTGGATTTATATGAGAGTGTATAAAGAGTGTTTACATGCGTTTACAACTGTTAAAAAAGTGATATTTCATAAGAATATTTCATAGATTAATAAGTGACATGACTATTTAATAAGTGTTAAGTGTTTAACTATAGAATACATTGTGAGTCATTATTGCACTATATACTTAAAAGTAAATTTCAAAGAAACTAAACTTAAAAAGACTTGAACAATTTTACTGAACGATTGAGTTTAACAAACAAAATACTTTAGTGTTTTCATACGGATTTGCTTGGAACATTATTTAATATTAAAACTTTATCATTTTCATTAAATATTGCTTTCAATATTATTCAATATTGGAACTAGCTTTTTCATATGGATTTGCTTTCAACATATTTAAAAAATAATTTAATTTTGAACTTTAGTGATTTCACTTGGCTTTGCTTGCAATTTTATTTAAATATTTTTGAACTTTGAACTTTAAGATATTTCATCTGACTCTTCTTGCTTAAACCATTGAGTTTGAACAATTTTGAAACTCTAGCTTTTTCACCTGACTTTGCTTGTGAATTAATTTAATATTTTTCAATTTTCACTTCGCTTTGAATATTTTTTGAGAAATTTTTGGTTTTGTTTATTGTTGTTGCTTTTGAATATTCATTTCAAGATGAATGATAAAGAAGTACAATTTCCACCGTTGCCTGAGTTTGCTGAAACTTCAGCAAGTATTGTTACTAAACCAGTTCATGCTGAAACCAGTAGGCAAAACGTTAGTGATGATATGGGTTCATTCTTTCCTGAACACATAGTTTGTAATAGTACTCATGCTACTACAGTACATTCATTTAATACCATGAACGTTCAACTCAATGAACAATTGAAGAAACATTTACCTTCAACTTCGAAACTACCTGATCTTAAAAGGAGTAAGATAACTTTTGATGGAAGTACTTGTGTTAGAGAATTCATTACTCAAGTAGAAGAATACTTTCTATTTAAGAATTTTGATGAAAACTTTTTAGTTGGTTCTTTTTCTGACTTACTTTCCGGCGTTGCAGTGAAGTGGTTTCGCAGTATTCGTATTAAGATTTCATCTTGGTCAGCACTTAAAGTTGCGTTGCTGAATCGCTTTGATAAACCTGAATTCGACTATCACCTCGAATATGAAATGCGTACGCGCAAGCAAAAACTTAAAGAATCTCTTCCAGATTTTATAACTGAAATATTAGATATGTCAAGTCGTTTAGTAAATCCAATTTCAGAACAAACTTTAATAATAATTATTAAAAATAATATGCTTTCTGCATATACACCTTTCCTCTTCGGGAAAAGTATTGATTCAATTGATCAGTTTATAAACATTGCAAAGGAGTTGGAAACTTTAGTTAACCGTCGAACAGACAAACCACGCGTTCATGCAGTGGACATTAATAATAAACCTTCTTGTTTGAAGTGTCGTTCAACCGACCATACTTACAAAACATGCACCGTTATACCCGGTCCTGTTTGTTTTAAATGCCACAAGGTGGGCGTAATTACAAAGAATTGTGATGTCTGTCTGACAGATGCTAACAAGATTAATTGTTCAAAAAACTTGTAAGGCATCGGGCCCAATTTTTTGATAAAAATTTAGGTGACCCGATTAGGAATGTTAGGAGTTATAAACCTGATGACAATACTTGTAGGAAAGAATTTTCGGATTGGCTCGATTACTTAAAAACTTTCTTTACCATTTATAGGGCTGCTCCCGTTTTAGTTGTTAAAAATGATGACACCCGACCATTTTTGAAATTTTCAATTAACAATGAAAACTTTTCTGGACTTTTAGACAGTGGTTCTAGTAGTTGTGTTTTAGGTGCGAATCAGCATTTACATTTTACTAGCTTGGGATTTCCTATTGAATTTAAAGATAGCTCGGCTTATACAGCTGATGGCTCTTCAAGAAAAGTTATTGGAGCTATGCGATTACCTGTAACTATAGATAACGTTTGTAAAGTTATTAACTTTTTGATAATTCCATCTTTTGATATACCATTTATATTGGGATTTGACTTTTGGTTAGAGTTTAACTTAGCTAAAGACTTATGGAAAAATATTGAGTATATTCATGATGATAAACCACAAGTTTGTGCGATTACTTCTGCAGTTGAACTTAATTCTTCTGAGAAACAAAAATTAGATGAAACTATTGCTTTGTTTGAAGATATATCTTATGAGAAAAGTGGATTAGGTATTACGACACTTGTTGAACACAAAATTAATATTACTGGTGAACCATTTAAATGTAGATATTGGCCTTTGAGTCCTGCTAAACAAAAAGAACTTTATGATGAAGTTGAAGTTCTATTAAAAGAAAATATTATACAACCTTCTAAATCTCCTTGGTGCTCTCCTGTTTTAGCTGTCAGTAAAAAAGATGGTGGAACGAGATTATGTTTAGATTCGAGACGTTTGAATTCTATGACCGTCAAAGATTCTTATCCTTTACCTTATCCTTCTAGGATACTTGATAGCCTTCGTGGAGCTAAGTACATTAGTACTATCGATCTTTCTAAAGCTTTTAATCAAATATTACTTGAAAAATCGTCGAGAGAAAAGACTGCTTTTGTCATTCCCGGAAAAGGTTTGTTCGAATTCGTTAGAATGCCGTTTGGATTAACAAATGCACCTGCTGAGTTGCAAAGATTAGTAGATAAATTGTTTGGACCTGAATTTGATGGCGTTTTATACAAGTTCTTGGATGATGTGATTTTAATAAGTACATCCCTGGAAATTCATTTAGAATACCTACGTAAAATTTATAATATACTTAAAGATGCTGGTTTGACAGTTAATCTTAAAAAGTGTGAATTTTGTAAAGAAAGACTTCGTTATCTTGGTTATGTAGTGGACAGTAATGGTTTACACACTGATCCTGCTAAGTTAAAAGCTATTGAGAATTTTCCTCGTCCTGAAACATTGAAACAATTAAGAAGTTTCATTGGACTTTGTTCATATTATCGTAGATTCATTGATAAATTTGCAGATATTGCATCCCCTTTGACTAAGTTAACTTCTGGTAGTAAGAAAACTAAATATAATTTTATTTGGAATGATGAAGCTGAACAAGCATTTAAAGATTTAAAACAATCATTAATTACTTCACCTGTTTTACAGTGTCCTAATTTTGAAAAACCTTTCTTTTTACATTGCGATGCAAGCGGAGTAGGAATTGGAAGTTCTTTATGTCAAGAAGATGAAAATGGTGAACAACATCCTGTTGCTTATTATTCTAGATCACTTAATAAATGTGAGCGAAATTATAGTACAACTGAACGTGAACTATTAGCTGTTTTAGATTCTATTGAACATTTTAGACCTTATGTCGAAGGAATGAAATTTACAGTAATTACTGATCATTCTAGTTTAAAGTGGCTTTTAAAACTTAATAATCCTAGTGGACGTTTAGCACGTTGGGCTGCTCGAATTTCCCAATTTACTTTTGATATTATTCATAAAAAAGGATCATTACACCTTGTTCCAGACGCTTTGTCTAGAATTTATGTAAATTCAATTCTCATTTCCCCTATTAACGTTATTAACCCTGACGAAGATATAGAAGACCCTTGGTATAGAAAAATATTTATTAATTGTCAGAAATTTCCTAGTAGAATGAAAAACTTTAGAGTAGAAGATAATACCTTGTATAGATATTGTAAAAATAAATATGATGCAAACAGTCGTTTGAATTGGAAAATAGTTATACCTAAAGAACATATTTTAGATACTATTCGTTCTAATCATGATGATGTTAATTCTGGACATCTTGGAATTCATAAAACTTTAGCAAAAATAAAACAACATTATTTTTGGAAAGGAATGTTTGGTGATATTCAAAAATATATTACAACTTGTGATATTTGTAAAGCTTATAAACATTCAAACTTTGCTCCTTATGGTAACATGGTTAACCCTAAAAAAGTTGAACAACCTATGGTTATGTTATCTATTGATATTATAGGAATTTTACCTAAATCTTATTCTGGTCATAAATATATTCTTTCAGTAGTTGATGTTTTTACTAAATATTGTTGGATTTTTCCCATGATTAATGCTACAACTAAGGTTATTTCTAAACTTCTTGAAAAAGAGATATTTCTTAAATTTGGTGTGCCAAAGATAATAGTTGCTGATAATGGAAGTCAATTCATTTCTAAGAATTTTGTAGATTTTCTTAAAAGTTTTAACATTACTAAAATATTTTACAATACACTTTATACTCCACAAAATAATCCCATTGAAAGGTATAATAAGACAATTGAAACATGTATATCTTGTTTTGTTAAAAATGATCATAGAACTTGGTCTACATTTTTGTCCAATGTTCAATTAGCTTTGAATAGTAGTGTGAATCTTGCTACAGAATACACTCCTAACTTTTTAATGTTCGGTAGAGAACTAATTTTTGATGCATCTTTACATCGTTTTAGTAAATCTTTTGATAATTTAGATCAACTTGAGTTTGGTACTCGTGAGTCTTTTGCTCATTCTTTGAATTCACTTAGTGAAACTTTTGTTAAAGTTCAAGCTTATCTTTTGAAAGCTTATAAGCGTAATGCTATTTATTATAACAGAGGGCGGAAAGTCATTTCTTTTGATGTTGGTGATGTAGTATGGCGAAGAAGTTTTGTTAAATCTAATGCACCTGCATATTTTTCGGCTAAACTTGCACCTAAGTTTGTAAAGTGCGAAATTGTAGAGAAAATTTCACCTAACGTTTATGTTCTGAAACAAGTAAATAAAACAACAACTGGACGTTACCATATTAAAGATATTATTAAATATTAAAATCATATAATTTTCTTATATTAACTTTGGTTACAAACTTTGTTTAGTTTTGTCTTGATGTTTTGTATGGGGAGATCCTCTTGAATGTGAAGGATGAGGTATGATGAATGGAAGAGTTGAGGATTATGAATGGTGAATCTGAAAGGAAACTCATAATAATTTATTAAAGTTCAATTCTAAATATTCTAAAGATTAACTTAGGTCAGTCAAATCAATTCATTAATTTCAATTCATATTAGTACATTTTTGGAAAGTTTTATTCTTAATTAACTTAAATACTTTTCACTAAACATTTTAGTTGCCATTCTGCAATTACTAATTTTAATTTTAAACATCAAAAGATCTTATTGTACATTTTGTATATTTTTCAATTTTTGAGAAAACTTTAACTTTTCTTTATAGTTAATTTAAAAGTTTTCTAACTTTTCTTTTTACACAAATTGGTATGCATCCCACATAACCATTTGTAACTTTGACAAATAGTTTTTGCTGGTCTGTTTCAATTTGTAAACATATTTTTGCACATAGTATATTATAATTTAGAAAGGTGTTTTGTTTTGTGAAACATTTTTGTTTTGTGTTGTGTTCAATATAGATTAAGAACTCGGACGTGACAATTTAGAGATATCTCATACAACTTTACCCGGATTTACTTCTCGGATTTGATATTTTGGGCGTTTGACTCAAATAAACTTTTTAGGTACTTTCACCTATTCTTTTTATAAGGATATGGACGCTTTTGTTCCATAGACTTATTTATTTGTTATTGTGTTCGGAATGTCGGTGGTGTTAGGCCGGTCACAATATACAATTTAGACTGTTGTTTTCCCAACAAGTTTTTATAGCTTTTTAGTGCTCGGAAAGTCGGTAGGGTTGAGCCGATCACTATATAAGTTTATTTTCTCCGCTCTTGAGAGAATGTTTTCTGATTTAGGAAGAAGTTGAACTCTTGAACTTTCGTTCATGTGCTTTTCAAAGGCGAATTTAATCACTTAAAGTGAATTATTTAGTCGGCAGCGTAAGCTTAACCGAATTACACTTTATAACTATTCAGTTATATTTGTTAGTTTAGAGGTTTCTTGACGTTAGAGTTGGTAGCGTTTGTGCTTAACCATACTTTTAATAATGTTAAGAAAGGAAGTTATGGATTGTTAGTAGTAGACAACAAGTCAGTGGCTGTTGCCTAACTGTACTTTGGTATATTTTGAGTAAGCTTTTGGAATGAGTATTACTGTTGGTTATTATTATTAAAATATCTTTAGATTTGAGTTTAGAAACTTGAAGTTTTGAATTTTGTAGTCTTTAAGGAATCTTAGACAGCGGCTAAGATGCTTAACTGTTCTATGGAGGTTAGAATTATAAAGTTTTGTTTTATCAAAACAATTGAGGTTTTGAGTATTAGTAAGTAAACATTATTGTTTATTAGCTTTGGATTTTAGTTGAGTTTTGTCTCAAGTTTTCTTTATAGTCGCTTTGGACTTGTAACTTTTTGGGATTCGTCTCAAAATAAAAGAAAGTATCTTTCTTTTATTTTTTTTGGGGAAGTATGTATTGTAACGTAGGTTTTACACGTTACAGATTTTTATGAATTCCTTAATATTTATTTGCAGTTTTTGACAGAACGGGCGATGTGAGACGCCGATATTTTGTTATTTCCTTATCTAGTTGAATGGGCGATGTGAGACGCCAAAACGTCTTTATTGTTTATCAAAAAAATTCGTTTGTAGTTGACAGTTTTTGGTTTGACTTTGACAGGAGTTGGTTTTATTTGTGAAGTGGGAGAATCATTTTTAGTTCACTTTCCGTTTATCTTTGCATCTGACAAGATGATTTTTTTATTAGAATTTTAAAATCTTTTTGCATCATGGCTTTTTAAAGCCCAAACTTTATTTAAATCCGTTAAATGGATTAAATTATTGGTGAGTATTATGTCAGATCATGGATTTATATCCGATCGGTGATTTTGATCAAAAACGTGGTATTTGTATGCGACGCGATTTCATTTGTTTTATCTTGTTTTAGGGAATCATGACCTGAATCTTCCATATAATACTTTAAAAAGGATGAAATCATTCCAAATTAAGAAAACGGTGAGATTTTTTGGTTATTTTTTCTGTGAAATCAACATGGTCTATTTTTAGAACACCAAATGTTAATCAAAGCAATTTATTTTCCTTGCAGCCGTCATCAAGGCGTTTTCTTTCGAGTTTTTCTTAGAAGTTTTTCTTAGAAGTTTTTCTTAGAAGTTTTCTTAGGCATTTTCTAGCATTTTCTTTAGTTTTCTTTCAAGTTTAAATTTTTCTTAGACAGTTTTCTTAAGCAGTTTTTCTTAAGAGTTTTCTAGTTTCTCTTTTTCATTACAAGCTTTTCTTTAATGATTAGAAGCTTTCTTTAAAAGCTTTCTTTTCTTTGCACATTCCTTGCAAAGGAATGTAACTTCAACAAGATGAGCTGAGGTCCGGCCTTTCTTCAGGGAACGCAGCTAAGAAATTCATATTATTAAAAGCTATTATTATTTAAACTAATCTAATAGTGCAAAAATGACAGATTCAAAAAATGACATAGATACAAAAATGACATAGATTCAAAAAGATAATCACATATTAGACATTATAAATTTAAATTAAGATCAAGATTTTAGCTTTACCAAATTGATGTACTTAGAAGCCCAGTTTTTCCAAATTAAAAATATTTATTTCCCCAAACAAACCAAATTTTATTTTTTAGACTATAATAATCCCCTGCCATCGTGATTAAAGGTCAACGCTAGCTGAACTATTCCGGTAATTTTTATGTTCTTTATTTCTAACTTTAATCGTTGGAACAGGCGCTCGATATAATTATACAAATATGGCCAACGAGACACTTTTGATACTTTTAATTTTTTTCATTCTTTAATTATTACAATTGCCCCTCAATTATATTACACTAGCAAATGAGTTTGTGATAGCTGTTTGTTTTCCAAGAAATAAATAAATAAATAAATAAATAAATGATACAAGCCAACTGTTCACCAGATACTCGGTGTAACACTTATTAGCAACAGAATAGTGAAACAACACTTACATAGCAGAGCAGCCGGGTTTCATGCATCGGCTCCTGGAGCCTTCTTCCTTGTGCACTATTCTCAAGTGCTCCTGTAGCCGCAAGCTAGTCATGTAGCCGTGCCCGCACCGCTCACAGCCAAATGGCTTGTCTGACAAGCAGTCTGTGTGGAATGCCTCTGTGTGGATCACTAGCAGGGAGAGCCGGCTAAATGTCTTGTCGCATTGATCGCATCTGATAATAAAACGGGAAATATTAAACAATAAGTGTTCTGAACAGGATTTAAGAGCGGCAGATACACCGGCGAACAGTTCTGTTTCCTAGCTAAAAGCAGAAAAGCACTTGCTTTCTGGAATACTGAGGTTTGCATACTTTATTAATCACTAGCATGCATAAAATCTACTTGAATGCTAACCATCATCTAAATTTCTATCTTAAATACCAGAGCCTCACTCTAAATCTCCGCTTCAAGGAGCTGGGCAAGCAATACACTCTCGCCGGAAAAATCAACACAGGACAGGAATTAATAATGTACTTGAATGATCCTATTAGTAATCTGCTAGTGACGCTAGTGTGTAAATATGCAATCGAAGAAAAAAACGGGTTAGTATTAGAATGGCTAGATCGTAAAATTACTTCATCTGACTTAGGCTACATCTCAAATTATCCAGTCGCAATTTGACTTAATCTCATCTATTCCACATCTCAAAATGTCCAATTCGTAAAATGACCACATCGCTGCTAGTTAACATCACAAAAACTACAAGTATCAGAAATGACTATGCCGTAAAAATTCTGGACATTTACAAACATTATTATTTAAATATGTTTGATTTATTGCATGTACTATATTACTCTATTCAGTTTGTCTGTGCCCAATTGCCCATCAACATCTTGTTTAAGAAAAAAGCTTTTGAAACATAGATAAAAATAAAAGCAATAAAATAAAAAATATATGCGTACAATCTAAAAAGAAAAAGAAATGTCGTCATAAAATTAAATAAAATAGTCCTAGAATTCAATCACAGCGTTTCTTCAAAGTCATTTGGTGATCCACCCATTCTAATACTAACCCAAAAAAACTGTTCACTATTTCAGTAAAAAAGTTATCGTCTTGATGCAGGAATAAGATTTAATTAATTAAAGAATTTCATACTCACTGGAATTTGCCTCTAGCAAAATGATCGTAGCAGTGACTTCCAAACAAATCATATTTGTCATGTGGTTTCTTGCAGACATTGCATGTATAAACAACTGATTTGCCATTATGTTCGTCATTGAAATGCATGTCAATTTCGGCTCTATTACGGCAAAGCAAGTTGCAATGACAGCAGAGAATGCCTCCTAGTATATCTATTGAACTATCTTCACCCCAACTCGGCTCTGTAGATATGTTGTTTGGTAATTTTTCATCAAAGTGTTTTGTCAAATGTTTTATAGCTACCAGCTTGTTAGGTAGTACATCTTTACATATGGGACAAGGGTAAAGCATCTCGCAGTGATCGTCTATGTGGCTCTCACACATGTCAACTGTTTTGATGACACTGCCACATAAGACACAGTCATACGGTGGTTCACTCTTTCCCTTGAATCCATGCTGATGGATTATTTTTTTATGTATTTCAAAATCTCTTTTCGATGTGAATCTGAAATATATGAATTTGAATAAAGTCACCAATTTATAGAAAAGTTTGTGTTTGTTAAAAAAGTGCTTTGCAACTAGTTTTAGTGGATTTTGTCTGTGTATAGTAATTCAAAACACACAAATATGTTTAACCCAGCTTACTTGTCTTTACAGGAGGAACATTTGTGGTCATGTACAGCAGAAACGTGACCATTGAGAATAGACAACTTGTTAAACTTTTTGGAGCAGTATTTGCATCTGAAAATTAAAATAGAATTTCTTAACTTTGATATTATGAACTACCATCTCTTATACCTAAAGAGTAATTTACTAGGGAAGAAAGTAATATAAAACCCAAGAATTTTAATACAATGCAAGGCTATTATTAATAAATAAAATAAAATAAATATATATCGGTGGACATTTTTCACACAGCGCCATCTATCCCCAAACTAAGCAAAGCTTGTAATATGGAAACTAGATAGCTGATAGAATACTTATTATATTATTTCATTTCTATATACAAACTATTTCCGTTTCCGGCTGTCAAACAGTTCGCTGCGTGAAAAGAACTCTTGCAATTTTAATTCCTTAATAGTGTTTAAAGTGCAGCACAAGACACGGCATAATCACAAATTTACACAGTGAAGTCTCACTAAACCAGTTTATACAGTGATCACAATCAATATTCAAGAGAGAAAACTGGAAATACGTAAGAAAGTTACGACGTATTTTGAGGTTGGATTGGAATCCATTTACCGGCGGATTGTAAATTCAAATATTCAATTGACTTTGATAGTGACATACCGAGCTCTAGCAACGACTGACATCTGACAGTTATAGGTGCTGCCATTACATAATAAAAAAAAATATAGAAAAAAATATCTACTAACTTGGTAGTTTTTTCAAACAATAATGGACCCACAATTTCTATTACTTTGGAATAAAATGAAGGAGGAAATGAATCAACAAACAGCTGATATAAAGCAAAATATGGCTGCAACTATGGATGAAAAATTAAAACCTCTTGTGGAAGACATAGCTGGACTAAAACTAGAGGTTGAAACTTTAAAAACCAAAACACAATACTTAGAAAGACAATCAAGGAAAAACAATTTAATAATTCACGGTGTCCAAGAAACTGAAACAAATTTTTCTGATCTACGGAATTGTGTCATCACAACCCTGAACACTGTTAGTGAGAAAGCCGGCATAGACACTTGGGACAAATGGGAGATGAGTAACGTACAAAGAATCGGGAAGAAAAATGATAGTAAGACGCGACCCATATGCGTGACGCTCACCTTGCACTGGCGAAAAATTGAACTCCTAAGAAATAAGAAATATCTAACAGAAAAGATCTATATAACCGAAGATTATCCTAAAGAAGTGTTATTAAAGAGGAAAGAATTAAACAAAAATCTACAAGAAGAGCTAGAAAAGGGCAAGGAAGGATTTATTGCTTATGATCGATTAGTAATAAAAGAAAAGAAAGATAAGAGAAAGCGGTCACCTACAAAATCGCCAAACGCACCAAACGTAGAGATAAATAAGACCACTAACAAGCCCAAAATGAGTAGAACTAACTATTTCGACAAAACGAGATCATTTTCATTTAGCGGAACTACCAGCATGAATTAGCAATTAAAGAACACCAGCAGCAAACGGAAAACTAAAAAGTCACAAACTGAAATGAACAAAACAAGAAAAGGTCCCAACCAGGCTGGTCACCTTGGGACGTCAGACCACCACCCTCTAGAGGACGAACTGCAAGCAGATAAGACACTCAAACCTATACATCTACTAAATACAACGAAAAGAAAAGTCAAAAATAAACTAATTATAGCAACTCTAAGTGTGGCGTCTTCTAGAGGAGGCCTATGTCCAGAGAGGACAACCTGATGGGGAAACTTGTGCTGGTGTTATAAAGTAATAAACGAATATTAAATAATGTATTATAGGAACTAGTACCTAATACTGTAATAGGTGCAACCATTTCAGAGAATAAAGGCTATTTTTATTTTTTATTTTATTTATTTATATACAAACTAGCTGCACCTCAACGTTTTGTCATGAAAAGGTAACAAACATACACACATACATACAGACAAACGTGCATTTATAATATTAATTATCAGTGAAGTTATATTTTTCAAATAATGTTCTGTAACTGATAGTATTAGCTTTTATATGGACAATATTCTTATACACTTTTTGCCATTAGAAATAATTCTTCTGCATCAATGCTATGATGAGACAGTTGTTGCACCATTTACCTAACCTTTTTAACAGTTCTAAAGTTGTTTATTTCTACGTTCCGTAATGCGCTAAAAGTGATAATATCGCGACATCATATCATAGCCCTTATATTTTGTGACTATTAAATTTGGTTGGATTCGCACTTTTAGCGCATTACGGAACGCAGCACAAATAAAACAGGTCTAATAAATGTAATCCTGTAATACATACTGGAATTTGTTCTTCACCACATGACTGAGGTAGCAGTGTCCACGGAAGCTTGGGTAGTTAGATATCTGTTTCTTGCATACCACACATGTGTATATAATTTCAAAGGCTCCAGTGTTATGCTGCCCATAGTGACTGTCATACTCTTTCTTGTTTCCAAATATTAAATTACATAGGTGGCAAAGAATGCCGCCGATCTTGTCGATAGCAGTTTGCTTTGCTTGGTAAATTTTGAGCTCTTCTGTGATGATGTCGTCGCCGAGGCATACAAGTGTAACTTTGGATGAAGCCATGACGTGCGATCTTAAATCTAAGTATGATCCATCTAGTTACTGAATTTATATTACATCTTTGTCATATGGTTGTGAATGCAGCTCGGAACATCGTTTTCTATGTTAATTTACAGCTACATGTTTGTTTAAATGGTAATATACTTATACGTCGAATGTTAGAGGCGACGGCAGCTGCTGACCTTGGCAGCCGAATTACTTTTAGCTGTATTATTGCAAATAATACGCTTTTTGTAATAATTGTGAGCGGTGATAGTAACTTTTTTGTTTTGCATAATACATTTTTTAATTCACTGTATCGTGTTTGCAACTTCGGTTCGCCCTCGGCGAGACTTCTCGGCTTTTAGGAATTCGAGGTTGTTCAGCCATTGTAGGGCACAAATTTATTTCAAGATTTCCAAGCCAAAAACAATTAATACTCACAAATCCTTTTAGAAAATAATAAAAAAATGATACACAAAATTCTCACACTACATTTTACTTTATAACAGCAGGGAAAACGATGATATTTGAACAAAAACTAACGCCGGATAACAAACAACGCCAAGAAAACGTGCATTGAGCATTTAACTAGAAGAGACGGGACTTCCATACATCGAGTCAATTTAATCGAGTCAATATTTCATTTTTTTTTAAGAGTTTGTTTCGCATCTTGTAGCCAATATAACAAGTAAGTACTTCATTCGCACCACATGGGTACCAACCAAACAAACAAATAGGGTTGTAACAGTCCAGCTTTTATCGATAAAATGTACCGGCTAATGCACAGACTAAAAAACCCTTTTTTATATTTTACCGGATAATCCATATTACTGTAACGTTGGAATTAGATGTAAGCAAAATGAAACACAATTTTATATTCAAACTAAAAAAACTATTTATCTAGGTAACATTAAAATACAAAATATAGTAGCCAGTCGCGCGTGTGAAATCCGAAGGCACGCACCCGCGCCATTTTGCGCCGCTTATACAATTTTTCAATATCAACACGCGACCATGCTAGCGCGCTATCTTCAGCGCACGCCCTGAAAGAAACAAAAACAATACATATTATGGGGTGGTGATTGTTCTTTTTATACGATTGTGTTATGGACGTGACGGCAGCCTCTCTAAAAAAATCCAAAAAAAAACTAAAATAATGTTTATTTTAAGCAGTATATTTATTTATTTATTTATTTATATATGTTGGCGTCTTCATCAGTCTTCGTTGAATTCGTTGCACAGTATTTCACTTGTGCTGGAGACGTTGATGTGCGGCGCAGGCTTTTCAATATAAATGTGTATTTTCTTTAGGTCAAATTGGGGCTAGGGGATAAATTATTATTTTCAGGGCTCAACAAGTCGAAAAAGGGCTAGATCTAGCCCGGAAGGGGCTGATTTGGCAACACTGTTTACGCACCCGAGTGTGGGCAAGTGATTTACGGCCTTACTTAAAAAAAAACTTTTCAACCGTTAGTCACTGCTTAAGATGCTCTGCCATCTTCTCTCTGACGTGAAGTTGCACGTGCTAGAAAAGGACAGAGAAGTTTAAGCAGTGACTAAGAGAATCGAGATTATTTTAGGTAAGGCCGTAACTGTTAATGTGGTGTTACATGTAATTTCAATTTGTTTTCAAAAATCTGAAGAAGCTTGTAATAAATAATCCTCAAGCTTATGCTAACGAAAAATATGCTTAGGTAGAAATCTAGCTATAGTTATTATTATTGTTTGTTAATTATGTATGTTGTTGCTGTTGTCCCTATTTAATGATAATTTTTGGTGAACATTGAATCGAATGCCTACAATATAATTTACATATCTATGCAAAAAAAATATGTTTGGGCAATAGTAAAAATTCAGAACTCTTTTACTCTAATATCCGAGATATAAATCTTTGCTGCTAGGCGCTGCCGCTGGATACGATTCGGGCCATGTCTAATGACCGAATTGTTCATGGGGTTTTAACAGTTCACTTTCATGAAATGCAATGAAAAAAAAACACTATTTAGCACTATTACATTATTATTATTACTTTGAAAACGTGAGTAAGCCCGTATAAATAAAACAAAAATCCTTTTCTATAAAAAGTATGCTTGCGTTTAACCATATATAATAATCACTAAATTATCGGTTTCTAAGTTATCGATTATTTTGGTACATCACTATCTTTGTTTATTTAATGTAAGCAATCTTTTTAGTTCTAATTTATATGTACGTTTACTGCCGTATGCGGCTACAAAATGTAATTTGATGCTTACCGGGCCTCGTCCAAAGGAAACTTGGCCATAAAAATCCATTTTTCGTTTCCAATGCGGCAGATTCTAAACCCGCAAATTTCGCACGTAACACTCCGCGGTTTTGGCGGCATTTCACTCCAAGCTCACCCACACTCTTAGTTCACAATATCAAGTTATTAGATAGTTCGGGTAACTATTAAAAATGTAATTAAATTCACAAGCAAAAAATAAAATAAACAAACGGACAAAGAACGGCGAATGACTGGGAATGAGCGAATGAACTGATGACCGACGACGGGCGGATGGATCTACCCCCGTCCCACCCCGCCTGCAGGCCGCCATTATTTGCGACACAAACTCCATACAAAAATTCAATTTGTTCGTAGTGTCGTCAGCCTGAAAACGTGCGTGAAGTTGATATACTTTTTTTTATAATATAAGAAAGAGAAAGGAATATTTTAATGATTTTTTTATTGCCACAGATAACAGACAGCAGTAACGAATTATGCGAAACATGCGTATCCCTGAGACCATCAAGCCCGACTGCTATGCCTTGCTGGTTGCTGCACCGCGGCTTGCACTTGCTGGTGGCTAGCGTGGCTAACCTGGCCTGCCTGTCCTACACCAGGATAGCCTGCGGTACTGCGGTAGCGGGCTATGCGGTACGGTCAACATCAGCGGTAGCCAAACCATGATACTAGGACTGGGCGTTTTTTTCTGAAACGCTTATAAAAACTAGTTACTCTACGAAAAACGAACGAACGGTTTTAAGATTATCGAAGATTCAGTTACTATAAAAACGGAACGCGAATAAAAGTTACGTGAAACGAAGAAATTAAAGACGAACGACATAACGAGAAGACATTATACAACTAGATAACGCTTATTAGGTTCCATCAGTTCTGCCGCCAATTTTAAGTCATATCTTAAACGCTTAAGGTTTATAATTGCAAGCAAAGCAAACCAGTTTTTTGTAACTGAATTAGGTTTAAGGTAAGTGCTTACTCTATGACGAAGGCATAAGGTCCACTATTGTTTGAACTCTACAAAAAACGATAAACATTTTAAAAAATTAAGTATACGAACAATCTAAAATAAATCTTAGCTTAATAAAAATAGAGTTTGAATTTGGTTGTGTACTCAAACCAGTTACAGAAGAAACTGTTTCTCGCAACCGTTTTTTTAGCATGAACAACGCTTACGTTTCGTTTAACGAAAATCATGTAACGACTCAGTACTACATGATACACCTCGCGCTCGTCGCTACATTTTAGCTCCTTTGTAGATGTACTGATTCAAGAAGATTTTAGTTTTAGTCTTTTTTCCGATAGTAAGAAAAAAATATACAGTATATATTGAATGTCAATGTCAGTGTTTTGCAAAAAAATATATTGTCAATGTCAACTCCAACTTCAACTTTTTTCATGGCTTTTGATTGTCTGTCAATGTCATTCATCGGATTCTTGTTTTTATTTTCGGGTTTTCATAAAATTTGATTTTCCGGTATATGTATCCAGAAATATAATTCGTTGCTTTTTCGTGTTTTTCCTTCACGTGATAGTAATAGATTTTTACTAAACTTTACTAGTTGTGCTCATTTTTTGTAGTGTTTTGTGTGTCTCAATAAAATTGAATGTAAATGTAAGTATTATACACAATAAGTTGATTAAAAATTAAATTCTTCTCATGAGTTAAAATAATATATTTTTTAACTAGTGCTGGCTAATTTAGGCAGATAATTTACTTGAGCAGTTTCTTGAACTGTAGAAATATCTGCAAACTCAGTTGTATTGTAAGGCTACGTTTTGAAATCAATGTCAAACAACATCTTGGCATTGTGCCAGAAAATCTCCTAAAATAGCAGAGTGGATTCGATTGACGTTATAAAAGTTTACGCGCTCCATTTTCTAATAAAGTGTAGTCAATCAACAGCGTGTTTCGCCATGGAGCGGCTCCACCCGCTGCATGCGAGTTTCCACGGATCTATGCGGAGCCGAGAGTCTTCCTCCACCGCCGGCAGCGACGCCAGAGAGAAAATCAAAGATTGCTGCAGGAAATTCATAGCATTCATGTTCACACAAGTGGGTGTGGGTGCTCTAGTTGTTTGTTACGCCATTCTTGGAGCTGCTAGCTTCATGCACATTGAAAAAGACAGTCCTGATGAACAACTACATGACGTGAAGCAGTGGAGACAGAAATGTGCCGAAGAATTGTGGAACATAACAGTATCTGTAAACACCTTTAACGAAACAGCTTGGGTGGTTAATGTTGACAAGGTGTTGAAAGTTTTTCAAAACAATATTACTGCCGCCGTTCACACTGGTTATAGCGGCAGATCAGCTGAAGATATCTGGTCGTTCCCAGCTGCTTTAATGTACTCATTATCTGTGTTCACAATGATTGGTTATGGAAATATTGTCCCAAAGACAGTGTGGGGCAAGCTTGTTACAATAGCCTATGCATGTTTTGGAATTCCGATATATGTCCTATATTTTTGTAATATGGGCAAAGTTCTAGCTCAAACATTTAAATGGCTATACATAACTGCGCATGAATGTAGTAGAAGAGATGACACTATATTTGAAGATGGTGAAGTTCCACCTGTGAGGAAAAAGATCACGGTACCATCAACAGCTTGCCTTTGGGTCATATCATTCTATATATTGACTGGAACAATCATGTTTGGAGCCTGGGAGAAATGGAACTATTTAGATTCTACATACTTTTGTGTGATTAGTTTATGTAAGATTGGTTTTGGGGACTTTGTTCCCGGAGCTAACATATCAGATTCCGCAGGAGGGTCACATTTAAAGCTCGTCATAAACTTCATATATGTTCTACTGGGTATGGGACTGGTTGCTATGTGCTACAACCTTATGTGTGAAGATGTAAGAGTCAAAGTCAGAGAGCTGCGACAGGATCTCAAGAATTGCCTTGATGATATAACTTTGAAGATTACAGTTTGCATGAATGATACCAAGTACTATCATCAGAAACAGAACCGACACGTTAAATAATGTGAATTTCAACTCATCTTGTATGTTTTAAATATCTATGTATATAATATAGAAATACTGAGAGCACAAAACCCTGTAAACGACTTTATATAATTATGCAGATACAATTTGGCACACAGAATCCTTATGTGATGTTAAAATCTGCTAAAAAAGAAAAGCAAGGTTTTTTAAGGATTTTATGGAAGAAATGGGCGAGGAGCAAATAGGGACTGAAAGTTTATATGGAAATATAATTATGAAGCTATTTAGAAATGTTGTTTGTATTTGTTTAAGGTAATAAATGTGAAAAAACTGATTAACTGTTTGCAGTCAACAAATAAATGCATTTAATGGGCTATGTATTTTTCTTTGTGTGTATTTTTCATAATATCAGCCTGTATTGGTAAGGGGGCGTCCATAAATTACGTGAGGGGTTTTTTTTAATTTTCTGTCCCTCCCTCCCCCGCTGGTGAGATGTCGTGAGATTTTAATCAACCCCCTCCCCCATCCTCCAATCTCACGTGAGATTTTTCAAAATGTGGGTGTCTTACGCGTTGGATTGTTATTGTAAAAAGAAAAATAATAATTGCCAAAATAGTTTTTTTTTAATGTTTCAATCAGAAAAAATATTACGTGATATTTGCCGAGACCCCCCCTCTCTCCAACGTAAGATTAGATGAGATTTGACTCGACCCCCTCCCCCCCTTAAACATCTCACGTATTTTATGGACACTAAGCCCTTGAAATTTATATACTTATTTCCTTTATTTCTATTATAATTTTTCTTTAATGCAATGGAGTGATGAGACGAGCGAATCATTCACTTGGTGATAAACCTTACACCTGCCCATAACAGTAACAGTTGAATTGTGAACTTGCAAACAAAATCCGTATGGACTTTGGACCTGGGTATGTCCTAAAACTGCATCCAGAACCACCGGAGGACGGGCAGCAGCGTCCTCTCAGTTAACGGTGGTAACCATTCTGCGATCCCCAAGCCGCCTGCCATGCGTGGGGATTATGGCAACACCTCCCTTTAAGGGAGAGGTCTTCGTCCAGCAGTGGACGTCTTCCGGCTGTTGATGTGTTGTGAAACAAAATCCTGCACCTGATTGGAGATTCTTCTCCAAGGATGTCAAATTTCTTCATGGGTTAGTATTAGATTGGCTAGATCGCAAAATGACTACATCTCATTTAGGCCACATCTCAAAATATCTGAGTCGCAATTTGACTTAATCTCATCTATTCCACATCTTAAAATGTCCAATTCGCAAAATGATCACATCGCTGCTAGTCGACATCACAACAAGGACAAGTATCAATTGGACCCGATAGGTGGCGTTACGATCGAATTCTAGGATAATTTTATTTTATTTTCTGACTAATTTTCTTTTTTTTAAAGATTTTACGATTTTTTTATTTTACTTAATGAGTTTTATTTTTATTTTTTATCTTTATTTCAAGGCTTTTTTACGTAAACATGATGTTGATGGACACTGACAAAATGAATAGAGTAATATTGTACATGCAATAAATAAAACATATTTAAATTTAATTTAATTTAATATTTGTAACTGTCCAGACTTTTTACGGCGTTTATTAATTTCGATACTTTTACTTTTTGTGATGTTGACAGCAGCGATGTGGTCATTTTGCGAATTTGACATTTTAAGATTTGGAATAGATGTGATTTAGTCAAATTGCGACTCGGATATTTAGAGATGTGGCCTAAATGAAATGTAGTCATTTTGCGTCTAACCCTGCTTCATGGCCAATAATTTCTCCAGTAACATTGCCCTTCAATCGTTGAAGAGGTTGACTAACTAGCAAAAGTGCGGTACTCTCCCAGGCGGAATCTGCAATGGAGTCCTACCGCATCATAAAACCGTCATATACATAGTATAACCTTCATAGGAAAACTTTGTTACATAAATGTTATTTTAAACGAAGATGCGACCTTCGATGGAACACTGGAAGTAGCCGATTCATTTGCAACTTTAACGCACCCAGATTGAGTCTTTTGGGAAACACCCACTGACGAAACGCCAAAGATTTTGATTATACATCATCAGCCAGAAGACGTCAACTGCTGGGTTGTGTCAACGCACACCGCGATGCAGCCGCTACGGGTGCGGCGCGTGGCGGGGCTAGAGAAGCGGTTCAACGACACTCTGTTCCAGCCGGCGGTGCGCCCCACCGGAGCCCCGTGCGACCACCACACCCTCGTCTTTTTCCCGGGAGACGTGCAGGTATTTACCTCTACTAAAGCATCTGAACAGGGTCAGCTATACCAGGGGAGTGTCACTCCGCAGTTTAGATACGTTCAGCCGGCGCGCCGCTCTGGGAGGCCAATGCAAGACTGAGGTCAGTGGCCGCCCGCACGCTAGCCTCGTCGCACGTAACTAAGCATACGTGATAGAAAGAGAGCGGTATATCTAGGTGAATATAGCGAGCGGTATCCAGCGCTGTGCGAGTTGAATTGCTACTTTATTGCCTAGTAGATAGAGTCCTTATTTATTTCAATTCCTTTGTGGAGTGAACTTTCTGTACGTAGTACTATTATTTGTTCTGTGGCTATACTTCAGAATCTGCTTTTAAATAATCCAATGCTAGACATAGGCCTACCCTTGAAGGGCGATAGGACCGAATACACCAGGCTGTTCCAGGTTTCTGTAAAGAGATCTTTGGTACGGGCCGGGCATTTGAACGAACAACCTCACGATTTCGAGTCTAGCAATCTCCTACGAGAAACTACCACGGCTTACTTTTTATTTCAATTATATATAATTTTATGTCTCTAGTAGAAGCGTACTAAAAGGAGACCAAAGGATGGCGGATGTGGGACAACCATCACTGCTAACGGCGTAAGCTAAATTCCAAACTGGTGACGGGCAGCAGCGTCACCAGTGTATGAAGCTACGCGCGGTAGCCGACTGCTTGGCCTAGCGAGGCGACTTTGGTCAAATTCCTATGATAGGTCCTATAACCAGTGCGTCAACCCGTCGTGACCTATTATGCCGAAACGTGGAGTTGGATCGGTCCAGATGTTTAAAGTAGCTCAGCGACCCATGGAATAGCTATGGTTAGTGATTCTGTAAGGGATCGGATCCAGAACTAAGTGATTCACCAGAGGACTAAAGTTATCGTCATAGCTCAGCGTATTAGTAAGCTGAAATGGCAGTGGGCTGCTCATATCATATCTGTCGCAAATCCGACAAACGCAGGGATAGACGTGTTATAGAATAGAGACCACGAATCGGCAAAAATAGTTTGAGTAAAACGTAGTAGTGGAGGGCACAGGGCTTCCCCTGAGACTCGATGGAATGACGATATACGTCTGACGATACGATATACGCTGGCAGTGGTTGGAAGCGGATAGCTGAATATCGGGCTGATTGGCGTGCCATGGCAGAGATCTGTCCAGCAGTGAACCATATGGTTATGATTTAAAAAAATTGCTGGGATTTAGTTCTCCAATCTACTCGTATATTTTATACCCTTGAAGGAATGGCTCCATTTATCAACCGACTTCTAAAAAGGAGGTTCTCAATTCGACTGTATGTTTATTTTTATTTATGTTCACCGATTTCTCCGTCATTTGTGGACCGATATAGGTTTTTTTTGTTTTTTATTTGGAAGGGTATACTCCCGAGGTGGTGGTAATTTGAAGTCGGCTGAATTTAAAAAAAAAAGTTACTTGTTAAGTGCTAGTTTTAAATCAAGCAGCGTTCAGAACTGTTTCGCAAGAGCGAGCTGAACTCACCGGCGCTGGCGTGTGTACGCAGGACTACCCGGAGGTGATGGCGGCGCACCGCGACAACCGACACTACCAGCACTGGAACCTGGAGCGCACGGCGCGCCTGCTCGGCCAGAGCTTCCCGCACCAGCACATACTGGTGGTCAGGCCTTCTAGGTAACTATCACGAGTACACACTCAGGCAGTTTCGCAAGAAAATGAAGACGTGGCCAGGGCCGGATTTAGAGGTGTGGAGGCCCTGGGGCAACAAAGGAGTCGTCATCTCATCATCATCAGCCAGAAGATGCAATACCAATACCAACCAAAACCAAACCACCAATACCAATACTAGTCCTTAATAGGGAGGTGTTGCACTAGTCTCCACGCTGGGCTTGGGCAGTTGAATAATATATTTCTAGCAAGTTTTTCAATCATTTATTGCGAGACAAATCAAATCTTCTCAGCAAACTAGGGTGTACCAATTACCACCAATTACCATTTTTGTGGGGGCACCTGTCCTGTGGAGGCCCCGGGCAGTTGCCCCGGTTGCCCTCCCTTAAATCCGGCGATGGATGTGGCTGACAGAAATATGTTATATATTATTAGATATATTTATTCCACCACAACTTCTAAATGCCTGAACATATTAATTGAGCAGAAAAACAATTTGGGACAATTTCAGAATTAGAACAATGTTATTGCATAAATGTCGAGCTTTTGTATTTCTTTTCTTTTGGCAATAATGTTTTTTTAAATCTTTTTAACTAACATCTCTTCACCTCGTCGATTTCGTTCAACTTTTGTAATTTTTGGTATGAAAAATAATGTAAAGTTTAGGCACGACTTCATACCTACAACCTTGCGTCTTGCTTGCACTTCGGCGTGTGACGGCATCGAGCAAAGCGGTTTAGTGAAATATCGCCGTGCTGTGATAATCTATAGGGTACAAATTGGCTTGCATGGAACATGATTTATGATTGTAGGTATATTTCAATAGGTAGGCGTTTCAGCGCTTTCTATGGGACTGAGTCTTCTGTACGTAGCGCTTTGTTTTTTTCCGGAAATCACTCGCATATCTAGTTTTTCAGTTTTTTATAACATATATTTTTTTTAATGGTTAATTTCTTGGGGCTTGGGGATCGCAGAATGGTCACCACCGTTAACCAAGAGCACGCTGCTGCCCGTCCTCCGGTGGGTCTGGTTGCAGTTCCGCCTGCCGAGCGTGGGGATTATGGCTATTGGGAGGCCTTCGTCCAGCAGTGGACGTCTTATGGCTGACGACGACGATTTAATTTCTAAATGTCGCATTTTCTGCCCAGGATAGAGTTCAAATCGTTCAGTTGTTATGACAACTTCGTTCCGAGCAACAACGCGGGCGTGCCTGACCACGCGCCCACTCACCAGGCGCTCAGACATCTTGAGAGGTATGTACTTAAGCACTTTATCCCCATTCTTGATATAACAACGCAAATATAATAAAACTTATCATCATCTGCCCGGAGACGCTGATCCTCCACTGCTGATCGAAAGATCTCCCGTAGACCGCCACACTGTACGACAACTTGCTATGTGCATCCATCAGTTGCCCGCGACTTTCACAATGTAATCGGTGCAACTAGTCAGAGGCCTACCTACGCTGCGTCTTCCGGGACGTGGTCGTCACTCAAGTAACTTTCTTCCCCATCTGTTATCAGTTCTTCAAGCGATGTGGCCTGCCCATTGCCACTTCAACTTGCAAACCCTGAGAGCTATGTCGATGACTTTGGTTCTTTAGCCAATATCCTCGTTCCGGATTGTATCGCGCAAAGTAATCATAGCTCTCTCCATTGCCCGTTGTGAGGCTCTGAATATCCTCGTTCCGGATTGTATCGCGCAAAGTAATCATAGCTCTCTCCATTGCCCGTTGTGAGGCTCTGAATATCCTCGTTCCGGATTGTATCGCGCAAAGTAATCATAGCTCTCTCCATTGCCCGTTGTGAGGCTCTTAGTTTCGCCGAAAGGCCAGCAGTTAACATATGGAACTGGCAGTTTCAGTCCCTTATGCTGGGGATGGTAGCTAGTGGATGGGCGCGTCTGCCAGCAGGGATGCATTAAATGTCGACGACGCTCTAGGCAAGCACTTAATTGGCGCCCCTCTGGAGTCTGGCACACTAATAATACAATAGACCACATACAGGCCATATACAGGATGTTGAGTTCCAGACGGTATCCTTTCAGGGCATGCTTAAGAGGGAATCCGGTGAGCGATTCTCACTACAAACGAATCCCCCTATTTTCTTCCTGGATAATGCCTATAGAGCAATCTCTTTTATTGTCACACTTTTTTTTCTTTTAAAAACTTCCGCGCGCGCCCCTTCGACACCTCGCGCCCCTAGGCATTTGCCTAGTTTGCCTTACGGATAATCTGCCACTGTCTGCCAGGGATTCTTCGCACCCCCAACTTCTCCGTTACCTACATCTATAGGCCAGGAAGAGAGCTGCTGGGGGCTGTGGGCGAATTATGTGTCATATCGTTTTGCCTTAATCCAGGCGGCTTGGGGATCGCAGAGTGTTACCACTGTTAACTGTCAGGACGCTGCTGCCCGTCCTCCAGTGGTTCTGGACGCAGTAAGGCATACCCAGGTCCCTACCATTCGGTGTGTTCAAATTGCGACTTTACTTTTATGTTTTCTGTTTTGGGAATTGTTTTGCCCCATTTTCCACTAACAGATGCGTGTGTGTGTAAATTATAATTATTCTATTTTCCGTCACCAAGGTTGTTGCAAAACGTCAGCACTAGATTGAAACAGATGCCGGTCTCGGAGCTGCTAGATGGTATGTCTTCTGTGTCGTCGCCCGAAGAGCTCGATATTGAAGAACTACATGTAAGGATTGTAATTTTGAAACTAAAACCGAAAACCTAAACTACCCCTGTTACTATCAGTAAGACTAAGCGGTGGGACCACGGCCAAACAATGCCCAAGTTGTACTTAATCTAATACTATAAGAATCACTGACCTGACTGACTGTCAGACAACGCACTAAACCGCTGGTCGTACAGACTTGAAATTTGGAGGGTGTATTTGTATTATACAATATGGTTAATATGGTACAAAAGGTTCAACAATACTGAAGGGTATGTATGTACTCACCATTATGAACAACTTTTACTTTAGGGCCAACCCTGAAAACGCGAAAAGAACAGCTGTTCCATACATTTTGTCCATGTCAATGAACTTTTTGTATGGAACAGCTGGTTTTATTTTCGCGATTTCTAGGTTGGCCCCGTCTGCGTAAAATATGCGTGATATTAAAAAAATACGAGAAGGCCCACTTTTTCTGACAATCAAAGCTTTTAACAGGGCTTTTTTTTTGGTAAACTTCACCAAACAGCTACAGCCAAGGCAAATTCTTCTATGATCGGTCTAGCCATTAATTCCCATAAAAGTAACAGAGAGGTCTAGACTTTCGTATTTATTGGTCAGTCTTCGGATGGGTGACCGTGAGTGGCATTTATTTCTGAGCGCTACCGTGGGTCGGATGACACGTTAAATTGTTGGTCCCGGTTGTTTGTTCTAGTTTCTATAACAACAACCGTCAGCCATGTCAGAGGCCTTCGGGCGGCAAATTAACTCTTACACTAGGGCTGGCCACTCAGCCTATACGAACTGACTGACTATTGTTAGTTTATGCCCGCGACTTCTTATATTGTTGCCGACTTCAAAAAAAAAGAGGTTCTCAATTCGGTTGTATGTTTTTTTGTTTGTTATCTCAGAACTCCTTTATTCTTTTTTTCCAACTTATCTTCAGACCGTGCACGTTACCTAGCTATTTCACGTTAAGAGTCGGGTCTTTGGCTGAAAAATGCCAAAATGCTGGCCTTTATTTGGCCAGAAAATGAGCCTCGCAATCCAGCAGGGCAACGTGGCCAGCATTTCGGGCACATTACCCGAAATTAGAGGTGCTACCTATAGATAGTTTAAATGGTCTCCTTATATCGATTTTATTTTTTTTTTATTTTCGTTTAGTTTTAATTAGGTAGTTTAATTGTTTACTTCGTTGTTAGTTCAATAAATATTTATTTATTACTCCTTTATTAATAAACCGATTTTGAAAATCCACTACATTACTTGATTAATGTTAGTTAGTCGTTAGTCAGTAAGGGGGCGTCCATTAATTAGGTGAGGTGATTTTGCGACCCCCCCCCCCCCCCCCCTCTCAAACTCAACGACATCTCAGACAAATCTCACGACATCTCACCAAGAGCCCCCTCTGTCGAGATGTCGTGAGATTTGTCTCGACCCCGTCCCAACCCCCTAATCTCACGTGAGATTTTCAAAATGCGTATTTCTAGTGTAAATACGTTATCTGTGATGGATTTTCAGTAAAATCATCTGTTACTTGAATCTCGCTCTGATTTAGCCAGTTTTCTTGCAATTTTAAGCTGTTTCTTGAAGGGGAAAAATATTACGTGATATTTTCAGAGACCCCCTCACCCTGCTCCCCCATTGGAGGATTCGGCTCGACCCCCTCCTCCCTAAACGCCTCACGTAATTAATGGACGTCCCCTAAGTAGTATTCTATTCCTGACGCCAGGGGGCTGCGAGCCGGCCGGTCGCGGCGGGCGCCACCAACGGCGCGCGGGGCTCCGCCGCCGGCCCCGCGGCGCTCGAGCCGTGAGTAGGTTTAGTTCCAATGGATGTTGTGCTATACATACCGTGATGCAGTTACCCTCCTCACACGAAAAAAAAGCTCGTTGAACTCCGCGCAATAGGGATCCACACTGCGATTTTTCCCGCCAGGTGGCTCATCGTCGATGAGGCCATAGTCAACTGTCAATCTCATACGTTTTATTGTTTTATTTTATGGGTTCTACCCTTATTAGACTTGGATTACCAGGGAGAATCTGCATAGTAGGCAAAGGACTGCTGTACCATGAACGCTTATTGCAGTTTTTTGTTTTTTTTTAATTATTTGCCGTATTGCGGTACGATAAAATTCACAGTCGCGCAGTGTCGGCAGCTGAGCCTATTCGGTCCCGCAATAAGCGGTTCACTGTACGGCCCCAGTATATGCAGAGTCTTTCTGGTACCAGTCGCGGGTTGGTTGGTTCACACAGTTGAATTTCTTCTCCAGACGTTTCCTCACGATGTTGTAAAGTCAGTAGTATAAAAATCTTTTCGTAGACTCCAAAGAGCGCATTGGTACGGCCCCGGGATTTGAATCCGAATCTAACCGGTCTTACCAGTAGACTAGATTATTTTGACATTTCATACAACAGCTATAGCCAAACTAAGCAAAGCTTGTCAGCTATGCAAACCAGAAGCTGATAGAATACTCAAGACAAACTTTTATGTTCGTCACATAAATGTTTGTCTTGAGTGGGAATCGAACCTACGCCCTACAGCTCTCAAAGCAGACGTACTACCAAATGAGCTTTAAGACGGTCAATATAGACATAACTATTGTCAATTTATCCTGATCAATTTATTTATTTTCACACCACCTGCTCGACAATGTCCAATTACACATCATGCAACCTCAACGTAAAGTAAAGCATTATCTCTAGGGATATAAAGATGTATGAAACTCCCTAAGGAATAAAGTGATTTGAATTTGGAACGTCAAATTCGTGTGGAAACTCGTGGAAAACTCTCAAGTAAAAAAACGGCCATATGGCATTGTAAAGAGGTTTGTTCGAAAATCGAACTGGCCACTATAAGCAGAACACAAAAAAAATAGGTGCGTTTACAAATAATGTGAAACAAGAGACGGTGTTTGTCAGTGAATTTTAATTTATGGAGCCCTGGCTTTTTATTGTCTCGCAGAAGGTGTGAGTTGTAGAGTATGCTCCTCTGGAATAAAGCCTGTCTTCGTCTTGGGCAGGTTGAACCCCTCGCTTCACTCAGGACTCTATATAACTGTAGACTCCCTCGTTACGCTCAGGGTTCAATATGCCGCCCGCGACGTAAGACAAGCACTGCCTTATTCCCTTAGTGCGTAATCTACTATTGTCCCTTTCCCTCCAGAGCCGCTGACCCGCTGTGGTGGCGAGACAAGCTCTCCCTCGACCAGTCACAGCTGACCCTCGTCGGGTTTAGCAAGGGGTGCGTGGTGTTGAACCAGTTCATATACGAGTTCCACTACACCAAGACGCTCACTCCGAACGACCAGCATACTATGAGGTTTGTTTTTTATGCCATGACAGATCAGCTACGGAGTTTTATGGAGTGACAAGACCAGCGAGATGTTTGCATAACGCCTGCCCATAGGGAACGGACCCATACAACGTGACCCGTTCAGGGGGGAGGTCTCCAAAATACTACGCTTGGTCACGGAGGGGAGGAGCCCGTCTTGGGATTTCGTCACGTAGTAAATATTATCTAGTGAAATCTGAATCGGGAGCTTTTTCGAGCTCTATTCAAATATGGCGCGCAGCGTTACCACTTTTTAAACTCATATATATATATATATATATATATATATATATATATATATATATATATGTCGCAATCGAGTCGTATCCGGGACGCCAGCGCCACCTGGTGGCACTCGATGGAGTCGGTGACGTGCGCGCCGTCGATCGGTGACTTCACTTTCCCATTGGCGAGCGGCGCGTGCGGTGGACACTGAACCATCGCGCGTTCTGTGATACGTACCTACCTACAACTTATTTGTGCCTACCTGATTACTGTACTGTGCCTGTGAAGATTATAATTTGATTGAAGCTCGTACAGCTTGTTTTCTTCATCCGACACTACCCACCGACTACGCCCACTGCTAAGAGGATCAACGATGAGTGCTGATGATGATGGTGAAAGGACCCTCCTCCTCCTCCGTCATATATATATGAGTATAACTCATATATATGGCGCGCAGCGTTACCACTTTTTAAACTCATATATATATATATATATATATATATATATATTTAAATGTAATTATGGGTAAGCACGCACTCTTGGCGTCATGCGGCAAGCGCCTTATAAATAATTAAGGCAAATATGAGCCATTTTTTTAAACTTTCTGTTTGCAAAAATGATATAAAACATATTTATGAATTACTACATGAACATTAGGGTTTCTTGGCATAATATACAACGGGTGGTCACCAGTGAGGGGGTATTACATTTAAAAAAATGGGTCACGTAATATGGGTACTTTCCCTAACAGTAGCAGTGCCAAAATTGTGGACTTGCGAACAAAATCCTGCGCCGCACTGCGCTGCGCTCGTCACCCTGAGAGTACAGTGATTTTCTTTAGGCTACCTATGTTTTGTGAAGGAAATAAATGTATTGTTGACGTGGTGTCCCAGGTTCATGGAGCGTGTGTCGGGCATGTACTGGCTGGACGGCGGACACGCGGGCGGCAAGAACACGTGGCTCACGGCGCGCAGCCTGCTCGAGACCCTCGCGAGGCTCGGTACGTCATAAATAGGAGATTATGAACTAAGGGAATAAAGCAATGTCGAGGGCGGCATATTGAACCCTTGAGCGTAACGAGGGAGTCTAGAGTTATATAGAGTCCTGAGTGAAGCGAGGGGTTCAAGCTGCCCAAGACGAAGACAGGCTTTATTCCAGAGGAGCATACTCTACAACTCACACCTGCGAGACAATAAAAAGCCAGGGCTCCATAAATTAAAATTCACCGACAATCACAGGCCCAAACACCATCTTTTGTTTCACATTCTTTGTAAACGCACCTTTTTTTTTGAGTTCAGCTGGTGGCCAGTTCGATTTTCGAACAAACCTATGCCATATGTAAGTAGGTTTAAAGGTCAGCAGGGCCAAAACGGAACATTTGTTCTGTGATTTCGAGGGTCCATCCAGTTTTACCCCAATTGCCTTAGATGGTGTATCCCTCCCAGTTTGCTCCGATTTCCGATACCTAGGCTCCGTCATCCAAAACGACGGTAATATTGACCGAGACGTTACAAGCCGGAAAAACGCAGGTTGGATGAAGCGGCGACAGGTCTCGGGAACAACTTGCGACTCGCGAATGCCCCTTAAACTAAAGGGGAAAATCTACAATACAGTCATAAGACCTGTTGTTTTGTATGGATCAGAGTGTGAGGCGACCAAAGAGGAGAATGAAAGGAAATTGCACGCAGCGGAGATGCTGAGATGGATGTGTGGAGTGACAAGGATAGACAAGATTAGAAATGAGTATGTAAGGGGAAGTCTAGAAGTAGCACCAGTGACCGAAAAATTAAGGAGCGGAAGGCTAGCGTGGTATGGACATGTCATGAGAAGAGAAGAGAGCCATATAACTAAAAAAACCTTTGTAAATGTTGGCAAGCGGTAAAACCGGAAGGGGGCGCCCTAAAAAGGAATGGATGAGCTGTGTAAAAGATGATATGCGTGTAAAGGGAGTAAATGCAGAGATGCCAAATGATAGAGTGAAGTGGAGAAAGGAAACATGCTGTGCCGACCCCACCTAGTGGGATAAGGGCAGGAAGATGATGATGGGCATATTTTTACTTGAGAGTTGTCCACGAGTTTGCTCACGAAATTGACGTTCCAAATTCAAATCATTTTATTCCTTAGGGAGTTTCATACAACTTTATATCCCTTAAGAGATAATACTTTACTTTACGTTGAGTTTGCATGATATGTAATTGGACATTGTCGAGCAGGTGGTGTGAAAATACCTTTGTAAAGGTTACGTTGCAGGAATAAGGTCAAAAAACTCGTCAGAGCATTCCCCAATAAACAAGCGGTAGAAAAAGACTGACCGTGGTCCTCACACCAAAGAAACATACATACTAACGATTAAATAAATTAAATACTGGTGCACAAATGGCGGCCTTATCGCTTAAAGCGATCTCTTCCAGGCAAACTTAGGATGGAGAAAATTTATGATCACGAAAAGACGGGGTGTGCTGTAAAGAAGAAATTTCTACAAATCATAAACATACTTACAATCTAATACTAATACATAATTTTATAATAAACTACTATATAAAAAAACATAATTAATATAATATTGAAACTTTTAAACTTTCGCGATTTGAACACATAATTATGATTATTTTTCACCAAGATGACCCGCATTCTTCAGTCAGCTCGTGACCACGGCCATTGGAACATGGTCGAAACGTCGAGGTATATAAATTTATTTGTGCGCGATTAAGTCCCGGTGATAAACATAATTAATATAATATTATATCTAATATGAAAATTTAAATAAATACAAAAGCTTAGGTGACCTAGAGCAGGGGGGTGTCACTCCGCAGTTCAGGTATGTTCGGCCGGCGCTCCGTCCGGGTGGACAATGCAAGGCAGAAGTCAGTGGCCGCCCGCACGCTAGCCTCGTCGCACGTAACTAAGCATACGTGATAGAAAGAGAGCGGTATATCTAGGTGAATATAGCGAGCGGTATCCAGCGCTGTGCTAGTTGAATTGCTACTTTATTGCCTAGTAGATAGAGTCCTTATTAATTTAAATTCCTTTGCGGTGTTAACTTTCTGTACGTAGTACTATTATTTATTCTGTGCCTAGAGGAACAAATTTTCCATATTTTCTTGTATAAACGGGCCAAAATGTCACGTGTGTTTAGTCGCTGGCACCAAAACTAGGTCCGTTGTGTTCTCCAGGCGTGAACATCTACGTGCACGTGAGCCCCTACCAGGTGCGCGACGAGGCGCGGCCCTGGATCGGCCGCGAGGAGAAGGTCTTCACGTCCCTGCTCAAGAAACTCGGCGCCAAGGTACGCGTTACCAGAGCTATTACAAAAATAACTGTTTTGGGAACTGACGCTGCTGTGTCTTTTTCATTTCTTTTGGTGTCGGTCTTCAAGCATTCTGCCAGTATCTAATATAAAAATATCTAAAAGATAGTCTAAAAGTCCCTAAAAAATAAGGAATAAAAAAAAAGTGCCCGTTTCGTAGTGACTACTGCAGAGTCCGCCTGGGGAAGTACCACACCTTTGCCAGTTATTCAACCGCCAAGCAGTAGTGTGCAAGCATTACTGTGTTCCGTTTAGAAAGACTGTTACCAGAAAAATTACTGGGTATGAAGAGATTTAACATCTAATATCTCAGGGTGACGAACGCAGTGCGGTGCGGCGCAGGATTGTGTTCGCAAGTTCACAATTCTGACACTGCTACTGCGAGTGGCAGGCATGACGCTCTAAAGAGGATTTGACATCAGGTTACGTATGAAGAATAGAAAGTACCATCTCGTAATTCAGTATAAGTTCAGTTTCCTTTGTGGAAACTTACTTCCAGTGTACCGAGTAAAGAAAAAAACGTAAGTATCTCCTAGTAACCAGTTTCGTTAACGAAGAAATTTTGTTCTGCCGTAACTGGTTACGATCCTCCGGTTTCGTACGCGGCCGAAAGGATTTGCAAAATTTAACCGATTTAAACTATCTGAAAAATCAATCACAACGTAATCACGCAAATATAACGCCAGTATAATGAAAAGAAAACGTGAACGTTTCAGGTGTCCCGCTACATGCACGAGGGAGTGACGCCGTACTCCCTCCACACTCACTTCAACGTGCTCGCGAACTTCAAGCGCGTGCAGGACTCCGCCCCCCGGCCCGCGGAGCCCCGCGACACCTAGCGGGGGGGGCGGGGGGGCCGGGGGGGCCGGGCCGGGGCTCGGCGCACGGCTCCAACACTTGCTTCCGAGCTACCCCAGGGCCGGACTCGTCCGTACTGACAACACGGTAACGATAGTTACCGAGGGATAGTGGGCCCTGTACGTAAATGGGGGATTTTCCGGCATACTTATAAAAAGCTCATCCAATGTAGATGGCGCTAACCAGATTTGTCTGTGGATGTCAAGTATTTAGTGAAAAAAAAAAACAGAAAAAATGTGCCACACATTACACTTTTTACTCTTTACCTATGAAATTGCCGTTTTGTATGGAATAAGTGAAAGTACTTATTTTTTTAAATTCTAATATTCAAAGTAATCACCCATGCAATCGACGCATCTTTGCCAACGAATTGGCAGTTGATTGATGCCCTTCTTGTAAAAATCAGCTGGACGGGGAGGCAACAAACTCTTCAAAGGCATTTTGTACTGCCTCTCGGGAATTGAATTTTTTACCCACTAAAAAGTTGTCTAAATTGTGGAAAAAGTAATCGTCGGTAGGTGCAAGGTCTGGTGAGTATGGCGGCTGAGGGAGAGCTTCCAACCCCAGCTCTTGCAGCTTGGACTGTCTGTAGCTGCAGCGCGAGGCAGGTCTCGACGCGTACGTTGCGCTGGCGATCGTTAAGTTCGTGGGGCACCTCTCATCTATCAAGTTTTTTTACGTTGCCTATTTGTCGCAAGTGGATCAAAATTGTTTTGATGCTAACATCAAAAGCTGCTGCTAGCTCAGCTGTAGATTGAGTTTCGTCAGCTTCCACTATCGCCTTTAATTCATCATTGTTGACCAAAGTCTCCGGACGACCACGAGCTTCATTTTTCAAGTCAAAATTTCCAGAACGGAACCGGGAAAACCAATAACGAGTTGTGCGTTCGTTTGTACAGTTCTCTCCGTAAACGTTTTTGATGTTACGTGCCGTTTATGTCGCGTTGGTGCCACGACAGAACTCATATTCCATAATTACACGAATTTTTAAAGTATTCATTATGACGAAAAATGTTCTTTCAAATGTAATAAAAATACAACACTAATCAATAAACAAAAGACTGAGTTACTTAGTTTGTAAAAAGAATGTCATGTTTTTAAGACAACATTAATTTGAATTCAGAATACAAAGCCATTCCTACCTTTTTTTCTATTTGTACTGAAGAACGGCAATTTCATAGGTAAACACCTATTATTTAGTGAAAAAAAACAGAAAAAAAGTGCCACACATCAAATATATTATGCTGTTTAGACCACAGAAAAGCGAAAGCCCTTCTTCTTAGTTAAAACGGCTGTCAAAACAATGTTGTAAAGCAATTGGAAAACCGCTGTCGCCAGTTTCACACTAAATTGTAAAGAAACTACGACGCAAAAATGCCAATCATTGTCGCGCATTTGAAGTAAACGCTCGAAATGCTATTTTGCAACAGATTAAAATGTGGTTTGGTTTCCTACGCGTCTATTTAAATTGTCTTTTTGAATATTCTCAGTTTAAAAACATGTATATTGGTAGAATTGACATTAAGCGCATTTACACTTAATGCCGGCTAGCGGCGCCCGTCACATTTCCGTTCTTTTCACTTCTCTCTTCAGAGGTATACTGGCAAGTATACACAGCGCCATCTATGGAGTTGACGAGAACTACTTTTTTACATGTTTGGAAAATCTCCTATTATGTTAACATGCTACGCCGGTGCAAGGGTTAACTTTTAGCGGCTTTAGCCCATGTTGCGTGCACGCACCGGTCGCTGATGGGTGTCCGCCATTGACATTACAACTATAAAAGATGCCTCTAACATTAGGGCTGACAACTCGGCCTGTACAAACTTATTTGTAAGTAAATCGAGAGCAAACGTTGATATATTGCTGCGTGCAAGGGCAAACAAATTAAACTAACAACACTGAAAATTGTTGTTTTAGTATTTCGAGCACAAATCGACGTATTTCGTAAGAAATCAGCATAAGTTAAAAAATTATCTATTATTAAGAATGTGGAAAGGACTGAAATTGTCAATTGATAGAGAAGAAAGTGTTGTAATAACGGATAGTTTTTAACAGTTATGTATGTAAGTAACTAAATTGCATGGTATAATAATATACTCCGCCAGGTATGACATTCCGAGTGATTAAAGGGGGGGGGGGGGGGGGGGGGGACACAAGCCTACGTCATCGACGTGAAATCATAACTCCCCGTTCTCCTTATGTTACCTGTGGGAATCCGATAAAACTATGTGATTTTGGTTGATACAATATATTAATATTTAATTCTTTATAACACACATAAATACATTAATGTACAAAAGGAGGACTTAATGCTAAAGCATTTTAAAACTTCTTTTTTTTTGCAATAATTATTTTAATATAGTAATGCGTCTTTAACTTGAATCATTTCGCTTGAGCGTTTGAGTAGTGTATTTTAATTAATAAATTATTAAAGATTTGATTCCCAATTTTCCATTATTTTTTTGTCATAAGGTGGCAACTGGGGTGACGTAAGCAAGTGTCAATCCCGGAGTGGCAGACCTTTATTGGTACATGCTGAATTGTAAATCAGATGTTAGTTATAAATGTGTGTAGTTTTTAGGCATGTTGGTCCATTCTTAAATTTAGCATTTAGATTTTAATTTCGTTTTATTGACTATTTATGGTCAGATTTTTAACGACGGTATAAAATATTGATCTTCCCTATTAGTTCAAATGTGGGTACAAAGTTGAGCTTCAATATGAGTTAGAAATAGAGAAAGAAGTTTTTTTTAATGTAGTATGGGTTAACGTTTTAACTATGCTTTATTTAATTATAAGGAGGAAGATGGAAGAATGCTTGTCCAGAAGATATCTAAAGCTTTTAAAGCTGTTTCTTTGAATGCTCACAAAGGAGTATTTTAACTTATAAGACATAGTAAAATATTTATAGCTTGAAAAGTTAAATAAAAAAATTGTATTTTTGACCGGTAGTCTCCGGCCTGTTATAATGTATTTTGAAATTAATAATAAATGTCCAACGTGAGGAAGTATACTTTTTTATGTGAGTTAGTTCTATAATTATGATGTTAATTTAAATTGAATTGAATTTTGATAGGATACTGAAAAAAAAACACATTGTATGACTTTTTTTTTCTCATGGAGAAATTTAAACAACAAGTCTCGAACACAAATCACGGATACATACCAACAAATCACTGAAAGTAACAGCATTCGTGTTTCAATTATCAGTGTTAGTCTGCAATAAGCAAGAAGACTAAAAAAAAAAATACAACCTATAAATATCTGAATCTGTGACTGGTTTTTTTTGTCCTATTAAAATGTGACCCATAAATATAGCTGATTAATGAAAAGAAAATGAAAATCTGATTAAAAATAAGCAACTTATAAGCATTTTAATATCATGCTGGACAGAGAGACGAAACAGCAAATCGTGACGTCACTTCTATGTACGCCATATAAATTCTATTCTGACAAGTAAGGCGTGACGTCAATTTTTTGTTTTGTGGGAAAGGGACGAGTTGTCTCTGACAAAAACTTTAAACGCTCATATATCAGAACATTATTAACAGATTTAAATTATTTTTTCAATAAACGTACTATATTTACTTAAATTCTTCTTCAAAGCTATTGGTTTCAACGATATAAACATCAGTCATGTCGTCAATGTGGCACGTGTACGCCCCGGAGACGTACGAGCCCCATTTTGACTGGATGCTGCATACTAGTAATCTAGGTTTCCGTCCCAACTGCTTTGCCAATTATTATTTAAGCTGCAGAAGTCTCTGTCTTACCCGTCATAATTTTCAAACTGTTTAAAAAAGCCACTAACTACTGATTACTAGATTATATTTTGTAGTGATATAGGCTAAATTTATCCATACAGGCGAAACCACAGCTAAAAGCTAGTGACCAACCGCGTCGTGCTAAACCTCGTCAATGGTATCGTATATCAGTCGCTAAGTACGTGCATGTTGTCTTTGATTAAGCTATCAGCTAAAGCGTTGATGGCGCCATCTGTAAATTTTTGTAACACATATATTTACCCAAACCTGAACCGTTACAAGGTCCAAGGCCTGACGAGAGAAGTCGCTTTGGGTATATTTTTTTTTTTTTTTAAAGTGTTTCCAAACATTGCGTATTTCTGTTTTTAAAACATAAACAGTAATAAAAGAAAAACAGGTTTACTGTTTTCGTTAGATTTTTCTCCATGAGATAGACCTTACTTTTAATCGTTGACGTGATGATATTTTAACTTATTAAAAGCCCATTATGTACAAAGAAGTGATAATTCCTCGTAAATTCCTTAGGCTTTGATGTTACAATGAAATTATTGTCGTTTATACATTTTAAATACACACACACAGACACATAACATACATAATTTTTTTTCTTTATTTCTTCTTTTAAATTGGCCATAGGCTAAATGCATTTGTTACAGATCTGTAAAGAAGATTATTTTGTTTTAAACTATAGCGGTTATTCATTAATATTTACCGTGATTATGGCAACCCTCCATTTAAGGGTGAGGTCTTCGTTCAGCGGTGGACGTCTTCTGGCTGATGATTTACCGTGATTATATTGTCAAATGAGCTCCCGATACTTCGGCGCAGTTGCGCATGCACCGTGTTCACGGGCAGCTAGTCTCACAACATCACGGTATATATAAAATTAAATAAATATTGGTGGACATTTTTCACACAGCCCCAAACTGATATCCCGTAAATAGTAATAGAACAGTAACAAATATTTTGGCTATTGAATTGGTTTAGACGAATACATCTAAGTGTTTGATCTCGAGTGTAAATAAGAAAAATAAAATGACAGTTTTTAAAGATCTTTTGCGTTTGATTTCCGTTTGCTGTAAGGTCCACTACGTTGAGTTGTTTCTTATGGTTATCAGTTATGGTATGGTATCGTTGCTTGTAGTTAATCCGCCTTTTTCCTCTATCCAACGAGTTTCGAATTCCGAACTTGATAGGAAAGAAAAATTTAATACAAATATTTTATTGTTAACACCAAGCAGTGTAACACTGCACTGAACTCTAACTGATTCTGGCTAAATTCTATCATCATACGCAAATCAGCAGCTGAAATCACCTAAGTAACAAACAAATAATTTAAAAAAAAACTAAATTTGGGGTTCAAAAATCGTTCAATAACCCCAATTTGACCGAATCGAACTATAACTGGTATGGAGAATGAAAGCTTGTACATCGAGCTACAATATGAGCCTTAGCCTAGTGAGTATGTTATTTTGCAAATTTGTTAAAAAGTACATAGATTCTGGGACTGAAGTTCGTAGCTTTGCAGGAAGGAAAGGCCTAAAATACGTTTATCTACGTTAAAAGACAGAGTTGGCAACGCTGATGGTATATTCGTTACGCACTAGGTACCTAAATTTTACATTAGATAATATTTATCAAGCAAGATCTTGGACACTTTAAGTATCCAAGATCAGTTAAAAATAATAAAAGGTAGGCCTATACCCAGCTTATGTGGATTATAGCTGATGATGATGTAGAATATAAACACCCCAAATGTAACCCTATCTTACGCGTTTAAGTTACTTGCGCGATGTAGAAAATCTTCGCCGCGATGCTAGCGCCATCTAGTTTTCCTTATGCAAATGAAGAAAGTTATGTGAAAAATTAATAATGTTTGAACCCTAATTATATGTCGGAGGAAGGATTTCCCTCTTGTAATATACAGGGTTAGTCCTAATCAGTTAGCATCCTTTTAAGGGCATATTATGTACATTAAAACAAACAACTTTTACTATGGGGTCAACATAGAAATCGCAAAAAAGCAGCTGTTCCATACATTTTGCCCAAGGTCGATGTTTTTTGTATGGAATAGCTGATAATTTTTTCGCGATTTCAATGTTTGCTCCATAGTAAAAGTTGTTTGTTTTGCTTCTATCACTATGTAGTTTTGATGTACAGAATATGCCTAACCTTCTATTACTCAGTGATGCTAACTGATTAGGACTAACCCTGTATCAACTTAACCTTGTATAAATTAGGTCAATAATTATATAATATTATCATTTTGGCCTAATTCATACAAGGACGTATGGGAAATTTGCATGTGCCACCATCGCATGGAAAATGTCCTAAGCCTTTAGTATTATTTTATTTAAATATACATGCATTTGTACCGATTAATTGATTCGTCGTCGTCGTCAGCCCTAAAACGTCAACTGCTGGACGAAGGCCTCCCCTTCATAAAAGGGTGTTGCCATAATCCCCACGCTTGGCAGGCGGCTAATAAACATAATTAATTGATTTGTTTTTTTTTCGGCGGCTAATTGATTGCCTGGAGGATATTCTATTACTCTGTTGTCTGCACCCACAAAGCTATTAGGAACTGTTATGGGAAATTGTGCCAAGGGGAACTACATTATTATATGCTTTCCTACCCTACAAGCAATATGGTCAACGTAGGCGATTTCTCGCCATTTAGGCTACCCGGGACGAGAATCGGCGATGAAAAAATCTGAAAGGCGCCTGGTCTCCTTATAGGCTACTAGACAACAAGCCATAATTTTATAGGTAACAAATAAATAAGCTGATAAGAACAACTTTAAAAAAAATATATAGTGATGTTTTGGCGTTTAGGCAGGCTACTTTAGTACTTTAGCCTACTTTTGGTAAATGCTGAAATTCGGCTACTAGGCTACATAACGGGTGAAAATGGCGACTTCAGGCCCCACGCTGTTGGCAACACTGCCTACAAGTAGCCACGGTCCTAGTCCTTGGGGCTGAAAGAGGTCAGCTTGAAATAAAACAAAGTCAACTTGATTAACTCCATAATATATTTAAATTCCTTCACTTTTACAGTAAAAAATTAAACCCGAACATGACCGGTACAGAACAATATTATGCTAAAACACAACGAAATACAAACTCGCTACCGAGATAACACAGCCTTAGCCACGTTAAACTAGCTAGTTTGGGTAGAAACTATGTGATCTTGTTTACAAATCACTCGACACTGACGCGCTACCTGAGTAAGGACGGCTATGGCAGATGACCGTGTCGTAGCTGGAAAGCGCACGTGCCGGATTCCCTATTTATTTCGAGGAAGGGCGAGTAATTTGTGCACAAGGCCACGCTCAGTTTCGGTACTGCCTACTTATTGTTTAAACTTATAACAGGGGCTCAACAGAATCTAGGTCCAGACAGATTATTTTAAAGCTCGGCACCGACAGAACTCTTGCGCCACTTGCATCAACGTGACGTTTTGACATTGAGAGAGGCAAAATAATAGCATAATACAAAAGTATTGCCAACTAAGCCAATTTGTACAAAATGCGTTAGCGTAAAAAATAATAAATCAGCCAATTACAACGATGATGATTAAATGTAATTTTTTTTCGATCGATAACATACCATAGATACTTATGGTATAGACAAGATTTATTTTTAAAGAGCTGGCGCCGCTAACGCACTCATACAGAGCTGCAGGGCGTGGGTTCGATCCCCACCCAGGACAAAAATGTTTGTGACGTACATCGATGTTTGTTCTGTGTCTGGGTGTAGTATGTATTATAAGTATGTATTTACGAAAAAAAATGTATATAAGTATTCTATCAGCTATCTGGTTTCCATAATACAAGCTTTGCTTAGTATGTGGCTAGATGGCGCTGTGTGTAATAAATGTCCGCCCAATATTTATTTATTTTATTTATTTATACACTGACATATTCAACAGCTGGAAATTTATTATGCAGTTGACAAAACCATTTTATCGAAAACAAAGTTTTGAAATATTGCGGTTGTTTTTACTTCAGTTATAGGGTTATGTAGCAAATTTACCCGTCAACATGTCGCAAGCAACTACGCCAAAAAAAGCCGAAGCTCGCGTTTTACAACATTAACAAACGTATAACTGAAGTTTGATCGACTTCCAATGCCATATTTGACATATTTCATCGACAAATACATTCCAACTGAAACGATAACGACAAAATGCATACTTGCAGTATTCTCATTTTTGCTGTAATATTTTGCAGCAGTCGTTTTTGACAAAAAAAATTAGGTATATAATAACGTAGCTACTTTACTAGTACCGATAAGCATTAAAAAATAGGATTAAAATACATTGCTACCGTGGTTGCTACTTAACCGATTAAAGGAATGCTGCGATATTTTGAACAACTCAATGAAAATATGAACAAAAATTCACATTAGTTAAAACCTTATAATCATACAATGATCATGCAAAATTAAGAGACAGCGCTTAACCAACATGTTCCTTACTGATAACAAAATAACATTTTATCACTGACCTCTATAATACAAGTACGCTGGACTAAATATTGTCTAGGAAATGACAGTTTTTTTTTTGAGCCGATTTGAAGCGCCCTTTCGAGCATCTAAACTAAAATGAACCTAATAGTATTACGAAATAATAGTTCAATGGATGCTCACACCGCTATCCGTTGGCTATCCGCGCCAAAATGGCCAAAATGGCGAAAATCAAATGGCTTCAACTTGCTATCGACATTGAAGTCCAGCGTACTTGTATTACAGAGGTCAGTGCATTTTATCTTGAACAAAACTCACTGTCTCGAGTAATATATTGTAATAAAAACATATAAAGTGATTCAGTGAAGAGATCTATTTAAAATTGTTGGCTATTGCTTTCCTAAATTCGCTTTCGACTAAAATATTCTAAACATTTTGTACTAAATTCAACAATACGGAACCAAGTCTATAATGATGAGCCAAACGAACGTAATTTTCTGAGATGCGAGTCACGTAATTTGAAGTCTATCAGTCAAGGCGGCAAACAACTCACATAGTATCGTCGTGAGGCACAAACTGGACTTTTACATGAAATTGCATGCAGTTTAAATTACGCGACTCATAAACTCACAAAACTGCGCTCGTGTGGCCCCAGCCTAAATTTTACTAATTAATAAAAAAGTAACCACAAAACTGTAGGAGAGCGAGTGGCCAAACGTTAAAGCTGAGATATTGAGAATAGGATCCAACCAACGTAAACTTTTAAAACTATAGATTCAACACAAAATAGTATATTTTATGAGCTACTGGTTCCCATAGTACAAGATTTGTTTAGTTCGGGGCTAGATGGCGCTTTATTAATGGCATCAAAAAACCTAGGTATTTTGTAAACTACAGCTGCCACTATAATTTATGAATTTCCATCACTCTGTGAATTGCTTTGTATGAAATATAAATAAAATAACTTAAAATCGATGTTAAATTTTCGACGTGATTTCGGCGAACGTCATGAAGGTCGGGCAGACACGTTTATAGCGTGAACATCGTCCACTGTCGCAACATTTATCTTTCTGCACAAACTGGTGTTACGCAGACTATTCCGCCGGAAATGTGGTCAGACTACTCATTGTGACCAACTTATAGACCATCCTTGAACTAAGAAGCCAACCACGAATTAGCCAAAAACAAATCTGCTGTTCCACAGAAAAAAGCCCTCGACAAAATATGGAACAAGAATTCAAGGTAACGCTGTATTGAATCTATAGTTTAAAAAATCTTTGGTTTGTAAGTTGAAACGACCATTTACTTCCGATACGCTTCATACCAAGCTAAGGGAGGAACAGTTCACATGTTCTGGAACTGCCCGTCCTTGTCCAGCATGAGTATGTTGGGGTTCTCCTTCTCGAACTCGGTGGGCTTCCTGTCCCGCTGCTGGTCGGTCCACTCGCCCTCGCCGGCGCCGGAGCCCCACTCCCCCACCTTGTCCCCGATCACGTCGACCACGTCTCTAGCTCGGATTTTCTCCAACTGGAACGAGATGTACTTGTGAGAATGGTCAACTTGCCTATTGTGTATGGAGTCTAGAGAAGACTAGAGAGTAGAAGGAGTACTGTCTCTATCTATGAAAAAGTGTCCGTAAAAATACGTTAAGTCCTCATAACCACTGAGCCCCGGAGCCGGTGGTGTCCATTAAGACGGGCTTATTTAGGTTTTTGCAACTTTTGATACATAAGTTCGCATACTTCTAATTTGAAAAAAAATACGGAGTTAGTGTAATATCATAGATGAACATATTATTTAGACAATTGTGAATTTAGAAACATGATTGGTAACAACTCGCTCGATAGAAAAAAATACCGAAGCAGTGTCTATTTTTAAACCATTTTCAGTTTTATGTCCTAATTACAGCACATAGACACATTAAAAAAATCGTCGGGCGGTGCATCCTTAAGGATCGACAAGTTGACGGCTCGAACTCATCGGTGGGCGCGGCTAATAAGCATGCTCTCTTCATCAAACAAACTGTGGGAAAGGGAGAAAGAAAGATAAATGAAGGCGCAATTTTTTTTTGTCGACCTTTGGCTGCAGTAATGTGGTTGAACAAACTCTGAGTTAATTTATTCCAACTTAAGTTATTTGAAATGTTTATGGACTAAACTATGCCGATTGATAAATTATTTTAGAGTTTTCGTATTCCTGATGTTATTTATTTACGTCCAATGTGGCGTTAAAATTGAGCTAAAATACAAGATGTTTCCTGGCTTATAACTTTCATGTTTATTAACTTTTCACTTGCGTAATAATTTACAATCCTAGATAATGAAGAGATTAATCGATATAATACTTAGTCTTGGACCTACAACATTACATAGTGGAGTAGTAATACTACCGCGTTTCTATGGAGAAGTGACCAACTTGTCTACTCTTAAGCGAGTGACGGATGATGGGCGCGATAGTAAGATGCCGCGCACACCTGTTACCTCCGTGTCGTGCTGCGCGAACTTGTCGAACATGTTGGCGTAGAGCTGCTTCTCGCGCTGCTTCTGCTTCGCCAGCGCGGACTTGCACACTATTATCTGGTTAGCGGCCGCCTGAACAAACAAACATTCATTCAAATAATACGCTTTAAAATAAAATACCCCTAGACCTGACTGGGTGGGTACTTCTGAAGTATCACTTACCAAACAAAAAAAACATTAAAATCATTTCATAATTGGCGGAGTAATCGCGTAACATACATACAAAAAAAAACAATCATACAGTCGAATGGAGAACCTCCTTTTTTGAAGTCGGTTGAAAAAACCTCAGCCAAAATTGTGTTATTTAAGATTATTTTTATATGTAGATTCATGATTCATTTATTTGTCAGATCATGGTATAGTACACATGTATGTCAGTCTGTAAGGTATTTATAATATGGGGACATGTTTTAAAAGTAATTCCTGTTCCCTGAAATAAACGATTATTATTATTATTATAAATAACTTATTCATGACGGTACGAAGGGGACATTCTGCGAGAGCCAAGGAAGGAAAGTAATCCATCTGCAATGACAAAAACCCTATCGACTGATTGGTACCTACATCCTCTCCACGTCAAAACCTTATTAAATACACTATTAGATATGAAATACACAAATCTCTTTAGTGTCCTAATTAAAGATCCGCTCCACCCTTAAGCCTAAAAAGAAAAAAAATACATAGGTACCTTGTTCTGAGGCTCAGCGTCCACAACTTTCTGGAAGTCCTTGAGGGCCTGGTCGGCCTCCCCGAGCCCGAGGAGCGCCACCCCCCGCCGGAACAGGCCCTTCACGTTGTCAGGGTCCAGGTTCAGCGCCTGCAACACGACACGTGGCCACCCATCACACAGCCGGCTAATAGCGAAATGCGACTAGACCTACCAATTATAATGTGTTACGTTAAGGAGGAATATGGTGAGCGCGAAAAAAAAATGTATTCTATCAGCTATCTGGTTTCCATAATACAAGCTTTGCTTAGTATGGATGGGGCTAGATGGCGCTGTGTGTAAAATGTCCCCCAGTATTTATTTATTATTGAGAGATTACAAAAATGTAGAATGTTACTTTGTTGGCGTGGTCCTTGGCTTCGAAGTGGTGAGGCGGTGTCACCTTCAGGTACACCAGCGCCAGGTTCAGGTAGATAGAGAGCAACAGGCTCCGCGCTTGAGTCTTATTATCTTCCTTCTCTGTGGTGTCGTTGGGCATGTCTGGAACCAATTTATTTATTTACTTTTAGTTATTTGATACACAAAACAGAATACAGTCTTTACATTTGCATTGTATAGGTTACAAATAATTTGTTCTAGATTGCATTCCTTAATAAATGTGTACACAACATGAACAACACAGAAGCAGTAGGTACCTACATCTATAAGTCAATCAAACATTAAGTAGTATTGTAATTACACAATTAAACATAAGCAGTTGTAAAAACTAAATAAAAAATAAAAATAAAATGAACATTTATAAGATTACGGTTAGGACAGGTGATATACTAAGAAGAAAAAAAAGTAGTTGTAAACAAGCAACTCATCGATGCTGTTTCTGTTTTTCGAAAACGGCCAAGATATCACGTTTAAATTGACAACAACTGAATTTCTTTGCGCGGTAAAATCCGGAACAAGGATATTGAGTGGCGACCACGAACCGGCGCAGCGCAGCTAAGCCTCCCACTAGGTGGACCGATAACAGTAGTGTGCAAGCATTACTGTGTTCTGGCTTGAAGGGCAATGTTACCAGAGAAATTACTGGGTATGAAGAGATTTAACATCTAAATCTCATGGTGACGAGCGCAGTGCAGTGCAGCGCAGGATTGTGTTCGCAAGTTCATAATTCTGGCACTGCTACAGTTAGTGGCAGGCGTGACGCTTACGACCACGCTAACGTCTTGCTCGTCTCGTGACTAAATTGTAATTTTAAAAAAATAAGTTAAGCCGCGGGCAACCGGTGGATGCAAATGGTTCAGCCGTGGATGTGTCCGGGCTGATGATGTTGTATTTGTTTAATTTTGTAAGATGTCCAGTATCTATATAAGTCTGACTTGGCATTAACTTGGCATTAGATCGAGAACTGTTAAATGTTGTATTTTGCATACCGAAAGGTATATGGCCATATGGCGGCCACTAATATTTTTGCTAACCTAACTTATACTTTTATACCCATATACGCAAAAAATTCAATTGAATTGAAATATTTTTATTAATTTTTTTATTTTATTGGCGCATTTTTGTATCAGAGGCCTAGACACAATTTTTATCACTGCTCCAGCAAAATAATTATTTTAGCGCAACAAGAGATTTATTCACTTATTAATTTACTATAGTTAGGCGAAATTTTTCTATGTATATTGTAACTTGCTTCTGAAATAACACGAGTTATATGTGTTCTATGTGTGTGTGTCTATGTATTTCCATTCCAAGGTCGATTAAAAATATCTATATGTAAATATGGTAGTGTTGAAGGCACATGTCATCTGAAACGATTAAAATAGTGTTGTTAAATATCTTACCATCCAGTAAAGAACTGACTCTCTTGTACATCTTAATCGAGAGCAGATATTTGTTTGCTCTAAAGTAATCTGTTCCCTTCTCCTTATAAATCTTAGCCTGCTCCAACTTCTCATCACCATCCATCGACCAGGATTCTTTCGCCTTCTCGAAGTTCACCAGCTTTATAGTATACTCTAGCGCCGAGTTCGATGGAACGCCGAGTTCCTTATTGCCCTCGGACTTAAAGGCGTATTTTGGCTGGACAGTGATGCGGGATTTCTCTCCCTTTAGGAATTTTTCTAGGGCTCTCTCGACGCCTTCGCAGATGTTATGCTCGCTGCCTTCGCCAAGGGAAAAGGTGACAGTTCGTTGGTCGAATATTTTGCCGTCGGCGATGAGTTTGCCTTCCAATTCAACTGTAAGCGAAATATGTATTGTATTAATGTCATGAACCTGGGTAGGTATGTCCTTAAACTGCAACCAGACCCACCAGAGGGCGGGAGCAGAGTCCTCTTGGTTAACGTTGGTGAGCATTCTGCGATCCCCGAGCCGCCTGCCAAGCGTGGGGATTATGGCAACACCCCCTCTATTAAGCGACGATTTTGGCTGTAAGGATCGACAAGTTGACGGCTCGAACTCATCGGTGGGCGCGGCTAATAAGCATGCTCTCTCTAAACTGTGGGAAAGGGAGAAAGAAAGATAAATGAACGCGCAAATTTTTATTGTCGACATTTAGCTGCAGTAATGTGGTTGGATAAACTCTTGAGTTAATTTATTCCAACTTAAGTTATTTGAAATGTTTATGGACTAAACTATGCCGCTTGATAAATTATTTTAGAGTTTTCGTATTCCTTATGTTATTTATTTACGTCCAATGTGGCGTTAAAATTGAGCTAAAATACAAGATGTTTACTGGCTCATAACTTTCATGTTTATTAACTTTTTACTCTCGTAATAATTTACAATCCTAGATAATGAAGAGATTAATCGATATAATACTTAGTCTTAGACCTACAAAATTACATAGTGGAGTAGTAATACTACCGCGTTTCTATGGATAAGTGACCAACTTGTCTACTCTTAAGTTGGCATTTCATTATCAGGATGGCCAGAGACAGGCTGAGAGTGTAAGTACAGACTAACATTCAATCTTGCTGTCTCGGTCACTCGGTTCTTGTGAGCATCACTCGCGTCTTCTCTTTTCTATAAGCTATGAGCGCGAGATTCGGCAATAAAATAAAGTGTTGCCGTTCTATATGTCACAGGAAAAATTATAGTACAGACTTACCGAAAACTCACTCCCACATAAAACAAGTAAATACCTAATCAATAAGATCAATCATAAATCATATTCTGTATTCAGTATCCAATTGCAACTGCATCGGGGCATGGGGATATTCAACTGAACCGCTAGCTCCTTGATCTCAGACGGCACTGCTCTATACAACGGATGCAAGTTGAAAGGTTGTAAGTATATAAACTGGTACCAAACCTTCCCAATATGCCTGATCTGAATAGGTTAGTATAGATCACAGATCATATAGCCCGTTGATGGCTCGTGTACACAATTTCTCCTACAAACACGACTCACCGTTGCGGGCAGGGGGCGAGGTAACGTTCTATGCTTGCGATTGGCCAATCACTGGGATGACGCAATCTGAGTTATGAAATATAATGAGATTCTGACGTACTCGCAGTGGCTAGCAGTGGTTTTAAACTACTAATTTTCGTATGATAGGAAAGTCAGACGATCAGTCAACAGGATTTATAGTCTTTCATATCGATAATCTATACTCTATAGATAAAGATAATAACAATAATAAGATATTTGGTAATACTTTTTAAAATACTGATGAAATCGATCATCGACACTGTAGATGGTATTAATAGTGAAGCTACTGTCGAGATTCGGTTCAACCAATTGATTCTATTTCAACTTCAAGTCATAAATAATGTCATGACATTTAAAATTACAATACTACTAAGTCCACCAGCTTACCACCAGGCGACAGTTTCGCTCGTCCTGACAACTAAGCCCATAATAAAATTACATCAATGTCAATGTTTTTACGACATTTAAAATGACAATACTACGAGGGCTACACTAAAAGTATCGGGAATGGAATATTTCCACTGTTTCTGTCATATTAAAATCTTTTTAATTGAAAACTCCTTGGTTTTAAAAATCGAATACCATTTATTTATTTAAAAAAATATTCTCGGTCTTGTCACAAGTTTTTGTCAAACTTGTTTAGTCGTTGAGAAAATGGAATTGACTCGAGAAAATTCAAGAGCGATGATTTATTATGACTTTCGAAGTGGTTTAACACAAAAACAGTGTGTTGACCGGATGATTTCTGCATTTGGTGATAAAGCCCCATCCAAAACCACAATTTATCGCTGGTTTGCTGAATTTCAACGTGGACGTGTCAAGCTCAGTGATGATCCCCGTCAAGGTCGTCCAAAAACTGCAGTCACCCAAGAAAACGTTGATGCTGTGCGTAAGCTGATTGAGGAAGATCGACATGTGACATACCGCGAAATTCAGGCAACTTTAGACATTGGCATGAGTCAAATACAAATAATCTTGCATGAAAAATTAGGTGTAAAAAAGTTGTTTTCCCGATGGATACCGCATTCGCTCTGTGAAGAGCAAAAAGCGGCTCGCGTTACTTGGTGCGTCAGAACTCTCGAAAGATTCCACGCAGGATCCTCAAATGCTGTATACAACATCGTATCAGGTGACGAATCCTGGATATACGCGTACGAACCCGAAACAAAAAACCAGTCACGAGTTTGGGTGTTCGAAAATGAGTTAAAGCCAACAAAAATTGTTCGTTCACGGAGTGTTGCAAAAAAAATGGTGGCCACGTTTGTCTCCAAAACCGGCCATGTTACGACTATTCCTCTTGAGGGACAAAGAACGGTTAATGCAGAATGGTATGCTAGCATTTGTTTGCCACAGGTCGTTTCTGAACTCCGTAAAGAGAACTGCAACCGCCGCATCATCCTCCATCACGACAATGCGAGTTCTCACACCGCGCACAGAACAAAAGAGTTTTTAGAGCAAGAAAACATAGAATTATTGGACCATCCGCCGTACAGCCCCGACCTAAGCCCTAATGATTTCTATACTTTCCCTAAAATAAAGAATAAATTGCGTGGACAGAGATTTTCATCACCTGAAGAAGCTGTGGACGCCTACAAAACGGCCATTTTGGAGACCCCAACTTCCGAATGGAATGGTTGCTTCAATGATTGGTTCCATCGTATGGAAAAATGTGTCAAATTTCGCGGAGAATACTTCGAAAAGCAATAAATATATTTTTAAATAGTAATGTTGTGTCACTTCCTTGATTCCCGAAATTTTCAGTGCCGCCCTCGTACTGATAGCACTATCGGTACTTTAACACATTTTCTATCGACAGTGGGATTGTCAAAAGTTCAACAACACTAAATGTAACTTAAACTATTGCTGCGTTCCGTAATGCGCTAAAAGTGATAATATCGCGAATCCGACCAAATTTTTATTTCAGCATTTGTATGTATTGCATGAGAAACATGATTTGACAAAAGATTATTACGTCTTTTATGTTCTGTTATATCACACAATGGACATAGTGGATTAAATTTCACACAGGAACTGTAATAGAATCAGTTCATGCCCGAGATACTCGAGAAAATGAGGGAAGGCATATTATGTTTCGGAGTAGAACAATAGGGAATATGCATGTGTTTTAAATATTAAAAATAATAGGATAAGTGGAGAGTTTAACTGAATCTGATGTTTACATCGAAAAATTATTGAAATATAAGCGTTCAAAGTATTTGGGAGGGAGTCATCTGTCCCTTTCTATCAAAACACGTGCTATAGTCACCGCGTTACCAACGGAGTTGTGCGGCCATAAATCATTCAATATGTCTATCTCGCTCGCACTTGTGGGTCTTGCTTGCACTTGTGGGTCGTGCGGCCATGATTTATGGCCGCATGACTCAGTTGGTAACGTGGTGACTATAGTATAGAATTTGTTTGGAATCGTGGACTTTGACGTCATTTGCTAGTATAGTGCCCTCCGTGTCTAACATGAATCTAAAATGATTATACCTTCGTTATTTGTGCACATATTAAAAAATTATTTTCAACGGGTTGTTTTGTTACGAATCAGCGCTTTTGTAAGTAAATTTAAAAAAAACATGCATAGGGAGTATTCCCCATTACCAACATAAAAAATTATAACTAAAGAAACATACTGGTAACAAGGGCTCCATCATTGGGAGTGTCTAAGCCGGTGCCAGTTTCTACGATGCAGCGCAGAATACCCTTGTTCTTGGAAGGGCTCAGGTCTTCGACCTCCCACTTGATCATTTCAATCTGAAAACACATATTTTACCATTAACTAACTCCTGATAAGAATAAGAGTTTAAGGTTAAAATGCCTCGGAAAAATTACTACATACTTCATATACTTTGATTCTAATCAAGCTTTTATAAAGACGCAGCTCAAAAAAAATTACCTAACAGACTTATCAGTGGTTTACATACATGTCTGTTTATTATTCATTCTTTTAACAGCAATTGAAAAAAAAAAAATATTTTATCTGCCATCGACTAGTACCAAATTGAAAAAATGAAAATAATTTGTTGCTGCCCATTTTGCAGGTTTTTAAAATAAATTTCACATTACTATTTAGCTTATAGGTTTTCTTGTGGGCTCCTAATTGGGCAGGAGTATTCTAGGGCCCGCTAATGTAAGGATAAACTTGACTTGTGTATGTAGTTGTGATATTTGGTGGAGTTTGTTGCTTCACTATGACTGAATGTCTTGCTATTATGATGTTTTGCGAATATCATATACGGTGACGGAGCCACTGAATTAGTGCCGACCATCAATTTAAGAAATAGAAGTTATCATACTTCTTAAGGATGCACCGCTCGACGGCTCGAACTCATCGGTGGGCGTGAAAAAGCGAAAAAAAGAAAAAGCATGCTCTCTTCATCAAACGAAGTGTGGGAAAGGGAGAAAGCAAGAGAAATGAGCGCGCAAATTTTTTCGTGTCGACGTGTGATGAATAAACTACTGAACTAATTTATTCCAACTAAACTTATTTGAAATTTTGATGGACGAAATTATTCCTCTAAATACATTATTTTAGAGATTTCGTACTCCTTATGTTGTTTATTTACGTCCAAAGTGGCGTTAAAATTGAGCTAAAATGTTTCCTGGCTCATAACTTTCATGTTTATTAAATTTTTACTTTCTTATCAATTTACAATCCTAGATAATAATGAGACAAATCGATATAATCCTTAAGTCTTGGACCTACAACATTACATAGTAGATGATAGATTCCTAGATTCGTTTTTATCCTCAATAACTAAATAGTGGAGTAATATTACTTCCCCGATTCTATGGAGAAGTGTCCAGCATTTTTACTCTTAATTGATATTTGAAAATAGTGGAACATATGAGCTACTCAAACAAATAGCGATTCTAAGCTAAGGGGATAAGGCTAAATATGCAATGTAAGTGGCCGGTTGTCACAATTTGAACGATAGCTGAACGTCGCCGAATTGTATGCAAACTGGTGCAGTGGAGTTTTAGGTTAGACGCGGTCAAGCGGCTGGTGCAAAATCCTGTTTCATTGATCCGAGTCTTAGATTGGTATATCTATAGAATAATCTGTGTATTCATAGCCTAACAATTTAACAAATAATAAGCTTTTTTTTAAAAAAAACAACTTCAACTTCGAATACCTGGATGACATCTTCATATTTTCTAGTAATTATGATTTAAAAACGAAACTACTGTACCGATTTAGATAAAATTTATATGCGAAGTAGAACTACCTGAGACAGTAGACTACCTAACTACCTCTGAAGTATTAACTACCAAACAAAAAAAGAATCATCAAAATCATTTCATAATTGGCGGAGTAACCATGTAAAAAAATTAAAAAAAAAAAAAAATGTTGAAAAATGAGAACCTTTTTTGAAGTTGGTTGAAAATTTGTGTCATTGTGGAACTTTGTAGAATATTCATTTTAACTGTATTGTTAACAATAACCAAAATAACAGCTAGTGGTTTATGCGATGACCACAATTTATCAAGCTTTATTATTACTTTTATATTACCAAGCCTTTTAATTATTCACAAATATATTATGATTAGACAAAATTCGTACTTTTCCATTCCCTTTCCTTCTATTTCGCATATTCTTTAGAGATGCCCAAAGAATTAATTCGGAATTAAGGGCATGTCCTCAGAATCCTTTATGATTTCAGAAAAATGTCTTTGTTCATACCTCAAATTGCAGGACTGCATTAGGTGGTATTTTAGGGGGGCTGCCGGCAGCACCGTACGCATACTCTGGGGCACAAGTGAGCACACACACTTCGCCCTTCTTCATTGTGGCCACACCGACGTCCCATGCTTTGATAACTGATCCTGAAAACATGAAAAATATATACAGGGTTACTGGTAGCTCGACGTATTCCCGGCAGGACCAGACATACATCAAATATAAGCCCTACAATTTAAGGGCGAAAGTTTAAAATTGATAATTTTTTGTTGTTTTCTTTTACAGAAAAAGTAAGTTTTTTTTGGTATTAATCGTAAAAAAGAAAAAAAAAATAGACACGCTTATCACATTCTAAGTATTTTTGAATGTTTTATTGCTATTCATATTAATTTCCCATTGTATATTTTTTTTAATGTTTTTTTTTTTTGTTTGTTCCCCTGGAATACGTCGAGTTACAAGTAATCGTGTATATGATGATATTATTTATTTGATGATAATGATTATTATACTTTAGAAATATATTATCTCATTGCCTGCTGAGGGCCTTTCTCTGCTCCTTACAGACATCTGGAACTAGACTAGACCCATCTGTGATTATTTTTGCCAAATGGTTGTTCGGAATATGACAAACATGTGCTACCCGAACCTGGTACCTGGACCTGGGTATGTCCTAAAACTGCATCCAGAACCACCGGAGGACGGGCAGTAGCTTCCTCTCAGTTAACGGTGGTAACCATTCTGTGATCCCCAAGCCGCTTATAAAATAAGTATTTTTGTTTACGGCCTGGCCTAAAGCTTTTTTGGAATGTTGTTTTTGAGCAGTAGATACATTTGTTAAAAGAACCGGGACTTTGTTACAGAATATAACTAACGATTTTACACCCTATAACATAAATATTTAAATTCGTTATCAACGTTGATCCTGCCAACAATTTAGTGTTTAAACCAAGTACAGATCACTTCGATTCCGCACGCTTACAGGATTGAGATTTTGATGTGGGATGCGGTTCCTTACACACGCAATATAAGTTGTAGACTATTGGGGCTAAGTCATATAAAACAATCAGCATATATTGTCATGATGAATACTAACACAGGATAAGTAATGCATAAGTAATCTACATACTAAATTATTACAGGAATGTGTGAAGAATAGACTAGGTATTGTTTGAAAGGTTATGAACTTGACCTTTCTAGAACAATCTCGCAACACTTCAGTAGAAATCGTTTATAGACTACCTACACAGAGATAAATAATTCTACTAGGGTTTCTATTTAGTTCCTTGCGTAAGTATACATTTTTCAAAACCTTGAAAATTTATAGAACATAACCTACCTTTTCCTAGATTGAATTCGAATGGCTCGTCCCTATCCTTGCTAGAATCAAACTTAGTGCCGTCGAGGAGCGTGCCAGTGTAGTGAACGGTGACCTGGCATCCTGGGTTGGGTGTATCGGTGCCTTCGCCCTCTTTGATGATTCTCTTCAGCACTCCGCGGTCGCCCGCCTTCGTGATATCGACACCTTCATCGACGGTCATTGTTTCGCTTTACAAATTCTAGATATACTTATAAACACGCACGTTGCGCTGTAATTTTACAATTAACTAAGTACTAATATACAATTGAAAGATTGAAACGTTATTGTGGTGTTGTGTTTCTTTTTCAAAATATTCGCAATCTTCTACAATCACGAATCAGAATCAAAGAGACTTGAATGGACTTGAAAGAAATTTAATTGAAGGGTGTCTATAATGTACAACATGATATTTGCCTACACGATAATGTACGGCATAATAATGCACAGCATGATAATTGGTGTACATGTACCTCGAATATCATGCTGTACAATGAGGCGTTTGTTTTAAAAAAAAGAATAGTTCGTGATGTTTTACTAGATGGCGTAAGAATCAAAAAACTGTTCTGTCAAGCCCCTTTTTATCTATTTTAGTTATTCCTGGCCAAGGATACAAGTTCATCGGCCAAAAACACGGTTAAACCGATTACGTATGGTGGTGGGTTCGTAACGAGTCACACCAAAACCAGTCACAGTTTGACTCGTTGGGATTTTTCTTCCCATCGAGACTTGTTGGGAAAACCTTTTGGAAAAAAAAGTTTCATCAGTAACAGGGACTCGATGGGAATAATGAAATCCCATCGAGTCAGATCTCTAAACTCCGAAAAAGCTTCTAGTAAAGTTGCCATGGCTTTACTAGGGTATGATTAGACTTGACCGTAACTTACTGTGTGTGACTTGGACTATGACTAAGACTCATTTAACTAGAGTAAGAAGGATTGATGAAGAAATATGTTTTTGCCTCAAGGATTAGTCCACAATCCAATCAAACCATTCATGAACATGAACAATGATGATTCACCCTTGATCCATCGATCCATAATGGATTGTTAATAGATCCATGGCCAATATGACCAAGAACAATTTTATAACAACAAACAATCAGGAGATCAAATCAACATAATGTTTTGTTTGTTGTTTTAAATTTTTCGGTTTGGAATACACTTTGTAGGTTCTGATCATTTCACCCAAAGCAGTTTTGAGATGTGTTAGTAAACAGTATTGCGTCCAATGTAAAGAAAACGAAACGAAGACGAAATTAACAATATCGGTGAAGTGGTAGCTCAGTAGGAGACGGGCCGCTTCGCATTCGTGAGTGGCCGGTTCACATCCCGACGACTCGTACCAATGGGTTCTTTGGAATTTATGTACGAATTCAAATACCACTGGATGACCACTGGCTTTTCGGTGAAGGGAAACATAGTGAAGAAACCGGCCTTATGTCTGGAGAAGAAACTCAGTGGCGTTTTTAATCTATATATTGGCACTTAGCCTTATCCAGTTTGCTGGACTACGGCCTTATCACCCTGAGGTATGATATTGGGTAAAACTTAAAGTAAACGCTCCTAAAACGTAAGCAAATCGAAGCCGAATCGAAGGTAGAAATGCAGGGGTCACGTTCGATGGTTCCAGAACACAAAGCTGAGGCGTTGGAAAGCGCAAAAAACAATAACAATAATATTCCACGCTCGTGAGCGAAAACAAACTAAAACGTAGTGTTTAATTTCCCTATGAAACAAACTGCAATGAGTAAAGAGTTTTTTGTTTTTAAACGAAATGAACTGTTTTACAATCAATGTCACATTGACAAGTTTGACATAAACAATTTCAAACGACTTCACGCCATCTATTATAATTTTTGGAACTAACACTTTTTTTTTAAATAGAATCCGCCTCATTACCATGTCGTACAATACTGGCTGTCCATTATCGGCTCGTGTCTATAAAGTACAGCCAAGAATCCGAGTAAATTTCTCAAATTGACATTTTAAAAAATATACCTGAACCTAACTGCTGTACAAATAAGGAATTCGTGTACTTGTACATCAAATATCAGTCTGTACAAAACCGGGGTGTGCATTATTGAGCCGAGCCGATAATGTACGGCATGATATTGCAAAGCATGATATTCCATGTACATGTACACCAATTATCATGCCGTACAATATCATGCCGTGCATTATTGCCTCCCGACTGGATAGGACTTATGTTTCAAGGGTGTCTATTAGTAATGTGTCGTTGCGGTTTTTTCAAATAACGCAACGAAACCGTTGTTCGTTGGCCAACAACGTTTAAATAACTATCTGTTTCTAGCAACTATCTATTTTTAAATGCGATACGTTACGGTTTAACATAAATGCGTTTACCAAACGATAATCATCCTAAACGCATTAGGAATAAGTCATATTTTCGCAATCTCTAAATTCAACTCAGCCCAACGTGTATAGCTATCCTACTCGCACGCGTGGTAACGCTTCATCTGCCTTATTCGCTCCAACCCGCTATGTCGATAACTTCATATACACTATAGTTTGCGCGAATTTAGAGCGTTGTGAAAATAACGTTGGTTTCGTTTCATACTTAACAAGCGATGTTTGTGAAACAACTCGTTATTGAAATAACTAGTTTTGCTATAGTTGGACAACGAGTGATCGTTGTGTAGCGCGATAGATAGTTGTACAACTATCTACGTTGGACAACGCTCACCACTAGTGTCTATAATGTACAGCATGATACATGATATTTGCCGACACGACACACTGATCACACTGGCTGTTTTTGGTGTGACTCGTTGGGAAACCGTTCGAAATATTGTTTTTCTGTGCTGCAATGGAGTATAATATAGGAATATTATTCTATGGGTACATTATACAATCAACCCAATAAAAGGACTATTATGCTAAACCTACTACAAATCACTTCTATCAACCCATGCCACTGGGTTGATACACCTGTATTGGATCAACTTTAGGGAGAATCTACCATACATACTACTCTATTGGATCAACTTTAGGGAGAATCTACCATACATACTTCTCTGAACTAACCAAACATTTTATATTTATATGAAACAAATTATGCTATCTTAAAGGAAACACTAGTAAGGTTTAGTCAAAAGTTTATTTCTGGAGCAATCAAATAATAAAATAACAGACAATAATTTTATATTTACAGGTTATAACTAAAGTTTCAGTCTTCGATAAACTTCTAACAAGAGTTAGTGTGTGTATTGACTACACAAAGCATAAAGTAAATTACTTTTACGATAATTACCATTACCATATTTACAAGAAGTAATTTTTACAACCTGAAAGAAAAAGGTTTTCACGTTTTTCTAATAAAATTATTACTTTAACTTACAATTATTAGGGCATTTAGTTACATAAAATCTATAATGTTTTTTATTGCTCTGTGATAACAGTTTTGTGTTTGAATCATGAAGCCATTCATCCGATCCATCACAGCAGTCGCAGATGCCATCATTCACTTTGCCTGATGGCACTTGGTTTACAGTGACCTTTTTGTGGTGCTGAGCATCGCAGAAAAAGATTCCATCAACACATGCATTTGTACTGGGTTCATCTGTTCCATCTTCACAGTCACAAAAATCATCATTCAAATGTTCGAATGGAATTCTCTGTTCCGATTTCAAACACTTAAATTCGTTATTATAGTCCGGCCGGTACTTCGGCATTTGTGAATAGAACACTCCTTTTATAATCCCTTCACTATTTATATACTTGTCATCTTCAGAGCGTAAATAATCATCGTTTACCTTTTCATGGTCGAACACTGGTATTACTCTGTTGCGACTGGAAGCTTCTGAAGCAATGGTCAAAAAGAAATACAGCTGATACAAAATAAAACACAAGACCATGCATACTGTGAGAATGATAACGTTTTTCTTCTTCTTTAGACCCATATCTATCTATGGATGTTTAATGTATCGCACAATATTTGAAATTGTAACTCCAGTATCACTGCTTTAATAACATTCTGTTTTCTTGGAAAATTATTGCCAGCGGTCTTCTAATTCAAAACAGATCGCACGTTTTCGAAATGATGGAATTGATGGATTTTGTTTTCATTTCTTCGTTTTGTTGACTCAGTGTCGCCAGACGCCAACCAATCTTAAATCTTAATATGGGCGATTTACTGAGTCATTAAAAAAAAAAAAACTCATTGTAGATGGCTCTGACTATACACAGATCAGACGTGGCTGTCATTATCAAGTTTTTAATTTTATTTCATGTGCCAGATGTCATCACCAAATACTATGCTGTTTTTGACTGGCATGGCATGTATAGTCTGCGCTATCTATCGAGTTGATGGAAACTACTTTTTTTAAATCGTGTTTGTAAAATCGCTCATTCCACGCTTTGCCATTTTTATTAAACCATTTATTTTGGTAGTATAACCACAGAATACATAATAGTACAATTTGATTGATTGATTGATTGATTAACTCTTTATTGTTCACACCAAGAATTACAAAGAAATAATTTGATAAACTTAAATATTGGAACAAGTGGCGGCCTTATTGCTAAAAGCAATCTCTTTCAATTTGATTTATCTGTTTATAGTCAGCGTAAAACCTACCTATGTAAAAGGAGATAGCATCATTTTACAGTGTAGGTGGGATAGGGAGAATTACAGTAACATGGCTTGTATTATTGTACAGTGCTATATTTTTAGATAATATTAAGCACATAGTTTTTTTTCTTATAGGCATTTTTTTTATAATGTATTTATTTGCAAGCCTTAGTAGAGGATAGTCAAAATAAAACTGGTAACCTAAGTGATGCTTGGCAGCCCCGATCGAGCACCACAGAAATGGGCGATATCAGAATTAATTATTCGAAGCATCGATAAAATTATGATGGGTCTGTTATTGTTTATTGATTAATTCCAAAAACGATTTTGATATCTTACCTTTAAACTAAATTGGTTAACATAATTTATAATTGTCTCAAAATGTTATCATAATGGATTTTGAAAAGTAATGAACATGAAGGAACTTTCCGAGGGTGTTCCGCAATAAACGAATAGGTGGTGCTACTCAAGCAGATCTTACATTTGACAGATGACAATGTCGCTGTCAACTAAAAACCATTAAACAGAGTTATGGCGTAGCACAATATTAATTTATTTACACATTTTTTAAATTGCATTCTATAAATTAAATGGCAATCATAAAAAATATTTATAAAATATATTTAAGAATATGAATAAATAAGCTATCTATTGATATACGCACTATTTCAGTAAGAAGCCCTAAACCGCTTCTGAACATGTCCTTTATGCATATAAATTACAAAGGTTTTAGAATGTGATCTTCTAAATATATAATATTGTTATACTTTAAGGATAATAAAATATTATTTCACATTTGGAAATGGCACCGTAAAGCCGCTTTAAAAATATATATAGCCTTTGTCACTCGGAATGATGCAAGAAATGTAGACGTTATGATGGAACAAAGAAACTCACATCAAGGGCGGATCCAGCTTTCAAGTCGGAGGAGGGGTTCATATAGTCGAGTTGGAGTCTAGGTTAGGACAGGCTCCAATTCGAATACAACTAGAAAAAATATCTGTAGTCAACCTACACCGAGCCATGGGGTATCATGACCCCCATGACCGGGGGGTCAAGGGCGGATCCAGGGGGGGGGGGGGGGTAGATCCGCCCTTGACTCACATACATATAGACATACAGCCTGAAAACATAACACTATTTTTTTGGGCAGTCATGTAAAAAGTCTGATTATGTTTTCACTTGACCGAGTGCTGAGACGGTATTTGAGTCTAAGGGGACAAGTCAGCGTTTGTATGTAAGTTTGTGTATATATTCGTTACACAATAACTTGAGAGCCACTGAACCGATCTTTATGAAGTTTTAAAAGCGAACAGCACCCTTATCATGGACGTTCGCGATTCCGATTGCGATAGCATGCCATCCTGTTCGTACCAACCCGCTCGCGCTATGCGCCCTCCTGCTTGCGCACGCTCGCAATCAGAATCACGAACGTCCATGATAAGGGTGCTGTTCGTGCAAATACACTTATGAAGTTCGAATATGTGCTAATTTGGTCAACAGTCTCGGAAGGTATGGAGGCATTTTTATTCAATACCTTCATCATTTAAATTTTTACAATAATAATTGATTTTAAAGGTTTTAGTTGTCAGAAATAAACGAATTAAAGTATTGCTGTCCTTTGCTAACTCGTGTAATAAAAAGTGACAGAGATTTTTTAATTATTTTACATCTGTTAACTAAAGCCTTCAAAATTGAACTTATGAATCATCTAACTTTTTGAATACTCGAAAAAAAGAAGATAATTAATGACACTTAAGCAGACTTAAGCATGTATCAACTTAGCCAAATGAGCTAACTTTTGAAAAAATTGGCACACTGAAAACAGTAAAGGCGTTTTTGACACACAAAACACAAATTGACATTTGACACTTTACCAAAAACCTTTTTTTTTCTTTCTTCTTTATTGGCTTTGCACTTTGTGCATTCTGCCAGTGTCAGGTTTATACATTTGCAAGTTTTAATAGTATAATCAAGTCAAATATGTCATGAAATCACAGTTAGTCACACGAATTCAGTCATAGAGGCCAAGTCATGCCCTAGTAAAGTTGTAGCGACTTTACTATGAGCGTCTACGGAGTTTTGAAAACAACACGAAAAGTCATGTTTCACCACATTATATCACTTGCCCACACTCGTGCATGTAATTCAACACTCAATGAATAATGCACAATAAAACACCACCATTTTAAATCATTAATTCGCGAAAAAACACTTTAAAATAATAGAATGCAACGACATTATTTTTCCGTGTTCCCAAAAAACCAAAACTCCTACCAAACCTAACTTTACTTTATTCTGAACGCAGCAGAAAAAAGAAACAAAATATAGGATATGAAACTTTTAAACTTTCGCGATTTGAACACATAGGTAATTATGTTTATAACCGGGACTTAATCGCGCACAAATTAATTTTTTTTTATTTTTTTAGCACCTGCTCGAAGCGGGATCCGGTCACTGGATTGAACTCCACGATCCGAAAGTCCTCTCCACTGAACGACATTATTATCCAAGGATGGTTCGTGAAGCGGTTGAAATAAAAAAACATCGTAATTTCAATCGGGAAGATGGATTTAGATTGTCGTCGTCGTGGAATCCCGTTATAGGCAAGTTTTCATATCGCGGTAGGGTTTCTGAGAAATCTGCTGATACCGTCAGTGTAGTGTGCCGTGGAAACAAACCTACGTTTTAACAAGACCAAATGAGGGTAGGACAGCAACACCCTCATTTTTCACCAAGATGACCCGCATTCTTCAGTCAGCTCGTGACCACGGCCATTGGAACATGGTCGAAACGTCGAGGTAAATAAAAATAAAAATAAATTTATTTGTGCGCGATTAAGTCCCGGTTATAAACATATTAAAATATAGGAGAGTCGATTTGGCGGGAACGCGAAAAAATCATGTCGATGCATTGTACTATTTTCCAAAATTAGTGTTTTTTCGAGTGTTAATGCATAAAAATGGTGACGTTTTATTCATTAAGTGCTGATTTATGCCCAAGAATGTGGGTAAGTAGTATATTTTTTCGTGTTAACCCTTAACTTAACTTCGAAGAAGCTTGCAGTAAATTTGCCATGACTTAAGTACGGCATGACTGGACTGGACTGTGACTTACTAATAAGTGTTACTTTGATTGTGACTAACTTGAGTTGACTTGAAATTCATCAAAAACTTGTTATTTAAAAATACTTGACACTGGTAAAGGTACAAAGTGCGACGCCATAATCTTTCTATAATAGGAGGAAAGAAAGAAAAATACAAGATAGTGGCATTGTCAATTTACTGACAGTGACATTGACTGATTGTATCAAAACAGACTGACATCTTTGTTGATGAATGGAATGCGATGGATGCGATTTAGCGATTGTGAAATTTCATAATTTCATATTTTAAATGAATCTAAAACTTGTATGTACCATGTCTTAGTAGCTATTTGTCAATGGGGCCTTAATGTGCAATCATGAGCTACCATACAGTTGAACTCCAAGCTGCTGCATCAAGCGAGAAAAATGACGATGACCAAGACAAAAATGAAGATCTTGAGGTACTCATAGCAAGTAATATTTTTCTTTATTTTTCTCTATTCTAAACTAAGAATTCCGAACAGCAAATCACCACTTTCCATCAGTTCCAATTATTTAAAAAAATCGAGGGTTATCATCAAAGCACAAACGTCTTAAATGTTACTTTGAACCTTGACAATTTTATATCCATTGATCTATAAAATCTATATTCAGCCCAGGGCAGGGCAGCAACCAAATAGGTTTCATAACTGTTTTATATAGGAAGCCAATACAATGGCGTATGCACCAACCTGCTTGTGTGGATATCGCTCAATCGCCAGTGGAGGGTAAGCCGTTTATGTAGGAGAAGTTAAATACTGGTGAACCACACCTTTACATGCTAACATACATGGGGAGGCTAAACTATAGGTACGAAAAAACTTAGTGCCAGCTTAAGAAAAAACACAATCACATGAAAATACACAGCAACTTCCATTTCAAATTATTTCATTCAGTGTATAGCAGACCTTAGACTGTAAAATTCATATTCATCATTTTATGATACACTAGCTGCGCCCTGCGGTTTTACCTGGGATTGTTGGGATAAAAAGTAGCCTATGTTTTATTCCAAGGTATAAGCTACCTCTATACCAAATTTCATTCAAATACGATCAGCCGCTTCAGCTTGAAGGAGTAATAAACATACACACACACTCCCCCACACACACAAACACCGACAAACTTTCGTATTTATAATATTAGTAGTATAAAAAATATTTTTTATGTAGTTTACCAACAAGTTCACAATTTTCATCCTATAAATTTTGATTTAATTGGGTGTATCAGGGAATCTTTGTACTACCTTCCATTGTTATTGCAGGTGGACAATTCGAAGAGTGTCCTGCTAAAGATAGCGACTCTGTATGCAGAGCAGTTAATGAGCGACTTGGTGCTGGAGGTGGGCGGAGTAGGATATCCAGCTCATCGACTCATACTGTGCGCAAGTAGTGAGGTCTTCCAGGTAACGGCTCAAGTGCTTATTTTATCTATTCTATGGAATGGCTGATACAATTTTTTGTTTGTAAATTATTACTAATGCTAGGGCTTCACCTGCGTGTAATTCCATTATTTAGCGCGGCATTTGATACAGTACGCTGATATGGCCGGGTGTTAGCACGCTAATGGGCTAGTGGCATTATTAACGTCGTTAGATGTTAGGCGATATTCAAAGTCAAATGATAGTTTGGCCACCCATGTAATGCATTGTTTAATGCTTCATTTATTGCACATTAATTATTCTGATAACTGGACGTAAAGCGTCACGCAGGTGAAGCCCTAGCATTATAATAATTTTATAATAAGAACTGACCAACTGAGCTTAAAGGCGGTCAAATCTATGTTTAACATGACCTAAATATTAGTTATACAGTATGATAAACATAACTAAACATTTTGTTACCAGGTAATGTTAATGAACAGAGAATGGAGTGAATGGAGAGAAAGCCGTGTGGTCCTGCAAGAGACGCCGTCTGCAGCTGCTGTCTTTCCACTATTTCTAAAGTAATCTTAATGCTACTAATCATAGAGTTTCCGTTAACTTGTGCCCTAAATTCGGTTGTATTTTTTTATTTGTTACCTATGAACTCCGTCGTTTATAAACCGATTCGTCTTTTTTTAAATTTTAAAGTATATACTTTCAGATTAGTCCCAAAGAAATTTCATCAAAATCTGTTCAGTAGTTTGGTTTTTATTTCAAAATAACTGGAAAAATATGTCATCCAAGTAAACGAAATTGCATATTTTGCTTTCTTGTGTCTTTTCTGTGGTGTTTATGGAGGTTAAGTTGGGTGTTATTTTTTAGATATTTTTTTATACAGTCAAGTGTCGATACGAGCTAAACGTTCGCATGGTGGTAAGCGTCACGCCTGCCACTAACAGTAGCAGTGCCAGGCTTGTGAACTTGCGAATACAATCCTGCCCCGCACTGTACCTACTGCGCTCGTCACCCTGAGATATAAGATGTGAAATCTCTTCATACCCAGTAATTTCTCTGGTAACATTGCCCTTCAAACCGAAACAAAGTAATGCTTGCACACTACTGCTTGGCGGTTGAATAACTGGCAAAGGTGTGGCACTTCCCCAGGCAGACTTTGCACTAGAGTTCTACCACTACAATACTAAGCTTGTTTTGAATGATTTAAGTTGGCTAGTAAATTTTCTGAGAGCCATGTGATAAGTTAATATGAACAAGCTTTATGTATGCATATGTGTTTCTATGAATGAATTTCGGAGGTTTATTTTATAGTTTATTTTTGCAGATATTTCTACACTGGCCAAATTCGAATATCACATCAAACTGTGCTTCCTGTGCTTTCACTAGCAGACAAATATAATGTCAAGGTAATTTTCTGGACCATATTTAATAATACTACTATAAAGGGTATAGTATAATAATAATAATATGATCAAATTTTTATAAGTTCACAGAAACAAATAATTTTATTATTTTCTTGTACAAGGTTACTCGTAACATATCACTTATTATTATTATTATATCACTTATTATTATTCACATTATTTATTTACTTTCTTAAATCTAAGTTTTTTACAATATAAATTTAAAAACATAAATATTATAAAAAACCTAAACCTAGAGTGCCGCCGGCAGCGGGGCAGGGCTCAAGCTGTCGGTGGTTAGGGCTGCAGAGTGAGGAACCTCCTGACAATGCGTGCCGTGTCAAGTACCACTGCCTTTTGTATCTGACTCTTGACCCAACCGTCTAGCGAGACCCTCTTGAGGTATTGATCGAGGCTCTTATTATTATTATTATTATATCACTTATTATTATTTATTTTATTGCATTTGAAACTCGGGTCTAAGCCCGGACCTTTAAGAGGCATTGGTGGGGCCGAAGCCAACACCAAGAGGCCCTTTTGAATAGGAAAATAACATTATAAAACTATTACATGGGTGTGAATGGAATATGATTCACTATTTTAAACATTAAGGTATAAAATTGTAAAAAATTATCGGGCTATTTTGGTGAATTTTTATGAAACATTGAACTGGTCTATAGAATGAGAAACGGCACCTGCCTATTTTGTCTCATTACATCAAAATATTAAGGCAGGTGATGACTCGCCATCCACTAAATGGCTACCGTAATAATGGCCCATAAAGGCTACCGTATATTGGTGCCAGAGGAGCAACATTGACGTGGATGGCTTAAGGCGTCGAGAGGTGTGCTGCGCTTTCACTAAACGCTACTCGCGGCGTTATGCCCTTTAACACTTCCACCCTGGAGCTTAGGTTCTTAGCTCTTGCGGTTGCTACCCCCGGACAGCCAGTTAAGGCAAGCCGGAGGTCTGGGGTCTCATTTAGCCCCAAGGAATCAGGATACGCGGTGTCGCTACTCACCGACGGCTCGCCACAAAGCCGCCCCTGCGTCGCTCCAGGCGCTCATCTCTTATTGCAGTGGTAGTGCGAGTGGCAAAATGTACAAAATACCAAGCAAAAGCCAAAGGCGATTTGTCAGAGATTCTAGCTTATTATTATTATATCACTTATTATCACTTAGCTGAAAGAAGGTCATTGTACTCATCATTGTGAATAAATTTTACTGTAATTGAATTGAATGAATTCCATACAGGGCGAGTTACGATTTACTATGGAACAGGCGATTTTTTTTTGGCGATTTCAGGGTTAGACCCATAGTAAAAGTTGTTCATAATGATGAATTACTTAGGAATGACTAATGGGTAACCAGCTTCTTTCGGTTTAGTAATTCCGTTACTCATAACCTGGTATATCGTAATTTTTATTTTAATATCTTATTTCGATATTTAAACAAAGGTTTTTTTTAGCATTTTTTTACTAAGTATACCTTTTTTTTTTGTTTTTTTTTTTGTACTTGTATTCTTTATTTTATTTTTAATGCGATTTGTTGAGATTCTAATGTAATTGTCCTGAATGTGTTAAATATCAATAAATACAATTGAATTGAATCGTCTGGTAACATTCCAGGACCTGGTGACGCTGTGCCTGGGCTACATGGCGGTGCACATCGCGCACGCGGCCAGGCGCGGCCAGCTCATATCCTGGATGCAGTACACGATGGCTTGCGGACACACCGACGTCGCCAAGGTAACGTATTTCTAGCCTGTACCTTATATTCTCTAATTCATCTCTTAATTAAGTCAAATAATCTATCATACATAACTGAAATTAATTCTAAATGGCATTCGGCAATCGGCCAAGAGTTAGAAAAACTACAATCAGAGCCTGTTTTTTTATATTGGAACTTATACTTAGTTATATTATTATTTATGGGTTTTTCTGTAGTGAACAACCGTGATAGTTTAAAACAGTGTTTTATAGAAACTTACGTTTTGTAGAGTATTAACAAAATAAGGATCGCAAGCAATTTCTGTGTAAAAAAGTATGGTTAAAAAAAAATATTAAAAAAATTTAAGAAAAATAACAAAAAAGTTAAAAAAATAAAAATAATATTAGAAAAATATATTTTGGATTCTTTAAGTCGCGAGTGAGAATCGATATCTTCTAGTCACGATCCTTTGTAAACCTCATTTTTGCTTCCAATCAGGCAAGATAACGATCAAACGCAAGCCTATTTTCAAATAAAAACATCAGTCATTACAATCCAAGTCTGCTCTGATTTAAACACCGAGTAAAAATAACTTTCATACGTAGTTTTTGACCGTCCACTTTATAACGTGGCGCCATCTCTGGGACCACATATACTGACCTCCTGAAAGCCTGAAAGTGTAAGTCTGATCAACCGTTTCCCGTGGCGGACGTTAGCAGACTGACCAAATGGGCGTGACGTCACTGCATGATCGGAACTACGGCCGCAAGTTGCTCATGACAACTCCTTTTATCTCTATGGATTTATATCAAAGAAATGTCAGCCTTAAGTATTCGTAATGTAGGCACATTTGATATCCAGGCGTGCCAGAACTTCGTGAAGTGGAACCTGGAGTGGGTGTGGTCGGACTGGGAGCTGGGCGAGCTGGAGGGGGAGGCGCTGGTGCAGCTGCTGCAGCAGAGCGACCTCGTGCTGCACAACGAGATGACGCTCTACCAGTCAGTACACTACACTACATACATACTCAGACTATTTAGGCGGAAGACGTCAACTGCTGAACGAATGCCTACCTTTAATAGGGAGGTTGTCGTAATACCCACGCTTGACAGGTGGCTTGGAGATCGCAGAATGCTCACTGCCGTTAACCAAGTGGACGCTGCTGCGTGTCCTCCTTTGGTTCACTGCTGGACTATTCATCATTATCATCATCAGGCCGGAGACGTCGACTGCTGAACGTAGTCCTATTAAATAGGATACCTTACCCCTGAAGGGCGATAGGCCATATCCACCAGTCTAGCACTGTTGGGTTGGTGGATTTACATATGCCATTGAATTCTTGTTTCTTTTATGAAAAATCTTTCCACACAACACCTGCCCGCCTAGCACGCGAGCCGTGATAAACGTCTATCCATTCTTTTTTTCCCAGCGAAAACGTATATTCTAGCTTTATCACTTTCCCGAGCGGGGAAAGACCAATTAGTCCTCGGCGCATGCTAGGGGGCCAAAGCTAGTTAACTAGCGAAAGCGCGATCTGGATATAACAAGCTAAAAAACAAAACACCGCTCAAGGAACAAACCGAGTTACAATATTTCCTGCAATAGGGAATATGCATGTGTTTTTATTACTAAAAATAATAGGATAAGTGTAGAGTTTAACTTAATCTGATGCTTACATCAAAAAAATAATTGAAATCTGCTGATAAAGTTCTAAAATAATAAGCGTTCAAAGTATTTGGAAGGAAGTCATCTGTCCCTTTCTAGGAAAACTCGTGCAAGTATAGAATTTGTTGTGGACTATGACGTCATTTGATATTATAGTGCCCTCGTCTAACATGAAACTAAAATGTTTATAACTTCGTTATTTGTGCACGTATGTAAATTTAATTTTTGATGTGTTGTTTTGTTGCGAGTCAGCTCTTTTGTGAGTCAATAAAAAAAAACATATTGCCTATTATGTCAATGGCGTCCTCACACGTACCAAGTTTAGTTTAGGACATTTACAGCTAAAATTGGGTATCTCAGTATCGGTAACCTGAAACAATAGCCGTCGTAGCCAAAACCGGCATGGACAGCATGATCATCATCAGTATACTAATATTTGAATGAATGAATGATTTATTGGTCTATGAAACTAGGTATTGGTACATAATAAAAATTATAGTAGGTGTTAATATTTCAAGGTTAGTGCTCTAGTTTTTTTTATTAATGTTTTTAAAGCTTAAACAGGAAGAAAAATTATGACCCCTGGCAGGACTCGAACCTGCATACAAGCAGTCTCTATGGGTTTTCGTCTCAAATGCTTTGCCAATTACGCTACAGAAGTCTCTGCCTTAGATGCCAAATTTCTCAAACGGTTTCTTCAAGTTCGAGTCCTGCCGGAGGTCATAATTTTTCTTCCTGTTTAAGCTATAAAAACGTAAAAATACCATAAGTGTGCAAACACTTCATACAAAAATAATCATACTAATATTTATTATGTTTATCACCGGGACTTATCGCGCACATAAATAAATTTTTATTTACATCGACGTTTTTTCGCCCATGTTCCAATGGCTGTGGTCACGAGCTGACTGAATATAATACAATAATTAAAATAATATTTTTTGACAGAATCTTTTTAGATTTAGTTTTGACTTGATTTATTAATGTTTTAATAGTACTAATAATATACATTTCCTTGAAAATAATAATAAAACTGAAAATAATAGTGTGTTCAAATCGCGAAAGTTTTCAAGTTTCATCATACTAATGTTTGTTTCAGATTCGTAGTGCGATGGTTGAATAAGCAACGCGAGCGACTGAATAACAGCGACGACCTCAACGACGCCGAGAAACGAGCGCACTGGGAGTCGCTGGTGCCGGCCGTGTTCTCACATGTCAGGTACACGCGCACTTAATATTATCCACATCATTTTTAACACGTCTGCCCAAAATAAGGAGTGTAATGTTTTCAGGGTTCATGTATGTATCTATTATAATATGTTTAAGAGTTTAATTATTCCATCATAACTTCTAAATGCCTGAATAGATTTCGAAGTATGGGGTTGTTAGAATCCTTAAATCATCCCGAGTGACACTGGCTGTAATTTTTTGCCAGGACAGTCGTGTTTTCAACCGGTTTCTAAAAGGAGATTCTCAATTCGACTGTTTTTTTTTGTATGTATGTTAAGCGATTACTCCGCCAATTATGAATAGATTTTGATGACTCTTTTTTTGTTTGGTTGGTGATTCCCATATAATTTATATCGAAATAAAAAATATTAAATTAATTACTGGAATATATTAAAATTATCTGGAAAATATGAAGATGTCATCCAAGTAGTCGAAATTGAAGTAGGTTGTATTTTTTTTAAAAGCCTATTATTACTTGTTTATTATTGAAGTTAACAGATGTCAAGTAACATAATGTACAGAGTATAACTAGTATTGTTTTGCCTTCTTGGGTAAAATGTCAAATGATCGCACATTGCTTACAACAACTACAGTACACGAGTAAGGAGTGGAGGAGTTACGGTGTGGTCAGGTTACCTACAGGAGTATTTGTCTGTAGGTTTCCCATGATGTGTCCGAACCAGCTCGCCAAGCTACTCCTGTGTCCGCTGACGCAGGAGCACAAGGACTTCTTCATGGAGAGAATGGCCATCGCCATGAGCTACCAGTCAGGTAATACGCTCAGATTAAAACAATAAACCTTTTCTATGTTTTAAAGCATAAACAGTAAAAATACACTCAATATCAATTATTTTTAATGCTTAATGCTTTAAAGACCACGTTTCAGTTCCATCTGTCATCACTGGCACAACAACACACTGGCACACTGAAACGTGGTCTTTAACTTCTGGTCTTTTGGAGAAACTCAGAATCGCACAACGGGCAATGGAGAGAGCTAGATAGAATCCCGAACGAGAATATTCGCCAAAGAACCAAAGTTACCGACATAGCTCGCAAGGTTTGCAAGTTGAAGTGGCAATGGGCAGGACACATCTCTCGGAGAACTGACAACCGATGGGGAAGAAAGGTTCTTGAGTGGCGACCGCGAACTGTCCTACGCAGCGTAGGAAGGCCTCCCACTATATATATATATAGGTGGGCGGGGACATTGTACAAGTCGCGGGCAACCGGTGGATGCAAATGGCAGGTTGTCGTACAGTTTGGCGGTCTAAGGGGGAGGCCTTCGTTCAGCAGTGGACGTCTCCGGGCTGATGATGACTCAAAGGAAAATTCGAAGGTGAGGAATTTCACATTCCGAGAATCCCGATGATCCCAACCGATATGCCGTTTGAGTTTAAACAACTTCAATTTATTATCCTAATAAAAATAAAATACAAAATCTACTCATTTATTGCCTCTAAGGCGGAACAAAGTTCGCCGGGTCAGCTAGTGTTCAATAAACCTTTATTCCGAGTCTTTACAATATTCTCTGCAAAAACAAAACAAAAAACAACAAAATGTATGAGATTGACAGGTGACTATGGCCGCATTGACGATGCGCCACCTAGCGGGACCAAAACGCAGTGTGGATCCCCATTAGAACGACAACGGCATATACAATGTGTAACAAAAAGGTTCAACAATACTGAAGGCAAGGGCGGATCCAGGGGGCTGGGTGTAGGTCGACCACTGATATTTTTTCTAGTTGTAATCGAATTGGAGACTGTCCTTACTAGACCGCGACTCGACTCTATGACCCCCCCTGACTTAAAAGCTGGATCCGCCCTTGACTGAAGGCTATGTATTGTCATATAATCTTTAAATTATATTATTACTTTATTTTATTAGCTCCCATTTTGCAAATTGGCGCACAGGATGGCTTGTGCTTTGCTCCATAAAATATATCAGGAACCAACATAAAATGTTGGTGTGAAATTAATTATCAAAATTGTATTTAAATAACAAATTAGGATTTTTTAAGCATTTATTTTGGAATTGTAAACTAGTAATAAAATTAGTTTCAAATTTAGAATCTATCGGATAGCTTTATACAAAATATTTGGTTATCTGTTGGAAGCCGTATTACGACATGACGTCATATACGCTGACTCGCTCGCACTCGAAGAATTCTTCCATAAGCGAGAAAGAGAAGCTAGATCGAGGAGACCATTTTGAAAAATAGACATTCACGTCGGAGCCGCCGTTGCGCGTGTTACGGGGTGAATCACCTTTTGGATTTTTTTACATCTTTTTGAGAAGAGAATGACCTGAGGGAGCCAACGCCGATCCCGCAGGGGACACCAGGTCCATATTTCCGTCTGAGATGACGTAAAACTCCAACTTTCAAGAATTATTTTGTGACGCGCCATGCGGTCACCAAACTAAGGAACTCGAGCGAAATTCTCATTTGAAGCTTTGAAGACAAGGCAATGTCATTTCACTGGAGGAGCTCCATGAAGCGTTCGAGAATCGGATGATCCTGCAGAAGACACCATCAGCAAAGGATCCATCAGATAACCTCCTTTCATTTATTTTATTTTCCCAATTTTTCTCGTTGCCGTCATCCATTGGACTATCGCCATCAGCGTTTTAATATTAATATTGTATTAGGACTTATCAAAATAGTAAACGCATTGTAACCTCAAATAATCTTTTGTTCTTTTTTCTCCCATATATCTTTAGCACAAGATAGATAGGTAAATTATAAATCATCAATTTCATTTTCAACAAGAGGCCCCCTGTACTCCAGAGGTCTGATGTTTCGTGACTGATACGTATCCAGGAACCCTAACTTTTTGTTTTATTTTTTTGTTATTTGTTTTGTCTTTCTTTGTCAAATCACAATTTTCTTATGACAAATGGCGCCCGAACAATTATTTACTTAGAATTTAACTTAAAAACAAACCAATTTTATCTTGTGCAAAGGTGTATGTTGGAATTTATAAACAAAAGATTACAATTTAATCTACTGTAGAAGTAGGTATTTTCACAATTGTGTTATTGAATTTGTGTAACAATTTTTCTTGTAAAGATGTATAGTACACCGTCTGTTGACCGTAAGTTAACAGCGGAGCAAACGTCAGATTCACCTCAACCAGAACTCCAAAATTCACAGAGCTTAATAGATATACCTGTTTCAGATTCAGAAGAAATGAATTATGTCAATACCGATGTGAGGATGGCTCAAGGAACAATCCAGTCGCCATTATGCAAAAATATCCACACAAATCCTAGCACTAGTGTTATAGATCCAGCCACAGACGGTGACAAGTATATTCCATTTATGAAACAAAGGCACTCGACACAAAACAGTCATGTACCAGTCACCCAGGTAACATATGCAATTAATAACAGTTACAACTCCAATTTGAAGTCCTGGGGACTGAAGTATAGTGGTGATACGTGTGTTGTTGAATTTTTGAATCGAGTGAACGAAATTAAGTTAGCAAGAGATGTGTGTGAAAGTGTACTGTTGAGAGGTTTTTCAGAGCTGTTAGAAGGCACTGCTCTGAAATTTTACAGATCAGTTCGCCATACATTACCCACTCTCCCCTCAAATTTTTTAATAAAGTATTTTGTTTACTACCCATAGTAGACGCTAACAGAAGTCAATATATACTTTTATTGCAAAATTCAGATCAATAGTTTTTGAAATATAAACAAAAACAATATTTATTTATTCAAAGCAATGCAGAATGTAAACACACATATGGCGGCGCTTATAACTTTTTCAAAATTGTAGTTACAGACAATTATTTTTGATTTATCGTACCTACGCATATCTAGCTACCTATAGATACACAATTTTGGCTATCGGTTCAGTATTATTCAAATTAAAATGAAAACCGTATGTTCACAACCAAAATTCTCAAAAGTAAAAAAGAAACACATAAGTTTTAAGTTAGCGTTTTTACACACATTATTATTTCTACGGATACTTTAGGATACTGTAAATCCATAACAAATACTGATAAAATCATAAAATCAATAATTATTTCTTTACAAACAAGTTTAGAATTTAAACATTGCAATTTTCCTTGTAAACCAACAAGTTCATGTAGGTAAAATGACATACTATATGGTCTATACTCAGACTAAGTATGACTTCTATTCAGACATTGAACTACTTAAGCGTTATTTATACAAGAATTTACTTATTTTGATTTCCAATTTGTATAGAAAAGACGATTCTTTTTCTGTCTCAAAGACAAGTTTCAAGTATTAACAAAGTGTTGACCTACATTCAGGGAAAGACTTAAATACTTACTTTGAATTAACTTAATAACAGTATTCAAAGCTATTGTTTTGTTTTGGACAAGTATCCATTGCTATATAAAGCAAAAGCAGTATATTTAATACCATTTTTTTTGTGTTTTGAGACTTGGTAATTTTTGTTAAAACCAAGTCTGTGAAGCAATTTTTTAAGGTTAATACCATTTTTTTGTGTTTTGAGACTTGGTAATTTTTGTTAAAACCAAGTCTGTGATGCAATAATTTTAAGGTTAAGTATGAGTAATTATTTTTACATTACCAACTATAAACCAAACGTTCAATAATGCATATTTTCGTGTGCTTATTAGTTCTTAGCCTACATATTGGGCAATTTTCTGGAGGATCCTATTTAAAGGCAACCTACCATTAACTATAGCTTATTAGCTAATTATTTGGGAACGATTTAGTTCTAGTCTTTTTGTTACATGCTAACATACATACCGGATTTGACTAACGACAAGTTTATACCTAGTATGACTTAAAATGTTTTCTTATGGCTGAGTTAAAACACTCGGACATGCTAGCAATATTTAGTAGATCTACATACATACATACATACCAAACTTACCTTTTTGTCTTGTAGATACCAAAGGTTGTCTGTGAACCTTCTAAGATTAACAATTAGTCTTTAATTATAGTTAGCAGCATCTAGTGCACGGATTCACTGCGTAGATTTAATTTAGGTTTAAATAATTAAGATTTACCTGTACTTAATTAAAGCTTATACTTAGTTTATCTAATGTTTACAACGATAGATATTTACTTTAAACATTAGAAGTTTTCACTTCATACTATTAGACAATAGTGAGACTTTATTCTCATAGAATTAGGTCATTACTAGAAAACCCAAACTGTAGGGTATAGATTATTATAAGAATTACAAACATACTAACACATATTTACTTACCGTTTAAAACCATTTAGATATCATTGTTTTTCAGATAAGTTTTGTCCGCACCTACATAAGAGTGAATGGATATTTATATTAACAGTTACCTTTTAAGCTACTTGCTATATACTACTTTTGTTTTATTACACAATGTGTTATTTCTATAGGTATATCCTATACCATCATGTTATGTATGGAGTCATGAGGATTATGAAAAGTGAAGCAAGTATGTCAGAATAGCTCAATTTAACTATGAGATGCAAGGAGATTTATGAAGTTCGATGTAAGTTTAAAGGTGTGAGTGGTGATTTTGTAAGAACTAGGCAGTGTGAATATTATTTGAATTCCTTATAGGTACCTATGTATGAAAGAATGTGAGTGATTTATTTTATGAAAGTGGAATAACAGTTTATTTTGCTAGATGGAATGTAAGAAGCTTGCTGAAGTATCAACCTCACTATATTTCAGGATTCCAACCTATAACAAAAAGTTTCTTTTCATGCCTACCCCGTCTGTTCAGACAGTAAACTGTCTTTTGTTTCAAAAGGGGGATATTGTCATATAATCTTTAAATTATATTATTACTTTATTTTATTAGCTCCCATTTTGCAAATTGGCGCACAGGATGGCTTGTGCTTTGCTCCATAAAATATATCAGGAACCAACATAAAATGTTGGTGTGAAATTAATTATCAAAATTGTATTTAAATAACAAATTAGGATTTTTTAAGCATTTATTTTGGAATTGTAAACTAGTAATAAAATTAGTTTCAAATTTAGAATCTATCGGATAGCTTTATACAAAATATTTGGTTATCTGTTGGAAGCCGTATTACGACATGACGTCATATACGCTGACTCGCTCGCACTCGAAGAATTCTTCCATAAGCGAGAAAGAGAAGCTAGATCGAGGAGACCATTTTGAAAAATAGACATTCACGTCGGAGCCGCCGTTGCGCGTGTTACGGGGTGAATCACCTTTTGGATTTTTTTACATCTTTTTGAGAAGAGAATGACCTGAGGGAGCCAACGCCGATCCCGCAGGGGACACCAGGTCCATATTTCCGTCTGAGATGACGTAAAACTCCAACTTTCAAGAATTATTTTGTGACGCGCCATGCGGTCACCAAACTAAGGAACTCGAGCGAAATTCTCATTTGAAGCTTTGAAGACAAGGCAATGTCATTTCACTGGAGGAGCTCCATGAAGCGTTCGAGAATCGGATGATCCTGCAGAAGACACCATCAGCAAAGGATCCATCAGATAACCTCCTTTCATTTATTTTATTTTCCCAATTTTTCTCGTTGCCGTCATCCATTGGACTATCGCCATCAGCGTTTTAATATTAATATTGTATTAGGACTTATCAAAATAGTAAACGCATTGTAACCTCAAATAATCTTTTGTTCTTTTTTCTCCCATATATCTTTAGCACAAGATAGATAGGTAAATTATAAATCATCAATTTCATTTTCAACAAGAGGCCCCCTGTACTCCAGAGGTCTGATGTTTCGTGACTGATACGTATCCAGGAACCCTAACTTTTTGTTTTATTTTTTTGTTATTTGTTTTGTCTTTCTTTGTCAAATCACAAATTTCTTATGACAGTATGTACTCATCATTATGAACAACTTTTACTATGGGGCTGACCCTGAAATCGCGAAAAAAAACCAGCTCCTTCATACTTTTTGTCCAAGGTCAATAAACTTTTTGTATGGAACGGCTGTTTTTTTTATGTGTGTGTGCTGACGCTAGGCTTACATGGTGGTGTCAGGTCAGTACGAGCGCGTGTCGGAGGTGCAGGCGACGGAGGCGGGCCGCGCGCAGTTCACGCCGCGCCTGTACACCGAGGACACGTGGGGCTCCGTGCTGGCGGTGGACAACTTCCACTCGCTGCCCTGCTACCACACCAGGACCTTCATATTCTCCTCCAGGTGACGTATTGTACGAGGCTGCCTTCCTTCCTCTTGAGAGCGTTATGTCATTACTACGTGGGAAACGCGGTTGCATCCGCGTGATGAAAGAACATCGGTGATTATGATGATTATAATACGCTTTTAAAAAAATATATACAACCGACTTCAACTTCGAATACCTGGATGACATATAACCCCAACTACTGAACCTATTTCGATAAAATGTATATGGGACCACATCTGAAGTATTACCTACCTACCAAACAAAAAAAGAATCATCAAAATCAGTTCATAATTGCCGGAGTAATCGCGTAACATACATACAAAAAAAAACATACATTCGAATGGGAAGTTTTCTGACAGCTGTCAAAACGTAGTTCTACAGCCAAAGGATAGACGGCGCTGGCGAGATATGGCCCACTTTTTTTCGCATTTTTCTTGTGAAAAAGCAGTTCACTCACCTTCACTGCTTCACTTCACAGTTCGCGTTCGTTGCTGAAGTGCTTTTCCAAGTTTTCTTGTATCATTTTGTTGAAATTCTGATAAATTATTATTTTGTAACGTAACAATTATTGTTGATGTTATAATGTTTTGTTGATAGTAATTGTTATTTTTATTTTATAGTTATTAGTTAATCAATTGGCATGGCGCACCTACTGATATCCGTGGAATAACGAAAGCTTAAGAAATACTATGGGCAAGTACTTTGTTATACAAACAATAACCACAAAAAACGCATGACAGATCTGATATAAATGAAATAAGGTTACTTGTTTATTTTTTGACCTTTTTACTTTGCTTCATTCGTTCAAAATCTTCAGAACCATAGACAAGATAGCGAAACTGTTCAGGGCCATGTCTCTTCATTGCCATCGAATGGATTTTTATGAACATTTTTTTTTAATCGGCTGTCAGAAAATCGGCCATTGGGTACCTCCTTTTTGAAGTCGATTAAAAAGTAGCCTATCTGTATGTTATTCCGGGAAATAAGCTATCTCGATTCCGTGTTTCATCCTGTTCTGTTTAGCTATTCTGGCGGTAGGTAGGTAACAGACACGCACACAGCCACACACATACCGTCAAACTTTCATCAGTTTGATATCTTGTATTGTGTCTTAATTTAAGGTAGTCCAATTGGAATTAGAGTCGTCACCTTCGTGAGGTTGTACGAAAGAGATAAATTGTTTAGAATTGACTTATGGACTTTAAAACTGGCTTTTCGGAAGAAAAACATCACAAGGACACCTGCACATGTTCTAGGATGATATCCTGTGGCGTCTGTGAGTCCACCAACTTGCACCGGGCCAGTGTACAGTGGTATGAGATAACGGGGGTGAGCATTCTGCGATTCCCGAGCCCCCTGCGTCTACTCGCCGATGATAAGATCCTTCAAGAGTAGACATATCCTCATTAAAGGGATAATAAAACACTGATGCTATATAGCTTTACTTGGCAGCTTCATATGTGCTATTGAATCCCGATTATAGGCTAGATTACTAGTTTTTTAATATTGCCCTATTAAAATGTGGCCCATAAAAATTGCTGATTAATGAAAAGAAAATGAAAATCTGATCAAAAATAAGCAACTTATAAGCATTTTAATATCATGCTAGACAGAGAGGCGAAACAGCTAAATCGTGACGTCACTTCTCTGTACGCCATATAAATTATATTCTGACAAGTAAGGCGTGACGTCATTTTTGTTTTGTGGGAAAGGGACAGAGTTGTTTCTAACAAAAACTTTAAACGCTCATATATCAGAACATTATTAACCGATTTAAATCATTTTTTTCAATAAACATACTATATTTACTTAATTTATTCATCAAAGCTATTGGTTTCAACTATATAAACATCAGTCATCTACCCTATTGAGGTTGGCTTCTGTACTTATAAAGTATTTATAAAGTGAATCCCTGGATCTGGGTATGTCCTAAAACTGCACCCAGACCCACCGGAGGACGGGCAGCAGTGTCCTCTCGGTTCACGGTGGTGAGCTGTCTGCCGCCTGCCAAGCGTGGGGATTATGGCAGCCCCTCCCTATTAAGGAGGCCTTCGTCCAGCAGTGTAAATTTTCTAGCTGATGAGTGAGAGAGTGAGTAAAGTGAATCCTGATAATGGAGGGTGGCTTCTGTATTTGTACTTATAGAGTATTTATACAATGTGTAACAAAAAGGTTCAACAATACTGAAGGGTATGTATGTACGAACAACTTTTAATATGGGGCCAACCTTGAAATTGCAAAAAGAAACCGGCTGTTCCATACAAAAAGTTCATTGACCTTGAACAAAATGAACAGCTGTTTTTTTTTTGAGCGATTTCTGGGTTGGCCCCATGTTAAAAGTTGTTCTTAATGATGAGTACATACATTACTAATGATGAATACATACGTATTTCAGTATTGTTGAACCTTTTTGTTACACGTTGTATAGTGAACCCCGATAATTGAGGTTGGCTTCTGTATTTGTACTTATAAAGTAATGTATGTTTATAGATCGTCGATAGCGGACGTGGGCAGCGCAGACAAGCTGCTGGAGTGGACGGTGGACCTGTACCCGAAGGGCGTCTGGTTCAAGAAGAGCTTACTCATCAACTGGGCCGGCAACTATGACGTAAGCTATACTTGTTACTTCTTAGCTTCTACAATAAAAAAATAAAAAAGCATTGAATTGAATAGTCCTAAAGAATATATGTGAGTTGCCATGTATTTGTGAAAATATTTGTATACAATATTTTTAATTCCTATTTTTTTTGTGTGCTATGTTTTTGTCGCAAATAAAGTATAGTCTAACCTCATACAACTAGTAGTTCGGTGAACTGAGACCTCGCGACCCCCATATCTTCCAAATCCCTTGACAAATTTGGATCAAATTCGAACCTTATAATAGTATTCACACGAACAACTTGCTTACAAAATTTCATTAAGATCGTTCTCAAGTTATCGTTGAATAAATGTACTTACAAACATACATATTACATACAAACGCCGGCTTGTCCCCTTGGACTCGGAAGCCTTCGCTTTGCTTAGTCAAAAGTCCAGAGATTCAATTGTTTTCTTGTAAATATACCTAATTTAGTCTAAGGTATATCTGTCTGGCTCTTCGCTCACATGCTCTTCTCATTTTAAAGATTAAATCGATGGCCAGGACTTTCGAAAATGTTGAATTACGCAAGCGAGATCGCGGCAGCATTCTGGACCTTAAATGTGGAACGCAAAAACCTGAAACGCTTAAATGTGAAGTGTTGGAATATAGACAATAGTTTATTTGTTGCAAAAAATAATAACAACCTACCTAGGGAGCAAAAGTAAAGAATGTCTCAGATCTCATATATATTGTATCCCGAGACAAACATGATATCTGCCCGCCTAGCACGCGAGCCGTGATAAGTGTCTATCCACTCTTTTTTCCCCGCGAAAACGAGACAGGCGTATCCATATTCTAGCTTTATTACGTTCTCGCGCGGGGAAAGACCAATTAGTCCTCGGCGTGTGCGGGGCCTGAGGCTTCTCTACTTGTTCCCGTGGTGTGTTTACGTAAAATAACAATTACATTGAACATGGAAAAGTAAAAAAGAAATCAAAAAAAGTTTTTATATAATATATAATGGTTTTTGCACGTATAAAGCGGTAACGCTTCGTGCGTGCAAAGCGCTACCCTTGTTGAGCGTGGTGTCGGTGTCGGTGTCGGTGTCGCGCGCAGGTGCCGGAGGTGGTGCTGCGCACGGTGCGCATCGCGATCACGTGCCAGAACTGCCCCGAGCTGGCGCGCGACGAGTACGGCGACGTCGACGCGCTCACGGACGACGTGCGGGTCAAGGTCAGTCTACCGCACACCACGCCAGCTCGTTCTCTGTGTTGTTTAGGTGTCCGTACCCAGTAACGGATTTATCGGATACATTTCGGAGAGTGTGCTTCGAAATAGGCTTTTTTTGTTGTTTTTTGTGTATTGTCTTATTAAAATGTGGCCAATAAATATAGCTGAGTAATGAAAAGAAAATGAAAATCTGATCAAAAATAAGCAACTTATGAGCATTTTAATATCATGCTAGACAGAGAGGCGATACAGCAAATCGTGACGTCATATCTCTGTACGCCTTATAAATTAACATTATTAAATAATTTAAATAAATTTTTCAGTAAACATATTATATTTACTTTATTTATTTACCGCCTGCCAAGCGTGGGGATTATGGCAACACCTCCCTTTAAGGGAGAGCTCTTCGTCCAGCAGTGGACGTCTTCCGGCTGTTGATGTATTATATTTACTTAAATTCTTCATCAAAGCTATTGGTTTCAATGATCAATCGTCTGCCTTATTGAGCTTATTCCCCCCTGCCCATTCTTCTATCGGACGGCCAGGACCACGAAAAAGCGACACGGTTTTATGGTTGATGTACCAAAAACTCGTAGGAAACGGTTTGATTCCACTTTCTTTATTCGAACTGCTAAACAGTGGAATGCGCTGCCTGAGCGGGTGTTTCCCGATAATTATAATCTGGGTGTCTTCAAGTTGAGAGTGAATCGGTTTCTTCTAGGCAAGCGTGCTCCATCGTAGACTGCATCTTCGTTTATCATCAGACGAGATGGCCAGTCAAATGCAAACCTATAAAAAAAAAATGCCGTAAGGACCAGGGGCCTCATTTTTGAATCGTACGCAAAGTAGCGCATGCGAAAGAAGCCGACTTTTAAACGATATTGAACCTTATTCCAAACAGTATCGTTCGAAGGTCGGCTCCTTTCGCATGCGCTACGCTTGCGTACGATTCAAAAATGAGGCCCCAGGACCTAGTTTTGAATATTCGCAATCGCACCGGGCGCACAAAAGACTAGTTACGGCACTGTCCATACCTCAAAAGGAAAAAAGTAACCCTTTTAGGATCACTTCATTGTTCGTCTGTCCGTCTGTCTGTCTGTTATAAAGATAAAGATACGTTTATTTGTTCAAACATGTGTACGGGTGTAGATCTTGATAACATTGGAAACGATTTACATGTTTTTACCACATATGCGTGAGCAAGTTTGAGAGGCAAGTTAGTTGCTCCGATTACATTTACATTCATAGGCTACATAATAATTACATAATGGTGGTATAATATTACTTCAAAATATTAATATTATTTATTTAGTAGCTGCGCCCCGCGGTTTCGCCCGAGTGATAATGAAAAACGGTTATGTTGATTTATTTATTTATGACTAACTGATACCCGCTACTTCGTAAGCGTAGAGCTCCGCCGTCGGCCTAGCTAATATGACCACTCCAGGAACACAAAATTTCCAGTCATTCTCGAGTTTTAACGAGACAAACAAACAGCTATTGATTTTTAGATATATAGAGATAGAGATGATAAAAAGTATCATGTTATGTTATTCCGGAAAATAAACTATCTCTTCAAAGTTTCATCCAAAATCCGTTCAGCTGTTTTGGTGTGAAGAGGTTAATAAACGTACACACATACCGACAAGCTTTTGCATTTATTATATTAGTGACATTTAACAACAGCAATAGTATTAAATTACGGTTGTTAAATCACATATTCTAGTTATATTTCTATTCTATTGAACTTGGGAATACAATCCTGCGCCGCACTGTACTGCACGACCCTGAGATTTTAGATGTCAAATCTCTTCATACTCAGTAATTTCCCTTGTAACATTGCCCTTTAAACCGGAACACAGTAATGCTTGCACACTACTGCTTGGCGTTTGAATAACTGGCGTTTGAATAAGGCGTTGTCAGGCGGACTCTGCAGTAGAGTCCTACCACTACAATTTGAAGTAGATCGTATATCGTCATCACGTAAACAATACGTTTGGAATAAAAATGATGCTGGCGCCATCTCTTGGCAAGCTTTAGTAAGTCGAGTTAGAGTTATCGGCAGCTTGAGTGAGCGTGTGGTTGTTCTTAGATCGGCATCCTGGTGTGGGGCGTGCAGAAGGACGTGGAGCACGTGGCCGCGGTGGTGGAGCGCGTGCACCGCTTCTCCCAGCACAACAGGTTATACATACTCTGGAAACACTTCATGTAAAATATTCAATAACATAGCCAGTGCGACTTCTTTCGTCAGACCTTGGAACCTGTAGCGGAACCGCTACAGGTTTGGGTAAATATTTGTGTTACAAAAATTTACAGACCAACGCTTTTGTTGATAGCTTAAACGGTTTGATAATTATGACACGTAAGGCAGAGACTTCTGTTGCTTAATTGGCAAAGCAGTTGGGACGGAAACCCAGAGATTGCTCGTATGCAGGTTCAAGTCCTGCCAGAGGTCATCATTTTTCTTACTGTTTAAGCTTTAAAAACATAGAGGTTAATACCTACTCTAATACCTACAGAACCTTGGACCTGGGTATGTCCTAAAACTGCGTCCAAAACCACCGGAGGACGGGCTGCAGCGTCCTCTTGGTTATCGGTGGTGAGCATTCTGCGATCCCCAAGCCGCCTGACAAACTAACCCTCTAATAAAAGGAAACTAAATACATTTTTAATACAACTGTTGAATACTGTATCTCTAGATTCTCTAGTGTATTTCCGCTGTACTATCGTATCGAGTACTTATTAGCTCCGAAATACACTAGAGATACAGTATTCAACAGTTGGATTAAGAAGAACTTCCGAAAGTAACACCTGATTCAATCACATACATTTTTAATATGTTGAAATGTCTGAGCGAGATAGCGTTATCTATGTTTTTGGTGTGCGATAGAGTTGTGTCGTGTTGCAGGGTGTTGAACATAGATGGCGCGCTGGACTTCGACGAGCTGAACACTCCGCTGTACACCCCTACCGCCGCCTCCTCGCCCACCCCCGTCACACAACACAAGTTAGTATTTTTTTACAATACACACCTTTGATCAAAGGAACAGTTGATTTTGCATCAGCCGCTCGACCGCGGCACACCTAAAACTAGTTTGCTTACAATGAGGCAGGTAAATCTTTTCGCAGATGGCGCCAGCAGCGGTCAGGATGTGGCAAAATCAAGTTTTTTGTTAATCGTTGACTATTTATCTATTTGCTCTTGATGAGGGCGTTGTAGATAATCTAATCTAGTCCAAGAAAAATACTGGGTACTGTGCCTTGTGATAAGGATCTATGCAGCTGTTGACGGCCTGAAAATAGATTTGTAGGTTAGATAGTTGTTACATTTTATGTTGGACAGAACTTTAATTAGTAAAGCAAAGGATTGATGTACAAACCAGTATATGCAGATTCTCCCTGGTAATCCGAGTCTAATAACGCATCGACGATGCGCCACCTAGCGGAAAAAACGCAGTGTGGGTTTGGCGACCACGTTCAGCTGTTGTTCAAGTCGTGACTACCATATAATTATATAGAATTTTTAGCCATATCAAATTCAAATTCAAATTTCATTTTTTTCGACTTAGAGGTCATATCACATAGTCACAAACAATAATAATTAAAAATAATACAATTTACTATAACAATAAAATTAAAATACAATTACTAATTAAATCTATTTGTTTGCTTATTAGTCAGTACATGAACCCTGTAACAGTGGTTCATGTACTGGCAGTCAAACCTATTCGCAAATACGTTTATGATACTGTTGGAGCTGGCCTGCACCCTGCGCACCAGGGATGTGCACCGTTTCCGCATGGTTGTGTAGAAACAGTCCACGCGGGACTCGGCAAACATCCCCGACGCACTGCAGTACCTGTTATCGTCTTAGCTTAGAGTTGCTATTTGTTTGAGTAGATAAAATATGCCACTATTTTCGCATTTCAATTCATTCCTCTGTTTTCCTCACGTTCCACTGAGCCGGATATTCTGACTATAATTATTTGTTACAGACAACAGGAATAGGGAATATGCATGTGTTTTGATTGTTAAAAATAATAGGATAAGTGGAGAGTTTAACTGAATCTGATGTTTACATCAAAAAAATAATTTAAATCAAATGATAAAGTTCTGAAATATAAGAATTCAAAATCTGTCCCTTTCTAGCAAAACACATGCTAGTATAGAATTTGTTTGGAATCATGGACTTTGACGTCATTAGCTAGTATAGTGCCCTCCCTGTCTAACATGAAACTAAAATGTTTATAACTTCGTTATTTTGGCACACATAAAAAAAATATTATCGATGTGTTATTTTGTTGCCAGACAGCTCTTTTGTGAGATAATAAAATATAAAAAAACATGAATATTCCTTATTATTAAAAAAAAACGGGTCCATATACTAGATACCTTATAGTTTTATCACATTTATTTAATTGAACCAGATACTCCGCCTATCTTCAAACATATAAGTAAGTCAGTTCACCAAACAAACAAATTTTTGACGTTTTCATTGAAACCGCTCCAATTATTTTCTGTAATTTCAGACGATGCCAGAAGTGCGCCGACAGTGAAGAGTTTACCGGACCATGTCACCTGCTAGGGCCGAACCGTGACCAGCTCCGGGTAAGAATAACTGTAGAAAAAGTTTTTAACGGATCAAAGTAAGAAAGGCCTAGCAAGCTGCACTGAACATTGAGCTGAAATAGGAAATATAGGGTTACGCGAAACGATATTCCTGAACCGAAAGGAGGTTATTTGTACTCAACTTTGTAAACACCTTTTACAACACCTCCAAACACCACCAACCTTTAAACACCACCACCACCTATGGCACTAAGCGCCGAATGAGGTTACACAAGCAAAACTTTGCGCAGACGACGCCAGCTGCGGCACAGAATAAATAATAGTACTACGTACAGAAAGTTAACTCCGCAAAGGACTGGAAATAAATAAGGACTCTATCCACTAGGCAATAAAGCAGCAATTCAACTCGCACAGCGCTGGATACCGCTCGCTATATGCACCTAGATATACCGCTCTCTTTCTATCACGTATGCTTAGTTACGTGCGACGAGCGTGCGGGCGGCGACTGAGTGACACCCCCTGGCTACGGTCCGGATGTGGCAAAATCAAGTTTTCTTGTTAACCGTTGCTTATATCTATCTGCTCTTGATGAGGGTGTTGTCGATAATCTAGATTATAAACAACGCCCTCATTTACCCATTTTTTTTCCTTGGTCTAGATTCTAGTCCAAGGAAAAATACTGGGTACTGTGCCTTGTTTTAAGAATCTATGCAACCGTTGACGGCCTGAAAATAGATTTGTAGGTTAGATAGTTGTTTACATTCTATGTTGGACAGAGCTTTAATTAGCAACGCAAGGGCTTTACAAACCAGTATTTATGCAGATTCTCCCTGGTAAGCCGAGTCTTTAAAATATTATCTGCAAAAACAAAACAAAAACAACAAAATGTATGAGATTGACAGGTGACTATGGCCGCATTGACGATGCGCCACCTAGCGGGGAAGAAACGCAGTGTGAATCCTCATTAGAACGGCAACGGCATATACAATGTGTAACAAAAAGGTTCAACAATACTGAAGGGTATGTATGTACTCATCATTATGAACAACTGTTACTATGGGACCAACCCTCGCAAAAAAAAAAACCCCAACTGGAAACTGACTATATAATATTGATTATATATAATATATTAATTATGGTTATATAACATACCCTTCAGTAATAGGAATATGCTTATGCATGGTTTGGAGACGAACACGTCGAAAATAAAATGTAAACATGTGCACAAATAACCAAGTTATAAACATTTTAGTTTCATGTTAGACAGGGAGGGCACTATACTAGCTCGTGACGTCTAAGCCCACGATTCCAAACAAATTCTATACTAGCACGTGTGTTTCTAGAAAGGGTCAGATGACTTCCCAAATACTTTGAACGCTTATATTGAAATATGTCCTGAAGGACTTTACCAGCCAATTTCAATATTTTTTTCGATGTAATCATCAGTTTCAGTTACATTCTCCACTTATCTTATTATGTTTAAAAATCAAAACACATGAATATTCCCTATTGATGACCCTTGTTGTTACATATTGTATACGTAGTATTTTACATCCTCTTTGCAGAGCCAGATTCCCTATTTAGTTATTCTATTTTGCGTGAGAACGAGTGCTTTGTGCACAAGGCCACGCGCAGCTTCACTACTACCTATTATAGCTATTGTCCTAGTGTTACATAGACTGTTTATATACTTGTGGTTTTACATAACGTTCAGTTTGTTTTTTAATATTTCAGATACAAGTAGTGATCGTCCCACTGACAGACTACTGTGTGGTGGGCTCAACGGACTCCTGATCACCACCCATACTGTGCACACTACTACTTGATACTACCATACTGAACAGGCAGCCGGGTCGGGATGTCTGCTAGTCCATTGTTGAGCGACGACATTGTTGATTGAAGTACTTGAAGAAATATTGTCAAACCGAATCTTTATTCCACATCTTATATTCGCACAGTGCTCCCTGAAAAGTACAACATGCACACTACTGCTTGACGGTTGAATAAGAACAGCAGTAGAAAATTTGAAAAAATTAAATGGTTAAAAATGTTAAAGAAAGGGTTAGACATTTAGCTATGATATGGCAAAACCATAGCTAAATTTCTACAAAAAATATTGTTATTTATGACAAAGCCCATACAAAATATAGTAATTTTTCGAAGTGTGGTACTTTCCCAGGGGGCTGCAATCTGCATGAAAGTGTTATCACAGGAAACACAATAGTAGGTACATACAAAAAATTCACTTCCACAATAAACGCGTTATATATGGTTGAAGTACAATATTATACATATATAATAAATATATAACTACAATCATGTCATATTCAGTGCAAGCTAATTTGTACTCTATTTGTATAGAATAATGCCGATTTTCCACTGTAGTGCTGAGGTGCAGCGCAGCCTGCAGGAGCCGCGTGACGTCAACGAGCCGAGCGCTACTGTGGAAAATCGATACACTGTTAAGTCTGTTATTACATTATTTAATATTATACAGCGTGGTGCTACTGTGCCGACATTAAATTGACACACGTGTAGGGTTGGTTAATGATCAGTAACCATAAAAAAAATGGCGAATAAAAAACAGATGTTTTTCGTCTGGTTTTTTCGTTTTTTTAACATTAATTTTATGGTTGTTGGTCATTATCCCTACACGTGTGATCATTTAATGTCGGCACAGTAGCGCCACGCTGTAAATGCGAAAGTTTGTTGGTGTATATGTTTGTTACTTCTTCGCGCTAAAACGGCTGAATGGATTTGGATGAAACTCGGAATGGAGATAGCTTGTTTACTGAAATAACTCATGGGATATTTATAATAATGTTAATAATATGTAATTCATTTATTTCAGATATTAAAAATCCATAATTACAATACAATTGGTATAAAAAACACCGTTTTTCATCACGCCGGTGAAACCGCGGGAAGCAGCTAGTATACAAATAAAGTTATAATTGCCTTGCACTTGACTATGACGTAGTTATAGGTTACGTATAGACGCTTTATCTATAGAACTGATTTTGCTCTGATGTTAACCTATTGACCGCCACAGTTATCTACAATCTGTAACAAAAAGGTTCAACAATACTGAATGTACTCATCATTATGAACAACTTTTATGGGGCCAAACCCGAAATCGCGAAAAAAAATCAGTTGTGCCATACATTTTTTCCAAGATTAATGAACTTTTTGTATGGAAAAGCTGTTTTTTCCGCTATTACATGGTTGGCCCCGTAGTAAGAGTATAAACAATACTGAATGTACTCATAATGATGAGTACATTCAGTATTGTTGAACCTTTTTGTTACAGATTGTACCTATACGTGACAAGCGCTAGCGGGCCTTGGGCGCCAACGACATCTATAGATGACAAAAATATGACCTGTTTAAATGTAAAAAAATGCAACTTGTTTCTTCTGTGTCTGGGTGTAGTATGTATTTACAAAAAAATATATATTAAGTATTCTATCAGCTATCTGGTTTCCATAATACAAGCTTTGCTTAGTTTGGGGCTAGATGGCGCTAAATAAAAAGAATGATAAAAAATGGTGATAAATGTCCACCGGTATTTATTTATTTATTTTTATTTATAAATGATTATGAAAAAAATAAGTTATTGTTTGGTGCCTTGATATCCAGGGCACGGCAAAGCAATTGTGTCGTGGCAATCAAAAGGTTAAAAATCTATAAATTCCGGAACCGTTGTCTTTTGACAGTTGGTATAATGAGCAGTTTTCTGCTGATATTTCTGTTTCGACTTATTTCGCGGTGTTGTGATTATTTCTAAATAAATGTAATATATTTCGTAGGTGGTAAGATTTCTTTATGAATGTTTGTGTGTTCATTGCTTAGTTAAAATTTTAAAGTTATATTGTGGTAAACCAACTAAAAAACATTTGTAGGTACTAACTAGGTGAGAGAAGCGTTTGACGGACGAACTTAATTTTCAACTGACTTCAACACAAGTAACTTTAAAAAAAACAACCGACTTTAAATTAATATGGGACCACCTCGGGAGTATAGGCCACAGTATAAATAATAGTACTACGTACAGACAGTTCACTCCGCAAAGGAATAGAAATAAAATAAGGATTCTATCTACTAGGCAATAAAGTAGCAATTCAACTCGCACAGCGCTGGATACCGCTCGCTATATTCACCTAGATATACCGCTCTCTTTCTATCACGTATACTTAGTTGCGTGCGAGCGGCCACTGACTTCAGCCTTGCATTCTCCTCCCGGACGGAGCGCCGGCCGAACATACCTAAACTGCGGAGTGAAACCCCCCTGGAATAGCCTTTCAAATTATTATTATTATTATCAGCCTATTCCGTCCCACTGCTGGGCAAAGGTCTCTCTATCCTTCTTCTACTCTTCTCGGTTTAAAGCTTTATGAGTGTAATAACTGGGGTTACAATAGGAGTCCAGTTCAGCCCGCCGTCTCCGCCGGGCGGCCGGCTCGTGTACCGGTCTGTGGAGCCCACTGTGAGCTTTGCCCACAGATCGTCTGACATGCGGAAGACATGTCCGGCCCAGCCTTTCAAATAAAAAAATATTTTTATAAATCGATCGTAAATTGACGGAGAAATCGGTGAACATACTTACATAAAACATAAAAAAAAAAACATACCGTTGAACCTCCTTCCTTTTTTGAAATTGGTTATAAAGAGGTTCTCCTTTCTGTTGTTTTTTTTTGTTGTATGTTACGCGATTTCTCCGCCAATTATGAATTGATTTAGTTCGTTCGTTTTTTGTTTGGTAGCTCTTACTTTTACTTCAGAGGTGGTCCCATATACGTTTTATCGAAATCGGTTCAGTAGTTTGATTTTAAAATCAAAATAACTGGAAAAAGATGTCATCCATAATTTAAATTGAAGTCGATTGTATTTTTTTTAAAAGGTATTATTTTAAGCCAAGGCGTAGCAAATTATTACTACGATTTGTCTTAGCCGGTGTCCAAAAATGCAATACATATTTTTTTTATTACTATTACTATAGTGTTTTTTGTATACAGGGTTAGTTCTAATCAGTTAGTATCCTTTTAAGTGCATATTCTGTACATAACTAACAACCTTTACTATGAGGCCAACATTGAAATCGCAAAAACTGATTAGAACTAACCCTGTATAGGTACATCACGAGAAGAAACTCAATGGCATATGTGAATCCACCAACAAACTGCATCGCATTGGTCTTATTATAAAATTGTTTATAGCGACATAGGACAAACTGTTACAAAATACAATGTTTGGTTTTCGGCGCATACACCGCGCATATAGGTGACCTATGTGAAATCTGGGCCCGTTACCTATAGTGGGTTTAATGTCCCGCTCGGAGGTCTCGACGTGTCGTGTTTAGCTTATTTCACTGCCGCGGTGAATGTACTGAAGTCTTGTAAAAAGCTAGTATTCATTTTCGAAACTTCCTTGAAACGCGGAAGTTGTACTGTGGATAGTTTTGGTCTGTTTGCTAACTTGTTGTATTTTGAATTTTAATAAATTTTAGCCTTATATTGACTTTCATTTCCAGAGGCCTTTACGGTCCTTCACTCCACTATCGATGACAGGTTGTTTGTGAATTTCTTTGTTAATTTTTCTTAAAGGGCCTCGAATATATAGGCAGTAAGTATTTTAACTAGGCAGTTTCCGTGTAGTCATAGTCTTTAATGTGCGGTACCTAGTAGGCACACACTTTTACAGGCCTAAGCGTTTTGAGTACGTTCCTGCGGTAGTGGTGGCCGCGTCCGTTTGACGTCAAATGACGCGTGACTTCAGTTGAGCCAAAGAGGATATAAACACTATGTTTTAATTTTGACGTCAATATCGTGTATGTAAGATGGCCGATTATTACAAATCCTCCTTAGATAAAAATAAAACGATCGAAATATGCAAATAAAATTTATTCGATAAATTGTTCGATACACGACAACGAAGACAAGAATTACTTAAAAATAAGAATGTATCTAAAGCACAAACATTTACTTGCTAAAGCAAAATTTGGAAGAATAGTTTACATATAAGTACATCAACTTATACACTAATTAATGGAATCAAAAGCAATGCTAAGACGGTATCCATCTCCTTTGCTTGAGCATTTATGATATACAAGGTGTTGTTTTGTATCCTCGCTATATTTACAGAGATTCTCATCGCTATGGACAACTTTTGCTACGGGGCCAACAATACAAAAAGTTCATTGACTTTGTAAAAATGTATGGAACAGCTGTTGTTTTTCGCTATTTCTGGGTTGGCCCTATAATTCATAACGATTTGTATTGTGTATATCTACCTCTGTAAACATGACGAGGATGAAAAACAACAGCTTGTATATTAGGCTGCGAATTTGGCGGCGCGCGTAAGTAAGCGTATACTGTCGGTTTACATTTAGCTCAAAATTCACAAAAAGAAATACAGAGCTTACTAAATTGTAAGTATATTCCTACATCGTAATTTTTTTTGAATACTTTTATATTACAAAAAATTATTAATTTGCGAATATTACGCCCAGAAATTATAATAAAAATGCAGTACGCTTCAAATGTCTATCATTTCAACACATACGCTTCTCCAAAAGCGCAGAATTATCATATTAGTCACTTTCTGACATGTATGCCTTACTTCTAAAACATTTTCCACAATATACATAAAACGAAACTAAGTTTCGGCAAAAAGGAGCATTATTTTACGTATCTAACATACAGAAAGGGTTCGAGACAATTGACTGGGTTACAGCGAGTGGTATTAAAATTAGTGTTCGCCTCGAATTGACAAAATATCTTTTAAAATTTGGCCTCGTGTCCGAGCATGGGATATTATTTCCCTCCCCGTTACTCTTATGTCAAATTAAATAAGATTGACGGGTAACGGAAATAGTATCATAGATTCTGGAATAGTCTCGTTGGTTGATAAAAGGTGCTTGAGTTGTTTTTGTTTCTTGCCTTATTCTAGAACAGTCAACACCGTTTATCTTCGCCTGTATTGCCTTGGAATAAATTATTTAATTATGTCTAATGATAGGTCTTCACCTGCGTGTAATGCCATTGTTTAGCGCGGTATTTGATACATTACGCAGATATGGCCGGGTGTTAGGGCGCTAATAGACTACCGGCATTATAACGTCGTTAGACGATATTCAAAGTAAAATGATAGCGTGGCATGCCATGTAGCGCATTGTTTAATGCATCATTTATTGCACGTTAATTATTCCAATAATTGAACGTAAAGCGTAACGCAGGTGAAGCCCCAGCATAAGAGATCAAAGAAAAATTATTGTGTATTTATAATAATTAACATTTCTCGAGGCACTGAAGGTTACATTTAAAATGTTAATTCGTGGCGAACATTTTATTATTATAGGTATCACTTGCAATCTAAAAAATAGAAAAAAATCTTAAGTACGCACTAAGTACACATAGAAAATTCATTATTAATAAAAATCTCAATTATCAACTTTAACGGATGGACGATGAATACTTTCGATCAGCAAAGAATCCGAGTTAGACAATTTAGTTAAAAAGCAAGAATGTTACTTTGCTTTTTGGTATGGACAGTCTTACATTACTTAAACAATAAACGATTAGATAAAAAGTTATCTATTTAGAAAGTTTTATATTTTTTTAAGAATTTTATTATTGTCCACGATATATCGATTCGAAAAATACTTTCAGTAGGTATATGTTTTTTTAATTTTATTTAGTATCAAAAGTTTTATTTAGTTTAGTGTCGTATCTTACTCGATATCACAGCGTTGTTGCAACAATGACTGAGATGAGAATGTTTACATGATTTATCAAAAAACCGTATACATTATACATATACTAACAAGCGTAAAGCCATATACTATGCACCGTTAAACATTCAATAAATTCTATATAGTCGAATATGGACCCTATAGAGTGTAGGATGAGGGCCAGTATCACTCGACATGGTGTTGTCCCCGCGACTGGGTGAATGTGTGAAGGTATAAATGACTTAGTGTGGTAACGTAGAAGGCAGTCATAGAAGCAGCTCCTTCGGGAAGAGATTCATGGAAGCGTAGTCTTCGAGTACCTAAATATACAGAGATAAACAGAGTTTTACCAAACATTTTCATTGCGACTTAGTTTACCTACACTTAATTTGAATTTTCAACCAGCTTCAAGAAAGAGGATCTCAATTAGATTGTATTTAAAAAAAAAACGATTACTCCGCCAATTATGAATTGATTATGATGGTTCTTTTTTATTTGGTAGGTGATATTTTAGAGGTGATCCAACAGAAAGTTTATTGATACAGTTCAGTAGTTTGGTTTTTAAATCAAAATAGCTGGAAAATATGAAGATGTCATCCAAGTAGTCGAAATTGAAGTCGGTTGTAATATTTTTATTAAAGCGTACTATGGAGGATATTCTTGCGTGTAACGAGCATTCGTGAAACGGCAAGAAATTATAAAAACAACTTACAATAACAACCACAAAAAAAATGATTATTAATTCAGGAGTTAGTCTACGTACAAAAACTACATGTCGTTGATTTATCAACCCCTAATAGGTTGCGTTTATTAAATACAACATTAAAATGTACATATATTTGGGCACGCACGCCAATATGCAAGCGCGCAATTAATTGAATACGTATTCTGATATTAAATCTGGTCGTCCAGTACGGATTCTATCAATAATATACTTACCATTATTGCGTTTATGTATTCCATCGCGTAAACGTTAATGTAAATAGGAGCAGCGCCATCTATCGTGCGCAGCGTTCCAAGATTTCACACACGCTTATATCATACAATTTGTAGTGTGGGCTAAGATTTCAGAGGCTTTGGGATCAGTGGACCCCGCTCCTGTGTGTGTCGAGGCACAGCTGCTTGTTGAGCAGTAGCTCGGCTCCAGCGGCGTGTGTCCGAGCGTGTGGAGGGAGGGCGCGGGCACGTCGAGCGGCACTCACCTCTCTGAGCGTGTGGAGGGAGGGCGCGGGCACGTCGAGCGGCACTCACCTCTCTGAGCGTGTGGAGGGAGGGCGCGGGCACGTCGAGCGGCACTCACCTCTCTGAGCGTGTGGAGGGAGGGCGCGGGCACGTCGAGCGGCACTCACCTCTCTGAGCGTGTGGAGGGAGGGCGCGGGCACGTCGAGCGGCACGAGCGCGGCGGCGCGGCTCCCGTCGAGGCACAGCTGCTTGTTGAGCAGCAGCTCGGCGCCCGCGCTCGGCTCCAGCGGCGTGTGTCCGAGCGCATGCGCGCGGCACATCTCGGCCCACGCCGTCAGGTGCTTGTCGTTCGCTTCCTCCGCCACCGACGCGATGTCTTGCTACGTTACAGATACAAACAGACATATTAAAGATACTGTTAGGGTGTTACCACATCGATCTGTATCGGTTATCTGTAGTGCTAGGACTCTATTGCAGAGTCTGCTCGGGGAAGTACCACATCTTTGCCAGTTATGCAATCGCCAAGCTGTAGTGTGTTAGCATTTCGATTTGAAGAGCAATACTGAGCATAAAGAGATTTGACATCTAATATCTCGGGGAGACGAGCGCAGCGCAGTGCAGTTCTGGGACTGCTGATACTAGCCACCGGCACGTCTCGCTGGTCTCCTCTCGCATCGCATAATTAATTTAAAAAATCAATTTTTTGTTTCTCAGTAATACTTCATTGTACGTTCATTATTATGAACAAGTTTTATTATAAGGGCCAACATGAAAATCGCGAAAGAAAACAGCTGTTCCAAACAAAACGATCCTTCGACAAAAAAAACAATTATGATCCCTAGTATTATTAATAAATAAAAACAGCACAATACTAAACTACTATGTATAATGATTTTGTTTTATATTGCTATTGTTTTAATATTTTTGGCAATAAATATTTTTTTCTTATTTTTACACGATATATCACTTATGGGCTAAATGAACGCCAGCATTTGGATCACGCGTCGCGTCGACCAGACGCTCGGATAACTTTTTGAAAAGAGGATGAGCTCCCGGGCCCCAAGCCCCGAGCCGCCGCACCAGCCCTACTGTGTGTCTCAGGGGAGTGCAATGTTGTCAGGGTTCATGTATGTACTATGTATAATACGGGCCTGCCCTGAGTCACTGGCTCAAGACACATGTGCTGCCGTGGCGTCATTGTCAAAAATACCTGTGTGGTGTCTTAGCTGTTTCTTTATTATTTTATGTTCTTCCTATGCCTATTGATAATTTAATTAATTAATTTGATATTTTAGTGTAATAATTATGGACTTTTCTGAAATAAAATTTATTATTATTACTAATAATAATAATAAGCCCTTTTATCCTGAACTCATTTCAAGTTGTTAGTAAAATTTTATAGTATGTCTCCGAGTTCATTTTTGATACTTGATGAATAAATTATTATTATTATTATTTATTCCACCATAACTTCTAAATGCCTGAACGGATTTGGATGCATGGGGTATCGTTAGAATCCTTACACCATTCCTAGTGACACTGGCAATTTTTTTTTTATAAAATCATTTTCGTCAGGGCAGTCGTATTTTTTTTTTATTATGGCTTCTTTACTAATCTACAAATGGAAATACATAAAAGCGTTAACCTAAAAAAAAAAAAAAAAAAAAAACGCTGACAAAATTCAAACGCTGGCTGCCCGCGAGTTCGTAAATCCTCGGGACACTATACTCGGATTCATAATTAAACGGACTAAACTGACTGATTGAAATGTCACTTTTTAAAATAATGCTGCCACCTAAAGAACCGTAGTGATGGATAAGTTCAGTTTTTATCGTTCAAAAGAATTGTCGATTAATTATTAAGTAAATACATTAAAAGTGTTTCCAGTAGAAGTGCAGGTAGAAAAGGGAAAACATATTGTGTTAAAAAGTTGTTTTGTAAAATGCTACAGGGAAAAGTAACTTAACTTTCATTATTTATAACCTCGAAAAGATTACAATAGTACATAATTAAGGAACAACACCATTTAGGTAGATATACTAATATGAAAATATCGAAGTACCCAGTACACTGGTGTGAAATTATTAAGTTTTTTAACATAATAACTTCAGAAGTTAATAAAAAAATTAAAAAGTTTCTTAGCATGTGTTAAGAAAATTAATCTTTTTATCCCAGCACTATTTAAATTTTGCCATAAAGTAGCAACACTCGAAATGTCAGTTTAGTCCGTTTAATTAAGAATCTGAGTATAGGCACGTGCGGTGCGCCGCTTATCGATAGAGACAAAGATAAGATACTTATTATTTATAAAGCCGATGCAATGTTTTATTTCTTTGAATGCATGATATATAAGCGCAATTAAAATTTAAATAATTTTGATCAGCAAGTATGATGTAGGTAGTAACTCAGTTGATATTTGGACCTTGTCTACATCGGCCCATTAGCTCAGTTGGTTAGAGCGTCGTGCTAATAACGCGAAGGTCGCGGGTTCGATCCCCTCATGGGCCACAGAATTCTTTTTGCAACAAGGACCCTTCAAAACTTGCTTTTCTAGCATAGACCTACTTTATTAGGATACATTTTTCGAATTACGTGGAAAATAGCCAAAGCAAAGCAAAGCAATATAATTATTAATTTTTCATCACACTTGCTCGTAAAGTAGATCTTATTACATCGCTTTTAGGCTCATAATCCAAGCTATTACACACGCGTGCTTTTTACTTTACATTACGGCACTTGTACTATAATAGGTATAACCCGGTAAAGTCAAGTTTGTACGTGACTGCAATTAGACGTACGTATACGAAGCACTCTTAATATAGCCGGGTAATACTTACAGTTTTTTTGTAATACCAACAAAGAGTTCTTATGCCGCTGAAGTAAATGTCAACCTGCGCGCGCATTGCTGGTTTGGGCGCCATTTTCCGCAAATGTTTGTTGACGTTTTCGCTGTGTGGTTAATTATTATCAAAAAAAAAATGTTTTTTCCTCGCAAGTGTGACGAAAACAGTCGTATGGAACTCTTGTGCTATTAGTCATTACGCTCTCGGCTTCCTTATCGCGCTCGCCTGCGGCTCGCGCGCATAATACCGCCTCTAGTGTAATGACCAACATAGCACACTCGTATCATAATGTACTATTATTTGTTATATAGGTTTTATGTTATGTAATATTTATTTAAGTTTTTTTTAAATGTTACTGATCGATAAAAATATATCGACACCAATAGCGATAAAATAGACTTACCTTAGCAATGGTAGATATCGCTGTACCATAATAATCATGATTGATATTGAATATTTCCGACACCATTTCCGCCAGGCTTCCTTGCGTGGAGTTAGCCGAGTCCACCACGTTGTATGTCTGTGGAAGAAAGTCAAAAATAATAAAACGTTACTATATCACCATCATCGTCTTCATCCCATGATAAAGGGATTGGATGAAATTTGGAAATTTGTAATTTGTATTTGTTTATAGTATACAGGTAGTTTAAATAGACTACTATTTATCCCAATAATCGCAGGTGAAACGGAGTGGAGTGGTGGAACTAGGAAAAGTTTTAGTAGTGGTAGGACTCTACTGCAGATTCTTTGCCAGTTATCCAACCGCCAAGCAGTAGTGTGCAAGTTCCGGTTTGAAGGGCAATGTTCCCAGAGAAATTACTGGATATGAAGAGATTTAACTTCTGATATATCAGGGTGACGTGAGGGGAGTGCAGTGCGGCGCAGGATTGTGTTCGCAAGTTCACATTTCTGGCAGTACTACTTTTTATATAACAGCAATAAATATAATTCTTATTCTAAAGGTACATAATATATTAATTTAATAATGTTTAACCACACTATAAAAATATGTATTATCTAATTTATTTACCATTCTTCCAGCCAAAAGTTTATATAAGTTTTAACTTGAAAACGTTCTATTATCGCATTTGTTGACATTCTAGGACATAAGTACTTACACTAGAAATGCTCATTGTTTTATAAGGTTTTATGTTTAATAAAGATATTTTGAAATAGAAATTGTAGTACTACTTTTATGGGCAGGCGTGACGCTTACCACCAGGCGATCGTCTCGTGATAATTTGAATGTAGTCTCCTATGATCACCTAGGTGATTACATTAACAGGTGATCAGAGGACACTAAAGAGTCACCTATGATAACCCAGGTGAGCAAAGTGGAATAGCCATCGCTAGTCTCGTCAAGTCATAGAGTATTAAAAAAAAAGTAGCTGTATAATGTTGTTACCTGGTGGTTGGCCTCGGGCGCGGTGCCCAGGACCCAGATGGCGCGCACCAGGTCCCGCACGTGCACCGTGTTCATCTTGAGGTCGGCCGTCCACAGCAGCTTCATTGTCTCGCCGAGATGCTTGTAGATGCCGCCGTACAGCAGCCGAGGCGCTGGGAACAGATCGTCATTCCAATAATAATAAAAAAAGACCAGTTACACGTCTAATACGCTTTTTAAAAAAAACTAAACTACTGAACCGATTTCGGTAAAAATTATATTTGACCGAAGTATCTCCTACCAAACAAAAAAAATTATCATCAAAATCAATTCATATAAAAAAAAACAGTCGAATAGGCATGATGACTACTATTTTTTTATTACCTCATAAAAAAGCTGATCACCAATAGAGCCTATCAACGAAAACAAAATTTAAAATAATTCACAAATAAATAAGTTCTAAGTATTTTAATTTCAAGCTAGACAGAGAGCGCGCAATACTGAGCTATGACGTCAAGCCTCAGGCGCGGCATACAAATGCTATACGAACACGTGCTTTGCGAGAAAGGGATAGAGCATCCCCTCTCTATCCCCACCTAAAACTTTAAACGCTCATATCTCAGAGATTTATCAGCCAATACAATTTATTTTTTCAGTATGTGTAATGTATTTAGTTATATTCATCACTAAGCCTGTTATTTGTCATAAATTAAACATTAGGCCACACGCCTAAACCTCCTTTTTTGAAGTGCTTGAAGTGCAATTTGAATTTCGTGCAACTGGAGTTGCAGGAAGTATAATTGCTCCGGGGAACGTTCAACCACGTTTGCACAGGCGCTCTAGCGGACAAGAACTTAAACTTTTTAGTTTTTTTTTACTATAATGAATAATGTGGAGTTATCTTAAAAACTGAAGTTTGCGTAACCGCCATGTTTAGTCTTCGATGGCTGTCACTTAGTACTCACTCAAACTTCTTCTGTCTCCGATCCCGTACACGATAGCGGGCCTAATGATGGTGTAGTTGAGCTCTGACTTTAAGTTCTTCAACTCTTGCTCCACCTTGCTCTTCATACGGCCTTCCACGGTCCACGGCTCGATCGGACCGTCTTCTTTGTGCGGCTGTGGGCAGATTTACAGAAGTATTTTTTAATTTGGGTTCAACGCGCCACGCACCGCCACAATTTTATGTAACTATCCAAGGAGATGGAGATTTCAGAGCAATGAAGTAGGTTTCCTACCATGTGCTTGCTACCCTTGGACTTAGACACAAGTAATTGGTTGGGTTATTGGGTCTCCTTTTTGTCTTAAGACTGCATCCAGAACTGGAGGACAGGCAGCAGCGTCCTCTCGGTTAACGGTGGTGAGCATTCTGCTATTCCCAATCCGCCTGCCACGCAAGTGCGGTTTACGCTCCCTCCCCCGTCCTAATAAGGTCTAAGTGGACGTCTTCCGGCTAATGACAAATTAGTTGATTAAACAAAATGTGAGACTCAAAAATATAAATCCCATTCTTCTATCGGCCGCCCAGGACCTCAAAAAGCGACACCGTTTCGTACGAAACGGTTTGATTCCACTTTCTTTATTAGAACTACTCAACAGCGGAATGCGCTGCCCGAGTCGATGTTTCCCGATAGTTATAATCTGGGTGTCTTTATGTTGCGAGTGAATCGGTTTCTTCTAGGCAAGCGTGCTCCATCGTAGATTGCATCTTCGTTTTACATCTGACGAGATGGCAGTCAAACGCATGCCAATAAATAATTTAAAACAAAAACACTGGGGGGAAAATGGTTGATAATGAATCAGTTAGAGGATTCATTCCAAGTTCTCACCTTGTCGGTACTGTACATCTGTCCGCTGGACAGCTCCACGAGCCTCGGCACGCGGTGCTTGGCGCACTGCTTGGCGACATTCGTGCTGAGGGTGAGGATGCCCTCAGCGTACACCGCCTCCGTCTGGCCCCCGCGCGTCTCGCCCGCGCAGTTGGCGACCAGCGCCCACGGGGCGCCGTCCCCGGGGTCTAGGGCGGTGGCGCATGACGCTGGAACATAGAGGGCGCAGTGTTCATACCTAATAAAACTAATATTTAATACTAACTGCGCCCAGTGGTTTTACTCGCGTGATGATGAAATGCCTTTATGATGCTGAGGGGGCTGCCCCGGCACTGCAGCGCGTCGGCGATGTTTGCCGAGTCCCGCGTGGACTGTTTCTACACAACCATGCGGAAACGGTGCACATCCCTGGTGCGCGGGTGCGGGCTAGCTCCAACAGTATCCTAAACGTATTAGCGAATAGGTTTGACTGTCAGTACATGAACCACTGTTGTAAGGTTTATGTACTGACTAATAACCAAACGACCAAATGTAATGTATAATTGTATTTTAATTTAATTTGTAAATAAGTATTAATTGTGATTTTTTAATTATTGTATGTTACGTGTGTATTACCTATGTCGAAATAAATTGAATTGAAAAGCGGCGATGATGATGATGATAAATAGTACCCTCTTTATGTTATTCCAGGATATTAGCCATCTCTTTCGGAGTTTTATCCAAATCTTTTCAACCATTTTGACGTGAAGAGGTAACAAGCACACACATAGACGCGTCACAAACCTTCTCATTTATAACACCCGGTCGGCAACCTTTTGACAGGAAAGGGCCACAATGGCAAAATAAGGTAGAGGCGGGCCTCACTTGTTCATATTTTCGATAATCTATAAAATCATAGGTTATGGGTTCCGAACCTGTGGGTACCTCTGCGGGGGTAATTAAGAAATCGCGCGAAAAGTACGTAGTAGAAGTAAGGCTAATAAGACTGTTTTGCTTATTTTATTTAAGAAAGCATATTGTGTACCTAATTAATAAAACCTATTTGTTATTACATGTACTTCCTGTATTTATTTCTGTCATTTTAAATGCGGAGGGGATAATATAATTTTCATTGACTCATAGGGGTAACCTGGGTATGTCCTAAAACTGCATCCAGAACCGCCGGAGGTCGGGCAGCAGCGTCCTTTTAGTTAACGGTGGTGAGCATTCTGCGATCCCCAAGCCGCCTGCCAAGCGTGGGGATTATGGCAACCCCTCTCTAGTAAGGGGGAGGCCTTCGTCCAGCAGTAGACGTCTTCCGACTGTTGATGTGATAGGGCAAGGTGAAAAAGGATAGAGGAACCGCTAATCTAGGTGAAATCAAGACTTCAAATAAAATGTTATTTTATTAGTAGGTATATAGTGTACCTACGTCAACGACAAAGGAGCAATAAATTAAAAAGAAACGAGGATTAATTTAATTATAATAAAAATCACATTCACAAAACAATCGCGGGCCGCGTGTTGCCGACCGCTTTATGTGGGTTAGTTTTGTCGAGTTGAGTATAAGTTTTCTTTAACAGATATTAATGTTGACCAACACCATGAAGAGGGCGTAGCACGAGGCTCGATAAAATTGTATCCACCCTATCTCCCGTGCAAAGCCCGCAGTGTCTGAAGACAAAAGTTTTTAACCAGTGTGTATTGCCAATGATGACATATGGAACTGAAACATTGTCTTTAACTGTTGGCCTATTGTAGAAACTCAGAGTCACACAACGGGCAATGGAGAGAGCTATGCTCCGAGTTACTTTGCGCGATAAACTCCGGAACGAGGATATTCGGCAAAGAACCAAGGTCACCGACATAGCTCGCAGGGTTTGCAAGTTGAAGTGGCAATGGGCAGGCCACATCGCTCGACGAACTGATAACCGATGGGGAAGAAAGGTTCTTGAGTGGCGACCGCGAACCGGAAGACGCAGCGTAGCAAGGTCTCCCACTAGGTGGACCGACGACATTGTAAAAGTCGCGGGCAACCGGTGGATGCAAATGGCAGGTTGTCGTACAGTATGGTGGTCTAAGGGGGGGGCCTTCGTTCAGCAGTGGACGTCTCCGGGATGATGATGATCTCCCGTGAGAGCAAGACAGACAGACAAATATCCTAATGTTAGCTTTATTACATTAAATAGGGCCAAAGACGTTAATGTCAGTAATAACAGTAAAATTATGCACTTAATATATTTTTTATTTCGTATTATATACATCTTGAAGCTAAACTACAGCTAATTCTACATTATTATCACAATAATTAGCATAATTTCCATGAGCAGAGCCGACGTTAGCTTGTGTTGTGTGTCGCACGGCGCCCGTTGAGGAAACTCTTGCGTTATTGTTAATTGTTTAGTATGCCGCGTGCGATAACGAAACAATGGCCTGGGTGGCTCCAACACTGTTTCTTGTATTCAGTATTCTTCACTGTGCAAACTAATAGATATACAGTGTTTGAAAAGTATCCGTAAAGTTAGCAATATATAAGAGATTATTATAGGTAATTTTACGTTTAAACCAATAAGAGAGATTTCTAGGTCTTCTTTGTAGGTTGGCTAGTTAGGAAAAGCCGCAGTATCAGACATTGTGCTAAATTTGTATTCCAGTTTGAAGGATCACAACACTACAGCAGTTAACAAAATGGTTATGTAATAAGACTCTCTATCGAAGGTTCCAAAGTAATGTAAATTGATGTCTAGGAGTTTTACCACAATTTGCTTGATGTGAACTGACAAGTAAGGCTGCCGGAAAACACGTTTACATTTAGGTTCTTGGCGGCAGATTTTCAACCAGAGGGTGGTAGCTAGCCCACTAAGTACTAGAAAGTATCCTACCACCTTGAATTTCGTAAACTGGTCAATGTACAAGGGGGAGGCCTTCGTTCAGCAGTGGACGTCTCGGGGCTGATGATAATCCCTGTACCGTTTACCTGACAGCGATTTGTGATCTTCTACAAATTGAATTGCAATCCCCCTTGAGGATCAGAGTGAGATATAGGCCTCTTTCATCATCATTATCACCACTTTTAACATCATAGATATCCTACAAACAAGTGATACAAACAGGCTGGATGTCGGGTGATGTAACAGACTCCTGTCAGAACCCTGCTCTGACGCAGCTCGAGAGCTGTTCAGTTGTGTAAGTCGCCTTAAGTGACCTGCACCACCAATTTTGTCATTATATAGATGTGCTTCTATTATTAAGCATTAAGTTAAGATGATACGATGGGACTGCCATATATTTTAACAAAAGTCCCAAAAAACCAGAATTAAAAAAAAAAGCCAGCCTTAACAAATAGTATGATATGATATTGCAGGTAAACAAAAGTTAGGTAAATTAACTAAAACAGTTCAAACAAAACCACATGATCAGATATTTTCCGAAACTGATCTTAAATCAGAACACACTCAAGCAAAATCATAAATTTTATAAAAAAAAAAAACACTAGCTTGTGAGAGCTTTCTCTACATATTCAAAAAATTATTTGTTGGAGCAAAAAGGTGCCTTTGCCATTACAGAATGGTGGTTGGCTTTTTAATCATCATCATCGTCAGCCCGGAGACGTCCACTGCTGAACGCAGGCCTCCCTCTTAGATAATAGTGATTTTAAAAAGACAATTTTAGTTTAAGAATGTACGAAAATTTCTAGTGAACAATGCAGACAACGGAGCGTATGTCAAGCAAGAAAAAAATATCCATTGGACATAATGTTTTTATAACAATAACCACTGCATTTTTATTTCCATACCATGATATTTACATAACAGGTCCGCACATAAACTCTGTTTTACTTAATGGTCACGAAGTACCATCAGAATCACAATTTAAAGGAAAAATTTATTGAATTGATTTGAGTCTTCCTCCTTGATGAAATCGGTCAGAAAAGGAAGCTTACCTCATAAAGTTAAGCCCTATTTATAATTATTTGTAGGTATTTGTGTACAATAAAATGGAGTGGGTACAATAAAAGGAAATGAATCATCTATTATGATAACATTATCTACTGTGTAGCAGCTACACAAGGCAGACCGTTTTATGAACTCTTCACTGGTTCAGTATTTTAATTTACCTCCTTTATCTTGGCTGCTCTTAGCTGTTGCCTGTTTCATGTAGCATTGCAACCTATCTCATTCTCTTCAGTGTTTACCTAAATATAGTTATTGCTCAAGAGAAGCAAAGGTTTTAGAGGATGTTGAAACAAATCAATGTTTTTTAACTGTAGTTGTTTGTTCTAGTTTCTACAAAAAAACCGTCAGCCATGTCAGAGGCCTTCGGGCGGCACATTAACTCTGACACTAAGGCTGGCCACTCAGCCTATATGAACTTACTTACTTAACTATGGTAGTGTTCTTTTCTTTTCATCATCATTATCATACATATCCATCTTTTGTAAAAAAATATGTAACCTTTTTTTACCTCTATCAAAACTTTTTGGCCTTCGTGTTCGGCAGCCTCGAAAGTCAAAGATTCAATTTTTTTAAATCGAATAGTAAAGATAGAAAAGAACTGTCACTCTAGAGAAAGGACGGCAGTCTGAAACAGATCTCTAAACAGTGAGGAGGAAAAGTCATGGTGAAGTTTTAAAAAATAGTGCCTGAAGGACATAATACCAGTATAAACCTAATCTCCGATCTTTGAAAAGGAGCTTTTACCACAACACTGTAACCCATAAGTATACAAGATGAAATTGTGAGTTACTCCATTTACTAATACAAAACATGACCAGAGTCTAACATCCTCCCATCTATATCTGCCCAATCTTCCCGCGAGGAAAATCATTCTGACTATCAACAGCTTAATGATACTTACATCTAAAACCAAGAGAGAGAACGCCTAGACGACCTTATCCAGCCGATTGGACCATCCTTAACGCTTATGCTATACTACACTGCATTACGCTTTGCTATGTTAAATTTATTACTTTGGATCGACTTGTGTTGATAACAAAATGCATTAGGAACCTTTATTTTTTTTTATTAAATCTTTTTGTTTTTTATACTGCATGTATTTAAAAAAAATTAAAAAACTGATGTGGTTTTAACACATTTTTGTTTTATTTATACGGGAATACTCACTTTTAATTATGCAGCTGCATCCTGCTTAAATTGTATTTGTGAGGTAATTCTGTCTTTTCTTTCCTCACTATTAGTTAGGGTCTTCCTGCTAGGATAGGTAGGCCTTAATTTCCTAACCACTTGATAATTGTGACTGGATGTTTATTTTAATTTATTTAGAATAAGCGTTTCTATGTAGGTAGTTGTTGCATTCTTATGAAATTTTTTAGGCAAGTACCTAGTCAGTTGGGGTTTCAAAAATGTAGGGCTCACGAGGTCACATTCAGGTTAAAACAAAGGTAAAATGGGAAACCTAAGTAGGTTAATGCAGTTTAAATGAAGTATGCTATTAAACAATATCAACGATATTTAAACTGTTCTTTTACCTACATTTGTGATTATGCTGCTACTAACTACGTACCTACTGAGTTACACAATTTCTATTAACGTACAGTCAAATAAGGCGTAACAGTCTAATTGCTTTGTAGGTAAATAGATTACTGTGTTGAAAGGGTTACTTACTTTGATTAATGAGGTTAGCGCTCTTGTACTCAACGCGGGGGTCTTCGAAAACCTTACTGTGTGCTGGGTTGAGGAAAGCTAACTGCGGCGGTGTTTTGTCGACCACCCGCAGTCCGCTCACCAAATCCTTGGTGATCAGGTAGTCGACCAAGTTCCGGCCGATGAAACCGCACCCTAAGACAGACCACCACACAATCAGAACAACCGAGAACTGTAATCGAATGATGACTAACACCTTCGACAGACCGTTACGAAAAAAATATCACATGGTTACAGACATTGTTGATGATGATAGCGTAGTACTTTACGTCAATGATAGACAATTTTGCTAGCTAAAAAGCACTATATTACCTCCTAAAACCAAAACTCGAGGTTTTGAAATATCGCCGGCAGATAGGGACATTTCGCTGATCGTTTTACGAAAATGCGAATGACAGAAAGACAAGCAGTGTTGCCAGTAGTGATTGTAGATTTAGAACGCCGGGATGTCTAAAAAGGAACGCAATTCGAGGTATAGGAATGAAAAACAAAAATCAATCATCATCATCAGCCCGAAAACGTCCACTGCTGAACGAAGGCCTTAGGCCTTAGGCTTTAGACCGCCACATTGTACAACAACCTGCCATTTGAATCCACCGGTTGCACCGGTTGCCGACTTTCACAATGTCGTCGGTCCACCTAGTGGGAGGCCTTTCTACGCTGCATCTATCGGTACGTGGTCGCCAATCAAAAACCTTTCTTTCGCATCGGCTACCAGTTCTTGGAGCGATATGGCCTATCCATTGCCACTTCAACTTGCAAACCCTGAGGGCTATGTAAGATAAAACCTTTACATATCGATAGAGCATAAAAATGCGACGCCTAAAAGTTCTAGCACTTACCCTGTAACTATTTCAGTTTCCAATTTGTTCGAAATCGAAAGCATAAAATTTTTGATAGGTGGCACATGAAATAAATAAAAAGCTTGACAATGACTGGCACGTTAGGTCTGCGCAAAGTCAGAGCCATCTACAATGAGCAGAGGGTCTAGACAAGAACCACTTTCTGTAAGCGTTAACGCTTGCGGAAAGATAAAATTGTATGAAAATGACATAAGCAGTCACGTGACACTTCTCAAGCTAATGTCATTTTCATACAATTTTATCTTTCCGCAGGCGTTAACGCTAACAGAAAGTGGTTCTTGTCTAGACCCCCTGCTTCCTTTTTTTTTATTGCCTGTCAGAAAATCGCCCTTTGAAATATTCCGTTCAGTGGGCGAAAGAACAAAATACACAGTGCTTATATAAAAATAATTTCGAACAAATAGTGCATTTTTATGCTACAATAACTTGGAAACGGAAACAGGGTAGTGCTGGAAAATTTAGGCATTGCACATTTTTATGCTCTATCGATTTGTGACGGGTTTGCCACAAGACCACGGCGTCAAGGAACACGTCCGAAGCCCTTATTACATACTATTTGGTCAGAACAGGCTAAGGAACGAAAAGAACGCACGAAATAAGGGAACGCGAAGGGAACGCGTGACCGTGAAATTGAACGCAAAATGTTTCAAAAGGAACGATCTGGCAACGCTGCAGAGAAGACAAAGCATGACATGACATTGATGACAGTCAGGACAGACATCGATCTGACATTGACAGTTTTTTTTCTTCTTAGTTATTGGCATCGCACGTTGTGCGTTGTGCAATCTGCCAGTGTTAAGTGTATGAATTTCTAAGTTTTTATATTAAAATCAAGTTAAATATATCATGAAATCACAGTTTGTCACACAAAATTAGTCATATTCGAGTCCAAGTCAATCCCTAGTAAAGTTGTGGCGACTTTACTATGAGCTTCTAAGGAGTTTTGAAAACAATACGAAAAGACATGTTTCACCACATTATATCACTTGCCCACACTCGTGCATGTAATTCAACACTCAATAAATAAAAAAAACACCATTTTAAATCATTATTTCGCGAAAAAACACAAGTTTAAGAAAATAATAGAATGCAACGACATGAATTTTTCCGTGTTCCCGCCAAACAAAACACATTGACACGTAGCCGTGTCGTTCTTGAATGAATCCTTCAATTGAAGTACTTCAGCTGAGTTCGTCCTTCATTCACTACTTCAGATAAAATGTAGCTAAATACTTCTTAGTTCAGCTGTCTAGTTCACACGACGTCGCGCAGTCGCAAACGATGAGACACGAACGAGCCCAGTGAGGAAGGATAGATAATGCTATCACGCTGTTTTAGGTACTGAAGTAATAGTCTATTTCACTCAATCTTTGGCTCGTTTGTCGTCTCGATTTTAGGAGGCCTCTAACTTTTATCGTACATTGCTTGTTATACAAAATGCCTAATATTGAACTAGGAAGGAAAAGGGCAATGTACAATTTACAAACACATTTGTACGAGCTTGGACATAAAATGAAGCAATCGTAGTAAGCGCACTGTTTTCGTTCGTAAACATATCTAAGGTATCGAATGGTGAAATCATTTCAAATGAGCAACTACGTATGGACTAGTGAACTAGATGAGTGAAGTAGGTACTTCTTTTAATTAAATGTTACGTATATATCTTTTCATTTTAGTGACACATTCTGCGCAAGCAAATTTTTTTTTCTTAGTTCTTGGTATCGCACGTTGTGCATTCTGCCAGTGTCAAGATTATGAATTTTCAAGTATTTTTATTTATTTATTTATTTAAATGCACATGTACAAAGCATTAAAATCTTCATAATGTAAACACAGAAGTAGGACTATACTAAGTACATACCCTGTAAGGGCGTCGCATTAATATTACACATCAGGACGAAGATTAGTGTCGTGAGTTTGAAACATATTTGTTATCCTCTAAAAACTCATCTATTCTCTTCTTCTTTTATATTAAAATCAAGTCAAATATGTCATGATATCACAGTTAGTCACACGAAATTAGTCATAGACGAGTCCAAATCATGCCCTAGTAAAATTGTGGCGACTTTACTATGAGCTTCTACGGAGTTTTGAAAACAACACAAAAAGACATGTTTCACCACATTATATCACTTGCCCACACTCGTGCATGTAATTCAACACTCAATGAATAAAACACCACCATTTTTAATCATTAATTCGCGAAAAAACACAAGTTTAAGAAAATCATAGAATGCAACGACATGATTGGAGTTTTGGCGGGAACACGGAAAAATATATACGAATAATGAATTAATGATTAAAAATGGTGGTGTTTTATTCATTGAGTGTTGAATTACATGCACGAGTGTGGGCAAGTGATATAATGTGGTGAAACATGTATTTTCGTGTTGTTTTCAAAACTCCGTAGAAGCTCATAGTAAAGTCGCCACAACTTTACCAGGGTATGACTTGGACTCGACTATGACTAAATTCGTGTGACTAATTGTGATTTCATGACATATTTGACTTGATTTTAATAAAAAACTTGAAAATTCATAAATGTTGACACTGGCAGAATGCACAACGTGCGATGCCAACAACTAAGAAAAAAAATAAAAAAAGACTTGATTTTTCCATTTAACTCTGCGCAAGAGTTTTTGGCGGGAACACGGAAAAATCATGTCGTTGCATTCTATTATTTTCTTAAACTTGTGTTTTTTCGCGAAATAATGATTAAAAATGGTGGTGTTTTATTCATTGAGTGTTGAATTACATGCTCAAGTGTGGGCAAGTGATATAATGTGGTGAAACATGTCTTTTTGTGTTGTTTTCAAAACTCCGTAGAAGCTCATAGTAAAGTCGCCACAACTTTACTAGGGCATGACTTGGACTCGACTATGACTAATTTCGTGTGACTGACTGTGATATCATGACATATTTTACTTGATTTTCATATAAATACTTGAAAAAAATCATAAACTTGACACTGGCAGAATGCACAACGTGCGATGCCAAAAACTAAGAAAAAAAAAAAAAAAAAAAAAACTGCGCAAGCCTAGACAGTTAACAAGTTGACATTGAGGCATATTGGAGGTGTTGCTAGATGTATCAAAATTACCACATTTCGTGCATATTTTAAATTTTTATAAAAATTTAAGTATTAAAGTAGCTACCTCATAAATCTTTATTTTATGCAAGTGCTGATAACAAAATAAAAATAGGCAAAGTAGAAAAAAATATACAGTGGCACTTTTTAGTATAGTTTATGCACAAAGCCGACTATCGTGGGGAAAAAAGTAAATTAACATTATGAATTTTAAATAGCAATCCATTCATTCCTCTATTAACTAAAACAAAATACATACAATCTAACTGCCTAAGCTACTCAACCAACTACCTACTTCTTTCTTTCTCGCAAAAATTACTATCTCAGCTGGTTATGCCATCATGATTATAACAATTGTAATTACCTGCTAATTGATTATAGTACGCTCTCAAACTCCAAGGCAGTACTTTTTACACAGACCCTAACAGCATAAAAAAACTATACGGATAAGGCAGTAGTCAAACAACGCTTCAATTAATTAAGAGTGTTTATCAATGTCATTTATAAATAACATTAAGATAAATTTTATAATCCCGTGTACACATATGTGATCAATTATATATGAATTCAGAATACGATAAAATTACAGTAGCTTACATTTTAAATTATATATTGTTTGCTTAAAGAAGCATAATTTAGAGCATATTGCTAAACATCTTTGGGTTCTTTGTACGTGACAATTGAGTTTTGAGCATGAGTATTCGTATCATTTTCAATGTCACTTGTCTTCTTTTTATGAGCAGGAAGAAAAAATGAAACCACCAACCCAGCTGAAAAATAAAATACGATTGTTAAAGAAATTGCTAACTGCTCATGCTCAGTACTGTTAACTGTTAAAAACGCACATAGGCTATTTACAATACAAAAATACGTAAAATTTTATCAAATTCTAGGCCATCTTTGCACGATTATCTTTTTTGCTCCTTTTTTTTAAATAGTTGGTATTATATTAATAAATAACTATAATTTATTTTCAATGGCTAATTTCATTGGGTTTATAAAGATCGTGCTTCTTAACTTACATGCAACAAGAATCACGTAACCACTCATCATGGGAACACAATAATCAGCAACTGAAATGGCAATAATCTGGACACTCATGAATCCAAATCCTCGTGCTACCACCACTGACAGACATGTTGCCATTCCCCTATAAAGCAGAATATAAAATGGACACATTTTTTATTATTATTATTAGCTAATAATCAAAGCCTCAATGAGTTTGATCATCAAAGTTATAAACATTCAAAGAGATAAAGTATCCATCTACTTAGAACGGTAGTAAGAAGTCGATAAGTGTAATGACCTTCTGTCATTACACTTATTATTGTGAATAAATTTTAACATGGGGCCAACCCTGCAATATATAGTAATAGTAATAATATTCTGTTCCATAGAAATGTAATTTACCCCAGCGACGGTGATAATGGTATGGACGGGTCCAGCGCTTGCAAATCGATCAAAATTAACAAGACAACACAATCAAGCATACCTAGCTAAAAGTATTCATATTACATTTGCCGGAAAATAGAGATAGCGAATCTAATTACTGCATGACAAAAAGAGAATACATGTACATGTATTAGAAGTTTGTATTGTCGTATCGTACGGCTTGCATGTCGCAAAGGCAGAGTATGACTGACGCGAGAGGAGAGCCGGCGCTCAACATTATAGTCTTCAAAATCTGTGCGCTTATTTCCCGTCCATTCATTTTACCATTGTCGCTGATTTACCCTAAAGAAATGTATAGAACAGGAGGTATATTTTTCGCGATTTCAAAGTTCGTAGTAATATAATTATAAGATGTAAATAAATAAATATTTCGCAATAACAAGTAGAACAACTTAGTCATAAAATTAAATGATTGCGTGACTGACCTCAAATAAGTAGGATTTAGTTCAACTAAATACGTGTTAATAATCCCCAATATTAAAGTGGCATATAAAAACATGAAGAATAAGCCGATGCTGAGGATTGGTATCTTTACGAAGAATAAAGCAAATCCACAGAAAAATGAGACAATAAACACCAGGTGTGTAGTTTTCTTCTTTCCAAGAGGGCCGACGATTAAAGAGAGCAGGATAGTCAGTAATCCAGGTGAAACGGAGTAGATCATTGTGACATATAACGCCTCTATGTCTATTGTGTTGTCACAGTCAGTTACAGTCTGTTGGAAAAACATTGATTGAGTCAAAAATTACTTACTATCCACTTACTGCGTGATACTTCAATTTTTCACCGGGAAAAAGATATGATATGGTATTGGCCCTGAAGATGCTATATATAATAAAAATAAAGACCAAAGAAAAGCCGAAAAAACCTAAAATCCTATATCTGTCATATCATGTAGTAACGGGAGCTAAAATGGGAATCCCCAGATATGGCATTATATGCAGTGGAGGTAAGATCTTCTTATTATCATTTTATAATAATAATAATGAATCATTGTGAATCAATGCAAAAGCATAGTTGAATGAGATCTGCATTAGTTGCTGAAATATTTATACGAAATTGACAAATAGCTCATTGCACAATGTGAAATTATTTAAAACAATATAATTGAAAAAAATTGCAATTTAAAATCGCTCTCAATGTATAAATCTTTACAATATATACTATTCTACAGTCATCTGTCATGCTACTTTCAGACAAAATTATCGCTCTGCGTGAGTTTTACTTTTACGTATTTTAGTAATCTGTATACCTAGTTCTTGTCCTTGGCTTACTAAGCTAAAAAAAACCATTCAATTTAGGTTCATCTGAAGTCGCTGCGTGACCACGAACCGTATTGCGGGGCGATACATTTTACGGTCTCGCAGCGTAGCATCGCTGCGTCGGTGGCTGAACACCATCATGGTTTTAGCCATAGAGTAAAATACATATAACATCATTGGTTTTAGCATGTCACGGTAAGCGCCTTGACAGCGGATTTAAAGTAAAAGTGGTAATAGTTTTATCCTTTATCCTTACTGAATTTTTAGTTTCTGCTGATTTGCTGGCAACTTCACAAAACGTTTTTCCTGTTGCATCATCTCCGTTAAAATATCCGTTTGTCATAGTTGGCACCCACATAGTAAATCCAGTGGTACTGGAAAGTTAATTTGTTAACATAAAAAATACAATATATCATATAATTTGTCTTTGATAGGAAATTACATTGGAAAAGACTGTAGCACTGAAAATTTGTATGAAGACTTTTATTGTGAATACTTTATTTGGATCGTATATTTTTTTTTACCTGCAGCTACCTATACATATTTCGAAGAATTTTAGTAAACTTACGTCATATAAGCAGACAGAAGAAGATAATAGAGGATTAAAGAGTTTTTAAGAAGTGGAGGCTTGAACAGCGGCGCAGTTTGGTTCCACATCTTGAGAAGAAAAGAAATATCGGAGCCGATGTTCGTGGCAACCATGACATCGTCAAGATATATTTGGCTTACCTGGAATAATGAAATACAAGAAGTGATTGTCAACTTTGCCATGAATTTGATATATATTTTGTTTTAAAAAAAATGCAAATTAAGCTCAGTGTGCTGGCAGCACAACAAACAACCGGCTTTTTTAGAAGAGTTTTGGCGGGAACGCGAGAAAATCATGTCGCTTCATTGTATTATTTTCCAAAACTTGTGTTTTTTTGAGTGTTAATGCATAAAAATGGTGGCGTTTTATTCATTAAGTGCTGATTTACGAGCAAGAGTGTGGGCAAGTGATATAATGTAGTGAAACGTGTCTTTTCGTGTTGTTTCCAAAACTCCGAATAAGCTTGTAGTAAAGTTGCCACGACTTTACTAGGGTGTGATTGGACTTGACTGTGACTTACTGTGTGTGACTTGGACTGTGACTACGACTCATTTAACTGAAGAAAGAAGGATCGATGAAGAAAAATGTATTCGGCTGAAGGACTAGTATCCATGGCCAGGAACTATTAAAAAAACCAGCTTTTAAAAAAAATTTTTTTTATCATTTTTGGCTTCGTATCTTTGTGCATTCTGCACAATATCAAGTATTCGAATCTTGGAGGATCTAGCTCTCTCTCTCTATATAATCAAAGATTCGAATGTAATATTTTTATGATCACGTTTGTGATGAAATCTATAAATTGAAAATAAGTCTTGATCAGAAGTCCCACATTATTTTGTGTGGTTTGTGTAGCTGTCGTTAAATCTTCGATAATTAAATAAACTTGAAGTTATTATGTAAAATATTTATGGGAAACGGGGAATAATCGTCGCATTCTATTCAGCTATTTGGTTTCCATAACACAAGCTTTGCTTAGTATGGGTCTGCTACCTCTATGCCAAATTTCATCAAAATCTGTTCAGCCGTTTCAGCGTGAAGGAGTAACAAACACACAACACGCACGCACACATAGACACCGACAAACAGTCGACACATATTATAATACTAGATGACCCGTCCCGGCTTCGCACGGGGGTAAATACTCATTTTAAACCGACTTAAAAAAAAAGGAAGCTATCAATTCGACACGTACGTATGTAATATTAGCTGTGCTCCGCGGTTCCACCCGCGTGATGAAGAAAACCGGCGAAGATGATAATACAAAAATGTCATATAAAGTTGTCATCACTTAAAAAAACAGTTGTTCCATACAAAAAGGTTCATCGATCGTGGACAAAATGTATGGAACAGCTGTTTTTTTCGTGATTTCAGGGTTGGCCCCATAGTAAAAGTTGTTCATAATGATGAGTACAATGATATCCTAAAAGGATAACGGTGTTCAAACTAACACCCGGTATAGTATGTAGGTTTAATAAAATTAGATTAGATGAGAAAGAGGTAAATCTTCCAAGACCTAGTTAATGTCTACACTTATGATAAGGTTCCTACATGCAATGCCTGCATGTTTCCCATCTGACAAAGTAACCTCATAGGCTTACTGGAAATGCATCCTTGTTGTTGCCCGTATTCAGGCTGTACATGGTTTCGAGCACACACATGGTCTCGTCGTGCCGGTCCTTACAGAGCAGGAACTTGGGGCTCTCCTTCGTGAAAAGGGTGCAGAGGAGGCAGCCGGCAGCCCCAGGGAAACAGATCACCTGCATCAGCAGCCGCCACGGGCGGTACTGCAGTCCCAGCCATAGGTCGATCCGGAAGGACAGTTTGAAAGTAGGAACAGCGAACACTAAAAAGATCGAATTCGTTTTTTAGGGTTACCTTGTGGGGTAAGAAACCATAACACAAGCAAAAGGATCATGAAAGAAAGAAGAAACCGCATTATAATTATGATCATTTCGTTGTCTGTCTGTCGGGCTGTCAAGACTTTTTTTGGAGAGGTTAAGTTGAAACTTATGTCCTTAAAATCAAGCTTTAAACCTCAGACCAAGAAAATACCTTGGTTCCTATATTATTTTTATCATATTTATTCAAAAATACCTAGTTTGTTCTTCGCAGGGAACCAAATAGCTCTTTTTTGCCCTAGGGACGAAAAGTGATTTGAATTTGGAATGTGGATATTGATGAATAAAAGTTCCAATCAACAAAGAGATCAACCACTGACATTGTTGCTGCGTTCCGTAATGCGCTAAAAGTGATAATATCGCGAATCCGACCAAATGTAATAGTCACAAAATATATGGGGTTTGACTTTATCGAGTAATACTTGTCACTTTGGTCGGATTCGAGATATTATCACTTTTAGCGCATTACGGAACGCAGCATTTATGAACAAGTAACAGGCTGTATGATAAAGAAAGGCGCGAAAAAGTTTGTGGAAAAATCAGAAAAAAAATAAATAGAGTCGATATTCCACCGTTGTACTGAGGCACGAGCGCAGCTGGCGGGAGACAGTGTAGTGCTTGGATTATTGACATGACGTCAATAAGCCAAGCACTACAGTGAAAAGTCGACACACTGTCTAATATAAATAAAGTATAAATTAGCTTGCACGGAATATTATGAGATTGCTATACGTATAACTACTATTAGACGTTTTCTATGGGAATCATTCTGCCCCGTTTATATTCTCAGTGATATATGAGGTAGGTAGGTAGATATAGTAACTGACCGCAGATGATGAACTGCGACAGCATGGTGGTGGTGGCCATGAGGAACATCATTCGGTTGCGGAACCGCTGCGGCACGCTCTCTCCGAGCAGCACGAACGCAGCCGCGTTTGCAGACGACGTGCTGGAACCAAAACCACACTTAGGGAGCAACCCAAAACATTTTTAAGATAGATAGGTAGAACACCTTTGCATATGAAACACGCAGTCATTTTCAGCCTGAAGACGTCCACTGCTGGACGAAAGCCTCCCCCTTAAAAGGAGGGTTGCTAGAATCCCCACGCTTGGCAGGCGGCTTGGGGATCGCAGAATGCTCACCACCGTTAACCGAGAGGACCCTGCTGCCCGCGTCTTCCGGTGGTTCTGGATGCAGTTTTAGGACATACCCAGGTCCCATGAAAACACAATGAAATGAAATGATACACGTTACTATGTAATAAATACTCAGTCACGGCACGGCTTCTAAGGACCCTCGCGAAATGTTTGTCATGAGTTGAAAAAAGCGGCATTAAACTTTGGATGGGTGAACGTGAAGACCTACGGAACGCGGGTGTAGCCGAGAACAGAACTTACAACGCTCCAGAGAGGAACTTGAGCACCGTCAGGGACCAGTAGGTAGGCGCAAGGCTAGCCGCGAGGTTGAGCACCATGCCGATGGGCATGGCCAGAATGAGCGTCGTGCGACGGCCGAGCGTGTCCGTGCACAGGCCCCACGCGTACGACGACACCATCACACCTGCCAAAACAGTTCTTTAATCTTCATGGGCGGTCTTTGTTAAAAACGAAACGAATGATAGAGCGCTGACTCCTCCAAGAAAACGCCCTTACGGTTCTTAGAGTTATTACGTCTTACGCCGGGCCACATCGTTGTTTACAAAACCGTTTTGCACAGGGTTCTTGTTTATAATCAGGGGCCTTATTTTTTTATCGTACGCAAGAGTTGCGCATGCGAGCGAAGCCGTGTTCCGAACTATATTGAACCTTATTCCAAACCATATCGTTCGAAAGTCCGCTCCACTCGCATGCGCAACTCTTGTGTACGCGGGTGATTATTATAGTAACAAATGACGGCCAGTCATACGCGTCCAAAGTCTCACCCATAGGTAGGTACCACAAAAGAGTACGTATCTGTTTTGAGGCCGTACGTGGTGGATATTCCTCAAGCACGCACAAAGCATTTTGATCCCACGTTTTTTATTCGTACAGCGAGGATATGGAACTCTGTGCCCAAAGTCTGTGTTTACCGAGAAGTACAATATGGGTATCTTCAAATGCAGAGTGAATAGGTTCCTTCTAGGTTTTAAGCATGTTCCATCCTAGACCGTCTCGTTGCTTAATATCAGACGGGATTTGTACAAAAGCAAAAATATTTTTAGTAAATAAAAACCCGTACAAAATGGATGGTACGTGATTGCTCATTTAGGTGTACTCCTGCACCACACCGCACCACGCTGGACCGAGCACGAGTTGGCACACATATACCATTGGATTTCTTGGACACTTCTACAAACTTTGCCACCTGGTACTTATACATTTTTATAATCTTAAGGTACTTACTTGAATTCTAAAGAACTCATTGGTACGGGCTGGGATTGAACCCGTGAGCCATCATTACGAGGCATTCTTCTCCTAATGGTCTGCCACAGCTTCTTGATCGGCTCTGATGTAGAAAGGTATTGCTACTACAAAATGAGGATGAGTTCGTACTCACCGACGAGCGGCACAGCAGAGAGCAGGCCCTGCTGCGCGGTGGAGAGCGCCATGTCGCAGGCCAACGCTGGCATCACCACCGAGAAGCCAAAGATGTCGATGTACATGGCCGCGATCAGGCAGCAGCACGTGCCCAACAGCACCAAGTTATACCTGCCGAAACCTAGTGGACGTGATATGATTAAAGGGTTGCAGTTGTCCATAGAGTAGCGGCGAAGGACCTGGGTATGTCCACCGGAGTACGGGCAGAAGTGTCGAATCCTCTCGATTAATGGTGGTAACGGTGCAACCTAGCCGCCTTCCAAGCGTGGGGATTATGGCAAAACTCCCAATTAAGGGGTGGAGGATTAAGGGGAGGCTTTATCCAGCAGTTGACGTCATCTGGCAGATGATGTGATAGAGATGATGATGTGATAGGCTTTATCTTATGAAATAATGATCACGCTTTTACCTATGATACAATACCTATTGCTTTTTTAGAATTTTTCGTTTATTTGCCTTAAAGCATTGCCATCCAATCCAACATGGCAATGCCGCCACCATGTTGGGTACGCTGCCGAATGGTAGTGGCTTTGAGCATTTCAATTGTCTCTAGCACAGATCATATAGCCAGGATTCATAGTGTTCGGCCTCTAGTATTTTATCGGCCTCTAGTATTTTATCACATCCTTTTTTTTTGAGTAGAAAGTAGTTTCAATAGTTATGGAGTTCTAGTTTTTTTGTAGCTTTGCCACGAAATAAAAAAAAACAACTTACACGACAGAACACTGACCTCTAATAAACAAGTATGCTGGACTAAATATTGTGTAGGAAATGACAGTTTTTTTCGTGCCGTTTTAAAGCGCCCTTTCGAGCGTCTCCGGTACTAAAATTGACATTTGTGTCACAGTATTACGAAATATTAGTTCCATGGACGATCACACTGCTAATATCCGAAATGGCGAAAATCAAATGGCTTCAATTTGCTATCGATATTAATTATGAAGTCCAGCGTACTTGTATAATACAGTCAGTGCCACAGAACCTATAATACTTACTGCTCTGACCTTGGAAGGTCTAGGTTCTAACACCGAAAAAAACAGTCACGCGCGAAATTCTAATAGTTTATATAAACAGCCTTACCTAAAATAATCTCGATTATCTTAGTTAGATTATTAGATTCCTCCTATAAAATACTTGTTGTAAGATGATATTTTACAAAACGTACATTTTCAAAACAATCTAAATATGAAATGAAAAATGCACAAAAACGAAAATAGCATTTGACAAATTTTAAAAGAGAAGTTTTGCCAAAAACTGTTTTGTGAAGTGATTGTTTGTAAAACAAAATATTAGTGGAACAAGATGTTTGTTGAATGAATATTATACGAAACGTCAAGTAATATTTTGTCAAAAGGTTTTCGGTAAAACATTCGCCTACCACTATATAAATCTAACAACATTATTAATATTAAAAATGCACGACACATTATGAAACACCTGAGATCAATGTAAATCCCTATTTTGTGAATAAATTTCATTTAATTTCATTTCATTATAATAAAATAAATATCAATAGGTACTCACTAGTAGCATTCAGTGCATCGTCGAAACTGCATTTCTTTTTGATTTCGTCCTCCACCGCCATTTTTAAATAAAAGCTATCCACTTACACAAACATGTACCTAAAAAATTACAATTTCTCAATTGTCACGGACAAACCTGTTAATATCTTTGTAATATTTATATTTCACTTTCGTATCTAAATCTATATTTAAAAAAGCGAAAATCACTGACTCACTCACTGACTAAACACGAAATCTCGAAAACTACTTGATCCCTGAAGCTGAAATTTGGCAGGTACGTAGTTTATAGGTAGGAGACATCAGCTAAGAACGGATTTTGCGACAGGTCTGAATTAAGGGGGTAAAATGGGGGATGAAACTTTCTATGGAAGTTCTTTGTTTTTGATGTTATATTGATGAAAATTGGTGTTTGGGTAGTCCATTCAAAATAAAATTTGATGTTAATTATATTTTTGACAGGAATTATTAAAGGGCGAGAAACGGGGGATGAATCTTTATACGGAAAGGTCTTTGTTATTTATGGTATAGTGATGAAAATTGGTATTTGAAGATATATCCACACTATAATATTATAAATACGAAAGCTTAGTTCAGGACGCCCTGAGACTCGATGGAGTGACGATATCTGAAGGTCAGGCTATCACACTAATATTATAAATGCAAAAATGCGTGTGTGTATGTTTGCTACCTTGTCGTGCCAAAATGGCTGAACGGATTTTAATAAAACTCGGAATGGAGATAGCTTATCTCCCGGAATAACATATAGGCAATTTTATGATTATCATCTTCGTCGTATTTCATCATCACGTAGGTGGAACTGCGGGCACAGCTAGCTAATATTACATACATATGTGACGAATTGATAACCTCCTTTTTTTGAAGTCGGTTTAAAATAGGTATTTACGCCCGTGCGAAGCTGGGGCGGGTCAGCTAGTATGTTATATAATAATAAATATCTATGGTATGTACAATTTTTTCGTTAGTGAAATGAAATGGTTATATTATTCATTACACCGAGATTATACGTACTATTATTTATTCTGAGATTATACATCGATTATAAATCACGTCATAGGCCAAATGTAAAATAAATTGTTTGCTACTTACTAATGAAATACACAAGTCAAAAACACAAGCTTAAAAGATAAGTTCGTAAGCACAAGCCTTTACAATTAAATACACTATATAGGTGTACAACAATACAACAGTGCAGTATTATTGTGTTTGAATTTAGTTTTAAAAGTATTTATAATTTAAATATTGTAGTTGTAATTGTAGGTATATTTTTATTTTATTTTTTTAACTTCGTCTCTTATTATCTAAATAAATTTATGAATTCACTTGTAGATGCTAAAAGTAGTAATGCACGGTAAATAATATTGTTCCACTAAATAGTTATCTAGCGCACAGTGCAAACAGTGCTGAAAATGAATAAATTCACTAGAATGCTCAGCGAACGAGTAAACTGTATTCAAATTGTGAAACTAGGTAGGTATAGATACCTATATTTATTAGCTACTAGCTGCGCCCCGCGGTATCTCCCGCGTGATGAAGAAAACGGCGATAATGATGATGATGATGACGGTAAAAAGTGGCTTACCTATATGTTTTTCTCATAGAGTGAAACATATAATATCATTGATCCCGAGCAAAATATTTTTTTAGAATTCCATCCTAATACCAATTACATCACCATAGTTATGTTTAAAACAAAGAACTATCCGAATACACATTTTCACGACTACAATCTACAAAGTTCAAAATCAAAGGAGTTTCATACAAAAGTTTTTACCCATTTTTACCCCCCATATTTTTTAAGGGTTGAATTTCGAAAAATCCTTTCTTAGTATACCGACGCATCAAGACAAAAATTCCAACCTCCAAATTCCAAGTCTGTATGACCAGCGGTTTAGGCTGTGCGTTGTCTGTCAGTCAGTCATAATTCATATAGTATTAGATAGAAATAAATTCGTTTTAAACGTATATAACATGCATGGGATATAATTTGCTAGACGGTTTGCATTGTTATGTCGTCATCTTTCTATGAACAACACAACAAACACAAACAAAACACAAATGGACAGAGTATAGTTTTCAACCGACTTCAAAAAAAGAGGTTCTCAATTGGGCTGTATGTTTTTGTATGTATGTTACGCTATTACTCCGCCAATTAGGAACTGATTTTGATGATTCTTTTTTTGTTTGGTAGGTAATACTTCAGAGGTGGTCCCATATACATTTTATCGAAATCAGTAGTTAGATTTTTAAATCAAAATTACTAGAAAATATGATGATGTCATCCAGGTATTCGAAGTTGAAGTCAGTTGTATTTTTTTTAAAGCGTATTATTAGTTTTGCTCTAAAATACGAGTGAGTATAAAATTATCTATGTCTGTCAGGACTGTCTGAATCCTAAAAATAAATTAAGTTAATTTTAAAACAGGCTTTTGTTCCTTATCATGGGTAGGTACAAAAAAGTCTCGTGGTAACAATGCAAATGAACTCAAACTCTAGCATTTGTCGCTTTAAAAATATTACCAATGTAAATGTACATTTGCATCCAACAATTAAATAAACATTCGTGACGTAGCTCGTCTAAGAAGCAGCGGAATTTATCAAGCCAGTCTTCTAAAATTGTACTAGTGTTTTAAAATATTTGTATGAAAACTGACTAAGCTTTTAAGTAGGTATGTATGTAAAATCGCATTGTTGCGCAAATCAAACAGTATACCGGGTGTGAGGAAACCGATCCCGAAATCGAACACAGCTGATAATCATCATCATCATCAGCCCGGAGACGTCCACTGCTGAACGAAGGCCTCCCCCTTAGACCGCCACACTGTACGACAACCTGCAATTTGCATCCACCGGTTGCCAGCGACTTTTACCATGTCGTCGGTCCACCTAGTGGGAGGCCTTCCTACGCTGCGTCTTCCGGTTCGCGGTCGCCACTCAAGAACCTTTCTTCCCCATCAGTTGTCAGTTCTTCGAGTGATTGGCCTGCCCATTAATATAATAATATTGGGCGGACATTTATTACACACAGCGCCATCTAGCCCCATACTAAGCAAAGCTTGTATTATGGAAACCAGATAGCTGATAGAATACTTATATACATTTTTTTTTTCGTAAATACATACTTATGATACATACTACACCCAGACACAGAACAAACATCGATGTACGTCACAAACATTTCAACCACCACCACTGCCACTTCAACTTGCAAACCTTGCGAGCTATGTCGGTAACTTTGGTTCTTTGGCGAATATCCTCGTTCCGGATTCTATCGCGCAAAGTAACTCCGAGCATAGCTCTCTCCATTGCCCGTTGCGTGACTAAGTTTCTCCAAAAGGCCGGCAGTTAAAGACCACGTTTCAGTTCCATATGTCATCACTGGCAACACACACTGGTGGTAGACCCTTGTCTTCAGACACTGAGGGATTTTGTCGAGAAGATATTACGCAATTTCCCGAAAGCTGCCCATCCGAGTTGGATTCAGCTGATAATACTAGTGATTAATACACAATAATAATTATTATTATAATTATAATAATTAATGCACGATACAACTAAAAATACGTATCATCTTTTTTATTCCATTTTTTTCAGAAACATTTATGATTTTCATAGCATTGAGGACTTAAATACAATTGTTATTGCAAAAACAATAATATTGGATTGCGCCCCCTGCTCAATGGGTTGACTTATTGCGCGCGCATCCTTGAGGGTTGGGGAAATGAATGAGCCTGGGAATGGGTGGAAATCGTCGTAGGATGAAACAACACTCATAGACCTATGTTCGTCTTTATCTAAAGCGCGGTCGGAAAATCGAGAACCTCCTACAATTTTCTGATCTCCTAGTGATAATGGGTAAAATGGCGGATCTTAAGACAAGGGTCGGGAATGGCCGATCCATCCGATGGGAATGTACGGGAACTATATTGAGCATGGATGGGTAATTCTGTCATAAAACTGTGAGGTAAATTTTGAGCCGTAAGTTTGTACAAATACGGATTAAATTGCATTACGTATTCATTTAATTCCTTAAAATGATGATCTAAGCCCGCGGCTTCAAATTTGCGTTTAGATTCGATTAGTTCTATCAGTAGGAATTACAATAAGTGATCTATTTGGCGTTTTATTATTAGGTCGGTTTCGTTCTAATTGGATACAGTCACTTGTTCAATTGATCACCGGTGAGCATTCATTTTTAATTGATAATCATTTTAATAGTAAGTCAATAGCACTTTTATGTTCTAATTGGCGCTACCGACAAATAAAAATAAATACATATCGATGGACACTTCACACAGCGCCATCTAGAATGAAAATAAACCATAAAATAAATAAAAATATAAGATATAAACTACTTGGGCTAGTAGCTCAGTTTTCAACTGTTCATAAGTAAATTTTTAGAAGAAAAAAAAAACCGACTTCTAGACTATACTTATTATGGACAAACTTAAACTAAAAAGTAGAAAATAATATTTTTATTACTTCAAAGCAAATAGATTTAAGGGCAATCGACGAAATGATTGATACTTATTTATTTTATATACTTACCTTTACAATTTATTATCGGGTCATTTTGGAGTCGGTGCCAGCTAGGGTTTGGGTCGAGACACGAGACGTCTCGGGACTTTTTAGAAATTTTGTTGTCTCGGGACCCGGGACTTTCAGGTCGAGACTCGAGACAAGACACGGTTGTTGAAACTGTAAATAATATTATTTACTAAAAGTAATAATAAACTTTATTAGCTTCCCGCACCTTGTCGTCATTAAAAACGCCATCTATTAGCTTAACAAATAATAATTACTTGATACCTACACAATACTCCTAAACGCATTCGCAAACAATGGCCGAGATATTGCCTACCAAATTAAATAAAAAAAAACAAATTTTGTAAATGGTTTAAAACAAATTCTTACTAGTAGGGCTTATTATTATTATATTATTCAATTGACGAATTTTTTAAAGATTATAATACGAACTAATGATTATGTATTTTTTTTTTTTTTTTTACTATTTCAATTTATTTTTATTATTTACGAAACGTTATTAATTTATTATTACTAGTATTATTGACACAATTTATTATTATTAACTTATGACGAACCTCCTAAAATACCTCTATCTAGTAGGCATCTTATTGTTAAATGAAGTGTTCTCCTCTCTTCTACTATTGCTGCGCCCGACAGGGTCCATATGAAACTTCTTTTGACAATATCTGTGTACACTATGGAAGCAATAAATATATGAATCTGAATCTATTGTTGTTTTGTCAGATTTGTAGAGATATTTGTGACTCAGCTCAGTCACACTCCTTACTGCTCACATTACTTTTTGTCTGTCTCCTTACAATGATTGTGATTGATTGATTGATTGATTATCTCTTTATTGTTCACACCAAGAATTACACAAAAATAATTTAATAAACTTAAATATTGGAACAAGTGGCGGCCTTATTGCTAAAAGCAATCTCTTCTAGGCAACCTTTGGATGGAGAGGATTTCTAGAATGCATAGAAGACGGGGTGTGCAAGAAAAGAAAATATTTGTGGCAAGCTGGTACTCGATGAAGTAGGGTTACTGACAGACCCGACAGTGTCCTCTCCAATTTATCAGTCAGGCGCCAATTCCACTTAATGAGATGTAGTGCTGTGCTCGTGTGCTTTTAAGATGTTAGAATTTCTTTAGTATCAATAGTTCGGTTGTTAGTCAGGTTAACCGAACTAGTGCAACTTTTCAGTAGCAATAATAGTTCACAGAACTACTAATACTCTCTAGTATCAGTAGTCCGGTTGTTAGTCCGGTTAACCGACACTTAGTTCGGTTAACCGAACTTTATTATAGTATGTTCACCAGATATCGATTTTTACTAAAATTGCTTTTTTATTGATACATCTCGCCAAAAAATAACTAGATTCTAAGTCTATTTCACAAAATCTTGAAGTCCCGGGACATGAAACCACCCACATTCCGGGACGTCCCGGGACTTCGAGATTTTTGAAATAGACTTAGAATCTAGTGAGAATGTCGAGACTTCCCAAACCCTAGTGCCAGCCAAACCGCCGGTGGTGTGCTGTTCGAAAGTTTATTGCAAAGGCAGGATTAAACTGACCTTCTTGGCTGGCACCGACTCCAAAAATACCTGATACAGGTATAGTCTAGAACTTAGTTTTTGTTACTTTAAAAAATAAACTTATTTTTTAATTTTTAGTTGGTAGTACGTGTGTATTGCTTGCGCAATGCTCCCAAGAGTTTGTTGTGGTTAAGAACAAACGATATCAAGCTCTAACCTAGTTACGGCCTTACCTAAAATAATCTCGATTCTCTTAGTCACTGCTTAAACTTCTCTGTCCTTTTCTAGCACGTGTAACTTCACGTCAGAGAGAAGATGGCAGAACATCTTAAGCAGTGACTAACGGTTGAAAAGTTTTTTTAAGTAAGGCCGTTAATGTCAAACAATAGAAAGTTATGTAGATTTACCATTAGATGACTGATTATTAGGACTTAAAACGGTATGGAAGACATAATTAGGATGAAAATTTGTATGGGACTTATTACGGATCCGTTATCGTCATATCTGAATTTGTTACTAAAGAGCCTGCAGATGGAGTTTTAGCTTATGGAGTTAAAATCATAACGTCATGTATGTTTTTTTTTGATTTTGTATTTTTTTTTTAAAGTTCTGAATCAATTTCGATAAAATTTATATGGGACCTCTGATGTATACCCTACCAAACAAAAAAAAAATCTTCAAAATCGAAATGGGTTTTGAAGTTGGTTAAAAATACAAGTAAAGACCCCTAAAATATTTTTGGTAATTCCCAAGTTATAATTTAATTTATTCAGGAAGCTCAAAGCAAGAATTCCCAAACCACTCTAACTAAAATATCGACACACCTATACTCGTATTCATAATCAAACGGACTAAACTGACAGATTGAAATGTCACTTTTCAAAATAATGCTGCCTGCTATAATACCGTAGTGATGGATATTGTTAAGTTCATATCGTTCAAAAGGCCGTCAAACATATGAAGTGCTGCCAGTGAAAGAGCAGATAGAAAAGGGAAAACATATTGTGTTAAAAAGTTGTTCTATAAATTGCTACAGGGAAAGTAACATTATTTTCATGATTTCTAACTTTGGAAAGATTGAAATCGTACATAAGTAAGGAACTACACCTTCTACAAAGATTAATATAATCGAAGTAGATCATTGGTGTGAAATTATTAAGTTTTGTAACAAAACTTCATAAAGTTCTATTATTATTAACGGGATATTTACCGTGATTATGTTGTGAATAATAGAACTTTAGTAAACAACTGTGATAGTTTAAAACAGTGTTTTAAAACTTCACAAGTTAATAAAAAGATTAAGTTTCGTAACATATGTTGATAAACTTAATATTTTTATCCCAGCACTATTTAAATTAAATTTATTTATAAAAAAATATAAAAAAAAACAAAAAACAAAACAAAACACATTTAAAACAAAAAAATACATTAAGCGAACATAGAACCTCCTTCTTTTTTGAAGTCAGTTAATAAAATAATAAATATTTGTGGATATGTTTTTTATTTATTTTTATTTAAATTTGGGGAGGCCTTCGTTCAGCAGTGGACGTCTCCGGACTGATGATGATGATGATGCCTATTTAAATTTTGCCATAAAGTAGCAACACTCGAAATGTAGTGTAGTTTAGTCCGTTTAATTAAGAATCCGAGTATAAATGGATTTTTACAGATAATAATCATACCTCAAGTGGAAAGTGATGTCCATTTTCCACTTGAAACACCGTTTGAAGCCTTTTCAAACAGGTTTTCCTGACATCTGAAATACCAGGACTTCATGTTGCCAGAGCTGTAAATAAATTCCTTTACATTAAGCCGCGAATAAGTTTTGTTGATTTTTCTGCTCGTCTTCTTAAATTTTACACTTCTTAGTGTACTTTGAAGGTTTGAAGAGAGAGCTAGATCCTCCAAGACTTTAAACGTCTATATTTAGATTTACTCCAAACAAACGTCAACTGAGTATATTTGCACAATCAATTAGTAGCTGTTACAAATTTACGAAGATAGGCATATAACCATCAAAAATTATCTTGGAACATAATAAATACGAGATACCTTATCCAATTTTTTTTATCGCTTTGGGGGAAGGGAAGACTACCCGCGAAAATCAATAAAATGTTGTAGAGATTGCAATGACGTCACACGCTTCACGCATGCGCTCTATGACCTATGTAGACGCAACTCGAAACCAACTTCTATGGTGTCGTGTTCTCCTGGTACCTCCGCCCACAAATCTGAAATTTTCCTGCCCTCCACCAGGTTTTGCGGAAGTGAAAACCTTCCACTTCCGCTGTTTAGGGCGTTCTGCAAGTCCCGGCTTGCTCCAGTGCCCATTTATGCAATATTTCCTGAAAATCATGAATTTCACCAGAAAATATTGGTTAGTCAGGAAAATGTGGTATGCGGTTACTGCGTACCCTTTCTGCGCAAAGCAACAGGTTGTTTTGATCGCGAGTTCACGACTTCATTCATTCAGTTGCTTCTCTAGCGTTCTTGTGACTTTATATACTTACATAAGTATGTACAGCATGCTGGGTACGCTGCCGACTGGTGGTGGGTTTGAGCTTTTGGATTGTCTGTAGACTTTCATCGGTCTGGATACAATCCTTTTGTTTTTTGTTGTGTAGTAGGTAGTCTTTGTAGTTTGTTGTAGTTAATAAAGGCTTAAAAAAAAAGTATGTACATAATATGTATGATACTTAGGTACTTGAAAATTATGGCATTGACTGATATTTTCATTTCACGTTGCTTTTGTAAAATGAGCCTTTAGATTAATTTGTACGAGTTGTTACGAGTCTGTCGTCATTTCTGCCTGCCTGGCAGAATGCACAACGTGCGATGTCAATCCCATTTTAAGGCCGTACTTGTTTATTTATCATACTATAACAATATTATCAGCTGATGCTAGAGGTTAATGAACGACCTCATTTCATTGATCTCCGTCAAGATTTTCCTTCCGTACATTTTTTTTTATTACAAATTTTTTACAGAAAGTATTCTAGGTACATAGGTAGGTACTGTAAGACAACGTAAGACTAACACGGCGACTAACTAGATGTCATTATCATCATCAGCCAGAAGCGGTTTGCCATATTCCCCACACATGGCAGGCTTGGGGTCGCAGAATGCTCGCCGTCGCATCTTTAACCGAGAGTTTATCTGACAATGAATCGATATTCCACAGGGCTTATACTGATGAATTCGACAAAATTTTACGTCAAAATAATGGGGTATTCCCTATTCCCGATCGAGCACCCATGAAATGAGCATATTCCCAAAATAGCACCAATAAACATTGTTGAAATCATCATGAATGATCTGAATGCGATTTTGATGTCCATTTCGATCTTGTAGCGGTAGGTAAACTCCAATTTGTCAGGGACATAGATTAAGTCAGGGATAAGGATTTCGGTACCTACATGCAGGCGGCTGCGATACAAAATTAGGAATATGCAATGTGTAACAAAAAGGTTCAACACTACTGAAGGGTATAATGTACTCATCATTATGAACAACTTTTGCTGCTTTTTTCGCGGTTTCAATGTTGGCTCTATTGTAAAAGTTATTCATAATGATGAGTAGGTATTGTTGAACCTTTTCGTTACACATTGTATAATAAAGGCAATGTAGGTTTTTAATTTTACTTTATTATGTGTTTCAAGTAAATTGAATCTAATTACTAACATTGGCACTATAAATTACCACAATTTTAATCATTAATTCGCAAAAATCACTAGTTTAAGTATTAATTAAGTATATTTATACCTATATATTTTTGTAATTTTACTATTATAATGCAATTTATATACATACAAAATATATTAAAAAAAAATGCACGTCAAAAATCAAATAATAATAACAATCTAAAAATAACGTCACATTTAATCGAATAACCCGCCCCTCACTGTTTCTGGCGCAAAGGTGCCCAAAATACTGGCAGCATTACCACGCTGAATGGCATTGGCTATCCTTTGCACCAGAAACGAGGTGGAGCGGGAGTCACCACCTCTGTCCCGAATTCTGCGCCCGATTTCTGTGACCAAACTCTTGGCCTCAGCACCCCAACTGCCCATAGTCTCCACAGGAATGGGCACGAAATAATAATGTGGCTCCATTGCTGAGTACTTACAACGCTTTCTAATCGCGGCATCTTCCGCCGCTGCCGCTGGAATATGGACGGTACGGCTCAGGTGCGTGGCTGCTACCGTGCTGACGCAAGCAGCGTCCCATACTAAGCACTTGCCATTTTTCCACGGCACCAGAGTCAAACCGTCCGGTCTTTTACCTACTGAGACCCGGCGGTTCCAGCAGACATTAGCCGATATAAACGCTCTACGAACTATATCGTTTAGGGCATAGTGACTATAACTAAACTATAAATTAAACTTACAAATTTTTAATATTTTTACACTTCATTCTTCTTAATTATTTTTTTCTATTAAGTATATATTCATTAATTTAAGTATCTCTACGTGATCAATAATAACAATAGGTATGTACAGTCTCAGATCACTAGTTAATATTCAAATAAAACTGAAAAAATTACAAAATCCCGAATCTCTTGACTCGTAACTATGAATAAAAAATTGTCTCTACCAAACTTTCAAACTAAAAAATACATCAAACAATAAACTTTTGGTATGTGTGGCAGTTACGATGCCACAGACAGCTATAATAGATAAGTAGGTACACTGAAACACGGTCATGTTAAACTTATAACACCCGTCTATTTTGGTTAAAAATGCTATTTACAAAAGTTACAGAAGCTCCAAATTTCTGTTTGAGTACGGTATGTCAAGATTTTTTTTTATGCCGACTACACACTCGCCGATCTAGATTTCTCGAGAAAAGAAAGATGATGTTGGCCGGTCTAGCTTTGATCCTTCCCCCTGGATTCGCGACTAATCTATACAAGGACCATGAAAGTATTGCTCCCACTCCCAGGCAAGAAAGTCGTCGGCTTCCCTCTGGTTGCCATGCTGGTAAAACATTTTTCTCATTGTTATTTGAGATATTTGTCACCACCTGGAGCCTAATCGAGCCTTGTCTTCGTTCGAAATCATGTTCGCATTGGTTGCCTGAGCTCGTGGCTGAGAGGCTCTGGCGCTTCAGAGCTCTGGGGCGCCGAACCCGACTGTGCAGGCGGCATTAAAAATCGTGGGTCATGTATGTACAAATACCATTTATTTTATCATTAAGTAATTTCACCGAAGAAAAGGTACGTCTTCTCCACAGATCTAGTAAAAAAAATTGACCTATGGTCTTCTCAATTCTTATGAATTTTGTCTAATCACAATCTTGTTAGGTACTTATTCAGCTACAGTTTAGGCAGTCTGCCTCAGCCTCCTTACAAACAAAGCAATATGACTAGTTTCCTTTGGTTCTAGTTGCAACCGGTTCATACCGGTTCGTGTGTCTGGTACTGGATTGGTTCTACTGCTGCCTTCTTCACCTTCTTGGACGATTTCGGCTGCTTCTTTTTGTTGGGTAGAGTGATGCAGAAGATTGCGTTACCTATGGAAATTAAAAAGCAAAATGTAGGAAGGGAGAATAGACAGTTTTAAAATTTGTTAGGCATACTACGGGACTTGAACATGGTTCTGTGGTCCAACTAAAAAATAGTTGGACCACTACCCCTAGTGAAGACCCGTAGTCCAACTAGTTGGACAGAGTAGTTGGACCACGACCCCGTACCAGTTTTTACAAGGCAAACAATGGTAAGGAGACAACCTATTGGCAACTGCAATTTAAGAAGCATTTGATGTCGCGTGGTCTTATCTTCAGTCAGAGTATATTTTATCTTGAAGGAACTCAATACTCTGCTGCTTCTAATAGGTCTTTACCTATGAAATTGCCGTTCTTCAGTACTGGTCATTTCAAATAGAAAAAAAGTTTGGAATGGCTTTGTATTCTGATATCAAATTAATTTTGTCTTAAAAACATGACATTCTTTTTACAAACTCAGTCTTTTGTTTATTGATTAGCGTTGTATTTTCATTACATTTGAACATTTTTCGTCACAATGGATACTTTAAAAATTCGTGTAATTATGGAATATGAGTTCCGTCGTGGCACCAACGCGACATAAACGGCACGTAACATCAAAAACGTTTACGGAGAGAACTGTACAAAAGAACGCACAACCAGTTATTGGTTTTCCCGGTTCCGATCTGGAAATTTTGAGATGAAAAATGAAGCTCGTGGTCGTCCGGAGACTTTGGTCAACAATGATGAATTAAAGGCGATTGTGGAAGCTGACGAAACTCAATCTACAGCTGAGCTAGCAGCAGCTTTTGATGTTAGCATCAAAACAATTTTGATCCATTTGCGACAAATAGGCAAGGTAAAAAAACTTGATAAATGGGTGCCCCACGAACTTAACGATCGCCAGCGCAACGTACGCGTCGAGACCTGCCTCGCGCTGCAGCTACAGACAGTCTGCAAGCTGCAAGAGCTGGGGTTGGAAGCTCTCCCTCATCCGCCATACTCACCAGACCTTGCACCTACCTACTATTACTTTTTCCAAAATTTAGACAAGTTTTTAGTGGGTAAAAAATTCAATTCCCTAGAGGCAGTACAAAATGCCTTTGAAGAGTTTGTTGCCTCCCCGTCCAGCTAATTTTTACAAGAAGGGCATCAATAAACTGCCAATTCGTTGGCAAAGATGCGTCGATTGCATGGGTGATTACTTTGAATAACAGAAATAAAAAAGTTAAAAAAAAATAAGTACTTTCACTTATTCCATACAAAACGGCAATTTCATAAGTAAAGACCTAATATAAGTCAAAGAAGATAATACTCGGAACCGAAACCATTTGTAACATAATATGCAACATAAATATTTTGTGTCTCAAATGCGAGTAAATATAAATAGTCGAGTTTTTATTATTTTACACAAGCTTTAATATTAAGTTTGTCTATTATTTGCAATATTAGCTCACTATTCTCGACTTTCTCTGCAGCACAATAGCTAACCTAGTTCCAATAGGTTTTTGTTAGAAATGTCAACTCACCAACAAGCAGGCTTCCAAAGAGGTAGAAGCTGGCGCCGCAGTTGATCTCGAGGAACAGTCCGATCAGGTTGGAGCCCACCATCGAGCCTGTGCGTCCCATCATCATGCCCAGGCATATCGCCATGGCCCTGCAGACAGAAGAACAATAATTCTAAACATTTGCCTGGAGAGACGGTTCTTAACGATCCAAGAAGGCAAGGAAACAATAAATGGTGAGACTTTGGTTTAGCTGTACAGTGCCGTAAATAAGGCGGTGCCAGCGATGCAGGGCGCAGAAATGACCAGCAGGCTAATCATGGAACTGTTCGGGATCGCGATTTGACATAATTGTTACTTGTCACTGTCATAGCTTCACGGTATCATGGAGGGATTTCTCTCGCTATCGTTAACGAACGAACGCATTGATTTCCTAATTATGTGAAGCATATCCGTCGGTCTTTTGGCGTTTCGTCCTGCCCTGCAGGGTCAAATGAGTTTTGCGGGACAGTGACAAGTGACAGTTATGACAAATCGCTATCCGAATCGCGATCCCGAACAGTTACATGATTAGCCTGCAGACTAGGACCAAGTCTTGCATGGGCGCAGTTATATATGACTAAAATATATTATGCATAAGCTCGCACCGGGCGCATGAAAGGCTAGTTAAGACACTGGCTGTACATCTGCAATTCACAGCTATAATGAGTTTACGTTTAGCCACCAAGACGTCTGACGAAAAGTTATGTTGTAAATCGCTTTTCTTAAGGCGTCTCGGTGGCTAAACAGGTAGTAAGTAAAGCCAAAGATGGAGCCAATAACCCGTAGAGTAAGAATATACTTATTTAGGTACTGAGGTACGTATTGTGGCCTGTATGTATTGCCATGAAACTATGGACATCATGCAATGAATACCATGGAAACCTGTTAAAGATTTGTAGTACTACTGTTTTATAACCCAGCATTCGTTTTCTCTTAAATATCTGGATCTTACTAATTTCTGCTTGCGCGTCTTGCATTGGCATACCTAGAGCAATTTTCCTGGGCCTTGTTCTGAATTGTTTTTTGCGATCATATAATAATTATAATGTAAAGAATTTGGGCATTTTGTCTGTTAAGATGTCTTACCTGAATTTAGTAGGGAACAGTTCCACAGCCACGGCGTTCATGAGTCCGATGCAGGCGCCAGACATCTGGAAGACGGCGAACAGTATCACCGCAATCTGCTGGTCGTACGCCAGGTGCGCGCCGATGCCGCACAGACCTGACGTTACATCACTCATTTTATTAAGCAATCTATCAAAGTTGATCAAAGTAAAGAGCTTGAATGCAGTAACGCCTTGCATTTTGTTTTGGTACTCTATGTTCCAATGCAATGTTAATGAGTAGGCGTTATATCTTATCTTACCATGACGTGTTCCAACAAAGTTTTGTTGAACAAATTTCTAAATTTGTTTTTACTTTTGTATTTTTTTTACTGCGATCAATCATTATTCTAAAGCTGAATGAGATAGGGCCACATTTAGCGGAGCAAAAATATGACAGTTTTTACGTAGATTCGTGCGTGTTAAGATGCGATTTTTGAGGTATCAGACCCATTTTTAATTTATTACAAGCAAAATTTAAATATTTTTTTCAAAACTAAGAGCGTTATTCCGTGACATACTATATTATTTACAAGTGAGTACATTTTTGTGCTAAACTTGTAAACATTAAATGTTTAAAACATTATTATTATTAATTAGTTATTGTAATGTGTAAAAATAGATGTGTTTTGTAATTTTGAAAGATTACAAAAGCGTTAGTTCACTTCTTACATCTTATAGATACAAATAATTTTTTTGGGAAAACACAAACTCATAAAAACCGTCAAAAAACTACTATGACTGCACGTGATTCTTTTAATAGGGCCCTTAAGGAGTCAAATGCCTGCCATACCTGTGATAGTAAGCACAGTGACGAGGATGAGCTTCTTCCCCACGAAGTCTACGAGGAAGCCCACGATAATGTACATGGAGGAGAACACCAGACCGATGTAGATGGAGCGCACGAAGGTAGAGGTGTTCATTGTATCGTCGCACACTACCTGAGATACAGTATTTCGTGATAAGTAAGAAGCAGAAGAAAAAGAAGGAAGTAAGAAGGAATTTGTGCCACCATATTTTCGCGAGTGGGACGTTTTGAGAATGGCGCATTCAGTGAACGGGACATTTCGCTAGCGAGGAAACGTTTGTGAATGATACATTATGCGTCTAAGACTACCCAACGAAGTATGATGGCAACTTAGTACGCAGTGTTTCGTTACCTAGCAACGTTTGGTGTCAAAAACTGGCGCAATTTGAACTCATTATAAAATTAATGAAGTATTCGGTTGTTTTGCAATAAATTTTCAAAATGTGTATACTGAAGTGAATCAGAACTGTCTATGCTAGCGCAGCGACCCAGAATGTGTCAGAGTCTCCAATATTAAATGGCGCTACCGTTATCTATCGTGAACCAGTTCATGCCAAGTATCGGCTTCAAGTTCCCAGAGATCCTTTGCCACATAATCCTGCTATCTAAATTAATTCGTCTAAGTACTTCATATAATCATGTAACTAATCTGATTTCATATAGGCCATATCAATTCAAGAGTATGTCGCTCCGTATTCTAGGGATATTGATTCTGCCTAGTCTTATCCCAATCTAAATGTGAGTGACAGGTGTCGCAGGTTCTGGAACAGTCCCGCTGAAGGTATTCTTACTATAGTGCCGTTTTCCGCCGGCTGCCGGGCTGCATCCAGCACGTCACAGATCTTGGTCTCGGCTCCATCGTGGTTCGCCAGGGAGTTAAGGATGGACGGGAACCATACGTAGAAACCGTTGGTGCTGAAATGTTTACTTAAAGTTAGATTCACTTGTAAGTGTTCTTGCATTGCGATGAACCGTTTGAAACAGAAAAGCAATCCAAGATCAGTGATCGCCATCGGAAAGTCAGATATCATAGAAGAGACACCACGTTTTACTGTCTTATCAATCACAACCACTCTGCCAAGAGTTCCAACTAAAATAAAAAAAATAAAAATAAGATATTGTTCTGTTGTGATGGTTATTATATTACTAAATATAAATTTCATGGAAAGAATTTTTTTTTGCGATAGGCTTCGTATTTGCCTTTAATCGTCCTTTGATTGGACATATCAAAATAACAGTTACTTATATAAGTGCTATGAATGTAGTATAGTCTGTATATTATTATATAATCTGTGTTTTTTTCATACCCACAGAAAAGAGGAAATTGGTAACAAAACCCTTCTTTACCTCTCTCTCACTGCCCTCAACACTACACAGAGTTTTTGGATTTCAAATACTTTTAATGTGATTAGTAACTCACGCAGCAAATATCCCGAACTGCACAAAGCAGACGAGACAGATCCACGGCAGGAAGGGCATCTTGAAGAGAGGAAGCGTCTGCTCCTTCATGGAGACGAGGATGGCGCGGAATCCCGTGCTGGTAGACTTGGAAGTCTGGCTCTCTACCACGAGGTTCTTTACCTGGGGGAGAAAGTTGTTATTATATACTTTCTTTTTATATAGGTCGGGTCATGTAAAAAGAACGCTGGCGGTTAAGCTGCGCAGTAGGTGATTTAGGCGATATGTAATATATTTTGCCATGTACCTGGCAATAACCAATATACGAAGCTGCAAGCAAAAGGCTAATTTATAATTATTTAAATTAATAGGCCTAGTACTTTTGTGCGCAAGTGTACACATGCGCAAACACACCCCCTCTTCTTCCAGCGTTCTTTTTACATGCCGCGATCTATATACAATGAAAAAAAAATGTTTTTCGACAGTTAAAGTAGGTTCGTATCGTATCATCCAAACCTTACTCTACGCTGTTTCGTAAATTGTTAGTTAAACCAAACTAGTAATTGTAGAGGTTATTTTTATTTAAAGTTTTTCAAAATACTCTCCTGCTAGTTCTATACATTTGTTCATTCCTTTCACCTTTCAAAGCAAATTATTTTTAAAAAAGTCGCCGAATTCTTTGACAGCCTCATCTGCGCAGTTTTGTACAACAAAGTCTGCTCTTTGACCTTTTCACAGCCACAGTTTATTGGGGAACTTAAAGAAAAAGAAGAAAGAAGGGGGAGGCCTTCGTCCAGCAGTGAACGTCTTCAGGCTGATGTGTGTAAGTTCTTAGCCTAAACTTTTGTGACTTACTTCAAAGTTATCCTTCGAAGTCCGGTTATTCACAGAGTATATCAGCTTGACCACCTCCAAGGCCTTTTCAGATTGTCCCGTGGCGTTGAGGAACTTTGGACTCTCTGGCGCAAAGAATAAGAGAACTGTTCCCACCGCGAATGGTATCGCGAAGGCTACGACAAGCAGACGCCACGGACGGTAGTCGATGCCGAGAAACTCGATCGGGAATGCGAAGTCGAGAGGTAAGATTAACCAGGATATACCTGAAAAAAGCAAATGGTAGGTAAGGACAACGATAACAAGGACAAGTATAGTTGGTTTCGTATTCATTTTCAATCTTAAATAAGTACGTTTTTTTTGTGAATTTGGGTTGCCCTGTAGTAAATAAAGAGTTTCGTGAGTTACTGATATTAGGGATAGTGTTTTTTAAAATATAGTGATTAGAGTTGACGTGGTTTAGGGCTAGGGTTATTAGGTTAAGTGCTCTTTGGGGATAGCGTGAATTGAGATTTCATGATTAGGGACTACGTATCGCACGGTAAAACCTGTCTTCGGACCTTCGGCATTGTACCGATACGCGTAGTGTTTGAGAGGTAATGTGATAAATAAATAGCATTTCGTAAATTTCGGGGCTGGAGAAAATAGGCAATCGTATCGTTTTGCTTTCCTCTTAAAAATGAAGCGCTTTCTTTATCTTATTTATAAGTCTTTGATCGTCATCAAGTGCTCCATTTGGACTGTAAATGGAATGGACTTGGTTAAACAATTTCCTCAATCGTTAATGCAATTAGTTATGAATACCAATCATTTACTACAATGGATTACCGCGTTAATTGCTATAGGCTAATCACGGATATAAAATTGGACAGCCCTGGAAAATTAAAGAATGAAATGAAAGAGCTATTTTCATTCTTATAATAGCCTAATAATACCACTTGGTTTTTATAGACTAGCTTAAAAGTTAATTTCTGGTGTTCTTGTGGCATTTGTTATAAAAACTGACTTACCTACATAATTGTTATGATTTTCTGTGACTTATTAGTTTAGTAAGTATATCTTTGAATTTTGTAACCAGTAGCATCATATTTCTCTTTCTATAGCCATACCTACTTAATGTTGTATAATCGGCCAATCGAAAGACAGCGAAGATGACACGCCGCTATTTTCCTCAATCAGAATGTTTCCCACCCAGTGTCAGCTGGTCAATAATAATATGGTACAGTATGGTGGAAAAATTATCTTGTCATGGACTCATGGCATTCTGGATTGACTCTTAGTCTTCTTCTAGATTGAAACATATTCATTATTGGTAGAAAGCAATTTAATGATAATGTATTGTAATGTATAAAGCAAGCAAGGCATGTATAAAGCTGAATATGTAAATGTACTGTGTAATAATTACGATTTAACAATTATAGCTGCATTGCAAGTCATGGAGTTTGAGAATAATGCAATTAAATTTTACTTACATCAAACTATAGGTAAAGGTACCTACTAACTTTTCGACCTTAGTTACATACAATTTGTTCATTCCTACCTACTTAAGTACATAATTTAAAGAGTAACTGCTGGGTAAAATGTATAATGCATAAAACAGTTCACCCAGTAGGTATATATGTTTAAGAATTATCCCTGTTAGTTTTTCCAGCGTAAGTAGTACCGTAGTACTATTATTTTTTCTGTGGTAGTACCTAAGTACAACCAAGTAAAATAGAACCTTGTTATATTAAAGTAGCCCCTTGCCACGGTAAAGTAGCACTATGTCACAGTAAAGTAAAAAAAACCTCAGTAAAATAGTCCCTTGTCACAGTAAAGTAGTCTGTTTTTAGAGTAAAATAGTCGCTTATCACAGTAAATTAGCCTTATTACACAGTAAAATAGTCTCTTGTCACAGTAATGTACTCGTTTTTACAATAAAATAGTTCCTTATTATATATAAAGTAGCCTTTTTTACAGTAAATAGTCCATTATTAGAGTAAAGTAGCATTTTTCAAAGTAAAATAGGCCCTTGTTACAGTAAAGTGGTCTTTTTTTACAGTAAAATAGTCCGTAAGCAAATCACAGTAAAGTATAGCACCTTATTGCGAACTTACATGGTAGAACAACAGTTCCGATCCCAACGAAGGACGATCCGAAGGCCACCATCTTGTCGCGGTGGCGCAGGTTGTTGAATTCGCCCAGGTACGTGTACACAACGGCCGATGAACCTGATGTGCTGGAAACACAGGTACAAAACTATTAGTGCTTCAGCATTTAATATGCCGCTACTGCGTAAAAGAAAAGAAAGGTTCAAAAAAAAAGAAGAGAAGAGAGGTCCCACCACCAAATGTTTGTTGAATGAGGAGACGAGCGAGTCTTCGCGTGGTGGTAGTCATCAAGCCTGCCCATAACAGTAGCAGTGCCAGAATATTAAACCTTGGAAAAAACCTGCGCCGCACTGCACTGCGCTCGTCACCCTGAGATATTACGAGTAAATACCAAATCTGAATCTGGGGTGAAAGAGACGAATCTCAGATAAGTAGGTACCACGACTTGTGTAATAAGAGCTTGAGAGATGTCGACTTTCCTACTGAGTTTGCATGTTGCAGCTACGGGTCTTGTAGCCTGGCTGAACATAGGGCCATTATAGATAAACTGTATATCAAAGTAGTTAACATTTTAAGTGATGCGGCAGTACAGACTAAAAAATGTATCAAGGTCAATAGTGTGAAAGCTTTGCGCGGCTGGAATGTTCATGTTAGTGAAGCTCATCGGGAGGCCAGGCTAAATTATCAAACGTGGGTCCTTCATGACAGACCTATATCCGGGCATATATATGAGCGAATGTGTGAGTCACGCAAAATATTCAAAGGCCGACTGAAGTGGTGCCAAAACAACCAAGAAAAAATTTAAATGGACGCTATTGCGAAGCAAAGGGCCGATAAAAATTTCGGAAAATTTTGGAAATCTACTAGGAAGCTTGACATTAAACCTAGCCTCCCGGCGAATGTAGGGGGTAAGGGTGACTCGGAGGAAATAGCCAACCTCTTCATGAAACATTTTAAAGTTCGGTCGCCACTGGGCCCTTCTTCTGTGATGTTCGATTATGAGCCCGGGGTGCAGGGTGAGGAACCTCTTTTACGGTTTACTGCTGCTCAGATTAAAGCTGTAATTACAGGTATGAGTAGAGGCAAATCTCCCGGGCACGACGGGCTCAGCATCGAGCATTTGAAATACGCGGGTTTTCATCTGCCGAGGGTCCTGTCTATGTTCTTCAATATGTGCATTAGTCATTCATATTTACCTGCCGATTTAATGAAGACTACTGTGGTGCCCATAGTGAAGAACAGGACAGGAGACATCGCTGATAAGAATAATTATCGACCGATATCTCTGGCAACTGCGGTTGCTAAGGTGTTGGATAGTGTGCTTGAGTCATGTTTGGAAAAATACTTAGAAATTCATGACGCGCAGTTCGGCTTTCAGCCTGGGCTATCTACTGAAAGCGCAATCCTATGTCTCAAGCATACTGTCCAATACTATACTGTTCGCAAGACGCCGGTATTCGCCTGTTTTCTGGATCTCTCCAAAGCCTTCGACCTCGTTTCCTATGATGTGCTTTGGAGAAAGATGGCAGACAGGGGATTGCCGGGGGAAATGCTCAGAATATTCCAGTATTGGTACACGAACCAAATAAACTATGTTAAGTGGTCAAATAGTCTCTCTGAAGCATACAGGTTGGAGTGTGGTGTGAGACAGGGGGGTTTGTCGTCTCCAAAGCTCTTTAACCTGTATGTTAATGATCTTGTGGTCGAGCTCAGCAGCATGCGTGTCGGGTGCCGCGTGGTTTGTGTAAACAACATCAGCTACGCGGATGATATGGTGCTGCTGGGGCCGACTGCAAGAGCTATCGGAGAGATGTTACGAGTTTGTGAGACCTATGCCGCATCACATGGACTTCTATATAATGTAAAAAAAAGCGAGTACATGGTCTTTAGGGCCATCGGTAAAGGTCCAGATGTAATACCTTCAATTACCCTAAATGGCGTGAGCTTAAACCGCGTATTCCGGTTCAAATACCTCGGGCACATACTTACTGATGACCTTAAAGATGATGCCGATGTTGAACGGTAGCGTAGGGCGTTGGCGGTTCGCGGGAATATGCTGGCCCGTAGATTCGCCCGATGTACGGATCAGGTGAAAATTACGTTGTTTAAGGCGTACTGCCAGGTTCTGTACACGGGTAGTTTGTGGTTCTGCTGTTCCCAAAAATCGATGGACGCCCTGCGCGTCCAATACAACAATGTCTTCAGGATGATGTTGAGACTTCCTCGCGTTTGTAGTGCCTCCACTATGTTCGCACAGTCGCATACCGATGGTTTTTATGCCATTGTTAGAAAAAAAGTGGCGTCATTGATGGCGAGAGTGCGAGGAAGTAACAACAGAATCCTGAAAGCCATAGCGGAGGACTTTTATGCACCATTGCGCCGGCATTTCGTGCGGACAATGATCCCGCAAGGAATGCCTCGCAAATATATGGTGTATTAGTAGATTTTAAGAACTAGATAACACTATAACTAAATTTTTACTAATATATTGGATACTAAGTTTCTTTTACTAACAACCTGGACCCTTGTTGTCTGAAATAAATAATTTTTGAAAATTTCTTTTGAATTTGAATCGTACCCAGTAAATTCTTTGGTAAAATTTCCCTTCAAACCGAAACACAGTAATACTGCTTTGCGGGGCAAATGTGTGACAAACACACATAAGTACTGACAAACATTCGCATTTATAATATTCGTTTGCTAAAAGAGATGGGTGGGGGGGAGAGTGAGAATTGAACTTACAACACCGCCGCAAGGAACTGTAAGACGGCGAAGGAGATGATCTCGGGCGCGAAGCTCGCGAACACCGAAAGGATGGCCGACAGCAGCATGGATACCAGCATGACGGGCCGCCGGCCCTGCGTGTCGGCCAGCCAGCCCCAGAAGTACGACGTCAGGATTATAGCTGCAAACACGTTTTAATTAGAATTAACATATTGTGAAAATTGTTTGAACGCTTCTACAACCATTTTGTTGTGGTAGAACTCTATGCAGAGTTCACCTGGGGAAGTAACACCTTTGCCAGTCATTCAACTGCCAATCAGTAGTGTGCAAGCATTAGGTACTGCGTTAGTTTTGAACGGCAATATTACCAGATAAATTACTGGGCATTAAGAGATTTGACATCTAATATCTCGCAGGGTGACGAGCGCAGTGTCACACTGGCGTCGGATTTTGTTCGTAAGTTCACAATTCTGGTACTGCTACAGTTATGGGCAGGCATGATGCTTACCACCAGGCGAACGTCTCTCTCGTCACACCAGCTAAAAAAATTGCTCGGGATGATTTAAAGTGGTGAATTTTGGGAGCGGGCCGAATTTATTCCGCACGCAGACGAAATCGCGGGCAACCTCTAGTAAGGAGGTATTGATAGTGTGGATGTTACAAAAGCTGTTGGTTTCCTAATAAATAAATAAATGACAAATGGAACTGAGACGTTGTCTTTAACTGTTGGCCTTTTGGAGAAACTCAGAAGTTATACAACGGGCAAATCTAGTGTAATGGGCAGGCCTCATCGCTCGAAAAACTAATAACTGATGAGGTTGAAAGGCTCTGGAGTGGCGACTACGAACCCGAAGATGCAGCGTTAGTAGGCCTCCCACTAGTTGGACCGACGATACTGTAAAAGTTGCAGGCAACCGGTGGACGCAAGTGGCAGGTTGTTGTACAGTGTGTCGGTCCAAGGAGGAAGGCCTTCGTTCAGCAGTGAACGTCTTCTGGTTTGTAATAAATGTTGATGGATGAATAGTAGTGACGATACCTGTGAAGAGTATGGCGGAAAGCCAGCCGCGCTGTTGCAGCGAGAGTTGCAGGTCACACTGCGCCGCCGGCAGCACGTACCCCAGCGCTAGGCTCTGCATGATCATACCCGGCAGGATGATGACTAGTAGTGGTGTTACCTGCGAAGGGTATGGCGGAGAGCCAGCCGCGCTGCTGCAGCGAGAGTTGCAGGTCACACTGCGCCGCCGGCAGCACGTACCCCAGCGCTAGGCTCTGCATGATTATACCCGGCAGGATGATGACTAGTAGTGGTGTTACCTGCGAAGGGTATGGCGGAGAGCCAGCCGCGCTGTTGCAGCGAGAGTTGCAGGTCACACTGCGCCGCCGGCAGCACGTACCCCAGCGCTAGGCTCTGCATGATCATACCCGGCAGGATGATGACTAGTAGTGGTGTTACCTGCGAAGGGTATGGCGGAGAGCCAGCCGCGCTGTTGCAGCGAGAGTTGCAGGTCACACTGCGCCGCCGGCAGCACGTACCCCAGCGCTAGGCTCTGCATGATCATACCCGGCAGGATGATGACTAGTAGTGGTGTTACCTGCGAAGGGTATGGCGGAGAGCCAGCCGCGCTGCTGCAGCGAGAGTTGCAGGTCACACTGCGCCGCCGGCAGCACGTACCCCAGCGCTAGGCTCTGCATGATCATACCCGGCAGGATGATGACTAGTAGTGGTGTTACCTGCGAAGGGTATGGCGGAGAGCCAGCCGCGCTGCTGCAGCGAGAGTTGCAGGTCACACTGCGCCGCCGGCAGCACGTACCCCAGCGCTAGGCTCTGCATGATCATACCCGGCAGGATGATGACTAGTAGTGGTGTTACCTGCGAAGGGTATGGCGGAGAGCCAGCCGCGCTGTTGCAGCGAGAGTTGCAGGTCACACTGCGCCGCCGGCAGCACGTACCCCAGCGCTAGGCTCTGCATGATCATACCCGGCAGGATGATGACTAGTAGTGGTGTTACCTGCGAAGGGTATGGCGGAGAGCCAGCCGCGCTGTTGCAGCGAGAGTTGCAGGTCACACTGCGCCGCCGGCAGCACGTACCCCAGCGCTAGGCTCTGCATGATCATACCCGGCAGGATGATGACTAGTAGTGGTGTTACCTGCGAAGGGTATGGCGGAGAGCCAGCCGCGCTGCTGCAGCGAGAGTTGCAGGTCACACTGCGCCGCCGGCAGCACGTAACCCAGCGCTAGGCTCTGCATGATCATACCCGGCAGGATGATGACTAGTAGTGGTGTTACCTGCGAAGGGTATGGCGGAGAGCCAGCCGCGCTGCTGCAGCGAGAGTTGCAAGTCACACTGCGCCGCCGGCAGCACGTACCCCAGCGCTAGGCTTTGCATGATCATGCCTAGCAGGACGTTGCCGCTCATTAGCATGTGCAGGATGTTGTACCACCCGAACCCTGCAACAAATACATTAGGTAATGAGGTTGGATCGAATATACACTCGGAGATCTCAAACTCTTGCCAGGGCAGATTCACTCCTATAAAAAAAGCGTCTAGAACTCTAGACGTAGTTATATTATACATGGCAGATTAATTTTCATTTAAAACGTGCCTAGACGTAGTTATACCTACAGATTAATTCCCATCGAAAACGCGTTTAGACGTTGTTATACCTACAGATTAATTCCCATCGAAAACGCGTCTAGGCATTGTTATACCTACAGATTAATTCCCATCGAAAACGCGTCTAGACGTTGTTATACCTACAGATTAATTCCCATAGATAACGCATCTAGACGTAGTTATACCTCATGGTTAAACGGTTGTCAACATTCTCCGAACCCCAAGCCGCCTGCCAACCTTGGGGATTATGGCAACCCCTCCCATTTAAGGGGGAAGCCTTCATCCAACAGCGGACGTTTTCTGGCTGTTGATGATCCCAACTTGCAATGTGATTATAATACAGGTGGAAAATTAACGAGGAAAATGAAGTAGGTAGTAACCCGAACCTCGAATCAGATTTTTATCAGCGTACGATCGTTAATCATTGCAATTTTTCATAATAACTGTTACAATATACAGGATTACTCGGAACCGTTGTGCTAAGCCGAAATGAGATCATTGTGCTCATCATTTTGAACAACTTTTATTATGGGGCCAACTTGGAGCATTCAGCTCTCTCTCTCTCTGCGCAAACTTTTAATCGCGAGATTAAAATGCTGTTTCATATGTTTCTTTTTTCTTTGAAACCATAGTACTAGTAAAAAAAAAAATATCTATGTTTGAAACAGCTTGTTTGTTTTTCGCGATTTCAGAAATGATAATTAACTCATCACCCCTCTATAAAGGGGGAGGCCTTCGTCCAGCTGTGGACGTTTTATGGCTGACGACGAATGAACTCACCACCGTATTGGGCAACCTTGTTTTTGAAAACAATTTATTATCTAAACGCGTCTTGTGTAACATATTCAGTTTAGTTACGTCAGCATAATAAATTACGACTTTATTTTGCGGTTGATAAGCATTATGATTGTTATTGCTGAGATTATTTCGCAGCTACTCAAAATCTTTTAATTCTTAAACAATGACAGCTTTAATAACCCACTCTTAAGCAAACGATGGGTCTTATCGCATGGTATCGTGCGTGTCACAACAGCATTTTAATGATGGGGTTTCCCAAACGCCTGATATATTGCTGTAGTTGGAACAATATTTGCTTAATTTCAGCTTACATAGACAGCGAATTTTCTTCATTTCATTAGCCTGGCTATACTTGCGTATATAGTTGGTATGTACTTATCAGATATTTTATTCTGAATAAAGGACACTCACAACATAACCACGGTAAATATCCCCTAAATAGTCACCGAACCATAATGAACAGCCGTGATAGTTAAAAACAGTGTTTCTGAAGAAAGGTTTTGTTGCTAGGGTATTTTCCTGTCAAATGAAAATTAGCCTCGCCTACCATATTACACGTATATTAATACAATAATACATACCTACAATTATTATCTTTTGCAATCATCATCATCATCAGCCACAAGACGTCTACTTCTGGACGAAGGCTTATCTCTTAAAAGGGAGAGGTTGCATTAATCCCCACGCCTGCCAGGTGTTTTGGGGATCGCAGAATGCTCCGTTAACCGACAACCGTACTTTTGCATTGGAACTTTGCAATTTTGGATATTAATGAATTCGTTTTTTTTTATTATCTGATATTTTAATTTTTAAGTTTTTAATTTTAATTTCGTGTTTAACTATGACATTAATTCGTATTTATTAGTTGTGAGAGCTGTCTTGGAAATTTATTGTTTTTTTTTGTGCTATGTAACAATGTGAGCTGAGACGAGCGAGACGTTCATCAGTCGCCTGGTGGTACTGCGCTCGTCACCCTGAGATCTTAGATGTTAAATCTCTTCATGCACAGTAACTTCTCTGGTAACAATGCCCGTCATACCGAAACACAGTAATGCTTGTACACTGCTGCTTGCCGGTTGAATAACTGGCAAAGGTGTGATAAAGTACCACACCTTTGTCAGTTATTCAAACGCCAAGCAGTATAGTGTGCAAGCATTACTGTGTTCCGGTTTGAAGGGCAATGTTACCAGAGAAATTACAGGGTATGATGAGATTTAACATCTAATATCTCAGGGTGACGAGCGCAGTGCAGTGCGGCGCAGGATTGTGTTCGCAAGTTCATAATTCTGGCACTGTTACTGTTTATTTATTTATTTATTTATTAAGAACACCAACATGATGTACGTCATTTCCCACATCTGATACATGGTATGTACTACTGTTACTAGCAAGCGTGACGCTTACCACCAGGTAATGTCTTGCTCGTCTCGTCACTTAAGCGTATAAAAAAATTTTGACCGTAACTACATCGACAAAAGTATAGATAGATATTTACGGAGGCATGCAGCGCAAAATTTTTGACTGATTAGGTACTAGGGAAATAGGTATTTCAACTATACTTATCTTGTAGAAACCTATTTACGATGAACTCTATTAGTCAATATGGCCTAGTTATCTTTATGAATATGTTTTTGTGTACAGTTCGCTTGTAACGTTGAACATTATCTATGTTTTGAGCCGCAGCTGAGTTTTGCAGATGTGGTGCAATCGTGATTAATTACTTGTAAAAAGATCTAGGTACATCATTTTGACCTAGGTATGTCCTAATTCAGGACCCGGACCCTTGGAGGACGGGCAGCAGCGTCCTCTCGGTTACCGTTGGTGATCATTCTGCGATCCACAAGCCGCGTGCCAAGCGGGGGCTATGGAAACCCACACCTATTAACTTAGTAGTAGTGGGTTAATAGTATTAAGGGGGAGGCCTTCGTCTAGCAGTGGACGTCTTCTGGCTGATGATGATGACTTGATTCAGAATAATCTAGATTATTACAAACCAACGTTTGTAATTAATTAATCTATAATGGTTGGCGGTAGGTACGTAAGTACAACTCGAAACAATCATGATTAGAATCATCCATGATATGAATTGAACTCACATCTCCTTACATAACTACTCATAACATCTCTTTTACATTCTACGCAATACTAAAATTTATTGCGCAAGATTATTTCAACTTTTCCATGTAGCGAGGTACGTCCAAACAAACGTCTTTTAACATTGAAAAATAGACTGAAAAAGGATATATTGTTGATCCGCCACCCCTATTAAAATCCCACTAATCACCATTTTATCCACTTATCACAGATTTTTTAGTTTTATTACTCTTACGTAATAAAACGATAAAATAGCTGTCGGATGAGATGAGATTAGAAAACGGTTGAGTTCAGAAAAAATAATACGAAGGATGAGACGTCATAGGACGAGTGAACAACCCGCGCGAACATGGCACGGGCAGATCCTATGCACTAGCTTGTGCTTAAAATGTTCCAGGCTAGGTATATTTTGATACCACAGACTTGACATTATCATGGATGGGTGGAGGTAGGTAAGTATTTACTCACCGGAAAGCATCATGGCTTCATCCAGAGTCGCCGTGGTCATCTCGCATTTTTTCTCCTGCTCGCTTTTAGTAAACGTCATCGTGTATATCTGAAACAAAATATCACCTAAGTTTGATTGTTTTAAGAGGCTGTTTGCATAGTTTAGTCGATTTTAATATAGGTATTCCTTGAGTAAGAAATATTACATTTAGCTGTACCCTACCTAACCCTACCTCACTCTACCCTACCTGTGGTTTTTTTTAATGTAGTTTACTTAATTTAAAAATTATGTTCTGTTTCTGTAGTCTTTTGTCTTAAATATCTTAATATTGGTTTTGATACTAATACTAATATTAGTTTAGTAGATGTTATTTCGTACGCATGAAATTAACGCACGCATGAAAGTACGCACGAATTAATCATTGACTTCCATTAGTCTTGCAATTATTATTTTGACATACTATGGTGACTTTCATTAGCCCTGCAATTATTATTTAGACACTCTATGGTGACTTCCATTAGTTCCGTAATAATAATTGTCCTGTGATTTGTATGTACTGACATAGTGTAGAAAAAATTATACAGAATACCAACGTTAAAAAGCCTCGGTTTATTTCAATAGCATCATCAATTCATCATCATAATCAGCCTATCATATTCTACTGCTGGACCAAGGCCTCTCCCAAGGCACACTACTCGGCCACCCTCTTTTATGTCGCTAACTTTATTTCTTTAGCGAATTACTTCGTTCAGATCCCTTAGAAAAACGCGGAGTTCTTTCAATAGCTCGCTGATAGACTGTGTACTTGAGTTCAGATCCAACTGTCAGTGTCCAAAACGTTCGTAGTTTAAAACGTAGAGTCAAAGTAACTAAAGAGAAAACAGGAAATCACAAAAAAAAGGATTTCGGTTTTCTTCGCTGGAAATTGACGAGACAGGTAAAGAAAAACAAAACAAAGAAAGTAAATAGTAAGTGGAGGAACATTTATATTTTATTTATACGGGAATACTCACGTTTAATTAAATCGGATACTCCGACTATAGTTTCGATCACATCCGGTGACCTTTAAAAGATAAGACCTTTTTGATAAGTGGAGGAAGTTTAATTTTGACTATCATTTCAAAAGTATCGATAAAGGTTTTTTTAATACAAATGTTTGAACCTTTGATTATATAGAGAGAGCTAGATCCTCCAAGGTTTGAACACATATCCTACGCAATGACATGTTAGATTCAGATTCAGATATTTATTGCCATTCCGTTCAGTGTCGTTAATTTATTACTTGCTATTACCGACATACCGACATAATTTATGTAATTTTTGGTAAACAAAACAGTTGAATCTCGGTGCTCGTGTTTTGCTCACCTTAGCCTCGTTCTTTATTTGAGTAGTTCGTACAACTAATCTGTGCTTTTATTTGTCTTTTAAACTTGTAAAATATTTACAACGATAACTAAAGTATTAAGAGCTACAAAAACTAAAACTGATGCCCTTTCGTCCGCGCTGCTGTCATACGCAATCGCACAGCACCTTTTCTGCAGAAGTGGGCAAATGAGGAAACTAAATCATTTTCATGGGAGGACCGCTATAGTTCGCTGTTCTGTTTGGATAATACTATCGTGGCTCCCTCACTCAACTCCGCAAATAGCTTGGTTGCATTGTATCTAGGTACATTTCATAATAATGCTTGCTGCATACATGCACTCTTTATAATACGTACGAAGGTTATAAAAATGATAAGATAATATTCGAAAGAAACATAATTTACAAATTTGTTACCTGCGGTGACCGTTTGACTTTGAAGATATAATACATACTTATAATATTAGGTCTTTACCTATGAAATTGCCGTTTTGTATGGAATAAGTGAAAGTACTTATATTTTTAAACTTTTTTATTTCTGTTATTCAAAGTAATCACCCATGCAATCGACGCATCTTTGCCAACGAATTGGCAGTTTATTGATGCCCTTCTTGTAAAAAATAGCTGGACGGGGAGGCAACAAACTCTTCAAAGGCATTTTGTACTGCCTCTCGGGAATTGAATTTTTTACCCACTAAAAAGTTGTCTAAATTTTGGAAAAAGTAATCGTCGGTAGGTGCAAGGTCTGGTGAGTATGGCGGATGAGGGAGAGCTTCCAACCCCAGCTCTTGCAGCTTGGACATTGTCTGTAGCTGCAGCGCGAGGCAGGTCTCGACGCGTACGTTGCGCTGGCGATCGTTAAGTTCGTGGGGCACCCATCTATCAATTTTTTTTCCTTGCCTATTTGTCGCAAATGGATCAAAATTGTTTTGATGCAAACATCAAAAGCTGCTGCTAGCTCAGCTGTAGATTGAGTTTCGTCAGCTTCCACAATCGCCTTTAATTCATCATTGTTGACCAAAGTCTCCGGACGACCACGAGCTTCATTTTTCAAGTCAACATTTCCAAAACGGAACCGGGAAAACCAATAACGGGTTGTGCGTTCGTTTGTACAGTTCTCTCAGTAAACGTTTTTGATGTCACGTGCCGTTTATGTCGCGTTGGTGCCACGACGGAACTCATATTCCATAATTACACGAATTTTTAAAGTATCCATTATGACGAAAAATTTTCAAATGTGATGAAAATACAACGCTAATCAATAAACAAAAGACTGAGTTTGTAAAAAGAATGTCATTTTAAGACAAAGTTATTTTGAATTCAGAATACAAAGCCATTCCAAACTTTTTTTCTATTTGAAATGACCAGTACTGAAGAACGGCAATTTCATAGGTAAAGACCTATTAATAACTGACAGAGCATTGATCTGTAACTTAGACCCAAAAAAGGTTTGATAATGATAGAGTTGTATGACCTTACGTTATCTGTATTTACTTAGGCAATACTCTTATTCTTATTCTGGCAAATAAATTATTATTATAATTATAGATAATGGCTAATAGGTACCTATGTCTTCTTATGACTTGGCTTTTCTCGTTCGCATGTAATATTTTTATTTTTAAGACTAAGTCAAATTCAAATTCAAATCCTTTTATTTCGACTAATTTTTCAAGTCATATTAAATTTTAAATTCATATTACAATTAAAACATATAAATTACAATATTATGTTAAAACTATTATTATCATTATTATACCTACTCCTTTTAAATAATTATGCCAAATAAAATTATTCCTAATTCAATTCAACAAACAAAATTCAAAAATTTATTCAATATTAAAATTACTAATTCAGAAAATAAAGTCATTAGCCAGTATATGAATCATGTGACAATGGCAGTAGCTCACCAGAGGATATCATAAATAATATTGGTAAGTCTCTTAGGCATCAAGGCTAGCAAAGAGGATTTTATACTGCATAGCTAAGGCGAAGAACAAGGAATGCATTCAGACATCCTTGTAGCTCAGTTGGTAGCTTGTTTACCTTCAGAGCTGTAGGGCGTGGGTTCGATCCCCACCCAGGACAAATATTTTTATGTGACGAACATAGATGTTTGTTCTGTGCCTGGGTGTAGTATGTATTACAAGAATATATTTACGAAAAAAAATATGTATATAAGTATTCTATCAGCTATCTGGTTTCCATAATACATGGTTTGCTTACTATGGGCCTCGATGGCGCTGTGTGTAAAATGTCCTCCAATATTTATAATATTTATTTAAGTATTTAACTATAATATATGTATACTATATTACAGGGCATAGCAAATAAAGGGCAAGAAGGGTGCGATACGTCGAGTTGAATCAATGAGGTTTATCCTTGTTCTTAATTTTTTTTTAAGTTTGAATAGTCTATGTAATAATTGTGTCAAAATGTATTATAAAGTAAATCAGAATTTGATAAATCTCATAAAAAATGCGATAATACCAGAAATAGGTGATAGCAGGAAAAAACCCGGTCTACGTATCGCGTTTGTAACGAATTATGGTCTAGAGCCAGGAACGTACCAAGTTTTAATTACATGCTCTTCGTGGACACGTGTTATAAGAGTCGTCATCACAGTGTTTTTTGCGATAAAACATATCGAAGGTCCATCCATACAGTGCAAGAAAAACAACATCTAGAAAAATGTTATCTCAATTTACTCTAACAAGAGACTAAGCTATTTCCTTGTGATCTTGATTTCAATGGCTTTCAGTGTTAATTAGATTTATAATTATAATTATTTTCAGTTTAACTTAATCAGTAGTTACTAGGCTGTACCTACAGGCAATTCTTGAGGCTTTATTAATTGCAGTATTTGCAGTCTATTAGATAAGGACTGCAATATTATTAGTAAGTTTAGTCAACAGATTTATTATCTTCTACATTCACCACCATCTCATTGAAGCAATGACGTTGATTGCGTTTAATTACCTTCTTGAGGAAAATGGAATAAAAATGTTTTACAAGGTAATTATTTATTTCATATAGGGTCAGGTGATTCAATATTACAACAGCAAAAGCAACTCTGTCAGTCTGTTTGTTGCTTTTTTTGTCAATTTTTTGACTATTTATCGAGCTGGACCTATCTTTGTGACAGATAAACCGCGGAAAAATGGGAATGGCGGGACGTAAGATATCTACGATTACATATTTTGAAAACCAAAAATTTATAGGTACATGATCGCGGTGGTATAATATAAACTGCATTTTTTCTCATACAAGAGTAGGTCTTATTTGGTTGTGCTATGTAGGTAAGTTGAACTTAGAATACGGCTTCATTATTCTCTGACTCGCTGGGAATAGAATAAATTGGTTTCAAACAGTTCGAATGTTGAACTTAACTGTAACTGGGTAGAACGGTTTACCTGGGTATTTTTTTTTATCAAGACGTATTAAAGTTTCCTTAACAACGTGTCCATTCTTAAGGGGCTCGGAATAACCCAAAGATTGTCCACTATCTGCTTCTAGCGGATTTTCAACTATTTTGGACACGTTGCTCGTAGAGACCCTGACAGCCTGGAAAAGCTGATGGTAGTTGGTCAAATTGACAGGAAAAGACCGCGAGGTCGCTCACCCGTTGGTCAGACCTCATAAATACTCTCACTGGCCTATCAATACCTGAAGCTATTAAGACTGCTGAGGACAGAAACAAGTGGAAGAGCCTTCAATATATACACGACCTTCAGCAATGAAGATGCCGACTAAGCAGAAGAAATTTAAACTTTGCTACTCAGCGTGAAGACGTCTACTGCTGGCCGAAGGCCGAGAGAGGACGTCAAGGGATTGCATTAATCCCCACGCTTGGCAGGCGGCTTGGGGATTGCAGAATGGTTATTAAACCTCATTTATAGATATCTTCTTTATTTTGTTTAGTGAAAGTATACATAAAATACATTTATTTAGAAGTCGCCTCTACCTTTTTTTCATTTTGGGATGGGAAACAAAAATTCGGTTACAAACGAGTTAAAGTCAGCGACAGTGATAATGGAATGGACGGGCCCAGCGCTTGCAAATCGTTCAAAATGAACAAGTCAACACAATCAAGCATACCTCCCTCTCATTGAAATCCCTGTTTTGAGATTGTATCTAGTTTGTATCTATAGGATTCCTAAGAGGCATAACGTTACAATTTTTCTAGAAAATTTAGCGCTACTACTTGCTAAACTATTAAGGAATGGCAACCAGAATGTTATATTATGCGGCGATTGGAATATTAATATGCTTACTGAAACAAACAATTCTAGGGCTTTAATCTCCTTATTAAGTAACCATAACTTAACAAATCATATAACTAATCCTACACGGAAGAACTCTTGTCTAGATTTAATAGCGAGTAATTTGGATAATGTTTCTGCCAATATATGCATTCTAGCCTTATCAGACCATGAGACTGGTCAAACCCTGACATTCAACCTCGAATTAGATCGTTTAAAATCATCACTAATGCAACGCTCTTATTGGTTTGAAAAAAGAAGAGATTGCAGCAATGAAAATATTCAAAAATTTATATCTTGTTTATCGTCATTGACTTTCTCAGACATATATGAAGCGGAAGAATTAAATGACGCCTTTAATAAGTTCCATGACATTTTAACACTTTTATACGATCTATGTTTTCCTCTTCTTAGAGTCAAAGTTACAAACAAAACTATAAAAAACAAATGGATAACAAAAGGTTTGAGAAGATCATCCATTATTAAGCGCCGACTCTATCTACAATATCACCTCTCAGGTTCTAACAAGCGTCACACTAAGAAAATGTACTATCGATATAGCAACATCTTTAAAAAATGTATATCTACTGCTCAAAAAATTAATAATACTAAATATATCATAAACGCAAAAAACAGATGTAAAGCTGCATGGAAAATAATTAAAAACAACACAAGCAAAAACGATCAATCCACAAGTATCAAATCTATAGAAGTAAACAATAAAATATATAATAATCCCGAAGAGATGGCTCAATTATTCAATAACTTTTTTATTAATGTAACAAATAATAATGACGATGCCTCAGATGCTGATAATACCAATTATCCATATGACATTCCCAACAATCCTAATACAATCTTTCTGACTCCCGTAGATGAATTTGACATTTATAAGATTATCATGTCCCTAAATAATACTAATGCAACTGGATATGATGACTTAACGACAAGAATGATAAAAGCTTGTGCAAGAATCCTAGTCGGTCCTTTGAGCCACATCGTAAATCTTTCGCTTACACAAGGCTTATTTCCAGATCGTTTAAAACAGTCCATTGTCAAGCCTCTACATAAAAAGGACGCTAAGGATAACATGAATAACTACCGTCCTATAACACTTATTCCCATTATATCTAAAATCTTCGAAAAGGTTATGTACATTAAAATCTCTAGTTTTCTATACAAAAATAATATATTAAAACCGGAACAGTTTGGTTTTAGGAAAAATATGTCTACTACACAGGCCTGTTTTTCTCTAGTGGAAAAAATTACAAACTGCTTGGATAAAAAAATCCCAATTGTCTCAATTTTCCTCGACATGTCAAAAGCATTTGATTGTGTTAGGCATAGTTTGTTACTCTATAAACTAGAAAGGTATGGCATTAGAGGAAAAGCATTAGAATGGATGAAGAGTTATCTAACGGGTCGTACGCAATGTGTTGAAATACCCGCAATCTCAGGACTAAATAAAATAATATGTAGATCCCCGTATCAAGCAAATAATCAAGGTGTTCCACAGGGCAGTATTGTAGGTCCTTTAGGTTTTATTTGCTACATTAATGACCTTCCTGACATAACTAAACACAAGTGTGTTTTATATGCAGATGACACCACTCTTCTTATAGAAGGTAGCAAAAATAACATTAATAAATTACAGACATAAATGATGCTCTGAAAGCCATTGTTACTTGGCTCAGACATAACGACTTATGTGTCAATATTGATAAAACTAAGCTCATACATTTCCAAACATACAATAGTATCCCTTTGCAATTAGATATTTTTCATGAGGGTAAAGCTTTAGAACAGGTAGAATCAACAACATTCTTGGGTCTGATTATAGATAAGCATTGTAATTGGAAAGACCATATAAAGAAACTGTGCTCTAAATTGGACCGTTACGTATATGTATTGAGCCGAATGCACCATGTCGCTACAGCTCAAGCCGCTCTTAGTGCCTACCATGGTTATGTATCATCCTTGCTACGTTATGGTTTGATTATATGGGGTAACTCAGTCGATTGGGATAAAGCTTTTAAAGTACAGAAGAGATGTATCAGAGCATTATGTGGTGCACATTTCATTGCGCCATGTAGACCGTTATTCAAAAAATGTAACATTTTGCCCTTGCCTTCCCTCTATATTTATGAGATGTGTATGTTTGTCCGACAACACCTTTCTTTATTTCCTCTAAATAGTGACGTACCTGGAAGGGATAGACAGAAACGACGTAAACATAAGTTGCTTGTTCCAGAACAGAGAGTATGTGTCTATAGTAAAAATGTATATTGCATGGCCATCAGCATTTATAACAAATTGCCTAATATTTTTTAAGAATTAAATATGAATAGCTTCAAATACAAACTGTTAAATTTTTTAATGGACAAATGTTACTATAACATTAACGAATTCTTAACAGATAAAATAATTGTTTAAATTTTGACAAGTATTAGAATGCCATTAAAATATTTGTACACCTAATTTAGGTAGAATATTTGGTACATAATTACAATTAAGACCTAAAATTAAGACAATATTCTAACAAATAAACTGATTTTGATTTGATTTGATTGATTTACCTAATTAAAAGTATGCATATTACATTTGCTAGAAAATAGAGATAGCGAATCTAATTACTGCATGACAAAAAGAGAACACATGTATTAGAAGTTTGTATTGTCGTATCGTACGGCTCGCATGTCGCAAAGACAAAGTATGACTGACGCGAGAGGAGAGCCGGCGCTCAACATATAGTCTTCAAAATCCTTACGCTTATTTCCCGTCCATTTATTTTATCATTGTCGCTGGTAAAAGAGTGAAAAACATTTCCAAGCAAGTCCCACTCATTTGGTGTGACTATTTGACTAGTCGGGAACTCACAATAGATTTGGGTGGATACTGGATGTAGTAGTACTATTATTTATTATGTGATGTAGCGTAGGAATATTTTCCCCAAATCAAAAGATATACCTAATGTTGTGTGTGCGATAGAGTTCGCCCTTCTGATCAGCAGGCCTAACATGCGCACCGCGAGAAATTTTTCTCGATTCTACAAAACAGGACAAGGCTACGAATCTGTATAAGTTTGTCTCGTTTTCGCGCGACATAAAGACACGACAAAATTTTCTCGCGGTGCGCATGTTAGCCCTGCAGGAGGGGCATATTTTATCACTTGTTATGCTCAAGACTACTTGGAACAAATGTAAGGTATAAAGTGTATAATCTATTAATAGATATTACGAAAAAAGATAAGTATGCCACCAAACCACACAGAGATATGATAAAATTTTCCAAAAAAAAACAATAACAGAGTACATAATCAAAAGTGTTATTACTATAATCTATGCTATAAATATTATCTGTTGCCGGGCAATAACGAATGACTATGACTTACCGAAGTGACTTACCGATGATTCGATGAGCAATCATGAAAATTATGCGCGATAACATTAAAAAGTAAAATGATTTAGTCTAAAGTACCTAGTATAGTAAAAAAAAGTCTACAGAATGGATTCCACGTGAAGGGAAAAAAAGTCGGGGAAGACAAAAGAAAAGATGGAGAGATATATTTACAGAGAGATACGGGCCGGACTGGATGAGGAAGGCGAGAGAAAGAGAAGAGTGGACAGCTCTAGGGGAGGCCTACGCCACAGAGGCGACTTCTACCAACATCAGTTAACTAATTAATAGATATTTATATTATAATAATATATTTTTTCGGTAGTAGTAATAAAGGCTTTTTTACTTTTACTTTTACCTAGTAAAGTATCAAATAATGTAATATCGCAAGCGGCAATTAGTGATTTCCTTTTATAAACTACGTTCCAAGCTAAAGATGATGTTATATATCTCTGTGGTTCTAGAATTTCATGGGGGCTAATCGTCGATAGACTTCTATTTATATTTTTTTATTGTACATAGTTGGCTATCGTTGCCCACCGTCACGCCGCGTAGATGCGGTCTTCAATAAAATCGAACTTGACCGATTATTGAAAACCATTTTATCCGAAACTCATAGCTTTCCTAGCCCCATAAGAAAGAGCTCATACAATATCCGTAGGTGGCCTTCTGCGTCAAATTATCGTCTGTCAGTTGCACATAAAATGTAAAGGCTTAGGACATTTCCCAATACGCAGGTAGCTAGTGGTACAAATTTCCATTTTATCACATCTATTCAAAAATACCTACTTTGTTCCTCGCAAACAGGGCAGAAATTAGCTCTTTTCCGCCCTAGGGAGGAAAATAAGTTTTCCTCCCTCCGGGCGGTGATTTGAATTTGGAATGTGTATATATTGTTAGTAAAAATTCCAATCCTTTGATTATATAGAGAGAGAGCTAGATCCTCCAAGTTCCAATCACCAAAGAGATCGACCACGGATATTGTATGAATAAGTAACAGACTGTTTGAAAACGGAAGGCACGCGAAAAATAAAAATAAATAGTTGGTGAAAAAAAACAAAAACGCGCGAAATGCATTCCGCGTTCGTTCGTAATTGTTTACTCATAATCGGATTTTACTTTATTTTATTTTAACTCAGTGTATCTTCCTTAATAAAAAGTGAGAAGTGAGTGTGAGTAGTGAGAATGATATAAACGTAGGTACTATTCTTATTCATAAGCTGCACTTACTTATTTTCTCATAGAGGGTGATAAAAAGCAGAGTGTCCACCTCGGGATCAACACTATTTTTAAGCTTGAGTACTTTGAATCCCTCGCTGCGCTCAGGTTTCTACTTTAGAAGCCTTCGCTACGCTCTGGATTCATAAAAACACTCTCACCTTAAAAATATTTGTTTCCTCCCTTGGTAAACAATCTACTACTTCTAAGCCAAAATGTCACATTCCTTTAGTGTTTCATTAACGCATATGTATGTATCGTGCGTATATAAAAATAGTAGACATTTTCGCAAACATCTCCAAATAAGTAATAAAAGTAGATATTATTATGCAATTTTGATTTCACTTAATCAAATCAAAAGGCTTGTGACATTTTGGCCTATTTCATACAAGGAAGTATGGAAAATGTGTACCACTGGGCCACCTGCGTATGGGAAACAACAACTGACAACCGATGGGGAAGAAAGGTTCTTGAGTGGCGACCGCGAACCGGAAGACGCAGCGTAGGAAGGCCTCCCTCTAGGTGGACCGACGACATTGTAAAAGTCGCGGGCAACCGGTGGATGCAAATGGCAGGTTGTCGTACAGTGTGGCGGTCTAAGGGGGAGGCCTTCGTTCAGCAGTGGACGTCTCAGGGCTGATGATGATGATGATAATTATAATTAAATAATATATACAATGTGTTATATTATTTAATTATTAGTATATGCAACAGCTGTTTTTTTCGCGAGTTCAGGGTTGGCCCCATTGTATAAGTTGTTCATAATGATGAGTATGTATATACATACCCTTTCGTATTGTTGAACCTTTTTGTTACACGTTGTGTATAAACAAAACGTGGTAATCCCATCAAGGACAAGTTGCCATTATATAACAGCACGCAAATATTGACGTAACATTTATACATAATTTAATTAATTAATGTAATAAATAAATAAAGAGCATTTAATAAAAAAAAATTTGCTGATGTATTAATTATATTATAATATATTAGTAAGTAACATAATATATAAATAATATACAAAGTATTAATGAAAAAAATATATATTAAAAGCTCTCAAACATTGTAACTTAGTCAGAAAACAGAATTTTCCGTCTCGTCGTCGACTATACCGTAGTACTATTGGGGGGGGGGGGGGGGGGGGGGGAGGGGACATTTATTACACACAGCGCCATTATTATTTCTTCTGTGGTGATTCTAAGCTATTTCTATGGTCTAGTGTGGGAACTGGTTTTGCATGCGGGAAATACTGTTTTGGGACTAGACAAGGAAAACTGTATGCTTAGATAAGTCTAATATAAGGTTGCACAGTACGGTAGTACTAAGGAGAAAGGAGGTATTTTGTACTCACGTCATCAGCCATAAAACGTCCACTGCTGGACGATGGCCTCCTCCTTAATAGAGGGGTGTTGCCATAATCCCCACGGCTTGTGGATCGCAGAATGCTCACCACCGTTAAACAAAAGGACCCTGCTGCCCGTTCTCCGGTAGACCCCACCCGGTTGCAGTTTAAGGACATACCCAGCTACCCAGGTAGGTTGTACTCATAATAGGAAATATGCATGTTTTTTTATTGACTCACAAAAGAGCTGACTCTCAACAAAACAACACATCAAAAATAAAATTTAAATATGTGCATACATAACGAAGTTATATAAACATTTTAGTTTCATGTTAGACAGGGAGGGCACCATACTAGCAACTGACGTCCACATTTCCAAATAAATTCTATATACTAGCACGTGTTTTGCTTGAAAGGGACAGATTAGTCCCTTCCAAATAATTTGAATGCTTGTATTTCAGGACTTTATCAGCCGATTTCAATTATTTTTTCGATGGGATCATCAGATTCAGTTAAACTCTCCACTTATCCTATTATTTTTAATAATAAAAACATATGCATATAAAAATAAATATAATATAATATAAATTAATATCAAAAAATATAAATTAATTAATTAATTAATAATTTATTAATTATTAATTAATTAATTTATTTTTTATTAATTAATGTCAAAAGTTTTTACTATGGGATCGTCTTTAAAATCAGGTAAAAATCTGCTGATCCATACTTTTCGTTGAGGGTGAATAATATTTTATATTAGCAGGGTAAGTACTGTGAACAACTTTTACTAAGGTAGTTAAAGTTGTACTTACAATTATCTCCTTTCGGCTTAGTGCGTTCCGCCTAACCCCGCGTGTAAGAAAATTGTCTAATAATATTTTGCGACAGACAGGAAACTAAAGTAATAAAAAGAATAGCGGGACGCGAAAAAAAACATGTCCACGCATTGTATTATGTTTCAAAACTTTGTTTCTTCGAGTGTTAATGTACACTATGTACACTGTGTATGTTTTACAAATTCATTACCTATATACGCGCATGATCGTTGGGCAAGTGCGGCAAGTGATATAATGTGGTGTACATGTAACAAAGTATTTTCGTGTTATTTTCAAAACTCCGAAGAAGCTTTTAGTAAAGTTTGCGTCGACTTTATTAGGATATAAAAGGACTTGACCGTGACTTACTGTACTGGCTTTGATTTTAACCAACAAATTATTTGAATGGAATATTTAAAAAAAAAGTTAATGACACTGGCAATTATACAAAAATGCGACGGCATAATCCTTATAGGAGGAAAAAAAAACTTTTTTACATGTATAGTTAAAAAACAATAGGGTAGATGACTGATTTTTTAGAAGAATTTGAGTAAATATAGTATGTTTATTGAAAGAATAATTTAAATCGGTTATTAATGTTCTGATATATAAGCGTTTAAAGTTTTTGGTAGAGCCAACTCTGTCCCTTTCCCACAAAACAAAAAATGACGTCACGCCTTACTTGTCAGAATAGAATTTATATGGCGTACAGAGAAGTGACGTCACGATTTGCTGTTTCGCCTCTCTGTCTAGCATGATATTAATATGCTTATAAGTTGCTTATTTTTGATCAGATTTTCATTTTCTTTTCATTAATCAGCTATATTTATGGGCCACATTTTACTCGGTCAATAAAAAAAAAACCAGTCATCTAGCCTATTGTCGTGCTTTTCCCGTCGAATCATAATACAATCATGGTACATAAGGCATTAAGAAGCATACAGGGACATGGGCATGCCCTAAAACTGTATCCAGACCCACCGGAGGACGGGCAGCAGCGTCCTCTTGGTTAACGGTGGTGAGCATTCTGCTACCCCCAAGCCGCCTGCCAAGTGTGGGGATTATGGGTTTGAAATAATCCCCACACTTGGCTTATGACGAGGCCTTCGTCCAGTAGTGGACGTCTTCTGGCTGATGGGCATTAGCAATAAAATGCAATTAAAATATTATAAAGATCAAACTTACGTAATAATGTGAAATGATTTTCCATCACTCAGAATAGCGGCCGCATTAGTTTTTAATGATATTTTGCCAAAATAAATTAACTAGATAAAAGTCCCATGGTACAGCAAATTTCACACGTTTTTAAAAATCTAAACAATGTTATCCAATTAGTTTCTAAATTTAGATTTATCTAATTTCAAAACATTTGATGAAGTATATTTTGATAATTTTTTATTTGTATCTTTTTAAAATGTTATATTGTCGCGTGTATCACACAAGAACTTGTGTGCACAAGAACTCACGAGATATTACTAGTTAAGAATAGTCTCCGAAGCGAATAATATGTAAAACTCCTTGACTGCATAATAGGAGAGGGCAATGTCTTTAGGTACGCCTTGAACTTGATCTTGGTTAGCCACAAAGGGCTGATAAAGGCAAGGCGCATTCTTTGTAGCTGTTCCATAAAGTAATCAATCTTAATGAGGTTTTTTTCTATGTAGAGCTGAAGGTGCCGGAGAACAAAGCCATTTAGCCTACGAGATTTTAATATCATTGCATGTAGCATTTAAGGGAGTTCTGAAACTGGGCCCTTCTTTACACAGCTAAACTACTTATTGATAATTGTAAATTATTATAAATTCTGGGAAGACTCTGTCTAACATAGCAGCTAAGTTAGAGCTAAAGCTGCAGGCAGGGTTATCGCTTATCATAATATTGTACTTAAGTAAGTACCTATGTTTTTAAATAATAAAGTATTTTGTTCCGTCAGTTTATAAGAGCAGCAAAGGAACCAAATGCGCATTTCTAATGTTAGTAATAAGGGCAGTGGCGGATTAAGCCACACATAAACTGACACACTGCAGAGCGCTCTAGGCTAGCACGAGCACCTCATCGGCTCGCCCCTCTGGAGTCTGGCGCCCATAAATTGTCTTGTAAATTGTTACAAGGAAAACAGATGTGACTGTGTATATGTAGTTATTGTGAACTTAACAATTGGCTGATGGTTTATTTTTATCATTATTTATGTACGTAAGGTACATTTTTATTCGATTGAAAACTTCCACGTGCGCTCCTTGTAACCTCGCGCCGAGTCGTGACGTACGTCCAAGTTGCCTTATAGATAATCCACCACTGAGTAATAAACGTATAGTTCTGTTCTGGCCTTCTGGGTACCTACTCAAGTTCTCCAAACAGAGGAAGTTCAAGTTCGACGTATACCGCTTCTTTTAATGGTCTCAGGCGACGCGACGGCTTTATCGCACGTTTCATTAAAGTTAAGTGTCCATCAATGGTTTTTATTAGTCCTTGACCGAGAGAATTAGGTAGGTACCTACTTACTCACATACAGGGTTACGCCACAAAACAGATATGTACTACCTATCTTACCTGGTTACGCGGTATTACTAAAACGAAAGAAGGTCATTGTACTTACTCATAATATTCTGATTATGACCCTGAATTACGTAGTACTATTATTAATTCTGTGCCTGAATTCGCGAAAAAAAATCAGCTCGAAACAATTTGTTGGAAGAGGGTAAACACACAACATTTTACAACATTTTTGCATAGAACGGCTGAATTATTTAGCTGAATTGCGACAGAAAAATTTTTTGCTTAATGAATTGCTGTGGAACAAAAAATTTATTATGTTATTATTATTTTATTAAAAAAATTAAGTATTCTGAACAAAATCTCCTAAACATTTTTTGTCGTGTTAGTACCTGCCTATGTTACAATAATAACACTGATAACATAATAGTGCTCCATCACTCACTCATCAGCCAGAAAACGTACACTGCTGGAGAAAAGCCTCCCCCTAAATAGGGAGGGGTTGCCATAATCTTGGCAGGCTGCTGCTGCCCGTCCTCTGGTGGTTCTGGACATACCCAGGTCCACATATTAGTACTACCAGTACTACGTACTAATAACCCTGTACGTACAGGTATGCATACGTGTGCGTAGCCAAGTAACCAACCACCACCAACTAAACCAAGCTTAACCAAGTTTTGCAACCAAACTCTGTCAAGGTTCAAATTTAAATTTAATCTGTACCTACTTAATGAAAGTTACAAAAATTTAAAATCGACCCTACGATAAGAATGCAAATAATTACTAAAATTTATTCTTGTAAGGTGTATTTTATATTCTTTGTTAAATTAATTTAAAAGTATTGTAAAAACCAAAAACCTCTTTAAAGCATTTGTTATTTAGGTGCAACACACTTTTTAGGATTCACACTCACACGTTTTTCTATCTTCAATAAGTATTAACATTTTCAGATAATAAGTACATATACGAGTATATTATACTTAGGTCTCGTGCATATATAAGCTACCCCCGTCACTAGTCAAGTTGTAAATCATTATACATATTTATACTTGGAGGATCTAGCTCCTGGGTATATAATCAAAGTATTTATAGTGTAGTTAATTACTACTTCTTCTATCCTCAAGAGGATTATGTATATCGTCGCACTTTGTGCATTTGCGAATGTCAAGTATTTAAGTATTTCAAGTTTTAAATGAATTTCTAGTTAAAATAATAACAAGCATTTACTTAACAATCATAAATATTCCGCTTGGGCTTAGTACTTACTTTTAATTCTCTTATTATTTTTTTAAAGTGTCAGGAAGTTATATTGCATTTATATTCGTCAATAATATTACTAGTTAAAAAATAAGACTAAATGAGTCTTAGTCACAGTCAAATCACACATTAGCCACAGTCAAGTCCAATCAGGCCCTAGTAAAGTCGTGGCAACTTAGGAGTTTGAAGACCCCCCGCGTGGGTACCCGCCTTGTCGGGGCGGGGGGGCTTAGTAGCCGTGGGAAGTGTCCCCACGGTGAAGCTAAGAGGTACCCGAGGTGGGGCCGCGGAAGCGGCCACCGGGGGGGGCGGGCTAGGCCACTGCACGGGCCTGAGGGATGGAGACAGGCCAGAGGGGCCAAAGCTCTCCATTCCCAAAGGCCACGGCAGGGGCTGGGCTCGTGGGTCCGGACCTGGTCCGGACATGAGGGCTCTCCACGTGTCCCTCTGATTAGCAGAGGGCACAGTGGAGAGTGAGGAGGGACAACCGGGTGGTGGCCTCATCAAGGGCTTTCCTTGAGGGGGCACCCACCGGGTGTGTTGTGGTGGGGCTGCGGGATGGGGACAGGCCAGAGGGGCCAGAGCTCCCCATCCCCAACGGCCGAAGTGGCAGGCGGCGGGGCCACTCACCTGACCCGCCGCATGGAGGCCAGGGCGTTCGGACGTAGGGCCGTCCGGCGCCCATCTCGCTGGCATGGCCTCCGAGGTGGATGCACGATGTGTCTGGGTGTTCGGACACATCGTCATCGGTGCGGGAGGAGCTTTGGCTCCCCGTGGTGGGCCCGAAAGGGCGGCGCCGTCGAGGTCGCGGATGAATGCGAGAGCGTACCCGTGACCTCGACAATAGGCGCAGTGTGGGAACACCGTTGGGTTTTTAGTCGGTAGGGGTGCCATCGAGTCCGACATAACCCTCCTGCGCCCTGGCAGGAGGGTATGCGTAAGTGCATTTCCCAACGTAAAAAAAAAAAAAAAAAAAAAAAAAAAAAGGGGGTTTGAAGAAATCTAACACCACATTATACCACTTGCACACACTTGAGCGCGTAACACTTAATGAATTAAAAAATAACAACATCAATATTTTATTTATTTCTTTGGTTTGTATCTCAAAGTTGCTTATTTAATCCCATTATTTCTAAGTTTGCTACGATGTTATAAAATCACTGATAAGAGAAGGTAGGGTTTTGTGCCAAGTTTTGTGTTTTCTTTGGTAACGATCAATGATAAATAAAAAAATAAAAAACTGCGATAAAATGTATGGTTAACTCATAGGTAAGGAGTAATATAATAAAGGTTCCTATAAATGCGTAGGGCAACACTGCATCCGCAAGAGCTTTTTAGATACCTATACGAGTTTATGCTGGATGTTAGCATTGTCGAAAGGAGGTCACTGAGAACAATTTTTATTTATTCTGGTATCAACCATGAATCCACGAAACAAACAGCAGTTCCATAAAAATATTGTTACCACCGACGACACGGAACTACTGATTGCTGCGAGCAGATTTTTCAGTTTTTTTCACGATGCTATAGTTAGTCGCATACTTAGTACCACAAATTGATTACGTAATGAGCACGTCCTTTCAGCAAAAGTACCGTTCATAGTTCATAGCATAGCCCTACATAAGCTGCGAGAGGAAACATAGATTACTTAGTAATGTTTCCTGAGAGTGTATAAGTCTTTGCGCGCAAAATGATTCCTCCAAATAACTGGCGTCAATTGGGCGCAATGTTTAACTGACCCCTGACCGGAGAATTATCAGCAGTTATATCTATGTGCCTGCCTCACTGAAACCGCTGTCTTGTTGTATCACTATCACTACTGTAACAGTGTAACAGCTGTTACTATTGAGTAATTCTGCGATCACTGAAGTTACGCTAACAAGAGAGAACTTGTGTGGTTGACGTTTGATCTATAAAAGTAATCTTACTTATTAATATTTATACAGAAGTAAAAGAGTAATAATTTTAATTAAAAACATACCATGTATCAGATGTGGGAAATGACGTACATCATGTTGGTGTTCTTAATAAATAAATAAAAATAAATAAATAAATAAAATTTGTTAGTAAAACTCTGAGATATAAAAGGTAACATGAAACGAAAAGCTTTATTTTATTAATAATAACATGAATCTAAATATCAAAACTTATAAATTTCATTTAAGTATAGCAAACAAAAACATTTTATCTTAAAATAATCGACTATATACATCAACAAATTGTTTCGCAGGTATAAAATTGTCATCGTGCCTATTATTATAGTCATATTTTTTGGGGAAATATCTAAATCAGATCGACGCTAATAATAAAGGCGTTTATTTCAGGCACATAACCCATAGTAATATAAAATAATAATAAAAGCAAAGTTAAAACATTAAAAGATTGGCAAAAGAGGGAGGAATGCTTAGTTATACTCTGCAGTGGGCTGGAAGAGTTCATCATTATCACCCACCAGCCCACAGCCTACTGTAGGACAGAAACTGTAGTAAACTTTTGTAGTGGTAGGACTCTACTGCAGAGTCCGCCTGGGGCAGTACCATACTTTTACCAGTTATTCAATCGCCAAGCAGTAGCGTGCAAGCATTACTGTGTTCCGGTTTAGAGGGAAATGTTACCAGAGAAATTACTGGGTATGAAGAGATTTAACATAATATATCTAAAATCTCAGGGTGACGAGCGCAGTGCGGTGCGGCGCAGGATTGTGTTCACAAGTTCACAATTCTGACACTGCTACTCTTATGGGTAGGCGTGACGTCCTGCTAGTCTCGTCACTTGAAAGTATAAAAATACCTTCTCCCTCTTTCGCCAGTCTTTTTTTATTATTATTGGTTTGACTGCCATCTCGTCTGATATTAAACTAAGATGCAATATCCGATGGAGCACGCTTGCCTAGAAGAAACCGATTCACTCGCGACTTGAAGACACCCTGATTATAGTTTTCCTGATTTATATAGCGTCAATCTTGTCCAGGGTCCAGGACATTAGCAGTCACGTGACATTTTTTCATACGATTTTATCTTTCCGCAGGCGTTAACGCTAACAGAAAGTGGTTCTTGTCTAAAAATAAGGAATAAAATAAGACCCCCTGGTCTTCCACTGCGCTTACCATCACGTGGTCACCTTAATGAGTTGCTAATGATGATTGCCAATTTATCGATTTATCTATCAAAGTAGGCGGAATGGTACCTACGAGTGTCCACATAACAGCACAAATGTAATTAGTTTTGTAGGTCTCTGTGCGTGTGCTCTCCAGTTATCTGTGATGGATTTGTTCCACTTCTCTATTAATATGTGGAACTGGGGAGAATATGTAATACATTCTGTGTTCTACAAATTTCTAATTACTCAACATAATAATACAAAGTAAATCCATTAATGATATCAAACCTGTCGGTTTTTTACACAAACGTTTTTAAATACAATAGTTTTCACATTCTATTAAAAACTACCGTTTTCTAAGCCAATTATGCAATTTCTTTTACTTGGATGACGTATCTTTTCCAGTTATTTTGTTTTCAACCGATTTTGATTTTAGAGAACTGATTTTGATGAATTTTCTATGGAACTAATCTAAAGTACTTATATCCTTTCAAATAAATATAATTTTCAAAATTGGTTTATGAATGACGCAGTTCTGAAGTAACAAACATAAAAAATACAACTAAACAGAACCTCCTCCTTTTGAAGAAGTTAAAAACAGTTTATTTATTAATTAATCAACATCATCGTCATAATTTACAGCCCGTAATAGCCCACTGTTGAGCATAGGTCTCTCTTGTACGCCACTATAGTCTCGGCTCTGTGTCAGTCCAGATTCGACCTATCGTTGGCTCGCCCAACATGCTGGGTTATTTATTAATAGTTATGTACTATTACTTATCTATGTTAATATCCGTGGTGTTATTAATTAATACATATAATTATGTTACCTTGTTGTCCATATTTTATATTATTAAAAAACCGCGACATAACGTTTTGCCAGACGTTTAATAATTAAGGAAGCATCTTTGCTCAATTATTTATGGCAAACTGCAACATGAAACAAAATAATTTCACACAGAAAATTATACATCGACTTGCAAGTTTTATTCTTGTTTACTTGTTATAAAATTCTGTCTTTCTCACATTAAAGTAAAACTAATTAATTTAATTATTTTCTGTAAAAACGTGCAAGTTTTTTTTTGGATATTAATTTCATCATACCTACATAATAGATAATTATGTACGTATGTTTGGTATATTTATAGTAGGTATCTATAGCATTTATGCAAGCACGTGGTATAAATATGTACCTACTTAGATATAATCTTAATATATAAAATTCAAAGTCCCGACTGACTTATAATTATTATGTACTAGAGGTCCCCCGCGACTTCGTCCGCGTGCGGAAGAAATACGGACCGCTCCGAAAATTCCCCACTTTAAACCATTCCGAGCAAACAAACCCTACCAACTCTACCGACTCGACCGACTCGACCGACTCGACCAACTCGACCGACACTACCGACTCTACCGACTCGACCGACTCGACCGACTCGACCGACTCTACCGACTCGACCGACTTTACCGACTCGACCGACTCGACCGACTCGTCCGACTCGACCGACTCTACCAACTCTACCGACTCTACCAACCCCCCCCCCCCCCACTTCCCCCTTTTGAATGACTTACCCAGATATCAAATTTCATCATTATAACTTTAAAAACAAAGAACTTTCCATACAACATTCCACCCCCCAACCCCAAGGTCCTTAAAATCGACCCTGTCAAAAAAAATTTGAAAACATTATTATTTATTTTAAATGAACTATCCAAATCCAAATTTTCGTGACTAAAAGTCCAAAAACAAATGACTTTCTTACAAACTTCCCTCCCCCTTTTCCCCCCTTGGGGGTCGAATTTCGAAAAATCCTTTCTTAGTACACCTCTCCGCATCGAGACGAATACATCCTCCAAATTTCAAGTCTGTACGACCAGCGGTTTGGGCTGTGCGTTGTCTGTCAGTCAGTCAGTCAGTCAGGACAGAGCCTTTTATTATATTAGATACGTCGAATTGTAGAATTCGACGTATTACATAATAGCTAGCCATTTTACAAAACCGAGCCGTTTTGTAATACGGCGGATGAACGTTTAGCCGGATTGTCATTGCAATACGTTCTACAATACGGCAGCCTATGCTGAGCCGTATTGTAATAAAGTTGAATACAATGCAAAATGCTTACTATATTAACAAAAGAATATGGTATTTAATAAAAAATATTGTTTTATGCTTTAATAAGGTACTTGGTAAGTCAGTAGCAGGCAAAAAAAATAGTTGCACCAAATTAAAAAGTGCCATTTAGGTTATCAAAGCGCCAAAGCGCTGCGAGTGTCCAAAATTGTAACTAACGATTACCAAAGCGGTGGATCATAACCCGCTCAATTACATTATAGCTAGCCGTGTTGTAGAACGCGAAGAACGCATACAATGCGGCGGCCTTATTTTCAGCCGTAATACAATTTGGCTAAACGTTAATACGCCGCTTTATAAAACGGCGCTATTTTTTAAAAGTGGCTAGCCGTTATGTAATTCTGCGTATATTAATTGTAATTCTGCAATTTGGCTGCGACATATAGATTTGATTGACCGATCGAAGGTCTCGTACTATATAAACAGCATCCTATGGCATCGTAATGTTTTGAGTTGGAAAAGCGGGTAAAACCAAAATCCATCAAAAGGGTGCAAATCCATCTTAGAGTAGTTTAGTTTAATAACAATTAAAAAATCTAGCTATATAATTATGATAATTAAGTATATATTTTTTAATAAAATTTGTATTGCAAATGGCATGGCGTGGTTAGAGTAATAATTTAATCAAATTCGTATAATGGTTGCCAGGAAGAGATCGCTGTAAGCGATAAGGCCGCCACTTGTGACACTAGTTCTTAAGGTTCTTGTTTCTATTTTTGGTGTTACAAAATGATCAGCGGAATTTAAACCCTCTTAAACGTTATTACTTTGTTATTTAAAGTAAAATAAGGTTATGCGCATAAAACTATTTGGTCCACACGAGCGAAGCCGCAGGTACAGCTAGTATAATACATATTTAGTATAATAGTATATATTAGTAATATAATAAATTAATTATATATATTTAGGCTGCAATGAGTACAATAAGGCATAATAATTATATCACACTGTAATATAAAAAAAATAGTTGGGAAGAAGAGATCTAAGTACGGTAGAAAATGGTAAATAACGTGACCCAATAATCCACCATAACTTCTAAATACCTGAACAGACTTTGATGTAACTATGGGGTATCGTTAGAATCCTTATATCATTCCGAGTGACACTCTGACACTGGCATTTTTTTTTCTAAAAGTTTTTTTTGTGTTGGCAGGCGTGTTTTTTTTATAAATTATACGACCGGGATATTATACATTATGTGAGATTACCTATATGGTAGATTTTTAAACGTATCATGAAAAAAACTGAACTAATAATTATTTTATTTTAATTCAATCGATCTAAAAGAACGTAATATAAAGCTTTCCGGAAAAAGATAATATCGGTACCTTCTACAACATAATTACATACATCATTTCTTAAATAGGTACCTAATTATGTGGACGTTATTTTTTATTGTATCATAATTTACTCCTGTAACTTTTTCATACATGTTTTATTAATTGGTACTTACGGTTTAACGTCCGAAATAGCGCACGGAGTTGTCAGTAAGTCTGCCTGTAGCGATGAACAGTGGCTGATAGTGCGCGCTCTCTTCGGTAATTATAATGTTCGTTATCACTGTTTATTGCTGATAGCAGTCCGCGGGAGATCCGCTCGTGGTTCGCAGGTCAACTGACAGTTTTTGCACATCTTCTCGATCTATAAGGCCGTCACAGACGACGAAGATGCTATAATATTTCATGTTAAGATAAAATATCGCTCACCATACAATTTTGAAATATATAATTATCTTCGTCACTAATTCGTAATTTGTATTGTATGAGTAGCGATATTCAATTGTGTTCTAAGATAACATGAAATATTATAGCATATTCATCGTGTGTGACGGCTTTAAGGTTGCTATGTGTTCGCTAGATCTTTGTGGTTCTACGAATCCGGAGTAAGTACAATATTTGAATCGTACGGGTGAGTTTTCGCATTAAAAAGTTAAGACAGGGGGTTGTTCCCTAAATATAGTTTTTTGTTATTATATTTATAAAATATTTATAAAACAATCTTAATCTTTAAAAATTATGAATTCAAACCAAGAATAGTTATTATTTATTTATTTTATTTTATCTGGACAACCAACAGCCTTATTTGTTATGTAAGGCTGCAAAGTTATTTTTTGGCGAGTAAGCTTGTATTGAAAAAAAGGTACGAGACGCAGAATAACTTTGCTGCCGAGCGAAACACACAACTTTCCACCTCATTACAGTGAGGAAAATGCTAGAGCTTTTTTTCATACTGTCTTCGTGCTGGCCAGTGCGATTATCTGTATATATAAAATTCAAAATACTGACTGAGCTATCAACGCACAGCCTAAACCGCTGGTCCTAGAGACATGAAATTTGGAGGGAGTGTTCTTTGTGAAGTGTAGGTATCCACTAAGACAGGGTTTTTGGAAATTTCACACCTAATAGGGTAAAATTGGGGATGATAGTTTATATGAAAGTCCGTCAATTTCGAAGTTAAGATCTTCATATTTTGTGATTAGAATGACGGTTTAAATTTAGTTTATAAGTAACTCGGCGTTTTTGAAAATTCAACTCCCAAAGGGGTGAAAAAAGGGATGCATTTGTGTATGGAAAGTCTTTCATTTTCAAAATAAAAATCACAATATTTATTATTTAGGCTTAAAGTTGGAAACGGGGGATGAAATTTTGAATTTAAGTTGTTTATTTCTTAATTTTGTATTCAAGTACAAATAATGAGCACGTGTATCGGGGGTAAAAAACGTGGTGAATTTTGGGAGCGGGCCGTATTTCATCCGTACGCGGACGAAGTCGCGGGTGACCTCTAGTTCAAAATAAACCCGTCAAATCGGAGGGCTCGGACAACGAGGGTTCCGTACTACGTACACTACAAGTACTAGATAGTTAAGTGTATAGCAAATATTCTGTGAACATTTCAACCGGCTATCTATTACGATTCACGAGATTATAGGTCAGTAACAACCGGAAAGATAGATAGGGTAATAATACAATTAATAATAGGGTACATTTGGATTGGATTGGGTACGGAACCCTAAAAGAATTTCTACTTTCATTCAATACGCTAACTGCAAAATAACAAAAAAAAATCTGGTGAAAACTTATTACGAAACGTTTGTGAGTTTTAAAACCGTTTGGGTGTTTTAAGCAATTTTAGGGCATGATTTGGACTTGACCATGATTTTAGTTTATGACTTAAGACCCGATACTATCAAAAACTTGTATTATGCATATACTTGAAACTGGCAGAATACATATGGTGCGAAGCCAAAAAATAAGAAAGAAAACAACGCAGGCACCGATTTAATTACTTACATAAGAAAAGGTTTAATCTTTTATGAGATTACTTTTCTCCGTAGGTTTTAAGGTGCAAAGAATATGGCCTAAGAAAAGGTTTTAACTAGTTTCTAACACTCCTTTCTATAATGTTCAAGAGGTAAATTTGAATAGTAGCTCTCCAACTTATTTGTAATGTTATTCAAATGCAAGAACTAAAAAAAAACAATGCAGCTTATGCAGCTGTCAGTTTTATGTAAAACCTAAGCTTGGCTTGTGGCTCCCTCGGCCATCTGTAGGGATAAGTTGGTCGTACATTTATTAGAAGCAGCTGCGATCAAACCCGTCTAAAAGCCAACGAACAAAACGTTTGCGCGTTTTAACGGTGGAGAACGCCATCTAGTATTTTTTTTGGTAACTAAAGAAAATTCAAAATAACCATTTCAGTTTTGGCTTGAGAAATGACGATATATCTACAAATGATCAATTTTCAGATTTTTCCCGTAATGACTGTTATGTGACCTTGCTTCTTGGAATATCATGAGTCTAGGTCAACGGGAAAACCCCATGAATTTTGATTTAGTTCACTCTAAAAAACTCACAAAAATGGCCGTAATTTTTTTTGCGTTGACTTAGAAGCTTGTTTTTTTTACAAATTTAAGGAACTGTGGACTGGCGTATTTGATGTTAATTTCAACTTGATACCTCCATGCATTCCAGAGAAAAAGGGTCTTGACAGACAGACAGGCAGACAGACAGGCGGACAACCGAGTGATCCTATAAGGGTTCCCTTATTCCTTTTGAGGTACGGAACCCTAAAAATATGATATTGGCGCAATAACATGAAATAAGTATTAAATAAGTAATAAAATCTTGGAGGATCAAGCTCCGGCAGCGTAACTGGGTACCTAATCAAAGCTTAAAATGCATTTTCAGTGGACTAGCGGTATTCAAAACTATTGAATAGCAAGGTTCGAATTTTAAAAACTCTTTCTACCCTAGCGGACAAAATGCACTTTTCAGATAAAGTACGAGAATGATAAACAGAACCTTCGAGGTTTCACAGTTCACTCTATTGTAATTTATAGAGTTCCGTATATTGTTTCGTTGTTTTTGTATCTGATAAGCTTGCTGAGTATCTATTTAATTATTAATTTAATGATAAGTATACTTATAACATTTTTGTGTGTACACAGACTCATAGGTAAATCGCCATACTTATCAGAAAAATGCAATCAGAGATCGGAGATTACTCCGCAATCTATTTTTAGTGTTTCACAAAGATCTTGATAACACTAGGTTCAAGACATTTTATTAATCTATTCCCTTCTAATACCAAAAACGAATAGGTTCAAAACATTTTATTGATCTCGTCGTCGTCAGCCATAAAACGCCCTCTGCTGGACGAAGGCCTTCTTTTTATAGAGGGGTGTTGCCATAATCCCCACGCTTGGCTGGCGGTTTGGGGATCGCAACAGACAGAATGCTCACCACCGTTAACCAAGAGGACGCTGCTGCCCGTCCTCCGGTGGGTCTGGTTGTAGTTTTATTGTTCTATTATTCTAATACCAAAAACGAATAGGTTCAAGACATTTTATTGATCTGTTCCCTTCTAATACCAAAAACGAATAGGTTCAAGACATTTTATTGATCTATTCCCTTCTAATATCAAAAACGAATACCACGTGGTATTAGTTTATTATATTGATTCAGGCATTACTTTGTGGAAGTTCATTTTAACCTAAGTACCTATCTGTTATATACAGGGGGTTAGTTCTAATCAGTTAGCATCGTTTTAAGGGCATATTCTGTACATCAAAACAAACAAGTTTTACTATGGGGCCAACATAGAAATATCGAAATAAATATAAATTGTTCCATACATTTTGCCCAAGGTCGATGAACTTTTTGTATGGAACAGTTGATAATTTTTTCGCGATTTCAATGTTGGCCTCATAGTAAAACTTGTTCATAATGATGAGTTTTTTTAACAAGTTGTATACGTATAGGTACAGGTTATTAGGTATTCGTAGCTACTAACAAGTCTTACTTGTAATAAATAAGAAACAGTTACATCAGTCAAAATAATGGAATATTTAATTAAGTTATATTTTACATATTTTTTTAGTAATACACTTATCACATCGTTTAGGTCAATAAACTAAAATGTTTACAAAACAAATTGTTGATAAATGAATATAAATTATAACAAATTAACATTTTGTTGAAAGAGGAGAGCATCCGATTTCCATCCTCGTGTTTGTACTGCCCATTTATCAAATCGCATCAAGATTCGTCCAATCATTTGGGCACACAAAGGCACAGATCTCTATGTCTTTGTCATGATTAAACTTAATTCAACTGCCTGCTTGTACTGGTAATAGTTAGGACTCAGCCACACGATGCGTTGCGCGACGACAATAATGATTTGATTTTCTATAGGTCAAAAAGACAGTATACTATATGTACAATACAGGGTTAGTTCTAATCAGTTAGCATCCTTTTAAGGGCATATTCTGTACATCAAAACAAACAGCTTTTACTATGGGGCCAACATTGAAATCGCAAAATAAAACAGCTGTTTCATACATTTTGCCCAAGGTCGATGAACTTTTTATGTTATGTTATTCTGGCCTCGTCCTGGCGAAGTGCCTCTGCACAGGGGTATATCTTTTATTATCGTTTTAATTTTTCTGTATACTAACAAAATAGTTTTATAAGTATTTTTTCAACCTTTGTTACTAACCCCTGGGGATCCCAGTAAATAAAATTTGTATGTTCAATGGGTGTCCTTTTGACCTTGCCTCAACGAAGTGTGGACAAGATCCAGCACCACCAGAGATCTGTTCGAGGTAGCTTTGCGGTGTGCGTCGAAAATCTTCCACTAAAGTCCCTTTACTTTACTCGAGATCTTATAGGTGGATTTTTCTCGCTCACCTCTCAACTGCCTCGCTCTCTGCCTCTGGTGGATACACAACCTTAGCTCTTAAGTTTAGTACACGTAAACAATTGTTACTTAATATTCGCACCATATATCCATAAATGGCCGTTATCTTGTAGTGGTAGGACTCTACTGCAGAGTCCGCCTGGGGAAGAACCAGTACCTTTAAAGTAAAGTACCTTTGCCAGTTATTCAACCGCCAAGCAGTAGTGTGCAAGCATTACTGTGTTCTGGTTTGAAAAGAAAGAAAGAAAGAAAGAAATGTAATTTATTTTGTAACATCATTGTAAGTAGTATAACTTTAATATAATTACAGTCCTTGGATGATGTCACAAAAATGGCAAACAAACAAACAGCACACAACAACAGCTGTTTATCAAACAGCGCTGATCTTCCGTTGATGCCTATTCAAGTGATTTCAAGTGTTTGAAGGGCAATGTTACCAGAGAAATTAATGGGTATGAAGAGATTTAACATCTAATATCTCAGGGTGACGAGCGCAGTGCGGTGCGGCACACACTGAAGAGAGAAGTAAATAGAACGGAAATGTGACGGGCCGCGCTAGTCGGCATTAGGTGCAAATGCGCTTAATGACAATTCTGCCAATATACATGTTTTTTAGACTGAGAATACTCAAAAAGACAATTTAAATAGACGCGTAGGAAACCAAACCACATTGTATCGTAATTAGATCAATTTTAATCTGTTGCAAAATAGTATTTTGAGCATTTTACTTCAAATGCGCGACCAATAATTGGCATTGTTTCGTCGTAGTTTCTATACAAATAAGTTTAAAAATGGCGACAGCGGTTTTCTTTACAATTGCTTTAGAACATTGTTTTGACAGCCGTTCTACCTAAGAAGTAGGGCTTTCGCTTTTCTATGGCGGCGCAGGATTGTGGTCGCAAGTTCACAATTCTAGCACTGCTACTGTTAGTGGCAGGCGTGACGCTTACCACCAGGAGCACGTCTTGCTAGTCTCGTCACATGATAGTATTAAAAAAAAGTTATCGCTGACACTATTAAACTTCCTAAAGATTTTATCAAGATAAAGTAAACGTCCTATAAATACCCTAATAAGCTAATACACTTGTGCACATAAATTGAAAGCCTACATACATAAAATTACATAAAACATCGTAAAAATTTACCGTGTTATGCATAAAACACTAAAATAAACCTATTTTAGTTTAAGAGTGTTTTGTCAATTTCTTTCGAATTACGAATTGAGTTTGAAAAAAGATGTCATAATACTTTATAACTAAAATAGGTTTATTAATTGTTTTAGTGTTTTATGCAAAATACCCTAAACAATTAGAAAACCTCTTTTACTAATAGTCTAATAAGTCTGTATAAGGAGACACATACCCTTATACAAATTCAATTCGTAACTCGAAAGAAATTGACAAAACACTCTACTAAAATAGGTTTTTTAATTACACAATAAGGTTCTAATTAGTAAACCTCAGAGCTACAAGCAATCCAGCCATTTTTTACTAGGTATTTTTACCTCAAATTGTCATAAGACAGCGAACAACTACAAATAGATATTACAATGAAATCACAATTTAAATAGCAGAATACACAATTAGAAGTGGTTTAGATTAACCACGCACTGAAATGTGAATTACCTAAAGTTTGCCCGGCTGTAGGCTGTAGGCTGTAGGAAAACAAATGAAACCAATTCTTGACTTCAGCTTTTACAACCTATAAATTATTATATAATTTCTCATGCCTATAATTTCTCACCTACAGCACCCCTGCTGTAGCTACAGCTTCCAAATGAAGGCTTCACGCCTGCGATGCGCAGGGCACTTTTTTCTTACATACTAAACTAACAAATCAAGACGACTTACATTACAATAGGGAATATGCATGTGTTTCAATTATTAAAAATAATAGGATAAATGGAGAGTTTAACTGAATCTGATGCTTACGTCGAAAAAAATATTGAAATCGGCTGGTAAAGTTCTGAAATATATAAGCGTTCAAAGTATTTGGGAGGGAGTCATCACACGTGCTATATAGAATTTGTTTGGAATCGTGAACTTTGACGTCATATAACTAGTATAATGCCCTCCCTGTCTAACATGAAATTAAAATGTTTATATAACTTCGTTATTTATGCACATATAAAATGCAAATGTTACTTTCGATGATTTGTTTTGGCTTTTTTGTGAGTCAATAAAGCTCATGCATATTCCCTATTGAAGTGGAATCCGAAGTTCTGATTCTTGAGCGCAGTTACGTGACGCTGGACCTAAGGATTAGGTGGGTTGAGAGGAAAGAGAGCTGTTACTCACTCTTACAATAGTGCAGACAGTTAACACGCCAGGTGGAACTGCCTGAATGATGATCACACTTCACCAATTTCAAGCGTTCACTAGGTCACTAGCCCAATCATATGCACGAGTAAGCCGTAACTTTACAAATAAACAGTTATACACATAATGAAGTTTCACAGGAAAATCTTTTCGAAGATGGCACCAGCGGCGCGGCGGTCCGGATGTGGCAAAATCAAGTTTTCTTGTTGCTAATCTATCTGCTCTTGATGAGGACTTTGTCGAAAATCTAGTCCAGAGAACATACTGGGTACTGTGCCTTGTTTTAAGAATCTATGCAGCTGTTGACGGCCTGAAAATAGATTTGTAGGTTAGATAGTATACTTTTTTTTTGTACAGAGCTTTTTGGTGATGGATTGCTGTACAAACTAGCCCCCTTAGCAAGCGCCGAGGACTAATTGGTATTTCCCTGTGCGGGAACGTGATAAAGCTAGAAAGCTATAATATATAGCTATAAAGCTAGGATACGTCTGTCTCGTATTCGCGGGGAAAAAAGAGTGGATAGACTTTTATCATGGCTCGCGTGCTAGGTAGGCAGTCAATGTAGATTCTCCCTGGTAATCAGAGCTTAAAAATGTTATCTGAAAAACAAAACAAAAGACAACAAAATGTATAAGATCGACAGTTGATATGACTATGGCCAACATTGAAATAAAAAAATGCTGTGCCATAGAGAAATTTAATTAACCCTCGGCAAAATGTAAGGAACGGCTGTTTTTTTCGTGAATCCAGGATTGAATACATAATTATTAAAATGGGTAGAATGACCTCCTTTCGGCTTGGCTTTACCGTTCCGCGTACCCCTCTATAGATCACAGCATAATTATTATAACAAATAGTAGATTATCTTAACCATATACATATATAAGTATGTATGTTTAAAATTATAGGCACATTTCGTGGTAAGTTCTCCTTCTCATCTGGTGTCAACTTCCAGAGTAGTGCTGCTGTTGCCGGCGCTGGATGCAGGCTGCTCGCTGGGCAGCAAGAAGCTCAGTCCCGCGCATACTGGAATAAGAAAGGTAGTTGTAGAGGGACGACTCTATTGCAGAATGCGCCTAAAGGAGGCCAGCTATTCAACCGTCAAGCAGTAATATACCGTGCAAGCATTGTGATTCAGTTGGAATGGCAATGTTTACTAGATAAATTACTGAACATGAATTGACATCTAATATCTCAGGGTAACGAGCGCAGTGCAGTGCGGCGAATGCGGCGCAGGATTTTGTTCGCTAGTTCACATTTCTGGCACTGCTCTGCTACTGTTATGGGCAGGCGGGATGCTTATCACCAGACAAACCTCTCGCTGCTCTAGAATATTTGCTTTAGGTACTAATGTCCGGCAGCAGAATAAATTACAAATACTCAGCCCAGAACCGGTCGGCAGCGTACCCAGCATAATAAATAATTGGCGTCACTATAATTATGTTATCAGGTATTATGGTGCGTTTCCACCAGAGATGCGAGGTAGCTATGCTGTGCGCGAGGAAACCCTATCACTAGAGTCCCTTTATTTTCCTAGCCTCACGATCTTGTTGGTGGATTTTCATCCGACTTAAAAAAAGGAGGTTCTCAATTCGACTTTTTGTTTTTGTATATATGTTACGCGATTAGTCCGCCAATTAGGAACTGATTTTGATATTTTTTCCTTAGGTAATACTTCAGAGGTGGTCCACATACATTTTATCGAAATCGGTTCAGAGTTTGGTTTTAAATCAACATTACTAGAAAATATGAAGATGTCATCCAGGTGTTCGAAGTTGAAATCGGTTGTATTTGTTTTAAAGCATATTATTTTCGCTCACCGCTCAACTACCTTGCTCTCTGCCTCTGGTAGATACGCAACTTTAGCTCTAAAGTTTCAGTTCGTAAGCAAATGTTACCTATTCGTGTTCTAACCTTAACAAGCGCCATATATCTAAAAAGATTATTTAAAGGCGTTATCTCTGACACTAATGTACATCCTAAGACTTTATCAAGATAACATAAACGATTAATACCCATACCTATTAGAATGACATAAGCTAAATACACTTGTAAACACTAACGGTCAGGCAATAGGCTGTTTTCGGAGAGCCAATAAAAAAATATATCATAAAAATGCGTTAGATGACGTTGGCGAGACATGATTCAGAATACTATCACTACCTAGTCTGTAGTTCTGAAGATTTTGAATGAATGAAACAAAACAGACAAAAAACAACAAAACAAACAAATGAACAAAATCAAACAAACAAATGAACAAAATAACAAAACAAAACACAAACAATTCAATGAACAAATTATTTGTAACCTATACAATGCAAATGTAAAGACTGTATTCTGTTTTGTGTATCAAATAAATAAACTAGTCAAAAGACCAAAAAATATAAAAAGCTTATTTTAAATCAGGAGAAACATCGCCGTCGTTACATCGTCTCTGTCATCCGGAATATAGAATACTGGTACGGACAATGTGGATCCGAACGGAAACATTTCCGATTGAGTTGTGAATACCCCTGCTGTATTGTCATTTTTTTTTTGTGGTTATTGTTTGTCTAACAAAGTTCTTGCTCATGGTATATCCTAAGCTTTTGTTTTGCACATCACCTAGTACCATCATCAAGTAGTTAAGTGTGGATTAGTAATAAGAAATGACATCGATTTTTCATTAAATAAATGTGAAAAAAAGATAATCATATCTTAGTATGAACCATTCTTATCATTCTTATTATGATTATCTTATTATGGTCACTGGATGTGATCGAAACTATAGTCGGAGTATCCGATTAATTTAAACGTGAGTTTTCACAAAAATAATCATATCTCTTCAGCGCCATCTATCCTTTGGCTGTAGAAATATGTTCTGGCAACTATTATGGTCGAATCTGGCGGTTTTAGTTGACAGTTCTAAACTAACTAAAGTATTGCTGCCTGTTTTTACTAGGCATGTTAGCTAAGGACAGCAATACTTTAGTTAGTTTAGAACTGTCAACTAAAACCGCCAGAATCGACCACATTATACATTTAATTATAGTATAATTTTGTCAAAAAACTTTCCATTGCCGTCAATCTTTAAAGTCTGATGATAATGACACAGCATTTCGACTTTTTGATATTATAGATACATATTCTTTAAATTCTAAAAACTCACATGGACACACAAAATTCCTTCAGACAGACAGATAGTCGGACTTGCATGAGTTCGAACCTCACGAGCCTTCGATACAAATACAAATAATTTATTGGTATGGTAACATTAAAGTTATAGGTAATATTTACTATATTACATATATAACTTTTTTTAAACTGGAACTGAAACGTGGTCTTTAACTGCTGGCCTGTTGAATAAACTCAAAGTCACGCAACGGACTATGGAGAGAGCTATGCTTGGGATTACTTTGCGCGATAAAATACGGAACGAGGACATTCGCCAAAGAACCAAAGTCACCGACATAGCTCTCAGGGTTTGCAAGTTGAAGTGGCAATGGGCAGGCCACATCGCTCGAAGAACTGACAACCGATGGGGAAGAAAGGTTCTTGAGTGGCGACCGCGAACCGGAAGACGCAGCGTAGGAAGGCCTCCCACTATGTATATATATATATATATAACCGGATCGACGACATTTTAAAAGTCGCGGGCAACCGGTGGATGCACATGGCCTTCGTTCAGCAGTGGACGTCTCCGGGCTGATGATGATGATGAACTTTAAAAAAAAACAATATTAATTACATTAAAACTTTTTCAATTATTTTCTTATTATTCTAATTATTTTATTATCAAAGTTGAGAATTATTCAGTGTTGTAGTTTTTGTAAAATTGCCAATACATCATGTTATGTTATCAACATGCTATCATCATGTATAACATAGTATCATGTTGTCATTATCAATTTATTTGAATTATTTATTAAAACAATTAGTTTCTTTTTTAAAATATAATCTTCAAAGTCATTGAAAGAAAAAGATGTGTCAAAACCACGCAATTTTTCAATATAAAATATTTTTTCTTGTAACTTGCTTAACCAAGACCTCAACTTTGTATTGAAATATAAAAAAAAAACCATCTGTGGTTGAATAATTACCTATTGTATAGTTTGAAGCATGCAGCGGAAGGTTCATCCCGAACGAAAGCTGGTATGCAGTACATATTACTCTGACTGACTACTTTATTTCGAAAAGCTATTATTATAACTGCAGGAATTCTGTATAATCGAATTGCGTACAATGTCATTTCGCTAATCGTGCCGTTTATTGTTAAAAACCGCTTTAATTCTTCTCATGAAATATGCAACAGGAATTTACCCATCGAGTCTTCAGTGTCTAGGCCTGTATAAAATTACCCTTGGTCTAGTTTTTTATTTGCTTTCATTGGAAATCTATGCTCAGATGTTTTCTAAATAAGTCTGAATTTACTGGAGAATTACCTATTGTTAGCAATTTTCTAAAATAATTTGCATTAAAGGATTTTAATTTCACTTGTAACACTAGAACCATGGCTCATCGGCACACCACCGTGGGTGGCCGTTGGTGCTATTGGTGCTAGTTTTTTTAATTTGAGGGGCAGTCTGCAAAAGTGGGTCGTCGCTAACAGAAAGTGTGATTAAGAGTGCGTGTCGGATTCTCAAATTTAAGGTACTGTAAAACGTTAAAAACATATTTTGTTGAAATATTTTATATTATATATTGTGTTTTTTAAGGTTATGTATTTGGGTTAAAGCACTTACTTTGATGTCCTGTGTTTGATGTTGTAAGCAGTGAGATTATTTTCGAAATATAATGCTGGAAACTGATCATAGACTTTTTATCTTCTAGATTAATTCTGTTGCTAATATCATGAAGTTTAACGTTAACTTCATATGTGATGTAATTAATAAAAAGTCACGCTTTGATGTCAAATAGTTTTGAACAAAATAATATTAGTGTGATATGATGTATTATGTCAGTATGTGAAGGACGCTGGTTACTAAAATCCTATTTATTATGAGATATTTGTTAGCAGATAAATAATCATTTTCGTTGTGTTCGTTGTTCGTAATTTAAAGAATTCAATTCAATTTATTCATGTAAAATGCATGCAGCTTCCAGGTTTATTCCTATGCGTTAATTTTTTTTATATTAGAAAAAGTAACACTCATCACTCATCAAATTACACACGTGAAAAACCGGGCCAGTGCGAAACCGGGGCGAATCGCTAGTACTAATATATTATTTTACTCTCACTACTCGCTACCAACGAATATGACTATGTTTAAAAAATTAAAACATGTAAAATGTACGTCCAATACTCACAAAGTAAAAAAATAACAATTTAAATGAGATTTTTTCTATCGATTGAAATAATTCAATTAATGAAGTTAATAAATGATTTCACTAAATAAAACGTTAGAGTATATTTATTTATTTTGCGTTTCAAAGCTAATATCAATAATTCTAGTGATAAAATGTAAACTAGAGCTTTAATAAAATAAAATAATTTTCAAGATTTAATTACGTATAGAATAGAATAATGTTTATTTTCATAAAGTTACATTCATAAATATTTTACTAATAATAAAAATAATGGTTCTATAATGGACTCGTCACCAAAACATAAAAAGGAATAACAATTTATTAACAAGCTATTTTGTGGGTTGTATAATTATTTTTTATCTCCTTCAGAAAATGACAACAGTATGAAGGTAGTTATTAATACGAATGAAATCTAGTACATAGTCATATAGTGCGTCAGCTGTATAGAAGCTTCGTCTAAACACAATTGCTGTAATACCATTATTAAATAAGGTAAAGGTATAGATTACGAAATATAATTGTCCTCAAGAATACAATACAATAAAATTCTAGTAGAGGAAGTATTTGGGTAGTTAATAATTAGAAATAAGATCTTGTACATAGTAAGTACTTATAGGATATAATATATGTAAGGGACGAAATACTTACGTGAAAAGTTGACCGAAGTTATAAGGCGCTATGCATACAGAGCAACTTTGAAGTCCCCGTTACGGCAACCGGCATGGAATTACGATTTTCTTATAATTTTGAGAAACTGCATGCGTATAAATAAACTGAGCCGTTTTGTTGCAAACTTAACCTTACGTGTCTAAATTAGTTTCCTAGTTATGTACAAGTTAGGTACCTACAGATTGCAAACATTGCAGATAAGATACAAAATAATTTTAATCCGATATAATCACACCTGTCTATAGATAAGAGGTTTATAAATAACACGACACAGATGTTACTAAGCATGAATCGTTACTGATAAGTACTTTTTTTTTATACATTCAGGTGACGAGACGAGCAATACGTTCGCCTGGTGGTAAGCGTCACGCCTGCCACTAACAGTAGCAGTGCTAGAATTATGAACTTGCGAACACAATCCTGCGCCGCACTGCACTGCGCTCGTCACCCTGAGATATTAGATGTTAAATCTCATCATACCCAGTAATTTCTCTGGTAACATTGCCCGGAACACATTAATGCTTGCACACTACTGCTTGGCGGTTGGAAAACTGACAAAGGTGTGGTACTTCTCCAGGCGGACTCTGCAGTGGAGTCCTACCACTACATCGCGAGTAAACCTGCATACGCCCGGAGAAGACATGACATTCAATGGCGCATGTGAACTTACACTATAATTGTAGGTACCTATATTATATGTATAAGCACAAGCACAATATATGTGACACTTTATCAAGATCATAATTTATTTATTGTAGGACAGTGTGCACAGATAGTGATCTAGATCGCCGAACGAGGTGGTCACTAGGAGACGCGGGATATACTTTTAAAGTACTAGTAAGAATCTATAGTTTGTCCCACCTCACGTCACGCGCTATAACTTTGTTGAAATGAATCTCTGAAGAAGTGAATATTTTTTCTTGTAATATGGCAGGAATCACAGAAACGGCTTACAAGCTTTGTGAATATTTAAAATAATAAAATAAAATAAAATATGTTTGATTAACTCTTATGGGTAGCAATAGCATACCGTATAAAGACTAATTTTAATTACCTACTAGGAAAACGCCATAAGTTACATCATATCAACAGCCGGAAGACGTCCACTGCTGGACGAAGGCCTCAGTCACATAACATTTTTTATTATTATTTATAGGCTTGCGTAATTTTAACTTCCTATGTTGTTAATATGTATATTTTTTAGTTCTAATATGTTGTTTATAAAATAAATAAATAAATATTACCTCTTTTCTTTCTTTACCTTTCACAAAACTAAAACAACTTTGTTTAAAGTTCCCTTAAAGTGCGATTTTTATCTTGTACGTTTTGATGTGTATGAGTCGTTTCCTAAACTTCGTCCTGGCCCCGTGATTAATATCAACAGCGATCTCATTAAATGTTTGTTGAAATTAATTACTAATTATTTGTGCTCATCTTGTAGACTTAAGTTGTAGACTTAAGAAGTTGTAAGGTAAGATAATTGGCGCCCAACGCGGAGCCCACGCGGCGAAACATCATAACCGCACCTGTCGCTGTACGCTTGATAGAGAAGGACGACTATGCTTATAGAAAGTATAATATACTTACTTAGAGTAAGCGCAGTGAACCTATAGAAAGTGCGTGTGCAAGGAAGTACCCGGCTGCGTAGGCGCCCAACGCGGAGTCCACGCGGCCACATATCATACCTGCATCCGTCGCTGTACACTTGTCAGAGAAGGACGACTATGCTTATAGAAAGTATGATATACTTACTTAGAGTAAGCGCAGTGAACCCATAGAAGGTGGGTGTGCAGGCCTCAGCAAGGAAGTACCCTGCTGCGTTGGCACCCAACGCGGACCCCACACGGCCAAACATCATAACCGCACCCACTGCTGTACCCCTGCACAGGACAAACAATAATAATACTAGCGGCAAGAGCAAGCGAAGATCTTTCAGTTTGAGTAGTCAATGAAAAACATCGAAAAATACGAAGTCGTCGTAAACGACAGAAAGTATGAAAAAAGTAGTTCACATAAATAATCCCGGTAGGCGAAGTCCTAGTCCTATGGAATACTTCCTACAGTATATTATGATTCTCGCAAACTTCTATGCTAGAGCTTTTGATGTGAATCTGGTCGGTATTTGAATCGTGAAAACTGGTGTGATATTATTATGACTTAAAATACCAAATAATGAAAATGTGAAAATGGTTTCATGGTAATCGTAAATACAGCGTTATAAGCTTGGCCCGTAAGCGGGTCATTATAGTGAATAACATTTACTTAATCTAAAATTGCGAAAAAAACAGTTGTTTCATAGAATAACTTCATTGATTCTTGACACCATGACATAATGTATGAAACAGCAGGTTTTTTGCCTCGTAGTAAAAATTGTTTACAATAATTATAATTACCCCAAACCTATAATCCAGCATTCTTGTTGTCTTACAATCATTTAATATTGTAATCGAAACTACATAGATACAGTTTCAAATAGATAAGATACAATTAGGATTCCTAGAATACTGTCATAATTAAGTGACTCTTATCATAAAACTTATAACAAGAAATCTAAAAAAACATTACGTATGACTGAATGCTTCCTTATTATCTTCATAATAATACAGAATATGCGTAGGTTACTCGATTTGCAAAATATTTTGCTCAATGAAGATTCGCGCAACAGCAATATAAACGTTATCTGTATTCTGTAATATGTTATCTAAATACCTCGGTAATCAACCTCCTACGAACAATTAGCTTATTGTTGATTTTATTTAAATACATGCTATTAACGCGTACCTACTGTAAAGCCGTATCGTAAAGATAACGTTAGACTTTCACGTTTTTCACAATACAATGAGCGGCGTTAAGGTTTTTTTTATTGTAACTATTATGATAAAAAAAGATATAAGAGTTTCGACCAGATAGCATTACTCTGATCTGAGGAAAATGGCATCGGCTCCTAGGGCTGTTATCTTGGTTATTATATCGCTCGCACGCTAATGTTGAAGGAATTATATCATTGAAAATCGTTGGAAAAATCGCAATCTATGAAATTACTGAGAATAACATTACGAAGCAAAGAACAAAATGTTTATTCAAGCAAGTTTTCATTCATAAACCTGGGAAAACCCCTAAATCCCACTTGAGGTACTCAGATTGTTTAGAAGTAAGTAAGTAAGTAAATAATTATTTTTCCATGGCATTAAAGTGTTATTCTAAGCAATTTCACCGATTGCGATTTTTCATAACTATATTTAGTGATTTTTTAATAACTATATTTAGTGATTTTTTAATAACTATATTTAGTGATTTTTAATAACTATATTTAGTGATTTTTAATAACTATATTTAGTGATTTTTAATAACTATATTTAGTGATTTTTAATAACTATATTTAGTGATTTTTAATAACTATATTTAGTGATTTTTAATAACTATATTTAGTGATTTTTAATAACTATATTTAGTGATTTTACAAGCCGAAGAGGCCTTCGTCCAGCTGTTGATGCGTCTTGTACCTGATATAGGAGCTAGTGAATGAAGACTTACCGCAGACTTGTGGGAAACAGGTGGACCGCGTATGCCGTGAGCGGCCCGATGCCCAGAGACGTGATCTGCAGGGCTGACATCGCCACCCCGGCCACCACCCTGGGACAGAACACGCGGATTGAAAATAACCCAACGGCTTTACTTAATAATAGCATACTTAATCAGTCTTTTATTGTAGTCCACTTCTGGACATAGGCCTATAGTATCGTACAATATATGATCCTAGGATATACTAGGATATCCTAGGATCATATATTGTACGATATTATCATACATCCTAGGATATACTAGGATATCCTAGGATGTATGATAATATCCTAGAATATAATAATCACATTAATATTATAATTGCGAAAGTTTGTCGGTATGTGTGTGTGTGTGTGTGTTTATTACCTCTTCACGCCAAAACAGCTGAAATTTGATGAAACTCGGGATGGAGATAGCTTATTTTCCAGAATAACATATAGGCAACTTTTTATTATCATCATCATCATCGTCTTTCATTATGATGTGGGTGAAACCGCGGGGCGTAGTAACTAATAGCATAATCTGTGCTGGACAAAGGCCTACCCTCAAAGGGCGACTGGGCCATATCCACCACGTTGGCTCAGTTGCGGGCTAATGGGTTCAGATACGCTATTGAATTTCTATGTAGGTTTCCTCACGAGGTTTTCTTTCTCCGAAGAGCCAATAATCCATACATACCGCATAAAAAGAGCAAATGCGGCTGGAATTTGATTGAAACTACGATTCCGAGTCTGACAGTCTTCCATTGGTCTACCACGACGGTTATCACAAATATTCCAACTACTTAGATTTAAATGCTACCGTCGTGGGTCTTACGATATGTTTGCCTAGTGCAGGACTCTCAAGCACTCTGTTAACCTTACAAAATGGTTTATTTTATATTTTTATATTAGTTGGTTAGACTTCGTTTTAGTTTATTCACTTGAATATTTTTTTTGGTAAAATTTACTATTTTCAATTTCTTTATACTGACTGAAATAAATTCTTAAATAAAATCTACTCGTACTACTAATTCATCTCATCATTCATCTACAAATTTTTCAAGTCATATTAAATTAAAATATATAAATTACAAAAAAAGCCTCATATATATCATAACGTACATAAACAATAGAACCCAACATACCTGTTAGTAGTGAGTCCAGTGACGAGACAAGCCACGCCGACTAGCGAGTACATGACCACCAATAGCGTCTTCTTAGACAGCGGACTCAAGCTGCCTGCGGTCACTATCACGCCGTACACCAGCGTGGACACCACCATGATGTAGAACGTGTCGTGAGATATCGTGTCAACACAAATTTCGGTGCTGGTCTGGAAAAATAATGTTTATATGCTTATCATAGTAATGCTTGGGGAACTGATACCTATTTTGATTTTCACTTAATGGACACACGCGCGTTCAGTTCCTCGTGTCGAGTTGGTGAATAGCCCGGGGCTCCTATTAGCTCCTTCAAGCTATTCGTCGAAGCTGACAATAGAATAAAAAAATAAAATAGAATAGATCGTCCTATCTTCGGATGAGTGTTCGTGAGTGATATGAGCTTATTTTGAGTATTTTTCGTATTTGTTTTTTTTTCTGTTGTTCTGTTTCTGTATTATGTTGTTTTAATGCATTTATAGACAGTAAGAAAAATTATGACAAAGGAGGAAACTTTTTGAAATCTTTCGTGAAGTTTTTTCTGGACCGAATGGACTTGTTTGTGTTTTTTTTTATACGTTCAAGTGACAAAACCAGCAAGACTTTCTGTCACGCCTGCCACTAACAGTAGCAGTGCCAGAATTGTGAACTTCCGAATACAATCCTGCGCCGCACTGCACTGCGGTTTTCACCCTGAGATATCAGATGTTAAATCTCTTTATACCCAGTAATTTCTCTGGTAACATTGCCCTTCAAACCAGAACACAGTAATGCTTGCACACTACTGCTTGGCGATTGAATAACTGGCAAACTTGTGGTACTTCCCCAGACGGATTCTGCAGTAGAGTCTTACCACTACAAGTAGAGTCCTACCTGTCCTACTAACCTTTCCTGATTTTTTGACGGCTGCATGATATATGGGAAAAGTAAACAAAAAACTAGAAATTAAAACTTGAGTAAATGAATGCTTAATATTTTTGATTGCTTTTACTGTTGTATTATTGTTATCAGTTTTTATTTATTCTTTGCCATAAATAAATGATTGTCTATTGTCTATTTTGAATGACCTCGGAGGTTGATTGGTCCATATCACCACTCTGGCAGTTTCTGGCTGGTTGGTTCACATACGCCATTACATTTAATCTTCGGACGTATGTAAATTTCCTCAGGATCTTTTCCTTCACCGAAAAGATAGAGGAATGGAAATTCGTACATAAATTCCAAAGAACACATTGGTACGGGCACAGGTACGGGTCCGGGCTGGAACCCATGACCTCTTGGTAACAAGTGCCATCACGCCATCAGACCACGGCTTAGATCGCTTACCGCATTGGTTCCGGGCTGGTTGATGAGAGAACAGATGGTGCCCTCCGAGCCGTCTGCTCCGTTCATCACCTTGTTTATTGTGTCGGGAGCGAGTAGGAATAGACCATTTAATCTGAAATAATGGAATGGATAAAGTTGGTTGAAGAAAGTTTTTAAAAAACTTTCGTACTTTCGTAGACCACCATCACTTCTTATGTTAAGCCAAGATACGGCATCAGACGTGATGGCTGTCAAACACAAACCCACCAGAAAAAAAGCAGGGTTTTATTAGAAACTTCAAATTGGGTATGTTTTTAAAAAAACTTACATTTCTGGCATTTAACAGCGCTTTTGATAACACAGCGCTTTTGTTATTTGATTGAGATGTTGATGAGAATGAGAAATTTATTGACGTACTTAAATGTCAAATGAATGATGTCATATTTAAAAAAGTAAGTAAGTTCGTATAGGCTGAGTGGCCAACCCAGAGCCAGCAGAGCTAGCCTAGTGTCAGAGTTAATGTGCTGCCCGAAGGCCTCTGACATGGCTGACGAATTTCTCTGAATTTTCCTCTAATATTATATTAGAATGGGAAAATAATAGATAAGTCTGATGTGTATTTACGATCGCTTAGGGCTATTCTACCCTTGTAAATTTATAAATCTAAGTAGATGAAGGTCTTACTGCGAGAAGAGTCCAAACATGAGGAACCCGATGAGAGCCAGCCACTTGAGATGCGGCGGTCGCAGCAGCGCGCACGCCGATGCAGTCGCCTGTTCCGGCGCGAGCTGACACCCCGAGCCGTCCCTCTCGAGAGCCTTCTCTATCGTAACCTTCAGAGATTTCACCTGAAAGTTGACAGCAACTCTTGTAAGTTCGTATGGGCTGCATGGTGTTCACGTACTACTACTCAGATAGACAAGTCAGATAATTTAAGCTACTCTGGAAAGCAACAGAAGCAACAGTATAGGGCAGTGCGCGTGCAGATTCGAAGTAAAAAAACAAATTAAGGATATGAAAGTTCACCACTAGGCCACGTGAAAAGTTCTAACATTTTACCAACAGTGCACGGTATGCCAATAGGGGTTGAGAGCTTGCGAGAGTAAGTTACTTACAGCGACAAAAGAGAGTGCGGGCCTATTATAATAGTCTTACAATCTTTTCTAACATGTTAATATGAAAATAACCGCAATTAACTTTAGTCCCGTCAGAATAGTATAATTCAGTGTTAACAATACTAAAGCGTGCTCCATCGTAGACTACATCTTCGTTTAACATCAGACGAGTTGGCAGTCAATCGTAAATCTATTATTAAAAAAAATTACAAAATAAACTAAAGAAACAACAACAAAATCGATGGCATTGATGTTTAGGTCTTAATAAAAAAACATCATCACAGGAAATCATAATCATAATTAAAAAAGTCGCTTAAGCTGCGTTATCTAGGTACAATAAGTATGCCCATAAGATCTATACACAAGGCGCAATCTCACCTGGTACGAAAAGATGCAGTTGACGGTAGTATATAGGAAAATTTATATGTATATCTATTATTACTATGTCATCAATAGATTTGAACGATTAGGAAATGAAGAAAATCAACCTACCCCAAACGTGTCTCCCGGCAATCCCGTGTTGACTTCATACACACGCTTCAGAACGTCAAGCGCCTCCTGGTCTTTGCCCCTAGTAAGGAGGAACTTGGGGCTCTCCTCGGCCTTGGTGAGGCACAACGCAGTAAGGAGCAGTGGCGCGGCGTACACGGCCGTCAGCAACCGCCAGGGGCGAAGCACCAGCGTGCCGAGGGAGTACCGCCACTCAGTTGAGAGGACCGCCCACCCGAACACTGGAATAGAGTTTTGCAGATTAATTGGTTGTCTTGTCTCATTATATTTAGCCTTATCATTGTGCTGGACTTATATAGCTATGTCTTTCTTTAAATTCGCCACTCAGCCCGAACTTCGACTTTGGATGTCCAGCCACTGCCTTACATATATGGTAACTTCATCGAGCCTCGACAGGTTATCCTACGCTACGTTTGCCGATTCTCAGTGTCATAGAAGCTTTATAATTTCGTAAACATTACTCCTGTGAACGTAAGGCAGGTATAGTCACCAGGATTGAGAGTAGAGAGCAGCATCAGCAGGCCGTTGCAGAGCAGTACGGCGCGGTCCCGCCTGCGTCGCGGCAGCAGTTCGCACTGGTACGCGAACGTTAGCGACGACGGACAGGATAGGCTGCAAGCGTAGGAGATAATGTTTTCATTTAAGTATTCAAGTAAATTGAATGGTAGCAACGCACTCTAGTATGGAACATTTTCATCTTCAGTTTCATCAGGCGTATGATCTATAACTATAAAAGGCTTTGTCCTGACTGACTGACTGACTGACATATAGACAACGTACAGCCCAAACCGCTAAACGTAGAGACTTGAAATTTGGAGGGTATGTTTTTGGAGAGGTGTAAACGCCCACTAAGAAAGGATTTTTCGAAAATCAACCCCGAAGGGGGTTAAATGGGGTGTTAAAGTTTGTATGAAACTTTTTATTCTCTGGTTCGATTGATACAAAACTTGGTATACGTATTCTACTATAAAAATAAGAAGATACGGGTGTCACAGTTTTTTCAAAATCAAGTCCCGTTAGTATTTAAAAAAAAACTAAGTTTTAGTGATAGTACGTTTGTTTCTCCTTAACTTTGTAACGGCTGTACATATTAAAATGAAATTTGGTATAGGGATGGGGATAGATGTGGGGATGGGGGTGGGGGTGGGGGTGGCGATGATACTGGGAACGGAGACGGGACGGAGATAGGCATGTTAATATTAAGATTACAATTGGTATCGGGATGGGGGTGGGGATCGGGTGGGGATGGGTGGAGATGGGGTGGGGATGGGGTGGGGATTTGGTGGGGACAGGTGGGGATGGGATGTGGATGTGGATGAGGCTGGGAACGGGGATGGGCGTGTCCATATTAAGATGAAAGTTGAAATCGGGATGGGGGTGGGGATGGGATGGGGTTCGGGATGGGGATGAGGGAGGGAACGGGGATGTGGACGGGGATGGGCGTGTTTATATTAATCTATTAATCTATAACTATAAAAGGCTTTGTCCTGACTCACTGACATATAGACAACGTACAGCCCAAACCGCTAAACGTAGAGACTTGAAATTTGGAGGGTATGTTTTTGGAGAGGTGTAAACGCCCACTAAGAAAGGATTTTTCGAAAATCAACCCCGAAGGGGGTTAAATGGGGTGTTAAAGTTTGTATGAAACGTTTTATTCTCTGGTTCGATTGATACAAAACTTGGTATACGTATTCTACTATAAAAATAAGAAGATACGGGTGTCACAGTTTTTTCAAAATCAGCTCCCGTTAGTATTTAAAAAAAAACTAAGTTTTAGTGATAGTACGTTTGTTTCTCCTTAACTTTGTAACGGCTGTACATATTAAAATGAAATTTGGTATAGGGATGGGGATAAATGTGGGGATGGGGGTGGGAGTGGGGGTGGCGATGATACTGGGAACGGAGACGGGACGGAGATAGGCATGTTAATATTAAGATTACAATTGGTATCGGGATGGGGATGGGGATGGGGTGGGGATGGGTGGAGATGGGGTGGGGATTCGGTGGGGACAGGTGGGGATGGGATGTGGATGTGGATGAGGCTGGGAACGGGGATGGGCGTGTCCATATTAAGATGAAAGTTGAAATCGGGATGGGGGTGGGGATGGGATGGGGTTCGGGATGGGGATGAGGGAGGGAACGGGGATGTGGACGGGGATGGGCGTGTTTATATTAATCTATTAATCTATAACTATAAAATGCTTTGTCCTGACTGACTGACTGACATATAGACAACGTACAGCCCAAACCGCTAAACGTAGAGACTTGAAATTTGGAGGGTATGTTTTTGGAGAGGTGTAAACGCCCACTAAGAAAGGATTTTTCGAAAATCAACCCCGAAGGGGGTTAAATGGGGTGTTAAAGTTTGTATGAAACTTTTTATTCTCTGGTTCGATTGATACAAAACTTGGTATACGTATTCTACTATAAAAATAAGAAGATACGGGTGTCACAGTTTATTCAAAATCAGCTCCCGTTAGTACAAAAAAAAACTAAGTTTTAGTGATAGTACGTTTGTTTCTCCTTAACTTTGTAACGGCTGTACATATTAAAATGAAATTTGGTATAGGGATGGGGATAGATGTGGGGATGGGGGTGGGGGTGGGGGTGGCGATGATACTGGGAACGGAGACGGGACGGAGATAGGCATGTTAATATTAAGATTACAATTGGTATCGGGATGGGGATGGGGATGGGGTGGGGATGGGTGGAGATGGGGTGGGGATGGGGTGGGGATTTGGTGGGGACAGGTGGGGATGGGATGTGGATGTGGATGAGGCTGGGAACGGGGATGGGCGTGTCCATATTAAGATGAAAGTTGAAATCGGGATGGGGGTGGGGATGGGATGGGGTTCGGGATGGGGATGAGGGAGGGAACGGGGATGTGGACGGGGATGGGCGTGTTTATATTAATCTATTAATCTATAACTATAAAAGGCTTTGTCCTGACTGACTGACTGACATATAGACAACGTACAGCCCAAACCGCTAAACGTAGAGACTTGAAATTTGGAGAGTATGTTTTTGGAGAGGTGTAAACGCCCATTAAGAAAGGATTTTTCGAAAATCAACCCCGAAGGGGGTTAAATGGGGTGTTAAAGTTTGTATGAAACTTTTTATTCTCTGGTTTTGATACAAAACTTGGTATACATATTCTACTATAAAAATAAGAAGATACGGGTATCACAGTTTTTTCAATATCAGCTCCCGTTAGTATAAAAAAAAACTAAGTTTTAGTGATAGTACGTTTGTTTCTCCTTAACTTTGTAACGGCTGTACATATTAAAATGAAATTTGGTTTAGGGATGGGGATAGATGTGGGGATGGGGGTGGGGGTGGGGATGATACTGGGAACGGAGACGGGACGGAGATCGGCATGTTAATATTAAGATTACAATTGGTATCGGGATGGGGATGGGGATGCGGTGGGGATGGGGATGGGATGGGGATGGGTGGGAATTTGGTGGGGACAGGTGGGGATGGGATGCGGATGTGGATGAGGCTGGGAACGGGGATAGCCGTGTCCATATTAAGATGAAAGTTGAAATCGGGATGGGGGTGGGGATGGGATGGGGTTCGGGATGGGGATGAGAGAGGGAACGGGGATGTGGACGGGGATGGGCGTGTTCATATTAAAATGTCATTTGGTATCGGGATGGGTATGGGGAAGGGGGCGCTTATAGGGATGAGGCTGGGAATGGGGACGGGGATGGGCGTATTTATTGGTCGGCTGAACAGATGGAGCTGCATTTTTGGATAGGTAGTTATAGCATAAGGTTCGGAAACGGACATAGGCTATTTTTTTGTAGGTCCACGCAGACGACTGTTTGACGGACATAATTATTATAGATACTGTACAGCCTAAGCTGCTAAATTAATTTTTAATATTAAATTAACTTACTTTTAAATGCCTAAACTAAATTTTGACTGGTGTAAACTTACACTCAGCTCAAGCTGTGGTAGCTTCAGTGAGATCAAGCTCGACTCACATTCTTGGGGTCGCGGGTTCGAACCCGGGCGAGCCCGTTCCAATTAGTTATTTGAAACTTACGCATGAATAATACCACTGGCTTTTCGGTGAAGGAAAACATCATGAGGAAACCTTCATATTTCAGGAGAAGAAATACGATAGTGTATGTGAATCCGCCAACCTGCACTGGGCCAGCGTAGTGAATATGGCCCAATCAGGGTAAGCCGATATACCATTAGTGTTAAGGGCTGATGCAGAGAAACGCACACTCAGCAACGATTTTGAAAAATTCGCAAGGGGTTCAATGTATCATTAAAATACCATTTTGCCGAAACCATTCATTTAAGGCTGTTAAGTTTTTTGACTTAAGAGATAAGATAAAATAAACATAAACATGTTTCAGAATTTTCAAACAATTTCAAAACTGGAAGGCCACGGGTCAGTTTTTCAATTGTTTTTTTTTTTTATATTTATAGATTAGCTAATCGAGTGTTTATGCGTAAGAAGATAAATGTTTTAAACACATGTACTTGATCCGGTGCACGCACCAAGCACAGCGCTTTCGAAACGTCCATCCCGCGTCGGCTCAGATACGTTAAAACCCGAGTATGACGCGCTGTACCTCGAGCGCGCCCCACTCCAACCCACACCGAGTCTACCTAAGCGATCAGTGCAGCACTGTATTTTATCGAAGTTTCGTAATTCTTGCGATATTTTGGTAATCTTTTTACGTTCTTTGTTATCATACTTTTTCTGCTTAAGCTTATTTCATTTCATTGACTCTGTTGATACGGTATGCAATAATGATGATGCTGTAAACTATCCAGTTGAGTTTTTAAATTCATTAAGACCAGCGGGGCTACCATATCAGAGGCTTATCCTGAAGAAAGGTACACCCGTCATGCTCCTTCGGAATTTAAGACCACCCAAATTGTGTAATGGAACCAGGTTACAAGTAAAAATGCTGCATCGTAATCTGGTTGAGGCCATCATTTTGACTGGGTGTGCCCATGGCGAAACAGTGTTTGTGCCGCGTATTCCCATGATTCCCAGTGACTTACCTTATGACTCCAAAAGGCTTCAATTTCCTCTAAAAGTTTGTTTTGCCATGACCATCAATAAGGCTCAGGGTCAAACTTTAAAATACGCTGGTATTGATTTAAGGCAGGACTGTTTTTCGCATGGTCAGTTCTATGTGGCTTGCTCGCGAGTTAGGTCCCCTGAAAGCCTGGCTATTTTAGCACCTTCCAACAAAAAAATCAAAAACGTTGTCTACAACGAAATATTGTAATCTTTCGGGTCAAAGGCCCCGGCAACTATAGCGTCATTAGCAGACATTTTTAGGGTTCCGTAGTACTACGAGGAATTCTTATAAGTTTGTCATGTCCATCTGTCTGTCTGTTTAAAATTCAACAAGACGGCTTTGTTTTGAAGTAAGTATTGCAAACGCGACATGCCAAATTTGGTCATCCTCAAGAAAACTTAAAGACTTGCAAGCGGCTTGGAAAAAATGCAATAATATACGTATTTTAGTGATTCAATTGAGTTGGGCCCCGATTTAACCGAATTCCAGCATTCAACATTACTACGCGGGCAAAGCCGCGGGCAAAAGCTAGTTTACAATAAATATCAAAATGCGTCAAGACAAAAGTCTTCAATTACTTAGTGCTTTCTATCGGTCGCAATTATGTGCTGACGCGTAAACTCATACGATTAAATTGGTCGACTCATAAAAAGAGCTACATATGCACGGAGTTTTTCTACGCGACACAATAGGCGTGTAGCCTAATGTTTAAATTATGACAAATGACAGGCTTAGTGATGAATATAACTAAATACATTACACATAATGAAAAAAAAAAATGTATTGGCTGATAAATCTCTGAGATATGAGCGGTTAAAGATTTAGGTGGGGATAGAGAGGGGATGCTCTATCCCTTTCTCGCAAAGCACGTGTTAGTATAGCATTTGTATGCCGCGCCTGAGGCTTGACGTCATAGCTCAGTATAGCGCGCTCTCTGTCTAGCTTGAAATTAAAATACTTAGAACATATTAATTTTTGAATTATTTTAAATTTTGTTTTCGTCGATAGGCTCTATTGATGATCAGCTTTTTTATGAGGTAATAAAAAAATAGTAGTCATCATGCCTATTCGCAAGGAAGTGTCCCAACCAAAGACTACTAACCCTGATTCTAACATAGAACTAAGGTTACCGACACAGCTCAAAGAAGAGGCAGTAGACCGGCCACATCCCGAAGAACCGGCGATACCCTACACCACCCGACACCTTGCGGCCAGGTACTGCTCAAAGCGGCAATGACAAGCGGCGGGCAAGAAGAACTGAGAACTGAGCTCGGTGGCTCAGAGGTATATTTAGATATGGTGACATCCAGCAGTTACCACTTGCAGCCGCAAGCTTGCAGCCGCGGTCTGCGGTCCGTTTAAAGAATAGCGTTCTTAAGTAACTTCTGGAGTGTTCATGTACTTACAACAGAGAAGCCGCTAGCTTGCAGAGTGAGAAGCTGAGCAGGTCCGGCATGAGGGCGGCTGACAGCCCCAGCACGCCGGCCAGCGAGGAGGACACCAGCAACACCGGCTTGCGGCCCAGCCGGTCCGCGGCTCGGCCCCAGAACGGCGCCGTCAGAATAATGCCTGGAGAGGTGCATACAGGGTGAAATTGAATTTATTTGCGATAACTTGAGGGTCATTAACAGATTACTCACACTTACTCGTCGTAATGAACAACTTTCTACGCAATAAAAGCGGGAATCGCGGGGAAAAAGCAGTTGCTCCTTACATAATATTGTCGTGCGTAATTGATTTTTTTTACGGGACAGCCGACGTTTTTTCACGTTTTTAGTTGTCAGTCATCATTCACTCATCATAAGTTGTCCATTACGACAGATTAAAGACCCCCTAAAACATTGCCAAAGATATCCCTATTGCAAGGTAAGTTATGACCTACCGATGTTAGGTATAGATGTGATGATGCCCTTCATGCTGTCCGGCAGGCCCAGGTCGCAGGCGGCCGCTGGCAGCACGAAGGCGATCCCTATCATCTCCAGCATGGCGGCCAGGATGATTGCCAACATCAGAGCGGAATGGAACACCTGGTACCGCCCAGTACCTGCATTATGCAAGATAAATCTACAGGATAAGATACAAGACACATAGGATCCAATCATCGTCGTAGGTCACTTCGAGCTTTAGCTGTCTTTCAAGTTTTTGTGTTTGAATAGCCTAGAAGTGTGAAGTGGTCCGTGGTAGTCTGATTAGGCTGTTAGTTGTGTGTCTAATTGCGACCGTTTGACTTAAAATAGTGAGGTCACGGGTTCAAATAACAGGCCCGTACCAATGAGCTCGTTGAATTTATTACACAGATTTTTACACCACTGGCTTCTCGGTGAAGGAAAACATATTTTTTTATACGTTCAAGTGACGAGACGAGCAAGTCGTTCTTCTGGTGGTAAGCGTCACGCCTGCCACTAATAGTATAGTAGCAATGGCAGAATTGTGAACTTGTGAACACAATCCTACGCCGCACCGCACTGCGCTCGTCACCCTGAGATATTAGATGTTAAATCTCTTCATACCCATAGTAATTTCTCTGGTAACATTGCCCTTCAAACCCGAACACAGTAATGCTTGCACACTACTGCTTGGCGATTTAATAACTGGCAAAGGTGTGGTACTTCCCCAGGCGGACTCTACAGTGGAGTCCTACCACTACATCGTGAGTAAACCTGCATACGTCCGGAAAAGACATGACATTCAATGGCGTATGTGAATCCACCAACTCGCAACTGGCGCTGCACGGATAATATGCTCCAATTGCCCTTCGAGGGTTGGCCTGACTCTAGTAGTGGACTATTGAAGGCTGATTCTGTTCTGAGTAGCCTAGCCTATATAAGTAGGAGTAATAGGGTAGATGACCGATGTTTATATCGTTAAAACCAATAGCTTTGATGAAGAATTTAAGTAAATATAGTATGTTTGATGAAAAAATAATTTTAATCGGTTATTAATGTTCTGATATATAAGCGTTTAAAGTTTTTGTTAGAGACAACTCTGTCCCTTTAAAACAAAAAATTACGTCACGCCTTACTTGTCAGAATAGAATTTATATGGCGTACTGACAAGTGACCTCAAGATTTGCTGTTTCGCCTCTCTGTCTAGCATGATATTAAAATGCTTATAAGTTGCTTATTTTTGATCAGATTTTCATATTTTTTTCATTAATCAGCTATATTTATGGGCCACATTTTAATAGGACAATAAAAAAAAAACCAGTCATCTAGCCTATTGTAAAAATAATGTTGATCTCGTAATGCTCGAGAAAGGACGGTAAATATGTGCGTGAAGGTACATACTAGCATCGCACACAGCACTTTTTTGGGCGTTCGAATATCGGTTCAAAATCGAGCCCTATGTGCGCCTGTCAAAAGTACGATAGCAAAGTATATATGTCAAAGAGGACGCCGCCGGTGAAAAAATGTAGGCGTAAATATTTATTCTGTGATTGTTAACTACCACACCATAAGAGTTTAATTTTTTTTTTATATTATATAGATAAGTACAAAGAAAACAAAAAAAAACTGCCAAAATTATAGAATTGTTGACTTTTGTACCGACCTACGATATCTAGCCTCAGGTAAACGAAAACAGCTTCAATCATCGATCCGTACAAACGATTCTTCCGGAATTTACGTATGGATTTAAAAACATCATGAAGAAGCATGTGCAGGTTGCGCATTCCGATATTTCCGATAAATGTGTTCCGTACAAGAAACTCAATTGCTCAAACCCACTACCAGTCGGCAGCGTACCCAGCTTTTTATTATGAACTACCCCTCGCGCCCCCGCCCCGCCCTGCCGCGTACGGAAGAAATACGGCCCGCACTCAAAATTCACCATGTTTTTTACCCCCGATACACGTGCTCATTATTTGTACTTGAATACAAAATTTAGAAATAAACAACTTAAATTCAAAATTTCATCCCCTGTTTCACCCTCTTAAGGCTTGAAATTAAAAAAAACAACGATAAAAGTTGCGTTAGTTTCCAACCTTAAGCCTCATCATCATCATCATCAGCCCGGAGACGTCCACTGCTGAACGAAGGCCTCCCCCTTAGACCACCACACTGTACGACAACCTGCCATTGCATCCACCGGTTGCCCGCGACTTTCACAATGTCGTCGGTCCACCTAGTGGGAGGCCTTCCTAACCTAAAACCTTAACCTTAAGCTTAAATAATAAATATTGTGATTTTTACTTTGAAAATGAAGGACTTTCCATACACAACTGCATCACTTTTTTCCCCTCTTCGGGAGTGGAAATTTCAAAAACGTCAGTCATAAACTAATAAACAGTCAGTTATAAACTAATTTTAAACCGTCATACTAATCACAAAATATGAAGATCCTAACTTCGAAATTGACGGACTTTCATATAAACTATCATCCCCTAATTTACCCTCTTAGAGCTGAAATTTCCAAATATCCTTTCTTAGTGGATACCTACACTTCACAAAGAACACACCCTCCAAATTTCATGTCTCTAGGACCAGCGGTTTAGGCTGTGCGTTGGTAGCTCAGTCAGGACTTTGAATTTTATATAAATATATACAGATTTGGGTTTGAGCATTTGCATTTTGAGCATTGTCTCTAGACTTCATCGGTCTGAATATAATATTTAATTTCTCTATGGGTCTGGATACAATCCTTTTGTTTTTTTTTTGTGTAGTAGGTAAGTAGTCTTTGTAGTTTGTTGTAGTTAATAAAGGCTTCTGCCTAAAAAAAAAAGAATTCAATGGTTTATGTGACACACATTATGAGTATTTATGTATTTCCGTAAATTTTAATGTCTGCACTAAGTTGTTCCCTGAAGGTAAACAGAAACCTCCAATACAAGCTATGCTTGTGTAGGCTTCTGAGAATGAGAACTAATGTAATTGTTACGTCAAACCAAATTCTATAGTATGTAGGTATACATAAGTGACTTCTATATATCGGCTATAAACAAATTATTATTTCTTCTATATAATTTGAACACTCGGCTCTAACCCCGGACCTTGATTGAGCCGAAGCCAACACCAAGAGGCCCTGTTAGACATAAAAATAGTATTAAACTATAATAAATGATAATGGGTATGAATGGAATATGAAACTATTTTAACAGTAGGTATAAAATTAAAATAAATTTGGGCTATTTATGTGAGCTTTTGATGGGACATTGCGGACTGGTCTATGGGATGAGAAACGGCACCTGCCAATTTTGTCTCATTATAAAAATATTTAGGCAGGTGATGACTCGCCATCCACTAAATGGGCCGCCATAAAGGCTACCATATATCGGTGCCGGAGGGGCAACATTGGCGAGGATGGCTTAGGGCCTCGAGAGGTGTGCTGCGCTTTCACTAAACGCTACTCACGGCATTACGCCCCTTTAACACTTCCACCCTGGAGCTTAGGTTCTTAGCTCTTGCGGTTTCCACCCCCGGACAGCCAGTTAAGGCAAGCCGGAGGTATGGGGTCTCATTTAGCCCCAAGGAATCAGGGTACGCGGTGTCGCCTCTCACCGACGACTCGCCACAAAGCCGCCCTTGCGTAAATTATTAATATTATTATACTAGCCCATTCCGGGCCTGCGTGAGCATAATCACCCTTCGAGACCTAGACATGGGCTTAGGGCCTAAGCCCAGCTGTACGATTCAAAGAAGATACTATATACTGCATATGAATATTGTACATTGTACTAAAAAAATAGGCTACGTTTTATTCACAGTGCGAGAGAAACCACTGACAATAGTTATTTTAGATTTAATGTAATGGCGTGTCAGGTATTTTTTAAACTTGTGCTAGAGTTATAAAGTATATTAGAGTTAGAGAACTATAGAGTTATAATATTAGCCAACAATAAATTTATTCCTTAGCTAAATTAAAACAGATTTCCTCAAATAAACAGATCGGTCAAATGGGGCTTACCACTGTTTACCCATATTCATTGTACCGGTGATTCTTCTAATTCGCACCGACATGCGATGTTTTGACGAATACTAACATGCTACGGTTACCGATAATTTACGCGTTTTATCAAAAATCTGTACGTATACATCAGTAGGGACTTGCAATCGAAATCCTTTTGATATGGGGAAGTCATAGGATCGGAATTGAAAACAAATTACATACCTTTAATTACTTATCTTTTTATTTAAACCAATATTTGATTAGGATAATTTCAAACGACGCAAAGTTGCTAGGCTATCGGTGTTTTATCGAATATTATATTTTGGAGTGTGCTTCTGAACTACATGATCTAGTTCCCCCCTGCCCATTCTACTATCGGCCGACCAGAAGCTCGAAAAATCGGCATCGTTTCATGCTTGATGTTCCTAAAATAAGATCGAAACCGTCATAATTCCACTTTCATTGTGCGAACCGCTAAGCAGTGGAACGCGCTTCCGGAGCGGGTGTTTCCCGATAGTTATAATCTGGGTGTCTTCAAGTCGCGAGTTTTTTCTAGGCAAGCGTGCTCCATCGTAGACTACATCTTCGCATAACATCAGGCGAGATAGTAGCCAAACCCAAACCTCACAGAAAGCCCTGCTTTTTCCCATTGTGTTCCATTTAAATGGAAAAAGAAAAATAATTCGCTTTATACTACCTATATCTAACTGTAATGAATAAGTAAACTTACATCGATAATAGGATGATTTTTAATATCTAGATTTTGACTTAGACCGAATGTAAGTAGGAACCTACTTACTTAAGCGCAAATTACATATTCGGCGTATAGTTTATGCACAGAGAGACTTGACCTAACATGCGATTTATTCGCGCTACTGTCTAAAATTATATTTTTGTTTAGATAGCCATTGTGGTCTTTCTAAACTAATTAAAATATTGCTGTCACTCTTTTACTATAGGCATGTTAGCTAAGGACAGCAATACTTTATTTAGTTTAGTTCTGTCAACTTATACCTTCAAAATCTTTGATTATATACCCAGGAGAGCTAGAACCTCCAAGTTCAAAATCGACCACAATATCATAGCAAACCAATTTTGACATAACAGGTCAATATAAAAAATCGCAGTTATGTTAGTTCACTTTTCGGCCGCGGCATCTCTTTATCTGTACATCACATACAAGTGAATACCAGTTGCGGTCACACATCCGAGGGCTGAACGATTTGTCCTGTTGCGATTTTTGAGTACCAAAGGGAATACGCTTCGTGTAGTTCCTTATATGCGGCCATCTTCTTTTTTTTGCCTACACAAAGTAGAGATACCTAACTTGTCTGAACTGGATATAATATGCCTAAGCAAAAAAAAAAAACGTTTTTCCTTTCCTTTTTATGATACGAATAATTACGTATCCTGGTACCTGGTTTTAGGACCTGGGTATGTCCTAAAACTGCATCCAGTACCACCTGAGGACGAGCAGCAGCATCCTCTCTGTTAACAGTGGTGAACATTCTGTGATCCCCAAGCCGCCTGCCAAGCGTGGGGATTATGGCTTCCCCCCCTATTAAGGGGAAGGCCTTCGTCCAGCAGTGGATGTCTTCTGATTGATGATCTTAACACTACACTGCTCCTTGAAAGAAGAGGGTCGAATGACAGTCTGTCAGTAGCAGCTGGCAGTTAGTCTAGCTCGCTTAGTTAGCTTAAAAAGCGGTGTGGCCTGCGATTACACATAGCCTTAAATATCGTCCCACTTCATGGGACAATGGCCAAATTAAAAAATATATTTTTTTTTCTTACCAGCCATATCGAGCGCGTCTTCTAAGTCGACCTCCATCTTCTTCTCGGCCATGCCGGGGGCGGCGTGACTGCCCGCCTTGAGCTCCACCAGTATCACTCGCTGCTTCATTCCCGCCTCGCTGCAACCACTTCAGATTATAGATTATAAACTACTACTACACTCATAGATTACACTAATGCTGTGGGCCAAAGACATTTTTTTTTTCAGCAGAAAGACAACATTCCGTCAAACTGAAATCTGCATTCTAGTGACGAGACGAGCGGGACGTTTGCTTGGTGGTAAGCGTCACGCCTGCTCATAACGTGTCAGGTATTGTGAAATTGCGAATACAATCAATCCTGCACCGCACTACTGCGCTTTGCGGGGCAGGGTTGGTATATTAGATGATAAATCTCTCTCTCTCAATCAATCAATAAAAAAAACCAAGCATATTCCCATGCGTATTGCATGCATATTATTGTCTTCAAAAATAGTTACCTACAATGTACATAAATATTAAATAAAGTAATATATTTTTATGATCGTTTTTGTGGCAGTTTTAATCGTATATTTTTTTCATGCAAGCTATATGATACTTTATTGGCGAACAGTAAGCAAATGTATATTAAAGAAACACTTAACTAAAGCGCGATTTTACAGATAAATTGAAATCGTTGAGTTTTATTAGGATTTTCAATTTGTAAATGTGTAGTAGAGATAGCGGGAGAGCGACCGGGTGGGGATAGCGGGAGAGCGACCGGGTCGGGATAGCGGGAGAGCGACCGGGTCGGGATAGCGGGAGAGCGACCGGGTCGGGATAGCGGGAGAGCGACCGGGTCGGGATAGCGGGAGAGCGACCGGGTCGGGATAGCGGGAGAGCGACCGGGTCGGCCTTTTAATATTTTCACTCAATGAAGTAGGGTAGGTACTAACCTGCTAGAGTAGCAGAAGACTACTATCGCATATCCATGATTAACTCATTATACACTGATTGTTATAAAACCTCACATTAATTAAAATAAATGACGTTCACACTTTTAGTGTCCGCCTTGCCTATTAATTATTTCATAATTATTTCAAAATAGATAATGCACTATCAATACTTAGAATTAGTGTAAGAGAAGGTTAGATTAGTTTTGACACACTTATGTCGTTAGTCATAAAACTCACAAGCGATAGAAAATATTGTATTTTGTTTTTTACATTTTCCACTTATGTCCACTACTGACCAGATCGTGGCAAAACTGAAGGTATCTGTCACTGAGAATTGTTGGTAATGTTTGGATTTACCCGTGTCGTAAACGTGTACAGTGAGGCCTTTCTGAAATGGTTTATTAGCACTCGTTAACACGTGGGAAAATGTTATTTTGAGAATAACTCGGCAGCTGGTCATTATGTCAATATTTTTATTCCTACTTCAATGGCTAGTACCTACTATATGCTCTTCTTATATCGTGTGACGTGATTCTGATTTACGAGTTGCGAACGTTACATACCGCTTTACTACTTACTACTTAAACATTTATCTGTATCGTACTTAGATTACGGAAATCATACATACAGACACACCATGGCTACATTAACAACGCCTTTTTCCTGTTGGGGTAGAGACAGAGGCTTAGATAAGGGAATAGAAGACCGAGATATCTTTCCACTTGCTATCCTGACACACATCTTTCGTTTATCTTTAATAATAAAATGCTACCAAGTTATAATGCTAGGAAAACTTTACCTACAATAAATCAATTAACTATACGGTGTCTTAACAATCGCTTTGAAACACCCCATAGGTAGTCCCGCGGTGGCCGGTGATAAACGTCTTAATTTAGAGCTATTATTTACGGAGTACTATTATTTCATCTGTGACTATATATATAATACTTGCGGTGCATTGGTTCCTACCCTGAAAATTAAGTAAGATTAAGCATTTATAGTCAAGGAGCCGTAACTTACTTTGATCTCCGATAATCTCCTTGTGCGCCATCGTGCTCCTAGTAAGGCAGAGCATAGTTGGCATAATACGTTTTTATTTAAACCGATATAAATTTTGACTAAGTTCCTGGATGTCATGTAATTTTTTTTTAGTTGTTATGATTTATTCCGGTAATTTTGGTTTGAAAACCAAACGACTGAACCGATTTCGATAAAATGTATATGGGACTACCTCAGAAGTATCACCTACCAAACAAAATAAGAATCATTAAAATCAATACATAATTGGCGGAGTAACCGCGTAACAAACATACAAAAAAAAACATATAGTCGAATTGAGAACCTCCTTTTTTGAAGTCGAGTGAAAATAAGTAGAGATACGTTCGTAGAACCAAAGTTAATATAATAATATACTAGCAGTAGAACGTAATTATGAAAGAAAAATATTTGAAAACTGGGTCGGCTCCTCAAAATTCAAATTTGAAAAAAATTAAAAAAATTAAAAAAAAAAACAGGCGCAAATTGAAACAACCTATGTTGTTTTTTTTTTTTATATTAACGTACTACGTATTTCTCTCATATTACTACTTACTATAAAGTAGAGCTTCAAGCGAGATGGGCTAGATCCTAGCAGCCTTACCTAAAATAATCTCGATTCTCTTAGAGTTCTCTGTCTTGTTCTTGCATGTTACACTTCACGTCAGAGAGAAGATGGCAGAGCATCTTAAGCAGTGATTAACGGTTGAAAAGTTTTGTTAAGTAAGACTGTAGATCTTTAACTTGTACTAAACCGTTATTAACCAGTACTAAATAATTATCGCTAATAAATGCAGCTAAGTGGGTGTCAAATTTTATGATTGAGTAGTTTAGTCAAATTTAATATAATAATTTTATAAGTAAATTACATATTCATATTCATTTTAAATTTCCTTTTTTGTTGTTGTTATTTTACTGTTTTTTATTTTATACAGGTCAATGAAACAATACATGTGTTTAATCGTACTCTACAGAAAACGTCAACAGAATCATTAACTCTCTTTTATTTTTAAAAACCAATTAATAATAATGATAAAATTCAATCGAGGTGCTAAAACCAATGGTGAGATCAGTCCGGAATCGACAATTTGGTAGGGATCAGACCGGAAATGTATGATAAAAATGAAAACAGTGTGGGGTCAGTTCTTGGGATCCGAACGGATGGAATACACCGGAAAATGAATCTTCATTAGTTATACAGGCTGATTCAAACTTAATGCCGGCTGTGAACTTAGGCGCGAGACGCTGCGCAGTAGCAAAAATTAGGCGTGAGGTGTGCGCACAATCGCAAAGTCTCGCTTGCAGCGCACTTCACAGCCGCCATTGAGTTTGAATCAGTCTGTCACACGTTTGTCACTGTCATTTTATAAAAAGTGTCTCTCTCTCTCTATATATATACAAATAGAAACTTACCTTGGTAACAAACAATAAGTAAATATCGCAGCTAATATAATTTAGGTATATTATCAAGAGTCTTTCTTTTCTTTTTAGTTTATAGTTATCGATCTTTTATTTGTTATATTGAAGACAATTATCGTGGAATAATAAAACACATGCCATATACTTACAATCTTATCTAGGACGTCTAGTTTGTGTCATTTCAAAGTTATTATTGGATTTACGGTGGATTTAAGGGACTTGCACTAGAAGTACCTACCTAATTTTATTTATATCTATTACTTACTTTATTATGTACATTAGTACCTACAAGTAAGCAAGTTCGTGTAGAACGGCCAGCCCTAATGTCAGAGATAATGTGCCGTCAGAAAGCCTCTGGCTTGGCTTGACAGCTGTTTTGTTATAAACAGATTATGTATACATGAATAGGTAAAATCATGTATGTGGTAAACCCAATAATAAAAGTTACCTTTTTTTTCTTTTTTTTTTCATAATTTTTTTTTTGGTACTTTTGTACATGTACATGTCAGTTCCATCGTATCTTCTTAACCTAGTGCTAAAAACTAATACAAACACATCTAATGGAAAAATACTTGTTGTTGTTTTTTACTATAAACTTTTATTAGGATAAAAATAAACTAACCTAACATGTTGACTGCCTTATAGCTCAGTTGATAGTATGTCTGCTTTGAGAGTTGTAGGCCGTGGGTTCAATTCCCACTCAGGGCGCACAATTATGTGACCAACATAGATGTTTAAACTGTTCTGTGTCTGGGTGATGTATCTATTATACAAGCTTCGCTTAGTTTGGCGCTAGACGGTGAGATATGTAATTTCAACTAATATTTATATTTCTTTATTTTTAATCATTGAAATTTACCGTTCGTCTTTAGTAAAATGTAATATTTTAAGCTTTTAGCAACGTATTCTATTGAACGTTGCAATTACTTATTCAAATAATGTGCGGCAATTTTTTTTTTTTTTTTTAAATTTAGATATTCATAGGTTTAAAACACTACTACTAACACTGTACTTATCGATTTGTCCGAAATAAAGTTTTTTTATTGAACCACTGTTACAGGGTTCATGTACTGACTAATAAGCAAATAACAAAATTGTATTTTAATTTATTGTTATTTAAATTGTTTTATTTTTATTTATTATTGTATGTGACTATGTGATAAGAATTATGTCGAAATAAATGGAATTTGAATTTGAATTATAAGTAAACTTATTTCGTAGCGTGCTAAAAGTAAATTAACAAATGTACGTCTTGTGTACTTTTTTAAAGTAACACGTACATTGGCATACACACAGTACCGGGCCGCCCAGTGCTTATCGACCTTTGATTATATATAGAGAGAGAGCTAGATCCTCCAAGATATCGACGCAGCAGTCTAATTTGAGGACCTGACTTTGAATAATTGACAGAGAGCTAGAGCCTCCAAGGGGCCTGACGGTTTTTAATCTCAAGGATCCCATGATGTTGTTTTTTAAAAAGTGCACATATATCGTATACTGATATTCTAAAATATGGCAAAGTACTTTTTATGGTAATGCCATAAAATAGTATTTGTAGGTAAGCTCCGCTGCATCGGATTCAGGTATTTTTACGGTAAATAAATAGTATTCAGTTCAAGGAGTTTATCTGGTGACTTAAATTTGACCGTTTAGTTACATAGCGACAAAAAAAATAAAAAAATAAGAGTAACTTGTAGGTAAGTAATACTTTTTTATTTACTTAGTTATGCCTGAGTTAGCTCAGATTTGTGTATATTACTCAATATAAACTAATCTAGCTTAATAGTTATTTTGTTCCTGTGAAAACTTTAAAATTTACTCACGATTGCGTACTAAAGGTTAATTTTATTATTCGTTTTGTAAATAATAGTATGTAGCATTAAGTAAAAAGTACTTAACTATAAAATTACTTACTTTTCTCCATTTTTAGATCTCGTCAGATTTCTTTGAAGGAAACCACCGAAGGACCGCACACTGTTCATTTTTGAATTATTAATGTATGTCACTATAGATACTTCCTCTCGACCTCACATGAACAAATACAACAACTTTGCTAAGTATGTTAATAACAAATAAGTCCGACTTGTGAGAAACATAAACAAATAACAACTATCTTTCTTCGTGTTTACAAACTACACAATAGCAGCATTAATAATATATCGCGATAAATACCTATTTTGTGTTATGTTTACACAGCTTTCAATTCATTATCATAGCTGCCGAGTTATAGTTCAAATTTTAAAGGGTATTTTAAATATGATTTTACTAAATAAGTACTAAAATAATAAGAAACAAGATATCTAATTTAAAAAAAAACACTACTGTTCTGGCAAAAAAATATAGTCAGTGTCACTCGGGATGATGGGGTATCGTGAGAATCCTTAGGAATACTCAAACGTCTAAATCTGTTCAGGCATTTAGAAGTTATGGTGGAACAAAGAAACTCAAATACTTAAATACATGAACCCTGAAAACATTACACTTTTTTTTGGGTAGTCGTGTAATTAAGTATTTATTTATGGTATTATAAAATTGATCCTGGACAAACAACTTATAAAAACGAAAATTTATGTGCGCGGCAGTGGCCGAGTTCGGGCTAAAATAATAAATTGATGATGATAAAAAAGTGTGTATAAACAACTTTTAAATACCTACATTACTACATTACATACCTGCGTGTATCTACATTTAAGTAACTAATCTAATACTATAAGAATCACTGTCCTGACTTGACGACTGACTAGACTGACTGACAGACAACGCACAGCCTAAACTGCTGGTCGTACAGATTTGAAATTTGGAGGGTGTATTTGTTGCGTAAAGGTGTATTAATAAAAAATGGGATGAAGTTAGGGAACCCCCTAAGGGATGGGTGAAATATTTGTATTAAAGTCCTTTGTTATTGAACTTCTAGTTGTGATTTTTTTTAATAAATTTGTATAGTTCATGCTGTTTTAAAATGTTTTTACATGGATGATCTTAAGTGAAATGGGGGATGAATCTTTATATAGAACGTTATAGTGATGAAAAATAGTATTTGGATAAGTAGTTCATTTAAAATAAAAAATGCGGTTTTCAATATTTTTTTAACATGGATGACTCAAGGAGTGAAATGGAGCATAAAACTTTACCTCTGTAGAAAGTGATGGAAATCGGTATTTGGATAGTATATTTAAAATAAAACAATAATATTTATATTTTCAATATATTTTTACAGGGATGACTTAAGGGGCTAAAATACTGGATGAAACTTTGTATGGAAAGTACTTTATTTTTGAAGTTATAGTGATGAAAATTGGTATTTGGATAGTTTTGAAACAAAACAATAATATTTTTTGCCAGGGTTGATCAATGGCGATGAAAAAGATATGAAAGGTATTTGGGAGCGGGCGATTTTCTTCCGTAAGCGGACAAAGGCCTGACCGCTAATTACTTAATCATGAGTATTCGAACGCACAATATTCTACTTTCTATGAACATTCGTTTACTAGACTAATCTAGGTAAAAAACAAATAAAAAAAGATATGACGCTTATGTTTACAAAATTTAATTTAATTTTAACTGCATGTCAAAACTAAGGCTCCTTACTCAAGCTGGTTGGCAGTTCCCCGACTATAGAGTATCACGGAATAAATCGGGTGGGTTGACAATAGCCCATTAACAAAAGAAGATAATGTTAATAATTGCAAGAGTAATTGCAAACTTATTCCCTCCAACAGACCAAACATCAATTAACTAAGTTATTAATTAATTTAATGGACTTATACATTCTCGAAGAGAAAAAACAACGTATGTTAGTAAGTAGGAATAGTGAAATATCGCGCAACCCTTACTCTAACTTCATTAATATTATACATTCGAAACTTTAATTTTATTGTCTGTCTGTCTGTCTATCTGCCTGTGTGTTATCTTGTGGCTTGATCGATCTTGATCTTGACTGCGCAGAGAAAGTCCTGCTCAGAAAAAAAACGTAGGCTTTATTTCGTGGGTGTCATCAACATCAAATTTCATTATATTTTTTAAAGCAGGACGCAGGTCATTATCATCAAAATAGTACATTTAAAATTCTAAGCTACGAATATTATATAGATATCATAGGCAACGGTGAGTGCTTACCACTAGGAAATACTTTCACTAGTTTGATAATGTCGATGCATAAAAAGCCGGTCAAGCGCAGGTTGTGTTCGAAATTGCACTATGTAGATATATAAGACAATAATTTATTTCTATAATTTATTGCTCTACCATTTTATTCTAGATCAAGGCAAGAAGTAACAAGTAGGGGAGACCGGGTCAAAATCGTATAGCTAAGAGTTTTGGGCTGTAGATCATTAATCTCAAACGCAAAGGTAATGAATTCAACAGTATTAATTAGTCAGTCTTTCATAATCATTATGAGATCAATATATTTTGAAAAAATAAAATTACGAGCAAACGTTATTAAAAAATCTTAATCATCTACTTCTGACGGTTTTGCCCCGACCCATGGAAAAAACCGTATACTATTATACGGTACTGCCCCGGAAGTTAAAATGAGATAATGCATCCCATTATACATGAAATTATCCAACTCTTCTGACCCATAGCCTATGCAGCCTTCATGAGCCCAACATTTACAAGCCGTACTTGTATGGGTGCACATATAGGAAATATAGGAAAAGTGATAGCTGCTGTTTCGTCACTGCGGAGCGGGCCGAACTTCTTCCGTACGCGGACAAAGTCGCGGGCGACCTCTAGTAGGTTATAATAATAATAAATCTTAATTTCAGACCAGAGATCCATAGGTATAGCCATTACACAAAATATATATTAAGAGAGATACTGAAAAGAGGATAACACACATTAAAATTTGAAAACATAAATAGACTTACAGCTTAAATTATAGTTTTGATACAATGCCTTAATATATGGCAATTGTATTTATTTTGGTTATGAGCAGAAAGACAGACGACGACGTCGGCGCGACCTAGGCTTATAATAAGGGTAAGGGTACGCTTTTTGAGAACAGAACTCTAATAAGTAAACAAGAACTTTAAAAAATAACGGACTTGAATTTCGATTACCTAGACCTAGATGACACCTTTTTTCAAGTTCTTATCAAACTACTGAACCGACAGCGCGAGTACCGTTCTTGACGATCTTTATATTTGACATTTAAATCGGTATAATTCGATAACTGGTGGACTGGTTAATTCATAATTGGTGGAGTGGCGTAACAAACATATACAAAAAAAATAACATAGTCGAATTGAGAACCTCGACTTTTCAACTGACTTAAAAAAATACTCAATGGGGATCCACACTGCAATTTTTTTCCGCTAGGTGGCCGTCAACAGTTGCATAGATTCTTATAACAAGGCACAGTACCCAGTATTTTTCCTTGGACTAGATTATCTACATCGCCCTCATCAAGAACAAATAGATTTAGGCAACGATTAACAAGAAACCTTGAATTTGCCACATCCGGAGTGCCGCTGGCGCCATCTGCGAAACGTTTTGCCTGTGGAACCTATTCAACTGTATGTTTTTAAAAGTACTTGTTTGAAGTCGGTTGAAAACACATACAATCATGTGCGTAAAGGGCTTTAGCTACTATGAACTAAGTTCGCGCGGTGAATGCCCTCAAGTTGGTCCGTCTATCAGCAGAATATTTATGCAAACGTATGGACAGGTCATTCACTGAGGCATAGGACTACTTCGATCTGTAAGTCCATATTGTAACGCATTTAATGTTTATTTAGTGTGAAGATTTGGTTTATTTGGCTTCCGAGGACATAATTATTTAATTTGACTATTTGTAAGTTTCTAATTTTAAAATTTCATCAGCGCTGTTCTGTATGTCGCTAATTTGGTTTTAAGGTCTATAAACTTAAAAAATATATATATATGTCGCAATCGCGTCGTATCCGGGACGCCAGCGCCACCTGGTGGCACTCGATGGAGTCGGTGACGTGCGCGCCGTCGATCGGTGACTTCACTTTCCCATTGGCGAGCGGCGCGTGCGGTGGACACTGAACCATCGCGCGTTCTGTGATACGTACCTACCTACAACTTATTTGAGCCTACCTGATTACTGTACTGTGCCTGTGAAGATTAGAATTTGAAGATTGATTGTACGAGCTTGTTTTATTCTCATCCGACACTACCCACCGACGACGCCCACTGCTAAGAGGATCAACGACGAGTGCTGATGATGATGGCGAAAGGACCCCCCTCCTCCTCCGTCATCAGAAGTGGGATCAGTGTTGGATCAGAACAAGGAGACGGACATCTGGCAAGCCATGTTCGAACAACAAAATAAGAAAATGCGAGCATTGATCGAGGCGCTGCAATCACCAAAACCAGCCTACCGTGAAGAACTACCTACGTTCAATCCTGAAACGAGATACCGATGCAAGATCATTGTGCGCGACGGCAGATTTATGTTTCGCCAAAAATCCACCAAGCAGCGGTCATCTTGTTCTGGCGGTCAGCAAGGCGTTAAAAGGTAAAGCATCGACGTGGCTATCACAAATCGCCTACGAAGGAATGACATGAAGGAGTCTAAGATAATTATCACGACACGGTTAATTTCGACGGAGACATTGGCGGGTACCCCTCATTAAAATGAACGGCGAAAAACCGAGTGAAAACGAAACACTACCCACGTTCGCGAGTCGTTCGATTAGTTCACTGACTAATCATTGGAAAGATGTGAACAAGGAGGAAATTGTCGTAGCAACAGGACTCGCACACATTTCACAGTTTGACCCGTGACTTCAAAGAATGGCGTTCACTACAAACGTTAAATCGAGGGAGACAAACTGCAGCAGGAAATAAACGCATTGTCACACTTGAAGCGCTAGATCACCATCGGACAAAGCGAACTGAGTGCAGAAGCAGTCGCATAGACTCGAGAGGCAGACCTGCACCACCTACATCATCAAGTCAAGCAGCGCAGCAGCCGACAGTGAAGCCCTTGGCGTGCTTTAAATGTGGCAGGCCCGGGTCACATAGCCATCCAGTGCACGAGCGACGGCGGCGGCGGCAGTGGCAGAAGCGGCAGCGGCGGTGGCGGCAGAAGCGCTGGCGGCGGCAGAAGCGGCAACGGCGGCAGAAGCGGCAGCGGCGGCGGCAGAGGCGGCAGCGGCGGCGGCAGAGGCGGCAGCGGCGGCGGCAGAGGCGGCAGTGGCGGCGGCAGAGGCGGCAGCGGCGGAAGCGGCGGAAGCGGTGGCAGTGGCGGCGGCAGCAGCGGGCGGCTGACGTCGGCGGCACGCGCAGCGAGCGGTGCGTTGATGTCGGCGTCGTACAACCACCATCGGACGTGTTACAATCACAAAGGTGAACTGATATGCTTTGCTTATGATTCTGGCGCTGAATGCTCGTTGGTAAAAGAAAGTTTCGCTTCGAAATTTAGTGGTAAACGTTCTAGTAATGTTGTTGCTATGACTGGTAATTGGTCAAACACGAGTGTTCAGTACAGAGCAGATTTTATTGTGTAGTGATTAACGTTCACTCTCTCTCGAAATTTTGTTGCATGTTTTGCTCGACAACTATTTGCAAAGTGACAAGGTTGCGAGATTTTAAACCAGGGTTTTTCTGTAAACATAAAGGCAACGGAACTTTCGATAACTAAAGTTCTTTGTGTAAATTCGATGAGTCATAATAATGATACCACGCTTCAATCAGATTTAACTGCCATGAGAGATTTTTGGGTTCGAGTCTTGACTTCAGAAAATGCCAGCAGGTCACGTATCAGTCGAAATCGATGTAGATGATGTTAACGATGAAGTTCAAATTTGATTTCTGATTGAAACTTGAGTAAGGTGAAACTAGGTGCTATAGTGAGTTGTGTTCGACCGTGCCAGTAGCTAATTCGTAGTCGTAACCCGGTAGAAATCGGTATCTCTTGAGGCAACTCAAGTAGTCCGTGGGAGCGCGGTGTGCGTTTGGCTCTGGTCGAGGTCGGGGTCTGTAAAGACCATTACGTGTGGTCACGAGGGGGTGACACACGGGAGATCTTTGAGGGATCTGATCCATTCGCTGGATGTGTGAGAGCAATGCGATTGCTAGTCGGCTGGATAGCCGGGGCTCTAGATGTCTTACTCGAGAGTTTAGAGAGTTTGTAGAGTTTATGCGAGAGTTTATAGAGTTTAAGTTTTGTGAAAACTGTGTACAGTTGTACTGAGCAATTTGGTTCGAACGACTGTGATGCGTGGCTCTCTGTGTACCTGGCGTTAGAGGTTTTACTCGAAGAATTCTGTAAGCTTGGCGGTATCTGTTCTGTTGTAGAGTCTGAAAAGTTGATTCGAACGACTGTGGTACACGGCCCAGGCTACTGATGTTTGTATTTTCGGTTATTCTAATGTTACATTATTGATTAAGAAATAAAAATGTAGAGTTCGTTTTCGTTCGTAGAGTTCGTTCGTTATTCATCGGGTAAATGAATCTAGAGTTTGGTCAGGAGTGACCGAGTGGAACAAATTTCTGTCGTGGACTATTTGTTCGCAGGGTAGCCATCGCACGAGGACGTGTGCAAGCAGGATGGCCGTGTCGCAATCGCGTCGTATCCGGGACGCCAGCGCCACCTGGTGGCACTCGATGGAGTCGGTGACGTGCGCGCCGTCGATCGGTGACTTCACTTTCCCATTGGCGAGCGGCGCGTGCGGTGGACACTGAACCATCGCGCGTTCTGTGATACGTACCTACCTACAACTTATTTGAGCCTACCTGATTACTGTACTGTGCCTGTGAAGATTAGAATTTGAAGATTGATTGTACGAGCTTGTTTTATTCTCATCCGACACTACCCACCGACGACGCCCACTGCTAAGAGGATCAACGACGAGTGCTGATGATGATGGCGAAAGGACCCCCCTCCTCCTCCGTCATATATTATACGCTGATTTATTTAACGAATTTGAGAAAATACCGATTTTTATCGAATTTTACCAATTTAAATGTCAAATTTATCGATCACTCGCGCTGCAGTCTAGCTTTCTAAAATGCCTAAGCGGTTCTAAGGCTTATAATATAGATATCCATCACATATCGAGCAGATCGTGTAGATTTAGAGTATCTAGGAGAGACCGCATTAGTAACAGAATACTGCGCTCAAAAACTCATATCGCTGACGGTAAAAAACGCAGCCGAATTCAAGTTGAACTGAGCCGGACATGTCTGCCATAGACCAATAGACGACCCGGTAGACCCAGGCAGAGAAGGCGGGACAAACTGGATTCCTTTTCTGACCACTGGACTCGTAAAACTTAAAACCGTGAACAGTGGGAAGTTGGTAGATAGGCCCTTGTCTAACAGTGGGGTTGACTGATAATAATAATTTACATCTTAAGAGGCTCTCAACAGACGGTTGGGTCAAGGGTCAGATCCAAAAATAAGTGTTCCTTGAAACGGCAGTCTCGGGAGTTTTCTCAATCGGCAGCTCTAAACCGGCAGGTCAAGCTCTGCCGCGCTATCGGCGGCGGCCTAGTCATTACGATTTCAGTGTTGGCCCAGAGTAAAAGTTGTTTGTTTTGATGTACAGAATATGCCGTTAAAGGGATGCTAACTGATTAAAACTAACCCAGTATTTAAACTTGTATGTTAAAAATAAGTACATTTATTTAGGCTTGCGTTTGACTGCCATCTCGTCTGATGTAAAACGAAGATGCCGTCTCCGATGGAGCATGCTTGCCTAGAAGAAACTGATTCACTCGCGACTTAAAGACACGCAGATTATCAGGATTATTAATTATCGGGAAACAACTACTCGTACAGCGCTTTCCACTGTTTACCAGTTCGAACAAAGAAAGTGGAATCAAACCGTTTCGTACGAGTAAATAAATAAAAAATAAATGCATGTGGGAGTGAATTTAATAATTAAACACATGAACGTTCTCAGATACCTATTTATAAACAATGAATGATTTCAATGTGGACTGGCGATGGCGACCTTCAAGCAGGCCTACCTGATATCAAAACGTATTTTAGTAGAAGTTCAGTGACATATTTCGAGGTATACCTGAGGTATCTGGTTATATCAACTGTCAGCCAGATTGCCGTGTTTACGATAGACCCCCCGGACGTTTTGATCTCTATGTAACCATCGCCGAGTCTTAGCAGAGCAAACTGTTGTCAATTCGCTGAGCAAATAGAACGTGCAAGCTCCAGTTTCCATTATCAACAGAGAAGCGGCTAGATTTATTTATGGCTTCCAGTAATTTCTATTGTAATTAAATATGTTAACATTGTACCGTGTAATGCTATGCTCGATTCGTGTTTCTCTAAGGGATCGTATCTGGAATGAACTAAATCACCAGACAGACTACCATTGCCTACCTACCCACATAAACTAGCGTTTTATTTGTATAAATCGTCGTTGGTATTAGTGAGAAGACGTGTCTTAGACCCCTGTAAGACATGTCCGTCGTCTCTCTTTATTACCGGTTCGTAGTCTCACCAGATTACGAACCGGTAAATGTAGGGTAAGACGCTCTAAACTCGATGGAGTGACGATTAGTGATTGGAAGCGAAAAGCCGAGTGGCCAAAGTCTGTAGACTGAGATGAAGATGATGGATTTTTAATGCACTTAACTCACTTTTTAATGTCACTGATTTAATATATGAAGGCATAAAGATCTTAACAATAGTATTATATTAATATTCTAAAAAGAATAAAAATCAAACATTCAAATCTTCTTTTAGGTAATTGTAATCGGAACAACTTCAGTCAGAAGACCTCCACTGCTGGACGAAGGCCTCCCCCTAATAGCGAGGTTGCCATAATCATCACGCTTGGCAGGCGGCTTGGGGATTGGAGAATGCTCACCACGGTTAATCGAGAGGAAACTGCTGCCCGTCCTGCAGTGCTTCTGGGTGCAGTTTTGTGACATACCCAGGTTTAGTAATAGGTACGTAGGAACAATTAAGATAACTTCAAACTAGAAATGTAGACTATTGTAATCGAAACGTTAGTTAGCACAACAGCTGCTAGCCGTCAGTACGATGATCGATTGACGAGGAATTTTTATAAAAGGTCTTGGAACTGAAGTAACGGAATATCTCTGGGTGACGAGCGCAGTGAAGTGTGGCGTAGGATTTTGTTCGCTTGTTCACAATTCTGGCACTGCTACTGTTATCGACAGAACTAGTCAAAAGTCTAGCTCGTCACGTGACTCCATTGCATTAGAAATATGGAAATATTTCTACAGAAAATAATTATAGCTGAGGATAATAATAATTATTATTATTATCCCCAAGCCGCTTGCCAAGCGTGGGGATTATGGCAACACCCCTCTATTAAGAGGGAGGCCTTCGTCCAGCAGTGGACGTTTTATGGCTGACGAGGACGACGAGGATAGGCTTGTATTGCAGGGCATAGTCGAAGGTAAGCGACGTCCATTGATTGCCCGTGGGTGGGTAGGAACACGTGCCTTACTTCTACTGGTAAGACTAAGGAATTTTGTTTTCCCCTTGACTCTACCATTGTTATTTTTTTTTGTAACAAGGGATATAATAATCCTGCGAGACCTACGCTCTACAATAAATCACATTCGTATTCAGATATCGTACCAGTACCATCAACAGAATGCCAAGACAAAGAAAAGCAATCACGGCAACCGCAAACAGACGCCGTGGAAAACACTCCAGCCTATATTTAGATGAATCTAGAACAAATACGAGTCTATACAGTATCTAGAGCTTCAGGATGCTGCGTACACCAGTAGGTAACGGTGACGGTGGGTTATCCAATTATCTCAGACACACTTGTGACGTAAATTAGAGTAATATATAAGGACTGAAGAAGCTTGCCTATGGTTGTTAACGACATTTGCAGCCGTTACAGCTAGAAGTGAAGCGCTACTCTTGCGCAGCTCTTTTCGTTAGCTTGTTTTGGTGTAGTTTCAGCTTTTGTATTAAATATATGGGTAAGGTGAACATAATTATTGTTGTGAAGATGTTGTCTACCAAAGTAATGAAATATGTTAAGGATGTTATCAGAAAACGCAAAAAAATTAAGAAATGCTAGGATTTAACATTTTACTTGGTAACAAAAACTGTAACGTTATTGAAACGTTAACATTAACGTTGTAGTTCACCGTATGTTTTTTTAAGGACCTCAGCATTTTCCATATCAATCGGGTTTCTAGATATAAAAGCATTTAACGTTCAAGAGTATCGCTCTATTTCAAATTATCGATCCTTCGTAGCGCCTAACAAAATTACAATGGACATAGAAAAGTAACCAAATACCAATTTAGTTATAGGCAATTTGATCTTCGAGGATTTCCAAATCCAAATCCTAGACTTAGCCTAAAGATAAGATCTAAATAACAATTGTTTTAGCGTATTTAAGGAAATAATACTATCTGTGTTCTCTAATATTATGGTTTCCTCTACTTAGTGTTTTTAGATAACTCATTTAGTAATGTAAGGAATTATTTCAGCTGAAAGATGTGCAAGGTGATCAAAGAAATTAAAGACATTGATGTCATCGAGCAGGATAAGAGGAAATACTATGCTGTCACCGTTGAAGATGCCCTCGCAATCACTGGTAGGTACCTATAATTTAAGTAAGCTATATTCAGTAACATCATTTGTTCCTCTAACTCTGGCTAACTTTCATATGGCCAACTGCGAGGCCTAGGAACAGTAGAGAACTATTCAGTAGGTATATGTATGATTTGTTCACTACTCCTAGTGTTAAGATAAGCATGATGATAGGCAACTGTAACTGTAACTTAGACTTCGATAAGAGTTGACGTTTCTAAGAAGTTAAGGAAAAGGTATAGAAATCTAGACCCATAAGATTAGATCTATAACATTTTGACAAGGTTTAGTGATAGTCTCCTATGGAAGAACTAATATGTCCCCTCACATTGCAGGGTTGGGAAGGTAGTTCCAATGACGTCCAATCGTTATCGTTCCGCGTTCTGCGTATCGTTCAACTATCGTTCTGCGAAATCGTTAACCATTCTCTCTATACTATCGTTTGCCCACAGCTTTATTTGTGTACAATGATAGGGATGCTGATTGTTTCTACCCAGAGAAAATATTAGTACCAACTACTAATTGACGATTCTAAAACAAAATTCGTCTAAATATAGTAGAACCACAATATATCTATAACTATAATCATTATTATACTCAGTGCAAGTTAATTTTGTAATATATTTATATTTACTTGAAGCAATATTCCACTATTGGGCCGAGAAGTGCGCGCAGCCGGAGGGAGCCGCGTGACACTGTCTTATACAAATAAAGTGCAAATTAGCTTGCACTTAATATGACATTGGTGTAGTTATAGGTTATAGACGTGTGTTTTATGGGAACTGCCCTGGTTCCATTCACAGTTTCTCCTTGTTACCTTTGCGTTCCTCGCAACACCTGTTTACTGTCGTGTAGCAAGTAAATCCTCTGTTGTCGCGCAGGTTTCGGCAAGTACAACTACAGCCTACTGCTAGTGTGCAGCTGGACGCTGCAGGCGATGGGCATGGACCTGTTTGGCACCAGCTTCGTGGTGGCGGCCGCCGTCTGTGACCTGCAGCTCTCCATGCAGCAGCGGGCCCTGCTCACCGCCATGCCGCTCTGTGGTAATGTTCATCACTGCACTTTTATACTTAAGGGAGAATAGGGTGATCGCTTCTGCATATAAGCGTATTCCCCTATTATCATTAGCTAGAAGACGTCCACTACTGGGCGAAGGTCTCCCCTTAATGGGGAAAGCAAAGCAAGGAGGCAAGGAAAGGAGGTAAGGAGGCAAGGGCAAGAGGAGGCAAGGGAACCCTTTTTCGATTGCTATAATCCCCCGCATTGATTTGGCAGGCGGCTTAGTGATCGCAGTTTACTCACCACCGTTAACCGAAAGGACACTGCTACCCGTCCTCCGTTGGTTTTAGATGCAGTTTTAGGACATACCTAGGTCCAGGTACTTGCTGCTGATGATGCATAATCCTACATGTGCCTACCATCATTGAGTGTTTGGGCCATATCCTTCACTCTAGTCTCGTTGCGGGTTCATGAATTTGCATACGCCATTGAATTTCTTCTCCGGATACGTATGCAGGGTTCCTCACGGTGTTTTCCTTCACCAAAAAGCGATACGGGCTGATAGAACATAAAATTGATATGAGCCGTTGTACAGAATATTTCAAAAATAAAAATAGGGAGATCTAATAGTATTTTACGACTTAACATTTTCCAATATTTTTAGGCGTACTTTATTGCCAGAATTAGTTGTGCCTCTGACATTGCGTAATTGAGAACTGACGAGTACTATGTTATTCTAGAATATATCGGTATCCATCGAATGACTCGTATATTTTATAGCTGAGCTCGTAATCTGGCAGCGACCTGATAGTCTCTTTTGGCCTCAGACGGCCTAGCTAAGCCAGCTATGGTACAGCGTCACCGAAATTTTGGCAAGCGCAGGTGGCGGTAGAATGCTAGAACCACTAGAAGTATGTTTTATGGATGACTATCGCAAGGGCACCTCAGACGTGGAACCTCGGCTTGACTTACCCCGGCACCCCAGAAGGGGTGCGCCCTGGAGCCCTCGTAGGTTAATTTAATTAATTATTTGGAGAGAATTTAACAGATGTTCTAAGAGGTGTGGAGAAGTCTAACAGAACTGGGGAAGTCTAACAAATCTGGAGAAGACTAAGAGATTTGGGGCATGTAGTCTCTAAATGAATGGGCCTTGACGTACATACGGGCAAACACGAGGAGAGAATAAGGGTGTTAGTGCTGCGTAACTTTACCCTTTAACCTTTCTTGTTATTGTGGTATTGACCTTTTGGCACTTCCGATATGAAGAGTGAGATAAGTAGAATGAATGTACTGGTATCAAACTCATGTTGGGTATTTCCGAATGCAGGTGTAGTGCTAGGAGCCCAGCTGTGGGGCTACGTGGCGGACACGCGCGGCCGGAGGCTGACGCTGGTGCTGTCCATGTCCATCGGGTTTGTGTTCGCGGCGCTCAGCAGCCTCGCCCCGGACTGGAGGACCATGGCTGTGCTGAAGCTTGTCTCTTCCACTTTGTAAGTAGTTGTTGAATAACTAATAGTCGATGCATTCTTCAATTATCTTTGCCTACGTACCGCAACGTTGCTTTCTATCAGGCGCTGCAAGCATATTAAATGGAAAACTTTTTTTCCAGTTATTCAACCGCGAAACAGTAGTGTGCAAGCGTTACCTGTGTTACGGTTTAAAGGGCAATGTTGCCAGAGAAATTATATTACTGGGCATGAAGAGTTTTGACATCTAATATCTCAGGGTGACGAGCGCAGTGCAGTGCGGCGCCCTTCTACTGCAGGCGTGATGCTTACCATCAACGGAACGTCTCGATCGTCTCGTCTCTAATGCATAAACAAATGGTCGCAGATTAGGACAGATGGCGGTGGACGTAGACGTGGATTTCCGATCTGATATTATAACTAGGTTTTAAAGTAGCGCTCGTGACTCAGGTTGACTTAGTTGTTTCCAAAAGATCACTACCATATAATAGAAGGATGTCGTCAGCCTTCGGATTTTCAGTGAGTGACATTTACAACTGAGCGCTACCGTATTAAATTGTTGGTCACAGTTTTTCCTACAGTAACAATCGTCAAGCTATGCTAGGAGGCCTTCGAGCGCACATCTATAATTACTCTGACGCTATAGCTGGCCACTCAGCCTACACGAACATTCTAGTTTTAAAGTAGTTTCCGGTTAAGGTTTTTCCCAACACGTGTTAAAATCGAAACTAGTTTCCATCTTGGACACGATTATGTAGTAAACGGATCAATGAAATCCGGTGGTTTTTTTTTTGTCAACGACACCCCTTTTCGGTGGGATTATATCGATTTTGTATACCCTGTTGTATATAAGGTCTCTGGATAAATGAACTGTGATAACACAAACAGCATTGACCTAATAAATTATTTATGAATCACTCCTACGTTTCTCTACAACACCAGTGGACAATTGGAGAATGCTACGAACCTGCTACGGTGCTACGAAAACACTGCATCTACAAAAATTAAATCATCAGATTCCATGACGTCACTTTCTGTATTAGTTGTGTGTAACTTTCAGCATAACACTGTTTCCCCATAACTACCTATAATAAATTATTACCAATAATATAATGCCAAGGTAACTTCGTAAAGTGACGTCATGGAATAGACTCGACGCCACCGACCGTTATCAATCTTTTATCATAAAACAAACCACACAGATTAGGTAATAGATCTCGTTACCCCCCCAGGCAAGACATCGCGAGAATCTGCAAATATGATAAAAAAAAACTAATTTTAGAAACGGGGGCAAATAGAAGCCTTGATATACCGAAGTTAGTAACTGCATAGATTGACGAAGTTTTGTGATCGATCGTCGTGGCTTTTTCTCGCTGTTTTCTGCCATTAATAAATTCTAAATAACAAAAATAATAATACGCTGTTTAAAAAAAATACAACCGACTTCAACTTCTAAGGATGACGTCTTCATATTTTCTAGTAATTTTGATTTAAAAACCAAACTACTGAACTGATTTCGATAAAATGTATATGGAACCACCTGTGAAGTATTACGTACCAAATTAAAAAAAAACATCAAAATCAGATCATAATTGGCGGAGTATAACAAAAATATTTTTAAAAAAAACATACATTCGAATTGAGAACCTCCTTTTTTGAAGTCGGTTGAAAAGTAGTGGTAGGTCTCTACTGCAGAGTCCGCCTGGGGAAGTACCACATCATTGCCAGTTGTTCAACCGCCAAGCAGTAGTGTGCAAGCATTACTGTGTTTCGGGTTGGTGCCCAGTACAGTGCAACGCAGGATTGTTTCCGCAAATTCACAATTCTGGCACTGCTACTGTTTTGGACAGGTGTGACGCTTACCACCAGGCGAACGTCCAGCTCGTCACGTCACTAGATTGCATTAAAAAAGAAAATACGCCATATATATCATTTTTGTTGTCTTTTTTATTGTGCAATAAAGAGTTTCTATCTATACGCCACTATTGACGAATTGCGTGTACGGCACAGAAGAAAGTATATATCGATCGAAGGTTTGACCCAGATAAATTTTATTAAAATTTCTCTGGTTTGACCTGACCTGGTAAATTGTTATTGACAGCACGTCGGCGAGCAACTCTGGCGCGTACACGCTACTCGGCGAGAGCTGCTCGGTGCGCGCGCGCGGACGCGCCATGCTGCTCTGCACGTGCGCGCTCATGTGCTCGCAAGCCGCCGTCGCCGGTGAGAACCGACCACTACAATACGACCGCACACTTTCCAATAAACTCACCGTCTTATAGTCAGACCAATCTAGATCTATCTAGATCTCTGTGCAGATGAGCGAGAGAGCCACCATCGTATTTTTTTAACAAACTGCCTGTTGATATTTTATTATATTTCCATTTGACAAACAGAACAAATAAGTTGATAGCTTTTTACGGTGGAAATTCCTTACGTAAACGCACGGACTACACCAGCTCGGCATCAGCCTAACCCCGAAAGGCGATTAAACGATCCTTCACCATGTGGGCCCGGGGTGCGGGTAGGCAGGTTCACATTGAATATCTTCTACGGACATTAACGAACATCTTGCTCGTATCGTCACTTGATAGTATAAAAAAAGGTTACCACGGGTATAAATTTCTTTGCCTCACGACGACGTTTTATTTCACCGAAAAGCTAGTGGAAACATTTTTTTTTGAGACCAGTTGTAATTTTTATTTCCAAAACCCTTTTCTACCATGAACAGCTTGGAAGATCTAGCTCTCTCTCTCGTATATAATCAAAGATGAACAGAGAGAGGTGTGGAACTCCTTAATAACGTCTGTCTAGTTTGAAGAGTACGTTTAATACGTTTGTTTTGATTCTAGAAGTATAGAATGGTAATAAAGTAATAGTAATAATTGAAGAATACTTAACGTACTGGAACACATTCAAATATTTTTCCTAATATTAATTACAACAAATATAACTTATGGAAACGTTCTGCCTTTCAGCGTTAGCGTACCCAATCCTCCCTCTAGAGTTCGCCTACCCCATCCCGTTCCTGGGCATCACGTATCGTTCCTGGCGACTGCTGGCTTTTGTCATGGCAGTTCCTTGCGCAATCACCGCCGGTCTGCTGCAGCTGTTCTACGAGAGCCCCAAGTTCTTAGCTTCGAGGGGACGATACGACGAGGCTTTGACTGTACTGAAGAACATTTACAAGTGGAATACGGGCGATGACGCTCAGAGTTTTCCGGTAAGTTTCCTGTTTGTGTAAGTATACACATTTTATTTGTCTTTTTCGAGTATCGCCTCTTTGTACTTGTATGTACGTATACAATGTAAAACCAGATAAATCGGTGGTGTTACCAATGCTTGCGTTTTTTCTCATTCGTTCTACCATTTAATGTGTTCACTGTATAAAATCTCATGTATGCATAGAATTGTGGAATCGATGGGGCTCTCTTTATAAAAAGCAAAAAGCTTGTAGTATCTTGGGGTTCACGTGATGCGTGCAAGAAACTAGAAATATACACGAAAAGATATTATATCCAGCTGCATCATAAGTTGGCCTTTCCTGTTATACTTACTCTAAAAAAAACGATTTAATGTAGATATTGGCCCGATCATGTCCAGGTAAAGAAGTTAGTAGAAGAAGAAGACTGCCAGTCCCTCTCTGACGGCTCGTTCTTCAGGTCGCTGTGGCAGCAGACAGCACCGCTGTTCCGGCCGCCGCTGCTCAAGGACACCCTTAAACTGTTCTACCTCGTCACCGTCATTTACATGACGTAAGTAATATCTACCTACAATTTTCGTCAATCATCATGTCTCTATATTGGTACCTACTACTGGGTTACCGTTGTATCATCAATGGTACTAGTTAAATGGTGCAACACAACGGCGCTTCCATATCGCCAGTCATAATATATAATCATCGTTATCATCATCATCGTCGACCATTTGCCACCCACTACTGAATATAGGTCTCCTCTTCAGCACACCATCTTTTCCGCTCCAGTGCCAGTCTCATCCACAGCTTTCCTGCCGCCTTGCTATTGTCGTCCAACTAGAGAGTTGGTGGTCTGCTCGGAAGTCGCTTTCTGATTTATGGCCACCATTCTATGACTGCGCAGTATAATATCGAGCAACATATATGCCGTTTTAGAAGAAGGTTTTTGTCTAGAAGAGCAAAATCTTTGGTGAAATATACTTGTATACGTATAATTTGATTTTATATAATAGGTAGTTTCTCAATTTGCATTCTGCGTTACAGTGGTAGCGGCTTCATCATGTGGCTCCCCTACATCATGAACAACCTATTTTCTGTATTGGAAGAAGGCGGTGGTGAAGGAATGAACCTCTGCACCATAATCAGACACTCCAGCCAAGATAGTTTTATCTCCAATGGCACGGTAAGGCATCTAGTAAAACGTTCAGCATCATGTTCACTTTTAGCCAAAATCATAAAGAATTGTGCCAAACACCCCAAATATGGCTAGTATACTATATCCGAGGTCTAAAGGGACCACTTCCGGAAACGAACCCGGGTTTACATCCATAGAAATCACGAAACATCAACAAAAGAAATTCAATGGCGTACGTACGTGAATCCTTCTGGGCCAACGTAGTTGATATGGCCCAATCACCCTTCAAGTGAATATAGGTCTAAGTCCAGCTATGGAGTATTAACGGGCTGATTATACTAATGATTTCCAGGCTATCGAGGAAGTATGTGACGACACCATTCAAGAGACCACCCTGTTCTCCGCGATGACTTACGGAGCCCTGGCCAGCTCTTCGAACCTGGTGCTGTCCCTGACGTGCGGCACCCACAAGCGGCTGGCCATGATGTGCATCCTGGCGGTGTCAGCCACGTCCGCTGTGCTGCTGAACGTGGTAGCTGTTCCGATAGCTGGAGGGATCTTCTTCTTCTTCTTCTTGCTATGCGCACTCAGTATGGGGATATTGAGTGTATATTTTGTAGAGCTGTATCCGACAACTTTGAGGTTAGTGTGTTAGTGCTTATGGGCTCTATCATAAAATATTACAAATACCGGGTTAAGCCGAAAGGAGCTCATGTACTCATTCATGTACCCATCATGGTTTTTTTTTTATGGAAATTACTCTGAAACCGCAAAAAAGATCAGCTCTTTTATCAGGAAAATGATGTCTGTCATCCTTGACGAATCAGAACAGCAGATTTTTTCATTTTTTCAAATTAGTACTACAGTTCTGCATAACCCTGCATAAGGAGGGATTTTAGTCGCATGAAGGTTCCGAGATAAACAAACTGGATGGACTGAAACTGAAACTGTGTGCAACTCTACCTCTGCGGTACAAAATGAAGTATATCCCAAAAGTAAATAAAACTAAAATCAAAAGTATTATAATTATCTTGTCACTAACTCAGCAAAAATGTCCCAATTACAACTTTTAGTTAACTAGTAATTAGTTACGAGTAAAACGAGTAGTTACGATTAGTTGAAAACTAATAAAAGACATAGATCGCTTTAGTTTTTTCTTCAGCCTTCATATTTTTTGCTAAATAAACATGATTGTCGTTACAGAGGCATGGCATCCTGCCTGTCCGTGATGCTGGGGAGGTTCAGCGCGTTCCTGGGAGTCAACGCCATCGGTGCTCTCCTCACCGCCAACTGCGAGGCCACCTTTTACGTCTGGTCCCTTCTCTTACTCAGTAAGTACTTACTTACTAAGTACAAACAAACTTGATGAATACAATAAGGTACGGCCCATAATGTACACCATAATATGTGTACACGTCTTTGTTTGTTTGATACGGATTACCGGCTGTACAATATTAATGACTCAGAAACTACGATGGTTTTCATCTGCTCAATGGACTCATTATCAGTACCACTGTTGTAGACTTTGTTAGCTTACATTTGTTGCAGGTCTGGTTCTTCAGCCGTGGTAGCCTAATTACTAAGTAGTGGTAGCCTAATCAAGAGACAGCTCGACTTGAAATCATGAGGTTGCGTGCTTTTGTTTTATTTCTGTTTTCTTAGAGAATTAATTACTTAGCTCAATTTATAACTCTGCCAAACTGCATAACAGTTTGTAGGCAGACATCGACTCTCATATTCATTACTATTTACTACGAGTATGTAGGAGTAGGTATTGACATTTTAGCGATAAGTAAACTTATAACTCAATATATGTTAACTTATATACACAGGTTATTTACATAGATATTCTATTTAACAGTAGTTTTTCAAGGCTAATTTATATGTAGATTTGTTTATAAATTGTTTCTCAAAATTATCTGGCAAATCATTGCATATTCTAGGCACCAGTCACTTTCTCGTCCGTGTTCCGTTATAATTTTTATGTTTATAATGCAATTGTAGCCGTGGCTTTAGTAGCATGACGGTTTCGACTATGAAATATTCTAATAAGTTTAAACGTATCATTTTGAAACTGTTGTACTAATAATAAATAGTTAACTTAAATCCAGGGCCTGTGCCACAGAAGAAATAATAGTTAATAGTAATGCCTCGTATACTAATGAGCTCTTTGGAGTTTATGTACGGATTTCTATAGCACTGGCTTTTCGGTAAAGGAAAACATCGCGAGGAAACCTGTATACAGCGTCCAGAGAGGAAATGCAATGGCGTATCCACCAACTCGCAACTGGGCCAGTGTGGCGGATAAGGCCCATTGCGTTTTAGGGTAGGCCTATATCCAGCAGTGGACTAAGCTATGCTTATGTTATACAAGTTGCTAGGACAAGTTGTCCCTTAATGATTTGAAATGCAATTTTTGTTTGTGGTTTATTGGTAATGAAACGCCTGTTTAAAACAAAAACCAAAACACAGATTGGAAGGAAACATTGTTAAAGGCGCCTTTTCTGATTGTAATTTTCACATGTTGGCGGTCTTATCGGGCAGGCGGCGGAGTGGAGATCAGTGATCTCTGTCTGGTTAATTTAATCAGTTGTCTGCTATAATAATCTTTATTATGTCATCTTTATTATATCTTTAACATTTCAAACTTATTTTTTCAGGTGGCATAGTGTTCGCTTGGCTGCTGCCCCATGACCATGGGTACTCGACGCCAATTAAGAAAGAAAGGCCGTAAACTTATCAAATGCATTTGTGAAATCATGGTGAAATCATAGACATTGCTTAGAGCCTCAGCGTCATAGCAAACAACATTTCCTTTTTCAGAGGAAATCGGGTGAAATGAAGTTGATGACGCTTGGTGAATTCATGTTTGGACACCAAATATCAATGCTATTTACCATTGTTGTTTGGAACTTCTTGGGTAAAGATGAAGATTTTATGAATGGAGACAAGCACTTGGTGAAAAGATACCTGTTAAGTATATTCTAAACTTCATGACAGTATGCCTGAAGACGCGTAGGTACCTAAGAATGCTCACAGGGGTATTTAAAATAAGTTATTGCTACCCTACTCCTGAATATATCCTATACCTATGAGGGTAAAGAGAGCTGAAAATGAAATTCAGTGACGATTATAGATGTTAACTAAATTAATACGTAATTAAAATAGAGTAGATATCAAAATATAATAATAATATTATTTTTAAATATATTTTTTATTTATTAGTTGTATTTAGATAGTTGTTAGTTTATTATTTATTTAATTCTTTATTGCACATATAAATACATTAATGTACAAAAGGAGGACTTAATGCTAAAGCATTTTAAGTACCGCTGACATCGCGCGCGCGACGCGCTGCGTTTTCACTCTTTGAAAAAGTTCACCGGATATGATCGAAACTATAGTCGGAGTATCCGATTTAATTAAACGTGAGTATTCCCGTATAAATAAAACAAAAATGTGTCAAAACCACGTCAGTTTTCATAATAACATTTTAAGTAAGTTAGTTGAAGTATTTATTTTAAGTGTTGTACATATTAATGTAACATAATCTTCAGCGCACCCCGTCGATATTTTAGCATTTAGTTAGGAAATAATATTATCAAAAGAATATATTTTCACTACTTTTGTTTAAAAAAATTGTAGTTAAGCCATTTACGGCCTTTTTCTATCTTAGTCACTGCTTAAACTTCTCTGTCCTTTTCTAGCACGTGCAACTTCACGTCAGAGAGAAGATGGCAGAGCATCTTTTAAGCAGTGACTAACGGTTGAGAAGTTTTTTTAAGTAAGGCCAATAATTTTGAACTTTCAAATTCCTGTATAAATAAATAGATGTACTTAATGATTATTAAGTTTGTCATATTTTGTTGTAAAGACTGATCAAATAGTATGTATTTCAAGTATGTACATATGCATGTTCATTTTTTATTTTTTTTGTAGGTTGTGTGTAAGTACAAAATTCTAATAAGAATCAATTAATTGTATACTTAGGAAATCTGTTAATAATTATTGCCTAAAGATTATCTGAAGATTATTGTTTTCAATGATAATAAATTCATTATCTGTATCTAAGCAGTAATTATTTATTTAATCCTTATTTTTAAATCACATTTTTTGTGCTCTAGTCTTTATCAAATGGCTTGTAACTTTATACCCTACAATCTAAAAAAAATGTATAGTAAACAATTTTATATTGTGGGACTTAATCTAATTTTCATACAATTTCATAGAGACGATACGACCCATTCACGGAATGACTAACGTGCTCTGTATTTTTAAATTTTATAATACCTAGAGAAACCGAGCGGAAAAAAAATTGTACTTATTATGGTATAATCAAACGCTTTATAGCATTAAAACAAATACGCTTTAAAAGTATATAATTAAGTAATTTATCCAATGCACGATTTTTAATTATTTCGATCAATTAAAAAAAACAAATAAAGCAGTTTTTGTAGTGGTAGGCTTTGTTATATCCCCATATACCACAAGCCTTAACTACGCTAATGCAAAACTGTTTTCCATAATATGACAAAAGTGTTCGATATTCCGCGGATTTATTATGCTGTTAGATTTTATTTACGTGACACCATCTATAAAAAGGCTTCCGTACCTACTGAGGTCCCGCCAGCCAGAGTCAGCTCACTAATATAGATATTATAATATCATATCAATATAATGCAGTCATAAAAAATTACGAGCCACCATCATCTGTTCAGTAAACGTCGCTAGTGGAGAATTTGGTGTTGCCTTTTGGCTGACGAGGCTGTAGTTCTTGTTCTGCTCACCTTAAGAGCTAAGTTGGTGGCACTGGTATTTCTCTTTACATTTTCTCAACATTACAATGTTGGCATTTCGACTCTACGTCTCTACAGGGCATAAGAAAGCGCGCAAAGTTACAATGTAAAACAGAAAAACAAATGCTATACATTGCATTGGGGCACTAGGGCCTCTAGATTATGTGATATTATATTGTTAGATAATAAAAGTGCCGTAACTACCAGGAACGAGTGACTATCTTATAAACATAATTAATTAATGTTATCATACATAGCATCGTAGTGTATTATCAGCTTCTGCATGTGATTTAGTATGTTCACGGATTTCTCCGTCAAACTATTCAAAAATAATATCTTTCAAAAAATTATTTTTGGTTTCAAAGGGTATACCCACGAAGTGGAGGTGGACCGACGACATTGTAAAAGTCGCGGGCAACCGGCGGATGCAAATGGCAGGTTGTCGTACAGTGTGGCGGTTTAAGGGGGAGGCCTTCGTTCAGCAGTGGACATCTCCGGGCTGATGATGATGATGATGACCCACGAAGTGCAATAATTGTTTAAAGTCAGCTGTTTTTTAAAGTGTGGTTTATTTGGTTTATTCCAGTTTGTTCACCCAGGTGTGTTCTGAATAAAACGATGATGACTCCCTCATCTCCCTCTACATACTCATGAGTTTTATTTTATTTAAATACAAGAACATGTTATGCATTGTTTATAGGTATCCTTAGGACATTTCCCACGCTCATGTAGGCCTGATGCTAACAAAGGAGTATTCTACTTTGAGCACCTTTTTTTTAGCACCACAAAGAAAAGAGACTGCCTTATAACACAATTGGTAGCATGTCTGCCTTCAGTGCTGTAGGGCGTGGGTTCGATCCTCACCCCTGGCAAACATTTATGTGATGAACATAAGTGTTTGTTCTGTGTCTGGTTGTAGTATATATTATAAATATCTGGTCTATCTGGTTTCCATATTACAAGCTTTGCTTAGTTTCGGGCTAGATGGTGCTGTGTGAAAAATTTGCACCGATATTATTTATTTTACCAATTAAAATTATAGCAAGTTGCCAAGTGGAACACAAAAATTAATCTGACCAACCTAGTGCACGTCTACGGCAGCTTCCAGTGATGGGCCCATTATACCTTCTTGTACCGACTAGGCAAAAATATCGTGTGCCTTTATATAGTTCTTAACTACTAATTTTTTTTTTAAATTAAGTTATGACGTTGACGACCAAGTATTTTTCCCAGTACACATAGGGCTTGGGTTAGGCTAGCTTAGGCATAATACCATTTTTTGAGAAATAATTGGGTATTTAAGTTTGTTAAAGAATCAGATTTTATTTTTAATTAGGTCAGCATATAAATTATGTAATACCTTTGTATATTCATTAGATAATCAATACTAATCAAATCATTTATTTGCGGAGCACAGGTATATATAAAGGTGTACATTTTATTGACAATATAATATTATGTTTCACTGTACTTAACCCAGATTGGGTGTGCAAATTTAACATTGTACAAAGGAAATAGAGAATGTAATCATTAGTATTATTGTTATAGTAATTTCGAGAATAGAAATTATAAATGTCTGTGTTATTAATGTCAATCCAATAATGTCATAAACCCATACAAATTTTGTCATCACGCCAATATAAGTCACGATATTAGTAAAACATTAAGCATAACATTTTGTTTTATTATTATTATTATTTATACAATTCACAGAGTTTTATCATCAAAATAATCTTTAATCGAGTAATATGACTCTTCAATTAAAACAATAAAATACTACGTTCGTAAAGCTAAAAGATTTTATCAGTTGTAACTTACCATTTGCTACCCGCTATCCCAATGCATTATTTATTACTTAAATAGGTAATAATAATAATAATAATAATAATAATTTATTTCATTACCAAAAATAGAACTTATAGTTATTTTATTATCTAATTCGAATAATATTATTTGTAATTTAATTCAATCAAAACATCAAAAATTTCATATTAATAAATTTAAGGTTGACAACTAATAAATGAGTAGAATACAAAAAATAATAATTATAGCACATAATAAATTAAAATAACTGATTTGTGACCCTAGCTCTCACAGTAGGATACCCTGAGTTTGCGGGAGCTAGGTCTCTTCTGGTGTGCTAGTGAGAATGTATGTACAAGTACATGCGTGTTAAGTGTGTAGTACGTGAGTGAAAATTATTGTACATGTTATGTCAGAGCGTATGATGGTGCGCGTATATATTATACATTATATATTATATATGAGTGTGTGTGTATGTTTGTGTGTGTGTAAGTTTGCGTGTGTGTATGTTTGTGTGTGCGTAGGTGTGTGTGCGTGTGAGTTGAGAAGGACATTCTACGCGTAGTAGGTAACCAGGCTCAGGGTTGAGCTCGCAGAGATTCTTCCAAGTATATTATGTATGTGTGTACATGTATGGTGAGGTGTAGGTAGCTATTAGGAACCAGCGACAATGATAAGATGAATGGACGGGAAATAAGCGCACGGATTTTGAAGACTATATGTTGGGCGCCGGCTCTCCTCTCGCGTCAGTCATACTCTGCGTTTGCGACATGCAAGCCGTACGATACGACAATACAAACTTCTAATACATGTGTTCTCTTTTTGTCATGCAGTAATTAGATTCGCTATCTCTATTTTCCGGCAAATTTAATATGCATACTTTTAGCTAGGTATGCTTGATTACGCTGTCTTGTTAATTTTGATCGATTTGGAAGCGCTGGGCCCGTCCATTCCATTATCACCGTCGCTGTTAGGAAACCCCAAAATTGCCTTCCTCCTCACTTTAAGGTAGTAAAAAGTTAAGGTACCCACGTTCACGGCTTACTATCCTTCGGGCGGCTTATAACTCTGACCACTAGGGCTACACTCAGCCTATACGAACTTACTTACTTGTTATCCTAAAAAATATAATTTATTTACTCACGAGTTTTATTGTTTTTTACGATATAAATACGAAAAATATAAATAGGTATTATAAAAGTCTTAAAATCTATATAGGGTGCCGTCGGCAGCGGTGCAGGGCTCAAGCTGCCTGCGGTTAGGGCTGCAGCGTGAGGAACTTCCTGACAATACGTGCGTCTTGGATCACTGCCTATTGGATCTAACCCAATCGTCTAGCTAGAGCCTCTTGAAATGTTGGTCGAGACTTAGAGTTTATTAATATAATATTATTTTTCTAGCTTTTTTTATACAATTAAGTGACGAGACAACGATTCGCCTGGTGGTAAGCGTCACGCCTGCCACTAACAGTAGCAGTGCCAGAATTGTGAACTTGTGAACACCAATCCTGCGCTCGCCACCCTGAGATATTACCCTGAGATGTTACATGTTACTCTTCATACCCAGTAATATCTCTGGTAACTTTAGCTTCATTTAATGGGGTCATATCTAGAACAGTAATGGAACACAGGTATAGATAAATTACCCAATTTAGTAGATATCCAAAAAAAACTCTTAATCGATAATATATTTATTATAAACATGATAATATAGCAAGAACCCGATAAACGTAATAATTCATATCTTATTATGTATAACGTATTTAGCAAAATGCGAATTAATCATTACTCTTATCGTTTTATCACGATGATTGGTCGCCGGGGTCTCAAACTAATCGTTTCACACAGAGACACTTGCTATTAGTATAGAATATATAATTATATTATTCAAAATAGGCTTACGTTTGACCAAGCGTTTGACATCCTGCCTAATTATACGATCTAGGATGGAGCACGCTGTTAAAGGTTGTGAGCCAGTATTATATTAAAAGGGCGCAGTGTGGAAGAAATGTACTTACCGTACCGTAAGAAACTTAGAATGACTGTCCTGTCCTAGTAATACATTTTGATGAGTTTAAACTATATTCTGCTGTAGCACTGAAACAATAATTACTCTTTTTCTCACGCCCAAAAGGCGAAAGCACCGAGATTTTCAAAGCGCTTACGCGTTTTGTTCAATATAAACTACGTGAAGTGTGGCCGGATGGTCTCTCTTGAACGGAACATATTATTGATGTGCGGCGTCTGTTCTATACGTAGTAATAATAGAAACTCATTGTTTTTTTTAATGTATTTAGGACTCACACCACACAGCATATCAGGGACTGTAACATGACTCTTAATGCGAGACCGAATTGGCTCAGCTTCCGACCAACGCTGCTGTTCGCGTCCTGGCGAACAGTCACATAATAAGTATTTTTTGACCTTATCCTCTTCGCATAGTTGCTAATAGGCTAGATGACTGATGTTTAAATCGTTGAAACCAATAGCTTTGATGAAGAGTTTAAGTAAATATAGTATGTTTATTTAAAACATTATTTAAATCGGTTAATAATGTTCTGATATATGTTCGTTTAAAGTTTTTGCTAGAGACAACTCTGTCCCTTTCCCACAAAACAAAAAATGACGTCACGCCTTACTTGTCAGAATAGAATTTATATGGCGTCCTGACAAGTGACGTCACGATTTGCTGTTTCGCCTCTCTGTCTAGCATGATATTAAAATGCTTATAAGTTGCTTATTTTTGATCAGATTTTAATTTTCTTTTCATTAATCAGCTAAATTTAGGCCTTACATTTGAATAGGACAATAAAAAAAAACCAGTCATCTAGCCTTTCTTCGAGTAGGTAAAATATGACACTATTTTCACATTGCGAGTATGACACGACATTCGATATCTTCCTTGTCTTTGATGGATGCCTTGAGCCATTATTTTTCGCACCTGCGACTCTAGGACCTAGACTCTAGGTCCTATAAGTCTTACCGTATTAAGCATAAAACACAAAAATATATTTCAAACCTATTTTTTAAAGTGTTTTGTCTTCTGAATTCGAATTTGACAAAACACTTTAATATATTTGAAATGCGTTTTAGCGTTTTATGCGTTTACGGGTAAAGTTTAAGTTAGGCACACCTTACTTCTCGGAGGAACTAGCTCTCTCTTATATAATCAAAGCCTTACTTAGTTCCAAATACAAAATACAAATACAAAATGTTGTTCCTGATTTAAAATTGAGATGTCTGGATCGAAAATGATCTGGTGTAAATATCATCAAACAAATCAGAGTTAAGCGAAGCAAAACACGGTCTAGTCCAAGTCATGACCCAGTTAAGTTAATTTATTTATTTATTCTCTGGATACCTACGAACTCTAGGTAAGTCTCATATGTCTCAGTACTCAAATAGAACCGAAACAGAAGTCCGAGAATCAAGTAAGTAGACCATAAGACCATAGCAAAAAAAGCAAAAAAAATGCTATACGAAGTATAGAGAAAAACAAACAAACGCGCGAACCAGATGCATGTTAATCTCGATAGGGCCGCAAATTTAACATACGTACATAGATTAATCAATTATAACGTAATAGAGACTTGGTTCGGGTGAACGTTATGCACGCTGCATTAAATTAATAAACAAAAATAAAATGATTTCATATAAAAGTTGAATAAACTCTGTAAAGAAACAAATTGTTCGTGCGGTCAGCGACCCGAGAAGCTTATAATAGTTCGTATTGGTATTGGAAAGATCAAAAAAGTGCATAATGGATAAAGATAAGGTGCCGATCGAAGAAGCCATTAATAGGGCAGGTAAGAATTAGAAAGTACTTAAATATACCGGGTGTTAGTTTTAACACCGTTATCCTTCTAGGATATCATTGTACTCATTATTATGAACAACTTTTACTATGGGGCTAACCCTGATATCACGAAAAAAAAACAGCTGTTTCATACATTTTGTCCAAGATCGATGAACCTTTTTGTATGGAACAGCTGTTTTTTTTCGTGATTTCAGGGTTGGCCCCATAGTAAAAGTTGTTCATAATGATGAGAAATGATATCCCAGAAGGATAACGGTGTTCAAACTAACACCTATATAACCAGTCTTTTTAATAGCCCACCGACAAGTTTACCCTGTAAAGGCGATTGGGCCACCACGCTGACCCTGGGTCCATTTACTCAGTGCCGTAAATAGCCTTTTATGCGCCTAGTGCGAGCGTCTATAATTGCGCCCTTGAAAAGAAAAATATTCAAGTCTTGGCCCTGGTGTGTGGTTATTTTTGCGCCCCTCCAGGACCAGCGCCCGGTGCCTGCGCACCGCTGGCACCGCCCTATTTACGGCACTGCATTTACTTGTCGGTGGATTTACATAAACCAAGGAATTTCGTCTCCAGACCAATGCATGTTTCCTCACGGGGTTACAAACGATAAAGAATTGAATGGAGGCAATTCCTCACTAGAATCTATATTGTAAATCCATACACTAATACTATAAATGCGAAAGTTTGTCAGTGTGTGTAGAATGTGTGTGTATGTTTGTTACTCCTTTACGCTGAAACGGCATAATGGATTTGGTAGCTTATAAACCTATATATATATATATATATGGAGGTAGGTAGCCTAAAATCCTTGGAATAAAACATAGGGTACATTTTATTCCAAGAATCGCGGGTGAAACTGCAGGGCGCAGCTTGTTCTAAATAATTATAATGATTACTAGCTGCGGCCCGGCTACAATGCGTACCTATCTATATACAACGTGTAACAAAAAGGTTCAACAATACTGAAGGGTATGCATGTACTCATCATTATGATCAATTTTTACTATGGGCCAACACTGAAATCGCGAAAAAAATATCTGCGGATCCATTCAAAAACGTCATTGACCTTGGACAAAATGTATGGAACAGCTGTTATTTTCGCGATTTCAGGGTTCTGTTGCCCCATGTACGTCACGTAGGTGACACAAGCTACGTCATCGACGTGAAATGACCATATTCAAGTGATATAACTATATATTCGTCGGAGGCCTTCGAGTGGCTTAAAGTTTTAATACTAAGGTTACTTATACAGCCAATATTTTCATGCCTCCTACATATTTTGATGATAAATACACATTTTTGTTGGAGGTCTTTAGGAGGCCTAATAATTCTGACATAAGGGTTGCCAATTCAGCCTGTATTCTCTTAGATCTTATGAGAGAAAACTAGACATACGTATTTATCGGAGGCCTTCAGGAGGCCTATAGCTCTGACTCTAGGCTTGGCAATTCGGCCTATGCTTTGCTTATTTATTCATATTTTATATATATTGGCTTATTTTTCTAGTGATTGGAACACAAGCAAACTGCAGTTGGATCGACTGCTTAGTCTTTATGAACTTAGCTTCTGATTTAAATAATGTAAGAGGCCTTTGGGAGGCATAAAGCTATTTTAATTTAATTGCAATAGTAAAAAAGTTGGTCTTGACTAACTTTTTCATTATCGCTAGAATGGAGCCCAATTGAATCAATAATAATATTGTTTACGTTGTTAAAATCGGCTATGGTACGGTTTAAATTCAAAACTTTTATATTACGGAAAAACGGAACGAAGTCTAACGAACTAAAACCGAGTGTGCGAGTGAGAACTCTATATTACCGTATAGCATTGTCTCGTGCTTTCCTAACAAGGCGGCAATGTTTTTACGGCTATGGTACGGTCCAAAGTAAGAATGTTTTGCGCTCGGATTGCGATGTTCACGCAGCAATATTGTTTTGTGTAACGGCTATGGTAGGGCCCCAGTAGCGTGAAATCAGAACTCCCCGTATTCCGTATACTTATTACCTATGGGAATCCCTTAAAACTATGTGATATGTTAATTCGTGTTTACTTGAATCATTTCGCTTGAGCGGACACGAAATGACAATTGAAATGATTTGTGTATTTTATAATTAATAAATTATTAACAGATTTGATTCCCAATTATGCAATTTCGTTGCCATAAAGAGGCAACTGGAGAGACGTAAGCAAGTGTTCCGGAGTAGCAGTCCTTGTTTTATTGGATCATTATCCCAATAAATTGTTTTATTGCAGGGTTCGGGCTATATAGTTACCTGATGATAGGGCTGGCCGGGCTGTCCATCATCTCGTTCGCGTGCATCGGGTATGGCAGCACCATCCTGGTGCCGGCCAGCGCCTGCGAGCTGGAGACCACGCCGGCGCAGCAGGGCATGCTCGCTGCGGGGCCAGTCATCGGTGAGGACACCTACGTTGCCGTACATTGCGACTCCATCATAATCCCCACGCTTGGCAGCCAGCTTGGGCAATGCTCAGTCTGCCCTCCGGTGTTTGCAGTTTTAGGACATACCCAGATCCAAATAAATGCTCCGAAGAAATACAGGGTTATGACATAAGTAAGGTACCTATTGACACACAGAAAAGCAAAAGCCCCAGTTCTTAGGTTATAATTAATCTACAAAGTACCTACTTCTCTCTTCAGTGTATTGACAAATACGCTGGATTCCCTAATATAATCTAGTGTCCGCTTCCCGACTAAGATGGATTCCCTAATCTAGTGCCCGCTTCCCGACTAAGATGGATTCCTAAATCTAGTGTCCGCTTCCCGGCTAAGACGGATTCCCTTATCAATCTTCTGCTTCCCAACTACGCTGGATTAGGTTATGGAAAAGCGGAAAGGCGGTGATTGTACTCATATTCTGAACAACTAATAAGCTAGTCCTAATAAATCAGCTATGTTTTGAAAGACAAAGTTAAATTACTGTTTTATCAAAATGGAACAGCAGATTTTATACAGGTCTAACTAATTAAAGCTAGGATATAAATACCTATGATTTAACTATTTGCCCTATACAACGTTTCTATAGGTACTTCAACACACGTGAAATCGCATTTTGTATGCTATCAGATTATAACTGTTCAGTGTTCACGCGATCGCAAATCGTACATAAATAATGAAATCAGCCGATGGAAGTCTTACATAATATTTCCTTGCCCTTGGCATGCTTGCACTCGTTAGATGATATATAAAACGTGAGAGTTGGGTTGGAATCTACATGCATCAAGCATATAAAAGGTAACGTGTAATGGTGCTACTATACGAAAAGGAGGTCATTGTACTCATCATTATAAACAACTTTTACTATGGGGCCAACCCTAAATTCGCGAAAACTTGCTGTCCACAGAAATGCCATTCACCATCGACAAAATGTATGGAACAGCTGATTATTGTCGCGAATTCAGGGTTAGACCCATGGCTAAAGTTGATTACGATGTTGAGAACATGATGACCTCTTTCTGTCTTAGTAATATCTACGTTCTGCGTAATCTTGTATACTTCTGACGCTGATTGGTATCGTACTCAAATAATCAGCCAGAGGGCGTCCAGCACATGGCCTTTCCTTTGGGAGGAGTTACCTCGCTTGGCAGACGCTGCTGCCTGTCCGCCGAACATTAAAACATTATCCAGATTAGCCAGGTCCAAGAGCGTCGCCATCCAATGGCCCAGGGGGTGGGAGACAAGTTGATATGGAGGATGGGAAAAGTCAGCATAAAAGAACTAACAGACTAAAAGCATTGCAAAATACTAAACTTTGCGAGGAATTTGTGAAGTGAATTCGCTCAAGTTTCGAAGTGCGAGAATTATCGGTCGAGCAAGTCAAGTGGACTTAGAGCTTCGGTTGGTTTGCATTTTTTTTTTCTAAGGTTGGGCACCTCTCTGCACCACCCTGGTGACGCCCATGGCCAGGTCCATCATAAGGTTTATCGTATTAAAATAATATAAATGTTCCAGGGTCCATCTTGGGCGTGGTGATATGGGGCTACCTGGCCGACACGCGCGGCCGGCGCAGCATGCTGCTGGTAGCACTGCTGGGCGGTTCGCTTATCAACAGCGTCGCCAGCATCTCTGTCAACTGGATTATGCTGTTAATCATGCAGACCTGTGCTTCTCTCTTGTGAGTCTGCTCTCTTCTGTTCATCAAGCGTGTTAGTAAACGTGCTTATAAATTTGCTCGATTTTGTTGGATTGCACGCGTGTTCGAGTGTCAAAAAAAATACAAAAAAATACACGCAGGCTTCTATTTTTAAAGTCGATTGAAGAAATTGATCTATATATTTATATAAAAGGCTCTGTCCTGACTGACTGACTGACTGACTGACTGACTGACTGACTGACTGACTGACTGACTGACTGACTGACTGACTGACTGACTGACTGACTGACTGACTGACTGACTGACTGACTGACAATAAAAAAAATGCCGATTTCAATATTTTTTGACAGGGACGATTTAAGGGGGGAAAGGGGGTGGAATGTTGTATGGAAAGTTCTTTGTTTTTGAAGTTACAGTGGTGAACATTGATATTTGGGTAGTTCATTCAAGGGGGACGGGGAATGGGGGGTTAGGTTAGGTTAGGAGTATTAGGGAGCTGGCCGAATTTCTTCCATACGTGGACTAAGCCGCGGGGGACCTCTATAGTCATGTAATATTTTGTCGAACAACTAAAAGTAATTTATCTATTAAATCGAGAGGCAATAACGATAGTAAATCAAACAAAGTTCGTTTGTTTATATATCATACATACATAGATCAAGCTGAAAGGGTTTTATTGATCAACAATATTTCATTTCGTGCAAATTGTGAATCGGACGATAAAGCATACAGAAAAAAAGTTTTTTTTTAACTTATCGTTGATATTGTATTCTATTTGGGATCTTAAAGTGGCCACAATTGTAATACTTATGTTTTTTTAATTAGAAAGGGGCTTCTTCATTGGGGGTTCAATGTTAGCTCATAATAAAATTTCATTTGCACTTTGCACTACTTCGTTGCAAAAATACGTAATAATCTATATCCTACACATAACATAAAACCAGAGATAAAGTAGGTTTGCTAACTTATCGCAACCAATAAATGAATAGCAAGATAAAGATATTGTAGTAAGTAAACATTGTAAATTAATTACATAATGTACAATGTACAACAAAAAGATTTAACAATACTGAAGCGTATGTATGTACACTCATCATTATGAACAACTTTTATCATGGGGCCTACCCTGATATCGTGAAAAAAATCAGCTGTTCCATACATTTTTGTCTTACGTCAATGAACCTTAGGTATGGAACAGCTGAATTTATTCGCGATTTCATGGTTGGTCCCAAAGTAAAAGTTCATAATGATGAGTACATACATACCCTTCAGTATTAGTAAATCTTTTTGTTACACTTTACGATAAACATCGCATTTAAAAGGTGTTGGTATGGACCCTATAGAAGATAGAATGTTTTAGCTCCAACATGGCAAAAAAAACTTTAGAGGGTCCGGTCTCCGATTCTCCATACAAATGTATTCCCTATTTTCTTCCTGGATAATGCCTCTAGAGTCTAGAGCATAGATTTAGTATAGATCTACGGTCTAGTATAGATCTACGGTCTAGTATAGATCTACGGTCTAGTATAGATCTACGGTCTAGTATAGATCTACGGTCTAGTATAGATCTACGGTCTAGTATAGATCTACGGTCTAGTATAGATCTACGGTCTAGTATAGATCTACGGTCTAGTATAGATCTACGGTCTAGTATAGATCTACGGTCTAGTATAGATCTACGGTCTAGTATAGATCTACGGTCTAGTATAAATCTACGATCTAGATCTAGTATAGATCTACGCTCTCATGTCATTTATTTCGTCGCTGACGAGATTCCGTCTTATTCCTGCGCAATGGGGATCCACACAGTGTTTTTTTCCGCTAGGTGGTGCATCGACGATGCGGCCATAGTCAATTATTAGTCAACTGTCAATCTCATACATTTTGTAGTTTATTCTTTTTCTACAATTTAATGGTTTTACTCTTATTAGACTCGGATTACCAGGGAGAATCCGCATAAAATATACTGGTTTGTACAGCAATGCTTTGCCTTGCTAATTAAAACTTTGTCCAACATAAAATTTCAGGCCGTCAAACAGCTGCATAGATTTTTTAAAAAGGCACAGTAAGTCCGTCTACCCTGTATTTTTCCTTGGATTAGATTATCGACAACGCCCTCATCAAGAGCATTTTGCCACATTGATTTTGCCGGACCGCTGCTGGCACCATCAGCGAAAAGTTTGGCCTGTGGAACCCTATTGATTAGTGAAGATTGATGGCTAGATACGGTTAGCGTGGTAACAAGACCCTCTCGTCGTCAGCCATAAAATGTGCACTACTGGACTTAGGCCTCCCTCTTAATAGAGGGGTGTTGCCATATTCACACGCTTGGCAGACTGCTTATTGGGGATCGCAGAATGCTCACCACCGTTAAAAACGCTAAGAAGACGCTGCTGCCCGTCCTCTGGTGGGTCTGGTTGCAGTTTAAGGACATACCCAGGTGCCAAGACCCTCTACCACAGACCTAAATCAGTAGTATCAGATGTCAGTTTCAGACTACATTTTTTCATCTTTAGTACTGGTGCCGACCCAATCTCTATGTACCTATACCCTACCTTCAGTTCAGCTTCAGTTTGGCGATACATACGTAGATGGGTATGATTGTAAGTCAATGCATAGCATATAATTGTTAAATGCCAGTAATTTTAGCCTTCAATGAGAATATTTATAATACTTAGATATTGGGCTGGCTACGTTTGCTATCGGCAACCATTCTTATATGAGTACCTCTAACTTTGATTGTTTCGTCTGATAAAATAAATCGTCAATAGATCGACGATATCAGACTCATCCTAGTGCTGTTCTTAAGTGTGGTAGCCTGTGATACGATAGGAGACTATGGCACAAGGCAGAGGAGAACAATATCCAACATTGACAACGATGCCCTTATCTCTCATCTTCCGAGCTAATTACGAGTTCATTTCCGTTTCCAGCGCATCAGGCCTGTACTCTATGTCAATGTCGCTGCTTAGTGAGAGTGTTCCGATGGTGCGGAGAAACCTTGTGGTGCTACTCGTCACCAGTATCTTCATGCTCTCGCAGGGTCTTATGGCAGGTAATGCTTTATATTGTTTGTATGAGGTATCTCTCAATCATATTTCACTGAGTGGTAGCTCTCTTTTACAGGTACTTGGCTAGGGTACTAGGCTGCTTGGCGGTAGAATTCTAGTTCCTTCCTACTTTTATTAATTTGATTTGTTACATTTATAGCTGTACACTTAGTTGCAAATAAATAAATTAATATGAATATTAATAATTATTACTTAGTTAAATGACCCACAGGTAGGTAAACTAGACATTCTACCGCCAAGCAGTAGTGCGTAAACTTCGAACATATCTGTGTTCCAGCTGAAAGGGTAGTGTTGCTAGCGAAATTATAGGGCTAATGAGACTCACCATCAAGTCTTAGTAATAAAAGTCAATGAAGCGATGCCCTGAACTTTGTTTTGGTGGAGAAACCTGGTGATTTCTTTTGAACTGTGCTGCAATTACATTAAATATTTTCTCTTGGAATCGTTTGTCACGAAATACATATAGGTAACATGAAATGTATGTCGTAATTTCTAGTGCTGGCGATACCCGTCATTCCTCTGAGCTTCTCCATCTACCTCCCCGCGCTGGACATCTACTGGAACTCGTGGCGAACCCTGGTCATAGTGTACTCGGTGCCCGGGTTCATCACCGCAATATGGCTGTTCTTCATGAAGGAGAGCCCCAAGTTCGCCTTCTCGCAGGGCGACGAGCAACAGGCGTTGGAGATCTTGAATACCATTCATAAAGTCAACAACTGTGGCTCATCGATGAAAGAGCTAGAAGTGAGTATTACTTCCACTATTGAGTATTACTACCATAGACCTTCCAATGGAACAGAAACAGTTATCTGTTCTCTTGTTCTCTGTTCCGCGGACCTTTCCCTCACTAATGCAACCTGCGGCTGTGGTCTTTGTGGTGGCCGTGAATACAGCCAACGCAGCCCGTGCTTGTGAGTGGTAGGCTTCGTTTTTTAATGCCCCGTCATCCACTAGAAGCCACGGGAGTATGGGTAGGGCTAGCCATGGTTTTGGATTTTGGGTTGCTACAGCAAGCCGGTCGCACAGCCTGTTGAATCCGTCAGCAGGGCGAAGGCTTTCCTTGCGTTTGCCTTTTGACTTTGCTTTGCTTTGTTTTTGCAGCGTTTGTGATTTTGTGACTAGTTTTATCAAAGGTTTTATCGAAAATAATAATAATATGATGTACATATAAAGGTAATAATTTAAATAATTATAGATTAAATGCTGTAATGATCGGGCAGTTTACAAAATAATAGCGCGTTAAACAGTTGTTCCATACATTTTGCCCAAGGTTGATGAAGTTTTTGTATGGAACAGCTAATATTTTTTCGCGATTTCAATGTTGACTTGTTGTTTGTTTTGATGTACATAATGTTATTAAGATTAAAAGGATGCTAACTGATTAGAACTAACCCTGTATATCCTGTATCCTTACCTACATAGGTAGAGAGTCTATCTATAACTATAAAAGGCTATGTCCTGACTGACTGACTGACTGACTGACTGACTGACTGACATATAGACAACGTACAGCCCAAACCGCTAAACGTAGAGACTTGAAATTTGGAGGGTATGTTTTTGGAGAGGTGTAAACGCCCACTAAGAAAGGATTTTTCGAAAATCAACCCCGAAGGGGGTTAAATGGGGTGTTAAAGTTTGTATGAAACTTTTTATTCTCTGGTTCGATTGATACAAAACTTGGTATACATATTCTACTATAAAAATAAGAAGATACGGGTGTCACAGTTTTTTCAAAATCAGCTCCCGTTAGTATTAAAAAAAAAACTAAGTTTTAGTGATAGTACGTTTGTTTCTCCTTAACTTTGTAGCGGCTGTACATATTAAAATGAAATTTGGTATAGGGATGGGGATAGATGTGGGGATGGGGGTGGGGGTGGGGATGATACTGGGAACGGAGACGGGACGGAGATCGGCATGTTAATATTAAGATTACAATTGGTATCGGGATGGGGATGGGGATGGGGATGGGATGGGGATGGGGTGGGAATAGGTGGGGACAGGTGGGAATGGGATGCGGATGTGGATGAGGCTGGGAACGGGGATGGCCGTGTCCATAGTAAGATGAAAGTTGAAATCGGGATGGGGGTGGGGATGGGGATGAGAGAGGGAACGGGGATGTGGACGGGGATGGGCGTGTTCATATTAAAATGACATTTGGTATCGGGATGGGGATGGGGAAGGGGGCGCTTATAGGGATGAGGCTGGGAATGGGGACGGGGATGGGCGTATTTATTGGTCGGCTGAACAGATGGAGCTGCATTTTTGGATAGGTAGTTATAGCATAAGGTTCGGAAACGGACATAGGCTATTTTTTTGTAGGTCCACGCAGACGACTGTTTGACGGACATAATTATTATAGATACTGTACAGCCTAAGCTGCTAAATTAATTTTGAATATTAAATTAACTTACTTTTAAATGCCTAAACTAAATTTTGAGTGGTGTAAACTTACACTCAGCTCAAGCTGTGGTAGCTTCAGTGAGATCAAGCTCGACTCACATTCTTGGGGTCGCGGGTTCGAACCCGGGCGAGCCCGTTCCAATTAGTTCTTTGAAACTTACGCATGGATAATACCACTGGCTTTTCGGTGAAGGAAAACATCATGAGGAAACCTTCATATTTCAGGAGAAGAAATACGATAGTGTATGTGAATCCGCCAACCTGCACTGGGCCAGCGTAGTGAATATGGCCCAATCAGGGTAGGCCGATATACCATTAGTGTTAAGGGCTGCAGAGAAACGCACACTCAGCAACGATTTTGAAAAATTCGCAAGGGGTTCAATGTATCATTAAAATACCATTTTGCCGAAACCATTCATTTAAGGCTGTTAAGTTTTTTGACTTAAGAGATAAGATAAAATAAACATAAACATGTTTCAGAATTTTCAAACAATTTCAAAACTGGAAGGCCACGGGTCAGTTTTTCATTTTAAAAAAAAAGTTATATTTATAGATTAGCTAATCGAGTGTTTATGCGTAAGAAGATAAATATTTTAAACACATGTACTTGATCCGGTGCACGCACCAAGCACAGCGCTTTCGAAACGTCCATCCCGCGTCGGCTCAGATACGTTAAAACCCGAGTATGACGCGCTGTACCTCGAGCGCGCCCCTTTTTTTTTTTTTTTTACGTTGGGAAATGCACTTACGCATACCCTCCTGCCAGGGCGCAGGAGGGTTATGTCGGACTCGATGCCAGAGTGAGACTCGATGGCACCCCTACCGACTAAAAACCCAACGGTGTTCCCACACTGCGCCTATTGTCGAGGTCACGGGTACGCTCTCGCATTCATCCGCGACCTCGACGGCGCCGCCCTTTCGGGCCCACCACGGGGACCGAAGCTCCTCCCGCACCGATGACGATGTGTCCGAACACCCAGACACATCAAGGAAAGCCCTTGATGAGGCCACCACCTGGCCGTCCCTCCTCGCTCTCCACTGTGCCCTCTGCTGATCAGAGGGACACGCGGAGAGCCCTCATGTCCGGACCAGGTCCGGACTCAGTAAGGGCCCAGCCACTACCGTGGCCCTCGGAATGGAGAGCTCTGGCCCCTCTGGCCTGTCTCCATCCCTCAGGCTCGTGCAGTGGCCTAGCCCCCACCACTGTGGCCGCTTTCGCGGCCCCACCTCGGGTACCTCTTAGCTTCACCGTGGGGACACTTCCCACGGCTACTAAGCCCCCCCGCCCCGACAAGGCGGGTAAGGCCCCACTCCAACCCACACCGAGTCTACCTAAGCGATCAGTGCAGCACTGTATTTTATCGAAGTTTCGTAATTCTTGCGATATTTTGGTATTCTTTTTACGTTCTTTGTTATCATACTTTTTCTGCTTAAGCTTATTTCATTTCATTGACTCTGTTGATACGGTATGCAATAATGATGATGCTGTAAACTATCCAGTTGAGTTTTTAAATTCATTAAGACCAGCGGGGCTACCATATCAGAGGCTTATCCTGAAGAAAGGTACACCCGTCATGCTCTTTCGGAATTTAAGACCACCCAAATTGTGTAATGGAACCAGGTTACAAGTAAAAATGCTGCATCGTAATCTGGTTGAGGCCATCATTTTGACTGGGTGTGCCCATGGCGAAACAGTGTTTGTGCCGCGTATTCCCATGATTCCCAGTGACTTACCTTATGACTCCAAAAGGCTTCAATTTCCTCTAAAAGTTTGTTTTGCCATGACCATCAATAAGGCTCAGGGTCAAACTTTAAAATACGCTGGTATTGATTTAAGGCAGGACTGTTTTTCGCATGGTCAGTTCTATGTGGGTTGCTCGCGAGTTAGCTCCCCTGAAAGCCTGGCTATTTTAGCACCTTCCAACAAAAAAATCAAAAACGTTGTCTACAAAGAAATATTGTAATCTTTCGGGTCAAAGGCCCCGGCAACTATAGCGTCATTAGCAGACATTTTTAGGGTTCCGTAGTACTACGAGGAATTCTTATAAGTTTGTCATGTCCATCTGTCTGTCTGTTTAAAATTCAACAAGACGGCTTTGTTTTGAAGTAAGTATTGCAAACGCGACATGCCAAATTTGGTCATCCTCAAGCAAACTTAAAGACTTGCAAGCGGCTTGGAAAAAAAGCAATAATATACGTATTTTAGTGATTCAATTGAGTTGGGCCCCGGTTTAACCGAATTCCAGTATTCAACATTACTACGCGGGCAAAGCCGCGGGCAAAAGCTAGTAATTAATAAGAATCTGCGCAGAGCTTTATTTAAATGCATCGCGTCACCAGACTTGAAAAATCGCGCAACTTGCGTAAACAACAACTGACAATCATTTAAAACCAGGGAACGGATTTCTCAAAAGTATTTTTTTGTGTATGTGAATGTTTACATAATTTTGAATCGTTTTAATATTTAGTTCCGTTAACAGCAGCGCCGTATCAGACTAGAGATGCAATCACCTGGTCACAATTTTTTATAGCAATAGAGACACCCATAACGATGTAGCCGATTCTGATGTGGTGTATCTACTGGTTTCCAGGTGAACAGCATCCTCAAGGAAGAAGTGAAGATGACGGAGCAAGGCACGGTGGAGACGCAGCAGAGCCCCATCAAGCAGCTGTTCTCCAGGCCACATCTCAAGTACACCATCATCATGACTCTGCTGCTGATGTTCCAACAGTTAAGTGAAACTCATCACAGGGCTTGTTGGCCAAATGCCACTGGCGCCTTCGAATAGACTCTAATTTATGATTAGATATTGGTTGTAGTTTATGTTCATCTACGAAATCTCCTTTTCGGGATGCTATGGAACTGTCACACTAATTACAACCCGACGCACAACAGTTCCATTCATTATTAGAATAATCTTCATCAGCTCGGAGACTTCCACTGTTGAATACCTTCTCTTCCTTACATTTTGTTCAAGGTCAATTAATTATTTGTACGGAACAGCAGATATTTTTTCGCGATTTCAAGGTTTTCCCCATATTGAAAGGTGTTCATAATGATGAGTACCCTTCATTATTGTTGAACCTTTTTGTTACACATTGTATATACCGGTGACAACCCCAGATGCTCTGTGATGTCAACGGACTTAAATGTTGCTTTATTTTCAGAGTCGGAGCATTCCTCGTATGGCTGCCGACCGTGGCGAACCAGTTCGTGAATATCGTCCAAACTGGAGATGGAAGCGACCTGTCGCTCTGCAGCATCATCCGGCTCAGTCTCGATGCACCGGCGGATGTAAGTCTACAAGTTTTTAATGAACTTATACATCATCATCACCCAGCCAGAAAACGACAAATGCTGGACGAAGGCCTCTCTCTTTATAGGGAGGGGTTGAAATAATCCACACGCTTGGCAGGCGGCTTGGGGTTCGCAGAATACTCACCACTGTTAACCGATAGTACGCTACTGCCCATCCTATGGTGGTTCTGGAAACAGCTTTAGGACATTCCCAGATTCACAATAAACTTATACATTAATTTTGAAAAAATACCAGTAAATCTTGTGGCTTCTCAGGTAGCTACGCAAGTCTGCAGTGGGCTGAATAATCTGGCAATGATAATGATAGTTTAAAAAAATCAACGTCAACCCTTTACAGTTATTATTTTTGTTTACAGCCTAACGAGGTGCCGTGTGCCCTGAACCTCGTCGCCATGTTGATGGTACTCGGTGTGGGAGCGCTGCAGTCCCTGGTTAATCTCTGCCTCAGCTTGGTAACGAAGTTTTTCTATTTATATGATTTCCTCACATTGGCATAACTAATCAGTCACTCTAGAGACTTAGTGACGGCCACGTGACTGTGGCTCTAGTGACGGCCACGTGACTGTGGCTCTAGTGACGGCCACGTGACTGTGGCTCTAGTGACGGCCACGAGTTTAGCCGTTACCGCAAGCTGTTCTTGTGTGGGACAGGCTATTATTGCTTTTGCTTCAACCATCAATACAAGCGGACGGAAGTTTGGCTTTGGACACACCTATTCGTGGTTTCAGCTGGCCGCATTTTTGGCCGCTGGTTGTGCGTTCAGCACATTCCATCAGGGTATAATATATGTATCATGGGCATAGTTGCGGGTTGCTAGTCATTCTATTCATTATCACCGAGAATCAATAATTTTACACTAATTGTTGAGTTAAGTCTGATACATGCCATTTCTTCCACTGCTAGGTATATTCCTTCACAATGTGATCCAATAACTAGCGTCCTAGTTAGCCTGCCCAGCAGTCGCTTTCTGTTCCGCGGATTATACGACTACTTTGGTCCCCATCACCACTTGAGTCTCGCAATCTATTAACCACGTCCTCAACCTTCGTTTAACGTTGAATCTTTCAGTACATGTGTGTATAGTGAGAACCAAGGTTATAAAACTTTGTGGGATCTTGGACTATATTATAAATATTTTTTGCATCTCCAGGTGGTGAACTACACAGGTCGGCGGAACATAGTGTTTGGTCTGGCGTCGGTGTGCGGCTTGGCTGGTATCCTAGTGAACCTGGTGCCCAACGCCATCGGCAGCGCCGTCCTGTTTGCCGTCATGCTGCAAGGCATCATCGTGCTGGGCATGTACACGGCCATCATCGTGGCCATCTTCCCCACACAGTTGCGGTGAGTACCTACTACTTACACGCTTATACTTACTAAGATACATCATCAGTGAGAGATCGCAGAATGCTCACCACCTTTAACCGAGAGGACGCTGCTGCCCGTCCAGCGATGGTTCTGGATGTACTTTTATGACATACCCAGGTCCAATTACTACGTTACGTACCTAACAGCGCAGCAGTGTTACCTACTCTAGGGCCTGGTACATTACAGTATCTCGAATGGAAGGGTAAAGGGAGAATGCCGGAGTATCCCAAAAGCACCGGCAACCTTCCTTATCCTATCCAATCAAAACATTTTTTTTTTTAATGGAAGGGTAATGCGTCTGTCGGTAGCAAAATTACGAGGACCACCATTGCATCATAAACTCTCCACTTACCATGACCATGCACTCATTGACACTCACCATCGAATGGTTCAAAGTAATTACCTATGATGTAGCAGGTACGAAAATATTAAACAAAAAAAAACATGTTTTTCAAAACAATCTTATAAGTTTATGTTTAGGTGGAGTGGAGTCAGCTCTCCATCTTATTAAATCCGTGGTTTCAGTGCTAAAATAACCATCCGCTTTATATTCGATTCAAAATCCAAAAAAAAACGCGCGTTTGGTTTTTCTAATTAGTCATCTGCATTCGTTTTTCATGTTAAGCAACGGACGGTCCGGTCAGTTTTCGGATGGGTGACCGTGAGTGGAATTTATTTCTGAGCGCTACCGTGTATCGGATGACACGTTAAGTTGTTGGTCCCGGTTATTTGTTCTAGTTTCTATAACAACAACCGTCAGCCATGTCAGAGACCTTCGGGCGGCACATAAACTCTGACATCAGGCTATATAGGGCTGGCCACTCAGCCTATACGAACTCACTTACTTTATTAGTTTTTCACGCTGACAGGGTTGGCTCCATATAAAAACTTGTTTATAATTATGAGTATAAAGAGCTCCTTTCGGCTTAGTTCTATCGTTCTACGTAGCCCCGTAAATTACAATACAATACAATTATTATTTTTATTTGCTAGAAAAAAAATGATACACGCAAAATGTTATACAATAAAATAATAAGTAGTGAGAAGATGTAATTGATCTTCTATCTCCTGTTTGTTTCCAGAGCGCTCGCCATCGCGATCCCGCTCATGGGCGGCAGGATGGTGACCTTCGCGACCATCCAGATCCTGAACATCATGCTGATCAACAGCTGCGAGGCCGGCTTCTACTTGTTCGCTTCCATATACGCCTGTGAGTGTTTTAAGAGAAATTTTAGAAAAATACTTAGCAAAGCACATTACAAAAAACTGATTCTATTATTATAATATGTCCGCTTAGCTGAGGAAACCACAGAAAAGCGAAAGCCCTACTTCTTAGGTAGAACGGCTGTTAAAACAATGTTGTAAATCAATTGTATAGAAAACCGCTGTCGCCAATTTCACACTTATTTTTAAAGAAACTACGACCAAAAAAATGTCAATCATTGGTCGCGCATTTGAAGTAAAACGCTCGAAATGCCATTTTGCAACAGATTAAAATTGATCTAATTACAATGCAATGTGGTTTGGTTTCCTACGCGTCTATTTAAATTGTCTTTTTGAGTATTCTCAGTTTAAATACACGTATATTGGTTAAATTGACATTAAGCGCATTATAGCATGCGCGTATTATAGCGGGGGCCGCGGTATCGTTCAAATACCTACACACCTCGCTGCAATAGGGCCTTAATATCTGTTTTTATGTCATTTTATCCGGTTCCAGCGTCAGCGATAGTGGCTGCCTTCCTGCCAGATGACCGCCGGCTGAAGCCGCCGGCTCCGGCGCCGGTGGCACCTCCGCCCGACACTGAAAACAAACACAAAGAACTTTATCGGAACGTGTCGCAATTGTAAATAAATGTGATAATAATAGTTGTGTGTTCTATTCTTTAAACCTACTTATTTATTTATTTCACTCTTAGGAGGAGGAAGCCTATACCCACCAGGGTTTCTCATCTAACAAAGAATTGTAATTAAAAATATTATAATAACAGTAACAATAATTAATTCAATTTGCATAGGAAATTACAAAATGTAATGTGATACAAGATGAGAAATAAATGGCTTTTTATTGTATTTATTTTTATTTATTTCACCCATGACTTCCGTTTTATTTCTCGCGGTCGAGTACATTTGTATTTTTTGTGCACCTGATATTATTTAATTTCTCTATGCACCTGGGGCCTTATTTTTGAACCGAGTTGCGCATGAGCGGAGCCGACTTTCGAACGATGTTGAACCTTATTTCCAACCAATATCGGATCCGCTCGCATGCGCAACTTTGCGTACGATTCAAAAATAAGGCCCTTGGTTCTCAAGTGAGGCTTCCAGAAGTCCAGAAACACTGTTAGGGTGTTAGCAGGTGCTTGGAAGCTGATATTCAGCTTGAAAAAAATTAGAATGATGGCTATCTGGAAAACTAAAGTAATAGGTATTAAACCTACCACCTACCTACCTACCACTTTGCTATGCATGGTTTTCTCATGATGTTTTCCTTCACCTGCAACGTTGTGTATTCAAACAAAACTGTTGATAGGTACCTAGTACCTACGCGTACTACTACTAGTACTTATACTTACTTATAGTATTATTATGCCTACACTAATTATTTTGATTATCCTGCAAAGAGAGTGAAAAACAAGATGCTTCCGGATGGTAAACCATAAGGGGAAATAGGGTGAGCGCTTCTCCATCTCCTTACAAACGTATTCCCCTATTTTCTTCCTGGATAATGTCACTAGATAGCAATATTTTTTTTTATAAAATCTAGGTCTACTGTAGACGTGTCTACGGATTTTCCTTTTTTTCAGAAATGAATAGCTTTAAAAAATGCTTTAAATGTCTTCATAGTAACTTTTGGAGGGCTATATTTTATTTAGCAATTAGTTTCTGAAAAATAAGAAAACAGATACCTAGATTTTATTAAAAAAAATTGATTGACTAGAGGCAAAAAAAATAAGAAAGTAAAAAAATACAGGAAGAAAATGGTAGAGGAATACATTTGAATGGATAAGCGCTCACCCTATTCCCTTATAGATTGCCCAGTTGCTCACGTCTAATTCATAACATTTTAGTCAAGTTCGGTGCAAGTCAGTGCCACCACAATGGTCAGTGCCACCACAGAAGATTACATGGGCGTCGCCAGGGGGGTGCAGGGATGGGCAGCGCCCCAACGGTTTTAACTTTATTACAACCTTTACTACCAGCCTACCTACCACCAAAATACCTTATAGCTTATAGTAAGCGCATACCTATACCTACATAATGCTAGTACAGCCTATTTTGATTTGTCTATTTAGAGGTTGTCTGAAAGTAATCGCTACAGACGATAAAGCCACAGTTGTTCTACAGAAATTGAATAATGTTAGAACGTGATAAGTCGACAAAATTACATACGTTCCTCCTACGTAAGCTAAACATACCTACCTACCACCTATACCTACCTATAGGTGCTACCTATTTATTTTATGAAACGATGAAAAAGGATTGAGATGAAATATTATACTTGTAAGTGACACAAGTATTTTCGTGTATCGCTTCGGTATTAATAGTATCACACATACACTTCGCAGCCTAGTTGTTTCCTGCAGGTAATAAACAACGTACAGATTTCCCGCGCTGGCACGTAATGCATGTAATATGTCTTAAAAGCATAGAGCCTTAAAATGTAAAAGTCTTAAAACTGCATAATTATAATAGCATATCACTACTTACTGGCAGAATGCATTAAGTGCGCTGTCAAAAAGGAAAAAACCATGACAGTCACTCAGCAGCCACACTTGGCAATTGGTGTCACTGTCACTTGTCAAGCTGGTCACTCAACAGTGCTGCCAACTTAGAGTAATTACCCTAGATTTATAGTAAAACTAAAATAACAGGGTAATTTTTAGGGTACGAATATATCGGATTGCTCGTGCTAACAACGTAAAAACTTTAAGCTTTATTATTAGTAAACTAAACTTATACTCACGTATAATCACGTGCAGTGCGTGTTTCACATTTCACAAAACTACAACACACTGAGCATTTTTTTTATTGTTCTAGTTCAATGACGCTTTGAATTGTGTATCTTTTGTTTAAATTTGGTGTCTCTATTTCTACTAGACCAGTACATACCGACAGAAACAGACAAAAAAATAAAAAATAACGGTGACGTGACTGGATTGTGAAGTTCGGAAAAGGATGAAAATGTCAATTAACATAACTTCGGCAATTATTGCGTCAACTTCACTTGGAGAAGGATTGAGGCTTGATGAAGCCCATAGAAAAAGCAGGATCGATTTTTTTTGTCGGGACCGATGGATTACCCGCGTAATGTGGAGAAACGATTCTGCATCTGTCACCTTGTCACCTCACGAAGTCCTTTGACAGTTGGAAGTAGAGGTGGGTCGGTATGGTATATTGCCGTACCGAAACGGGTATCGATATTGAATGGCAATACCGTGTTCTGAAACTGTTTATTTTAATAACTAGGTATTGGTCGTTTCTTTAATAACGTAGTTTTTGAGTTTCTGCAGAGGTATTTGGTTTCAGTTGTTATTAAAAAAACGCTTTACAAAAATAACTGTGTTGCACAAGAAGGTACAAATACCGATTGATTATGGTGTTTTTTTTTATTGGTGTCTTTTTGATGATGTCGTTTAAATTTTTCATAATAATACTAATTTATTTGCTTTAAGCAATCTTTACTTACTACTAGTGGTTGGAGTCTCCTTTGAAGTATAAAAATGCTTAAGAATTAAAAAGATTACTGATTTAAATTCAACCTTGAACCTTAACTTTTTTCAAAAAACGCTTTTAATGTTTCAGTAATAAGTGTTATAATAATTGTCTTGTTAAGTTTTACTTTAGGCACTCTAGTCGCCACTCGGCCTTGGAGAGTACGATTCTTCATCAGCCTGTTAGACGTTCACTACTGGACGAAAGCCTCTCCTATAATAGGGAGGGGTTGCCATAATCCCCACGCTTGGCAGGCGGCTTGGGGATCGCAGAGTGTTACCACCGTTAACTAAGAGGACGCTGCTGCCCGTCCTCCGGTGGTGCTGGATGCAGTTTTAGGACATACCCAGGTCCGGAGGTCAGGTCAGGAGAGTACGATTACGTTCGGAATATTACGGATAAACTCGGGCGCATCACGTTGGCTGCGAAGCAACGATCTGTATTGTCCGTCTCCCGGCGGTACTCGGCACGCGCAGGTATTGGTTCCCGCTATTACGTAGTATTTACTTACTCTATGGTTCCCGCTCGTTACGACGACGTGGAGGCGGTTCGCGTTTTCGCCAATACCTAGTTACTCACAATACCCAGTTATCGAAACTCCGAGTACCCGGTATTGGGTAATGCATTGATAACTGGGTATTGAAACTGTTTACGGTTTGCACCGACCATCTGTAGTTAGAAGCAAATTATTCTTTGGTTAGAAGTCGCCCGCGGTAAAGCGAGGTTTTGACTGATTGTTGTGATAATTTTCCGAATAACAAAGGTAAAATAAAATTCTGACGTAGCAGCACTCCACTTAACTCGCTGTCAAAATGGTCGCGTCGTGAATGTCGTGATAAGCGATAACGACCTCGTCTCGATTGTACGATCTTTCTTCCAAGAAACTAAATTAAAATCATCGATCGACCAGGTTCCTCCTGACCAACGTCCAAGGACGCCTCAGTCCGCTTGCTAAGGTAACGTTTTCACGGTTTTCTTTCCTCCATATATTCACCGCGACGCCTACCGACGCGTTAAGTATTCGACGTCGTCCTCTTTCCCCGATTCGCATTGATTTTTATATAAATATACTGAGTAAACATAGGCTTGCTCTCGTTAACCCATGAACTGCGAGCTAAATAGTGTTTTTACATGGCTGTGCTAAGAAAGGGTCATAAAAGTAGCGAAGAAAGTTGTGATTATATCTCAATGTCGGCTAACAGCTCGCTCGAGAAAAACATTTTCAGTTTTAGTGGGAGTGGGAGTTTTACTATTTAATAGCATTTGAATTCATAGGTGTTCATGACCACAGAACAATGTAATTTATTCTACTATTTTCACACTATAAATATGATTATCATTAACAGCCGGAAGACGTCCACTGCTGGACGAAAGCCTCCCCCTTAATAGGGAGGGGTTGCCATAATCCCCACGCTTGGCAGGCGGCTTGGCTCTATAAATATACTACTATAAAAATATAAATTATACATTTTATAATAACATTCTTGATTCCGGTTTAAGGTAAACACTGCAGATCTAATTTTCAATGTTCCACATAGGTGCACGTAAATAATTTAAAATGTATCTTTGCAGCATTAAAGGTATTGTGATGATCTTTGTCTGTGAATTAGTAGATTTTATAAATGTAGATTTATATTTATAAATATCTACAATATCATAATGTAGGTTGAACACAAGCTGCCTGTTACTTAAACCTCTGGACTCCCGACGTTGTGATATTAATTTCATAAAAATTGTTCTTAGCATAAACAGGATGTTGAAGGCTTAAAGCCTAAACATATTGCATGATATATTTTATCAACAGGAATAATTTGAGTGCTATATAGGTATACAACACATATGAGATGTAAAAAAACAAGCTAAAAAGTAATTAATTTTTACTCACAGTAAATTCATATACCTACAGTATAACTATTAGTAGGTATGTTGTGTATTTATTAATCTTGTTAGTTTAAGTATTCATTCATCCATTCCCTTTTTTGCACTACCACCATCCCTATTTCACATTTAAACTTTTTCTTTTCATCCAAAGGGGTTGTCTGGAAGAGATTGCTTTTAGTGATAAGACAGCCTTTTGTGCCTATCTGTAGTGTAGTATGTTTGTAATGTCCTTTCTATGGTGTCAATAAAGTGTTATTGTATTGTATTATTACATATCAAGCTCTCCTTTTTGCAGTATATCTGATCAGGGGGGCTAAAATGGTTGCGTTTAGCAATTCTGCATATGATGATTCATTTCCCAAATTGTAAAACGGTCACTTAAGCGCCAATTCATACTATTGATTTTGCTAAAATTATATGTTACGGTTAATTAAATTATATTATTATTATCCACTCATTTATTTACTTTCTTAAATTTAAGTTTTTTACAACATATATATATATACACAAAAACAGATACAAATATTATAAAAAACCTAAACCTAGAGTGCCACCGGCAGCGGGGCAGGGCTCAAGCTGCCGGTGGTTAGGGCTGCAGAGTGAGGAACCTCCTGACAATGCATGCCGTGTCAAGTACTTTTGTGCCTTTTGTATTTGACCCTTGACCCAACCGTCTAGCGAGAGCCTCTTGAGGTATTGGTCGAGGCTCTTCGCTATGAGACCATTATTATTATTATTAATTTTATTGTATTAAATTATATTATTACATTTGTTTGACAGTTTTCTATAGAAAGTCGAAAATGGTTGGTGAAAGATGAATTGCATAAAGTCAACTTGCAGATTCGTTAGAAGTTACTTGAGAGCAACTTTTTACGATTAATTCTGCTAAGAATTCATAAGATGAACTGCTTTTAGGGGAATTGCTTAATGCGGCCATTTTAGACCTCCTGGTGTAATCTTGGCATCTCTCTGGCCTTTAAAAATATACATTATTTCACTTTGTATGCTTATTCTTTAAATTGATCTAATATTTATTATCGTGTTAGCTGAACTCTTACAAGTAAAACAAAGGCTAAATCTCCAATGTAAAGTATCAAATAACTGCTGAACTCCTTGGTAATCCTATTACCGAAATTGTATCGAGTTACTTATGTTTTATTGTTCACATGACTATCTTACTAAAAATGTCTTAGGAGCCATATAAATGAAAATAAAAATAGGTATCTGTCACAAAATTTGTGTAGGTACTTAATCCATTAATTAACTAACAATAACAGTACTCATAATTTATTTGATGATTGACAACCAGCATTATGCTGATGTGCATTATGTCAAACAGTGTATGAAATTTTGTATTGGTCTGTTAAAGTTATCTTCTCCTTTCTTTCTTTGTTTTCTTTCCTTTAATCTAGCTAGTTTTTTTTTATATTTTCGAATGACGATACGGGCGGGTTGTTCGCCTGGTGTTAATCGCACGCCTGCCCGTAAAGATAGATTGATTAAGAGATTAGACCAAAATACCTACCAACACATTGATGCACCGGACAATCTTCAGAAGTCTGTCTACTTAACCCTATACACCTAGACATTGGCAAAATTGCGGCAATACCGCAGAAGCCACGAAGAAAATTGAAGTTGAAGTTGAGACTGATTATGACTGTTTTATTGTATTGTATATTTTTTGTTTTGTCTATTTTGGTCACAGACCTCACTAACAATGAGGTTCCACTGATTATTTCAGTGTGTTGCATAAAATATAAATACTGTTGTTTAAACTTCGAAAATGTGTTTTCCAGACACACTCCAAGCTGACTTAACGAGCTGGTACGATGGCGAGCAGTTCTTGGGAGGAGTTCTTTGCAGTCCACCTTCCGCCGCCCGACTTTGAAGACAATCGGTCTCTGTTGAAGGAGTTTTGCGAGAGGCATGACAGTTATGGAAACAAGATTGTGCTTGTTACGGTAAGTTGTTTTAATTATTGACTAGCTGAATCAGATTTATTACAAAACAAAAATTATTACTGGAGGTTGGACCTGGGTATGTCCTGAAACTGCACCCAGAACCACGGGAGGACAGGCAGCAGCATCTTCTTGGTGGTGAGCATTCTACGATCCCCAAGCCAAACGTGGGGATTATGGTGACCCCTTCTATTGGGAGGCTTTCGTCCAGTAGTGGATGTCTTCTGGCTGGTGATGACGGTTTATTAGAATATGAAGACTAAACTGTCTGAAAGCCAATCTGAGTCAGGCTAGGGCGTGGGAAGGTAGATTTGGACTCATTTTTAGCATACAGCTTTTATGAGTAAGTACTACCGTGCGGATGGCAGACTTGTGTAACCGATTCTCCAAAACAATTCTGGCAACATAAAATAAATACTGGTGGACATTTCACACAGCGCCATCTAGTGCCCAACTAAGCAGAACACATGCTATGGGCAGAGAATATACAATAATTTGGGCTATTTGGTGTTTGAAGTGGTGAAGAAAACTTAGCTTAGCCTAAGCTTTTTGTTTACCGGTTTTATAACACTTCTGGTTTGATAAAACTTTAAAATTGTCATATATGTATACTTTGAGATCAGCAGCAAAGCATGCGGGTTCCTATTAAGGAATAATCAACAACACTAACAAAATTATTTCAATAAAATAGTAAATAGGGACAAAAAATGATCTTTCCCCTAACAAAGTAATAGGGTAGATGCCTGATGTTTATATCGTTCAAACCAATAGCTTTGATGAAGAATTTAAGTAAACATAGTATGTTTATTGAAAAAATAATTTAAATCGGTTAATAATGTTCTGATATATGAGCGCTTAAAGTTTTTGTTAGAGACAACTCTGTCCCTTTCCCACAAAACAAAAAATGACGTCACGCCTTACTTGTCAGAATATAATTTATATGGCGTACAGAGAAGTGACGTCACGATTTGCTGTTACTTCTCTCTGTCTAACATGATATTAAAATGCTTATAAGTTGCTCATTTTTGATCAGATTTTCATTTTATTTTCATTAAACAGCTATATTTATGGGCCACATTTTAATAGGCATGATGACTACTATTTTATTATTACCTCATAAAAAAGCTGATCATCAATTGAGCCTATCAACAAAAACAAAATTTAAAATTAAAATAAATAAGTTCTAAGTATTTTAATTTCAAGCTAGACAGAGAGCGCGCTATACTGAGCTGTGACGTCAAGGCTCAGGCGCGGCATACAAATGCTATACTAACACGTGCTTTGCGAGAAAGGGATAGAGCATCCCCTCTCTATCCCCACCTAAAAGTGTAAACGCTCACATCTCAGAGATTGATCAGCCAATACAATTTATTTTTTCAGTATGTGTAATGTATCTAGTTATATTCATCACTAAGCCTGTTATTTGTCATAGATTAAACATTAGGCCACACGCCTATTGGACAGTAAAAAAAAAACCAGTCATCTAGCCTATTGTAGGTTGGCTATGGTATAAACATAGTCTTATATTAATCTTATGTCCCCAGTCAGGTGGTACAACGGTCCCATTAGAGCACAACACGGTTCGATTTGTAGACAACTTCAGCGCTGGTAACCGAGGAGCTGCCTCCACTGAGTATTTCCTTGAACAAGGATATGCTGTTATCTTCATGCACCGACAGAAGTCACTCGAGCCGTTCACAAGACACTTTAACGGACAGAAACTGTTGGACATGCTGGACATCCAGGAACGGGGTCCTAATACTACTATTTCCGGTAAGTTACATTTAGTTTTATCCTCTATCTAACTTTGATATATGTGATTGATTTCGGTGTTACTTTGCGGAAGACCATTTTGACTAAAATTGCTATAACTGTTAAACAGACAGAAAAAATATCATATAAAAAAAAATAAGAATAGGGTAGATAACTGATGTTTACATCGTTGAAACCGATAGCTTTTATGAAGAATTTTAGTAAATACACTATGTTTATTGAAAAAATAATTTAAATCGGTTAATAATGTTCTGATATATGAGCGTTTAAAGTTTTTGTTAGAGACAACTCAGTCCCTTTCCCACAAAACAAAAAAAATACGTCACGCCTTACTTGTCAGAATAGAATTTATATGGCGTACAGAGAAGTGACGTCACGATTTGCTGTTTCGCCTCTCTGTCTAGCATGATATTGAAATACATATAAGTTGCTTATTTTTGATCAGATTTTCATTTTGTTTTCATTAATCAGCTACATTTATGGGCCACATTTTAATAGGACAATAAAAAAAAACAGTCATCTACCCTATTGCTGTAGCTGTTAAATAAACAGTTACAGCAATTTTGGTAACATTTATATTTTAGGGTATCAATTGAACTGTAAAAGCAAATTAAACAAAAATTTAAAAAACTGTAGAGTCCTTTTGCTGTGAAATCCAATTTTAGGGTGTATACACGTAGAAAGCGGGCTACCAGCGCCGATCTGCCAGCGCTTATCGACACTGGTCCGCTCAGATAACCGCTAAATAAAGCAAGTGGATATAAGGGGCCGAATGTCTTTAGACATTCCTACGGAAATATACTGTTGAGGCAAGGAACACAGCGAGTCTATTTGTAAAAATGCTACAACATTAATAAGAACTACTTCATATTCTAATAGGTAAAACGAAATACAATCACACCATGTTTTTATGCAAAAGAGTGACGAAACAAGCGAGACGTTCGCCTGGTGGTAAACATCACGCCTGCCCATAATAGTAGCAGTGCCATTGTGAACTTGCGAAAAAAATCCTGTGCCGCACTGCACTGCGCTCGTCACCGTGAGATATTAGATGTCAAATCTCGTCATGCCCAGCTAAAACTAGAAGCTAGCTGTAAGCTAGATGACTGGTTTTTTTTAATGTCCTATTAAAATGTGGCCCATAAATATAGCTGATTAATGAAAAGAAAATAAAAATCTGATCAAAAATAAGCAACTTATAAGCATTTTAAAACTAATTCCAGTACTAAATTCAAAAGTGAATGTGGCTTCATGATTAGCCTGCTGACGTCCACTGTTGAACGAAGGCCTCCCCTGTTTGTTGTTTTAATAGTTCCTGGCCATGGATACTAGTCCTTCAGCCGAATACATTTTTCTTCGTCGATCCTTCTTTCTGCAGTTAAATGAGTCGTAGTCACAGTCCAAGTCACACACAGTAAGTCACAGTCAAGTCCAATCATGCCCTAGTAAAGTCGTGGCAACTTTACTACAAGCTTCTTCGGAGTTTTGGAAACAACACGAAAAGACATGTTTCACTACATTATATCACTTGCACACACTCTTGCTCGTAAATCAGCACTTAATGAAAAAAAACATTTTTATGCATTAACACTCGAAAAAACACAAGTTTTGGAAAATAATACAATGCAGCGACATGATTTTCGCGCGTTCCCGCCAAAACTCTCTAATTTCTTGTTCGGCCTCCCCTGTAATAGGGAGGTGTTGCCATAATCCCCACGCTCACTCGTAAACGTTGCTGTTGCAGTAAAGCCGGACAGCGTAGACGTTCTCGCGCCGATCCTGCTCCGCTACAAGGCGGCGCACGCGGCGGGCGCCATATTGCACGTCTCCTTTACAACGGTCTCGGAATACTTCTGGCTGCTCCGCGCGGCTTGCGAGTGTCTCGCCAACTTGGGCCCCCGCGCCCTGCTGTACCTCGCCGCGGCTGTGTCGGACTTCTACGTGCCTAAGGAGAGGATAGTGAGTGGAATGAACGCCATCTGTTATTAGAAACTGGCAACAATTAGTGCATTAGGCCTTAGTAAGTTCTTATAGCTCAATCGGTAGTATATCTGCTTTGAGAACAGTAGGGCGTTGGATTGCCACCCAGAACAAACATAACTTTTCTATAGATAAATGTATTATACGTTTTAAATAAAATACTACTTCAATTTTGGCTACCTGGATGACATTTTCATAATTTCCAGTTATTTTGATTTAATCCAGTAATTTTGATTATAAAACCAAACTGCTGAACTGATTTCGATAAAATTTATAAGGGACCACTTCTGAAGTATCACCTACCAAACAAAAAAAACATCATCATAATCAGTTCATAATAATTGGCGGATTAATCGCGTAAAATACATACAAAAAAAACAGTCGAATTTAGAACCTCCTTTTTTGGAGTCGGTAAAAAAAAGCTATCTGGTTCCCATAGCTTTGCTTAGTTAGGGGCTAGATGCTCTGTGAAAAAAAACTAGCTCGCTCGAGATTGCTCGTACGCTCAATATGTGTAGTCTGAAGTCCAGACCAACTTGTCGTTCCAGCCCACGCACAAGATGCAGTCGGACAGCGGAGCCCCGGTGATCCAGCTGCACCTGGTGCCCAAGATGCTGGCGCCGCTCGTCAGCCTGTGGGTGCCGGCCGCGTACGTCGTCTCCTTCAAGCTGGAGACCGATGAGAGCATACTGGTCACCAAGGCCAGATCCGCGCTTGAGAAGTATAAACATAAGGTCAGTGAATGCTCGACGTGTTTACAATGTTCAACTTTTAAAAAACCTGTTGAATATGTCCATGAGTATGTTTATTTGGGCCAATTAGTCTTTCCAGGCGAGACAGGAAGCAGAAATTGCACGTCACATTGAAAACGCCTGGAGGAGCGCTCTTGGTCCAAAAAAAATCTTGCATTCTCTGCATTCTGACGTACGGAGCGTAAACTTGGTCTTGAACTAAAGATCAGAAGTCAGACCTCGTAGTCTGCCAGCGGGCTATGGAGCGCAGTATCTTCGGCGTCAAATTAATTGACCGCATTATGAACTCTGAAATGCGTTCCAGGACTAAAATAGTCGATGTGACCCAAAAGGCTGCCAACGTGGGATTGGCCACGTCTGCCGCATGTCGGATGATCTTTGGGCCAAGATTACGACCCAGTGGAAACCAGATCGCAAACGATCTCGCGGGAGACTCAAATTGCGATGGCGGGACGACCTAGACAAACATCAGAACGACTGATCCGTTGTAGCCATGGAGGATAAGGAGTTGCGATGAGCGACTTGCAGCCGCAGATCCTATTTTGCGGACGGAGTGTGTGACGTCACACTTATTTGCTCAGTCTACTAACGCCCGCCACGCGTAACGGTTATTCAAACTTACATATTAGACGTATTTTTAATGTTTTTAACCAGTAAAAGTAAAAGTTAAATGAGTTGATCTGTTTCTTTATGTAAAAATTACCGTGGGAAAAATTCAGATGACATGATTGGCATTTCAATTCATTCGTAATTAATTTTATTTGTATATTTACTGATCTGTTCTATAAAATTTAAAAACGCGACATCTAGCGTGATATTAAGAAATTAAGTGTTAACTCAGCTAAGTGTTAGTTCACTAGGTCGATTCTCAAAAGCTTTTGCGCATGATGGCAGTACAATTTGCCACTCCTCCCGCGAACACCTCCCCGCAAAGTCACGCGTCTTCCTAAGGAAAAAATCTTTGATCACATCTCTGCTTCTATTACTCTGTGGTTGTAGCTCTGGACAGAGACAAGTGGAAAGAGGGTAGGGAGGTCTTGCCCAACATTAGGACGACTCAGGCTCGTAATAATAATAAGTGAACAAAGCCACCTGCCCTGTCCGCAGATGGTGATAGCGAACCTGATGCAGACGCGGCATCACCGCGTGACGCTCGTGTCCCCGGACTCCAGCCAGGACATCACGCTGTCCAGGGAAGAAGTGCATGCGGGTACGACTTCATTCTATTTATCTTCTTCCTTTTGATTGCTCTTTTTGGACTAATTGAGTTATGAACTTAAATACTACAACTTTTAAAGGTGTTTTAGCGGCCAACAAAAAAAACCGACCGAGTAAACCGAGTAAATTTTTTGATACAACCGGCAAGATTTGCTTTCATCTGTCTGGATATATGGATATTATTGGTATTGGTACTTGTGTTTTTTTCAACGAATCTTGCACAAACTTGGAATAGAACTTCAACGATTTCATAGATTTTATTTTCGTCGGTGATTTTGATTGGAGTTTATGTATTTCCCCCTAAAAGGGGTTAAGTTTGCTGCGGCGTCATTCACCAACCGATTGGTTACACACGAGATGAAAGTTTGTGCTTGCTCTACTGTTCGCAGATACAGTTATCAAGTTCGAATATGAGCAAGGGCGGATCCAGCTTTTAAGTCGTTGGGGGGTCATAGAATCGAGGTCTAGTTCAGGCTTAGGGGCACAACACACAGGACAGGCTCCAATTCGAACACAACTAGAAAAAAGATCATTAGTAGACCTACACACTAGCGATGGGTCAACTCGATTTAAGAACTCGAGTTGAGGTTATTTCGACTCAACTCGAGTTGAGTTTGTTAGAGCTCGAGTTGACTCGAGTTACGTATATTTCAATTCGGTTAGACTCGGTTTAGCAAAATCTCGAGTTTGCCCATCGCTACTACACACCCAAGCCCGGGGGGCCCTTGAATATGAGCCAAATTGTTTAAGGGGCTTGGAAGATATTTTATGAGGGTCACGGGGTCTTAGTTCGCTCGAACTGCTGGTTTTATGTCAGTTTCAACATAAAATATGTTTGATATGGTATTTTCAGGTGTGGACATAGAGTCGTACATAGTGGGTGAGATCGTGGGGCAGCACAGCGCGTACTGCGCGGCGCCCGGCTCGAGCGGCGCGGGCGCAGGGGCGGGGGCGGGCGCGGGCGCGGGCGGCGGCTGGCCGCGCTCGCCGCGCTGATGCTCGCGCGTCCGCCGCCGCCTCTACCTCACCGCCGAGTAGCGGCCGCGGCGGACACCCGGCGACATCTGTGCGTGAGTTTTTGTCAACTCTTATCACGTTTGACAGCTGGTGATTGGTGCGGGTGAACAGTTTATATGAACAGTTAGCGAGCCTGTCTTAGGCGCATCGCACGCAGAGTGTAGAGTTGGGGCGGACGCGCGCCTCTTCCAGGTTTTCTATACGATCGAATTGGTCAGCGCACACTGCCAGAGTCGCGGTGCAGTCGGGGCGGGGTCTCTGGCTCTTCTACCACCTCGACTTTGCGTGCTATGCGCCTTACTCTCACAAAAGAATTCTCTTCGAGTCAGTTCTTGAAATATAATACAGGGTGGCTCAGCCTTATTGCTGAAATTAAAATTTTGTTTTAAACAAATGATTAACTTTTATAAGTCACCCTGTTCAATGTATTATGATATCCAAAGACTATCAAAACAAAATTCTGAAATTTTAATGTAATTAGTTTTAGTTTTTATTATATATTTTCTATAAGCTGTATTTATATTGTTAGATTTAATGTCGTACCATTTTCGGCAGCTCTAAGGTTACTGCTATTGTTCTCTCAAATATGAAAAGAATGAACGAAATGAAATAGAAGATGCAGATAATTAAGGAGCTGTCAGATAAATTTAATATGGAGAATAGACACAAAATCTAACATAATTTTACATTTATATCATTACTGTGCCCCATTAGAGTATATTGTATACGTAGATTTTTTATGTCTTTAAACAAATATTATATACTTGATGTAAAATACATTTATATAATCTTTTAGAGTCTATATGTGTAAATTTAATCGAAAATTATCAAATATATTCTACTGAAAAACTTCCAATGGTATGTTGTATGATAAGTAATGGTAATACATGTGTTAGTAACGATATAATTATTGGATTTATGTGTGCTTGACGTTTATATTATTATTGTAAAGTATAACAATAGTGTCGAATACATAACTATGTATAATATTTACATGACTATCATCATTGTTTAAAAGAGCCCAGCTCTTGTTGGTGAAGTAACTTGCATCTCGCTCTATCTTCACTATAGCTACATATATTTTATTATTGTTAGTTTCATTTTTGTTACGAGACACCCTGTACGTTTTTCGATGTCATAGGTTTACTGTAAACAGATATTATGTTTGATTTGTTGATATTATAGAAAAATTTATCAAAATTTCCGTCGGTCCAACTAAATGGTATTTATTTTTTATTATAGTATTCGTTGATACATATCGTTATAATCACAGAACAAATTATTTTTTTAATATAAGTACAATGTTTTGTCTTAGATTATACATGTTATCTTTCTACGTGAAAAGAAAGTGCATATTTGTCCAATGTAATTAGTTCAAAACACGAGAAAACAAAACATTCATAGTAGGCAGCTGGCACTAAGGGTACGGTTACGGGTGGGTTATGGGTGACATGACTTCATAATTATATTTTTTAAGATCTTTTGTACCCATTAACAGGTAAATAATGGATTTGATTTGATTTGATAGGGGCTGCTTTAAACGTCTCTTAAAGTTAAGAGTCCATGCACCCTAGTGGCAGGTGGGCTGGTCATATCTGTCGCAGAACCGATAACCGCCGGGGTAGACGTGTTCTAGAGTGGAGACCACGAATCGGCAAACGTAGTGTAGGACGCCCTGAGACCCGATGGAATGACGTTATACGTAGGACAGCTGGCAGTGGTTGGAAGCGGACAGCTGAAGATCGGGCTGAGTGGCAGCCATGGGAGAGGCCTATGTGTAGCAGTGGATTATGATAGGCTGATGATGATGATGATGAGTTGGTGCTGCGCACTTCATTTTTGTATTGCGCAGATGTTAAATCATCATCATCATCATCATCAACCAGGAGACGTCCACTGCTGAACGAAGGCCTCCCCCTTAGACCGCCACATATAAATTGCGAACTGTTGAACTCATATTTATGAAAAAAAAAACTCTTGTGTTGATATTTTCTGCTCAGTTAGTACCACGAGCCACGAGTTAGTGTAACCATTAATACATGATCATGATTCCACTGAAACAAAAAGTAGGGCTTTCGCTTTTTTCTGTGTGATTCAGAAAAAATCCTTTTGTCCAGATATTAATCGAATAAAACATATCTACAGCATAATATGCATTTTTTACGGTTATGTAACATAATATCAATTATTTGAACCTGCAAAATACGAAGCCTTTTTTATTATTCAGTTGTCAGTTTTATAAATGGGTTGTGGACGACGTGTTTATACTGAAATTAATGGTGTATTAATAATATTGACAGACCTACGAATTGGTTCGCAATTCTACGGCGGACCTAGAGAGAGACGGGGAATATCTAGATTTTATTTATACGGGATTTCTCACGTTTAATGTAAATTCTCAAGCCGCCTGCCAAGCGTGGGAATTATGGCAACACCCCTCTATTGGGAGGCCTTCGTCCAGCAGTGGATGTCTTATGGCCGACGACGAATGTAAATTCGATCACATCCGGCGATCTTTTTCAAGGAGTGAAAACAGCGTGACGCGCGCAGTGCGCAGATTATACTTCTCATGGACAGCCGATTCGAACGGCTGTCCACGGACGAAGGCATCCCCCTTAATAGGGAGAGGTTGCAATAATCCCCACGCTTGGCAGGCGGCTTGGGGATGTCCGATTACGTATAAATAAAACAAAAGTGGGTCAAAAGCATTCCTCAAAATGTAAAAAAATATGTGGTCCGCCATATTCGAATCCGCAGTCTGTTAACGAAGTTGGAATGGGCGATTTTGTAGAAGCTTATTGTAGATGGCTCTGATTTTGCGCAGACCGTACGTGCCAGTCAATGTCAAGTTTTTTATTTTATTTCTTATGCCACCTATCAAAAACTGTATGCTGTTTTTGACTGGCACGTTTAGTCTGTGCTATCTGTCGAGTTGAGGGAAACTACTTTTTTTTTATCATGGGTTAAAATTCGGTCATTGTGCTGAAAAGTGTTATAGAATATGAGGTGTGGCATATTTGTGTGCATGTTTTTTGTTAGTAATATCATGTTCTTGTTTCTATGTCTGCTAAATTCGTCTAGGCTCTTCAAGACTGAATCACAGGGCATTTGAAGTTTGCACACAAATATGTATGATACGGTACGCGCCAAATAACTTTGCGGCAGACATACTTATTTGAATATACTTCTCTTCTGTGTGAAATGTCCAACTTTTTTTTAAATCTGGATTGTCTGTTATATCGGGGTACGGCGACGCGGAAACTTAGTACGAAGGCGAAAGGAGCTCATTGTACTTATAATTGTGAACAAGTTTTACTATGAGAACGACCCTGAAATCCCGAAAAAAACATCAAAAAAAAATTATTATCGGACAGCAGATATTTCATTTTACGATTTAGTGGTTGGTCTCGTAGTGGTTTATAATGATGAGTACATTGGTTTCCTTTAGGCTCAGTACTACCAGTCTGCTTAACCCCTTATAGTCGTAAAGTTACTTGGCGCGTTTTCCTAGTTAGACTGTTTTAAATGTGAATGTATAACAAATATTATGTCGTGTTAAAGTGTTTTATGAATATTTAAATGTTTTTTGGGAGTTGGATACAAAACATACATTTTTATTAGAAGGACTTGTGGCTTTGACTGTACTTATTGATGGATTTATATAATGTTAAGATTGACGTTCTGGGGCAATGGAATGAAAAATGAAAAATTTAGAGGGACACAAATAATATCGAGTGCGCCAGAATTGCGACACAGTTGGTGAAAAATCAATTTTCACTATTTAAACTTTACGTTTTATAAACATAAAAACCATTGAATAGTTAATTATTTGTATGAGTTGTTTCCACACTTGGGTATTTCTATGTTATGAATGCATAGATAGTAAGAAAAAAAACATACAGTCGTATTGAGAACCTCCTTTTTTGAAGTCGGTTGAAAATAAAGACGTCTGGCAGGACTTGAATGAACCTGCATACGAGCAATCTCTTTTTCATACTGTCTAAGCTTTAATAACATATTTTATCATAAAAACAGTGCCAATCAAATACAAGCCTGTAAAAACTAATTGCAACCTTCCATACTTAAATACAACGTAAATCACACCAAACAAGTTTTAATAAAAATAAGTAGGTACACAATATATTCGTCGTATAGGTAAAAAGTTTACCTATGGTGCGGCCCGAAATACATTAACGGCGTTAATAAAAACCAACTGGTTTCAAAGTAAATTTTCTTCGCGCTGCGTCGGAACTATCAGTATCCAAATTATTTATTATTAGTTAATCATAACAATTTTTTTATCTAATAAAAGTCATAATCTCGATAGATACAACCGAATAGAACATTCGCGCTGAATGTTTAGGGTCATTTTTTTATACAATCATGTGACGAGACGAGCAAGACGTTCGCCTGTTGGTAAGCGTCACGCCTGCCACTAACAGTAGCAGTGTCAGAATTGTGAACTTGAGAACACAATCCTGCGCCGCATTGCACTGCGCTCGTCACACTGAGATATCATGTCATATTCCTGATCGGTTATTAGACCTGCAACATGTCATTATGTTGCACAATAAAGTAATTGACCACTGCGAAGCGAAGGTATCCGAGTCTAAAGAGGCAAATCAATGTTTGTATGTATATTTATTCGACGATAACTTGCAAACCGTTGATCCGATCCTTAAGTTATAAACAAGTAGTTACAATTATCAAATTCGAATATGAGCTAATTGATTAAGGAACTTGGAATATGTTGGGGTCGCGAGGTCTCAGTTCTCTGCGAACTACTAATGAATATTAATTCTCATGTTCCACCAGCGTCAATTCACGAGTGCTGCTGTATTTCGGACCGCGCCTGAACTTTAGTAAGTTTTGTTATCCAAACTCTTCCATGTATAACTGTCGTGCCTGTTTCTACACGTGTGTCGTAGTGTTTGTAACGGACGTGGTGTTACGTGCGTAGGTACCTATCGTTGTGATATTTGTATATCTATTGAATCTGCAGTATAGGGGGACTTATTAAACATGGATTAAATAGTTTGTCATATTTTAATGTAGCCGTTGTTTTATTTCGATTTAAATAAGCATGTTTAGTCTACACATATAGACGATTATACGGGGCTTAGCGGAAAGATATTACTAAACTGAAAGGCGGTCATTGTTCTCATCATTGCGAATAACTTTTTCTATTTGACAACCCAACATTCGCGGAAAAAAACAGCCGATCCAAATTTTTTATGGAACAGCAGATTTATTTTCTATGGAACAGCAGATTTTTTCCTATAGAACAGCTGATTATTTTCCGCGAATTTGGCGTCGGGCCCATAGTAAAAGTTGTTCACAACGATGAGTACAATGACCTTTCGGCTGAGTAAGACCGTTCCGCGTAACCTTGTATAATACAAATGCTTTGTAAAAAAATACTATAAACTTATTTTTAAATTCACAATCGATAAAGCTGCTGAAAACACCAGTTGATGCTGATTCTGATTCAGCCAATATAAAATTGTGATCCTAAAAAGTTTTCGAACTAAAATGGTAGACAAAATCCTATTGTAATGAAAATGTCCGAGAGAGAGCGTCGCTACAATCTGAATCTGGGTCTTTGTCGAAGAGCGATTTGGCCACATCAGCCACACGTTGAACCATTTCGCGGATCCAGGATTTATTTCTGTTTGTACATAGGCCATAGTGTTGCAGTATTCGGCAGAGAAGTGCTGGGCCATACCGGGAGGTAGGTTAGTAGAATCATAGAGTAAGTAAGTTCGTATAGGCTGAGTGGCCAGCCCTAGTGTCAGAGTTAATGTGCCGCCCGAAGGCCTCTGACAGGGCTGACTGTTGTTGTTATAGAAACTAGAACAAACAACCGGGACCAACAATTTAATTATAGAGTAAGTAAATACTACGTAATAAGTAGAATAGTGATTTAAACTATGTTGGATTAAATCGTAGTATTTCTTACTCTATGGTGAAAACACAGAGATAATTAACAAAATAATTATGTTTATAAAAGGAACGTGATATAAAAGAGTTTTCTAGTATCTCAGGTATAAACCTATTTCAACACATAGGCAAAGTTCCTCCATCCTTGCTGTCTTTGGGATCGATTCTTTTTCAATGACATCCAAATAATAATAATAATAATATATATATTTGACTAAGCTTAGCCTATTACAGGTTATTAGTATTACATGTTTTATTTACTTAAATAGGTTTCCTTTCTTTGTAATTTCTTAATGACAAGAATAACTATAAAAAATACTTTGAATAAAGATTAAAAAGTGGGAAATTACATGTTTAAACAAATATTATTAAAGCGGTCCTATAAATCTCCCAGTTCTTTGTTATATTTAAACCGTTTTCTGGCACGTGCCCGTGTGCCCCACCCCTGGATCCGCCCTTTACTTCTGGTGTACAATAAAGACGTATTTAATTGTAAAGAGCTATGCTACGGGCCCGATATTTGACTTCCACGTGGCTAATGGCTATGCTACAGTGAAAATATTTCAATCTTTTTTGACCGAGCTTAAATCCTTACACGATTGATAAGTTAAAAAACAAATTCATAACTGTTAATCTGACCCGTATCTGACAACTTCTTATTCCAAAGTTGTCATGGCCCGTCAGAATCGCACTGAAATATTTGTAAATACATAAGATTACGCGTTTAGGTGGTTACACTGATCTGGTACATTCTATTTCATGTTATTTTTATTCTAAATTATTAAATTATGGTGAGTACTAACCGAATAGAGTATATTAATTTATCATATCTCACCGTCATTGCATTTTGTCATACAACCCAGAACCCACACATCTTGCATAAGCAAAAGCAAGGAAGGAAACATGAAAGAAGACTACTCTGTAATAGAACATGTAATAGTAAGTCGGCAAAGGCTGAGTGGCCAGCCCTAATGTCACTTTCAATATGTCTCCTGCCCGCCTAGCACGCGAGCCGTGATAAACGTCTATCCACTCTTTTTGCCCCGCGAAAACGAGACAGACGTATCCATATTCTAGCTTTATCACTTTCCCGCGCGGGGAAAGACCAATTAGTCCTCGGCGCATGCTAGGGGGCTTGAAGACCTCTGACATGGCTTGAAGGTGCTGTTATATGGAGGCTTTAAGACAAACGATCGGGACCGACGATTAAACGTGTCATCTGACGGATGGTAGAGGACATACTTATTATCTCATGCTCAATGGTTATCCACACTAAATCTCATATTTTTTAAAATAATCACTATACAGGATATTATTGAATTTATGAGCAATATCTTAGGACTTGAACTCGTTCATAATAAACTATTACTATGACGTATGAAATCAAAGCGAAAATCTAAAAAAAAAACTGCTCCATACAGTGGGACAGACGATTTTTTTTGTCATTTTCAGTGTTAGTTTCATAGTACAAGTTGTCCAATATGATGAGTTTAATGACCCCCTAAGAATCATGAATTCAATAACACCCTGTATAAAATTTCCTTCATATCCATGTGTTCTCATTAGATGCGAGAATATGTAAGTATATATCATACCCATATTATACTTGGAGTTCCTTATTTTCTTCCTTCTCATTTAGAAGGAAACTGTCCGAGAATAGAAGTACATAGTGGCGTTCATTGATGTCCGGTTCTAATCGCCATTTCGGGTTTGGTGCTTCATTGTAATTCTATTATATGATAGTCAGTGCATATTCGCAGGAAGATGAAATCGAAGATATCGTCGGTGACGTCAAACTTACAGACTCGCAAAAAAGTGTAGCCACATCTAACGTGTACTCCATGGACTTCACGGACAGTAGCTCAGACAAAAACAACTCTTCTGGCAAGGACACATATGTCATAGAACAGGACGACAGCGACAGCAGCGACTCCGACTCTTACCCCATACATAAAGAAAACACCGTTATAGACCTCAAAAGCAAGAAGAACAAAGATGCCAACGTACAATGCCAAGTCACCAAAACTATCTCCAGAGCCGCATCCACAAGTCAAAATGGACTTACAGCACAAGAGATCTTCACACAAACCAGTAAAACAATATTAGAACTAGTCCAAGCTGAAGGCAAGAGAGAAACACTACAGACACAAACTTCGTACGTATCGATTACGGAAAACAGAACGTTACAATATAAAATAGATGTGAGAAAAACAGGAAACAATTACGAAACGGTACTTACGAGTGCTTTGGAAGACCAGTCGTCAAAGTTCCAACCATCAGACTCGGATACGTTTAAATCCGAAAACAGCAGCAGCTCCGACGACAGAATCATAAATATTCTCGATGCGGAATCGAAGGAAAACGTTCTTAGCGACGACAATCATGAAACTCAATATGGGAACACGAGTGATTATGAAGAATCGAATCGATCCGATAATTCTATTGATCGGGACTCCTTGATAGACACGAAAGGTGGCGATGAAAACGAGAACTGCAGCGCTAGCGAAGTCAGTGACGTACCGAAATCTATCGATGACGAAATAGAAGATCTTTATCATAAGCTGACTGAGAGCAGAGATATGCATGCGAGGGACAGAAGCGAGCCAGAAAAACGACACAGAACACTGACGCCTCTAACTGAAGAGTCTGCCATCGTGAGAGAAAGTTTGATCGACCTCACATCTAAAAGCAAAAATGTCGATAACTCGGTAGAAGAATCGGACAAGGATGTTGTGTTTACCAATTTCGCTGGTGGGAAAGTTAAAATGCTACCTAAAGAAGAGGAAAAAGAGTTCAAGTTGCCGCCTATACAGAGTCGTTCGTGCCCTAACAGCCCACAACTGAACTTCCTGTTCTCGGTGCACCCGTCTAACAACCTGACGGCGGGTACTTTGCCGTGCGTATACGAGGCGGCAGAGAGAGGCGGCCTCGATAGATGGGAGCTCGATACCAAAGATTTGGCTTCTGGTGAAAGCGCCCTTATTAGTGGCAGAAACGGTAAGTTTGTGGAAATATGTATATTTTTATCACATCTATTCAAAAAGAGCTACTTTGTCCCTCGCAAACAGCCTTCGTTCGTAATTGTTTACTCAAATTCGGATTTACTTCGTTTTATTTTAACTGAGTGTATCTTCCTCAATAAAAAGCGTGAATTGAGTGTGAGTAGTGAGAATGATATAAACGTAGGTACTATTCTTATTCATAAGCTGCACTTACTTATTTTCTCATAGAGGGTGATAAAAAGCAGAGTGTCCACCTCGGGATCAACACTATATTAAGATCGAGTACTTTGAATCACTCGCTGGCGCTCAGGATGCTACTTTAGAATCCTTCGCTCCACTCTGGATTCAAAGAAACACTCTCGCCTTAAAAGTAGTTGTTTGCTCCCTTGGTAAACAATCTACTATTTTGAACACCGCAGGTTGCACGGGCAATAGGCTAGATGACTGTTTTTTTTTATTGTCCTATTAAAATCTGGCCCATAAATATAGCAGATTAATGAAAAGAAAATTAAAATCTGATCAAAAATAAGCAACTTATAAGCATTTTAATATCATGCTAGACAGAGAGGCGAAACAGCTAAATCGTGACGTCACTTCTCTGAACGCCATAAAAATTCTATTCTGACAAGTAAGTCGTGATGACATTTTTTGTTTTGTGGGAAAGGGACAGAGTTGTCTCTAGCAAAAACTTTAAACGCTCATATATCAGAACATTATTAACCGATTTAAATTATTTTTTCAATAAACATACTATATTTACTTAAATTATTCATCAAAGCTATTGGTTTCAACGATATAAACATCAGTCATCTACCCTATTAAGTATTTAATACGTAGGCATTTAAGAATTTGTGACTAGAAACAAGTGAACATCAAAAAATTTACTTCGGTCATATACCTACCTGCATGGTACCTCATGGCAATACTATGCCCAGCGACCTCAGTAACGTTTCCCAACAGGTAAAACTTGAAATGAACATGGACAAGACAAAGATCATGTCCTATGTCCATGTTGTACCCGTACCGGTTGTTGTTGGGAACGATACTCTCGAAGTTGTTGACACTACAACTACCTTGGACAGATTGTTCAGTGAGGTAGGTCCAACTTCGACAAAGAGGCCGCCCGAAGAATCCAACTTGGATGGGCAGCGTTCGGGAAATTGCGTAATATCTTCTCGTCCAAAATCCCGCAGTGTCTGAAGACAAGGGTCTTCAACCAGTGTGTGTTGCCAGTGATGACATATAGAACTGAAACGTGGTCTTTAACTGCTGGCCTTTTGGAGAAACTCAGAGTCACACAACGGGCAATAGAGAGAACTCGGAGTTACTTTGTGCGATAAAATCCGGAACGTGGATATTCGCCAAAGAAGCAGTCACCGACATAGCTCGTAAGGTTTGCAAGTTGAAATGGCGCAGGGCAGGCCACATCGCTCGACGAACTGATAACCGATGGGGAAGAAAGGTTCTTGAGTGGCGACCGCGAACCGGAAGACGCAGCGTATAGGCGCGGCCTCTCACTAGGTGGACCGACGACATTATAAAAGTCACGGGCAACCGGTGGATGCAAATGGCAGGTTGTCGTATAATGTGGCGGTCTAAGGGGGAGGCCTTCAGCAGTGGACGTCTCCGGGCTGATGATAATGATATACCTACCTGCATTGGCTGTTTCAATAGAAAACGTCACGTTCCTTGGTCTTTCTTTTCAAGCATTGTCCAATTTTTCTTATTTTATATTTTTTAGGAAGGTGAATATTCTAATGAGCTGTTTCTAGTTACGTTTTCTTATTTCAAATCGGTGTTATAACAGATTCTATGAGAAACAACGGCAGCATCCATCTGCCCCCAATTCACATAGAAGGCTACATAGTAGAGAGTAAGATCAGTAAAGCCAAGCCGCACACGGCGCGCGGTCCCGCGGAAATGGGCAGCGACCGCACACTGGAGCAGCCGAGAGAAGCTATCAGCATCAAGGAGAAAATTAAGGAGCTGAAGATGACCAAGAGTGGGAAGTCAAGGATACCGCAAGGGGAGTCCAGGTACGCTCGACACAAAACGCTGGACAGAATTCACATTATATTACGCTTTAAAGTAGCCCGTTAGTAATACAATTATTATATTGTATCATTAGTCCAGCGGCCGCGGAAGAGGGGAGTAGTGATTATAAGTATACGTCTATGGTCTAGGTCAAGAAGTGTATACGCACGATGGAGTTGGAGATTACATTCAGAACATTCCTTTGAAGCCTAAAAAATCACCTTGAATAAAGTCTGTTATACAGTGCGTGAGACAGCAGACATCAGTCAGACGTAATTCAAGTTATAATTTTTTTTGCTTCAAATAAATGTTCTGAATTCGGAATGTAATCTCCGTTTTTGTCGGTATTAGCTTCTGTCTCTTCTCTAGGTAAAGGTAAAGGTTATGTTACGTAGTCAATCAACGGTGACCGTGACCGGTGTCAGGACCAGTCGTATAAACGACGATTTCGTTACATCAGGGTCGGTGTAATCTCTGTACAAAGACAAGAGACTATTAAAAATACTTTAAGAAGAGGCCTTTGTCCAGCTTCTGTGGATATTGGCTGATGATGATAACGAACAAACTCACTTCGAATCGGATTATCAAATCCTCGCTAATACCGTTTGCGCGATGTAGTCTACGACTAACGCCATCTTGTTTTTATTAGGTAAAACTTTTTGATAACAGGCTTGCTGTGTTACCAAACTTATATTATGTTGAAGTGACCAAATGAGAGAACTAAAAATATTCTACGAGTGGTTGTTAGTTTCAATTAGAAACTGCGGTGGTGGCTCCAAACTTGTTGATTTTTGAAACTAAGCGTATTCAAATAAATTATAAAATTGTATGTGGTATTCTATAAAAAAATATGTAGTGCGAGGATTTGCAACAATGTTTCGCTATTAATATAATAGGGTGAATATGCATGTTTTTATTATTAACTCACTAAAAATCTGACTCAACAAAACAAATCATCGAAAAAAAAATGTGCACAAATGTCGAACATTTTAACATTTTAGTTTCGTGTTAGACAGGAAGGGCTAGTAGCTTATGACGACTATGACGTCAAAACACACGATTCCAAACAAATTCTATATACTAGCACGTGTTTTGCTAGAAAGGAACAGATGACTCCCTTCCAAATAATTTGAACGCTTGTAATTCAGAACTTTACCAGCCGATTTTAATTATTTTTTCTATGTAAACATCCGATTCAGTTTAACTCTCCACTTATTCTATTACTATAAATAATTGAAACACTATAATATGCATATATTACATTAACTAGTTAAGTTGTGTTTTTTGTAATAATTCTGATTGCGTAAAAGTCTAAATTCGAAAAATGTATTATCTATAACTATAAAAGGCTTTGTCCTGACTGACTGACTGACTGACTGACATATAGACAACGTACAGCCCAAACCGCTAAACGTGACTTGAAATTTGGAGGGTATGTTTTTGGAGAAGTGTAAACGCCCACTAAGAAAGGATTTTTCGAAAATCAACCCCGAAGGGGGTTAAATGGGGTGTTAAAGTTTGTATGAAACTTTTTATTCTCTGGTTCGATTGATACAAAACTTGGTATACATATTCTACTATAAAAATAAGAAGATACGGGTGTCACAGTTTTTTCAAAATCAGCTCCCGTTAGTATAAAAAAAAAACTACGTTTTAGTGATAGTACGTTTGTTTCTCCTTAACTTTGTAACGGCTGTACATATTAAAATGAAATTTGGTATAGGGATGGGGATAGATGTGGGGATGGGGATAGATGTGGGGATGGGGGTGGGTGTGGGGGTGGCGATGATACTGGGAACGGAGACGGGACGGAGATAGGCATGTTAATATTACGATTACAATTGGTATCGGGATGGGGATGGGGATGGGGTGGGGATGGGGATGGGTAAGGATGGGGTGGGGATTTGGTGGGGACAGGTGGGGATGGGATGTGGATGAGGCTGGGAACGGGGATGGGCGTGTCCATATTAAGATGAAAGTTGAAATCGGGATGGGGGTGGGGATTGGGTTCGGGATGGGGATGAGGGAGGGAACGGGGATGGGGACGGGGATGGGCGTGTTCATATTAAAATGATATTTGGTATCGGGATGGGGATGGGGAAGGGGCCGCTTATAGGGATGAGGCAGGGAATGGGGACGGGGATGGGCGTATTTATTGGTCGGCTGAACAGATGGAGCTGCATTTTTGGATAGGTAGTTATAGCATAAGGTTCGGAAACGGACATAGGCTATTTTTTTGTAGGACCACGCAGACGACTGTTTGACGGACATAATTATTATAGATACTGTACAGCCTAAGCTGCTAAATTAATTTTTAATATTAAATTTGGTCATCCTCAAGCAAACTTAAAGCCGCTTGCAAGTAAACGGCTTAGAAAAAATGCAATAATATACGTATTTTAGTGATTCAATTGAGTTGGGCCCCGATTTAACCGAATTCCAGTATTCAACATTACTACGCGGGCAAAGCCGCGGGCAAAAGCTAGTCTACCTATAAAATTGCCATTGCCATTGTAAAAGTCGCGGGCAACAGGTGGATGCAAATGGCAGGTTGTCGTACAATGTGGCGGTCTAAGGGGGACGGTCGAAGGGCCTTCGTTCAGCAGTGGACGTCTCCGGGCTGATGATGATGATGATGATTATCTACCTAATTCAGTTTTGGAATCGGGTTCGATGCGAAAACTCTCTCCATCTCCGTCTTCTGCATTAAGAATGACGGAAACAGATTGTGTAGTTTCCGACTGTATAAGACTTTCCGATTGTGTTTAGAATACGGTAACTGGTATTTATTATATTTAAGAGGGAACCCGGTCTGCGATTCTCTATACAAACGTATTCCTTTATTTTCTTCCTGGATAAGCCTCTAGAGGTTTTTTTTTTTATAAAGTTTTGGTCTACTGAAGACATGTCTCTCTTTATGCTTATTAGATTGCCGTAGAACCTATACAATTTGGAGTATACGTGTAGAGCGAAACCACGAACCGGAAAACAGCGGACGCCCGGTGACTCGTTAGAGTGGCGATATCCCAATATGTTTTTTGATTGATAGAATGGATGATAGGTCACTGCTGAAGATGCTGGTGTGCCTAATTAGGGTAAATATAAAATGCTGTTGGTAGTACGTGCGCATTATTGGAGTGCCAGCGAACGACTGGCGGTCCCGAATATAAACAGTTTATATAATAGTACATGTGATGTAGGATAGAACACCCTACAATGTATTGTTTGTGTAAAGTGCATGTTGGTGGTGGTGTGTGCAGATCGGAGAGCAGGAGCGTGTCGCCGAGCAGCGGCGAGTCGCTGGGCGGCAAGCTGTGCGACGCGGCGGAGCGCGGCTGCGACGCGCTGTGCCTCGAGCTGCTGCGGAGGCTGCGCTCCTCCACTTGGTACTGATTACTAGCAGCTACAGCGGCGAGTCGCTGGGCGGCAAGCTGTGCGACGCGGCGGAGCGCGGCTGCGACGCGCTGTGCCTCGAGCTGCTGCGGAGGCTGCGCTCCTCCACTTGGTACTGATTACTAGCAGCTACAGCGGCGAGTCGCTGGGCGGCAAGCTGTGCGACGTGGCGGAGCGCGGCTGCGACGCGCTGTGCCTCGAGCTGCTGCGGAGGCTGCGCTCCTCCACTTGGTACTGATTACTAGCAGCTACAGCGGCGAGTCGCTGGGCGGCAAGCTGTGCGACGCGGCGGAGCGCGGCTGCGACGCGCTGTGCCTCGAGCTGCTGCGGAGGCTGCGCTCCTCCACTTGGTACTGATTACTAGCAGCTACAGCGGCGAGTCGCTGGGCGGCAAGCTGTGCGACGCGGCGGAGCGCGGCTGCGACGCGCTGTGCCTCGAGCTGCTGCGGAGGCTGCGCTCCTCCACTTGGTACTGATTACTAGCAGCTACAGCGGCGAGTAGCTGGGCGGCAAGCTGTGCGACGCGGCGGAGCGCGGCTGCGACGCGCTGTGCCTCGAGCTGCTGCGGAGGCTGCGCTCCTCCACTTGGTACTGATTACTAGCAGCTACAGCAGCGAGTAGCTGGGCGGCAAGCTGTGCGACGTGGCGGAGCGCGGCTGCGACGCGCTGTGCCTCGAGCTGCTGCGGAGGCTGCGCTCCTCCACTTGGTACTGATTACTAGCAGCTACAGCGGCGAGTAGCTGGGCGGCAAGCTGTGCGACGCGGCGGAGCGCGGCTGCGACGCGCTGTGCCTCGAGCTGCTGCGGAGGCTGCGCTCCTCCACTTGGTACTGATTACTAGCAGCTACAGCGGCGAGTAGCTGTGCGACGCGGCGGAGCGCGGCTGCGACGCGCTGTGCCTCGAGCTGCTGCGGAGGCTGCGCTCCTCCACTTGGTACTGATTACTAGCAGCTACAGCAGCGAGTAGCTGGGCGGCAAGCTGTGCGACGTGGCGGAGCGCGGCTGCGACGCGCTGTGCCTCGAGCTGCTGCGGAGGCTGCGCTCCTCCACTTGGTACTGATTACTAGCAGCTACAGCGGCGAGTCGCTGGGCGGCAAGCTGTGCGACGCGGCGGAGCGCGGCTGCGACGCGCTGTGCCTCGAGCTGCTGCGGAGGCTGCGCTCCTCCACTTGGTACTGATTACTAGCAGCTACAGCGGCGAGTCGCTGGGCGGCAAGCTGTGCGACGTGGCGGAGCGCGGCTGCGACGCGCTGTGCCTCGAGCTGCTGCGGAGGCTGCGCTCCTCCACTTGGTACTGATTACTAGCAGCTACAGCAGCGAGTCGCTGGGCGGCAAGCTGTGCGACGCGGCGGAGCGCGGCTGCGACGCGCTGTGCCTCGAGCTGCTGCGGAGGCTGCGCTCCTCCACTTGGTACTGATTACTAGCAGCTACAGCGGCGAGTCGCTGGGCGGCAAGCTGTGCGACGTGGCGGAGCGCGGCTGCGACGCGCTGTGCCTCGAGCTGCTGCGGAGGCTGCGCTCCTCCACTTGGTACTGATTACTAGCAGCTACAGCGGCGAGTCGCTGGGCGGCAAGCTGTGCGACGCGGCGGAGCGCGGCTGCGACGCGCTGTGCCTCGAGCTGCTGCGGAGGCTGCGCTCCTCCACTTGGTACTGATTACTAGCAGCTACAGCAGCGAGTAGCTGGGCGGCAAGCTGTGCGACGTGGCGGAGCGCGGCTGCGACGCGCTGTGCCTCGAGCTGCTGCGGAGGCTGCGCTCCTCCACTTGGTACTGATTACTAGCAGCTACAGCGGCGAGTCGCTGGGCGGCAAGCTGTGCGACGCGGCGGAGCGCGGCTGCGACGCGCTGTGCCTCGAGCTGCTGCGGAGGCTGCGCTCCTCCACTTGGTACTGATTACTAGCAGCTACAGCGGCGAGTCGCTGGGCGGCAAGCTGTGCGACGCGGCGGAGCGCGGCTGCGACGCGCTGTGCCTCGAGCTGCTGCGGAGGCTGCGCTCCTCCACTTGGTACTGATTACTAGCAGCTACAGCGGCGAGTCGCTGGGCGGCAAGCTGCGCGACGCGGCGGAGCGCGGCTGCGACACGCTGTGCCTCGAGCTGCTGCAAAGGCTACGCTCCTCCACGTGGTACTTATTATTACCAGCCAAATCCACCGCTGTGGTGACCTTTTTCAAATTCTCGCGTTACGTAACACTCAACGCAGGATACAGGTCGTTCCGGTGAGCGCAGAATTTTGTTCGCAAGTTCACAATTCAGGCACTGTTATAGGCAGGTGTGATGCTTACCACCAGGCAAACGTCTCGCTCGTCTAGTCAATCTATTACGTAAAAAAAATATGGGCCAAAGAACGCGAGTAGAGACCAAAGGCCAGAAATTCCGCAGGGTGGAGCATCTGTAGGAAATTGGGGAGGTACGCAAGGTCAAGAAAGCGTATCTGGCTGTCCCCAACGGCCGCCAAACTGTCGGTTGGCCCAGATATCGCAGGAAAGACGTAGAGCTGGAGAGAAAGCGCGGAACCGGAGCCAATGGTGTTCTCTTATTTCGGACCCAGTTCGTGTCGCTGCGCCAGCGTAATTAGTAAGTAGCGGGCCACGTCAGCAGCACTCGAACACGGAAGTAGGTGTCCCCAAACAGTCGATACTGAGGTCGCCCTTCGACACGGACACGGTGGATCTTCAGAAATTTAAAAAAAGATTGCACGGTACTGGCGCAGGATAGGAACAAGTGGAATGAAATGAGAGATACCTTTGTCTAGCAGTGGGACATAGAGGGGTAAATTAAAGAAAATAATTAATAAAGTCTTCTCGCAGGCATCCTCCCTATACCATATAGTTTATGTAACAAGTGCGGCAAACTGATTTTTACAGACGAGTAGGTTACCTAATGACAGAGCGAGCCTTGGCGTTGACGAGCGTCAGAGTATGTTCCTCAGAGTTCTACGTACTACCACTATTTCTTCTGTGGTTCTAAGGGTCTTTCAACAAGGACGGGTCGATGTTAAAATTGAATAAAAGAAGATGTGTGTGAGATATTAACGAAATTTTTTTTTTAATTTGAAAGGCCCATTTATGCAATTATGGATGGAATATGACATCGTTCAAATGTCCGCCGCGGCTTCGTATGGTGGCACGAATCCGAGAGGTCCAATTTTTAATGACTCTGCTCTCCGCCAGACCAAAATCCGCACCAAACTGTAACTTTTTGTGGATGCATTGCCACCTGGTGAACCTCATGTGGGTTGTGGTCATATACGGCAATTTTGCTTATTAACAAAACCATTCATCTAAAAATGTGCCTCGTCGCTAAAGATTATTTTTCGGCTAAAATCGGGGTCCTCTTCCAAGCGTTCCGAAGCCCATTCAGCGAACACACGGCGTTGTCTGTGGTCATTAACTTTGAGCTCTTGGGTCAGTTGGATCTTGTACGGATGCAGGCCTAAGTCCCGACGCAAAATTCTCCAAGTTGAAGTCTGCGAAAGGCCGAGTTCTTGTGCACGGCGAGAAATCGACTGCCTCGGAGTCTCCTGAACACTCTCACGTACAGCGGCGATGTTCTCGGCCGATCTGGCGTTCCTTTGACGTAAAGGTGTTGGTTGGTTGTTTACCGAACCGGTCGTCTCAAATTTGGTCACCAATCGTTGGAGAGTAGACTTTGAAGGGCCACCGCGTCTGCCGTAAAATGGGCGCAATGCGCGCAACGTTTGCACTAACGAACACTCATTTTGATAATAAAGTTTTATCATTTGCACATGCTGCTCAACCGTGTAACTTGCCATGGTGATTTGGCATCAGTGACTGAATAAGAAAAAACAGATTTGACAGATGCCGCCAAAACAAAATGGCCGCCACAGATTATTAACATCGACCCGCTCTATTTGAAAGACCCTTACATACACCATACACCAGACCTTTACATAGCGTGGCAATAATATAAAAAAACTTGTTTCATGTTTTAGGTACGAAGTGTCGGAAACTTTAGGAGAAATCCCCAGGGCTTTGGAGAAATTCTGGTCTGTCATTTCTGAAAACCGGGTAGCAGATCTGATAAGACAAGTAAGATATTTTTTTTAGTATTCAATGTTTTTAAAGTGAAAATTGTCATCATAATCATTTCGATTCAAGGCTGATAATTTATATATATTTTTCGTTATACAACGATTGTTACGTGTGTTTTTTGTACAGCCGTAAACAATCATCACTTCTATTTTTATGATATGTAGTCTGAAACAACATAACCATCGATTTAACTTCGATTAACCAGAATGGCGTATAGGACCTGGGTATGTCCAAAAACTGCATCCAGAACCGCCGGAGGATGGGCAGCAGCATCCTCTTAGTTAACAGTGGTAACATTCTGCGATCCCTAAACCGCCTGCCAAGCGTGGAGATTATGGCAACCCCTCCCTATTAAGGGAGAGGCCTTCGTCCAGTAGTGGACGTCTTCTGGCTGACGTGTGAGTGGTGACCAGAATGGCGACCGCTAACTTCAACTATTTTTGTAGTAGTAGGACTTTATTGCAGAGTCCGACTGGAAAAGTACCACACCGCACCTTTGCCAGTTATTCAACCACCAATCATTAGTGTGCAAGCATTGCCATGTTTCGGTTTGTAGGGCAATAAAAAAGTATGGGCAATGTTACTAGAGAAATAACTGGACATGATACATGAAGAGATTTGACATCCAATATCTGAGGGTGACGAGCGCAGTGCAGTGCAGCGTAGGATTTTATTCGCAACTTCACAATTCTGCCAGCGGTGCCCGGGCACCGGGCGCTGGTCCTGGAGGGGCGCAAAATTGACCAGACCAGGACCAAGTTAGGAATATTTTTCTTTTCAAAGGCACAATTATAGAAGCTCACACCGGGCGCATAAAATGCTATTTACGGCGCTGATGGATGGGCGTGATGCTTACTTCCAGGCGAATGACTAGATCGTCTCGTCATTATAAGTACATTGCATTAAAAAAAACATTGTCAGGCATAGAATATTATCACTCTTCGGTAGTTCTAGAGCAGTGGTTCTTAACAGGTGGTCCGCGGACCACAGGTGGTCCCTAGAAGCACCCTAAGTGATCCGCAAAGCCATCGGTAAAATTTTGAATGAGTAACAACGAGACACAACGACGCTTGGTGCGAGTTGCGCCACGATTGAAGTAGCGGACAGAGCCGTCGCCGCTTTGAACAATTGCATGTTTTATTTATAGATAGAACAATCCTTTATTACAACAATCATTGCTGTAAGTATTTACCTCCAAGCAGTAAGTGGTCCATGGCAAGACAAAAAGAAACAAATGGTCCCTCGTCAAAAAAATTTTAAGAACCACTGTTCTAGAGAATGACTCAAGTTCTATTAATGTGCAGGTAAGCGCCCAGCTCGAGTCTCCCCGGACGCAGGTGGCGCGCGCCGCTTGCAACACACTGGCCTGCATACTGAAGAACACCAGCTACACTAAGAAGCCAGTAAGTATCTGCTGCAGCGTTTATCTCTGCTCTGTCTGCTAACATTCCGAGATGTACCTACCCTTGGTCAAGACAAAAGAGGTAAAACCGAAAAAGATGAAGACGTAAGACTTCAGAGGTAAAGACGAAAATCTAGGCGTCGGTATCGTGTTTTTTTTTAATTGGATGTGTTCACTTACAGCTTTATGCACAAACTATACAGTAAAAATAAACTAAGTGCATTAAAATTGATTTAGGGTGCATAATTCCTAAACAGTGAACCTAACTTACATATTTTTGTTTTATTTATACGGGAATACTCACGTTTAATTAAATCGGATACTCCGACTATAGTTTCGATCACATCCGGTGACCTTTTTCAAAGAGTGAAAACAGAGCCCGACGCGCATGCAGCTGCGTCCTGCTTAGCACTGCGGGCCGCTGCGCGTCGCGCGCGTGATGACAGCGGTAGCTCTGCGGGCGAGGGGGTGGGACTAACTTACATACTTTAGAGGGAATCCGGTGAGCGGTTCTCCATACTTACGTATTCCCTTATTTTCTGAAAAAACGTTACGTCTACAGTAGACCTAAACTTTATTAAAAAAAATGATTGCTTTAGAGGCATAATCCATGCAAAAAAATATAGGGAATATGTACGTTTGTACGGAGAAGCGCTCACCAGATTTCCCCTAAATGAGTTTTATCTAGCCTATCTATATTTTGTTCTTGTCACATTGTAACCATAATTATGTATGTTTCAGTATACTATACTATGGAAAAATAAAGCTTATACTTTACACTAGCGCTCCATATCCAACCTTTCAGCATACAACATTTTGGTATACATATAGGTATGCTAACATAAAGCATTATTAAAAAAAATATTATAGTCTTTTCGAGTGTGTGATCTGTGTGTTATGTCATTATAGGTAAAAGTGGATCCAGGGTGGGGTCATGACCCATGGGCCAGATGTAGGTGTACTTCTGATATTTTTTCTTGTTGTAATCGAATTGGAGCCTGTCCTAATTAGACCTCGACTCGACAATATCATCTTTTAAGTCAAGGGGGGGGGGGGTCTTTCCGATTACGTGTAGTATGTTTTTAAAGTTTAAACAGTAAGAAAGAAGTTGGGACGGAAACCCAGAGATTGCTTGTATACAGGTTCAAGTCCTGCCAGACGTCATAACTTTACTTACTGTTTAAACTTTAAAAAAAACGAAAGTGTAGAAACACTTCATATAAAAATATTCATAGCGTAGTATGGTCGTGCAGGACTTCAACGAGGCGATAACGCTGCTGTTGACGAAGACTGGCAGCTTCAGCCGGCCGGTGCGGCGCGCCGCCAACGTGGCGCTCGACGCCGTGGTGTGCGGCGCGGAGCTCAGCCACGCCGCCACCGCGCTCTGCGTGCACGGAGTCGGGTCAGTACACACACTAACGACATCATCAACCCCCGGGGTCAGAGTTTTGGCGGGAACACGGAAAAATCATGTCTTTGTATTCTATCATTTTCTTAAACTTGTGTTTTTTCGCGAATTAATGATTAATAATGGTGGTGTTTTATTCATTGAGTGTTGAATTACATGCACGAGTGTGGGCAAGTGATATAATGTGGTGAAACATGTCTTTTTGTGTTGCTTTCAAAACTCCATAGAAGCTCATAGTAAAGTCGCCACAACTTTACTAGGGTATGCCTTGGACTCGACTATGACTAATTTCATGTGACTTACTGTGACGATTTTATGACTTATTTGACTTGATGATAACAAATAAATGTGAAAATTCATAAACTTGACACTGGCAGAATGCACAACATGCGATGCCAAAAACTAAGAAAAAAATACCCCCGGGGAACACTCATCACACGGGGCCCATCTCTAACCGTAAGAAAGTTATGGACGTTTACATTTTGTATGGCGACCTTTTTTTTTACCATTTCTCCTCCCACCTCCCACTCCTTCGTCCCAGGGTTTGGAAACAAATCAAATGAACTGGTGTCCTAAAAATGTTTACCGTTTCCGAGATTGCATGCTATTGATCTTTGCCTTGCTAATTAAAGCTCTGTCCAATATAGAATGTAAACAACTATCTAACCTGTACCTGAAATAAATGAATTTGAATTTACCGTTTTACAGAACTCTATGGAGACCTATCGAACTATCGATGGAACTCAATCGAGTTCTGTCACTACAAAGTTTCAACTATTCGAGTACATTGGAAGTGTCTGTCCGTGCAGGCACAAGTCCGCGCTGGTGCGGTGCGCGGCGGCGCGGCTGCTGGTGGTGGCGTGCGCGCTGGCGGGCGGCGGGCGCGGCCTGCTGCGCGCGCGCCCGCCCTCCGCCGCCGCCGCGCGCCGGCACACGCTGCGCGCGCTCGCCGCGCTGCTCGACGACAAGAACACGGACGCCAGGTCACTCTTTATGCGATTTTTTTTCTTGTTCTACGACTCGACGAAGAAGAATAAGTCTTTATGCAAATCGGAACAGTGCTTCAGAAGATGTCCACTGATGAACGAAGGCCCTCCCCCTTAGAGTGTCCTGTACGACAACCTGCCATTTGCATTCAACTGTTGCCTGCGGCTTTCACAGTGTCGTCGATCTACCTAATGGGAGGTCTACCTACGCTGCGTCATCCGGTTCGTGGTCACCACTCAAGAACCTTTCTCTTCCATCGGTCATCAGCTCGTCAGAAGATTAGTTCGACCAAATATAAATACTCGCACTTTATTACCTTACTTCTTTATAATATCAGAAAGTGACAAAGTATATAATTATGTAGGTATACATAGATCTGCATGTATTATGCTGAATGACATGACGTGTTTCCCCGCAGAAGATACGCAGAGCGTCTATACGCAATGCTGCGCCCCCTGCCGAGCTTCGAGGCGTACTACCTGACCGACGTGGAGGTGGAGCGAGCGAGCCGGCAAATGAAGAAGTACGACAGCTGCCTGCGCAACGTGCCCACGCACGCCAGGGAAGGCAGGTGACCGCTACTGCACACAGAGATATACACACTCTTTGTTTGTAGGTACTTCTAACCCTGCGACGGGATTAACGGAGACGAATACTATAGAACAGTCGTGACGCGCTTGGCTTTTTTTTATTGTCTATGGCCTATAGATTGATAAAGTGGTACAGCTTGGCAAAAAGTCTTGAAACGGAAACTATTTTTTCTGTATTGGCAGTCGAAATGGAATGTTTTTTTTCTTATTTGGCAATACTGTGAACAATTTTGAATTCAACCAATCGTCTTCTTCATCTTAAGATGTAGGTACTACAAAGTTGCTAGTATTTAGAACTATTTGCGATAGTGGCGCCCCTATTAATTTCTACTCATTTTTGCAAGCTGTACTTCAATTGTACCTTATCTTCCTGTTATAGCTTTAAAAATAGATATCACTCTTAACGATTTTTTTCTACAAACGCATAGTTTTCTAAGGTCAGTTGTTTGAGCATAGTTTTTTACAAAAGCCTTCGATTTGATGTTTATTACATTTGTTTTGTACTACTGTTCTATAGTATTTATATTGATTGAGTTAGGCTGACTTATAATTCTGTTTGGTAAGAAGTGATAAATTTTTACTGTAAAAATTGTGAATTTACATTATGACTTGGTTCTTAGACAAATTGTAATAATGTTGTTAAACTATTTTTCTGCATAGTTTTACGTACGTACTAAGGCAAGTATAAACAAATAATTTTAATGGGTATTTGTTAATGTGGGTTTCGTTATAACCTTATAAATATAATATATTGACTTGTGTCTAAATTATTCTAATTCATCACATGTAAATCGTTCACGTACTCCTTTATCAAGAAGGGACTGATATTGGCTATAAACTTTAGTCAATCTATTGCCATATGTTGTATTTTGAATCTTTTAGTGCTTTTCTGACGTATAAACTCTAGTTGAAATCAGCAAATTCCCCTTACTTATTCATGCCTTAAAGTTAAGTGACTTATAGCGCACTTAATTATGTATTGCACAATACAACAGTAAAGTGCACAATATAAACTGACGTCACTTAACTTTTTTAAATAAGACCCTTAGTTTTTAAAATACGTTATATTTCTTTATGACAGACTACAAAGTTCACGAGTCCATACATCATCATCAGCCCGGAGACGTCCACAGCTGAACGAAGGCCTCCCCCTTAGACCGCCACACTGTACGACAACCTGCCATTTGCATCCACCGGTTGCCCGCGACTTGTACAATGTCGTCGGTCCACCTATATATATATATACAACGTGTAACAAAAAGGTTCAACAATACGAAAGGGTATGTATGTACTCAGCATTATAAACAACTTTTACTATGGACCCAATATTGAAAGAGCGAAATAAATATCAGCTGTTCTATACAAAAAGTTCATTGACCTTGGACAAAATGTATGGAACAACTGATATTTTTTTCACGATTTCAGGCTTGGCTCCATAGTGAAAGTTGTTCATAATGATGAGTACATACATACCCTTTCGTATTGTTGAACCTTTTTGTTACACGTTGTATAGTGGGAGGCCGCGCCTACGCTGCGTCTTCCGGTTCGCGGACCATACATCCATACATGAATCATTAAAAATAAAAGGAAAACAGTACAATTTCACACATTTAATAAGCTAATCTTTTCTATTAGAATACTTTCCTCAGGGATTTTCGGACAGATCTTTTTTTTTGTTATTTATTGAGACAAATACAGTCATTGTCCACTAATATTTGTCTGACACGTTCTACGAAAGAAACATAGATTACTTATTGTTTATAGCATAGATTGCTTATTAAACGTTTATGCTAAAACTGTACCTATATAGATGAATATCTATATAGGTACTACTACTAACGATCAAGTAGGTCCAGCTAATTCCGACTTATTCCACTTTAAAACAAGTTCCACCGAGTTATCAGCCACACCCATATACAAACAAAACACGTTATCTCTTGCATTTTTTTTGCGTAATGCTATCATTATTTTGATTAAAAGTTATCATTATATAAACACACGTCTAGAGGTGTATATACTTTGCCATGTTGCAACTTGTATTTATGTTTGTCGTTGAATTGTATACATACTTATAACAGTTTAATAAAAATACGCAAAGAATATTTTGGCTTTTCTTTGTTTTTTTATTTATTGTATAAGTAAATTGAAAAAAAGTTGATAATTGATACTTAGTTGAAGAAACCTACAAATCCTACAATATCTTTAAATTAAAGGAATTATAATTATATTCAGGTGTCAATTCACAAAATCTACTTCAATGTTCAAACTACTTAGTTGTTGCGTTACTTTAATTCTTTCTGTGTAATTTTTGGTGTCATCAGTAAAGAGTTAGTCAATCAATCAATCAAAATAGCAGGCTCGAAGTAAACTTTATACCTAGGCTCTCTGTGAGGATTCCCTATTTTGGAATCCCATGTTCCACATACCCACACGGACCATAACACTCGCACCTAAAGCAGGAGCAAATGGTTAGCGCCACCTTTACGCAAGACAGTAAGTACAGTACCATCCATACTACAACAGCTAGAAAGCTTGCGCGGCAATGCATTGCACTCGTCACCCTTATGCTAGGGCTTCACCTGCGTGACGCTTTACGTCTAGTTATCGAAATAATTAACGTCCATTATGTGATGCATTATACAATGCGCTACATGGGCGGCGACACTATCATTTGACTTTGAATATCGGCTAACGTATAACGACGTTAATAATGCCTCTAGCCTATTAGCGTGCTAATACCCGGCCATATCTGCGTACTGTATAAAATACTGCGCTAAATAACGGTCCTATATAAGGTCCTAAAATCCGTCTCTATTAATTTTACTAGACATTGCTCCTCCCCCGAAACACAATAACAAACAAAATCTACTACATGACAGTTGAAAACTAGCAAAGGTATGGCTTAATTCCTGACGGAGACTGTAAAAGAGTTGGGCCAAAAATGTTAATTAGCTTATGTAATGCCAGTACTAATATTTCTGCAATAATTTGAAATTCTACATACATTACATAGTAACAATCTAGACCCACGTACCGCACAGTATCTCATTGTGCGTATGTGTTCAATAAACATTAATAAAGACACTGTCATTGTTATCTGCCGTTCACTTGAATGTCGAATTCTTGCATCCAGCGTCGGTGTTGCTATAACCTACAACCAATGAAATAAACTTTACCATCAACACTTACTTAACAGTTTAATAATTATGACGGGTAAGGCATAGACTTCTGGGTCAGAAACCCAGAGATTGCTCGTATGCAGGTTCAAGTCTTGCCAGAGGTCATAATTTTTCTTATTGTTTATGCTTTAAAAACATAATTATTGCAATTTCCTAGACAACACGAGTATGGCAGCTGATGACTGACTGAGACGCGACAAGGAAAAATGGAGACATGTCATTTATAGACAACCCGAACTGCTATGGTGGTCGCTTTCTTTTAAAGCCCTTCCCGCAAGTGATAAATGGGATATACGATGTTGCGAAAAGGGCGATTCTGTTGCTATCCTTATCTTCTTTGGCTCTACACCTGTATAAACGCGTTTCACGTGCAAGCTGTAAAAAGCGGCGTTAGACAGACTGTCATCCCTTGTCAACGTATAGTGACGTTCGCGTCCCACCCTTTGCATAATTATTAGTAGGTACTTAGTTCATAATAATAACTTCTTTTTTTTATACAATTAATTGACGAGACGAGCAAGACGTTAGCCTGGTGGTAAGCGTCACGCCTGCCACTAACAGTAGCGGTGCCAGAATAGTGAACTTGCGAACACAACCCTGCGTCGCACTGCACTGCGCTCGTCACCCTCAGATATTAGATGATAAATCTCTTCATACCCTGTAATTTCTCTGGCAACATTACCCTTCAAACCGGAACACAGTAATGCTTGCACACTACTGCTTGGCGGTTGAATAACTGGCAAAGGACGTGGTACTTCCCCAGGCGGACTCTGCACTTGAGTCCTACAACTACAGAAACTCTAATTAGAGGTATTATTAGGTTAATTATAGTTATTATTAGGTTATTTCGTCGTCAGCCATAAGACGTCCACTGCAGGACGAAGGCCTCCTAATAGAGGGGTGTTGCCATAATCCCCACGCTTGGCAGGCGGCTTGGGGCTTAGGTTATTTAGTTCATAATAATAACTCTACTAAGAGTTATTATTATGAACTCTGTAGTAGGTCTAGGTCAACCTCGAGTGCGTGTGCACTGGTTTAGAGCAAGTGCACTCTGTGGTGAATAGCAAAATCTAGTCACTAGGTCGGTCTAAAGTGCTTACGCACTGGATTAGTGCTGCTGCACTGATGTATTAAGAAGAGTGCATGCATGCTTACTTGTCCATTGACGTTTGAGAAATCATTTGTGACGATATATCGTCCGATTCTCTTCATAAGGGCGTTACCACATTGATCGATTGTCAATCGATGGTGGAGTAGAACAGTAGACGATGTTCAATTCAAATTCATACTGTTTATTGACATAAGAGATTTAACTTTACAGATTTTCATCTAAGGTGTTATATCTATATATCTTTAAACAAACTCTAAAGTAACTCTGTATATCTGTCTGTTTGTCACTGTTTCGCGACCTATCGTTCTAGAAGAAATGTTCTCTCATCACAACGCAGACGAGAAAGCACGGGGTGGTGCTTGTGTAAATTTTCTTCCGCTTTCGCTTCCGTCAAATGCTAAGTTTTTTGCTCTGATAATTTGTTTCTGAATACCTAAATGTGAGGGATGCATCGTGGACCGGATTTCCAGAAATGACTGAACTGCTCTCCCATTAGGTCTCCTATTTAGGCTACTTACCTACGGCAGGGGGGTGTCACTCCGCAGTTTAGGTATGTTCGGCCAGCGCTCCGTCCGGGAGGACAATGCAAGGCAGAGGTCAGTGGCCGCCCGCACGCTAGCCTCGTCGCACGTAACTAAGCATACGTGATAGAAAGAGAGCGGTATATCTAGGTGAATATAGCGAGCGGTATCCAGAGCTGTACGAGTTGAATTGCTACTTTATTGCCTAGTAGGTAGAGTCCTTATTTATATCAATTCCTTTACGGAGTGAACTTTCTGTACGTAGTACTATTATTTATTCTGTGTCTACGGATGAGTCTCAAACGAGTTTTTCAGTTACGTTATTCAATGATTTGACTAAATAAATGGGTAGGCCTGTGTCCAGAAGTGGACTATGTACATGCTGATAATGCAACTTATAAAAAAAGCATAAATTTAGTCAATTAATTTTAAAGGCGAAGTCAAAGAGCATCTGGGTTATATTCACCACGCTATATCTATATTAGCCCTGTTGCGGGTTGGTGGATTCACATTTCACATAAATATGCCGTTGAATTTCTGCTCCAGATTTATGCTTCCTCACGATATTTTCCTTCACTTGTTTCAATAGTTAAGTTTATTAAATTATTTCTGTGTAATTCTTGGTGTGAACAATACAATCAATCACCTAAATGATAGTGGTACAAAAATCCTGTGCATAAAATCAATAGAGCTCATTGCCCCGGGGCGGGGCCTGAACCCGCGACCTCTTGATTTATAGTCGAGTGGCCTTCCTATAAGGCTTTACCCAGTGAGCTGAAATAAATATAGTTAGTTATAGCCAAACAAACCTGCTTAGAAGTTGCCTATATAAATATACTTATGCATGTTTCTATGCAGTTTGTGAAGAAAAGAAAAGAATATGACCGAATTTATATGCCACACCTGTTGTTAGAAAGAGACAAATATCTAATTTCTCTTACGACGTAATTAGCTACACAAGTTGATCGGCCAGAGCGAGCGTCCTCGCCGCGCCGGTGTGACTCTCTTTCACTCTCTCACACAAGACGATCTATTTATCTCGGTCATCCATTTCAAAGCGACAACAGTCGCCTAAGATAAAATAAATTTCATTTTTTTCCATTGCAATAAAAATACAGTACTTACGCGTGAAATGATATTTTTTTTGTAGATTGTGCAGTGTCTAATCTAAATACACAGAAAGTCATTATTATCACCATCTTTTTGCTAGAAAACATACGATTAGCGGCTGTGTATTACCGGACATTCGGAAGTGAAAGACTGGTAGCGATCACGGCAATTACCTTGATTGCGTCTAGTAAATATGGCGGGGGGGACAACTCATCTACAGGTAAAAACATCTTAGGCTTTACCACGGTTTTTTGTTGCAAAGTAGGTATACTTTGATAAGTAGAACGTTCCAGATATTTCGGTACTCGGTGGCCTCTAGCGCTAAATTCTACTGGCGCGATAGTCTCGCCCCTACTCGGGCCACCCACGTCGACTGTCTTCAGAGAAAGAGCCGCCGGCCAGGGGTCAGGAGGCTAACTATGTAAACGCTACACCCATTTTCAACCCTAATACCTTACTGTTAAGAATCATGACACTTTAGGTATCATTGCTATCTGGGCAATTATTGTCAATATTCGTTTTACATACGTACGTAAGCATCGTACGATGCGAGGGTTTAGCTCGATAAACGAGTTGTACTAGGTACGGCGTAGATGTATTCGATTCTACGCTATAGAAGATAGATACGAGATGAAATTTATGCATAGACTGAGAAAGAGTTAAATAACATCTAGGTACTTAAGCTAGCTTCTACTTAACATCTGCTAAGCGGGCTTGTAGCAATTTTGAACTTTTTTATGTGTGGGTAAAATTCAAAATGTCAGATATAATTTTTTTTTTTGTTGAAATTGATCATATATTTTAGCGTTTTGTTTTTTAGAAAACGTGATTTTGAATCTTTGACTCGATAGAAAAAATGTCAAAGTAGACACTATAATAAATCGGTATTTCGATTAGATAGAACTAAGAAAATTACATTAAGAAACCACGTGAAATGTATACTAGTAGATAGAAAATAATATTATTTAGTTTTTGGTCTTTAAGATTACAGTACCTATTTCTTTGTTATATTTTACAAAAGAAAGAAAACCCTACAACATTTTAGCAATTCAAGCGCTTGCGCCTACCGTTTCATCATCATCAGCCCGGAGACGTCCACTGCTGAACGAAGTCCTCCCCCTTAGTCCGCCACACTGTACGACAACCTGCCATTTGCATCCACCGGTTGCCCGCGACTTTTACAATGTCGTCGGTCCACCTATATATATATATATATATATAGTGGGAGGCCTTCCTACGCTGCGTTTTCCGGTTCGCGGTCGCCACTCAAGAACCATTCTTCCCCATCGGTTGTCAGTTCTTCGAGAGATGTGGCCTGCCCATTGCCACTTCAACTTGCAAACCTTGCGAGCTATGTCGGTAACTTTGGTTCTTTGGCGAATATCCTCGTTCCGGATTCTATCGCGCAAAGTAACTCGGAGCATAGCTCTCTCCATTGCCCGTTGCGTGACTCTAAGTTTCTCCAAAAGGCCAGCAGTTAAAGACCAACCTTTTAGTGCCTACCATTTACCCGCCGCGCGCTTTAGCGAGGTATGTCCAATTGGACATACCTCGCTAAAGCGCGCCTTATAAGTACGTAGGCATACGTACGTATAGTCGTATACGTATATGGGTACTGCACCTAAGTTATTATTTCCTGTGGTTATAGTCGGAACAGTAGTTTTTGCAGTAAATAGAACTATAGTGGCAATAGACCTAAGTGAATGCACAAGACCTGGGTATGTCCTAAAACTTTATCCAGAACCACCGGAGGATGCCCTGCAGAGCTAAAGCGTCCTCTCAGTTAACGGTGGTGATTCTGCGATCCCCAAGCCGCCTGCCAAGCGTGGGGATTATTGCAACCCCTCCCTATTGGTAACAACCAACTTACCGCACTAGTATCATAATAGTAGATTATGCACCAAGGGAATAAAGTAGTGTCTTACGTCGCGGGCGGCATATTGAACCCTGAGCGTAACGAGGGATATAGAGTCCTGAGTGAAGCGATGTCAAGCTGCCCAAGACGAAGACAGGATTTATTACAGAGTAGCATACTCTACTTATCACCATAGAGTAAGTAAATACTACGTAATACTTATCACACCTTCTGCGAGACAAAAAGCCAGGGCTCCATAAATTAAATTCACTGACAATCACAGGACCCTCTGACAGGACCAAACACCGTCTTTTGTTTCACATTCTTTGTAAACGCACGTTTTTTTTTTTGAGTTCTGCTTATGGCGGCCAGTTCGATTTTCGAACAAAACTCTTTACAAAGCCATATGGGCATTTTTTTACTTAGAGTTTTCCACGAGTTTCCATTTGACGTTCCAAATTCAAATCACTTTATTTCTTAGGGAGTTACATACAAATGTATATCCCTTAAGAGATAATGCTTTACTTTACGTTGAGGTTGCATGATACGAGCTAGCAGGTGGTGTGAAAATGTATATTTTAAGTTTTTATTATTGTATTGAAAGATAACGTGGTAATCACTTGTACTAGATTCCTCAAAACACTAGCTTATTATTTCTCTGTAGATACAATCTGTTTGAAATATGAACCATTAAATCAGTTAAAACGGCCTTACTTAAAAACGTTGCTTGAACTTAATCATTGCTTGAACTTCTCTGTCAGTTCTTGCACGTGACACTTCACGTCAGTGAGAAGTTGTCTGAGCATCGTGACTAAGTTTAAGCGATGTTTTTAAGTAAGCCCGTAATTTTATGAAAGATAAATAAGCAAGATAGAGTAGAAACTCTTTATTTAATCCATTTTATTGCTTACAATAATGTTATCATAAGTTATACAATGAAAAACATAGTTACTTATCAAAACAATACTACTTTACATAACAATTGAGGCCTCGTCGTAAAGGAAACTAACTCTGCGTAGTACCTACGATGATTACCTATAGCTTTCAACTTATCCTTAGATAAAAAGATCTAAAAAATAAAATTATACAAGACATTTTACTAGGTAAGTCAATTTCTCGTTGAAAATTGAATGCAACTGCAGTTATTTATCTAGATGGGTCTTAAAGAAATATGAGGCGTGGATTATTAAGCAGGTACGGGTTAAAATTCGGCTAGGCGGCAGCCTAATGTAGGCCAAAAGTAGGAATATCTAAATACTAGATTTTAGTAAAAAAGTTTTTAATCAATTTCAATTTCTCGACCAGTATCGTTCAAGCGGTTAATGCTCCACAGTCTTCTAGTTTCTTCTTGGTAACTTGAAGTGAAGACGTGAAGTTTTCCAATGGGGATTCTTCTTGTGTGCTAAAGCGCATCTTGTGTCTACTGGTGATACTTAAGCCCTGTGTCTTTTGACACGTCCTTTCCCCAGCGCTTTCATTTTCCATTATTAACTCTGCGAGTCTGGAGTCTCCTCGCTATCGTTGTTTGTGGACTTTGTGTAGAGGCTCGGGGTTGTAGCTGCAAAGCTTCAGCATACAGAAAAAGCCTCGTTTGTGTATGCTCTTGTGATGACGCGGACGACCCTCGGCACCCGAAGACAGGACGAGAACCGCCACCAATATAGACAGGAGAACGTGGAGAAGACGCATCTTGATAGTTTTGGGTGATAACACTCGATCTATGTTATAATTATCAGCAAATGTTGAAGTCTTCTGTTTGTACACAAACTCAGGGCTTCGATATCGGTTTGTAAAAGCTTAAAGCGATTGTTATTGGTTATCGTTTGGCGTGTGGCAGTGTACTGGAGATTACTCTTAGATGCCCGGGTTATATAGCGGTGGGGTTATCAGGCGCGTGGCCGGCGATAACGCCGCCAAATCGAGATACGAGGTTCGATGACTGCGGCTCAATGTCATTCGCAGCTTCCAGCCCCCCGGTACCTAACGTAGTAAAATTATCACGGAGTACGACTCGAGCCGGGCTGTGTAGGCAATTACCACGTGCTGGGGAGCCATATCTCGTAAAAAGATACGACGGATTGCGGATTGTAACTTTCGTTAGGTAACTACTTAGGTATATAAGTTATTGAGGGGATTTAAAACATTTATGATTTGGCTTTATTAAAAGTACGTTCCTACCTACCTGAGGTAGAAATATGTTCATACACCTACAAACTTGTACTACCATATTATTTCTTCGGTGCTTGTACCTATCTACTTATATACTGAATATTTATAACTAAATATAATGTATTATCGTATCTGCAAAAACTTCTCTTGGTGTTTTAAATTCCATATGTAAAGATTATATTTGACATTATACTTAAATATACGATAAGTAAGTTAATTAAGCAACAATGATAAGTGAAACAATAAAATGGCAGAGATAAAAACGTGGTACTTATGTACATACATTATTCATCAACAATTTTATTGCAATAGTGCGTAGTTCGTATAGAACAATCATAATTCTTATTAATTATAATATATCCTAACCCCATTATCAGATCAGTTACAAACATGGTAAGTTTGTGCCAAAATATTCGAAAGTATATAATAACATAAAAAACCTGCAAAGTTTGAAAAGTTTATTTTTTTACAATTTTAATTATAATTTATTGTCATCACGGTCAGCCCGGAAACTTCCCTTCTTACTGTCTGTGCTTGAAAAATTTCACTACGGAACGAACTAATCAAGACTTGCAGGATACTTTAGGAGCAAATGCACCACCTTATTCTACATCCACCAAAGATGACCCTCACCCGGGCCGCCCCATAACGGTAGTGACCGAACAAATGGTAAAAAAAAACAAGAACATTGTTTTAGCAGACGTGTCACGGTACGTTTTATATCCGATTAAACAAAGATTTCGACTGGTAGTGTGCATAGCATTTTACACGAACGCTTGGGGATGAAAAAAGTATCCGCGCGCTGGGTCACAAAAACAAACCAGGCAAACAAAACATTTCTCGAGCTTCATTGGAAATGTTACAACAAGATCCTGGTCGTTTTTTGTCACGATTCATAACAATGGATGAAAAATGGCTTCACCATTACGATCCTGAAACAAAATTACCAAAGACCATCATCACCCAACTCCTAAGTTCCGCCGGAAAGATCATGGGCTCTCTTTTCTGGAATAGTAAAGGGTGGTCATGATAGAATATCTCGACCATGGCGCTACTGTAACTCTTTGGGCTCTCTGTATGAAGAACAAATAAAAATAAAAAAAATTGCGTAACGAAAAACGCGAGACACGGCGAGGCAAATTAGCAAAAATTGTTTTGTTTCATCAAGATAATGCCCCGGCTCACAAGTCCGCCGTTGGTATGGCTGCAGTTCGTGATGCTGGCTTCGAAATACTTGAACATCCTCCATATTCACCCGACCTTGCCCCTAGTGATTTCTATCTATTTCCGAGGTTGAAGGAATCTCTGAGAGGACAGAGGTTCGAAAATGATGAAGCAGTAGTCGCTGCAGTACAGGAGTTTTTAGGTGCTCAGGATGAAGAGTTTCTTAAGAAAGGAATTTTAAGCTTAGAAAAAAGATATTCCAAGGGATTCCACGCTAAAAGGCGACTATATCGAAAAATAAAGTGGTAATGCGCAGTTGAACTTTTTGTTCACTTATCTCCAATTCCAGAGTACGTGATGCACATAACGTTGTCTGTTATCAGTAGGCAGGTAGGTATATTTCTCATAAACCATGCATATCCAAGATTATATATTTTATTTAGAATCGCGCGATTCAGATAGATGATTGTTTTTTGATAAGCTTTATAAACTCCGGTTCAGGTGCCAACCCTACCTCAATAATGCCCGGACGTACTGCGTCATTTTTTTATTTATAAATAATCCAACTTTTTATAACAAAAAAACAATTGGGATATTATGTACTTACTTGCGAGAGGAGAGCTAGATCCTCCTAAGGTACTTGCCCATTTTTAAGAGACTTAACAAAGATGGTTCTCAATTCCGTCTGTTAATTTTCTTGTGTGTATATTCCCATATACACATACACATATACACATTCCCATATACTTTACGATCATCCTAAACAATTTATTTAATACAATTAAGTTTATACTTAAATGTTGGTGATTATAAATATTTTAGATGTACAATGTAGATAGGTCTATAATCACATCTAAAATATACACCTAAAATGTTGAATGCGAGTGTGCATGTTAGTAGGTAGATATGTTTGTTTGTTACTTAATCCACGTTAGCTCCACCGATTATAGTGATATTTGGAATAGAGATAGATTTTTGCCCAGGAACATCGTTTCCGTAGAATAGCGGATAAGACCGCGGACGACGCTAGTTGGCTATATTCTTTGGTTCTTTTAAGAAATGCTCTTATACACACATATTAAGTAGTAATTAATGATCCTTCTTCGGTGAGTTTTGAACTAATTAAGCTGATAATACAGAGATATGACACCTGGCCTTGCACTACTATTTAGGTCAATGATACTACAGAACCTTGGTACATATACCTACAGTAAATAACGTGACCGTACAGAGTACAGTGGTGCAGACCCCTGTATCTATCTGGGTTAAACGACTCTTAGAAGTATCTACAGTATCTAGTTCGGTGATCTCATTGGGGTCAACATTTTTTCCGGTTGGAAACCAAAGTTTAGGAACATTTATAGTTATTTTATCTTATACTCCTCTGCGCATAGGCCTACCGTCGAAGGGTGATTGCGCCATATCCACCACGCTGGTCCAGGTGCGGGCTATAAATTCACGTACGCCATTGAATTTCTTCTCCGGCCTTATACAGGTTTTCTTACGATGTTTTCCTTCACCGAAAAGCCAACGATATAAAAATCCGTTCATAAACTACAAAAGGGGTCATTGGTACGGGCCTGGAATTGAACCCGTGATCTTTAGACCACGGGTTCTTAGGTTTTTAGGACTTTAGAGAAATTTAGTTACCTCATATACCATTTTATTGTACTTGGTTGTGTGTTATGTTTATACAGGGTTAGTCCTAATCAGTTAGCATCCTTTTAAGGGCATATTATTTACATCAAAACAAACAACTTTTACTAAGGGGCCAAAATTGAAATCGCGAAAAAGTTATCAGCTGTTCCGAACAGCTGATAATTTGGTTCTAGACATTATAGATGGACCTGGGTATATCCTGAAACTGGACCTAGGTATGCCCTGAAACTGCAACCAGACCCACCGGAGGACGGGCAGCAGCGTCCTCTTGGTTAACGGTGGTGAGCATTCTGCGATCCCCAAGCCGCCTGCCAAACGTGGGGATTATGGCAACCCCTCCCTATTTATTAAGGGGAGAGGCCTTTGTCCAGCAGTGGACGTCTTATAGCTGACGATGATTATAGATAAAGGTGAATCAGGCCACAGATAACTTAAAGTTATACGTAGACCCTAATAACATCCAAAATTATACTGCTTTTATTTAATTTTCTTCATAGAAAAGAAAGAAAGAAAGAAAATAATTTATTCTGTGACATCAGCACAAAATAATAATACAACCATTGATACATCATAAAACTATATTAGTAAAAAATTTAACACTTGCAAGTGTACATAATGGTTTTCCTATAAGTACTTTAAATAATTTCCTGTTAATAAATTTGCACTTTGTGTTTATAATACTGTTAGTGGCTTACATGAAATAAAATGAATAACTAAAATTGTATTGAATATTAAGGTTTTGAAATGTCCAGGTATTATATGGAAGTAAAATGTACAAGTATACTCGTAGAGTCGAGTTTATTCTACATCCAAACTTTAATATGTTTGTGTTGAATATGATGAAATTAATACACTTTTTACACAAGTTCAGAATACTTTGACTAGGTATCATAGAAATTAGATAAGCCGGTTCGGCATTGATCTCACCAGTCTACAACAAAAATCAAAAAGTGTGCGGGAACGTCAAGACGCAATAAAAAAAAAACGACTGACGAAACTTGCGATAACTATTTCTTGTAACCTACAGGCATGATGCAATCTACTACAATATGATACCATAGTGGAAATTTCGACTTCAAGGTTCAGGTTAAAAAAACAAGCAAATTATGATCATGGAACGAGTGCTTTATTTGTGTTCTGTCGGGTCAAAGAGCTGCTAGTAGTACTGCTAGTCTAGTACTCTATCAAAAACGAGACAAGCAAGACGTCCGTCTGGTGGTAAGCGTTACGTCTGCCACTAACAGTAACAGTGCTAGAATTGTGAACTTGCGAACACAATCCTGAGCCGCACTGCACTGCGCTCGTCACTCTGAGATATTAGATCTTTAAAACTTTTCATACCCAGTACTTTCTCTGGTAACAATGCCCTTCAAACCGGAACACCGTAATGCTTGCATACTACTGCTTGGCGATTGAATAACTGACAAATAAAAAATCTCTACTACATAATAATAAATGTAGGTCGGTATAGGTAGGTACTAATTAAGTACACCTACCACAATATTTACTATAACTATAAGCATATTAATTATTACTATAAATAAGTATAGGTAAAGTTATGTAATAATAAGTAGGTAATATCTATACGGCACGCTTCACTCAGACTTATAATTAAAATAATTAAAAACAAAATTATGTGTCTTCTCCCAGAATCATTCATTAGTCACGAGAGTGATAAAATTAATTAGCTAGCTTGATAAAAGAAACTCGTAATCGGTTCGATTCAGTTTTTTAGAATTTTAATGAGGTTAACAGATAAAATAAGAAGAAGATAGTTGAGGTAAAATATATCACTTGTTGCACTAATACTTGAATAGGTATTATGACGACATGTTTTATGAAATTTGTATCATGTTTAACAGCTACCTACCTCTAATGTATTATGATGTATCATGAAAGTTGTTACATGTTTAGCAGCTGCTGTGATGTATAGTGATGTTTATGAAAGTTTTTGCATACTTAGCAGTTACTGTAATGTGTTGTGTTGTATTATGAAAGTTGTTACATATTTAGCAGTTACTGTAATGTGTTGTGTTGTATTATGAAAGTTGTTACATATTTAGCAGTTACTGTAATGTGTTGTGTTGTATTATGAAAGTTGTTACATATTTAGCAGTTACTGTAATGTGTTGTGTTGTATTATGAAAGTTGTTACATATTTAGCAGTTACTGTAATGTGTTGTGTTGTATTATGAAACTTGTTGCATATTTAGCAGTTACTGTAATGTGTTGTGTTGTATTATGAAAGTTGTTACATATTTAGCAGTTACTGTAATGTGTTGTGTTGTATTATGAAAGTTGTTACATATTTAGCAGTTACTGTAATGTGTTGTGTTGTATTATGAAACTTGTTGCATATTTAGCAGGTACCTACTGTAATGTGTTGTGCTTGTGATGTATTATGAAAGTTGTTGCATATTTAGCAGGTACCTACTGTAATGTGTTGTGCTTGTGATGTATTATGAAAGTTGTTGCATATTTAGCAGGTACCTACTGTAATGTGTTGTGTTGTATTATGAAACTTGTTGCATATTTAGCAGTTACTGTAATGTGTTGTGTTGTATTATGAAAGTTGTTACATATTTAGCAGTTACTGTAATGTGTTGTGTTGTATTATGAAAGTTGTTACATATTTAGCAGTTACTGTAATGTGTTGTGTTGTATTATGAAACTTGTTGCATATGTAGCAGGTACCTACTGTAATGTGTTGTGCTTGTGATGTATTATGAAAGTTGTTGCATATTTAGCAGGTACCTACTGTAATGTGTTGTGCTTGTGATGTATTATGAAAGTTGTTGCATATTTAGCAGGTACCTACTGTAATGTGTTGTGTTGTATTATGAAACTTGTTGCATATTTAGCAGGTACCTACTGTAATGTGTTGTGCTTGTGATGTATTATGAAAGTTGTTGCATATTTAGCAGGTACCTACTGTAATGTGTTGTGTTGTATTATGAAACTTGTTGCATATTTAGCAGGTACCTACTGTAATGTGTTGTGTTGTATTATGAAACTTGTTGCATATTTAGCAGGTACCTACTGTAATGTGTTGTGCTTGTGATGTATTATGAAAGTTGTTGCATATTTAGCAGGTACCTACTGTAATGTGTTGTGCTTGTGATGTATTATGAAAGTTGTTGCATATTTAGCAGGTACCTACTGTAATGTGTTGTGTTGTATTATGAAACTTGTTGCATATTTAGCAGGTACCTACTGTAATGTGTTGTGCTTGTGATGTATTATGAAAGTTGTTGCATATTTAGCAGGTACCTACTGTAATGTGTTGTGTTGTATTATGAAACTTGTTGCATATTTAGCAGGTACCTACTGTAATGTGTTGTGTTGTATTATGAAACTTATTGCATATTTAGCAGGTACCTACTGTAATGTGTTGTGCTTGTGATGTATTATGAAAGTTGTTGCATATTTAGCAGGTACCTACTGTAATGTCTTGTGCTTGTGATGTATTATGAAAGTTGTTGCATATTTAGCAGGTACCTACTGTAATGTGTTGTGTTGTATTATGAAACTTGTTGCATATTTAGCAGGTACCTACTGTAATGTGTTGTGCTTGTGATGTATTATGAAAGTTGTTGCATATTTAGCAGGTACCTACTGTAATGTGTTGTGTTGTATTATGAAACTTGTTGCATATTTAGCAGGTACCTACTGTAATGTGTTGTGCTTGTGATGTATTATGAAAGTTGTTGCATATTTAGCAGGTACCTACTGTAATGTGTTGTGTTGTATTATGAAACTTGTTGCATATTTAGCAGGTACCTACTGTAATGTGTTGTGTTGTATTATGAAACTTGTTGCATATTTAGCAGGTACCTACTGTAATGTGTTGTGCTTGTGATGTATTATGAAAGTTGTTGCATATTTAGCAGTGTAGTGATGTATTATAAAAGTTGTTGCATATTTAGCAGTTACTATGTGATTAAATCAGGTATTACTTTGTGGAAGCTCATTTTAATCAAATTGTTATAAATATTGTATTGAACAGCGGAAATACACTACGGATACAATATATAACAGTTCCATTAGCATTTACTGTAATGTGTGGTGATGTATTATGAAAGTTGTTGCATGTTTAGCAGCTACTTAAATGAATAGTCAGTACCTACTATAGAGTGTTCTCCCAAAGCACGCCAAAACCTAATATTTATTAGTTTTTCCGCTTTCAGTTTATCCTGCCATCTTCATCTTCATTATTTATCTAGATTTCGAGGTCTCAGTAGGTATAAGTAGACAAAACTTCTTGCGATCCGATGCTGCGTATCTAAAGATGTTTATAACTCAGTCCACCATTAAAAGTCACTGTCTAACCGTGATTCCTGCATTGGATGAAAAGTATGTGTTTTTCCAAGCTACAACTACACCAAATTTCATCCGAACCCGTTCAGCCGATATTGCGTGATTGAGTTAACAAACATCGACATCAAAACACATAAACTTTGACAGTTATCTAGTAGATCATTGTTTATATTATAATATTAGTAGGAAATAGGGAATATAATTATATTAGAGCTCTGTGGTAGAAATCGGTGACGTAGTGACAAAAAGTAGAGTACCTATTGGTACCGCTATATAGTCTAAAAAAACTCTAAAACAACCTGATGAAGACATTTAAGTATATAAAATAATTATGGAAAAGTTTTTCGGACAAAAAACTATCTGGAAATGAATATCAAGGAAACACAATGTTGTTATTGCGGAAGGAAAACATTGGAATATTTTTTGACAACAATATTATTATATTTTATAATATTTTAACTTCGGGAATACCCAGTATAATAATTGATATAAAGTTATGACGTATCAGTGGATTTTTATAAGCGCTGTGTTTAAAGTATTACCTTCCAAAACAAAATTAAGTGGGTAAGATAAAGCAGGCAAGTAGTTTTCCTGAAAATAAAAAATGTAATATCTTTCAGGGATTTTCTAACTAGAGAGGTAACTCTGCCAAGGTTTACTGTTACAGACTTTTCTTTAAAACCAACTTCAAAAAAGGAGGAAGTTCTCAATTACACTGTACGTTATTTTAAATATATATTTTATTTGCGTAAGGAATAGGGTAAGGACGTTCTCTCAGTCTGCCTGTTATGCATAGCTTCGTTACGGGATAATACCCAGGACGAGATGTGTGTTCATACATGTATTTTTTTACTATGTTTTTATATGCAACGATGTCAAGGCATTTCCGTTTTTCAAGGGTCAAGGACACCTTTGCACCTGGAGCGCTCCGTTCGCCTTATGGACGGTCCGGCCCTGAGAGACCTTATAAGTATTCCATTATCCATATCTCAAAATACACCGCCACATTGTAGCTTCGCTTAATGTGGCCCTAGTTGATACAACAGCTAAGCAAAAGACCGAAGATAGAGTACAGTAACAACCTATAATAATCAAGGCGTGAGATAATCACCCCTCAATATTGTATAGAAGTTGTCAAGGGAAGGACGCAGCTTAGCAAGCAGTTCTTTATCAGAACGCAATAACCAATTTGCAATATTGAACGGCGACTCCGAACGAGTCTTGTCTCGGGTCACCGCGACACACCCTTCCTCACACGTAGTACTATTATTTCTTCTGTGCTCACACTACACGTGGCTGCGCCCGCGCCAGCGTATTAGCTATTGCGCATGCGCCGTATCTCTCTTCAACATGTTGCCTTGAGTCGCGCTGGGGGTCCTGATAACGTAACCTTTAATCATATTATAAATAACTTTTAAAAAGATATGTTGTATTCTTAAAGGTAAGTACTAACATATCACATAGACCTTTACTTACTCATCTCTACTTTAAGTCTATGCTTACAGTTGATTTCGCCATATAAATTATTCAAATAAAAATTATTTAAATTTTTCCTATAGAGCTAGGTATCACATGTATCAAGAATCGATCGTTGGTACTGAAAACCTTTAAAAACTGTTCCGATAAATTTCGAAAGTTCGTCAAAACTCATGGAGAACTAAATCAAGACATGGTTCGAAATACATTTATTTTCATATGTACAACAAAACAATTGATTTCGTAACTCGAGATAATAAAACTACTGAACAAACGTTTCACAGATTTTTCATGACTTTTCGGTTTGCGAATACGCTGCGTCGAGACGAGATTTTGAAAAACTTTGCATTGGCAAATGCATCAAGTGTGGAACCATATCCAGTCATATAGGAAACGGAACGGAATAAACTTGGTACTATACAGCCTTACCTAAAATAATCTCGATTCTCTTAGTCACTGCTTAAACTTCTCTGTCATGTTACACTTCACGTCAGAGAGAAGATGGCAGATCATCTTAAGCAGTGACTAACGGTTGAGAAGTTTTTTTTAAGTAAGGCCCATAATGTCCGCAGAAGAAATTAAATAAACCCCACTGGATTGGTATGGAATAAATGACCCATCAAGACATATCAAGAGTGATAGGTCATTTGTTCCATACCATACCAATCCGGTAAGCAGTGGGATGATATAGGCAGGTGCTGCATGTGCAATGTACAACAGCAACTGGAGTTTTTTGGCGGGAACACGGAAAAATCATGTCGTTGCATTCTATTATTTTCTTAAACTTGGGTTTTTTCGCGAATTAATGATTAAAAATGGTGGTGTTTTATTCATTGATTGTTGAACTTACGTAGTATTTACTTACTCTATGTGTTGAACTACTTGCACGAGTGTTTGCAAGTGATATAATGTGGTGAAACATGTCTTTTCGTGTTTTTTTTCAAAACTCCATAGCTCATAGTAAAGTCGCCACAACTTTACTAGGGCATGACTTGGACTCGGCTATGACTAATTTCGTGTGACTTACGTTCGTATTACCCGCCCGACTCCGTTGTGATTTCATGACATATTTGACTTGATTATGCTATTAAAACTTGAAAATTCATAAACCTGACACTGGCAGAATGCTCAACGTGCGATGCCAATAATTAAGCAAAAAACAGGCACTGACACATCATAGCGCAATTTTTATTTGACCCTCACAAAGACCATTAAACAAGAATTGACTTTGATTATTTTTTTTAATGAAAGCTGGCTTTACTCCGGTGGTTCTTACAATGACTGCCTTCTAATTCAGTTGGTAGTAAGTCTGCCTTCAGAGCAGGAGGGCGTAGGGTTCGATTCCCGCCCAGGACAAGCATTTTTGTGACGGACATAGATGTTTGTTCTGTACTGGGTGTTGTATATATGATAAGTAAGTATATTATATACTAAAAAAAGTATATACTTATATAAGTATTCTATCAGCTATCTGCAGCGCGAGTACCGTTCTTAACGATCAATAAATTTAATATTTAAATAGATAACAAATGGTATTATCTCAAATTCGTTAAATAAATCAGCTATACCGACACGTCATTTTAGCGTCATACAGAACGGTACTGCGCTGCTGATTTCCATCTAGAAGTAGGGCTTTCGCTGTTCTGTGGTTTCCATGGTACAAGCTTTGCTTAGTTTGGGACTAGATGGCGCTGTGTAAAATGTATCTATAAGCGCTTCGAAAATAATGAGTTTATTGAGTTAATTAATTGAGTAAATATACAGGTAATTATCTTATGTAAGGTGAGTACCTACCTACCTATTATCACAGAATATATAATAGTACTCTATTATTATGGTTTACTATATAATAATATACAAGTGAGGTGATGTACGAGGCGGGTAATTAATTCATTTGACTTCGCTAGACTTTTTCTTGTGGGGTTTTCTGAAGTCGCAGGTCTATGCCAATAAGACACAATCGACTGTTGCCCTGAAAGCCAACATAACGCAGGCCATCGCTCAGATTCAGCCGGATCTATGCAGCAGAGTCATTAAAAATTGGACCTCTCGGATTCGTGCCACCATACGAAGCCGCGGCGGACATTTGAACGATGTCATATTCCATCCATAATGGCATATATGTTGTCGCCTCCTTCGATTTTAATAATATTGGTGCAATATAATATTATAGATTTAGTTGTTACATTGATTATGCACCTGATTAAAATGAAGTTTAGCCTAGAGGGCGCTGTAGTAGCACCATCGCCCAATCAGGGACAACTTGCCCACCATCAAAGGATGTTTGGAGGGGGTAGGTGTGAGGCGCATGGTGCTAGGCCGGCGCCGACTCACTTTTTGAAATTGATCCGTTAAGGAAGTAGCTCACAGAAATTACCTATACATTGATTAAGATTATAAAGTGTACATAAAATAAGAAGTAAATATATATATAGATTGTAGTTTAGCAGCGTATCATTACCCTACGGATTAAGAACTCTTACACATAAATGGGCCTTTCAAATAAAAAATAAATTTCGTTAATATCTCACACACATCTTGTTTTATTCAATTTTAACATCGACCCGTCCTTGTTGAAAGACCCTTTACTAGCAATTTTCCTATCTTGAAAATAGGCTGATAATGATAAAGCAGATGTTTACGTTGTTATCCATCAGACCACCCAGCTATTGAAAGTGATCATATATTTTTCTCGAGATAACGTAGAGAGCTTAATTGTCACAAGCATGACCTCTAACCGTCTGTTTTATAAATAATAGCTGAACAAAGGCAGTATTATCAATAACTGCAAGCGTATAGGTGATGAAATTGCCTAGCTGCGTCTTGATTTTCGATATTGACGTAGGTAAGTAGTATACGATAGAATCCGGAACGAGGATATTCGCCAAAGAACCAAATTTACCGACATAGCTCGCAAGGTTTGCAAGTTGAAGTGGCAATGGGCAGGTCACATCGCTCGAAGAACTGACAACCGATGGGGAAGAAAGGTTCTTGAGTGGCGACCGCGAACCGGAAGACGCAGCTTAGGAAGGCCTCCCACTAGGTGGACCGACGACATTGTAAAAGTCTCGGGCAACCGGTGGATGCAAATGGCAGGTTGTCGTACAGCGTGGCGGTCTAAGGGGGAGGCCTTCGTTCAGCAGTGGACGTCTCCGGGCTGATGATGATGATGAAGTAGTATACACGTATATGTATTTACTCGACTAGGTATATACTATATGCCTACCAGATTTAGCGGTGGTTATTAAAATATCTGGACATGGACCCCATCACCCTATGAATGGACCAGGGTATATCCTGCATCCAGAACCACCAGAGGACGGGCAGCTGCGTCCTCTCGGTTAGCGGTGGTGAGCATTCTGGGATCCCCAAGTCTGCCAAGCGTGGGGGTTATGGCAACCCGTCTCTATTAAGGGGGCGATTAATGCCAAAAGTAAGTAAAAGGTGTATTTTTAAACACATAGTTTAATGATAAAGAACGTAAATATTCAGATGATTAAAAAAATACTACAGGTACGGGAAAAACCTAAAGACGCCGAGTAACCGAATAGAATTTTGGAAAATAAATAATTTTGATCCCAAGCTTCAGCATAATGGATAACTACCTAACTATATAACTATCAACAAGCAGAACTGTAAAAACAGAAAACCCTCGGCGTCAAAAAAATCTCTGTGTTAAAATTATGATTTGAGTTAGATTTAATTGTTCCCAAACCAAATGGATAGAACTATAGACTCACACACACAGCAAATTTTTAAACATACAACCGAATTGAGAACTCCCTTCTTCTTTTTGAAGTCGGTTAAAAACTAATGACGCTAAATAAGATGCTGCACTGTCGTGATGGCATTAATGCTAGGGCTTCACCTGCGTGTAATGTGATTATTTAGCGCGGTATTTGATACAGTACGCATATGTGGCCGGGTGTTAGCACGCTATTGGGCTAGTGATATTATTAATGTCGTTAGGCGATATTCAAAGTCTTAAGATAGTGTGGCCGCCCATGTAGCGCATTGTTTAATGCATCATTTATTGCACGTTAATTATTCTGATAACTGGACGTAAAGCGTCACGCAGGTGAAAGAGATAACGCTTGTCCATAATCATTGAAGCGAGTTTTGGCGGGAACGCGAAATAATCATGTCGCTGCATTGTATTATTTTACAAAACTTGTGTTTTTTTCCAGTGTTAATGCATACAAATGGTGGCGTTTTATTCATTAAGTGCTGATTTACGCGCACGAGTGTGGGCAAGTGATATAATGAAGTGAAACGTGTCTTTACGTGTTGTTTCCAAAGCTCCGAAGAAGCTTGTAGTAAAGTTGTCACAACTTTACTAGGGCTTGACTTGGTCTCGACTATGACTAATTTCGTGTGACTAACTGTGATTTCATGACATATTTGACTTGATGATTACAAAAAAAAAAATAGAAAATTCATAAACTTGACACTGGCAGTATGCACAAAGTGCGATGCCAATAACAAAGAAAAAAACCATTGAAGCAGACCTACTCAAAAATGTCTCCTATAATAATAGGGAGAATTCTAAGGAGGAAACAAGGGGACAACATTTATCAAATTGAAATGATTATGTGCCAATACAAATAACCTTTGGCTCATTCGTCCCCAATTAGGGCAACCGCGAATTTGCGTTTTAATTAAAATGGTAGTGTGATAAAAACGCCTGAATATAGAGGTTATCTCTGCAACGTAGATGACATGATTCCAGCATTTTTTCCGTTCATTCATGAGTTCTAACTTGAGGTCAGTACCCGATACCGGAGATAACGTGATTAAGAAGTTGGTTGCCTACTACTCCGATAATACAAATCAAATAACTATTTCAATAAGCGAGCATAATACATTGGTGATTAGGTACATGAGTAGATAAGGCAAAAAATAAAAATAGGATAAAAAGCTTTTTTACAACACTTTTGCTCGAAAAATGCATTTACGAAGCCTGGTATACATCATTCGAAAGTTGAACTTTACGCACCATATACAACGGAGTGTGAGGTAAAAAAGGTACTCGCAGCTAAGTATATACCTACCTACCTATTTTACCGCACACTCCCTTGTATAGTGCTATGCGTAAACTTTACGGCATTTTTTAATTTCCATAATAATAATTTAAGAACTCCACCAAAGAGTTTCACATTACGAGAATAAATAAGCTACATGATCGAACCTCCTTGGAAGCGCTTTTGCTCATTACGTTCTAAACAGAAAATGTGACAAAAGAAATTCTCACCACTAATTTCATATTTTTTTCTAATTTTCACCACGCGCACGTAAGCGTCATTTGTTAATTCGCGCCATTTCATTTTTACTCCTAGGAGGCACTTTGTGCATTTGCCAGTGTCAAGTATTTATTTGTATCAAGTTTTTGATAATTTTCAAGTCGAATGAGTCAAAGTGATGTCACACTTAGTAAGTCACAGTCAAGTCCAGTCATGCTCTAGTAAAACCGTGGCATCTTTACTACAAGCTTCTTCGGAGTTTTGGAAACAACACGAAAAGACACTCATATTAGAAACGTTTTAACGAAGACGAACTTTAGAACGAAGTTTTTTTTAAATATAATAATATATAATATAAATTTAATATAATAATACGCTTTAAAAAAAATATATACAACCGACTTCAACTTCGAATACCTGGATGCCATCTTCATATCTTCTAGGTATTTTTATTTAAATACCAAACTACTGAACCGATTACGATAAAATTTATATGGGCCCACCTCTGAAGTATTACCTACCAAACAAAGAAATAATCATCAAAATCAGTTCATAATTGGCGCAGTAATCGCATAACTTACATACAAACAAAAATACATACAGTCGAATTGAGAACCTCTTTTTTTGAAGTCGTGTTTGGATAATGCCAAGATTTTGTCATTAATTAGTAATAATTAGTCACCAATTCCACAGTATTGCTAGGAGAGAAAAAAGTTTCCGTTTGAAGACTTTTTTGCCAAGATGTAGTAATGTACTTACCTAGTTAATTCTAAAATCTCTGAGCCGATCATTTATGTGTACTTCACGAGGATGAAATAGTATCTACCTTAGTGTTAGTGTACCTACTGTTTCTCCAGGAAAAACTGGGAAATGTGGATTAGAAGGTCTAAGATAACCACTCACTTCTTACACATTTCTTTTAACATCCTGGTTTGTAAGACTTCGGATATATAGCTGCAGAGTCCCATGCGTTTGCGGTACTGATGATGATCGTATTTTCGAAGATTTCTGAACCGTAGCTCAAGCACGGTAACTTGCGAAAAAGTATTCATATCGTCATCGAGAAAAAAACTATGAGATTTGTAGATTTGTTCTATTTGTATCGTGCGTAAAAGTAACAAATTTTATTTATTTATTCATTTAGGCAGCACGTACGAATTTCGTATCGCAAACGTAGTATCACGAAAGCAAAACTTGCCTACTACATCGAATTGCACGAGATGATTTGGGAGCACGAACTTTCGTTTGACGTATGGTAATGTAATTTTCGAATGCTGGCTATCGAATCCGCTGAAACGTTTTTATTCCCCATACTTATACGATTACAGATGCGATACATTACATTATTACATTACTTTACGCAAGGCAATTGTTTTTTTTTTCTTGCAGACAGATAACAGATGCAGAAAAACGAAATCTCTACGTACAGCACCCCATCGGCAGGAGTATTCACAACTCAATCCGAAAGGTTTTCCGAATGGAATTCTCCGGATAATGTGGATCCGATAGGAAACCTATCGGATTGACTTGTGAATACCCTTGCAGACTGCAGGCAGTTCTCCAATTTATTCTGAGTGCGAGTTTTTCAACTGCATTTACCTATTCGCGTTTTATCTTGGAGGATCTAGCTCTCTCTCTCTATACCTATAATCAAAGCGTTTTATGTTTTGATTTGATGTTCATAAGATCTGTGACGCAGCGTACGTAGTATTGTTTGTTTCATCTAATCTTACACGATCATCTGTACAACAATCTATTAAGCCCCGTGCGTCATAAACTTACATGAAGTTTCTCCAACTTCTCGGAATTCAAGAATCAATGGATAGATTAAGTTTTCCTAGCGTTATCGGGGTCGGTAATGGTTCGCTGCCATCGTGCATAAACACTTGTAAGTAAGTTATTTTCCATGAATAGCTTTATTTTTAACTGGTCAACATTATGTACTGCTTCGTCAAATAGGTGCGTAATGCGTATATAGGTACTTATATAAACAAGCGTTTTAAATTTGATGACGATCAACTTGAAATAATTGTAAGATCATTCCCATAACGATAAAATCCTAGAGTATCAACATTTCCGTAGGCGTTTAAGAATTTCCACCTTCTTACTGGTGGTTTTAGGCTAGGAACGCACGGAGCGTGTCGTCCGCGCCCGCCGCAGCCTATTATGTGTAAAATTTTGTAATTGTAAGTATAAGATTTGTGTAAAATGAGGTTCCACAGCCAAAACTTTTCGCAGATGGCACCAGCGGCGATCCGGATGTGGCAAAATTAAGTTTTCACACCACCTGCTCGACAATGTCTAATTACTTACATATCATGCAACCTCAACATAAAGTAAAGGGATGTAAAGTTGTATGAAACTCCCTAAGGAATAAACTGATTTGAATTTAGAACGTCAAATTCGTGTAAAGTTCGAGTAAAAAAATGCCCTTATGGCATTGTAAAGAGGTTTGTTCGAAAATCAAACTGGCCACCATAAGCAGAAATAAAAAAAAGGTCCTGTGATAGTCAGTGAATTTTTATTTATGGAGCGATTTATTATTTATTTATTTTATTTTGTTTTTTTTTTTCATATTTTAGCCGTTTGGTGTTGAGACATTGGGAGCTCATCGTCTTTTCAAAAATATATCCCAACGGCGGCGTTTATGCTGGCGTTTATTTGGCCCAACGCATAAGGTTTGCCATTCAGCGTGACAATGCCGCCAGCATGCTGGGTACGCTGCCGACTGTAGTGGGTTTGAGCATTTGGATTGTCTCTAGACTTTCATCGGTCTGGATACAATCCTTTTGTTTTTTTGTAGTAGGATAAGTAGTCTTTGTAGTTTGTTGTAGATATAATAAAGGACTAAAAATAAAAATATGAATCCCTGGCTTTTTATTGTCTCGCAGGTGTGAGTTGTAGAGTATGCTCCTCTGGAATAAAGCTGTCTTCGTCTTGGGCAGCTTGAACCCCTCGCTTCACTCAGGACTCTATATAACTCATTTATTTAACTCTAAGAGTCTCCCTCGTTACGCTCAGGGTTCAATATGCCGCCCGCGACGTAAGACACTGCTTTACTCCCTTAGTGCACAATCTACTATTTCTTTTTATTCATTGCTTATATTATATCTATCTGCTCTTGCTGATGAGGGCATTGTCGATAATAATAATCCAAGGAAAAATACTTGGTATACTGTGCCTTTGTTAAGAATGTATGCAGCTGTGACGGCATAAAAATATATTTGTAGGTTAGATAGTTGTTGACATTTTGAGTAGGACAGCGCTTTAATTAGCGAGGCAAAGGATTGCTGTACAAACCAGTATATGCGGGTTCTCCAGTCTATAAAATGTTCGCTGCAAAAACAAAACAAAAATCAACAAAATGTAAGAGATTGACAGTTGACCTGGGTAATATGTCATAAGTTATAACTGCATCCAGAACCGCCGGAGGACGGGCAGCAGCGTCCTCTTAGTTAACGGTGGTGAGCATTCTGCGATTATGGCAACCCCTCCCTATTAAGTGGGAGGCTTTCGTCCAGCAGTGGACGGCTTCCGGCTGTTGATGTGTGATGTGTGTGATGTGACAGTTGACTACGACTATCCACGATGCGCCTTCTAGCAGGAAAAAATCGCAGTGTGGATCCCCATTGCGTAACTTATTTCAAGACGCGTTTTACGCCATGGGAACGGTTGCTCGGGGCAGCCGCAGACCTTTTTATTTTTTTATACAATCAAGTGACGAGACGAGCAAGGCGTTCGCCTGGTGGTAAGCGTCACACACACGTCACACACTAACAGCAGCAGTGCCAGAATTGTGAACTTGCGAACACAATCCTGCGCCGCACTGCACTGCGCTCGTCACCTTGAGATATTAGATGTTAAATCTCTTCATACCCAGTAACTTCTCTGCTAACATTGCCCTTCTAACCGGGACACAGTAATGCTTGCACACTACTGTTTGGCGGTTGAATAACTGGCAAAGGTGTGGTACCTTGCGGTCCGCGATCGCCCTTGCTCTTGGCGGTCATCGTCCGCGTACTGTGCGGACGGTTCGCGGACGAAGCGGTGGAGACTCCAGGGAATCTCGACTGATCGTAAATAAACGCCCGACTTTCGGTCATCTTCCGCCAAGTTTGCGAGCCCTTCCGTAAACAGGCGGTTGTGTCCGCGGCTGGTACGTATAACCAACGACGATTTATTCATCGTTGGTATAACGCTCCGTGAGGTCCTAGCCTTAGACAGATACATTAACTCTTTATTGCTCAAGGATTAAATAACTTAAATACCTAGCCTAGCCTTTAGCCTTACGCTCTGGTTGCAAAGTCACGCTTATCGTAAACGCGGCTTGTAATCGCGCTGATGACCCGCGTGGAACTGTACAACGCATTGAGTATTGCGCGGTTTGCTGTGCGTTCGAGTAGCGCCATATCCGCGCCCGACGTCATTTCTAAATGGCCTGCGGCTAAGCCCGTGCGCAGCGCGCTTTCCGTCAGGGTTGACGAAAAGCGTGACTGATGCTGAATGCATAGTCACGAATGCATAGTATGCCTTAGTGTGTGGCCCTAAATCTAGGTTTTGAAATAAAACATAACAAATAACAATTCTTACATTAATTTATTGCAGAGACGCTGTCCCTCCCGCGCCCCACCCGAACAGAGTGATGACCCCAACTTACATTTGTTACAAAATATACCTAGAATATTTACACGTACGCTAAGGACTTAACATAAAATAAATAACTGAATTTCGTCTAATAACCGAGCAGAGGGCAAATTACACCTAATTGCAAGACACACGGTTGATTCTCCTCCAGCGAACCGCAGTCTGACCAACGAGAGAGAAAGAGAGCATTAATATTTCTCTCTTTCGCTCTCGTTGGCCCGCACTTCTGTTAGTGCCCGCAAGTATAACGTTGCGTGGCCGGTGGACGGACGCGAAACTATAGAAAAATACAAAATTGCCGTGGGGCTCGATTGTTGAACGATTCAAATGCGTTTTCGCGTGAATTATCGTTCGAAAGTCAGTTATATTTTTCTACGTAAACTCATGCATGTAATAAAAAATCGAGTTTTGGACGCCGGCGTTATCGTCTCGGGTCACTTTTAAAGAAACGTTTTTTTTTTCGCATTTAATTCGCTAATAGTCGAGGTAATTTAGTAAGAGCTAAATCTACATAGAAAATATGAAATACATGAGTAAAGACCATTCTGTCTTTTTAAAATTATTTCCAGTACATACATATTAATGTAGCTATTTTTATTTTGTTTCAGCATTAATTCTTTCGTCCACACAACCACGTTACAACAGAAATACGTTTTACGGTAAAAATAATCGAGATCATTGTTGTATACTTGTACAAACACATAAATAACTCGTACGAACACAGCTGGGTCATTCATTAAGTATAAATATCAATCAACAAAACACACAGAGATATTAAGCCAAAATATCTGAAAAGATTTTACTAAAGATATAATTAAGTACAAACTGATTCAAACTCAATGGCGGCTGTGAAGTGCGCTGCAAGCGAGACTTTGCGATTGTGCGCACACCGCACGCCTAATTTTTGCTACTGCACAGCGTCTCGCGCCTAACTTCACAGCCGCCATTAAGTTTGAATCAGCCTGTATCATGTTTCGTTTACATATTGTTTTCATTCCAATTATTTCCCAACTCGCTACACCATATTCAAAACTAAAGCAAACAAAATTTTAAGTTATTTCTTTCTTTCCTGAGTGGTTTATGGCGTCACCGTAAATAAAGAAAATAACTTGAACCTGCTTACGAGCATTCTCCGGGTTCCCTTTGTTCTGCTTTGACGGCCATGGCAGACTTCTGTTGCCGACATATATTCATAATCCTCAAACTGAATATGCTAATCAACTAAAGCACTCATTGGCGGATTTACCAGCAGGCTGAGTAGGCTAGAGCCTAGGGCGGCAGGTTTTAGGGGCGGCGAATTTGAAGCAATTTTTTTAGTTACAATATTGTCTAAGTATTTCTTGTGCACTCTTAACTGGTTGGGTTGCAAAAATAATCTAGGAACTGACACATCGATACCCTGGTTCACAATAATACTAATTACGAGAAAAGGGTGTTGTAATTAGGACTTACAATTAGTGCACAATTTCATTAACAAAAAAAATTATATAATTTGATTGTGATAGTTGGGTACCGAATTGTATTTTTTTTTAAAGTCACGAGGTGCGGCTAAATTTAAATAGCCTAGTAGCGGCAAATGTGTAAATCCGCCACTGGTTGAAGTCCTGCCAGACGTCTTAATTTTTCATACTTTCTATGCACTAATAACATAGAAATACCCGAGTCTTGGTTAACGGTGTGAGCATTCTGCGATCCCCAAGCCGCCTGCCAAGCGTGGGGATTATGGCAACACCTATTATGATTATGGCTATTGGGAGGCTTTCGTCCAGCAGTGGACGTCTTATAGCTAACGACGACCCGAGTCAAACACTTCATATAAATATTCAATACCTATTTCTCGAAGTATTATATGAAGTGGAGTGTGTGAAGTAGTATTATAGTACCGAAACTGGGCGTGACCTTGAGCACAAATCACTGGCACTTGTGCGATAGCCGTGTAACAAGTCCTACAGCTGTACAGCTGCACCGTAGCTGGGAAGTGGACGTGTCGTTCGGAATTTAGAGTGATTGGTGTTTTGTGTACTACCTAAATATTGCATAAACTTATGGTGTCTCATTGCGCGTAGTGTAGCTAGTATAGAAGACGCCTTTTTTGAACAAAGATATAATAACTAGTAACATTGATATTTGTTTGTAATTTTGCTGTGTCACGAAGGTAAGGTTCGAACATATAATATTTTTTTATAGAGTTGCGTTGACTGCCATCTCGTCTGATGTTAAACGAAGATGCAGTCTACGACACCACAGACTATGCCGGGCAGCAGCGAGGCGGGTCGCATCGCAAAAATCCACCCAGATCGCTTTCATACATTTTTATGAACTATCGCACCCTGTGCCGGGTCGCAGCAAATCGGATTATTGCTTGACGAATATCAGCGAGCGCAATGCCGCCCGCCCCGCCCCGCTGCGGCCCGGCATAGTGTGCGATAGGTACCTATACTCGTATTCATAATCAAACGGCCTAAACCGACGGATTGAAATGTCACTTTTCAAAATAATGCTGCCTGCTAAAAAAAACCGTAGTGATGGATATTGTTAGGTTCATATCGTTCAAAATAATTATTGAATAATTATTAAGTGACTTTTTTTTTTACAGTCTAGTGACTAGACGAGCAAGACTTTCACCTGATGGTAAGCGTCACGCCAACAACAAACATAGCACTAAACATTAAACATAAAAAAATACTAACAACTAACATAACTAACAGCTAACGTTTTAGACGTTAGACGTTAAACATTTACGGCCTTACTTAAAAAAACTTCTCAACCGTTAGTCACTGCTTAAGATGCTCTGCCATCTTCTCTCTGCCGTGAAGTGTAACATGCAAGAACAAGACAGAGAAGTTTAAGCAGTGACTAAGAGAATCGAGATTATTTTAGGTAAGGCCATTAAAGTGCTGCCATTGGAAGTGAAGGTAAAAAAAGGAAAACATATTGTGTTAAAACGGTGTTCTGTAAATTGCTACACGGAAATTTTACATTATTTTCATGATTTATAACCTTGGAAAGATTGAAATCGTACAAAAGTAAGGAACTTCACCTTTTACAAAGACTAATATAAATATTTCGAAGTAGTTAATTAGTGTGAAATTATTAATTTTGTTAACATAACTTCATAAGTTAATAAAAAGATTAAGTTTCATAGCTTATGTTAATAAACTTAATAATTTTATCCCAGCACTATTTAAATTTTGCTAAAAAGTACCAACACTCGAAATGTCAGTTTAGTCCGTTTAATTAAGAATCCGAGTATATTTTATATTTTGAAACGTAAGTAAGCTGGACTTGAAATCCGTCAATGCGCTGCGGCCAGGCACGTCACTATGCAAGCAAGCATTTTGCGTTACGATGCGGCCCGCTTCGCCCGGCATAATGCGCTCGAACCTATACAATATGTAACAAAAAGGTTCAACTGAAGAATATGTATGTACTCATCATTATAAACAAGATGTACTATGGGGCCAAAACTGAAATCGCGAAAAAATAAAAAGATCTGTTCCATACAAAAAGTTCCTAGACTTTGGACAAATGTACTCATCAGCTGAGGGTTTTTTTCGCGATGCCAATGTTGGTCCCATAGTAAAAGTTGTTCATAATGATGAGCATGTATATAGGTACATATCCTTCGGTATTGTTGAACCTTTTTTTTAATATAATCATTGTACCTTCGATCAGACACTGGCTTAATATTCGCCTATAAGAAAAATAACTATAACATTTAGAATATTTAATAAATAATATACAATGTGTAATAAAAAGGTTCAACAATACGGAAGGGTATGTATGTACTCATCATTATGAACAACTTTCACTATGGGGCCAAACCTAAAATCGCGCAAAAAAAAACCAGCTATTCCATACAAAAATTTAATTGACCTTGGACAAAATGTTGCAACAGCTGTTTTTTTTCCACGATTTCACGGTTGGCCCCATAGTGAAAGTTGTTCATAATACATACCCTTCCGTATTGTTGAACCTTTTTGTTACACATTGTATAAAATATGACGATTTATAGGCACTCTATACATTGCCAAAGAGAAATAATCTTCAGTGTTTTACTGATTAAATTTGAATCATATGATATGAGAAAGTTCGTCAAAAATGTAAGTCCATACAATAACTTCTAAAGCAACTAAATCGGAAGTGTGATTAGAATAAACAATAAAAAGAGGTAATAAATAAAGTATATAAATTCTAAATAATATTTACATTACAAAAGTGTATTAAGTAAATAAAAAATACTTGTACACATATTTTTTTTCAGTGACAACACATTTTTTCAGTTACAAAAAAGACAGTTGTTAAAATTTATTGTGGGTACATGTTATTACTTTACTGAACAACTATAAGGCTCATGCATCTATGGGTTTTTTTAAAGTTCGTATAGGCTAAGTGGCCAGCCTTAGTGTCAGTCCGTCCGTCCGCGGACGGAAGAAATTCGCCCCGCTCCTAAAAATCTAGTATTTGTTTTAATAAGTCTATCAAAATATCAAAGAACTTTCCATGCTGTTACGGGACGTGACGTCAGTCTCTCCGTGAGCCCGCCAAAGCCACGTCTGCTTCCGTCATGACATGGGATGGGTGTAGGTCAAGTACTGACAGCTTTTCTAGTTGTAGTGGAATTGGAGCCTGACTGCTAACTAGACTTCGACTCGACTATATGACCTCCCCCTGACTTAAAAGCTGGATCCACCCTTGGCAACAGGAAGTATTCCGTTTTTGGTATGGGCGCCGGTTACCAGAGGCACACACACGTACCGACCTCGCCGGCAAGGTCGAGGACTCCCCAGATCTGTCAGAAGATCGGTTAGATTCTCTCCAAATAGTCAACCAGACCAACCTACTACGGCCCCAGGGCACACGCCTTCTGGGGTGCCAGGGCAAATCTGACCCCTTTCCCGGCGACGGCCAAGGCGAGGTTCGTACCGCAGACGGTACGAAAGCTAGAAAAAAAGCTAGCAGCTAGTCGCCTTTAACCTAAACTAGGCCTACCGCCATTTGCGCTTGCCTAAAGTCCGGTGACGCTGCAGAGGCCATCTGAGGCCAACAGCATAAATCATTCATAAAAACTTATTCTGTTCGTATTGCACCGCCGAAATAAACTAATTGTACGCCGCTTTGAGTGTTGTCGTACTCCATGCCGTTTCAATACAAAGTTTCATCCGTCCTTTCACCCCCTTAATTCATCCCTGTCATAAAATATTGAAAATACCATATTTTATTTTAAGTTAACTATTCAAAATTCCAAATACCAATTTTCATCACTATATCTTCAAAAAGAAATAACTTTCTCAATGTGGCTACTCCACGATTATTAAGGGTTTAGTGTTCACTGCGGCTGTTGAACGCATAGCGGCTGTTACCGAGGAGTAAGGCTCGTGACGCAGCTTGACTAGGTGGTTCTAATCTAAACGATCACTAATATAAGCCACGGAATATCTTCGGATGGGTTACCGTGAGTACATCCGTGGGCTTGTACATCTGAGCGTTACCACGCGTCGGATAACACGTTTAATTGTTGATCGGGGACCAATATCCTTTAAAATATATAATTTCTAGAACAGCAACAGTCAAACCAGGGCCTTCGGGCGGCACATTCAGTTTAACACTAGGTCTGGCCAGACAGCCTATACGAATTGCTTAGGTCTTCCGATTCTGATACCTGTAAGAGAACTCTTAGTGCAGTACCACACGCATCCACTTGGTTATCGCTACTTACATCGACAATTCAGCGTCTATCTAAATAGACCTTTAGCTATTGTTTTAAAAAATATATTTTTCAATGCACGAGCCTCTTTGGAAGCATTATGTGGAAAAATATTGAATAACCTTATGTAAGCGGGGTACTATCCGAAATGCCCTTCAACAAAATTTACTAATTTTAGGTAGTTTTATATTCTGACCAGCAGCGTAAGAATAGCTTTCCCGTTGTCCGCTACGTTGCGATCGAAAACGTGGCCTTATTGGAGGCTTAACAGGTTAGCTTTCATATACCTACCTGTATCATACAACGATCAGTCACACTGGTGAAGAAACTAACAAGTTATTTTGTTTATTTTGTATAAAATGCTCTTTAATTAGTATTCTACACATAAAATGCAATAAAATCATTACTCACCCACACAAGAACCTAAGTACACCTAAAACTTAACAATATTTTTTTAATTATTATGCTAGAGCTTCATCTGCGGATAATGCCATTGTTTAGCGCGGTATTTAATACAGTGCGCAGACATGGCCGGTCATTAGCGCGTTAATATGCTAGTAGCATTATTAACGTCGTTAGACGTTAGGCGATGGTCAGAGTCAAATGATAGTGTGGCCACCTATATAGCGCATTGTTTAATGCATCATTTATTGCACGTAAATTATTCCAATAATTGGTTGTAAAGCGTCACGCAGGTGAAGCCCCAGCATTACGGTTAGGAATCAATTGATTCCAAGTAAGTTACTCTAAACTTCACCAGAGACTATCGTTTCGACAACACACTTATTTGCACTCTTATTTCTAGAAACACATACAATTAATCAATTATAACAAGCCAATCATTAATAAGAAACCAATCAATGACTATCACAGACCAATCTGTGACGACTACAGTCCATTTAGGCCAATGTTGACCAATCAGGCGGCAATCACTTGTCAGCCCACGACGACTAATGGCCAGCCAATGACGAACATTTACCAATAAATGACAGCACCAGACTGACTAATCACGGCCAGTCACAGACTTATTCAAACCAATCCGCTCCGATTTATTCTATGAATTTGATTCCATGTGTTTCTAGTTGAGCGACTTTAAAAAAAAGTGTTGGCATAAAATAATGATCACAACTAAATCGCTACTTATAACAACCCTCTTCAGACATTCCATCACATATTTATTTATTTACAAATTAGTTAGAATTTGAAATTTAACTAAGTATTTACATGGAGCGGTCGACACGACCGACTCCGGGGTTGAAGAACAATGCCTTCTGTAATGTCGATATGTCTAAGTCTCAAATTGCACTTTTAGGGACTTACTTAAATACGCTGCTTAAGTGAACAACAGTCACTTAACTCCTGCGCAATACAAAACTCAAGTGCGCAATATAAACTAACGTCATTTAATGTTAAGCGCCGTTTTCAAGTAGGACCCTTAGACCAGAATCCTCACGCCAAAGCCGAAGATCCAAAGCCAAAATCCAAAGGCATTATCGTCCAACGGTAAGTATCACATATTGGGGAAGTCATCTTGTTTTCCCGACTTTATTGTAGAAAGCCGTTACCAGGCATAATCTCAAGTTGTAGACATTTGGCGATATAGAGAAACAGAAAACTACAACAACATTGTAGCTGTAATGGCAAATAAAATATAGCTTAGAAAATGAGGGACAGGTCGACCGTTGTTGGTCGTTGTTTTATAATCAACGTGGTCGCTGAATCACAGTGAATTGATTTATGATTAATCTGCGGTCTTATTACGGAAGTGTGACAGTGATAGTAGATTTTAACTTACTCGCATCATGCGTATACATCTCGAGTATGATTATTCTTGTTTATTAAATGACAGGCTTGCGTTTGACCGCCATCATCGCATGTTTTTTTATTTATTTTAAGGGATTTCTCGCATTTCATTACGTCGGTTGCTTCGACTAAGTTTCGGTCAAGGGTCATCCATAAATAGAGTAGATGACTGATGTTTAAATCGTCGAAACCAATAGCTTTGATGAAGAATTTAAGTAAATATAGTATGTTTATTGAAAAAAATATTTAAATCGGTTATGTTCTGATACATAAGGGTTTAAAGTTTTTGGTAGAGCCAACTTTGTCCCTTTCCCACAAAACAAAAAATTACGTCGCGCTTTATTTGTTAGAATAGAATTTATATGGCGTACAGAGAAGTGACGTCACGATTTGCTGTTTCGCCTCTCTTTCTAGCATGATATTAAAATGCGTATAAGTTGCTTATTTTTTATCAGATTTTCATGTTCTTTTAATTAATCAGCTATATTTATGGGCCACATTTTAATAGGACAATAAAAAAAACCAGTCATCTAGCCTATTATGGCATGATTTTTGTGTTGTGAGGAATAACATATCCTTCTTATATCAGACTTTTGTACTAAATGTGAGTTATCCAGTACAAATATATGTCAAAGCACAGTCAATTTTCATAGTATTTCGCTTCGATCAATGGAACAGAGGATTTTCCACCAGCCTCTCGACCGCGGCGCACCGGAAACTCTCCGCTGCACCAGTTTGCATACAATTCGGCGACGTTCAGCTGACAACCAGTCACTAACATTGCATTTTTACCCTTATCCTCTTTGTTTGAGTAGCTAAAATGTGTTCATGTGTATGTGTGTATTTTCGCATTTCAATTACGACGTGCGATATCCTCTGTTCCTTAAATCGATGGTATTTCGCATAATGTTAAAAGAAAAAGCTGTCCACATAGTCTACACTTAGAAAAAACCGATTGACTCGAAACTTAAAAGACATTCAGATTGTATCTATCGGGAAACACTCACTTAAACGAGCACAATTGAGCCACTGTTCGGCAGTGATACGCGATCACTACCATTATTAAAATTCCGCAATAAGGCCGCTAGACCCATCATTCAAGTAAAAATAAACACAGTTTATAATGATCAGTCTAATAATCAGTTACGTATAGAACAAAGTAGTAGAGAAGAGTCGCCTCGTAACGTGTACCTTCCAGCCGACAGTCACGGCAGACTTCCCTCGCCCAGAGCCCTACGCCTCGGTGGCGACCGGCTCCCTCGCGTGGTGTATCTTCACGTGCTTGTTGTGGTTAGACTTATTGCTCGACGTCTTCCCGCAAATGTTGCAGGAGAACGGCCGCGCGCCGCTGTGCACCTTCATGTGCTCCGACAGGTAATAACTCCTATGGAACGACTTACCGCACTCCGGTACTTCGCACACATACTTCTTGGCCGTCTCGTGTTCCCTCACGTGACGTTGGCAGTTGTATTTCCTTATGAACTGGCAGCCGCAGTAGTTGCACGTGTAGGGGCGGACGGACTTGTGCGAGTTCATGTGCGCGACGAACTCGGTGCGCCGGATGAAGGCGCCCTTGCAGAGCGAGCACTTGAAGGGCTTGGCGGAGCGCGACACGTGCGTCCAGCGGTGCAGCTTCAGGTTCCACTTGGTGGTGAACGCCTTGTTGCACACCACGCACGAGTAGGGCCGCTTGCCGCTGTGCGTCTGCAGGTGCGCGCGCAGGTTGCTGCGGAGGTACACCTGGAACGAAAGAATGAACCGATGTACGAAAGAATGAATGAACAAAAACATCAAAGAATTAATTATTGTATTAAATTGTAATTTGTAATTTTTATGTGAATAATACAAATCGACTCTGCGTTATTCACATAAAAATTACAAAGATGAAAAAAGAACAGACAGCAACCTGGTGGTTTTATAACTGATAGTGGTGTTTTACGTGCAGCCATAGGATTGAGAAGATTCGTTGAAGAGTTGAAATGCAGGGTATGCAATTAAATAAAAATATGTTGTAAGTAGAAGCGCCATTATGTTCTTCGCTAAGAATAATGTCATTCACCCAGATGTTATGTTGTTTACGCTGAGTTGGAATCGGTTCCGTGACCGAATTAAACGTGCTCACATATATTTTTTGTAAATTATGTTCACATCGCCAGCCATAAGATTTCCACTACTGGACGAAGTCCTCCCCCTTAATAGAGGGAGGTTGCCATAATCCCCACGCTTGACAGGCGACTTGGGGATCGCAGTGTTACCACCGTTAACCAAGAGGAAGTTGCTGCCTATCCTCCAGTGGTTCTGAATGCCGTTTTAGGACATACCTACCCAGGTCAAATTGTGTTCATTTGCATTTAATTTGTGTCTGTAATTGTATATATAATTGTAAATCACACTGATGAGAGTGACAAGTGACAGAAATAGTAACGACCCTGCAGTATGTACTCTATTCCAAGCCGCCTGTCAAGCGTGGGCATTATGGCAATCCATCCCTATAAAGGGGGAGGCTTTCGTCCAGCAGTGGACGTCTATCGGCTGTCGACGATGATGAACTCTATCCGGAGGTCGGTCGAGGCAGGCAACTGACCTGTTTGCAGATGGGGCAGGGCACGTTGTCGCAGCGCGAGACGGAGGGCGCCGTCATGTAGAGGCTGTTGTGCTTCCGGCGGATGTGGCGCGTGAGGGAGGCCGCGTGCACGAACTTGTCGGGGCAGTGCATGCAGGCCTTGGGCCGCGCGTCGTGCGTCTCGCGGTGCCACGCGAACTTGGCGCGCGAGTGCAGCACGAGCCCGCACGAGCACACGTAGTCGCGCACGGCCGCGCGCTTGTGGTAGTGGTGCCGGTTCCTGCCCACAACATCACGTGTGTGAGACATAACCTTCACTTATACAATGTGCAACAGAAAGGTTCAACAATACTGAACGGTATGTATGTAATCATCATTATGAACAACTTTTACTACGGGGACAAATAGATGTTGTGGTGCTCCGACAGCTCCTGTCGGGCTCCTCGCAGACCCCACCCTCCCAGCTAGTACAGTAAGAGTGTCACCTGTGCTGCACCATGTTGGAGTACCGGCGGAAGGTCTCGTCGCACAGGGTGCACTTGACGGGCGCGCGCCCCGTGTGGATGTTGTGGTGCTCCGACAGCTCCTGTCGGGCTCCTCGCAGACCCCACCCTCCCAGCTAGTACAGTAAGAGTGTCACCTGTGCTGCACCATGTTGGAGTACCGGCGGAAGGTCTCGTCGCACAGGGTGCACTTGACGGGCGCGCGCCCCGTGTGGATGTTGTGGTGCTCCGACAGCTTCTGCCGGGTCAGGAACCGCTTCTCGCAAATTTCGCATCTGCAATGTTTACATTATACATTTAAAAATACCGCACGATTCCGAGTGTAGCGATCTCTCATGAGGCTAGCACGGCCACATAAGCCGTACAAACAGCGTGTGAAGCAGGTGTGCATACTTGTAGTTCTTGATGCCGAGGTGCGTCTTGAGGTGCAGGTTGAGGTTGGCGCGCCGGTGGAAGCACTTGCCGCACTTGAGGCACTCCAGCGGGTGCGTGCGCAGGTGCAGCGTGAACGCCGCGTCCGTCACCTGCAACCAAACAATATGTCACACCTGTCGTACTTAGCCACACAAATAATTTTGTTGACACCACTAGCAAGAACATCTCGAACGGTAATCGATATATTAAAAGTAGTTTCGTATAACAGTATTGATCGACCTGCCTGAAAAGCAAGATGCTCAAGAGGACGCCTGAAAAACAATTTGTTAGCTTATTATTTTTATGGAATTGACATTTATGAATACTAATTGATTAATTATTAAATATTATCTTAATAGCTGTTGTAATTAATTCTCGCAATTTAGAAAATATTGTATGTCCTTAATGGGCGAAGCTGTTGAAACTTAACCTATGTATTTATAAGATCTTGTACCACTTGTAAATAATGCTCTAGAAGCAAGTTACCTAAGAAGCAAAAGACACCTAAGAAGCATATTGCCTAAGAGCCAAGTTACCTAAAGAGCAAATTGCCTAAGAACCAAGTTACATAAAGAACAAGTTGCCTAAGAAGCAAATTGCCTAAGAACCAAGTTCCCTAAGAAGCAAGTTGCCTGAGAAGCAAAAGACACCTAAGAAACAAATTGCCTAAAGAGCAAGTTCCCTAAGAAACAAGATGCCGAAGAAGCAAGTTGCCTAAGAAGCAGGTTGCCTAAGAATCAAGATGTTCAAAAAGCAAGTTGCCTACAGATGCCAAGATTGTATGTGCCTATAAAGATGAAGAAGCAAGGTGTCCAAGTACAATGTGTGATTACCTGGTCTACTTTACACGTTGGGCAAACAAAGTCTTTCCGCTTGCGTTTGGTTTCCTGCTTGAGCAGCCCCCGCAGGTCCAGCCCGGGCTTGCTCTCATCCAGCGTGTCGTACACCTGCAGGATGCTGGACGTGATTGTCTCTTTGGAGTCCAGGGTCATGAGGTTTGCTGGAAAATTATGTTAAAAGATTAGCCGCTGCGATGCAGAGAATTCATTACAGAGTAATAAGTAATGCAATGAATAATTGCCTTGTGATATTTATTTAATTATTTATTAAATTCAAATTACAACTTTTAATTTTATATTTTTATATTTTTTTTTGTATATATATAATGTGTAACAAAAAGGTTCCACAATACTGAAGGGTATATATGTACTCATCATTATGAACAACTTTTACTATGGAGCCAAAACAGAAATCGCGAAAAAAAAACTGCTGTTCTATTAATTTTCTCCAAGGTCATTGGACTTTTTGTATGGAACAGCAGATATATATTTTTTTCGCCATTTCAGGGTTGACCTCGTAGTAAAAGTTGTTCATAATGATGAGTACATACATACCCTTCAGTATTGTTGAACCTTTTTGTTACACGTTGTATATATATTTTTATCTTTATATCTAATTAAGTACCTAATTTATCTTATAGTATCTGTTCGGATATTGTTATTATACATTATAAATCTCTGTTTTATAAGTTATCGAATATTGAAGTTAAACCTTTAGTAAGTTTCTCTAAGTGAAAACTTTTTATGGCTAATGCCTATAATCCTCATACTATATTTTATTAGTTATAGCTGTTAGTTTGCCAAATATTGCAAAATAAAAAAAATATTACAGGCATTCTCTAATTCAATAGTGTAAATCAACTGCATTATTTAATGATAATAGTAATATACATCATAATAAGTTTTGCATTGCAATGGTCAGATGTTATCTCTTAATATAACAGCAGTAATAAAAAAATAAAAAACAAGCTTTCTCTAATTCAATAAATAAAAATAAAAAATATTGGGGGGACATTTATTACACACAGCGCCATCTAGCCCCATACTAAGCAAAGCTTGTATTATGGAAACCACATAGCTGATAGAATACTTATATACATCTTTTTTTCGTAAATACATACTTATAATACATACTACACCCAGACACAGAACAAACATCGATGTACGTAACAAACATTTTTGTCCTGGGTGGGGATCGAACCCACGCCCTACAGCTCTGAAGGCAGACATACTACTAACTGAGCTATCAGGCTGTAATAGTGTAAATCAACTGCATTATTTAAAGATAATAGTAATATACATCATAATAAGTTTTGCATTGCAATGGTCAGATGTTATCTCTTAATATCATTGCAGTCATAGCCATAGGCAGTTGACGAGCAAATTTTTTTTTTAAACAATATTTTTTTTCGTTTGGAGTTTATAGTGTAGGTATTATGATTCTCCTTATTATAGTATCTATCTATATTGTATTTTCATTGTTCATCTGTTCTTTTAGTACATTATGATACGAGTGTGCTATGTTGGTCATTACACTAGAGGCGGTATTATGCGCGCGAGCCGCAGGCGAGCGAGATAAGAAAGCCGAGAGCGTAATGGCTAATAGCACAAGAGTTCCATATGACTGTTTTCGTCACACTTGCGAGGAAAAAAGATTTTTTTTGTGATAATAATCAACCACACAGCGAAAACGTCAACAAACATTTGCGGAAAATGGCGCCCAAATCAGTAATGCGCGCACAGGTTGACATTTACTTCAGCGGCATAATAACTCTTTGTTGGTATTACAAAAAACTGTAAGTATTACCCGGCTATATTAAGAGTGCTTCGTATACGTACGTCTAATTGCAGTCACGTACAAACTTGACTTTACCGGGTTATACCTATTATAGTACAAGTGCCGTAATGTAAAGTAAAAAGCACGCGTGTGTAATAGCTTGGATTATGAGCCTAAAAGCGATGTAATAAGATCTACTTTACGAGCAAGTGTGATGAAAAATATATTTTGTTTCTATTCGTGATTATCTTGTAATTGGCTGTATGTTTCTATTTAATCATATTTATTACTAGCTGAGCCCCACGGTTTCACCCGCATAATGTAAAAAACGGTGATGATGATGATAGAAAGTAGTATATGTTATTCCGGATATTAAGCGATCTCCATTCCGAGTTTCATCCAAATCCGTTCAGCCGTTTCGGCGTAAAGAGGTAACAAACATAAACACACACATATCAACAAACTTCCGCATTTATTGTGTGATAGATCTACGTTTGGCCACATACTCGCTTGGTAATGGAGGGCTATGAAACATGTCGATCTAGAAGAATAGCCATACTGAATACTCACTGGCGCAAGCGAGGCCGGTTTCGTCGATCTTCTCCTCCTTCTTGATGGTGGCCGTGGTGACCCTGGAGTAGGAGGCGACGGGCGGCGCGGCGGGCGCGTGCGCGTGCGCCGCGTGCGCGCGCAGCTCCTTCAGCGAGGGACACGTGGCGCCGCACGACGGGCACTCGTACTGCCGCGCCGCGGGGAACACGGCCATCTCCTCTCTGGTAATATCAACATTGTGATCAGACATGTGATGGGACCTGGGTATGTCCTAACACTGCATCGAGAACCACCGGAGGACGGGCAGCAGCGTCCTCTCGGTTAACGGTGTTGAGCACTCTGCGATCCCCACCTGCCAAGCGTGGGGACTATGGCAACCTTGTGGGAGGCATTCGTGGCCAGCAGTGGACAACTTCTGGCTGAAGTATTTTTTTTTAATGAGACGAGCCTGACGGTCACCTGGTTGTGAGCGTCACGCCTGCCCATAACAGTAGCAGTGCCAGAATTGTGAACTGACATGAGACAACTGGAATAATTCAGTTCTGGTTAGCATAATCAGCCAATTCAATAGTCACTGCTTGACATAGGCCTACCCTAGAAGGGCGATTGTACCATATCCACTACGCTGGCCCAGTTGGGGCAATTTTCCTCTCTGGACAAATGCAGGTTTCCTCACGATGTTTTTCCTTCACCATAAAGCCTAAGCAGTGTTATTAAAATCCGTACATATACTCCAAAGAGCTCATTAGTATGGGCTTCGGTTTAAACCTGCGACCGATTTCAAGTCAACGGTTTTCCGATTAACAGCAGGCTATGGCCATGATTGCATTTAATGCAGTTCTAGTTTAAAAGGAAGAGTTTAAGTATTTAAATTGCACGCTAGACAGAGCTCAGGCAGGAACACGGCCATCTCACTGTTGAAACATTCACCATTATGAGAAGACATTAGCCAACAGGGGCCGCTCTGTGGACCGCATACAGTGGGACCGAATAGGTTCAGCTGCCGACACTGCGCGACCGCGAACCTTATTGCGAGGCGATAAAATTCAGCAGCTGACCGTATTTGGTCCCGCTGTAAGCGGTTCAAAGTACGGCCCCTGGAAGGATTCCATCCTCGTAAAAAAGGGTTACCAGATATTTCTTGCTTGCAGGAACCGCGTGCGTTTGACCGGCATCGAACTTGATGTTAAGCAAAGATGCTTTGCAATGTCGCATGCGACATAATGATAATGATTGTGTCACACAAGGAAACGGGTAGAGCATCCCTTCCGAATCCCTACTTTAGCTTTGTATAACAAAACTTACATTATTTCTTTAGTACATTATACAATGTGTAACAAAAAGGTTCAACAATACTTAATGGAAACCTTTTACTATGAGGTCAACCTTGAAATCGCAATAAAAAGTCAGCCGTTCCATACAAAAAGTTCATTGACCTTGGACAAAATGTATTGAACAGCTGATTTTTTTATTGCGATTTCACTGTTGGCCCTTTAATAAAAGTTGTTCATAATGATGAGTACATACATACTCATCAGTATTGTTGAAGCTTTTTGTTACACATTGTATACTCATACATATGCAATTCTTCACACAGTTCGTGTATTATGTTTGTTACTACATCACACTGCAACGGCTCATCGAATGCAAGTATAACGTGGAATGAAAATTGCCTACCTATGACCTGCTCTTGCCCTTTATTCCTGAAGAAAGGCGATTTCCGGAAGAAACTGGGGGTTGCTGCTTAGTTATTATTAAATCGAATATCAGTTAGGAATAAGGTACGAAGTTTCTGGTCTGGAGGTAACGGATGTCTGCGAACTCACAAGTTGTCCCGCTTGTCCGTCACGTCGAGCTCGGACCCGTCCGAGACCCAGCTCTCGCGCGCCATCAGGTCGTAGGGCTCCGTCGGCGTCGCTTCCGAATAACCCTGCGGATAACACCAATTCTACTAAATACACCTTTTACGGGTAGTTATTTTTACAACTACACAACTATGCCTCACTTACGAGAGCGTGCGCAACACGTGTCGCTATAATATTTCAATAATTCTCTTGTGGTATCAACAGAGTTTATAATGCTTTGACAAATTTATCAAATTTCCAAATAAATTTAACAAATTTATCATAAAAGAAGCAGTTTTAGAGCAATATAAACGGTGTGTTATTCTGAACAAATACACCAATCTACAATTCAAATCAAAAAAAAACAATGTTCAATGTCAAAATCATTGAACTGCTTACAAACCATAGAATCTGCACAACTTGCAAACAAAGCCATAATTGAAAGTTGAAGCATACTGAGAGTTTTAACGAAGATCTGCACCTATCATAAAGTATTCTGAGAAAGTGATTCCTGAAAATAAAATATTACAAAAATTTACGTAAGATGCATACCGCATTCCAAGAGGAGTCCATGTCGCCGTTGCTCTCCTGTCCGCTGAGCTCGCCGCGCGGCGGCATGCGCTCGTCCGCACAGATGTTTAGCGTCGGCTCCCCGTCACTGCGGCTCTCGCATAACAAATCTGCCTTGCTGTCCCGCTCCCGCTCCTCATCGCCGGGCGCTTCGTCCCTTTCTCCCTCCGCATAATCCATCCCATTCTCCGCGATCTTATAACTCTCGTGGATGAAATTCGGCAAAACGAACTCGTTCTCCTTTGTAGACGGCTCCCCCCAAATATTGCACGAGAATGCTTCTTTCGCGTTGTCTTTGAACACCGTCGGCCCTTTATCGTCGAAAGCCTCCACCCTGTCCGGCGTGAAGTAGTGTTCGTAAATGTTATCCCCGAAGTAGTTTTCGTTCATCATATTTACGAACTGCTTGGTCTTACTCGCGCCTTCCAAGTCTAGTAGTTCTCGGTTGCTCGACTCCTCGTCGAAGTCTCGCGGCGACATGTTCTCGTACCTGACGACATTGATCGAAGGCCGGAGTGGGTCCAAAGAAGTCATTTCTGGTTGTTCCTGGTTGCTGAATGTTCCTTCATTGCTCGAGGAGAACTCCTCTTTCACGTGAACGACTTCCGTCGCTGGATCCTTCTCTGGGCTCGGGAACTGAGCGGCATCTTCGGCCGGGTCGGCGTCAAACCCCGTCACCTCTTCTTTACCCTTGATTTCTTCTATTGAGATTGTTTTCAAGATAGATTTTTTACTATCTGCCTTCTGAACTTGGTTGGTGAAGCTGACGGGCGCCGTAGAAGAGCAGGGCATGGGTTCGTCGTCCTGTCTGCTCGGACCGCTGTCAGATATCGTTTTCAAATTTTTTATTTGCAATATTTTCTTACTTTTCTTTATGAAAATATTATTCAGTCTTAGTGGAGTACTTCTAAACGGTTTTATTGGCAAATGTATTTTCTTTTCTTTGCTAGCTAATTCGTTACTAATTTTACTAGTTTCAGGCTTGGGAGATATTGTGGCACGATCGGTGGAGTTGTCCCCGCTTTCCGACAGCTCACTGATCGGCGATATGGAAGGCTTCTCGTTACATATTAGGTCTGGTACTGGACAGCTGTCACTGAACTCCATATCTATTTTATTATCTATGCTATTACTTTTGATAGAGTCTTTGTTTGAGGTAGGACTTGCAATCTTTTTCAGCTCTGCGAAGGCATGAATACTATCTTCAGAACTATCGCATTGACTCGTCGATGGCTGGTTGAAATCGTTGGAAGACTTCAGTTCGTGATTTTCTATGTCAGGTAATATCTTTTCTGGCGATACAGACCTGTCTGGGTAGTCGCGGTCACTAGACGAGGTGAGGTCCATCACAGTGTTAATCATATTTTTGTTATGTTGTACTGGAACTTCAACCTTTATATTGCTAAGAATTTTAAGACCCCGTGCGATACCTGGAGCTTCACTCTGGGTGTCGACCTTTTCAGTAATCGTTACATTAGGTGCCTCAGCTTTTGGTAACGTGAAATTAGAAACTATCGCCGATGTTTGTCGAGGCGGTCGCGATAGTACTTTGCTGGCTATACTATTAGAGGAACTTATTCTTGTAGTAGGAATGATGGGACTAACCTCGATAACCAAGGTTTTATTCGGATCTGTCAAACTAGGAGCTTGTCTCTGAGTATTAGTTAGGAGCGCACTCGTATCAGTGAATATTTGGGGCACAGATTGTTTGGGAATAACTTGTTGCGGTGTTGTGTACATACATGAAGTGTTACCGAACTGATCCACAAGCATCACATTCTGGTATATTGAGCTAGTTTGAGCTACATTTGTGACATTCTCTTGACCTGTAAAAACGGCAGGTATGCTAGGAATGAAAGCCTTTGGGTCAATGTTCTGCACCATCTCCTGGTAAAAATACTGGGAGTTCTGAGTGACTACTGTAGTTCCCGGAGTAAATGTGCTAGAACTTAGTTGGTTAAAGTGATTTTGAACTAAAGGAGGAGCGGCCTTGGCATCTCGGTGGACTTGAGAGCTCGGTAGAGGGCCACTCACCATCAAACTGTTCTGAACATTCTTCTGAACAAAGGTGGGGGCAGAAGGGCCTACCATTACATGCATGGGCTTCACTCCCTGGGCCAAATATTGCATTCCTCCGATGTTGTTTTTCACTATACTCAATAAATTAGTTGGTTTCTGCACTTTAACAGGTTCATTTCTTTTTCTTATCACGTTTGGTATCACATTGGGCTGTAATTTGACACCGGCAGCTCCTAATGTTGGCACGTTGTAAGAATACACATTATTAACATCCATGGCATTGTACTCAGCACTGCGAGAATATTTGATTTCTCTGTCTTCTTGTTGTTCTGGGTAAAACATATACTTTTGTTCATAGTCCGACACTGACAGTGGGTATGTTTGCTGCATCTTATCAGCTTTCATTGGCGGTGTGTTGACAGAATGTAAACGAGATTGGTTTGAATGCAGCGATGGACTACTAACAGTTGTGGCTTCATAAGTAATGTTGTCTACCATCCTGATATCGGGGGTGCAATTTCGGGAAACATTGGCTGATGGAGTGGATCTCGGAGTCCTGCTCTGATTCCGGCTTGGGGTTCTACTTGGTGTTCTGCTGGGCGCTCTGCTCGATGCTCCACTTGGTGTTCTGGCCCAGTAGCGGTCATGATCTGAATTTCTATGAGCACCATTCCAGCGAACACTGTCCTCAGCAGCAGGGGTCTGAGACCTACTCCTGTAAGATCTTTCAGAGTTAGCAGGGGTGGATGTTCTACTGCTACCACAGCTGTTGCTTTTGTTTGCTATGTTGCATAGTGCTTTTATAACTTGGTCCTTGGGATGCGTGTCCAGATGGGACTCCAGAGACATGCCATTGTGGAGGAACAGTGTGCACACGGGGCACTGCACCAGCTGATCCATCTTCACGTCACTACACACGCGTCTATACACTGGTAGGGTGACCTTCCTCCTCGATTATGTCAAAAAAGGCTCGTCACGGAGCTATCCTTGGTGAGAAGTGCCTGTCCGAACAATGTCCGTGACGCGCATATTTACTATTCACACGGAAGGCTCTCTGTTGACCTACAACAACACAATATTCGTAGTAGACGTCTTCTTATCGATCTGTAGAAAAAAATATATGGAATTAAATATACAGTAACGCTATGAGACACCGAATTCTGTAAACTTGTTCAACACGCTTACATTGGACAAAAGAAAACAAAACCCTCGAAAAGGCCATTGAGACATAAAAAAGTTGAGCACTAAGCACAATGAAGAATGGTACGAACAAAATACAATAACCACAATGGTTATAACGGGACTTACCAGTTCATGTATTTGTTATGTATAGTCCATGGCATAATGAGAATTCTGGTCCGATAATTATTTAAGTATTCTACGTTTATTCTACTTCTAAAAATATTTCCAAATAGTCAGACATATTGCAGACGTCTCGCTCACGTTCAGACACAAAACTTTTGTGTTCCATTACACACGTCGATAACGATTTTCTGACTATAGTTTCTGTACATTTGCAGTACAAAACTGTATAGAACAATTTATGCGTAGAACGAAGCTGCGCGTTATTATGCTTCCACAGGCTATATAGCTATTAAAAGTTGACTTGACAGCCAGGCCGGGGCCAGCCAGTCCGTTGCATTTCATAGCAGCAGCAGGCTAATCTGCATTGAGAATTGGCACAATGCACAAACATGCTGTGGCCACTGGCCACAGAACAAAGGAAAAAAAAAAAAGCAAGCTAATCATGTAACTGCTTGACATGATTACATGATTATCCTGCACCTGTGCCGTTGAGGACTTTTGGCGGAAAGGTCATGTCGCCGCATTGTATTTATCCCAATTTTGTGATTTTTCACGTGTTTAAAACATGTGGTCATACATTAAGTTTCAAATCACGTGCACGAGTGTGGACAAGGACATCATGCAGTTAAACATGTATTTTCACGTTGTTTTCAAAACTCCGTAAAAGCTTCTAGCAAAGTCGCAGCAACTTTATTAACGGCATGACTGAAAAACTCAACCGTGACCGTGACCGTGGTTTTGTGTGAGCCCGTGAATTTTTAGTTTAGTTGCCTATAGCAAAAACTTGAAACATGTGCATGACATAGAAAGAATGTATAAAGTGCAATGCCAACAATTTATTAATATAAAATATATACATACAACAGAGAATATACAATTTAATTTTTTTTCTTGTTGTGTTCACATTGTGCTGTCAAGCATTTATAGCAATCGGTGACAATGTCAAAATCATTAAGCTGTCACGTTTCATCTATTTTTTTTCATTTTGTTTCAAGTGGGTGTACAACATGATATTTGCCGACACGATAATATACGGCATAATAATGCACAGTATGATAATTGGTGTACAATCCATGTCGTACAATACTGGCCGTCCATTATCGGCTCGTGTCTATAAAGTACGGCCCTATATTGTACAGCCAATAATCAGAGTTCTCAAATTGACATTAAAAAAAAGAACCTGAACCTAACTGCTATACAAATAAGGAATTCGTGTACTTGTACATCAAATATCAGTCTGTACAAATATCTTTCGGATCACACCCTGCTACCGACTTGAAAGGGAGATGTACGACAATATTTACGACACAGATAATGTACGGCATGATATTGTACAGCATAATAATGTACAGCATGATAATTGGTGTACATGTACATCAAATATCATGCTGTGCAATATCGTGTCGTGCAATATCATGCCGTACATTATCTGTGTCGTTCAGTATTTACTTACTCTATGGTACATATTGCCTCATTGCCTCCCTTTCAAGTCGGTAGCAGGGTAGCAGGGTGTGATCTCCTAGTAAAAGTATTCTTTGCAAATTCTTTTTTTCAGCAAAGAGTTAAAACACTACGTTTTACTTTTCAGCATAAAATTTTAGGAAAAAAAGGCAATACAAGCAAATCACACTTGATTCCTGAATAACTACACTTGCATCTAGAACTAGAAAAATATAATCATCATTAAAAATCAGGCTAGAAATACGTCTGCGTATAAAAAATAAACATGTCTTTTAATTACGAGGAAATAAGTTACAGCGGTAAGTTCGTCATCAAATCTATCGCTAGTTTACAAAAACATGTTTCTGGCATAAAAAGCAAATAGTAATCTTGAGCCCTATTACAGGGTATATAATTTACTACCTCCACCTAAAGTTGCATCTAAATCCGCTCTGTCCGTTGGCGTTGCTCCGTTTTGTCGTTAAATACATGATTGTGAACAACACTAACACTCACAAAAGATATCAGACCAAAAAGAGACTGTTCTATTGTAAGGCTTGTATAGATTCTAATTTTGGGAGTTCATACAATATAAGTATTACAAGCGTGACTATTTTTACTGTTATAGAAGCAAAAGACCTGCTTCGTCAGTGGAGAGAGAGCAATGAAAGAAGAAGTGATGATGTGATGGAGCTATGGGCTGCAGTCCTGAGTGAGGACCTCAGTAAACTGGGCAATGAAAGTGAGTTACAAAAGATTGTAAAAGATAATATTAAAGAGATAGAACAGCAAGCTCAGCTTTGATTAGATTGGATTGCGTGTGTTCCACTCTTAAGTGGAATGAGTGCAGGTCTTGTTTTATTTTATTATGAGTTAGTATACAGTCAAATCCGGATATAACGACCCTCAAGGGACCGGCGAAACTTTGTCGTACTAACAGGACTACGCACAAAGCGGATGGATAATTTAAGCTTGTCTTTTTAATAGTATAGTTAGATAAGTTTGTATTTATGTAAATAAAACAATTACTACAAATTACATATAACTTTAATGTTACACATTCCACATTTATGTATACTGTAATATATACAAAGAGTACAATGTAAGTTCCTTCAGGGAACTCATTGTGACAGATGATACGCACTGACTTGACATATGCGTGCTAATAAGGATATGTTAGTAATAAGCACGCGGGGAGAAGGCAGGGCGGCGAGGTATTGGTGCGTAGGTTTTGTAACAAAAACACTGCATGTTGTTCTAACCGGATGAATAATAAAAAATCTGTCAAAAATAAGTCACTATAAGCAGTTGGTTGCTTAAACTGAAGTCGTACTAAAGGGATATGTTTCCCTAGTAACTATGGAATCAAACTTGAGTTTATATGGTCATCGCTAAAAGTGGTTGGAAGTCGTTATATCCGAATTCTACTGTACTTATATTTTTATCATAAGTGGGAGATTTTAAGTAATATTGTAACTATGGAATTTAGTTTATTAGTGTAAATATGAGTAAGTATAGAATTCTGGAATGAGTTGTGAAATTTGTGTTATAATAGTCTAATCTATACATAATGAATAACAATATTTTTTTTAAAGTTGAACGTAGTCAAGTGCTTATACTGGCTTCATTTTGTTTTGTTTAAGCACCTCCAAAAAGAATATGGATCTAATTCCTTCCGATAGAAGTCAGTTCAAACACTGAGACAAACTGAATTTGGTCAAAGACTTGGTAGGACTTCCACTGTTATTTTTATTTACCACTGTTTTTTTTAGCCTCTCATCTAGGGTTACCATCTTGAAATTTTAAAAGTCCAAGAAAACACCAGGAGATTTGTTAAGAATCTTAAAAACATTCTGATGAAATTCTGGTCATTTCAGTCATAAAACGAAATTATAAAAAGTAATCCTAATTGTGCATATGCATAGTGGAGTAGAGACTGCCGCCACGCGACGCCGTAGGATGCGCGTGCGCGAGCGAACGGCCAGTGCAACCTATGTAATTACACACTTTTCTAACTCTGTAAAAGATCTGGACAAATCAGGACGAATGGTAACCCTACTCCTAACCTACTCTCCAACTGATAATCTGTAAACTGTTTAACTGAGAAAGGTATTTTGATGTCTTGTTACAGAGCATTTGGTGCTAGAACAGATAATTTTTGCAGCATTAGACTGCCACACATATGGTGTGGCATATGCGTGCATCTCGATTCTGTCCAAGGAGTTCCCAGGGAGCCTCCGCGTGATGCGCTACAAGGCGGCGCTGTTAGAGGCAGAGGAAAAGTTAGTATTATTTCAACCGACTTCAAAAAAAGGAGGTTCTCAATACGACTATGTTTTTTATTTGTATGTATGTTACGCGATTACTCCGCCAATTATGAACTGATTTTGATGATTCTTTTTTGTTTGGTAGGTAATACTTCAGAGGTGGCCCCATATACATTTTATTTAAATCGGTTCAGTAGTTTGGTTTTTAAATCAAAATTACTAGAAAATATGAATATGTCATCCAGGTATTCAAAGTTGAAGTCGGTTGCATTTTGTTTAAAAGCGTATTATATAATATTGACTCTAAATGTTTGAGAGCATGAAACTGCAAACACAGGGTAGTAAACCCTGAGACTCGATAGAGTCCCGAAACCTATAACATAGCTGACAGTGGCTGGAAGTGAAAAGCTAAATATTAGGCTGAATAGCATGCCTTAGAAGGGCTTAGGGCTGCATTGACTGCAGTATGAAACCGTCTAATTTACCAAACATGTCCTATGTCCTAAAATTAGGAGTACACTATGACGACTGACCAAAAATAAAATAAATTGAAATGAAATGAAAATGAAATGAAAAAAACTTTATTGACATAATGTTGAAAATTATAGGTACATACTTTTAGCCTATATAGCCTATACTTATATATATTTAATGATTACATTTTGAAGTATGGACCTTCGTGGATCCCTGTCCCCCACACTAGGATAACCTGTATTGCGGGGTTACAGTTTGCACTCCGGTTTTGTGATATATATATATACCTATGTAAGTATATATATTATTGTGGGATATCCCGCTGGTGCTAGTTATTTCCTTAAGTAAGTACTTGGTTAATAAATCTATACCTACATAACAAATAAAATAATAATATTAAAAAAGAAAACAGTCGGTTTATATACCATTTATAACTCATGAATGCCTGGACCGACCTTTACGATCTCTGATTTGTTGGATTTGTCTCGGCCTCGAGTAGAAGAATAACTATTAAAGCAAAACAATGAAAAATTAACAAAAATAATAATACATAATATATGGTATATATGGTACCAAGTTCGACGGGTCAGCTAGAAGTACTATATAAGTTACAATTTAGCTAATGTGACTTTTAAAAGCATCTAGCTTGTGAGACTGTATTTGAGTGATGTCACGGTGAATGCGTGTGTTTGTGTGAGAGAGATAGAGAGTGCTGTAAATGTGTGTGTTTGCGCGGATGTGTACTTGTGAGTAATGTGGGTGTGTTCGTGTCGTAGTTTTGCATTTATTTGTCGTCAGTAGGTACTTCGTACTTGCTTTTTCATAAACTTGTATTAGTGAGTAGGTAGTTATAGTACTAATATATTCAGCCAAAATGTTCTATACCCATTTGTTTATTAATACCTGGTTGTCAGTCAGTATATTGTTTTAAGCAGTTTCTCAGTAGTTTCATAGTTAAGCTGTAGCAGGTAGTCGGTCAACGTTTTCTTGCAAGCATAACGATTTAGTTTTAGGATAGGTTTTTGTTTACTAACTCGATTGTATATGGTAGGACCTAATCCTATGAAAGACTTTTTGACATAAAAAGTTCGTGATTTGATGTCATTAAAAATTATGTCTGATCTTCTTTTTTTGGCCTTCTCACTTAATATTGTATTGTCGACTTTTGGGTGTTGTCGTATTAAGAGCGATTTTATAAATAACTGTCTTACGGTTAGTACTTTAGTTTCCTGGTACAGAGTGTGTGTGGAATAGCGCCTCGGTTTGAAATACATTACTTTAAGTAATGCTCTTTGAGCTATTTCTAGAGGGAGTAGGTGAGTAGCAGCAGCTGCACCCCACACAGAAATACAATAGGTAAGTATCGATTGCGCCAGAGCATAGTATACAGACTTTAGGACATCAAGAGACAGAATATGTCTTAATTTTTTAAAGGTGTATATAAGTTTCCTGGTTCTTCCTGCTAAAATTTGTATGTGTTTTTTCCATCGAAGGTGTTTATCAAAGAGTATTCCCAGATATTTGATATATTCGGTATGTTCAAGGAAGCAGCAGGAGCACTGTTGGTATTTATTGCAATTTGGATCATGTATTTTTAATAAAAGCATAGTTTTTGGTTGAGTAGTGGAGTTCAGTGTAAAAGTCATATACTTAGTTTTGGTGACGTTTACAGTTAATAGATTAGTTCTTAGCCAGTTTGCTACGTTGTGTAGACCTTTATTTGCTATAGCTTGAGTATCATCCCATGATTTGCCCTCAAAAACTAGCACTGTATCATCCGCGTAAGTATAGACTTTGCCGCCTTCGATTATCAAGTCGCACAGGTCGTTGATATACAAAAGGAAGAGCGTGGGGCCAAGTATGCTACCCTGTGGCACGCCGAATTTTACTTTAGCCTCGTCGCTAAGATAGTCTTTTATTTTAATTATCTGAGTCCTGTCGGTTAGATAACTGGTAAACCATTTGAGCGGGACTCCACGGATTCCTGCTGCTTCAAGCTTGGTCAGAAGGATAGGGATGGAGACTGTGTCAAACGCCTTCGCCAAATCAAGAAATACACCAATTGTCTTGCTACTCATATCGAGTTGTTGTATCACCTGTTGGGAGAGAGTGCTCATCGCATCTTCAGTTGATACACCTGCTCTAAATCCAAACTGATTTTTGGAGAGTATTAGTTTGGTTTCTAAATAGTGCCGAAGGCGACTGTTTACAAGCTTTTCAAGTATTTTGGATAGCGTGGGCAGCAGTGATATTGGCCTATAGTTAGAAACTATGGTTCCATCCCCACCCTTGTGTATTGGACAAATAACGGATTTTTTTAGAGCATCAGGGACAGATCCGCTATCCATACTTGCCTGGCATATAAGAGTAATTGGTTCCAATACATAAGGGAGGGATTCTTTTATAACTTTTGTAGAGACCCCATCCCAACCTGGAGCTGAATCAGTTTTGAGTGATTTGATTATAGAGCTAACTTCTATTTTGTTTGTGGGCAAAAGACAGAATGATTCTGGTGTTCTGTTTTTTACGTAAGTATTTGTAGCCAGTAAAGTTTCCGTGGTGTTTAGCTTATTTAAGATGTCATTAGCTAGGTTCGAGCCTACGTTTACAAAGTATTCATTGATTTTGTTTAGAGAGGCGCTGGTGCAATCGTCAATCCTAAGTAATTCTTCTACGGGGTTTGATTTGTTGGTAAAATTACAAATACGTTTTATATGTTGCCATGTTTTTTTTGAGTCTTTGCCGCATTTTTTAAGTTCTGTCCGCTCGTGTATTCTCTTTAATTCTTTAACTAAATTATTACATGTATTCCGGTATTTTATGTATATATTTTTTATCTCAATATTTTTAGGTTCTTTTTTACATTTTAAGTGCAACTTATCCCTTTTCTGTATACTTTTGACCAGTCCTGGAGTAATCCAGGGCTTTATGATATTTTTTGATCTGGGTATCTTTTTTATTTCTGTATATTTATTAATTATTGATGCAAATATTTCGAGAAACAAATTTGTAGCTATTAATGTAATTTAATTGTAATTAATAATTATTGGGGGACAATTTACACACAGCGCCATCTAGCCCCAAGTAAAAGTAATGATAAAAGTACCAAACTGACCAGCTACCTAAATCGTCATGTCCCAAAATGTCTAGCGTCCCAACATTTTGATCACAAGATGAAAGCGACACCTCTTCCCTTCAATCCCTCACAAAGACTAAGGCGAAAATTTTACTAAAAATTGTAGTCTATGTCCGTCACAGGTTGATTGCTTCACTTCCCCCTCCTTCCAATGTTGGCCAATGTGCTTTGACTTTATATGTAGGTCGTTATAATGAATCTTAATAAATATATATTTGCTTTGACTTTATATGTAAGTATAGACACTTGTTATGATGTTATTGTACTATTATTATCTTTAAAATAATTCATTTGACTTATACTATTGAATCAGGGAATGCCTTTAATAATAGATGTAATTTGGATTAAATAAATAGGTAAATAACATTGCTTGATCACCAATACACTGCTCTTACACTTCGGAGAAACATCACAAGACTGAATAGGAGACAATTTACGAAAGCATGCAATTTACTAGCAGGATCAAATCAACATCTTTTATTTCCCCACGGCTGCTTCCCTCTGAGGGCGATATTCCACCAAAATAGACCTGCAGATTGATTGATTCACATATGCAGGATGATGTTTTCGTTTTCCTTGATAAAAAAAAACGACAATGGTATACATTTATAATTTTTAAATCTGGCCACATATGCCATAGAACTCATTGGTACAGGCCTTGCGGCGGATTTTTGTCAGGCAGATTCTCTCAATGGGTTAACATGACTGTAACAGATCTAAGGAACGGACAAAGTAAAGGATCTAAATTTTAAAACACTCACACTCATCAGCCAGAAGACGTCCAATGCTGGACGATGGCCTCCCCCATAATAGGGAGGGGTTGCCATAATCCCTACGCTTGGCAGGCGGCTTGGGGATCGCAGAATGCTCACCACCGTTAACCGCACGGACGCTGCTACCCGTCCTCCAGTGGTTCTAAATGCAGTTTAGGACATACCCAGGTCCAAATTTTAGAACGCCGTCACTGAATTTACTATCTTATTTCAGATACGACGAAGCTCTGCAGGTGTTGGATAGCATAATCAAAGCAGACGAGACCAACTCAGCGGCGCGCAAACGTCGTATCGCTATTTTGAAGGCACAGGGACAAATCCCTGAAACTATTAGAGAGCTTGTTGACTACCTCAAGAAGTAAGCATAGCTTGTTATAAATGAGACTAGACCTAAAAGCTCCCTGCGGCCGCGTGTTCACCCGCTATTCTACTGAAATCTCATATTTTTCTGGGTATAAAATATACAGGGTAATTTTTGTATAACCGGCCAACACCGACAGGCTGCTTCTTGACATTATACATAACAACTTTTATTCTATGACTTTGGCAAGAGTCATTACCCTCCCCAGTTTCTTTTTAACTCTCTTTCGAATTGCTTGGAATTCATAGGTGCCAAACAGGGTGCCGAATCAAGTACTTAAGCTTTGTGAAGCCCACCCCATTTCATTTCGTTTCTGGTAGGGATACACGTTAAAAAATCTAGTAACACTTAGGATTACAGTTGTTATTTATGATATCATGAAGCTGGGTGAAAGAGGAGGCCGGTTAATTAAAATTACCCTGTCTTAGTGTTATTATACACGTCAAGATCACCCAAGCTGTTTCATTGTGAAAAGGTTACCAGGCAGATAAACATAAACAGTCACTTTTAAATTAATAATTTAGAGTTGGATGAGTTTTTCGTAACTTTGTATTTTGCCTTGTGTTGTAGTTAGCAACTGTTTCCACATTGTGGAAAAGAACGCTTGTTTATGACGTCATAAAAATAAGCATTCAATAATTCCAGATTCATGTCAGACGTCGAAGCGTGGCAGGAACTGTGCGACCTGTACCTACAGAACCAGGAGTACTCCCGCGCCGCTTTCTGCGCTGAAGAATTACTTCTACATCAGCCCCACAACCACCTGCTGCAGCAGCGGCTGGCTGACATACGATACACCATGGTATGCTATGCAACAGACTTAGACGCATGACAGGTGCTATGGGTTTTTTTTTTCTGAAGTGTCAGCATTTGTGCATTTGCAGCAGATATGGCAGCATGACGGGTGCTATGAGAACAAAAACTGCATTGCTAAAATGACTTGCACGTCTCATACCTAAAAAAGAAGAAAATACTTTCACCGAATATGTTATCAAACAACAGAATACTTTAATGGCCATGAAACACAGCCGGCGACCAATGGCGCGGGATGGGACGGATTTTTTTGTAATGTTAGAGTTTGTATGCAACATGACACACAGAAAGCGGGCTTTAGCGCTGTCCCGTCCCGCGCCGCTCTACCGCGCCTTGTGTGACTCGACTATAAAGGTGGCCAAGAGCGAGTCGGGCTCGCTCTGAGGACTAAATGGGGTGATAAAACGAACTTAACACTAGAGTTCTACTAATCTCAAATGAGGAAGCATGATGCTAAAATTATTGCTGAACATATTTTGTGTGGTGGAACGAAACTCTTGATGCGCGTGGCTGATTTTAGTTTATTTCTTAGCTACCTTCTTCCACTAAGGTTTTTATAATTCAAATTCCAGGGAGGTGTAGACAATTTGGAGCTTGCCAAGTCATACTACTGTCAAGCATTGAAACTAAACCCTGACAATATGCGAGCGCTTCTTGGCCTATTTTTGGTGAGTGCTTAGTTCTACTACATAGTTGATAGTACCATTATTTATTCTAAGGTTCAAATTTTTTTTCAAACAACCTTTGTGGCTAATTGGCTATGTCACCTTTTTTCGTTCTAAAGTATCATACTAATATAAAAAATGCGAAATCAGTGTGTGTTTATGTTTATCACTCAGGCGCAGACATCAGCCTGAAACATCCCACTGATTAGGCTTACCCTCGTAAGATGATTGGAACCTAGTGCTAATTGATGGATTCATTGCTATGTTTTTATTTCTCTGCACATATGCAGATTTCCTGAGATGTGACCTGGGTATGTCCTAAAACTGCATCCAGAACCACCGGAGAGGGTGGGCAGCAGCATCCTCTCGGTTAAAGGTGGTGAGCATTCTACGATCCCCAAACCGCCTGCCAAGCGTAGGGATTATGGCAACCCCTCCCTATTGGGGGAGGCCTTCGTCCAGCAGTGGACGTGTTCGACTGATTTCTAAAGATTGATTTCATTTTCAGACCACAAACAACTTACTAAGCCACTATAAGTCGAGCGGCAACGCAAACAAGCGCAAGGACGTGTGGAAGCTGAGCCAGTGGGCCCAAACTCGGGCCAACAAGCGGCAGAAAGACGAGGGGACTGCGCCTCTGTCACAAATGATGCTGGCTCTCGCTATATCTGACTAATATAGCTTATTATATAAATACCGTTGCCACAGCATAAATGTATCGCCTCGCTTTGTACGTCTACCTACAAAATATTTAGATTCGGAAACTACTCTCTGTCTTCGTCATGCTGCATGTAGAAAACAGAGACGAAGCGAGTAATTTGCAAACTGAAACCTTTATAATTAGGTTCAGAATACGGGGGCAGGGATTTTATAATCAGATGTCGGAACCGTTTTATTTTTAAGTTATTTTTGTTGACCGTATATTTTTTTCTAGTTTTGATTCATTTTGGCGTACAGAGCCCGCTATCGTTTGTCAAATAGACATAGACGATTGGGGCGGTCAATGGGATCAAGCAATTTGACTTGTATTATTTATACACAAGGGGTTTGTTTGTTACAAAGATGTTTTAAACTATAGATTCAACATTTTGTTACTATTTTCGGCGCATCGATGCGTAAATTTTGTAGAAATGTGGAGGTTTACCCAGTGTCTGGTAAATGTATCGTTATTTACAATTATATGGAATGGAAAGTGTATAAGCGTGTATTATTTGAAGTTATTATTTAAACAAATAAGGCATTTAATTTATAATAAATGAGTTGCGTTGACCTCAATAGCCCGAGTCTAATTTTTATTATCACAGTATAACTCTGTCCACCCATAGAAAGTTACCGAGATAACATTGTTAAGGATCGACAAAATCATCATCATCATCATTTATCCCGTTTAAAAAAAAAGTTTCTGATAAACAGTTTGGAATAAAAGTAAACAATACGTTACAGCTTATATTTTAATTATGTACTTGATTGTTTTTAAGTTACACAATTACGTGACACCGTAAATCTTAGCCTTCATCGCTAGATTTGCAGCTTTTTCCTCAGCTTTCTTCTCTTTCCGCTCTTGGCGTGACATTTCACCCGCGAAGTATTTCTCCCTAAAAGAAAACAAGATATTTTACGACTGTGGATTTATCTGAATAGTACAGCAGGGTTAATGACAACTCAATCGGAAAGATTTCCGTTCGGATCCACATTATCCGTCCCTGTCATCTACATTCAAGATGACAGAGACGGAGAGTGTTGATCCGAATGGAAACCTTTCCGATTGAGTTGTGAATACTCCTGCAGATCAGGTCTTCCTGATTTTAACTCCTTGCTTAGATTAATCAACGTCATTTAACTTCTGCGCAAACTAAAATTAATTGCGCAATACAATTTTGGAAGGATTTAGGTGACATCTATACCGGGAGGGAGAGCATAAATGTTCCGAGGTCAAGATGTCAATGGGTAACATAGTCTCAGTGTCAAATACTTACTAAAACTATCACCTAAAATTAATCTAAGTGTTTTCTCACCTAAAGTTGTGAATGCCAGCATTTGGGTCGACAGGCATGTTAGGCACCTCGTTGTGGACCTTCTCGTAGGTGAGCAGTCTGCGTGACGTCAGCTTCGACAGCACCTGCTCCGAGTTGGCGACCAGCTCCAGGCACGGGTGGTAAGGCAGCTGCTCTTCGCGGTATTCCTCCCTGGAACCCAACGTAACGTTGCAACAGGCTACTGACATTTTACATGTTAGGGTAACGCATCGCGCCAAAATGAGCGATAGGAGAATTTGGCGTGAAGTCTAAAAAGAGAAATTTTACTTCGAATGCCTGGATGACATCTTCATATTTTCTAGTAATTTAGATTTAAAAACCAAACTACTGAACCGATTTCGATACAATTTATATGGGACCACTTCTGAATTATTACCTACCAATCAAAAAAAAAAAAACATCAAAATCAGTCCATAATTGGCGGAGTAATCGCGTAACATACAGTCGGTACGTAAGAAAAATTGTCTGAGATTTTACTGATAAATTGATTGACGTAGTCTGACGCTGATTCGTTTTAAAACTGCAAGAAATTGACCGGAGGAAGCCGGGGCTGGGCCGATGTGTGGTCTCTCCTCTAGGGCAAGTCTACCCCGACGACTATAGGTTTTGCGTCAGATACACACAGACCATACCATTGCATTTTACACGACTATGCGCAGGCGGAGCGCCTCCCTGGTGCGCAGAGTACGGGCCAGCTCCAACGCAATCCTGGCGATGATTGCCGACAGGCTCGACTGCCCCTACATGCGGCATTGCTGTAACAGGCATGTTCCAGTAATGCCGTTTGTACGGGGATATTGACCTTTTAAATGTTTTGTTGCGTGTGTTACATTTTATTTTATTTGAAATTAAATTTATATATTACTTGAAATTTTAATAAAAATAATGACATTTTAAATTTTGTGACATTTTAGGACAGTTTTTTGTAAAATATTTTGTATTTGCTACACTATATGGGTGTCGTACCTGAAATAAATGAATTTGAATTGCGCAAGCCTAATACCACATAAAAAAATTACAAAGTTTTTTAAATACAATGGGGTGATGAGAGAGTGTGTCGTTCGCCTGGTGGTAAGCATCACACCTGCCCATAACAGTAGCAGTGCCAGAAATGTGAACTTGCAGAGAAGTTGTAGAGTGGAGCTTACCTGATTAGAGGATACCAGCAGACCAGCCGGCGCCGCAGCTCGAGGTGCCTCGCGGCGAAGTCGAGCAGGTCGCTGTAGAGGTGCGAGAGCCCGTATTCCACCTTCGAAGGCACGTGGTTCGGGAGGTGCTCCTCTGACAACCTGTAATTTTCCTTCTCTATTCCGATCTTCTCTGTCGGCTCGCGAACTCCGTATGGAGCTAAAAATAATTTGATTGATGTTTTTAAAGATGACAAACAGGCAAGCTGACTCATCGGACGTTCTGATAGGAAAAGATTTTTTTAAACTCTTTAGTTGTTGTCTAGAAGTTTCCGAGGCCGTCGCGCCCAGCTCATTTTTAGTTATAAATTAAATTAATTAATTAATTTCAAGGTTTCTAATTGTATTAAGTCGGTGTTTTAAGGAATATCTTCGTTCCGGATTTTATCGCGCAAATACAACTCCGAGCGTAGCTCTCTCCATTGCCCGTTGTGTGACTGAGTTGGTCAGTTAAAGTAAAGACGACCACGAACCGGACGTCCGGTAGGTAGACCGACGACTCGGTCGCGGTCGCAACCGGTGGAAGCAAATGGCAGGTTGTCGTAGTGTGGCGGTCTAAGGGAGAACCCATTCAATCAGCAGTGGATGTCTTCTGACTGATGATGATTTGTTTCAGCCAGTATATTGACCTTTGATGTAATATCCCTTCTGATGTACACTAATTTTGGCAAGAATGTAACGCATTGAATAAAATAATCTAAATTTACTTTGTCAAGGTATTTGTCGTAAAAATACGACTTAGGCGGAATGGGCTCGAAACTCTTTGTCGGTTATAACCGACTCAGTGGTATGATTGGTTTATTTGTATATAGGATTGCGTTCCAGCTGTAACGCAAGACTGATGTTAAGACGCTGAAAACACCCAAATTAACCTAACTTGGAAGCAATTTTCTCATGATGTATAAGATATACAGGATTGAAAAAAATAATCCTTAATTTTGATCATAAATCCTTTCCAACAGTAGCATTGAAAACACGTTTGCGGCAAATTTTCTCGATACAAAAAAATCGTGAAGTGACCTCCTAAACAACAATTTCAAATGCAATTTTAAGTGTTACTCGATATGACGACAATTATAGTAATAAATTATAGTAATAAATTATGTTTCAACAATTCCAACAGTATCCTTATTTTTTTCATAATACTTCTCTTTATTTTATAATTCAATATATTCTATTAAAAATACGATTGAACTGAAACGCCATTTCCCGCACTACTAACTTTCTTCCTCATATCTACGATGTTAGACAGAGACCGCCCAGGCGTGTTGCTAGACCCCCGGGGGTACCCGCCTTGTCGGGGCGGGGGGGCTTAGTAGCCGTGGGAAGTGTCCCCACGGTGAAGCTAAGAGGTACCCGAGGTGGGGCCGCGGAAGCGGCCACAGTGGGGGGCTAGGCCACTGCACGGGCCTGAGGGATGGAGACAGGCCAGAGGGGCCAAAGCTCTCCATTCCCAAAGGCCACGGCAGGGGCTGGGCTCGTGGGTCCGGACCTGGTCCGGACATGAGGGCTCTCCACGTGTCCCTCTGATTAGCAGAGGGCACAGTGGAGAGTGAGGAGGTACGACCGGGTGGTGGCCTCATCAAGGGCTTTCCTTGAGGGGGCACCCACCGGGTGTGTTGTGGTGGGGCTGCGGGATGGGGACAGGCCAGAGGGGCCAGAGCTCCCCATCCCCAACGGCCGAAGTGGCAGGCGGCGGGGCCACTCACCTGACCCGCCGCATGGAGGCCAGGGCGTTGGACGTGGGGCCGTCCGGCGCCCATCTAGCTGGCATGGCCTCCGAGGTGGATGCACGATGTGTCTGGGTGTTCCGACACATCGTCATCGGTGCGGGAGGAGCTTTGGCTCCCCGTGGTGGGCCCGAAAGGGCAGCGCTGTCGAGGTCGCGGACGAATGCGAGAGCGTACCCGTGGCCTCGGCGCAAGGCGCAGTGATGGAACACCGTTGGGTTTTTAGTCGGTAGAGGTGCCACTCTGGTGCCGAGCCCGACATAACCCTCCTGCCGCCCCGGCGGGAGGGTATGCGTAAATGCATTTCCCAACGTTAAAAAAAAAAAAAAAAAAGGCGTGTTGCTAGACGGACGTGTGTCGCTTTGATGCGCACCGCCACGCTTGCCGCAGCCGCTTTCTAATTTTTGTGTTTTAATTTTGTGCAAATCTGTGTTATACCTAACTCTTTGCTTATTTGAAAAAAAACTGTGTGTTAGTGTAAGTTAAAAGTGTTAGTGTAAGTTTTGTAAATATAAAACATTAGGACAAATAGAGTTTATTAATTTTGTGTAAATATGGGGAACAAAGACAATAGAAAAAAACACTCAAAGATGTTTTTTCGTAAAAAACAAAAACAAATGATGGAACTTGTGAAGTAAGTACTAAGCAAATTATAATTTCATTTATTTTTAACTACTGTATTGGTACATAATACATGATAATACTGTGAAAGCGCAGCAAATATCTATTTTAATTTGCGGAAAGATACCAGAAATTCGACCATCATTACGTAGTAATCGTGGCCTAGTGGTCTGGCTCACAGATTTACATTCGATAATGTCAAAGCGCCGCGATTTCGAATCTCGCCGCCAATTTTCTTTTTGCTTTATTATATTACATTTGGTTTTGGCTAATTATTTTCTATAACTATAATAACACTTTTTTATTTTATAGCAAAAGAAAACGTACGCTGAGTAATTTAGAACCAGATGAATCATTGGAGGTTTGTGTCGCGTCTCGATGACGCGAGAGTCCGGCGAGGAAAGGTACCAACGCATAGACTAAACGCACTGCAGAAGTGTTACCTATCTTTTTTGTATTGATTGATTGATTGGATTCGTGAATATTTTTATTGTGTAATATTTTTTTGTATAATTAAGGTATAAACAATTAAAAATATTAGGAATAGGTAGGTACTTAGTAGATTTTCTTTGTCAATATAGGTAAAGTATGAAATATGAAAATAGGTACTAATAACTCAAGTACCTACATTACTGGCAAATACTAAACTTAAATCAAATAAACTTTTCCTATTTTATTTTATGTAATAAATTTATGAAAAAAAATCTTAAGTTGTCCATTAAAAAATCGGTGTTTGTTCCCCTTAGACTGAGATATTAACTCGCTCAATCAATGAAATTTACAAATTGTTGCATACTTAGGCTTACCCCGCAGGTTACCTATACCTTAGTATGCCATCTGTACGGTTCTATTTTGAGTAGTCTTTGATTTAACTAGATTTAATATGTTTTATAAATACAGGGTTATCAGGAAAGGGTATGGTAAGCCGAAAATACCTAAAAGTATCCGTTATAAAGAATGTGTCCTGAAAGTTTCAACGGGAAAAGAGCATAGTTTTGTTTCCATACAAAAGTAAACAATATATTTTTCATGTTCAAAATAGGACAATCCTAATTTACTAAGAATTTCGTTAATCAATCTCATAGTAGTTGACTGCTCGCACACCGAACCATTTTTTATTTTATTTACACCGAACCATCTATCCTGCTCATACAGATACCCTAACCTCTTTGGCGGGAGAGAACATGAACGGAACGGGACGGCGCGCGGCGCCGAAAGGCGAAACATGGCCGCGTCAGCGCCTTTGTGTTATCTTTGTGAGCGCGCGCTGCGCTGCGCCGCTTCAAGGCCAAGTTTACACTTGAGGTGAACATGTACTAGTACTGATTGAGCGCCCGTAGCATTTTTGCCTAAAAGAAAAGTATTTAAGTTTTTGTCATCAATCAAATTATAGTGCATTATTCATATTTTTAATTTGTATATTTTCTTTACAGCAAAAGAAAACGATTGATGACCAGTACGGAAAAAGAAGAAGAATCGCCTGAGATTACATTTCAAGTTACATTTACATTACATTTAAGTTGCTGTACTGTATTAATTCTACGAACGTTATATTATATTCCGTTATCAATGAACAATAAACGTTTCTGCCTTCCCGTGACGTACCTACACGAAAAATAAATGATTTGATGCACACTATCACAAAAATATTATAACGTTCTCTTTCTTGCACGATCATTGGTTCAACCGAGAGAAAGTGATACACATACTTGTGGCACGGCAAGACCTTAGCCAATCAATGTTTAACCGATTTTTTTTACTGTAAAACTTAAGATTTTTTTGATAAATTTATTATCTACATAAAAAAATAATTAAAAGTTTGTTTTATTAAAGTATTTTTCAAGTAAGTATACATACAGGGTTATCAGGAAAGGGTATGGTAAGCCGAAAGGGGGTCATTGTACCCGTCAATACGTACCTACAACTTTTTCTACGGGGCCAAACCCGAAATCGCGAAAAAAAATATCAGGTGATCCATAGGTACATTTTGCCGCGCGCCAATTTAATTTTTGTATGGAACAGCTGATATTTTTTTCGCAATTTCGGGGTTGGCCCCATAGAAAAAGTTGTAGGTACGTATTGACGGGTACAATGACCCCCTTCGGCTTACCATACCCTTTCCTGATAACCCTGTATGTCAAAGTAAAGTTTTGTAAATCTTGAAAACAGCTCCATCTGTGGGAGTTGCATCTATGAGAGTTGTCACAACACGCCTATTGAGTTTGTCGCGTGAATCATTTTACATTTTAGTTCACTATTTTACCGCCCGGAGAAGTGGCACTGCGGTAGTGAAAGTAAGTTTCCTATTTTATCCGCAACTCTGAAGAAGCGCTAGATTATCGAGTTTATATCAGGGGGCGTGGCTAAAAAAGCAAAATCTCAAATTCAATCAGCTATTGTCAGCGTCTTAAGTGAGGATGCGGTCTACGCTGGAGCAACCTTGCCAAGAGAGACGGAATCACCGTAGTATTGCAACGCCCCTTGAACCTTGGCTACGTCTCAAAATATTTAGACTGCCTACGTTAAACTACTTAAAATATGAAGCAAACTCGAGTGGTTCTCAGACGATGGTGTTGTAAAAAAGGGCATTGACAAACAGACTGACAGACGGGCAACGAAGTGGTCCTATAAGGGTTATTTTATTCCTTTTGAGGTACAGAACCCTAGAACCCTAAAAAATGGGTATGTCTCGTGAGGCGTCTACCGTTTGGGCCGATAACATAATTAAATTTATAATAGATGAACTGAACTCACGATCGGTGATAATAGCGTCGAACTTGACCCCTTCCCGCCAGTTGGGCAGGGAGAAGTCGCTAACTATCACGTCCAGGTACCTGCTCTCGGAGCCATAATGCTTCATGTTGCTACGTATGCTTTCATCTGCTGTGCGAACCTGCGCAAATTAAGTTAGGGTCTCATTTTATATTAAAAAGATTACTCTTTGGTGATAGTCAACTTTGAAATCTGTTTTATTTAAGCCAGTAAACCTGGGCAGGCCACATCGCTCGAAGAACTGACAACAGATGGGGAAGAAAGGTTCTTGAGTGGCGACCGCGAACCGGAAGACGCAGCGTAGGAAGGCCTCCCAATATATGTGTATATATATATATATAGGTGGACCGACGACATTGTACAAGTCGCGGGCAACCGGTGGATGCATATGGTAGATTGTCGTACAGTGTGGCGGTCTAAGGGGGAGGCCTTCGTTCAGCAGTGGACGTCTCCAGATGATGTACTGGTACAAAATTATCTACTCCAAATTGAATTGTTGTCTATGACGTCCAAAATAGTTTTATTTTTCTGTTTTTATGCAATCATGTGACGAGACGAGAACGACGTTCGCCTGGTGGTAAGCGTCACGCCTGCCACTAACAGTAGCAGTGCCAGAATTGTGAACTTGCGAACACAATTTTGCGCCGCACTGCACTCGTCACCCTGAGATATTAGATGTTAAATCTCTTCATACCCAGTAATATCTCTGGTAACATTGCCATTCAAACCGGAAAACAGTAATGCCTGCACACTACTGCTTGGCGGTTGAATAACTGGCAAAGGTGTGGTAGTTCCCCAGGCAGACCCTGTAGTAGAGTCCTACCACTACAAAACCTTACTATTTTGAATATTTTTGTATGAAGTGATTCCACACTTATGGTATTTCTATGTTTTTAAAGCTTAAACAGGAAGGAGTCCTGCCGGAGGTCATAATTTTTCTTCCTGTTTAAGCTTTAAAAACATAAAATCTTACTACTACTACTATATCCTTAAAAAGGCTGCTGCATGGTACACACATGGTGTTACTTGCAATACATACATTGTTACCTTTTGTCCAACTCGAGTAGGTCTCGTTCTAGCGTGGAGCATCATGAAATCAATGTCAGAGCCCCATACGTATGCTGCAATTAGAGATTTTAAAAGTACCATTAGATTTATACAGCCTACAATACAAGCTTCTAATCAAAAAGAAAATTATTACATTTAAAACCTTTTAGATAAACTTTTTACTATTCTCCCAAAGCGAAGCACTTTACAGTACACTTCAAGAGAAGCACTTTACAGTACACTTAAAGAGAAGCACTTTACAGTACACTTAAAGAGAAGCACTTTACAGTACACTTAAAGAGAAGCACTTTACAGTACACTTCAGACACTTGACTCGACTGGACAATCAAAATTGCCCTATTTCTTGTTGAAAAATATGAAAAAATAAAAAATAAGTAATAATGAGTGGACCTGGGTATGTCCTAAAACTGCATCCAGAACCGCCGGAGGACGGGCAGCAGCGTCCTCTTAGTTAACGGTGGCAAGCATTCTGCGATCCCTAAGCCACCTGCCAAGCTGGGGATTGGCTGGGGATTATTGCAACCCCTCCCTATTAAGGGGGAGGCTTTCGTCCAGCAGTGGACGTCTTCCGGCTGTTGATGATGATGATGAATCATGAGTCAAAATTGCCTTATTTTATTTTTTTGGATACGACAACCAAATATATATAAAATAATTCAAAGTAAAAACATAAAATATATTAGAGGTCTTAATATTCTTAAGAATACAATTTTAAAAGAATGGGAAAGATAATAAGAAAGAAGAATAATTTAAACTATATTGTAAAATTTCTAAATGCTTCAATAGGCTAAATGACTTTTTATTGTCCTATTAAAATGTGGCCCATAAATATAGCTGATTAATGAAAAGAAATCGATCGCCAAGCCACCTGCCAGGCATGGGGATTATGGCAACACCCCTCTATAAATGGGGAGGCCTTCATCCAGCAGTGGACGTTTTATGGCTGACGACGAATGAAAAGAAAACGAAAATCTGATCAAAAATAAGCAACTTATAAGCATTTTAATATCATGCTAGACAGAGAGGCGAAACAGCAAAAAAGTGACGTCACTTTTCTGTATGCCATATAAATTCTATTCTGACAAGTAAGGCGTGACGTCATTTTTTGTTTTGTGGGAAAGGGACAGAGTTGTCTCTAACAAAAACTTTAAATGCGATATATGAGCATATAGAACATTATAAACCGATTTAAATGTTTTTTTTCAATAAACATACTATATTTACTTAAATTCTTCATCAAAGCTATTGGTTTCAACAATATAAACATCAGTCATCTACCCTATTGGTTATGATAAGTCCATGAGCTTCAACTGACCACCAAAATGTGCAGCAGGAATGAACAGAGAGCCTGATCCTACAAAAGGATCCAGTATGATGTCAGCTTCCTTGACTTGTGCTTGGTTAGCCATTATAATGGCGAGTTGGGCATCCATGCTTGTGTTACCAATAAAGCTGCGTTTCTTGAGCGAGTGTACTTGGATCAAATCTCGCTGCCCATCTGCTACCTAGAAGAAAATTTCAGTCATTTGATGGTGTTATTCACATATGTAAAAAATTTGAGGGAATGGTTTATTTATTAGGCGTTATACTGCAAAGACCTTGTTAAAATTTGATTAGATTCTTAGAATGTACTAAGTAGTGCAATAATGAAATAATGAAAGATGCCACTTTTTAATATTGGAGGCCTTGGCCTTGGCCTTGGAGACTGCTTTGCACTGCTTTTCCTAGACTTGCTACTGTTAAGGGAAAATTATTCATGCACAGTTTATCTGAGGGATATGTTTTGTTACTACCATTGAGCTAATGGTAGTAACAAGAGTCACAAACATGCACGCTATGCAGTGCGCCAACTTTTTGAACGACTTGAAATATGATAAGACACAAGCGCTCAAGTATACATTGAACACTATCCAAGAAACATAACTGCTAGATTCAAACAATTGTAAACTATATAATGCACATATTGTGAACTATATAATGCACGTATTGTGAACTACAGCACATATAGGTATGTACAACAGCACTCGTTTTTTTTACCTGGTGGCGGTTTTTTGACTGTTTTCACTTAGAGATTGTGACTCTTTAGATATTAGCTCAATGGTTACTACAGATTATTTTAGGTACCTATTGTTCACAACTTTTTTTAAGTCTTGGATTTTACAATTTACTTAGGATTTAATAATATAATATATATATATGGTACAAAACTTTAAGCCTTGAGCCTTAAGCTTGAATTTGCTGCAGCGGCAGCAGGTCAGGGATATTATTTTATTACCTTGTGACATGAAACTTAGCAGTCATAATAACATACACCATACAGGGTTATGTGGAACATTAGTACTAAGCTGAAAGCAAGTCATTGTTCTCATCATTGTAAAACCATTTCAATATGGGGTTATAAAAAAAAGGGGGAAATAACAGCTGTGCCACACGAAATGTCAGGCACTTTCAACAAAATGTGTCCAAGGAGAATTTAATTATTATTGCGGTTTCAGGGCTGGCCTCATAGTAAAATTGTTTACAATGATGAGGTATGATAACCTCCTTTCTGCTTGGTACTCTGTTCCGCATAACATTGTTTAGGCATCAGAATAACTGAGATTTTATGAACATAACCAAACATAAGTGAACAGAATCACATTTACAGTCCTACTTAAAAAACTTCTCAACCGTTAATCACTGCTTAAGATCCTCTGTCAACTTCTCTCTGACGTGAAGTGTCACTTGCAAGAACAAGACAGAGAAGTTTAAGCAGTGACTAAGTTTGAGCGGCGTTTTTAAGTAAGGCCGTAAATTTGTAAGTCTGGTGCCTGACCTACTAAATTTAATGCATAAAATTGTTATGTACTAACCCATTTACCAAAGAAGACATCATAAGGATCATTAGGAACATTATTTGGGTCTACTCCATAGAATTCCAAATAAGCTAGAGTGATATCTGGATTCTTCAACCGTATCCTGCCTTTCAGAGGCAAATAATCGAATGTCTGAAAGTATAATTGAATGTATAATAAATAAATCAAGCAGAAAGTCAAAAGAAGCTTAAATAATTGTTAATTTATTCACGTACCTCAATCTTTTGTACCTTTTCCTTCATAGAAAAATGTTTACAAAAAGTCTCAACTTCAACTTTAAATGTTGTTTTTGCAGAACAACAGGTTTCTATTAACTCTTTCGGACAGATATGTAAGTTGCTGATTTCTGGACTATTTTGATGCATTTCTTTTATTTCTCCCCATTTGCCCGTGTCATTTAGCAGTGACTTTTGAAGGTTATTATGTAGTTGATCAATTGATTTTGCTTTAGACCACAATTCTATACAATTTTTCATCAGAACAGACCTAGATGCAATCTTTTTGGCGCATTCTTCAGAGGGTAGCTCAACTATCCAATATGGCTTGTCCACACAAGGTTTCTCAATATATTTGATTGGAATATTTAAAATAGATAGTATGCTTTCCATTTCCTGCAAAATTTATGAAGAAATATAGTTAATTAAAATGAGGAAAGCAATTCCAATTTGCCAAATACTATTTATGGTACCCACAGCATGGCGGAAGTCCAAGTGTTCGTGTGCAAACCATAACAAATAGCGTCTCCACATCATTGTGCCTTTTTCAACAAACAACTAAATACAAAATTTTCAATATAACAGTAAAACGAAGCGTTTTTAACAAGCTAAACAACCAAAGAAAACTATATAACCTCAAAACAAAACAAGAGTTTTTTTTAAAAATTTATTCTTGGCAATGAATACATGTCCTTCAGCCGACAAAACAAGAGTTTGAGGCAGTGTTTCCACATTCAATTTTGGTTTTTCGCTAGTTTGTAGTCGAATTGTCCCTAAAATTCCCTAACGAAAATTCAAAACTCCTTGTTGTTGTTGTTTTTAATAGTTCCTGGCCATGGACACTAGTCCTTCAGCCGAATACATATTTCTAGCAAGAGTGTGGGCAAGTGATATAATGTAGTGAAACGTGTCTTTTCGTGTTGTTTCCAAAACTCCGAAGAAGCTTGTAGTAAAGTTGCCACGACTTTACTAGGGCATGATTGGACTTGACTGTGACTTACTGTGTGTGACTACGACTCATTTAACAGCAGAAAGAAGGATTGATGAAGAAATATGTATTCAAAACTCCTTGATTTAGGGAGCATGGCCATAATAATAAAAAAAAAACCTTATTTGGAGCTGAGGCACTGCATTTACAGTGTTTTGTATACGTTGCACATAACATTGGATAGGCACTCTCATTCAGACGATTAATATAATATTTTGTAGCTATTCTTCTGCAAATTCTGCAATCCAGAATTTTAAAAAAAGTTACTGTTGGTACCGTTTATAATACGACTTAGTTTCTATGTCGTCTGTAACTACGGTCATAGTACAATTAATAGGTTAACTAAAACGAGACGGGCTACATTCATTACCACATTAAGTTCGTATTTTTTTCCCCAAAACTCCCTAAACCCCTTTTGAAATGAAACGTCCCTAACCCTTACATAATTCTAGTAATTTTTCCCTAAAAAAAGGTAGAAATCCCTAAAAGTGGAAGCACTGGTTTGAGGCAAAGAGGCAAGAGACTGGCAGCGTTCCCAGACTAAAACTTCTCTGGTTTGAGGAGTTATTCATATGACAGTGACAGTCACGCCTCTTTTTGACATTAAAGGACACTTTTTTCAGTCGTTTTTGGCATCGGTCTGTGATGTTTTAATTTTTATTATTATCACACTGGTACTAAACTTGCGAAAGTTTATCTGTATGTATGTTTGTTTATTTGTTACTTGTTACCTCTTCACGCCAAAACGGCTTTGGATGAAACTTGAAATAGAGAGTAGTCACACAAAACAAAGTAAAGCAAGTCCAAGTTAAATAGGTTGTGGCGAATCTTTTCTTTTACTTCTTCGAAAAATAAAACAATGCAACAATTCAATATTAATTTTCATTTCTTGCTCGTGGCGTAGCTTGTCTAGGTGATTCTAAACGATCACCGATGTTAAACAACGGACGGTCCGGTCAGTCTTCGGATGGGCGACCGTGAGTGGCATTTATTTCTGAGCGCTACTGTGGATCGGATGACACGTTAAATTGTTGGTCCCGGTTGTTTGTTCTAGTTTCTATAACAACAACCGTCAGCCATGTCAGAGGCCTTCAGGCGGCACATTAACTCTGACACTAGGGCTGGCCACTCAGCCTATTTCCAATCTACAACTCTAGTTAAATGCTCCACAACTTCTTAACTTCTAGACAACCAAATGCGGCTAGGTATTATAAAAAAAAAGATTTCATTGATTCTTGATGGCAAAACTGTTTATCTCAAATCTACTAAGTGGAAAAAAATAAAAGACAAATTGGATAAACATAATTTATTCTTTGCTGGTCCAATTTCTAGACTTCTTACCCGGTCTTATGAATATGATATTACTAAGTACTCCTTCTCTCATCCATCAAATTACTTCTATCTTCAGCCACACCATCATCGACAAACTCCTGATACCTGTCGTGCAAGAAATCTTGGTATGCGTCTTTGATAGCACCAGAGCAAGCAACATAGTGCCCTCCGGAATGCTCAGCCACTATAGGCTTTATGAATAAGCTTATGAGGGACTCACTCATTTCTGTAACAAGGTACAATGGGTTAATTCATTAAATGTGTAACATAATTTTTAGGTATCAACATAGCTCAGTGGTTAGGGTAATTTATTTGCATTAAGGTGATCTTTAAACTTCAATTGTCAAAAAATTACATCCTGAGATAACAATAACATGGTGGTAGTGTCTACTCTTTTTAGCTACTACCTGCAAGATGAAAATATGTGGTAAACACCTAAGTATGTGCTCCGGCAACTTGAGAGCACACACACTCCCACTATTTGTTTACCATCTTTGACCACTCATGTACCTAATATCAGGTGAGCTCAATACTCAATCATTTATTGCAACATATGTGGCTACATGCAGGTCTTAAGTAACATGTGTATATTACAGTAATACATATGACCCTTGTCAGGGTATGGCAACATTTGGTGCAGAACGCTCTATTTTACTAGTTGGTATTAGAATTTTGTCGTTGATAAACTTGTCAAGGGTGTAATAGCATTTCACTTCTAACATATTTTTTTATTTGTTTATTGAAACAGTCGTCGTTTTCTATTTCTTTGAGAGAGCTAGGCAGTTGATTGTAGATTTTTACGGCTGCGGTGAAACAGCTTGTGAGACATAAAAAAATTGACTTTATTTTACTGATTAATAAAATAGCTGCTAAAGTAATAGGAGCAAAGTTAAAAGCAACCATCATCATCATATTCCTGCCCTTATCCCACTAGGTGGGGTCGGCACTGCATGTTTCCTTTCTCCACTTCACTCTATCATTTGTCATCTCTGCATTCACTCCCTTTACATGCATATCATCTTTTACACAGCTCATCCATTCCTTTTTAGGGCGCCCCCTTCCGGTTTTACCGCTTGCCATCATTTCCAAGGCTTTTTTAGTTATATGGCTCTCTTCTCTTCTCATGACATGTCCATACCATGCTAGCCTTCCGCTCCTTAATTTTTCGGTCACTGGTGCTACTTTTAGACTTCCCCTTACATACTCATTTCTAATCTTGTCCATCCTTGTCACTCCACACATCCATCTCAGCATTTGCATCTCCGCTGTGTGCAATTTTCTTTCATTCTCATCGTTGGTCGCCCAACACTCAAAGTTAAGTATTGATTATGTACGTGATTTGGGTGGAAGGTCAAATGGATGCCTAGTCTATTGTAAAAATGCACCATAAAAAAATTCTTTTTACTTATGCCACACAAAATTAGTTACTAAGTATTGCCCAAATGATTAGCATTGGGTTTACCTTTGGGTATGATAGAGTCACTTTCACCATAGACATGCAGCGATGGTAACGTGATCTCCTCATCATAGAAGCTCTTGTGTACCAAACTTCCCGACTTGAACCCTGATGCCATTATAGCAAACTTAAATGTGTATGGTAAATCTGAAAAAGTAAATTGATAATTCTATTATAATTAGATTGTAAACAGACATCACAGTTTCTTTGATTTAGGATACTATTAGTCACGCAGAAAAATAGTTCTGATGTTCATGTGCTAAAAATGTATTAAATAGCATCTACTCACTTAAAGACTACACTAGAGAAAGTAGACGCAATAAAATTATTCTGCAGCCAGCTCCATCACAGACCAACACTGCACACCACATCCTCGGCAATAGAGTCGTTTATAATTGGAACAGGTTGCCTGAGGATATAATTACATCCAAATCCTTAAACGCATTTAAGAACAGTCTGGATAAATGGATAAAAAAGGAGACGATAGACTTAACACACAAATACTGGATTTCAACACTGTTTGATATAGGCACATCAACATAATGCTGCTCGCCTATCATTAAATATTAAATAAATAAATAAATTAGTAGTCATTTATCACGTCTCCAAGAGCCCGTGAGCGGCATGTCGTGCGGAAACAGCCCGCACACCAAGTAAGTAATTCAAGTCTCCAAAAAGTTATGACTTGTCACATAGATTACCTGTCCGTTGGATTAATGTTGAAACAACCAAAAGAATTAGGTAATTAAAATAACTATCTTAATTAATTTATCAGATACAAAAGGTATTTTCCTTAATTATAACAATTAACAAAAAAAACTCTTTATAAATGTAAATTAACAACAATATCCTTGTCCATATTGGCCATTTTAAACCTTATATCCTATACTTCAATTTCAACTGCCTTATTAATACTTGACGAATAAGCCAAAATGAAAAAAAAAATAGATGGCAAGTTGCAACTTTGTTGAGACATGACAAGTTATATCTTTTTCGAGATGCGACAAATTACAACTAATTTATTACATTTTTGGCATATGACCAATCAGAACATCAGAACTATTTAATTGCGTGACAAATAGTATCCTATATCGTCTCTTTCCACCCTTATATCACCACCTTACATCCTTTCTGTTGCATAGATGCTAATAGGCCCACAAGGCAGGCTCCTTGTGAGAACCCCATGAATCCATCAAACGGGCCATGTTCCTTTACAATTTTCTCTACCAGCTCAAGGGTGTCTTGGAAACCTAACGCCGGCCCACCCAAGCACTTGCCACTGAATGTGTTGTCCTCTGCATTGAACCACCAAGACCTAGCATCTGTGACAAAAAACAACTTTATAATTGTGTATAAAATACAACTCAGTCAAAATATATGTGCACCTCGGTGGAATGCGACATCTCTTCTGTTTCATCTTTCACATCCCTGTGCTCGCCTTGTTTATCACAAATTTATTAATGCAATCATTATATGTACAGCAAAAAAACACATTTAGTAAGTAAACTTTAAATTCAACTAGGTATCTTATAAAAAAAAAAATTTGATTCCAGCTGACCGGTTCAGCAGTGTGGCGGCCCAATGCTATTGTGATAGACCTGTGCACAGTAGTGGGATGTTAGAGGCTAAGGCAGAAAACTGAGAAAATAGTAGGTGTACCTACGCAGACTAATCAACCGTCAACTTTTCGCTTTTCTTTCGTCAACTTGGCTCTTAGAGATACTATTTTTTTGTTTTATAAAACCGAAATTACAAATCATATTAGAATTGAAACCATATACTTTTACGGATGAGAATCAGACCATTTACCTTCATCAGAAGTCCCATCTTCACTCATAACTTTGTGGGGTGCCGATATGAAAATGAGCTGTGCATACTTAGCCACAGCCTTACGGAATGAGCCTATTTTCCCCCTGAATACAGTTCCGTTCTGTCGGTATCCGTGGAAGGCTAATATTTTCAGTTTTGGTCGATTCTCCTTGTTGTTTTCCTTTGTTTCAGAGGATGGGGACTGAACATTTTGGTTAGAATTAGAATTCGTCTCCGACATTGTCAGTCTCGAGCTATAACCGTTCCTAACAAACGGTATTAGCTTTTTTGAAAGTTTATTTAAGCTGAATTGTTTAAGTATTTTGAAATTATTCCAATGTATTTCTTGTAAACAAACACCAAAGAAACATCAAGAAAAATCTGTGAAATAAAGGGGAGGCAATAATGTACGGCATGATATTCAATGTACATGTCCACCAATTATCATGCTGTGCATTATTATGCCGTACAATATCATGCCGTACATTATCGGCTCGGCTCAATAATGCACACCCCGATTTTTTACAGACTGATATTTGTGGCCTTACCTAAAATAATCTCGATTCTCTTATAAAGAAAACAAATACTTGAGGTCGTTTTAAGTGAATCTATTAGATGGAAATTACAATAATATTAATTTAATATTCAAGACAATCTGAAGCATTCTGTCAGGTCAAACCAACACATATTTTATAGAAGAGTTTGACTACAAAGTATCTACACTATCAAGGCTGCGTTCCGTAATGCGCTAAAAGTGATAATATCGTGAATCCGACCAAAGTGACAAGTATTACTCGATCAAATCAAAGCCCTTATATTTTGTGACTATTCAATTTGGTCGGACTCGCGATATTATCACTTTTAGCGCATTACGGAACGCAGCACAAGTAGGTTGTATAGATAGGTAGACACTTCACATACTCGGATATTTTTAAGAATTTATGGATAAATTCTTTAGTCCCGTTTGTGCACATAAAACTTGCAGTCTGGGACCATACAGTGGCTTTGTTAGCATATCGGCTAACTGCATCTCCGAGGAAACATGATTGACTGTGAAGTCTCCGTTATTAACACATTCACGAACGAAGAAATGTTTCAGTTGAATGTGTTTGGTGCGCTTATGATATTCGTATCTAGAATTATGCGCAAGTTTTACAGCTGATTCATTATCCAGATTTAATGTTGGTTTTTCCATATTAATCAGGCTGCTGAGCAGGCGATTCAACCATATAATTTCTTGTGCACATTCGCTAGCTGCTATGATTTCTGCTTCAGTTGAAGATATGGAGACTGTAGTTAGCTTTTTGGCTTCTCCAGCTAATAGCAGCTCCAGAGAATAAGCACATAATTCCAGATGTCGATCTTCCTGAACTCTGGTCTCCTGCATGATCTGAGTCGCTGTAACAGACTAAGTGTGAACTCTTTCACAAAGGTCAGACCGTTCTGCTGTGTCCCTTTCAAATAACGGAAGATGCGTTTTACAAGCATGACATCTTTCTTAGTAGGTGCTCCTAGGTTTCGTGATGCTACACCTACAGCATAGGAAATATCAGGCCTTGTGCCCACAGATAAATATGCCAAAGCACCCACAGCAGGCAATCCAGTCGGTAGGGAAAGTTTTCACTAGCGTTCGTTTCATCTCCCATATCATTTTCTTTGATCATTGGCGTTGGTGCCGATTTACAGTTAGACATTCCATACTTCTCCAAAACTTTATTTGTATAGGCCTTTTGACATAAAGTAATGGTCTTGTCTTTGCACACGTTTATTTCCATTCCGAGGAAGTACGATGCAGGTTTCGTGGTTATTTTGAATCGCGCTTTTAATTCCTTAATAAACTCATCACCTGCATGCTTTGTGTTGTACGCCATAAGTCCATCGTCAACATAGAGGCCAATAAAGACTTTAGATTGTCCTCTGACTCGAACATATGAGCATGAATCCGCGTCACTCTGTTGGAAATCAGATTTTTCCAAGAACTCGGCTATGCAAGTATTCCAGCAAAGTGGCGCTTGTTTCAGTCCATAAAGGCTGCGTTTTAGCTTGCAAACTCTTTTCGTGCTGTCCTGAAAACCATCAGGCTGTTTCATGTAAATTTCTTCTTTTACGGTACCAAAGCAGTTGATACGTCAAACTGTCGCAGCTCTAGATTCTCTCTAGCAGCTATGGCAAGCAGTGCTCGTACGGTGCTCAGGCGAACCACTGGACTAAAAGTTTTGTCATAATCTACTCCAGGTTTTTGAGAGTAGCCTTTTATAACCATCCTGGCTTTGTACCTTTCGACGGAACCATCAGGGTTCATTTTTACCTTAAAGACCCATTTGCAGGGTAAGGCTTTTCGTCCTTTGGGTAAATCTACTAAATCCCAGGTCTGGTTATCTATCAATGAAGTTATTTCATTATGCATGGCTTCATGCCATTTTTCTTTATCAGGAGAATCAACAGCTTCTTTGAAAGTCACAGGTTCTTTTGGCTTATGAAGATTCTCAATTTCTTCAGCTGCTGCGAAAATAAAATCATCGTAGCGCTTAGGTGCTGTGATATGAGACCTGTCTCTCAAAGACCTCGTTTGAATTGGTACGACTTCAACAGCATCAGCACTATTAACAGTGTCATCATTTTCATCAACGAAAGAGCCGGAAAGAGATTCGTAATCACTTTCATTATTTGTCGGTTCCGTTTGCTGAACTAATTCTGTTCTGTTGGTTACGTTTTGTTGCAATGCTTCGTCGTCATTTTCATGATTTGTGTCAATTTCAGATTGCTGTTCTCCTTCGTCGTCACCGTTAAATGTAATAACCACTTGCTTGTGTGGTATTTGTTGCGATGTTTACTGAGGTTGTTGGTGTGGAATCTCTTCAGAATCAAACATATCGGAGAGTCCATCTTTATTCTGTTCATCGTAGAACATTGTCTTCACAACTCTTACATCTTTTGATATCATGATACCGTTTTTCGATGGAATGAAGATTCTAAATGCTTTCGACGTTTCAGAATAACCAGCAAACATTCCAGGAATGGCCTTTGGTGCGAATTTGTGACCATTTTTCCCTTTTATCAAAACATATGTCTTGGAGCCAAATACGTAGAGATGGTTTATACACGGCTTTCTCCCAACCCATCGTTCAAATGGCGTTTGGTTCTGAATGACATTGTTTATACTCCTGTTTGATAGGTAATTTGCAGTAAAAATTGCCTCGCCCCAGAATTTTAATGGTGCCCGTGCTTCAATCATCATTGCTCTCGCTTTTTCAACGAGGGTACGGTTCTTGCGTTCAGCAATTCCATTTTGGTTTGGCGTATAGGGTGCGATGAGCCTTCGCAGTATTCCGCATCGTTTTAAATAACTGTCGAAGTCCTTGTTCACGTATTCTGAACCGTTATCTGATTGTAGAAACTTGATTTTATTCCCTGTGTACGTTTCCGCTAACTCTTTGAACTCTTTGAATTTTTCTAAGACTTCGTTCTTGTTTTTGATCATAAATACTCGACAGTATCGACTAAAATCATCAATAAAAGTGACGAAGTACTTGTTTCCACCTACTGTGTGTGTTCTGATTGGCCCACAAACGTCACTATGAACGATTTCAAGGCGTTCTGTTGTTCTTTGAGTTGTTTTCTCACGGGGAGCAGGTACTCGGTGCAATTTTGCTTGAATGCATGTTTCACATTCTGGCAAAGTTTCAGATGAATCAAAGTTCAATCCAATTAAGTTTTCGTTTTTCAGTGCTAACTTCATGTCTTTGGTGTTCATGTGACCAAGTTTTCTGTGCCAGTCATAGATGTTTGATGATTGCCCCTTTCTAGTAATGGTTGGAGTCGTATCATCGTTATCATTGGCCAGGTTGTTGCGCTCATGTTTAGGTTTGATGTAGTAAAGACCATCATCCTGATTATGTGCAGTTAGAGTTATTCCAGCTTTTGGATTATTGACCGTAGCTTTATCTTTGGTAAAAAGAACAGAGCAGCCAGCTTTTGTCATCTTGCTGACGGACATCAAGTTAATAGAAAGACTAGGTACGTACAGTGTGTCTAGTAGATGTGTAAGAGCAGTACCATCACCATTTTTTGTCGTAAACGAGACTGTACCTATTCCTTTAATCTCTGCAGTATGATCTTCTGTCGCGAAGTTCAATTTTCTAGAAGTACTCTTTATGTTCTTAAATAAAGTTTGTTGATAAGTCATATGCGACGTGCAACCACTGTCCAAAACCCATTTGTTGTCAATAGGATTCTTGTTTCCTGTGAGGAGACAATGCGTAGCAAAATGATTTTTGTTAGAGTCGTTGTTATTTTTACTAGATTTTTCTTTATTGTTCATCCAGCAGTTTGTGCATATTTTATGATATTTGCGTTTAAAGATGTTACCTCTTTGTTTGCATATCTTACAAGACACGTACAAAGCTTCTTCTTGTACTGAGGGTTCAGGTTCAGTTTTCGTTATGTTCTGGTTATGTCGTGCTTCAGACTCTTCAATAATTTTAATTTTCAGCTCGTCTGGCTTCGGAAGTGTATCTCGCGACTCAATAGCGACCCTGAAGTTATCGTATTCTGCTGATAGACTATATAACATCATTATAGTTAGCAAATCCTCGTTTATTAAAACGTCCATGTCAGCCAGCTTATCCACAGTATCCATAAACTTATCTAGATGGCTTCGTACATCTCGTCCATCTAGTCTAGTTAATATGAGTTGTTTTAGTAGAGACGCCTTTCGCGCAGGTCCCTTACTGGCGTATGTTTGTTTTAGCTTGTCCCACACTGCTTTTGCAGTTGCGCAGTTTTTTATTTGTTTAAGTTCAGAAGGAGCGATTATAAGTATCAATTCTGACCTTGCTAGTCTGTCTCCTTCTTTGTCAGCCGCACTTTCAGCATTCGGGGAAGTCTCGATGTATTTCCATAATTTTTGTTTAATTAGAATGGCCTCAGCTTGAATCGCCCACGTATCATAGTTTTCTTTCGAAAGAGGATCGATTTTTAAATTCGACATTTTTGATATTTAGATGTAGGTTTTACATTTCTTAAATTTTTACGCTCTGCTACCATATAAAGAAAACAAAAACTTGAGGTCGTTTTAAGTGAATCTATTAGATGGAAATTACAATAATATTAATTTAATATTCAAGACAATTCGGCTTTGATTTGCTTACGTTTTAGGAGCGTTCACTTTAAGTTTTACCCAAAATCATGCCTCAGGGTGATAAGGCCGTAGTCCAGCAAACGGGATAAGGCTAAGTGCGGATAAGTATATCAAAAAAGCCACTGAATTTCTTCTCCAGACATAAGGCCGGTTTCCTCACTATGTTTCCGTTCACCGAAAGCCAGTCAATTTATGGATGAGCATCCAGTGGTATTTGAATTCGTACATAAATTCCAAAGAACCCATTGGTACGAGTCGTCGGGATGTGAACCGGCCAACTCACGAATGCGACGTAGCCCGTCTCCTACTGAGCTATTATATTTCACCGATATTGTCAATTCCGTTCAAGGTAAAGAAAACATTTATTAGATGTTTTCTTTACCTTGGACGCAATACTGTTTACACTTGTTTGTTGTTATAAAATTGTTCATGGCCATGGATCTATCAATTGATGGATCAAGGATGAATCATGGTTGCTCATGTTCATGGATGCTTTGATTGGATTGTGGACTAATCTTTGAGGCGAAAACATATTTCTTCATCAACCCTTCTTACTCTAGTTAAATGAGTCTTAGTCACAGTCCAAGTCACACACAGTAAAACACAGTCAAGTCTAATCATACCCTAGTAAAGCCATGGCAACTTTACTAGAAGCTTTTTCGGAGTTTAGAGATCTGACTCGATGGGATTTCATTCTTCCCATCGAGTCCCTGGTACTGTTTTTTATCAAAAGGTTTTCCTAACAAGTCTCGATGGGAAGAAAAATCCCAACGAGTCATTCTGTGACTGGTTTTGGTGTGACTCGTTACGAACCCACCACCATACGTAATCGGGTTGACCGTGTTTCGGCCGAAGGACTTGTATCCATGGCCAGGAATAACTAAAAAAGATTAAACGGGGTTTGACAGAGACACATTCTGTGCTTCTTACGCCATCTAGTAAAACATCACTTCCCCATTCCCCCCTTCATCACTCACAATAATATAAATTTTGTAGTTTCTTCAATAAACTAAATTCTTATATATAAGTCTTTGAATGATGTAAACACCTGTTAAGGGTATGCATATCAGAACTTTTTAGTCATGAAGATGTTACTATAGAAATTATTTAATATGTGTACTGTTGGTGTTTCTATATAAATAAATAAATAAATAAATAAATAAATAGTGATTTTTGCTTTTTTAAACATCTCAACACCGTATTGTCCTGACGCAGTGACGCCGTAATTTCTTAAAATCTACCGTTTTTTACATGGATTCACCGTAAACCTCAGTTTTGACATAGCAACACTGCGTAGCGTAAAAATTACTTTCTCTTAGGAGTTTTGGAGGGAACGCGAAAAAATCATGTCGCTGCATTGTATTATTTTCAAAACTTGTGTTTTCAGGTGCTTGCATAAAATTTGTGGAGTTATATTCATTATGTGTCGACTGACGTGCATGAGTGTGGAACTTTGACTATATGTATAGAGCTAGATCCACCAAGGTGTGGAAGTGATATGATGTGGTGAAACATGTATTTTTGTGATGTTTCCAAAACTCCGAAGAGGCTTGCAGTAAAGTTGTCATGACTTTACTAGGGCATGATTGGACTTTACCGTGACTTACTGTGTGTGACTTGGATGGACTGTGACTACGACTCGCTTAACTGGAGAAAGAAGGATCGAAATCATTCTGAACAGCAGGGGTATTCACTTGGTATTCACAACTCAATCGAAAAGGTTTCCATCTGGATTCAAATTATCCGTCCCAGTCATCTGGCAGAGTTGGGCTCGACCTATAACTAATTTCATAATATCATGAAAATTCAGAGTATTATACTTGACAAAGGTAAAATGCCCAACGTGCAACTGTGTCGAGTATGTCTGTTCAACTTCACTGTTGTATTTCAATTATTGTGCAGTTTTAGTTTCAGTGTTTTTCTTATCGCGATCTATAATTTTCCTTGTGGGTAGTCTGCAGCTATTGCATTATAGTGTTAAGTGTTACCATGCTGAATAATGCTTTGAACATAAGTAAAAAATGTAGTTGTATGTGTTACTACGGTTTTGTTTTTGTTATTTGTAGTAGCGGTGGGTCGGTATGGTATATTGCAGTACCGAAACGGGTATTGGTATTGAATGGCAATACCGTGTTCTGAAACTGTTTATTTTAATAACTAGGTATTGGCCGTTTCTTTAATAACGTAGTTTTTGAGTTTCTGTTGAGGTATTTGGTTTCAGTTGTTATTAAAAAAACGCTTTACAAAAATAACTGTGTTGCACAAGAAGGTACAAATACCGATTGGTTTTGGTTTTTTTTTTGTTGATGTCTGTTTGATGATTCCGTTTAAACGTTTTATAATAATAATTTATTTGCTCTAAATAATCTTTGCTTACTACCTACTAGTTAGTGGTTGGAGTAGCCTTTTTTTAAGTATAAAAATGCTTATGAATTAAAAATATTACTGATAAAATTTGTTGGAAACTGCACTGATTCTGTGAATAAACTGTGACATAATCTTGTATGATATTCAAATTCAAACCCTTGACTTTTTTCATAAAACTCATTTAATGTTTCAGTAATAAGTGTTATAATAATTGTCATTTTTTGTTTTACTTTTGGCGCTCTAGTCGCCTCTCGGCCTTGGAGAGTACGATTACGTTCGGAATATTCCGGATAAACTCGGGCGCATCACGTCGGCTGCGAAGCGACGATCGGTATCGTCCGTCGCCTGTCGGTACTCGGCACGCGCAGGTATTGGTTCCCGCTCGTTACGACGACGTGGAGGCGGTTCGCGTTTTCGCCAATACCTAGTTTCTCACAATACCCAGTTATCGAAACTCCGAGTACCCGGTATTGGGTATTGCATTGATAACTGGGTATTGAAACTGTTTACGGTTTGCACCGACCACCTCTAATTTGTAGTGTCAGTTTATTAGCTTGCTAATAATTTTATTTACCTCATTGTACGTCTGATGTTTCCTTAATTGGCATACTGCCGTACGTCAATTTCATAGTGTGCCGACCGTAAATACAAGCGTGCGTGACGTCACCTGCCGGGCCTAACGGAAGACCAGCGCTGGTTGCTTGCAACCGGTACCATGCTGAGTTGGGTCCGATTTGTGGCAGAAGTAAATGAACCACTTAACATTTTTATTTACTTTTACTGTTGTATTATTGTTACCAGTGTTTATTTATTCTTTGCCATAAATAAATGATTGTCTATGTCTATGTCTATGTCTATGCAATGCCAAAATAAAAGAAAAATATGATTTCTTCTTTTCAAGCGGTGGGTCGGTATGGTATATTGCAGTACCGAAACGGGTATTGGTATTGAATGGCAATACCGTGTTCTGAAACTGTTTATTTTAATAACTAGGTATTGGCCGTTTCTTTAATAACGTAGTTTTTGAGTTTCTGTAGAGGTATTTGGTATCAGTTGTTATTAAAAAAACGCTTTACAAAAATAACTGTGTTGCACAAGAAGGTACAAATACCGATTGGTTTTGGTAAATTTTTTTGTTGATGTCTTTTTGATGATTTCGTTGAAACTTTTTATAATAATAATTTATTTGCTCTAAATAATGTTTGCTTACTACCTACTAGTTAGTGGTTGGAGTCGCCTTTTTTTTAAGTATAAAAATGCTTATGAATTAAAAAGATTATTGATTAAATTTGTTGGAAAGTGCACCGATTCAGTGAATAAAGTGTGATATAATCTTGTACTTTTGAATGATATTCAAATTCAAACCCTTGACTTTTTTCAAAAAACGCATTTTATGATTCAGTAATAAATGTCATTTTTAGTTTTACTTTTGGCGCTCTAGTTGTGTTTCGGCCTTGGAGAGTACGATTACGTTCGGAATATTACGGATAAACTCGGGCGCATCACATCGGCTGCGAAGCGACGATCGGTATTGTCCGTCACCCGTCGGTACTCGGCACGCGCAGGTATTGGTTCCCGCTCGTTACGATGACGTTGAGACGGTTCGCGTTATCGCCAATACCTAGTTTCTCACAACACCCAGTTATCGAAACTCCGAGTACCCGGTATTGGGTATTGCATTGATAACTGGGTATTGAAACTGTTTACGGTTTGCACCGACCACCTCTATTTTCACTCATTATTTGGCGCCAAAACTGGCAGCCAGCTGTCAAAAATTATGTCAAAGTTGTTTGTGTGTTGCTGTTGTATTGTTTATCAGTAAATTTAATTTTTAAATTCTATTTCTAATAGTGGCCAAAATAAATTAAAATGGAAGACGGAGACTTTGATCAACGCCTCCGAGACTTACAGAGGGAATATTTGGAGTTTTTAGACGACGAGGTAACGTATACATAACCTACAATAACCTATTAATCTCAAATTATTTTCTAAAAGTTTTGTTACATTTTAAGGAAGACCAAGGGATTTACATGGAAAAGGTTAAACAGATGATAGCGGATTACTCTCAGCGGTTGGTTGTAAACGTAAACGATCTTAGACGCAAGAACCCTGAGCGTGCCAAAAATCTGCTAGAAACTGCATTTGAAGAACAGATAGCATTTCAGAAAGCTCTAAAAGAATATGTTTCTTCAATAGACCCTACGTATGCTAAAGAACAGGAGGAGTTCTATGTTGCGTTCTCTGGTAGTTTTGGTAATAAACATGTTACTCCTCGGAGCTTGACTTCAAGGTGAGTTAATTATTGCCACTTATACTCAGTGGGCTTAAGGATTACTTATCTACTAGCAGTGCCTCACGGTTTCACCCACGGTTCCTGGAATAAGAAGTATTCTCTGTGTTATTCCAAGATGTAAGCTACTTCTGTACCATATTTCATCCAAATCCATTCAGCAGTTTTTGTTGTTTTGTTGGATTGTGGAACAAAAATCCTAATATATGAACTTTCACATTTATAAAATAAGTAGGATACTATCTGACCCACACTTTGAATGGCAACATACTGACACACTAAAGTCTGGCCACTGAGAGAATGCGTTTGACAGCTACAATAACATTGGCAGTGGCAATGCCGCCAGCATGTTGGGTACGCTGCCAACTGGTAGTGGGTTTGAGCATTTGGATTGTCTCTAGACTTTCATCAGTCTGGATACAATCCTTTTGTTTTTTGTTGTGTAGTAGGCTAAGTAGTCTTTGTAGTTTGTTGTAGTTAATAAAGGCTTATGCCTATAAAAAAAAAATTACATTGTCTAAAGCTGAAAGTAAACACTTTTGCTAGTTAGTTTTGTGATTATAATACCTATACTACAAACAGGTGGTAGCCAATTGTACTACGTATAGCAAAATAGTGAAATGTTTTCATTCTCTCAGTGGCTAGACTTACTTCAAAAATTTGTTTGTTCAGATTGAGTACCTTCTATTTCAGGTATTTAGGAAACTTAATATGTGTAGAAGGAATAGTAACCAGAGTATCCCTAGTGAGACCGAAAGTAGTACGTAGTGTCCACTACTGTCCTGCCACAAAAAAGGTTATGGAAAGGAAATACACAGATCTTACTTCTTTTGAAGCATTTCCTTCCACTGCTGTATATCCTACAAAGGTAAATGATCATATTCTGTACCTAGTATTGTAATGCTTGGGTCATTCTAAAAACAGCTGTTGTAATACAGACAGCTGCAATCAAACTATAAAGAATGTTTCTATGTAAGGCTCCTATAATAATTATGTCATTGTTGACGCATGATTACAAATTGATCACAAACATACCAAAATCACACACGAAATAATATTTTAGAGGGCGTTTTCATGATTGAAGTTTTTTTTAGTATATAGTTATGAAGTAACAAGACGAATGAGACATTTTCTTAATGGTAAGAGATACTGCCTTCTATAGATGATAGCTGTGGCAGAATTGGAAAAATGTCCAGGGCATCTCTTCTCTAGCACTCATTACAATATTTCAAAGAGAAACAGCGTGCGGCCAATATGTAGGCTGATTTTTAAATAAATATTGGTGGAAATATCATGCACCGCGATCTAGCCCCTAACTAAAGCTTGTACTGTGGGAACCAGATAGCTGATATAAAACATATAATTTTTTATTTTTTTTTGTAAATTCTTGCTGGTACTTATAATACCTAGAACACAGAACAAACATTTATGATTGTCTAAATGTTTATCCTGGGTGAGTATCAAACCCACATCCTACAGGTTTCAAGGCAGACATAATACCAATTGAGCTATTAGGCAGTCAATATATAAATAACTCTTTGACAATAGGTGTGTGGCCTAATGTTTAATTTATGACAAATAACTGGCTTAGTGATGAATATAACTAAATACATTACACATACTGAAAAAATTACTTGTATTGGCTGAGAAATCTCTGAGATATGAGCGTTTAAAGTTTTAGGTGGGGATAGAGAGGCGATGCTGTGCGATGCTGATGCTCTATCCCTTTCTCGCAAAGCATGTGTTAGTATAGTATTTGCATGCCACGCCTGAGGCTTGACGTCATAGCTCAGTATAGCGCGCTCTCTGTCTAGCTTGAAATTAAAATGCTTAGAACTTATTTATTTTTGGATTATTTTAAATTTTGTTTTCGTTGATAGGCTCTATTGATGATCAGCTTTTTTATGAATTAATAAAAAAATTGTAGTCATCATGCCTATTGAAATATCTCTTAATTGGTTTCAGGATGATGAAGGCAATGCCCTAGAAACAGAATTTGGTCTCTCCCGCTACAGAGACCACCAGACCATAACTGTACAAGAAATGCCAGAGCGAGCACCTGCCGGCCAGCTGCCTCGGAGTGTGGATGTCATCTGTGATGATGACCTGGTGGACAAATGCAAGCCTGGAGACAGAGTGCAGGTTGTGGGGAATTACAGGTGTCTCCCTAACAAACAGGGGAGTTTCACTGCGGGGACTTTCAGGTTAGAAGATAACTGGTCTATATGACAAATTAAAACTTCACTCCGTCTTTATAAAATGCTGTAAATTTTTCATATTTTAAATAGTGCTACATACGCCATGTACTTTTCTCATACCTACTTGAATTTCTTTTTTTCATGACTAAAATTTTACAGTTTTACTTAAGTTTGATAACATGTGTATGATATTAATATCATACACATTTACAAATGTCTATACAAGATCTATGAATTTCTTGAGGACAACATTTTATTAAAATTATAAATATATAAATATGTATTGTAAACCCATTTAAATAAAATTATGCAAAGAATATTTTAATTTGCATGGCCAATAAGGGCTGAGTATAGAGATACAAATTATTAATTTAAGACCTGTTCAAAATTCGAGCAAACAGATAAGTTTGATTTGAATAGATTATTACTTCAAAGGTTTTTTTGAATACTTTAGGTAGTATTGAAAGTAATCTGCAATTATAGTCTGGTTTTTAATACTGGTCCGGAATAGTTGAAGCTCTTTCTGCAAGATAAGGTTGATAGCTCTATCTGATGTGTACAACTTTAGCATTTAGTTAAAACATTATGTTAAGTAAACCAGAGTAAAAATACACTTTTACCAGAGTAAAAATACACTTGTATGTGTCCACATAAGCAAGTCTAGTCTAACCCCTGTTTCCCCAAAGACTGACGTACCTGTATATCCTAACCGTCATATGCAGAAAACTTTAAAATTATGACTCACATTTATGACATTTCATTTTTATTTAAAACTATAATACATATTTAAATTTTAAATTTTAATTTATTTTTACATTTATATCTTAAATTTTCAACTGTATTTATTATTTTGAAAAAGTGTACCTATTTCTCACTATGGATTTTAATTATCTGAAATAAATGACTTATTATTATTATTGTTATTTAAAAAGTCATAGCCTATTTTAGTTAAAAAGTGTTTTGTCTTCTTTTTTCAAACTCAAATCGTAATTCGAAGAAATTTGACTAAACACTTTTTAACAAAAATATGTAATTACGTATTGGTTTGAAATACGTTTTAGTGTTTTATGCATATGACGGTGAGAATGTAGACCCATACTCACACAAGTTTAACATTGCAGAACAATACTCATAGCGAACAATGTAACACAAATAAACAAAGAATACAACATAAACATCACATTAGAAGACGTAAAGCTTTGCAAGCGGCTGGCGAATAGATCTAACAAGGACATATTTGAGGTGCTGAGCAAGTCCCTGGCCCCGTCTATACACGGACATGAGTTTATTAAGAAGGCAATACTGTGTCTGTTGCTTGGTGGCATGGAGAAGGTACTGGCGAATGGTACCAGGTTGAGAGGGTATGTACATTTATCATTATACAATACTGTTATACTAATTCAGTTTTATGTAAGAAAGTTTACTTGGATTAAAATTGCTAAACTTTTGTTTTATTTATACGGGAATACTCACGTTTAATTAAATCGGATACTCCGACTATAGTTTCGATCACATCTGGTGACCTAAGCCGGACGTAGCTGCACGCGCGTCGGGCTCTGTTTTGACTCTTTGAAAAAGGTCACCGGATGTGATCGTAAATAAACGTATTCCCGAATAAATAAAACAAAAATGTATCAAAACCACATCAGTTTTCTTAATAAATTTTTGTATATTGTTCTATGTTTTTTTTTAAACGACAATCAGTGATTATATATCTTCAAAAATGTAGTAATATGCGAACGACATAGCGGTGGTAATAGGGAATATGCATGTGTTTAAATTATTAAAAATAATAGGATAAATGGAGAGTTTAACTGTATCTGAAGCTTACGTCAATAAAAACAAATTGAAAACGACTGGTAAAGTTCTGAAATATAAGTGTCCAAAGTATTTAGGAGGGAGTCATCTGTCCCATTCTAGCAAAACATGTGCTAGTATAGAATTTGTTTGGAATCGTGGTCTTTGACGTTATTTGCTAGTATAGTGCCCTCCCTGTCTAACATGAAACTAAAATGTTTATAACTTCGGTATTTGTACACATATTAAAATTTTATTTTCGATGTGTTGTTTTGTTGCGAGTCAGCTCTTTTGTGAGTCAATAAAAAAAAAACATGCATATTCCCTATTGATAAAATAACAGTTTGTGGCAACATTAAAAAAAAAACTGTTTATTCGTTTTGGTGCTTAATAGAGGTCTATGCTTAGTTTAGGACAACGGACGACGATAACATTGATAATATCGAAAAAGCGACACCGTTTCATGGTTGATATACCAAAAACACGTACGAAACGGTTTGATTCCACTTTCCTTATTCGAACTGCTAAACAGTGGAATGCGCTGCCTGAGTTGCAAGTTGAGAGTGAATCGGTTTCTTCTAGGCAAGCGTGCTCCATCGTAGACTGCATCTTTATTTAACATCAGATGAGTTAGCATTCAAACGCAAGCCTATTAATAATTTAAAAAAAAACCTTGATAATATGCTTTATCAAATCGGTTCTCGATTAAGTGTTACAATAATGAATCAATAACTCTGGCCCACAGCGATATAAACATCCTACTGATCGGAGACCCGTCAGTGGCCAAGTCCCAGTTGCTCCGGTACGTGCTGCAGACGGCGCCGCGCGCCATCACCACGACGGGGCGCGGCTCCTCGGGCGTCGGCCTCACCGCCGCCGTCACCACCGACCCGGAGACCGGTGACCGCAGGTAACCACTGTGACCCAGTTTTTTTCCTTTTTTTTCTTTGTTATTGGCATCGCACGTTGTGCATTCTGCCAGTGTCAAGTTTATGAATTTTCAAGTTTTTTGATTAAAACGAAGTCAAATATGTCGTGAAATCACAGTCAGTCACACGAAATTAGTCATAGTCGAGTCCAAGTCATGCCCTAGTAAAGTTGTGGGGAATTTACTATGAGCTTCTACGGAGTTTTGAAAACAAGTTTATCACTTGCCCACACTCGTGCATGTAATTCAATGAATAAAACACCACCATTTTAATCATTAATTCGCGAAAATACACAAGTTTAAGAAAATAATAGAATGCAACGACATGATTTTTCCGTGTTCCCGCCAAAACTCCTGTGACCCGGTTAATACTCATAGTTGATACCCAACAGTGCCCACATCGTCATGTCACTCAAGTAATCAACCCATACATTTTTAAAATTTGTTGTATTTATTTTGTGGTTATACAGGTGACTGGTAATTAGTTTAACACATGAATGAGTGTCTGCCCTTGATTCTTGCTCCAAATAAAACTACAATTAAATACATGCCTTCCACTAGGTGGACCGACGACATTGTAAAAGTCGCGGGCAACCGGAAGATGCAAATGGCGGGTTGTCGTACAGTGTGGCGGTCTAAGGGGGAGGCCTTCGTTCAGCTGTGGACGTCTCCGGGCTGCTGATGATGATGACATGGAAGGGGTTAGATGAAAATCATACATCTCCTTGCCTTATCAAAAGACTACAAAAAGACCCACGTTTAAGTTTTTCTTAAAGTTACTCTTTATAGTGTACTTGCTGTGCCCCTCGGTTTCACTCGCGCTTCTTGAGACATAAAGTAGCCTATGTTTTATTTCAAGGTACAAGCTATCTTATGCCCAATTTAATCAAAAGCCATTTCAGCGTGGAGGAGTAACAAACCTACACACACACATACACCGAAAAACTTTCGTTACTTTCTTTATTGTGATTCGTATTTTAGTTTATACTCGTTACTTTCGCGAGATTCATTGAGATTGAAAGATCGGGCTGGGTGGCTTGCCTTGAGAGAGATATATCCAGCAATGTTTACCATGATAGTCATGATGGTAAAATGTTTAACCGGGTAGTCTGTTATTTATCGTTCCGCAGGCTAGAGGCCGGCGCGATGGTGCTGGCGGACCGCGGCGTGGTGTGCATCGACGAGTTCGACAAGATGTCGGACATCGACCGCACCGCCATCCACGAGGTGATGGAGCAGGGCCGCGTCACCATCGCCAAGGCGGGCGTGCACGCCACGCTCAACGCCAGGTGCTCCGTGCTCGCCGCCGCCAACCCTGTCTACGGACGGGTGAGTGACTAGCCACATCCTAAGGCGCTGACAATAGCTGATCCTCCGCGCGTCTGTGCTCTCTGTCTAATTAGTTATGTTACCAGCCCAAGCAGGTAGATGCCTCGCGCGACATACCCAATGCGACATAACACCATGGGCTGGGAGCCTCTTGAGAGCTTCAATCCCTCAGCTATTTTAAGTAGGTTAACATTTTTATTTGTATCGTAGTTTTAATATTTTAAAGACGTAAAATAAGCTCATGTCCTTCTGAGAAGACCTCAAATCGGTTATTATTTTAATTTAAATTTAAGAAACCGCGCCATCGCGACGCTCCCTAAATCTTGACTAATTACATAGGAAAAAAGAGACGCCGGTGCGCTTGCGCCACGTTTCGTACAGTAATTTTGTTGGAAAATAATTAATTGCAAAAGTTATTGCGTAAGAAAAAAAACTAGTTCAATAGTAATATAGATTTTAGTCTCATTGTCTTTACCATAAACACCGCATTGAAGTCTGAACTGAATATAGATTAAAGTATTACTTGTAACCTTTACTAATTTTGGTTATGTGTCTTCATACAAAAATATAAAGAAAAATTTACTTAGAAATTCATTTATAGAGGTTATTTTACGATTTTTTTCTATCGAGTAAATTATTCGCTAACGTGTTTTCGAAACAATAGCCAACTAGAAAATATGACCTCGATTAACATAAAAAAAAATTCAGTGCCGTCGAATTTGTTCATTTGGTAAAACATTAACCCGAAAAAAACCAATTTGGGTGTACTCCACTCCATCCTCTTAATTCAATCATTAAACTCATCGTAACGAACAACTTTTACTACGAAATCACCGCGGAATTCGCGAAATTAATAGCCGGGCCTTATATTTTGTTGTGCGTAATTGCATTTGTTTTTTATGGGACAGGCTATTTATTTTATTTCGCGTGTTTAAGGTTCATTTCAAGTTTCATGGCAAAGTTGTCCATTATGATGAGTTTAATGACCTTTTAAGAAATTATTAATGAATTAAATTTCACCCTGTACCTATATTTTAAGAATAACACTAACGTGATGACTACACACACGGAGATATGATAATTATTAAGTTAAAAAAAAATAGTATCTGTAAACCAACGATAATATAATAGACAATCGATTATTTGTGGCAAAATATATAAACAAAATAACAAATACATTGAACACAGTAAAGTAAAAAATATATAAATAAATTGTTTTACCTATTGCCACAAACCGCACCACAGTGCCACACCTTTGCCAGTTATTCAACCGCCAAGCAGTAGTGTGCAAGCATTATTGTGTTCCGGTTTGAAGGGCAATGTTACCAGAGAAATTACTGGGTATTTATTTATTTTATTTCCTTAGGAAAATTTACAGCTAGGTACATAATTAGTAAAGGATAAATAAGAATAGAAGGCCAGTTAAACATTGTTACAGATAACAGGAAGAATAGAGAAGTAACACTGTAAAAAGACATTGAACAGGATTAGGTATGAAGAGATTTAACATCTAATATCTCAGGGTGACTAGTGCAGTGCGGCGCAGCATTGTGTTCGCAAGTTCACAATTCAGGCAGTGCCACAGAATAATAACTAGTACAGAAGCTTTACTTCGCAATGGTTTTCAAAGAAATATGACTCTGATCTGATAAACAATATGATTTAATTTAACTCGCGGTCCAGTCGAGCACGTGTTCATTTACATACCTACCAATTTCTTTTTGAAGGAATATGGGCCTTAATTCACTATACTACGGTTCGTAATAAGTTATACATGGTTATACGTATTGAAAGAGCCGCGGACTAGGGTTGCTTACTTCGAGAAACTACTTATGCCATCTAGCGCACAGCACGAGCGTTTACTCCTACTTGTGGCTACTAAACTAACTCAATATTTTTTATCTTGCACCTACAGTTTTACTGCAATATTGCAAAATATTATTTTATTATCATAATTATTTATTTATTTATTTCCAAGCAAGAAATTCTCAATATGGATTCGCTAACTTCCTTTAAGTTGAATAGAATTCCATAGGTATCATCTATAGTATCACCGAAAATATTTTGCGTTGGGCTCTTAGTCTAAGTTCGTAAATGTACGACAAATGAAATGCAACTCGAATGAAACGACTAAAATGTCTTTTTTATTGTACTTTTAAATACTTTTAGGATATTGGAATAGTACGGGGAGAAACGGTTTGTAGTTCGAATTAATTTCATTTCATATAGGAACATAATGTAATATCAATATATCAGTCAAAATAGATTTTACCCTTACCTGTCAGCGTCTTTAGGTAACCAAAAAAAAGTTAAATTTCGATCACGATCCGTATTTAAACAATTAAATACTGCACAGTATCTTTTTGCTTTTTTTCGTTTTGTGTCCATCTTGCAATTATATAATGAATCAATCAAATCAAATAATTAAGTTGAACGTGGTCGAACATATAGCGCGCACGCGTGTGTTTTCTTTCGCTTGTGGCAGCCTACTAGACTGGCCCTTGCGCAATGGCCGCCGCCCGTAGGTATGTTTTTAATACCTACACGCGGAGTGACACAGGCCTGGCAGTGCTACTGTTAGTGGCAGGCGTGACGCTTACCAGGCGAACGTCTTGCTCGTCTCTTGAACATAAATCATTATCATCATCAGCCCGGAGACGTCCACTGCTGAACGAAGGCCTCCCCCTTAGACCGCCACACTGTACGACAACCTGCCATTTGCATCCACCGGTTGCCCGCGACTTTTACAATGTCGTCGGTCCACCTAGTGGGAGGCCACTAGGGGGTCACTGTGGGGATGAACATAAATAAAAAACAAAAATACAGTACGCCATTGTCATGATGTTGTATTACAGTACGACCAGTACAAGACGCCTATGGAGAACATCGGCCTGCAGGACTCGCTGCTCTCGCGGTTCGACTTGCTGTTCGTGATGCTGGACCTCGCGGACGCGGACCACGATAACATGATAGCGGAGCACGTGCTCAGGATGCATAGATATAGGTGAGCGAACATGGTCAGTCGTGATAAATCGTTGCTGGTGCACCAGCTACCTATTTTATTTTTTTATTTATGTTCAGCCTGCATTATCCCACTGCGGGGCAAAGGCTTTTTTTCCCTCCTTCCAGACTGCTCGGTCTTCGGCTTTGGTGGCCCAGTGCTTGTCGTGCGAGTTCAACTCGTCACGCCACCTTCGTCTGGGTTGACCCTGAGCTCGTTTGGATTTAGGAACCCAATCTGTGGTGACCTCTGGCCAGCGGTCGCTTGGCATGCGACAGACGTGTCCTGCCCAGTCTCAGTCCCAGTTGTCCGGCTTTATGGCCTACATCAGCAATCTTGGTTTTGGAGCGTAGTACCGTGTTCCTTATTCGGTCTGTTAATTTGACTCGCAAGACATCGCTCGTTATCAAACCCCGAGTGAGGTCTTCTGGTCTTTCGTCACTAACTAGCTTCTTACTAATACTACTTTAACATAATATTTTACTGTATACTGTTTGTTGACTCTTTAATAAATAAATAAAATATCCTTCGACTTACTTTACCTGCCTTTACTATTGAGGGGGAGGCCTTCGTCCAGCAGTGGGCGTTAACTCGCTGATGAATTATGGTAAAAAAATACCTGTGACCTATTCTGGCTATAAATTAAATTCCAAATATACATAATATTAGCTGCGCCCCGTGGTTATACCCCTGTGATGATGAAAAACGGTGGTGATGTTATTCCGGGAAATAAGCATCCATTCCGAATCTCATCCAAATCCGTTCAGCCGTTTTGGTGTGAAGAAGTAACTAGGGCCAACCCTAAAATCGAAAGGAAAAATCAGTAGTTCCATAGAAAAATATTCACCATCGACAAAATAGAGAGAAAAAACAACCACAGACTGTTACAAAACTTTTAATATCATTAGTGGAAATACCAAGGAATCACTGATTGCGGTATTTTCGGTATTCCATCATTCAGCCCGTACGATCCCCAGCTCTACTCTAGCAGTTACGTTTCGTATTCTCCAGGAACCCTAAAGAACAAGACGGTGAAGTGTTACCCATGGGCTCGTCAGTTGAAATGCTGTCTACAGAAAATCCTGATCACGAGGAAGCCGACGTAAGCAGACTTAATTTTTTAATGCCACTTATCCAAATTAAGACTTGTAGAAAATTTAACCGTTCCAGTTGGTGCTGTTAATTTTCATGTGATTTAATATACCTGCCGGGTGAATATTTTTACCTACAGGGAAAAATTTGGGTGTATAATAGTGTACTTAATAATAATAGGCTAGATGACTGATGTTTAAATCGTTGAAACCAATAGCTTTGATGAAGAATTTAAGTGAATATAGTATGGTAATTGAAAACATTATTTAAATCGGTTAATAATATGCTGATATATGAGCGTTTAAAGTTTTTGTCAGAGACAACTCTGTCCTTTTCCCACAAAACAAAAAATGACGTCACGCCTTACTTGTCAGAATAGAATTTATATGGCGTCCTGACAAGAGACGTCACGATTTGCTGTTTCGCCTCTCTGTCTAGCATGATATTAAAATGCTTATAAGTTGCTTATTGTTGATCAGATTTTAATTTTCTTTTCATTAATCAGCTATATTTATGGGCCACATTTGAATAGAACAATAAAAAAAACCAGTCATCTAGCCTATTAAGAAAAACTTTTAGTATGGGGCCAACATTTTGTCCAAGGTCAATGAAATTTTTCTATCGAACAGCTGATTTTTTTATCGTGACTTCAAGGCTGGCCTTATACAAAAGTCGTTCATAATGCTGAGTACACTATACCCAAATCTTTCCCTAAAGGTAGAAAAGTTCATCCAGTATATTTGATTATGGAGTTTCTCATTCCATCCATGTTATAATACATCTAATTATTCGACATTTCTGAATCGTATAACCCCAAGCTCATCCTTATATCATCCAAAAATGCTCAGCCCATATCAAGTTGAATAGAAACAGACAAACTTTGGGATTTACAACATGAAAGTAAACAAACAATACTTCATTCAGGCCTAAGACAAGCTACTCACTAGGTGGAGAGTAGAAATTATTATTGTTACTTAGTTTCAGCCTAAAGTGTCTCACCGCTGGGCAAAGGCCTCCCTACCTTCCTTCCAAACTATCTGGTCATCTTTTTTGATGGCCCTGAGTATGTCGTGAGAGTTCCACTCCAGTAGAAATTATAATGTAAATATAATCGCTGTAGTGAAGTATTTTTCTCGTTCAAAATTGAACCCACAGAGTAATAGAAGCAGATATGTGATCAAAGGATTTTTCCTTAGCAAGGCGCGTGACTGTGCGGGGAGGGGTAGGTTCGCGGGAGGAGTGGCAAATTGTACTGCCATCTAGCGGTTTACAGGAAACGTTTTTGAGAATCGAACTAGTGAACTAACACTTACCTGAATTAACACTTTAAATTTTATAGAACGGATCACTAAATATAGAAATAAAATTACTTCGACTGAAATTAGATGCTAATCATGTCATCTGATTTTTTCCCTCAAGTCATTTTTACATAAAGAAATAGAGCAACCTATTTCATTTTTACTGTTACTGAGTAAAACCATTAAAAATCGTACGTCGAATATGTAAGTTTGAATGACCGTTACGCGTGGCGGACGTTAGCAGACTGAGCAAATAAGTGTGACGTCACACACTCCGTCCGCAAAATAGGATCTGCGGCTGCAAGTCGCTCATCGCAACTCCTTATACTCCATGATTGAACCTTATTTTCTAGGACACAACCCAGTCCATCTACGAGAAGTACGACCCCCTACTCCACGGCAACACACGCAACAAGAAGGATCAGATATTAAGTACAAAGTTCATGCGGAAGTACATCCACGTGGCGCGCCTCATCAAGCCCAAACTGACGCAAGAGGCGTCTGACGCCATCGCTGACGAATACGCCAAGCTGAGGAACCAGGACATGATGGAGAGTGATGTCGCTAGGGTAACTATTTTTTCAACCGACTTCAAAATAAGAGGTTCTCAATTCGACTGTATGTTTTTTTTGTATGATTGTTACGCGATTACTCCGCCAATTATGAATTGATTTTGATAATTCTTTTTTTATTTGGTAGGTGATACTTCAGAGGTGGTCCCATATACATTTTATCGAAATCGATTCAGTGCTTTGGTTTTTAAATCAAAATGACTGAAGTAACGAACTGTAAAACTAGTAGTACTGTAGTACTGGAAAATATGAGGATGTCATCCAGATAATTGAACTTAAAGTAGTTTTTTTTTTTTTAAAGCGTATTATTTGAATATATATTTGATCTAGAAGTCGTCTACCTCAGCGGTTGTCAACTCTGCATGATGACAGACATGGCCGGCCGAATGTATCTTCATTCATCAGGTCGTTAATATACTTAGCTATTGTGGTGACCGACAAATTTAATGTAATGTAGGACGCCCTGAGTGAAGTGAAAACGGCAGTGACGAAGTGCTGAAGTCATCGTGTGATTGTCGGCCCGAGTGGCGTGTATTAGGAGAGTCTATGTCCCAGACGAATAATCGAGCTGAAAACAAGTTTTTTGAACAATTCTTATTAGGGACCCGAACCTAAAATCCCAATAAAAATTAATAGTCTCATATATTTCGTCGAGTGTGAATTACATGCGATTCACTTTTTTCTTTTATCGATTTAAGGCCTGGTATAGTTGGCTTAACACTACGTTACCATATAGAAAGAGCAGCAAACCGTAATATCTCAGATTGTATTGTAAGTATAGTGTATGTGCGCAGACGCAGCCGGTGACGCCGCGGACGCTGGAGACGCTGATCCGCCTCGCCACGTCGCACGCCAAGTGCCGGCTCAGCTCGCACATCACGGAACAAGACGCCATGATCGCTATACAGCTCGTGCATTTCGCTTACTTCAAAAAGGTACCAGTTGCTATTGCTGAGCGACACGGTCACTCTCCGCGCAACGTCACACGTTTACTTGACTTTTCGCGCGATGTCATATAAAGGGTGACAACTTGCCCCATGAAACGAACCCTGAAAAACGATTTCGCGATTTCAGGGTTGGTTTCATGGGGCAAGTTATTCATCATGCCCATGAACTCAATGTCACACCGTATTAATGCTGCGTTCCGTAATGCTCTAAAAGTGATAATATCGGTTATCCGACCAAGGCGACGAGCCGAGCAAGGCGTTCGCCTGGAGGTAAGCGTCACACCTGCCACTAAAAGTAGCAGTGCCAGAATTGTGAACTTGCGAACACAATCCTGCGCCGTAATGCACTGCGCGTCACCCTGAGATATTAGATGTTAAATCTCTTCATACCCAGTAATTTATCTGGTAACAGTGCCCTTCAAACCGGAACACAGTAATGCTTGCACACTACTGCTTGGCGGTTGAATAACTGGCAAAGGCTAGGCCTATGAGGGTGGCATGGTCATGTCTGACCAAACCCTCAATAATATTAAAGAATTAAAAAAAAAAAACTGGCAAAGGTGTGGTACTTCCCCAGGCGGACTCTGCAGTAGAGTCCTACCACTACAAAAAATGTTGGAGGTAATGCTGTAGGTAGAGCTGTAGGGCGTGGGTTCGATCCCCACCAAGGGCAAACATTTATGTGACGAACATAAATATTTGTTCTGTGTCTGGGTGTAGTATGTATTATAAGTATGTATTTACAAAATAAAAATATATAACTATTCTATCAGCTATCTAGTTACCATATTACAAGCTTTGCTTAGTTTGGGGCTAGATGGCGCTGTGTGAAAAAATGTCCTGCGATATTTATTTATTTATTTATTTAATGCTAGTTCAAACGTATTTATTTGAAGGGATAACATTTTCTAGACGTCTTACAAAGTTATGTTGTCAAGTTTGTATGAACTGGCACACCAGTCACTCTCCGTGCGACAATATCGGTAAATATCGCCATTCTCCCCAGGTGTTGATGAAGGAGAAGCGTCGCAAGCGGCGCGCGTCGTCCGACGAGGAGGGCGCCGCGTCCGACGCCGAGCCCGCGGCGCCGCGCCCCAAGCGCTCCAGGAGAACGGTACCGCACTTTTTTTATACTTTTACACCGACTTCAAAAAAGGAGGTTCTCAATAAGACTGTTTTATTTTTATTTTGTGCAATTACTCAGCCAATTATGAATTGATTATAATGTTATTTTTGTTTGGTAGGTGATAATTCAGAGGTGGGACCATCTCTGAATGTCTCAGCGTGTACATTTTATCGAAATTGGTTCTGTAGTTTGATTTTTAAAGCAATATTTTAAGTTATTTTTAAATTATTGAAATAAATCAAAATAACTTAAAATATGAAGATCTCAACCAGGAAATTTAAGTCGCTTGTATTTTCTTTAAAAAGTGTATTATTATAACGTAAGTTGGTACTATCAGGAAGGGCGTGAGGGCCAGGACCCGTACGAGTTCTCGTCGGACGAGGAGGCGGCGCCCGTGCTCCGCGCCGCGCGCACGCGGGAGCCCGAGCCCGAGCGGCGCGCCGGGGCTGCGCAGGCCGCCATCCTGCCGGACAGGTAACTAACTGCGGAAACTTACAGTTTTACCAAAGTTACGCTCCCAGTGTTGTATTTGCTTTTTAACCGACTTCAAAAAAAGAGGAAGTTTCTAATTCCTTTTTTTAATGTTTGTTACCTCAGAACTCATTTGAAATGTGCCAGAAATGTGAACTTGCGAATAAAATCCTGCGCCGAACTACACTGCGCTTGTCACCTCTACATGTCAAATCTACATGCCTAGTAATTTATCTGGTAACATTACCGTTCAAACCGAATCACAATAATGCTTGCACATTATTGTTTGGCGGTTAAATAACTGGCAAAGGTGTGGTACTTCCCCAGGCGTTCTCTGCAATAGAGTTCTACTACTACAAAATATTGGAACAATAGGGTAGATGGCTGATGTTTATATCGTTGAAACCAGTAGCTTTGATGAAAAATTTAAGTAAATATAGTATCTATATTGAAAAAAAAACGGTTATTAATGTTTTGATATACAAGCGTTTAAAGTTTTTTTAGAGACAACTCTGTCCCTTTTCCACAAAACAAAATATTACGTCACGCTTTACTTGTCAGAATAGAATTTATATGGCGTACAGAGACGTGACGTAACGATTTGCTGTTTCGCCTCTCTGTCTAGCATGATATTAAAATGCTTATAAGTTGCTTATTTTTGATCAGATTTTCATATGTTTCATTAATCAGCTATATTAATGGGTCACATTTTAATAGGACAATAAAACAAACCAGTCATCTAGCCTATTGAATTTGCACGAAGTACTTGTCTACAACATTTCATAAAGTTCGTACCAACTGTTCGCAAGTTATCGTCCAATATATATTACATACAATCGCTAACTTGTCCCCTTAGACTTAGAGACACACTTCGCTTGGTCAACTATGTACAGTGACTAGATACAGTATTCCACAAGTCTGCACCTTATTTCCAGACTGACACAGTTCAAATCAGCCCTGCAGCAGTTGTTCCGCGACGAGCGCGCCAACTCGCTCCCGTTGTCGCGCGTGAGTGGCCACGTGAACGAGACATACTCGCACGCCACGTTCTCCGCGGGAGAGATCCAGGCCGCGTTGGACCAAATGACCCAGGACAACCACGTCATGATGGCCGACGATATTGTGTTCTTGATTTAGGAATGTGTACCCTATTGCAGGTGTAGTGAGAAACCTTACCAGGTTTTCAGGTTGAATTATGATACCTTGTGTGCCTTGATTTTTTATCGATAAAAATTGTTTACCAACCATCGAGTTGGTTAACTCGGTATTCGTATCGATGCGTAACTGAACTAATCTAACAGCTCTAGAATTGTCTCTTTTTATGTCAATAGGTAAAAATGATTAATATTTATTTTAGAACTGTCGATCCCATTTGGTTTTGATTATGCTAGCAACTCTGAATTTATAGACTCCGACTGAAGGCCATGCTTCCATCGATCGGTCACGAATAAACAAATAAAAAATCTTCTATAATAAAGTTGACGACAAAATTTCTGACGATCCAACTAGATTGTACCGATTTTACAGATTAAGTTATGAAATAGTAGGCTTTGTTTAAAAATTGTCTTCTCTTATTACAAGGTCTGTTTCGTTTTTACGACCTCATTACGGTGTGGTCGATAAGTGTTAAGTAAGAGATAAGTGCTCGAATCCCCGTGAATTTATCGATTAATAAATTAGTGCTTTTTAACACATAAGTACAAAATTCCAACTTAGAATTAATAATACTAAATTTTAAGATTTACAATTGTGTATTGCCCACCTAATAAAATCACATTTGGAGGCCGCCTACAAGATTACCTTAAGTCCATTTTGAAAGCTATTATTAATCTATGTTGTTGGGTAAGCAAAAATGTATGTCTACTCCAGAGTTTCTTAAGCTATGGCCTTATGGACCCCCGAAGGTTCTGTCAGAAGAGTACCACCTTTCAAAAATATACTAACTGAAGGATGAAATAATAATAATTTGTAACACCAATACTGTACAACGCTACATATTTCCTGTTATTGTAGAGTGGTCCGTTTTAGTGAAATTGCATTCGTCGTCATTTCACGTCATTCGAATAATCGTAAACTAAACTGCAGGCTAATCATGTAACTGTTCGGGATCGCGATTTGTCATAAATGTCACTTGTCACTGTCACAGCTTCACGGTATCACGGAGGGATTTCTCTCGCTATCGTTATAGAACGAATGCATTGATTTTCTTAATTAAGTTAAGCAAATCCGTCGGTCTTTTGGCGTTTCATCCTGCCCTGCAGGGTCAAATGAGTTTTGGCAGTGACAGTGAGAATTTTTGATAACTCGTATCCGAATCGCGATCCCGAAAAGTTACATGATAGCCCCCACTGATTAGTCTAAAACAGGACTTGCATCTACGTTGTCAAAACAACTTTAACTTTAACGTACTTGTAATTGACTATTGTCACAATATGTACTTGAAATTGTGATGGTGTCCACTATCCAGCCCTACTTTTCAAGAAGAAAATAAGCATCAACCTTTGCGTCTGCAACCAGCTTCAGCGTCTACAATCTTAGTTGAAAACGGTCCGTCACTACCTACAAAAAGGTTGAGAAACCGTGGTTTACCTTTGCACACTAACTTTAGTTTAGTTGTAATGCATTCAAGCAACTAAGGATAACTAGAATAAGACTTCAAATCGATACTATCACAAAGTAAAATGTTATACAGTATACATCATGTTGTTTTTATCACCATTGCCATTTAGATTATGCTATTTTTTGTACTTGAAACGTTTTTGATTAAACTGATTTGTACAAGTATTTGTTTAATTATCCTTCAATTTATTTCTGACTGTCTTATAGCTCAGTCGGTAGTATGTTTGCCTTGAGAGATGTAGGGCGTTCGATTCCCTCCCAGGACAAGCATTTTTTGACAAACAGATGTTTGTTCTGTGTCTGGGTGTTGCATGTATTATAAATGTATTTGTAAAAAATAAGTATATAAGTATTCTATCAGTTATCTGGTTCCCACAGTACAAGCTTTGCTTAGTTTGGGACTAGATGGCGCTGTGTGAATTATAATTTAGTTGTGATACTTTTCTAACAAACAATTTTCTAATCATATCCAAATTTTCAGCTATTTCAATACAAGACCAGGTGGAAGATCTGTTACTGAGAGCTTTAAAGTCTAATCAAGTCGCTGGAAAAGTTGAAAAGGAACAATCAGCGCCTACTAAGATGGTAACCCGCTCATTGGGGAAAATTGTCGTCACACCAGACAGGTGAGTCAAAGCATTTAATTTAGTAAAATTTTGAGAGATCAAGAACACTAGATTACGTCACTTTTCAAACCATCAAAATCCCATTTTTATATATTTCTATTGAGTTGTATAAAATATAATTATATATTATTATTTATTCGGGTTATTTATATGTTTCACAGGGTAGCTAGGCTCAAAGATTCGCTTGTACAGTTACGTTGTACGAAAGAGTCGTCAAGTTCGCTTCCCCTCTGCGAAATAATTTCCTACATCAAGGAAAGATTCAAAAGAAAGCCGTATTCCGAAGCAGAGATACGAGCCATCTTGGACCAGCTATCCCAAGATCGCGAGGTGGTGGTGGGGGTATGGCACAAACAAGAAACGGTGTTTTTTATCTGATAATGTATGATTACGGAACCGATTACCCCCTATAAATTCCGAACTATATATAATTTAAAATTTGGCATCGGTCTAAGTGACCGTTTGAATATTCGTTGCCGGTCGCGGCTAAATGTGATCTTGAAATAGTCTATAGAAAAGCGTAATGCCTGCAACAATGACCACCGCACTTATTTATTCTTAAAGTTCGTTATTATCCGATCGCGATCTACCAAAACGGGCAGTTTGCATTCAATTCGCTACATTCGGGTAGAAACGAACACTTTGCATTTTTTGCGTATTGTTGTTAATTGTTTGAAAAGCTAAGGCTTACTACGCACTATGCCGCCGGTTGTCTAAAACTGTCTTGCCGCGCAAACTTGCCGTTTTGGTGTGCTCCACTGGGCTTAGCCGGCGGACGATGGGCGGGGCAGCGACAATGATAAAATGAATGGACGGGAAATAAGCGCACGGATTTTGAAGACTATATGTTGAGCGCCGGCTCTCCTCTCGCGTCAGTCATACTCTGTCTTTGCGACATGCGAGCCGTACGATACTACAATACAAATTTCTAATACATGTACATGTGTTCTCTTTTTGTCATGCAGTAATTAGATTAGATATATCTATTTTCTGGCAAATGTAATATGCATACTTTTAGCTAGGTATGCTTGATTGTGTTGACTTGTTAATTTTGAACGATTTGCAAGCGCTGGGCCCGTCCATTCCATTATCACTGTCGCTGGCGCGGGGATACAACCTTAATGACGCGGCTTTCTGCTAGTTTCCGCGGATTGTGCCGGCGGCCTATTGATACCAGCGGCAAACCCGTACAACAACAGGCCAGAGGGCCATGCAGGCGGGCGTCATACTGTGTAGTAGCCTTAATAACTTAATATTTATTTATTTATCTGATGTTGACAAGGGACAGCGGGTCCTTTACGCTAACGATGCTGACATGTATATTGTATACATACGTGAAAGACAAATATAAATTGGTTAGATAACAATATATTGTTTTAATCCCCTATTTTTGTAAGTACCGGCTTGGCGTACTGGGCATGGCGATGCGATGCATTTATAACGTTGGTGATCAAAGGGCTAAACTTTAGCTCGAAAAAAAATTCGTAATGCGGTATCTGTAATGCACCTACGTGTAATGTCATTATTTAGCGCGGTATTTTATACAGTACGCAGATATGGCCGGGTATTAGCACGCTAATGGCTAGTGGCAGTATTAACGTCGTTATACGTTAGCCGATATTCAAAGTCAAATGACAGTGTGGCCACCCATGTAGCGCATTGTTTAGTGCATCATTTATTGCACGTTAATTATTTCGATAACTGGACGTAAAGCGTCACGCAGGTGAAGCTAGCATAAGGAGTAATCTGTGTGAATTATAAAGTTCGTAGCGCTCGTGGCATAGCTTGTCTAGGTGATTCTAATCGATCACCGATTATAAGCAACGGACGGTCCGGTCAGTCTTCGGATGGGTGTTCGTGAGTGGCATTTATTTCTGAGCGCTACCGTGGGTCGGATGACACGTTAAATTGTTGGTCCCGGTTGTTTGTTCTAGTTTCTATAACAACAATCGTCAGCCATGTCAGAGGCCTTCGGGCGGCACATTAACTCTGACACTAGGGCTGGCCACTCAGCCTATACGAACTTACTTACTTACTTACTAATTATAAAGTTGTCTTAGTTGTCGATTTCTGTACATTGTTTTTTTTGTTGTTCCGATTTTTATTCATGTATAATAAATGTTTATTATTCAAAAATGCAAGCTGCCGGCTTACTTGTTTCCTGAGAGATATAATCTAGACCTCTTCAAGGTCAGAGTGAATAGGTATCTTCTAAGTCTGCGTGCTTCATCCTCGACAACATCGTCACTTACCAACAGGCGAGTTGGTGGTCAAACGCACACATATGTGTTAAAAAAATAAAATTGCGTTGACGTGTTAGTCTGGCGCTGATTCCACAAAAACTCATTATGCGATGCATAACCCGATCTGATCTGCGTAATGCATTTATTAGAGTTGAAGCTAGTATAGGTAATCTGTAACCCTAGTATACTAAAATATCGAAGAAATCACGTTCGATGGAAGATAGGTGTGATTTATAGATTATGTAGTTGTTTCTGGTAGGTAAATTGTTAAAAAAAATATGTACCTAATTTTATATTTCTGTCATGTGCTTTCTATGTATGTTGCATTAACTACTTTTTCATCACACTTGCTCGTAAAGTGGATCTTATTGCATCGGTTTTAGGCTCATAATCCAAGCTATTACGCACCCGTGCTTTTTACTTTACATTACGGCACTTGTGCTATAATAGGTATAACCCGGTAAAGTTTGTACGTGACTGCAATTAGACGTATGTATACGAAGCACTCTTAATATAGCCGGGTAATACTTAATTTTTTTTTGTAATACCAACAAAGAGTTCTTATGCCGCTGAAGTAAATGTCAACCTGCGCGCGCATTGCTGGTTTGGGCGCCATTTTCCGCAAATGTTTGTTGACGTTTTCGCTGTGTGGTTGATTATTATCAAAAAAAGATTGTTTTTTCCTCGCAAGTGTGATGAAAACAATCGTATGAAACTCTTGTGCTATGTTTCAATACACTCTCGGCTTCCTTATCGCGCTCGCCTACGGCTCGCGCGCATAATACCGCCTCTAGTGTAAGGACCAACATAGCACACTTGTATCATAATGTACTAATAAATAATTCTTTGTTCTTGTGTCAACTGTTTTCTTTAAATTAATTAATTTGATAAATAAGAACCCGACTGTTTAATGGGCTTTTTAGGAGCAAGCTAGTATCGATTGCAAAGTCAAACAAAGCAAAAAGGAAAAAGAAAACAAGTAAAATTGTTAGATGACCATGTGAGCCATATAGCTCAGTATCGTAGCGTTTTATACATTATCATAAAATTGTGAAAATTCGTTGTATTGGATATAAATGTATCATTAGGATAAAAAAAAAAGTTACTGATTAAAACAAGTTGTTTTAAGAATAATCATTGTTTATTCATCATTTCCTTCCCTTTCCTTTACTTTTGCCGCCTTTGCCAGGTTTGCCACTCTTGTTAATCTTCCCGCCAAATACTTTCTTGCCTTTATTAAACCCTCTATCTTGATCGGAGTTCCTGTTGAACTTACCTCTTCCACCTTCTTTGTTTTGGAATTTTCCTCCACCTTTGCCTTTGAAATTGCTTTTGTCCTTATTATGGAATTTATTCCCGCCATCTTTATTTTGGAATTTTCCTCCGCCGTCTTTGCCTTTGAAATTCCTGCCACCGTCTCTACTCTGGAATTTTCTCCCACCATCTTTATTCTGGAATTTCCTCCCACCGTCCTTATTCTGGAATTTCCCGCCGTCTCTACCCTGGAACTTTTTGCCTCCTTCTTGGTTGTTCTGGAACCTTCTGTTACCGTCTGCGTTTTTCTGCACTCTGCCCGATGTGTCTTGACTTTTATGGAATTTCTTCTTTAATTTGTTGTCTAACCGCATTTTCTTGAAGCCTCTTGGTTCTTGGTCGTCAGATTTCCGTTTTCTATTCGGGTTTCTTGTGAAGAGATCTGAAAAACAAAACCAAATAAGGGATCCACTATATCACAATCAACGGGTAGCACTTTGCCTATATACGTATGGTGTTTCTGGTACTTGTCAACATTTTTACAGATGAAAATGATGCTGGAAACGAAATATTCGTTTTAACAAAAGATTAGCATTGGTATATATCTCCATGCGGCACAGCGGGTCCTGCAAATTATCATAATTATAATAAATAGTATGTTATTACTGAGGCAGCGACGAACGGAGCAAAGAGACATTTTCATTTAACCATCTTCATTCGCCTGGTGGTAATGGTAATTAGGAATCACGCCTGCCCATAACAGTAGCAGTGCCAGAATTGCGAACAAAATCCTGCGCTGCACTGCATTGCGTTTGTTATCTTGAGATATTGGATGTCAACTCTTTTCATGCCGAGTATATTTGTTGCCTCGGCTGCTGTCTTAATTCCTAAACATTATGCAGCAGCGCGGCCGCGCGTCCCAGCCGCAAAAAGTAACGGCCGCGGCGCCGCCGCTTTACGCATTATATAAAACCGACCGCGCCGCCGAAAACATTTCGCAAGCGTGCCGGGCCCATGGAGTATAAGGAGTTGCGATGAGCGACTTGCAGCCGCAGCTCCCTATTTTGCGGACTGAGTATGTGACGTACCACTTATTTGCTCAGTCTGCTAAGGGGGCGTTCATAAAATACGTGAGATGTTTAAGGGGGGGAGGGGGTCGAGTCAAATCTCATCTAATCTTACGTTGGAGAGAGGGGGGTCTCGGTCTCGGCAAATATCACGCAATTTTTTTTCTGATTGTAACAAAAAAAAATACTATTTTGGCATTTTTTTTTCTTTTTACTATAACAATACTCCTCCCGCGAACCTACCCCTCCACGCACAGTCACGCGTCTTCCTAAGGAAAAATCCTTTGATCACATCTCTGCTTGTATTACTCTGTGGACGGGCCGCTTCAAACGCACGGATAGTATTAAACACGTATGTTCTCGCACGTGCGGCCAAGCGCACAACTGCGCCGGGTCTGCGAGCGGCCGGCTGCCGAGCCGCTTTGTTTAGCTAACTCAAAAGTATTGCTAGATTGTTCAAATTCGGTGTACTCAGCACCAACATCATTGCAAGTAGTCAACTAACGTTTGAGCTGAACAAATACGTGGATCTTTTAAGATATCATCGGTCTCGTGTAATATCAAAGTGCAGCGTCCGCGCCGCTTGGCCGCGCGGACCCATATAATGTTTATGTTTAGGCCCTTAAGGTTTTTGTCTAGTATGAAAGATACCTTTCTCTGGTTCAGCGCCGACCTCCTGTCTGTAGTAGTTTGCGTCGTCGTCATCATCATCATCATCCATGTTGGCCGTTTCCTGGGACTCTGCCGCCGCTAGCTGCATTAACCTGACAAGATAGGTGATTGGTTATATTATGTTCGTTCTGCAACTACAACCAGTCATGTCGGCGAATGGGAAGTAGGAACTGTGTAAGCTTTAAGTCACCGACGTAGCTTAGCGTATTGGCAAACTGTAGCAGTTGGTTGGTAATAACATACTATTGATAACTCTTGATAATAGTAATCGACGGATATCCCTGTGTGGGTCACATTATGTCCTACTATATGGCAAACATTTTATTTAGTAAAAAGTCCCCCAACATGGTCAGTTTTAAATACTAATTTCTTAAAAATAAAAAAATAAACAGTCATCTAAAGCCATATTTTTTTCTTTTAAGAAAATCTTAAAAACTTGTAATACATTAAATATTTTAATTATACCTTAATATCTCGAAAATGGTGGGATTTTGTCCAAAACAAAAATATTGACTTTGTACGACATAATGTGACCTATCCCTAATCATAATTACAGGGACATCGTTCATTTACTGCACACCTGGATAATTGTTGAGATACAATGATATCTGTTGGAGAAGGTAGGGATTCGTGGAGATCACGAATAGGCCTTTGCCTATTATATCTGTAAGACAGATGTTAATGGCGGGAATTAAAAAGCATAATACCAAGATGGGTGGCGTAGTATTGGGAGAAGTCACTTCGCCAGCGCGAAACGCCGCTACAACACTACGCTACGCAACTATTACGCTACGAAGTTGGGATGTAACATACACTTCTACGATTAAATAGGTTGATTATGAAAAGGGTACGTATCATGGTATTGCTTGAAGTATGTAAGCGTGATGTTCAAACTTACCACAAGAGTTTTGGCGGGAACACGGAAAAATCATGTCGCTGCATTCTATTATTTTCTTAAACTAGAGTGTTTTCCCGAATTAATGATTAAAAATGGTGGTGTTTTATTCATTGAGTGTTGAATTACATGCACGAGTGTGGGCAATAGATAAAATGTGGTGAAACATGTCTTATTGTGTTGTTTTAAAAACTCCGTAATAACTCAATAGTAAAGTTGCCACAACTTTACTATGGCATGACTTGGACTCGACTTTGACTAATTTAGTGTGACTAGCTGTGACTTCATGACATATTTGACTTGATAATACTACATAAACTTGTACATTCATATATACTTGATTCTGGCACAATGCACAACGTGCGATGACAATAACAAAGCAAAAAAAAAAAATGTCTGACGCGTGCCAAAGACTCATCTGGTTTAGGTTTGCGCGCTCTATGTTCGACCGCAAAGTCGATTTCCATCAGGCTAAACTAAAATGCATCACGGTTTTATTTTTTCTGCATTTTAGTCGTAGTATTTTTGCTTTGTAGGCAGTCTGATCATAAAGAGGTCAAACGTAGACCGTAATATTATACGTTTGACGTCTTTATTCTACATAAAAACTGACAAATATGGGCGAGTACGCGTATCTGTAGCATATAGCATAATAAGCCTTTTTAATAGTCTTCTGCTGGGCACAGGCCTTCCCTTCGAAGGGCGATTGGGGCATATCCACCGAGCTGTGCAAGCTAATCATGTAACTGTTCGGGATCGCGATTTGGATACGAGTTGTCAAAAACTATCACTTGTCACTGTCACAGCTTCCCGGTATCACGGATGGATTTCTCTCGCTATCGTTATCGAACGAATGCATTGATTTCCTTAATTAAGTTAAGCAAATCCGTCCGTCTTTTGGCGTTTCGTCCTGCCCTGCAGGGTCAAATGAGTTTTGGCAGTGACGGTGACAAGTGTCAATTTTTGACAACTCGTATCCGAATCGCGATCCCAAAAAGTTACATGATAGCCCCGTGGCCCAGTGGAAGGTTGCTGTATTGATATAATACACCAAGGAATTAATTATCTGGACTTATGCAAAGTGTTTTGTTTCGCCAAAAAGTCAGTGGTATAAAAATCTGTACATCAACTCCAAAGTTCACATTGGTACAGGTCTGGGATTTGAAACCAAGATTTTGAGTCGGTCTTCCACTCAACCACATGCGCCACTACTTCGTGCGATAACTATCATTTGAAAATAACAATGCAAATAGACGCAACTTAAATGTTCGATGTAAAACAACAACGTTAATGCAAACATAGCCTGCAATGTATGCTATAAAACCATACCTCTGACTCTCTGTTAAATCTTTCTTTTTCTTGATGCCTTCTAGCGCCTTCTGCTTGAGTTCTTCTTTCTCGCGCTCCTTCCGTTTGATGTTCTCGTCTTGCTGCGCTTTTCGTTTCTCCTTCTGTCGTCTGTAACAAGCTTTACGTTACCAGAGCAAACAAGCAGTAGTGTACAAACATTACTGTATATAAATCATAAGATTTTAAGGGCAAATATATTTGAAAAGTATTTTGTTACCAGAGCGCATGTCCGCAGTAGCTAAAAGCACATGTCAATAAAAAAAAATTGACATAACGACTTAATTTAAAAACAGTTTGTGAAACTTATGTTTTTTTAATGTTCCGGCAGTTTATACTTTCATTCGTTTTTAATTAGATAATAGACAATAAAAAATCAAGATAAAAAAATATTTGACGTCATTTAAAATTCACGTCAGAAAGTAAGTAATATATTTCAGGTAATTTTCTCAAAGAAAAACTCTGGTTGATAAAGTTTAAGGAAACATAAATCACAATCTTCGAGTTTATAATAATAAATAATAATTAAATTTACCTAGTTATTAGTTATTAATTAATTAGTTAATAATTAGCGTTACTATTTTATTTTAATTTGACAAACTCATTGGTCAAAATGTTATGCAAAATGCAATTTTTTTGGTTTGGAGAGTACAATGAATTTTATTTATACCAACATGTTTTTTTTTTTTTATTCTTTCAAGTGACGAGACGAGCAAGACGTTCGCCTGGTGGTAAGCGTCACGCCTGCCACTAACAGTAGCAGTGCCAGAATTGTTAAATTGCGAACACAAACCTGCGCCGCACTGTACCTACTGCGCTCGTCACCCTGAGATATTAGATGTTAAATCTCTTCATACCCAGTAATTTCTCTGGTAACATGGCCCTTCAAACCGGAACACAGTAATGCTTGCACACTACTGCTTGGCGATTGAATAACTGGAAAAGGTGTGGTACTTCCCCAGACGGACTCTGCAGTAGAGTCCTACCACTACAATGATATACGTCATTGCACACCAACGGAGACAGGGCACTAGCTAAACGTCATCACAATAGGGAATATGGACGTGTTTTGATTATTAAAAATAATAGGATAAATGGAAAGTTTAACTGAATTATCTGTCCCTTTCAAGCAAAACACGTGCTAGTATAGAATTTGTTTGGATACGTGGACTTTCGTCACTAGCTAGTATAGTGCCCCTCCCTGTTTAACATGAAACTAAAATGCTTATTATAATAACATCGTTATTTATGCACATATAAAAAAAAAACGATGAGTTGATTAGTTGCGAGTCAAACTATAAAAAAACCCATGCATATTCCCTATTATATGTGTAGCCTAAATGGGTTTAAAATAGCAAGATGGCTATAGTAAGATGGCTAGTGATTGAAGGTATCATAATGAATTGAGCTATAACCTTGAATAATTTAGCAGATAAGTTGTTGGAATTCTAGCTGACACTGGGTATGCGACATGCGTACCATGAAGAATAACTTGTCTATTTCTATAAAAAACTAATTTAAAAGATACTAACTTCTTTTCTTCTCTCTTCTTCTTGATTGACGCCTTCTCTTCATCTGTTTTGTCTACCAACTCGTGGAACAATACTTCGCCGTCCATGAGTCCATCCTCCACCTTGAGTAATAGTAAATAATTGGTAGTTACAGAGAGTAGATTTAACGGCAAAATAATAAATATCAACATAATATGTAATCATAATATCACAAACAACTAAAGATTAACAATTTTTAAAGGGAATTCATGTGGGTATTCTAGTTTGAAAACATGATCTTATAGAGTTTCGAACATTTTTGAAAGCTTGCGTCCACCCGGCGCAATTTAGTTTTATTCTTTAAAATTTTTCGTTATGCGTACGAGTCCGCGTCGAGTCCTCGGAATCGGTACTGGGGTGAGAAAGCCCCGAATGGGTTACATTGTCCGTTCCTTTCGTAGTATTATTTTAGTCTCTTTTTTTTATTTTATTTATGCTCATCTCCACGGACTCCGGGTAAGGCCTTTTGTCAATTTTTTTTTATGAACTAGATATGTTCTCGGAGTTATTTTGCGCGATAAAATCCGGAACGAGGATATTCGCCAAAGAACCAAAGTCACCGACATAGCTCGCAGAGTAACTAGCTAACTTGCAAAACATGAAGTGGTGCAGGGCAGGCCACATCGCTCGAAGAACTGACAACCGATAGGGAAGAAAGGTTCTTGAGTGGCGACCGCGAACCGGAAGAAGCAGCGTAGGAAGGCCTCCCAATATATGTATATATATAGATGGACCGACGACATTGTAAAAGTCGCGGGCAACCGGTGGATGCAAATGGCAGGTTGTCGTACAGTGTGGCGGTCTAAGGGGGAGGCCTTCGTTCAGCAGTGGACGTCTCCGGGCTGATGATGATGAGATATGTTTAACAATTTTAATATATAACTTAAAAGCTTTACACATATTATAATTTCTGCTTTTGTAGCTAGCTCTATTACCATCAGGAGTGAGCCTCATTCATCGCAATACTTGTTACTATAAAAAATACGGAAGTGGCCTAGTGGTGAAAGTTTCCCACCTAGGCTACTACCGTATACCTATTAGGCTTAGTTTATGCCCTTAATTTTAAAGGTAACCTTTATCAGCTGCATAGATATCCTGGGCCCGAGTTCAAATAGCCTGATGGCAGACTTGGACTCGGCGGCCGCGCCGCGCGTCGCCAGCTTCTGCGGCAGCACGATCTGAGAGCTCGGGTCGTCTTCGAACTCGCTCTCTGATAACAGTCCTGCCCTGAAATAAAAAAAAAGTTAATTTCGTATCTATTATAATTACAATATGAAAATGTGACTGGCCGTTGAATGTTTCTAAGTAATGAGTGACTCCGCGGTGACTGTGTTTTCTGCCTGTAAGTTTTAGGTTGCTCTACTATGGTCATAGGCAGACATTATTTCTTAACATCAAAAAACTATCTTTACTATCATTTGTCTCAGTACTTGTTCCCTTTTTTCAACCGACTTCAAAAAAAGAGGTTCTCAGTTCGACTGTTTTTTTTGTATGTGTGTTAAGCGATTTTTCCACCGATTATGAATTGATTTTGATGTTTATTTTTTGTTTGGTAGGTGATACGTCATAGGTACATTTGTTTTTTTTTTTTGTCCCATATACATTTTATCGAAATCGTTTCACTAGTTTGGAAATTAAATCGAAATTAGTGGAATAAATTAAAATAACAGGAAGATTATGAAGATGTCATCCAGGTAGTCGAAAATGAAGTTGATTGTTTTTTTTTTAAACATATTATTTGCTTCCTTATTATACTGCAATCGACTAGTACTGCGGGGCTATCATGTAACATTTCGGGATCGCAATTCGGATACGAGTTGTCAAAAATAGACACTTGTCACTGTCACTGCCAAAACTCATTTGACCCTGTAGGGCAGGATGAAACGCCAAAAGACCGACGGATTTGCTTAACTTAATTAAGGAAATCAATGCATTCGTTCGATAACGATAGCGCGAGGAGTCCCTCCGTGATACTGTGATGCTGTGACAGTGACAAGTGACATTTATGACGAATCGCGATCCCGGAATGTTACATGATTAGCCTGCACAATGAGATCTTTTGACTTGTTCCTGCATATTTTTTTACTAAAGATCTTTGATGACTCAAATACCTTTGAAGTCACTATATTTTACTGAAATTACTAGTGTAGAATTATATTATCTTTGACTGAAATACATACTTGTCGAAGAACTCAGACATGTCCTTGCAGCGGTTTAAATTCGGTATTTTTCCTTGTATCACCTATAAAAGAAAGAAGTAAAATTAAGCCAATCCCTAACGCAACAAAATTAATTTTACCAGCGCCTCATCATCTCACCAGACACAAGGCTCTTTTCTTTTCTTCTTAATATAAAAATAATATTAATATTTGAATTTTTATATTTATGTACTTAATTTATATAAGTACTTAAATGAAATGAAATTATTAATTGGCCGGATTTTCATCGACAAATAAAATAAAACACACTACTAATTATACATAGAAATACTAAGCAATGGGCTTAAAGAAAAAAAACTTTAAAATTAAGCAAATAAATGAACACTGGCTTGTGGCTGCCGGCTTCCTTGTTTCCTGAGAGATATAATCTATCATCTATCAGAGACTGGATTCTCATAGCAACACTCTAGCCAAGGAGTTATTAAACGTGGCTGGAGACGTCAAGAGGCTAAAAAGATGGCATATATTGCAACTTGAAGAGCAAACATAACCAATCCTTGTAGGATGATTCCCGTTGGGGAGTCACCTAATAAACTCAAGCCAATAAATCTGATTATGACTGGTACTAGTCGATGGCAGATAAAAGAAGCAAAAAAAAAAAAAATATATAATCTAGACCTCTTCAAGTTCAGAGTGAATAGGTATCTTCTAAGTCTGCGTGCTTCATCCTCGACCACATCGTCGCTTACCAACAGGCGAGTTGGTGGTCAAACGCACACTTATAAGAGTTAAAAAAAAAAATTGAGTAATATGCATATATCGCCCTAACCAGCTGACCCACAACTGGCATAAAAGTTTTGCTTGTCTCATATCTATGTAATATTTACCTATTTACTGCTCCCATCCAAGTTCTAACAACTACTAATAGCAAATATTTGTAAAGCCGAACCAAAATTTACCTTCTTAGTCCCTCTGTTCAGTCCAACGGGTGTAGCTCTGATGACAAAGTGTCTAAGATCGATCAGCTTTGTGGTAGGATTATAGTTCATCAGCACACATCGCCTGATGTTTTTTAATTTTACCTGAAAGATTGGCGAGGACAAAGTTGTTATAAGATCCAGTGCCTAAGCATTTCTTTATGATAAGTGAGAGACGGATGGTGTTTACATGATAAAATAGGCACCAGCTGATTTTACATAAAATACAGAGAAGTGTAACTATCTTGCACTATTATAGGCCAGGAGGTGCCAGATTATCGAAATATGATTACTTAACCTATTGACCGCCACAGTAGTCTATACATGACAAGTGCTAGCAGGCCCTGAGCACCAAAACATTACAAATGACAAATAAAATGTAAATAACTTAAAAATAAAAAATGATTATGTTAACAAAAAAATATACTAGTGCATTTTTTGGTGCCTTGGCATACAGGGCATGGTGATGCAATTATGCTGTGGCGGTCAAAAGGTTAAAGTTAGTAGTGCCTAAGATTAAGTAGTTATTAAGTACTGGACATCACTGTGACAGCACAGAAGATAGTAGATTTTACACACCGTAGTAATGTTAATAGTTGGAAACATGTTCTGAAACATGGTAGCCATGAGTTTCATGTGCATGCCTTCTCCAGAGAAGCTGTTCAGGACGATTAGCGGCGCATTTTGGAACGCCTTCATCATCACATATTGTTTGCGGAGCGAAGATATCACGTCTCTGGACAGGCTGTACTAAAAACAAAAAATTATAAGTCTAAAAGAAAAAATAAAAGTTCTTCAGCTTAATTGGCAAAGTAGTTGTGACGGATACCCAGAGATTGCTCTTATGCCGGTTCGAGTCCTGCCAGAGGTCATAATTTTTCTTACTGTCTATGCATCAAAAACATTTTTAAAAACAGACAAATAAATATAGTTTATTGTTGGCACAGATATTCAAATGGTGCATTATAGTAATATTTGTTAAACTAATCACACTTAACTTCTTATAGGCTGAACAGAATTGGATTAAATGTGGTTTTGAAGTAGACTATTCTCTTGATTAACCTGTGTGTTAACCAAGAGAATACCTAGTCTAATAGTCTCCTTTTTATTTCTGGAAAATATTACTCGCAGAAAAAATAATATTGTATTAGATATTTTTGTATATAAGACAGTTTGATTACTTACATTGTGTATACGGAAAGTCAATGTAGGTCCTCGAGGTAATCTCGCCAGCCTCATATAAGTGCCAAGCTCTGTTTCTGTGAATATCATCATATGGGACACATGGAGATATCCAGATATTGACACAAAATCTTTTATTGTGTTCTTTTTTCGCTCCTGGGAAATATTCAAAAATGTTTACCTTAATAGCAAAATATTGCTGCCATGTCTGAGTGAAACTTAGACTGATATGGTATTAATAACTGGGCGAAAGTTAAAAATAACTGCAGTAATAACCTTTAATTGTGAAGCTGTGAAAGGTTCCATTATCTTCCTGAAATCTTTCGTCAAATCCATAAGCTCCTTGCTACAATGTCCACGGTGGATGACGAACGAATGTGGAGCCTTCACCAGGTTCTCAGGCTCCAAAGCTTCCTTGTTTATAGGATTTTTCCGCACACTTTTTCCTTTACGTTTACCCATTGTTAAAGTCAAGTATTAACTGCTTAGCAAGTAGTTAAACTAAAACTAATAGTTTTTTAGCCTATTCCTTTATTTTGAATGCACAGTTTGTTCAATATTTTCAGGAAAACACAAACTATTTAAGTTTCGAGGTTATAAAAACACGCTCGGCTATCTGGTAGTTTTTTTTTTAAATATATTCTTGGCAATGGATGGATACATCTATTTGGTGATTGATTGACAACGACAGCAAAAAGTAAATGCCAAAGTTGATAAACTGTCACTATCTTTTTTTATTATTATTATTAAATATTGGCATCGCAATTTGTGCATTCTGCCAGTTTCAAGTATAATATGAATTTTCAACTCTGATTTTCAAGTTAATTATCATCACATCAAGTCAAATAAGTCATGAAATCACTGAAAATCACACGAAATTAGTCGTAGTCGCGTCCAAGTAAAGTTATGGCGACTTTACTATGAGCTGTTATAGTTTTGAAAACAACACCAAAACACATTTCACCACATTATATCTCTTGGCCAGCAACACTATCATCATACATTCGCGAAAAACCACAAGAAAATAATAGTATGTTTTTTTTTATACAGTCAAGTGACGAGACGAGCAAGACTTTCACCTGATGGTAAGTGTCACGCCTGCCTTCGATTACACAACACACACATTTTAAATATGATCTAACGAACGAAACCAAAGAGAAGAAACTAGGTAGGTATTTACTATCCTTCATGGTATTTACACTGATATTTAAATACCTAGCAACATAATGTGAGTAATAATTTTATAATAATAGGGTGCTTACACTTAATTATTTTAAATAAAACACGACAGAACAAATCAAAACAGCTTTATTTCCTGCTGGTTCATTTGTGATTTCCCATACTTGCACATGAATCACTACACTAGATAAGATAGGTAGGTTACTCTTTTTCTATAATGCGATAGGTACTGCAAGTTGAAAACGTATAAAAAATCTTACTGAGATGAAACATGTTTAAAACTAATAAATAAATACAATAGATACACTAATTTTATTGAGTTAAATAAGTACCTATTTCGTAAAGAATAAGCACCCACTAGGTTATACAAGAATCTATGAACTCGTTTTTAGAGACTTTTTTTGGTTGTTTTTACATAATATATATTACAGCGTTTTTAGAACAATTATTTAACATGTACCATAGCTGTTTGAACTTCATTATCAAATGAGACCTCTGTTATAGAAGACGCGTAGAGTCGAGAGATCAATTTATTATAAGTTAATGGTCCAAACACACGAAGCGTATCGTTATAGGGCTGGCAGAATACGGTGTTTAAAAAGAAAGAAAATATGACTGATAAGTTTTTATATACGATACGCTTCGAGTGCATGAGCCCAAGTGCCCGCACCGATTTGAACAATGTACTTTATGAGAAATAACATCTAACCATTTCACATTCCGAAATCCATTGATTTTGGAGTACGTTGCAGAACTCACCAGAAGAAAGAAATTCGTCAAAATGAAAATGTATGATACATAAAATGCCGGTGAGACCGTGCAACGCCGTTACGCGACCATCGCGTTAGGAAGGTTCATTAATTTAACCTATTTTAGTGCAAAGTGCAAATATAATTTAATACCCAACTATCCTACTATTTTTGGGATTTAATTGTTTTTATATGTAAAATTTTATTTGGTAGCAAGTCGTCTCTTGGAGATTTTTAGAGCTAGCTATGCCAATGCAGAGTTTGGCGTGACTGAGGTTCGTTTCTGCTCTTCTAGACCGTATTCAATACTGACATCGGTAGAACAATATTATCCTACAATATTCGAAACACGTCAAAGAATAGGAAATAGTTGCCAGACGGCAAGACGGTCTATTTCAGTCTTCACGAACAAACCTCTGCACAATAAAAACACATATTTTACAAAAAGCGGTCGATTCAAAATATTAAATATATCATTAGCAGATAATAAAACGTTATATAATTAGATAAGCTTACGTTCGAGTCACGCCAATTTGCACTAAACTGTATATATGTAGGTGAACCACAACCAAAATATACAGAACATCGTAAGGAGCGTCCATACAACGCATCATTGTAACATACTACCAATTGATAAAAACTGCCACATCACTAAAATATTTAGCTTACAAAACATTTTTACGACGCTTCCACCCCGTATCATAAACAAGATACGATGATACGCTGCGTGTGGACACACCTTTACATTATAAACGTGCAAAAGTTAAAAAGAACAAATAATAAAACAATCTTTCGTTGAGAGGAACTAGAGACTTGCCGTAAAATATGTTTCTAACACAAATATTGTTTTAATTGCAAAAGTACATTTTATATCGAACGGTTATAAAAAGCTCCTATTTACCTTATTTAATTAGCTTCTAATCTATATTCCGTTCTATGCTATTATCAGTTTATATACCGTATCAATATTTTTATTGAGAAACTGTGTACATTATATGATCAATCTACTTGCAACACGAAAACAATGATGGCTAGATTTTTTTTCTTGCTATTTGGTCGTGATGCAAAGCAGTTTTGAAGGTCAACGTACAAACACAATCAATGTCATAGTCAGTCTAAACTTGTACAAAATTATTAACAAATATGGGAGACTAGCGACCAACGACAACCAAGAGTGAATTAACTAAGAGTTATCATTGGTTGAAAGTCACCATGTTCGTTGCCTCTCTTTTACACAAGAAGAGAAAATAAGACATCATTATTTTACCCTAGTTCAACTGTATTGAATTTGATGGGAAATATCATTTTTCAAGTGTTGCAAGCAGCAAAAAAAGTGTGATTTATACCTGAATTAATCTTACATTTACGTTGATTAGCTCTTAGTAGTTTTAACATAACTTTTTACCAATAGCAAATATCAACTATTTTTAAACAATTTTGATAAAGATTCAAGATTACATAAGTTAGATAAAGTTTCTCCTTTGGCGCATTTTTTTAACTGGCACATTATTAGTTTAACTCCTCTAGCTTGTTCGTCTGTTATACAGTAAAATTGACTTACTTATTAACGCACCACTCTGTAATGACACTGAATCATAGCATTGATTCTACCATACCATTTGCTAAACTATGGCAACTCCAAAACTATTGGCATCTCTTAAAGAACGACAAACATTTTAGACATGTCCAATTCGATTAAAAATGATATAACAGAATCAATGCCATCAGAATAGAAACACACATATTCAACTATTATATGACGGTTAATTAACCACACATTGATGACGTTTAACAAGTATCGTCAAAAATTGGTGTTTAAATAATCGCCAGGTTAAGTTTCGGTAAAGCTCGACCTATATGTAAAATTAATATCAAGTATAAATAAACATCACATTGAAAGTTGTGTGGTTGAATTATTACAAATGTCTGATATAATAGATACGATTCGATGACAAGGATCCATCTCAAAATGATAAACGTTGGTGGATGATACAGCTCAGTTATTTCAATAAAGCTGGTACAGGCCGATTCAAACTTAATGGCGGCTGTGAACTTAGGCGCGAGTCGTTGCGCAGTAGCAAAAGTTAGGCGTGCAGTGTGCGTACAATCACAAAGTCTCGCTTGCAGCGCACTTCACAGCCGCCATTGAGTTTGAATCAGTCTATAATGTTGATAATATCTCACTTCAATGCCGCACGCACGTCGGTGATAGTGTGCGAGAGTAGAAACAAAACAGAATCAAGAACCTCATTGTAATAACTGAGTAGGCTAGATGACTGGTTTTTTTATTGTCCTATTAAAATGTGGCCCATAAATATAGCAGATCAAAAATAAGCAACTTATAATATAACAATGATGCTAGACAGAGAGGAGATTATGACGTCACTTCTCTGTACGCCATATAAATTATATTCTACCAAGTATGGCGCACAGAGGCGTGACGTCATTTTTTGTTTTGTGGGAAAGGGACAGAGTTTTCTCTAACAAAAACTTTAAGCGCTGATATATCAGAACATTAATAACCGATTTAAATTATTTTTGTAATAAACATATTATATTTACTTAAATTCTTCATCAAAGCTATTAGTTTCAACGATATAAACATCAGTCATCTACCCTATTACAATAACGTCTTATGACGTTATAACATTCGTTCGATGACAAAATGAGCGCGAAGTTAAAAATCTGTTAGTTTTCAGTGTATTTGGTTACGCGACAGAAATAAAGCACAACCAGTAATAGAATTAGTATTTGCAATGATTTAGTGTCGTCTAGTTGCCAACCCGTGAAACGATGATAATGATATCGATTTTTTTAAAAGTTTTTACACTAAAAAGTATCGTTATCGTAAGACAAATTAGTATCGCTGTCCTCGTCTAATATACTACAACGTAAAAGACAGCTATATTTTTATTAGTTTAGTTCTAACAACTTAAACTTTTGTTTTTATTGTAACTGCTTGCTGAACGGATAACTGTACAATATAATTATTGCTAAACTGTACAGCTCGATTATTTAAAGCCAGCGCCAGCATAACTAAGGAGAAATGCAAAGTTTTGTGTCGTTGGCAGAAAAATAAATACATTATCCATCTTTGTTCTGGTGTACGTGAGGTCGCGACAGAAATATAGCCTTTTAACGTGTACGAAAGAGACGAAACGTCGAAGAATCTTGCCGTCTCTTTCATAAGCGCAAAACTATTGATGCCAGCTTCTAATAACCGATCTGTATCTGTAAGCGTGCATGCCATAAATATCAAAATGAATACCGACATCGCCCCGAATGGTTCCATCGCGACAAATAGTAAAAAAAATGCTAATTTAAATTGTTCATAGAGATTAAGAGTTTATACAAAAAGCACTACACTCCCTCTCACAAAGCATCACAAAAATACTAAAAAGAAACTGTAGATGAGGACAGAATATTGTTAAAATCGAACACAAATTATCGATAAATTATTAACAAAATATGTTCATATGCAAAAATATAATAGTGGTCCGCGGGCCGTTGGCGAGGCCGGCGGAGCTCCCGAGCGAGCCCGGAGGTAAATGTCGACTCGATACTTCGCTGGTACTTGTATCGACTGAATCCGATCCGCAACTCGTGTCGTTTAGTGTTGATCCATCTGAAATGTTTCATTGAAAATGATTAGTTTTATTTCTTGGTTGTAGTGGTTTATATAATAATATCAGTTCCAGTTCTCGAAAATGGTCGTGCTTTGCTCTACTGGGACCACTCCATCATCACGGACAGGACTATTGTCGCCAATAAGCCTGATATCGTGAAGGTGGATCAGTCCCAGCGCCGGGCAGTGCTCGTCGACGTCACCATCCCACATGACGAGAATCTCGCAAAGCCCGAGAAGGACAAACTCAGCAAGTACCTTGACTTGGCCTTCGAGATAACCGCCATGTGGGATGTTGACTCGACGATCATTGTCCCGATAGTCGTTTCGGCAAACGGTCTCATAGCGAAGAGCCTCGACCAATACCTCAAGAGGCTCTCGCTAGGAGGTTGGATCAAGAGTCAGATACAAAAGGCAGTGGTCCTTGACACGGCGCGCATTGTCAGGAGGTTCCTCACTCTGCAGCCCTAACCACCGGCAGCGTGAGCCCTGCCCCGCTGCCGGCGGCACTCTAGGTTTAGGTTTTTTATAATATTTATGTTTTTAATTATATATTTTTTTAATTTATATTGTAAAAAACTTAGCTTTAAGAAAGAAAATAAATATAAATAAAATAAATAAATATCGGAGGACATTTTTACACACAGCGCCATCTAGCCCCAAACTAAGCAAAGCTTGTAATATGGAAACTAGATAGCTGATAGAATACTTTTTTTTTTGTAGATACATACTTATTATACATACTACACCCAGACACAGAACAAACATTTATGATTATAATATGTGGTAAAAAATATGTGCATAATAATATAATGATTTTATAATATAGTTTCATTTTCACTCTATTGCAGAGTCTATTTTCTTCAACCATCAAGCAGTAGTGTGCAAGCGTTACTGTGTTTCGGTTTGAAGGACAATGTTTCCTAAGAAATTATTGGGCATGAAGAGATTCGACATCTAATATCTCAGGGTGACGAGCGCAGTGCAGTGCGCAGAATTTAGTTCGCAAGTTCACAAATCTGGCACTGCTACTGTTATCAGCAGGCGTGGTGCTTACCACCAGGCGAATATCTCGCTCGTCTCGTCACAAAAAAAGTCTGCAAATTGCAGAAATACACCTGCACCAGCGACGAGAACGTGGAAACATAATAAAATCCCGAGTATCCCAATAGATGAATGGTTTTTTTTTTATTGTGCTATTAAAATGTGTCCCAATAATATAGCTGATTAATGAAAAGTAAATGAAAATCTGATCCAAAAATCTGCAACTTATAAGCATTTTAATATCATGCTAGACAGAGAGGCGAGACAGCAAATCGTGACGTCACTTCTCTGTACGCCATTTAAATTATATTCTGATAAGTAAGGCGTGACGTCATTTTTTGTTTTGTGGGAAAGGGACAGTTGTTTGTACCAAAAACTTTAAACGCTTATATATATCAGAACATTAATAACCGATTTAAATATTTTTTTCAATAAACATACTATATTTACTTGAATTCTTCATCAAAGCTATTGGTTTCAACGATATAAACATCAGTCATCTACCCTATTGTACGGAATTGTCCGGATAGAATTTACACAGAATCAGATAGCTCACTGTCTTTATCCGTCTTTAAATTAGGCGTTCGTTTCGATTGATAAATACTAACAAAGACATGGGAGCGCTAAGCGATCCTACTCCGCCCTTACTCTCCCTGCACATATTATACAAAACACATATATTATGCACCATTAAAATTTAAACTGACGCGGTTTACATATTTTTTTTAATTATCCGACATAGAGTATAGAAACGCGAACGTGATTTATCATCATCATCAACAGCCAGAAGATATCTTCTGCTGGACGTAGGCCTCCCCCTTGATGGGGAGGGGTTGCCATAATCGCCACGCTTGGCGGCTTGGCGATCGCAGAATGCTTATCACCGTTAAGAGGAGAGAGGACGCTGCTGCCGGTGGTTCTGAAACGATGAGGATGATGATTCATCATCACCGTTTTTCATCATCAAGCTGGTGAAACCGCGAGTCCCTTGTGAAACCTTGTGTATTTGTTTTATTATCAATAAAACAAAAACACAAGCACTGCATTGAAGTGTCAGGTTTTTTTTGTATATCCAATACTATACATATGAATGAATGAATATATATTATATTCTATTGTAATTTTTTTCTATCTGGGGACAAAAAAGAGTATCTATATAATAACCATTAGAAGTTTACCTGTTCCTGTCCATTGGTCTCCTGGGATTTCATGACGTCTGGTAGGTCTGGCGGCGAAGAATACGGGCTCATGTCCAAAGCTTCGAATTCTCCATTCTCTTTTCTGTTGAACCACAAAACGAGAATATTATGTAGGAAACCAGCGCTTCACATGTATCAACCAACTGCAGAAATTCTACTAAGTAATATTATAAACGTTAAAGTTTGTATGTATGGATGTATGGATGTTTGTTACTCTTTCACGCTGAAACGGCTGAACGGATTTAGATAAAATTTGGTATAGAGGTAGCTTATTTATACCTTGGAAGTAAACATAGGCTACCTTTTATCCCAAGAATAGCGGGTGAAACCGCGGGGCACAGCTAGTACTTCATTCGGTCTGTTCTCAATTTTGCCTTATTTCAATGTGTTAAGTATGAAATTTGAATGAAACGGCAAGACGCGTATGTCATCTCCTTGCCCGAAGCCATTTCTGTGTGGCCTGCTCGTTTTTATAGATAGGCCTATCCATTCAATACGCCTAGACGCGGTTCCCGAGATTACACAGATGAAACTACGAGTCTATATGAGCCTGCGAAATTCTATAATGTTTAGGCTGGGCGCAAACGACGAGAAAAACCGTAAGAAAAACCGTCCGGTTTCGCCCGAAGGCGCTCCGTGCATACATTTTGTACTAGGTCCCGCACACCGTAAGAAATTTCTCGAGACGCCCGTCTCGCTTACATCAGTTAATTGTGCGCAGTGTGTTACGGTCGGCGCCTGACCGGTGCCTGACGGAAGCCGTGCCGAATCAGTGTGCGGACAGGCTATCACCTTTCGTTTTTGTGTTAACAATTAACACCCGGCAACATGCAGTTGTTTCGATAATAGTCACATTTATGACTACTTGGATCAATTCTATCTTATCAGGGATATTTCATGTACTTAATTATCTGAAGGATTGTGTTTAGGCATTACAGATTGTACACCAAGTACCCTACAATTTCACTGTAATATTTGGTTTAAAATAATTTTAGGACAATTTATAGGGACATCTTTAATGCTAAGTTATTATGGAACCTAATAAACTTTTGAGAACAGACTACTTAAGAAAACTAGTTGGAACAGATAGAAAGCAACCAACACAAAATAAAAAAGAATGGAAGTCTCAGGAGAGTCTTATTTTATCATCAGCCCATCCGTCCACTGCTTATTATTCCGGGCAAGGGAAGCAAGTCCTTCAGCCGCATACAAATACAAATAGTTTATTGATAACACCAAAGTTACACGTCCAATAAAAAATGAAATAATCATTACAAAAAAATACGTTAATAATCTCTTATCATACATATTTCTTCATCAATCTTTATTTTTCTTCTTCCTCTTCAGTCAAAGTCACACACAGTAAGTCATGGTCAAGTCCAATCATGCCCTAGTAAAGCCGTGGCAACTTTACTACAAGCTTTTTCGGAGTTTTGAAAGCAATACGAAAAGACATGAATGTTTCACCAAAATTGTATCACTTGCATGCACTTCATGCACGTAAATTGGCGCTTACGTACGAATAAAACGCCACCTTGTTCGCGTTCCCGCCAAAACTCATGGCCTTCCCTTTAATATGAGTGGTAGCCATAATAGAGATGGTTTGATTGGTTGAGTGGTTGTGGGGATTACCCCTCACTTGGGATTTGGAATTGCAGAATGTTCACCATTGTTAACTGAGAGGCTGAGAAAATGATCATGAAGAAATTTGACATGGCGTTTATATGGACCACAAGGAGGGATGAACAGACAACGAACATAGAACGCTTTTCTTCTGGGAAATGTGACTTTCATGACAAGTATTATACAAAAATGTCACTACATACCTTAAAGCCAATCCGATAGGTGCAGGGCTCTGTGCCTTAGCCGTGTTAGAAGTTAGTCCATACTCGCCGAGAGTCAACTCGTCATTGTCCATCAACTCAATGTCCTTCTCCCTGTCCGGCTTGTTGAACAACATCTGACTCGGAGGAGGCACTTTTAGGATACCTGAGAGACAAATAACAAAGATCATTTAGTGTTTTATTGAATATGTCTCATGAAGTAGATTGAGTATGTGTTCAACAAACTTAAGTAAAGTATGGTCAGTTTTTGGTTGTGTGACCATGAGTTTTATTTTTCATGAGCATTTACAAGAGACCACTAGCAAGGATGACACATTCAATTGTTTGTTATATAACAGCAACCATCAAGCTGTACTGTAGTTTAGTGTATAATATAACTTACTTTATTGGATACATTTGTTAAGTGTTTTTCCTATTTGTAGTAGATACATTTATACTATTATTCACCTACACCAGAACAATATAGAGTATTCAGAGTATCGAGTGTTTTTATTTTTTATAATATACATGTAGGAAATATTTGTCTGTTCGGCAGCCCACTATTCCAGCCACAGGCTAAAAGTATGTATGTATAATTTCCAACATTATGTCAATAAAGTTTTTTTCATTTTTCATTACAATTTTCATTTTCACAGAAAAGCGAAAGCCCTATTTCTTAGGTAGAACAGCTGTCAAAACAATATTGTATGGAAAACCGCTGTTGCTGTGATTGGTTTCCTACACATCTATTTAAGTTCTCTTTTTGAGTATTCTCAGTTTTAAAACATGTATATTGGTAGAATTGCCATTAAGCACATTTGCAGTTAATGCCGGCTAGTGCTGCCCTTCACATTTCCATTCTATTCACTTCTCTCTTCAATGATTCCAGCATTAAATTGAAACCCATGCCACATCTATCTCTGTTGAATATAGGATATTTTCAGTCTAAATGCACAGTAGCAACACAGCTTGCAGCTAGAAAATTTTGTACTTTAAAAATCCGTTATGGGAAAGTAGAGCAAAGAAATGGTTGCCCGAAAAAAAAATACAGTCGAATTGAGAACCTCCTCATTTTTTGAAGTCGGTTAAATAGGAGCCAGTGCTGTACCAGAGACCAAACGAGTCTGTTTAGATTATTTTTAAATAAAGCACCTCATTACTGTTTACAGCATAATTATTATTTACTATTTAAACATTTTATTACTTTTGATACCTAGAAACAGTTTGAAATGGTGTTAAATGAAACATACAATAAAGTTTTAACTGCATTGAACTTAAAAGGTAATGTTTCACGCTAAATCATTATCTACAGTTAATTATTTGCGTAATTTAAATGATTATTTGCAAACAAGTACAGTATGGAATCTGATAAGACAATATTTTGATTTAGGTTGTGTATAAAAGCATCTATTCATTATTAACTTAGTTGAACGGGTAACCTTATAGTAACAGAAGAATAATATCTCTTCAGCTGCTGTTAATATATGAAAACACCGCGAATAACAACAAAACCAGTGCAAGGCACTCGATATCGCAACTTGACTATAAATAGATTCTTTCTCATATCGCACCTATCGCACTTACCCTCAATCATTTTCTTTAGTTCGAAAACTGTGGTCGAGTCCTTAGCATCCGTAAAGATGGTTAATTTTTTTCGCCTAATCATTAGAAAGACGTCCTGAAAACAAATTTCATTTTGAGGTTACATGTAATGAGTAATTTGTTTGTAATTTTAATAGATATCTACAGGCACTTTTGTAACGACCCTCGAAGGTATAAAATTATTTTTTACTTACCATTTTGCGTTTAAATATATAAATGAATATTTATTTTCTAAGAAAAAACGCTTCAAGGCGTACAAAACGATATCAACGAAATGACACATACAGATTACAGATTATAAAAAAAAAGTGTCATATTATCTCTGGAAAAAAAAGAATGACCGAACGAGTGTGAATGATATTGTCACTATCCACAGAATAGAAAATATGTGGGATCTTGTCATTGAAACTCTGTTGATTATCTATGAACTGTCTTCGAGTTCGTGATTCTGATTGCGAGCGTGCGCGAGCAGGAGCGCGCATGGCGCGAGTGGGTTGGTACGAGCAGGATGGCATGCTATCGCAATCGGAATCGCGAACGTCCATGATAAGGGTGCAGTAGGGGTGGCAAGCAGAGATGGGTAGTGGGTAAAAACCCATTCCACTCATTTGGGTGAAAACCGTGTGAATTGGGTTTTACCCGATTTAAACCCATAAACACCTGTTTTGGTGGGTGATAATGATTAATGTTTTATTTTTAGGGTTCCATACTCAAAGCGTGTCTAAAGGTTTCCTATTACTAAACCCACGTTGTCTGTCTTTCTGTCTGTCCGTCTGCATAATCTTTAATGGACATATCTCATAAGCAGTACTTAGTAGCTGCTTAGAATTAACAAAATAATATGCGTTACTATAGTGGACTACCTAAAAAAAAACCAAAGGTGGCTCAAAATCTTCGAGTTACTCGTAGCTGCGCTCGAAACATGTAATTTTCTATGCGTTTTACGTTTTGTCACCACCGCACAAAAGTTTACTTCTTGTTGACCAAAAGTACAAAAATTTATCGCACATACATACTCTAATTTATTATTGTGTTGTCTAGTTACGCTGAAAGAATATCTTCATGTTTTTATGTGCTCACTGGTCCTAGCTCTTTCCTCTGTGTTTCACAGCAATGGGGCCTATAATTTTACCACATTTAAGTTTATTGAAGTTATCTATAAAGGATTAAACACAGCAAACTCTTCCGTTTAGCCCTGCACGTAAAATATTTTGAAATAAGTTTTCACCTGGTCGAAATCCACATTGGGTGGAATGAAACGGGTGATTACTGGGTTTAAACCCAGTCGTGGGTTTTTACCCGGGTGGTTACCCATCTCTGGTGGCAAGCCATGGAGTACCCCTCTGACAGCAGTTTTTTTACCTATTTTTGTGTGAATCTGTCTTGTGAGATTGATTTCAACATTTGTTTTATTAGTGTGTTTACTTGAGAGTGTGCCATGTGTGTTTACCTCGCGCGTTCTCCGCAAAAACTTAATTGTAATATTTAACAATGGTAAGTTTCACATGGACTATAGCGTCGCCTTAACACTGTCGAAAAAAGAAAATAAAAACATGATTAATTTGTCAAAGTCAAAAACAATGCTGCGTTCCGTAATGCGCCAAATGTGATAATATCGCGAATCCGACCAAATGTAATAGTCACAAAATATACGGGCTTTGATTTGATTGAGTAATACTTTTAACTTTGGTCGGATTCGCGATATTATAACTTTTAGCGCATTACGGAACGCAGCACAAAGCGTCGCTGCTAAATGTGTTCAAAACGTGTTCAAAATATAATAATACCATTCAAAAAACCTTGTTGAAGTTAAAAATATGTCGAGCTAAGGCGGAAAGTGGAAGGATTTTTTTTTTGTTATTTTTCCAAACTGGTTTTACTTGTTTAAGCAATTAACAAAGTCAAGTCAAAGTTACTTCAAGTTATTTATTAAACAAAACATGTATTCGAATCAAGGAAAATAATAAATCGAATTTGTGGTGTGAGTTTTGGAACGCATTTACGATAGGATACCAAAATATAATTTTTCGGCTGTCAATACATTTTCTTTAAAAATATTTTCTTTTTCCGTATTATAACATTAATGTAAAATTATTACCATGCATGCTACAGTGTGTGATAACAAGAAATATGTTTTAGAAATAGAAATGGTAATAAAAAAAACAAGGCCAGCAATAATATTGTAACCTCAAAGCTTTGTTTTGCGAATATGAATTCGCAAATATGCGTAAATTGCCGCAATGAAAAGCCTGTAAATCGCACCGACAATCGACTGGTGACCGAAAGCTGTGGTCATGTGAAATGTATGGATTGCTTACTCCAGGAAAAGTCCGGTTGTATTGCCTGTCTCAGTAATAAGTTGCCGCCGGATTCTGGAGAAACTTCTGATGCAGACGACGGTTTTGCCGGCGACACAGTGCTTGTTCAGACTGACTTAGAAGTAGAACCCTGCGAGTGTGACGATAAAGACATAGAAGATTTAAGTACGAAGAAAAAACTAGAAACATCTCACATCAGGGTAGACTCAGGTGATTATTCTTACTACCTATCAAGTTATTAGATTACTCGAAAAAACAACAAGCCCTCTTAGCAACTCACACAGGATGCTATGAGCGTATAATACAAATTCAATAGTTTTACTAATATTATACTAGCATTAAAATAGAATCCTTTGGGTCACGTTTTAAAATTGAAAAATATTTGTGTACTTTATAGTACATACACTGTTTAAAAATTAAAAATTAGTATTAAATGCGTCAGTAGAGTCCTCAAAGGTATCATTATTATGTAATAAGAACTAAAAGCCAGTTAGAGATCACTTGAATTTTCAGAAATCAGCTGTTTATATGAGGAAATTTCCAATCCCACTAATATTATAAATGCCAAAGTCTGTAGTATTGGATATTTATGTTTTGCAATCATGCAAAAACGGTTGATCAGACTTTTATCTCAGGAATCTGTTCAGGCGTTTTTACATGATTAACAATTTTTATCGTAGGGATCAAAGGTAAAATCCACTTGGCACTGCTAGTTTTACAATAGTTCAGAAGACAGATTATGTACTTGGTGTGTAGGATTTAAGTTTTGTTTTCTCAAAAAGTTTCTTTATATTCTCTAGATGAATCGGGCAAAAAGAATTACATATGCATGTTATGCAAGAAAAAGTTTCGTGCAAGGAGTCAGATCACATATCATGCTTACTGCAATGGACAGAGTAAACCTTATGAATGCTTGCAGTGTGACGAAAAGAAGGTAAATATTTAGCTATACTCAGTCTCTCATCAGCCAGAAGACGTCCACTAGTGGACGAAGACCTTTCCCTTAACAGGGAGGGGCTATACTCAGTACTCTTTGTAAATTCAAAATACAAAGTACAGTAAGACCTGGGGCCTTATTTTTTTAATCATATGCAAGAGTTGCGCATGCGAAGCGAGCCGACCTTCGAACAATATTGCTTGAAATAAGGTTTAATATTGTTTAAAAGTCAGCTCCTTTTGCATGCGTAACTTTGCGCACGATTCTATAATAAGGCCCCTGGCCGCATATCCTGAACCCAATAGAAAATGATTCGAAAACTACTCCCAGTCTCTGTCTCAGTTGTCTCAGTGTTCTACATTCAGGGTGAAGGAGACAGGGTGTAGTTTTTTTAATCAAAACCTTTCCGATTTGATTCAGAGTAGGAGAGCTGAACTATAAATAGTTCACAAGTACTCTGGCCTAAAGGTGGTCACTGATCAGGAGTATTTGTGTGCAATGTATTCAAGATTTTATTTTGAGCATTTAGTTACAACTCATTTGCTCATATTTAAACTTAAATGTTATTTTGAAACAAACTGTTTGCATACAAAATTTCATGAAAGTCAAATCAATGGTACTCAAGTTGCTGTATACAAACATTACACACTACCAATTGGTTAGATTTAGACACTTGCAGCATTAGAAAAATTATAAAATTTGCTAAACACGATATGTGTGTTGCAGACATTTGCCTCTCACTCCCACTACAAGTATCACATGCGAGTGCACCGGAACGAAAGAACGTATTCATGCGAGGACTGCGGGCAGGGCTTCTTCCAGATGTCCAAACTGAGGAGACATAGGCTAAAACACACACGTGAGTTTTTATTTGCTTACCTTTTTGTTTTTGTGTTGTTACACATTTTACAGGTGTCGTAAAAGTATAGGGTATAATAAGGCATATAAGTACAAGCACACAGTTCTACATACAAAAGATTAAGTCCCATAGAAAATGTATCTAAACATAGATATACCTACAACCAGACCTGGCACACTCCGCACTTTAGGCATGAAGCTACAAGTACATGGTGGGCTCGTCTAAATAGGCCAATTCAGTGGGAAGAATTCAGTCTGCAGATAGAGAGAGTAGAGTAGAGTTCGCGCTAGACACAGATGCAACCTCTAAGGTTAATATAACTGTAGGTAGGTAGATAGCACACTTTATTGTTTCATAGCAAGAGTTGCTACTAATTTAAATGATTTTGCAGGGCGAATCTTCTGTACTATTATGTATTCTGTGTAGCACAGAATAAATAATAGTATATTATGTATTCTATTATAATTGTAGCACAGAATACATAAAAGTATATTATGTATTCTGTTTTGCAGTGTGTTGATATTCCACTGTCCGCTTGGCTCTTTGAGGTCACGCGGATCCCGCAAGCTGCGCCTGCGCCTCAGATCTATAGTGGAATATTGACACGCTTATTGTTATACAAATAGAGTACAAATTAGCGTGCACCGAATATGACATACAGTTTCATTTACCACAAGACATAATGTACTATGTATCAATTTGTACTCATTTGGCATAGGCCTTTTCCAGCTCCTACCATTCTTCTTTTGCTCTGGCTGTCCTTGAACAGTTTATTATCTCTTCGTCTCTCTTTATAGTATTTCCTATCCATTTCTTTCTTGTTTAGTATTCCATCTACCCATCCCACCAGACCACCATTCTATCCCAGATGGAGATTTTTCCATGGACCTCTGGCAGACTACTATTTACTCTTTTGACAGAAACTTTTTAATGTGTGCTTTTATTTCATTGTAAGTTATTAGTGGCCAGTAAATATGAATGACAACCCGCAGAATCGAAGGAGCATGTGTGCAAGGAGTGCAACAAGGCGTTCAACAACGAGTCGTCGCTGCGGAAACACTTGCTCACGCACTCGGGGGAGCGGCCGCACGCCTGCCCCGTCTGCGGGCGCCGCTTCCGCGACACCTCCAACCTGGGCAAGCACGTCAAGAAGAAACACAGCCGTATATAACAACTCTTTAACACTATTAGTATTTACATGAGGTTTTTTCATTACACGACTCTTCCGCTTTACCTTTAATTTAATTACCGGTAATTTATATGCCCCATTATGAAATGTGAAACCTTTGAAAAACTCGACTCGATGACATTGCCACAGTTCTGTGACAATATGTAAAAAAAATATTATTGCCGCTGCATATACACGGAGAAATCGATATAAAAAAATACAGGCGAATATAAAACTTTCTCTTTTTTTGAAGTCGGTAAAAAAATTCGCCCATTCACTCGCCCATCTGCTGGGGTATTCAACTCAATCGAAAAGGTTTCAGTTCGGATCCACATTATCCGTCCCAGTCATCTACATTCAGGATGACAGAGATGGAGAATGTAGATCCGAACGGAAACCTTTCCGATTGAGTTGTGAATACCCTTATCTAAATCCTTGACCCCCCCCCCCCCCCCCTTGGACCTTGTCCCTTGGACCTGGGTATGTCCTTAAACTGCAACCAGACCCACCGGAGGACGGGCAGCAGCGTCCTCTTGGTTAACGGTGGTGAGCATTCTGCGATCCCCAAGCCGCCTGCCAAGCGTGGGGATTATGGCAACACCCCTCTATTAAAGGGGAAGCTTTCGTCCAGCAGTGGACGTTTTATAGCTGATGATGATGAAATCCTTGACAATAATTCAATTCATAATTTCATAATTCAATTCAATTGCTGGTGCATGAAAGAAGGGTTTTTCAACCAATATGTATTTTGTTTTATTTACACGGGAATACTCACGTTTTAAATCTGATACTCCGACTATAATTTTGATCACATCCGGTGATCTTTTTCAAACAGTGAAAACAAAACCACACGCGCATGCAGCTGCGTCCTGCTTAGCACCGGATCCTTAGATTAAACGTGAGTATTCCCGTAAAAATAACACATAAAAAAAATTTTTTGTTTGTTGTAAACTTGTAACATGTTTGTTTGTCACTGATATAGCGGAGAAGTGCGTGTGCGCGGTGTGCGGGCGCGCGGGGTGCGCGGGGCGGTGCGGCGCGCGGCGCCGGCACCAGTGCGCGCGCTGCCCGCAGGCCTTCCACTCCTCCAAGGACCTGCGCCGGCACGCCGCCGTGCACACCGGTAACTCTATAATATGTTATTATAATAAAAATTCTATTCGTAAAAACTCTTTGCTGCGGGCCCGGCATCAGCACGTTACACGACCTCACCATTCCAATGCGCGTCTTCTCCATGCTCTGAATACCTAACAAAAGAATTAAAAAACAAATTATTCACCATATCCAATTCATCAAGGCCAAAATCATTATTACGTAAAAATCACACTTTTTTTTTGTGTAATTTTATAAAAGACGTATAACCCAAAGATATTGTAAACTATGGATTTTGGGTCAAGTATAAAATTGTGTACAGTTACATTTTAGAAATACTGGAAAAAAAGTTGAATCTTATGTCGTGCAAACAATATGAACATTCATTATGTTATATAATATATTTTTTATGCAAAGCGTATTAAAATATAGTACCAGAGAAGTAAATATCGGAATTTTCTCATGACTGATTTAAAATCCGTTAATAATCGCTATGGACCTGGCCATGTCCTTAAACTGCAACCAGACCGCACAGCAGCATCCTCTTGGTTAACGGTGGTGACCATTCTGCGATCCCCAAGCCGCCTGCCAAGCGTGGGAATTATGGCAACACCCGTCTATTAAGGGGGAGGCCTTCGTCCAGCAGTGGACGTTTTATGGCTGACGACATTATAATCGCTATACTTTGCTCCCCTTACAGATTCTAAACCGTTCCGCTGCAAGGTGTGCGCCAAGAACTTCCGGCGCAAGGACAACCTGGAGCGCCACATCCGCAACACGCACCCGCAGCACGCGCCCGCCGCCGCCGTCGAGTGCGACGTCACCGCGCTCAAACAAATCAACGGCAACGCCCACTACGAGACGGAACAAAAAATCAAGCTCGAAAACCTCAACCCGCTACCACCCCTACCTCTTCCCCAAGACCTATTTAATGAAAATTCGAAAACGGAACCTAAAATCGACTCTTCCTACATAATGTCTGCGAACAACGCCCGGCAAAGTGTTATCGTTGCTAAGAAACTGGTCACGGAGAAGCCGCCGGAGAGTCCGGAGTGCGAGTATGTGCATAAGATCCGTAAAGCGAACTGTCATACCGTATCCTTGCCTCCTATGGACGCTAATAAGTTCGCGGAGTTGGATCGGAAGACCAATCTAGACACGTTGCGGTCGGAGGAACCGCCCAAGGATGACAAGATCTTCAAGAAGATCCTGTGTGATGACGAGGGCAAAGAGTCGGAGCACAATGTGGAGCCCAGGTCGCAGGTGCATTGGAGGAAATTGAAGCTGAATAGCAACTGGTAATTATATGTTTGCTCCGGTATAGTCTGTTTAGATATTAATTAAATCTGACCAAGTGCCAACTCTTGCAAACCACTGCAGGATATAAAACAGGTGCATACCGCAGGACCTGGGTATGTCCTTAAACTGCAACCTGGTCATTTCATTCACTGGGCTAAAATGGTCATTTAGCAATTCTGCATATGATCCTATGATGATTCATTTGGCAAATCGTAAACCGGTGACTTAAGTGCCAATTCATACTATGATTTTGCAAATTTATTCTATTACGGAATTCATTAGTTTGACAGTATCTATAGAAAGTCGTATAATGGTAGATGAAAGATGAATTGCATAAAGTCAACTAGCAGATTCGTTAGAAGTTACTCGACAGCAACTTTTTACAATTCAATTTGCTAATAATTCATTAGATGAACTGCTTTTAGGGAAATTGGCTAAATGCGGCCAATTTAGATCCCCAGACTCACCGGAGGACGGGCAGCAGCGTCCTCTTGGTTAACGGTGGTGAGCATTCTGCGATCCCCAAGCCGCCTGCCAAGCGTGGGGATTATGGCAACACCCCTGTATTGGGAGGCCTTTGTCCAGCAGTTGCAGCAGCTGACGACGACACCACTGCAGGATATACAATAGCTCAATAGGAGTAGACAAGCCTTGGTGAGGCGAGAGATCAAGCAATGAGCGGTCAAAAAGTTATTAAGAATCTACAAGTATTTAAAGAGAAAGTTCAACGAAATTCAATTTTGTTTACATGGATGACATATTTTTCCAGTTATTTTGATTTAGAAACCAAACTAATGAACCGATTTTGTTGACATTTCTTGCTGATGGGACTAATCTGAAAGTATATATTAAAAAAAACGGAATTCTGAGGTATCAAACTTAAAAAAAAATACAACTGAATTGAGAACCTCCTCCTTTTTCAAGTCTGCTTAAAAGTAGTGTCATAATGGGTCGGACGGACAGACGTGGTAGGCTTTATAATAGAGTTTCATTGGACACCATTCTTTCATGGAACCGTAGAGACTGTACTGTTTAAACAATATTATTTATTTGTTCCAGATGTGAGGAAATTAACGGAAGGCTGATAGAGTGATATAGGCTGGCCCACTGAATTGGACTGTATTTACATGTAAGTTGGTGTATTCTACATTCGCGTAAATTTTTATATATTCTTGCTAGATGCATAGTTTGTGATAGAACAGAACTAAGTACCAAATGTCTAGGTCTGTTTTTCTCACACTACCTTGGAGTTGGGTGTAATTGTGGTAGCATTTCGTATCGCCCTTCGGCTCTTACGCATGCTAATTTCAGCCTTAAGTACCTGACATTAGGGTTACATTTCAATATTGACACGATCGACGACGTACGATCTCAAAAAATATACTTGTCTGACATGGATTTTGTCTCACTCTTCCAATGCAATGCATTTATGTATGAATACGAAGCATTCTTAATTTAACCGGGTAACATTTTGTAATACCTACAAATAGTTTCGATGCGGCTAAAGAAAATTTCACCTGGACGCGAATCGTGAGTTTGCCATTTCCCGCAAATATTTGTTGACGTTTTCGCTGTGTGGTTGATTATTATCAAAAAGTTAATATCAATACAAGTCAGTTTTTTTCCTCGCAAGTGTGATGAAAAACGTCGTACGAAACGCGTGTGCGTTGGTAATTACACTTTCGGCTCCCTTATCATTATACCGCCTCTACTGTGAACCAACATAACACACTTGTATCATAATTATTGTTAGCGTGCGAAACTGGGAGGAGTACATGAATCGGAATGCTACAGTATTGTCAGGAAATTAAGGCGGATATTAGATTGTAAGTAGCGCAATCGCGCTCTCTGAACCCCGATCGCCTGTTAGAATGGCACCTATAGATATAACTGTAGAGACTTACTTAAATCATGTGTCTTAACACTACTTGGTTTTGCACAAGTTTTCTTCTTGTGTTAATTATAATAGTAGGTTATAATTGCACTTATAATTATATTTTTTGTATACGACCCGGCAACTTGTGTCAAAAATGTATAGATAATTGTATCGATTCTGCTGTACCACTTACTAAACTAATTTGACAGGACTATAGTGTTGGTATTTTTTTCTCATTTACCTGTGGACATTTTTCACACAGCGCCATCTAGCCCCAAACTAAGCAAAGCTTGTACAATGGAAACCAAATAGCTGATAGAATAGAAATGAGGCTCAGATAATATTAGTACTGTCAGATTGGTTTAGTTTAGTGAGTGGTGCAAGTTGCAACAGAACAACCAATGTACTTTTTTAACATTATATCCTGTAGTCACTAATATTTTAACCTTAGCTTGTAAGTGCGTCAAAGACGCTTAGCTGATAGCTCTAACTTGCTCGTTTAGTGCGACTTACTTAAGGCCCAGGAAACAGCGTGCCGCTATCTCACTCGCACATTGCAATGTATTTTTAAGATATTGATATGCATTTTTACAAAGCGTGTTACATCTTAAATAGAATTACATTTTTTATAGAATTTTGTTTAGAAATCTTTTAACTAGACGAAGATGATAGAATAACACATTTATCTATAGAACAATAAAATATTAGAATTCTTTTTCTATGAAACATTTGTAAAACTATGATAGAAAGAGACAACTACGTACTTTTACTTACCTACAGGTTTTTGTCAATTCATACTTTATCTACAAAGAGTGAGCGAGACAGGTGGTGGCATGGCTATAATGCTCTTAATGAAGAAATGGAACTGAAAGAATGGGTTTTCATTTGTAGTTTCCCCATTCTACAGACAAGTTTGTTTAGATATTAATTTAATTTCATCTACGAGTATGATCATCACATATTTTATATTAATTGGAGAACTTTAGTACTATGGTGGAAATTATTAATTTTAAATGTAATTGGAAATACATCAGGCGTTGTTTACCAAAATTGTGATCTCACTTGTCAGCAGACTGCGAAATGTTTTGTGGAATAGACTGTAAAGAAATACTTGTGTAAAATATAGTTACGGCTACTGGTCGATTAATTGAAGCTGTCTTCCTATATTATTGTGAAGATATAAACATTTTATTATGAAAACGGACTTATTTGTGAATTAAGTGAGAAGCAGGAGGTGGCCGCGCGTCGGGCTCTGTTTTCACTCTTTGAAAAAGGTCACCGGATGTGATCGAAAGTATAGTCTGAGCATCTGATTTAATTTAACGTAAGTCGTCGTCAGCCATAAAACGTCCACTGCTGGGCGAAGGCCTCCGCCTTTATAGAGGGGTGTTGCCATAATCCCCACGCTTGGCAGGCGGCTTGGGGATTGCAGAATGGTCACCACCGTTAACCAAGAGGATGCTGCTGCCCGTCCTCCGGTGGGTCTGGTTGCAGTTTAAGGACATACCCAGGTCTCACGTACGAACGTAAGTATTCCCGTATAAATAAAGCAACAAACATAAACATTTAAAACAAAACAAAACAATAAAACTGGACCTGGGTATGTCCCTAAACTGCAACGAGAACCACCGCAGGACGAGCAGCAGCGTCCTCTTGGTTAGTGTGGTGAGCATTCTGCGATCCCCAAGCCGTTTGCCAAGCGTGGGGATTATGGCAACATCCCTCTATTGGGAGGCCTTCGTCCTGCTGTGGGTGGACGTTTTATGGCCGACGACGATCCAAAAAATGAACGTACTTTACTACTACTAATACTAATGTATAGTATTCATGCATTATTGTCAGATCAAATAATAAACAAACAATGTAATATCATTATAAACAAAATAAGTAATCATGACAAAGCAAAATCTCTACCCCGAAGAGTAGGCAAGACATTTCAGGCTTCTGGGTTGACACGTGTTCAAAAGCGGCGGTGATCTCTTACCATTAAATGGCACGCCTGCTTGTTTATTTAAGTGTGTGTTTCTTGCGACGGGAAGGTACATTGTGTGAACCCATTGCATCTCGAGCTAGGTTTGTTAACCATCTTCGATCGAACGGTCACTTTACAGTCAGGGGCCTTCTTTTTGAATCGAACGCAAGCGTAGCGCATGCGAAAGGAGCTGACCTTCGAACGATACTGTTTGGAATAAGGTTCAATATCGTTCGAAAGTCGCCTCCTTTTGCATGTGCAACTTTCCGCATGATTTAAAAATAAGGCCCCAGGTCAGTATCAATCAGGTAAGTTGTGGTGAAACACCTACCTGGTCAAGCATTAAAAAAATGCCAGCTTCTATTAATCGAACTGTATGACTGTATGTCTTCGACGAACAAAACTTTCTGTTCACAATTTCTACAAAACATATAAATAAAAGAAAATGTTTAAATATTTTATATAATTTTTTGGATAGGATGGAATGTAAAGGGATTGATAATGTTTAGACTGATTACATGGTGGGATAGTGTATACTTTCTAATATCCTACGATAAAAAAAGTAATAGGAAAAGACTGTAAGAACGTTTGGATGCATTGTTTTTTACCAGATTTACGTAATATTTGTTACGTCATATCTATAAGTCTAGCAGACGAAAGGTTTCTGGCGAAGGAAGCTGAGTTTCTATTAGAATTCCAAGACCTAACCCTCTTGTGCACAAAATCCGGGTTTATTTAAATTCTTATTTGTTTGTAATGTACAACTTGGCAAAGAAGTTTTGAAACTAAAACTTTTTCTCTCCTGGCGATACTGTGGATTACACGTCAGTGAGTGAAATTCATCCAATCATCATCCTTTATCATAATACGGGATTGCTAGTATTTGTAACTATTTGCGATAGCGGCTATTAATTTACACTCTTTTCAACCGACTTCAAAAAAGAAGGTTCTCAATTCGACTGCATGTTTTTTTTTGTATGTATGTTACTCGAGGTCGTTTGCGATCTGGATTCCACTGGGTCGTAATCTTGGCCCAAAGATAATCCGACATGCGGCAGACTGGAATCCAGATCGCAAACGGCCTCGCGGCAGACCCAAAAAGCTATGGCGGGACGACCTAGACAAACACCAGAACGACTGATCCGTTGTAGCTCTGGACAGAGACAAATGGAAAGAGGGTAGGGATGCCTTTGCCCAACATTGGGACAACTCAGGCTCTTAATAATAATAATAATGTTAACGCAGGGGCAGCTTTGTGGCGAGCCGTCGGTGAGTGGCGACACCGCGTACCCTAATTCCTTGGGGCTACATGAGACCCCAGACCTCCGGCTTGCCTTAACCGGCTGTCCGGGGGTGGAAACCGCAAGAGCTAAGAACCTAAGCTCCAGGGTGGAAGTGTTAAAGGGCATAATGCCGCGAGTAGCGTTTAGTGAAAGTGCAGCACACCTCTCAACACCCTAAGCCATCCACGTCAATGTTGCTCCTCTGGCACCAATATACAGTAGCCTTTATGGGGGGCCCATTTAGTGGATGGCGAGTCATCACCTGCCTTAATATTTTGATGTAATGAGACAAAATAGGCAGGTGCCGTTTCTCATTCTATAGACCAGTTCAATGTTTCATACAAAATCACCAAAATAGCCCGATTATTTTTTACAATTTTTTACCGTAATGTTTAAAATAGTGTATCATATTCCATTCACACCCATGTAATAGTTTTATATAATGTTATTTTCCTATTCAAAAGGGCCTCTTGGTGTTGGTTTCGGCCCCACCAATGCCTCTTAAAGGTCCGGGCTTAGACCCGAGTTTCAAATATAATAATGTTACTCGATTACTCCGCCCATTATGAACTGATTTTGATGATTCTTTTTTTGTTTGGTATGTAGAGGTAGTCAGAGGTAGCCCCATATAAATTTTATCGAAATTTGTTCTGTAGTTTGGTTTTTAAATCAAAATTACTAGAAAATATGAAGATGTCATCCAGGTATTCGAAGTTGAAGCACAGAATAAATAATAGTTACCTACGTAGATGAAGTCGGTTTTTTTAAAGCGTATTACTTGCCAAGCTATACAGTTCACACTCTGCCAGCAAAATTTCGTCTGCATAGACCATTACGCTTGTAGCTTTTTGTACATTTAGCTTTGCCAAAAATATTGTGATGACGGAGTTACTTGGAATTTCGTTACGGATGTACGCGCGTCTTGGCGCTCACTATCACTAGTTAACAATGTCGACTGAAGATCATGATCTCTAACACTTCGATCTCAAGTAATATTAGTTGATGTATGACATATTGTTTTTATGGCTAAATGACTCAGGCGCAGGCCACACAGAAACAGCGTTGGGCGCGGACATGGCCAGGTGGCTTGCTGTTCTATTCAAATTTCGTACAAAATTTACGGAAATAGTCGCAACACACCGAACGGTGTGGAACGAACGAACGGACGCTAGTATGACGCGACCGATCGCTTTGAAATTGCGATTTTATTTTCGTGCGTTTTGTGTGATAATTTAATGGAACAGTATGGTACGGGCGTGCCTGTCTGCGTCCGAAGACATTGTTGTTTGGCCCGCGACCTTACCTAATGGTTTGTAGGCGTCTGGCTAATGTTGTTGCTGAATAAAGGTAGGAACTCGTAAAATAGAGGTGCGTACAGCAAGTTTGTTTAATGCCCAGAATACGGGTCGCTGTCAGCAGAGCCTTTAGTAGGCCATAACTTCAACCGATATACCGGGTGTTAGTTTTAACACCGTTATCCTTCTAGGATATCATTGTACTCATCATTATGAACAACTTTTACAATGGGGCCATGGGAAAAACAACAGCTATTCCATACTTTTTGTCCAACATCGATGAACCTTTTTGTATGGGAAGCTGTTTTTTTTCCGTGATTTCATGGTTGGCCCTATAGTAAAAGTTTTTCATAATGATGAGTACAATGATATCCTAGAAGGAAAACGGTGTTCAAACTAACACCCTGTATTATACAGGGTTAGTTCTAATCAGTTTGCATCCTTTTTCCTTTTAGTTTTTTTTAGCATATTCTGTACAAAATAAATAGCGAAAAAATTATCAGCTGTTCCATACAAACATTTATCGACCTTGGGCAAAATGTATGGAACAGCCGTTTTTTTTGCGATTCCAATGTTGGCGCCATAGTAAGAGTTGTTTCTTTTGATGTACAGAATATGCCCTTAAAGGGATGCTAACTAATTAGGACTAACCCTGTATAATGTATATACTCTATTAAATTCAGTGTTATATGTAAATGAAATATGATAACGACAGTCATGTAGAAAGTAAAAAAATACTAAACTATAACACTGGGTTGACTTTAAAGTCACCTAACGCCTTAGGCCTGACGGCCCTAGTCTTTATTTGAGTAACTTGTTTCACTGTCCACAGAATCGTAATTTAATACATGCTTAATAAAGCATCATTTAGTTAAATTAACGAGCATTCTCATCTCACTGTCTAGCGGCTGGGCGGCGGCGTTAAGTACCTTAGTTTATCATTGGCCAGAATAACGTCAATTCCAGCTATTTCGTGTACCTACACCTCCGTGGAAAGCGGGCCTTCAAACCTTTTTTATTACTATACACTTAACCAGCAGGGCTAACATGCGCACCGCGTGAAATTTTTGTCGTGTCTTTATGTCGTGCGAAAACGAGACAAACTTATACAGATTCGTAGCCTTGTCCTGTTTTTAAGAATCGAGAAATTTTTCTCCCAGTGCGCATGTTAGCCCTGCAGGGCCCGGTATTCAGGGAGGGCGTGGCTACTTGCGGGCGTATCGCTTTTCTTAGTACCTACACCTCCCTGACTCAGTGTAAGACACCCTAAGATCGTGTAGTGTAAACAAAGTTAGAGTCCTGTTTAAATTCGGACGAGAATAATAAGTATAGGTCGCGTCATGTAAAAAGGACGCTGGTGGTTAAGCTGCGCTGTAGGCGATTTTGGCGATATCTAATATATTTTGCCATGTACCTAACAATAACCAATATACGAAGCTGCGAGCAAAAGGCTTATTAATAATTATTTAAAACAATAGGCCGAGTACTTTTGTGCGCAAGTGTACACACGCGCAAACACACCCCCTCTACTTTCTTCCAGCTTTATTTTTACATGACGCGACCTATATAATATATAGAAGGTTACGCGTCACGGTATTCCTAAGTAAAAAGGAGGTCATTGTGCTCACCATGACTTTGACTATTTAGCAAATACTAGTCAGCAGCTCAGTCAGTTGGCCCTTAAATAAAATAAAAAAAAATATTTAAATTTAAATAAACTATTTTATGGAAAAGACCCGCTCGGGAAGCGCATACCACTGTTTAGCTGTTCGCATAATAAAAGGGAAACCAAACTGTTTTGGTCGTTGTTTTGGAATATCAACCATGAATTGGTTTTGCTTTTTCGAGCATTAGTCAGCTTAAATTAGAGTTTGAACACTCCATACAATGTTACTAATTTTATCAAACTAGACACTAGACCCAACTTGTTGTAGTGGTAGGACTCTACTGCAGAGCCCGCCTGGGGAAGTACCACACCTTTGCCAGTTATTCAACCGCCAAGCAGTAGTGTGCAAGCATCACTGTGTTCCGGTTTGAAGGGCAATGTTACCAGAGAAATTACTGGGTATGAAGAGATTTAACATCTAATATCTCAGGGTGACGAGCGCAGTGCAGTGCGGCGCAGGATTGTGTTCGCAAGTTCACAATTCTAGCACTGCTACTGTTAGTGGCAGGCGTGACGCTTACCATCAGGCGAAAGTCTTGTCTCGTCACTTGAATGAACAAAAAAAACTTAACATCTTTTCCATAGTTTACGTTTAAGTTTATTAAATTATTTTTGTGTAATTCTTGGTGTGAACAATAAAGAGTTAATCAATTAATCATACATTTCGTTGCGGTCAACACCATTTTTCTATGCATTTATTTGCGATTTCAGGTTTGGTTAGCAAAAGCTGTTTACGATGACGAGTACATTGATCGCCTTTCGGCTTAGTAATACCGTTACGCTAAACCTATATTTATACGCACTTGTCAGGGAATCTATAATGGTGCTTACTTACATTTTTATAAAACCTATAATATAATAATTAGTCTATTCAAGCTGCTTGAAGATATTTCAATTCCTACAGTAGTTACTATATATACGTATAGTTGGTATTGTATTAATCAATTTGCCTACCCACGTTTATGTTATACATACGAACATGTACTCTGTTATTGGTTTGTGTATTTTATATGTATTACCTAATAACTTACTTGTGTGTAAAATATGAAATAAATGAAGTTTTCAGTAATTGTCGCTTTTATTATTAAATAGAATACCTGTGTAATTCTTACCAGACGTTACAATATTTTTGGGATACAGCCAATTTTTATCTTAGTAATGGTAAAAATACAGGGTTGAACTAAGTGCTGGTTATGCAGATTTTTCTGTTCTAATATTCTTGCCAATAAAATTACTGTATGATTTTTAGAATATCCACCTTATCCTCATATTTCCAAGACTGATGATTCTTTTTTATTTGGTAAGTCATACTTCATAAATTTTATCGAAATCGGTTCAGTAGTTTCGTTTCGGGTAAAAAGATGTCACCCAGGTACTCGAAATTGAAGTCTGTTGTGTTTTAGTATATTAGTAGGTAAACGAGATGGATATTCTTGTTGATGTGAATATCGAGGTCCTCTCGTAGTTGAGTTTCTTATTAAGAAACACTGCAGTAATTCGTATAGACAATAAATAGGTAGTGCCGAAACAGCGCGTGACCTTAGGCCGTACTGTGACATGTTAAACCCATTATCTTTAGGTTCAGCAGCCGACGCGACCATGAACCTTATAGTGGGGCGATAAACTCAGTCGCGCAGCGTCGGCGGCTGAATGGTTAAGGTTTTTAGATGTCACGGTACGGGCTCTTGTCTTGTGTACAAAATCACTCACTTTAATGCGTTAGCTGAGTGAACGTTACGACAGAACGATTCATGGCTGAGAATTTGCTGTGATATATTATTTCGCGTAAGGGTAAATGGTTTGTGGACAAGTTCACGCGCAGTTTCTGTAATCACACACACACGACATTCAATCACTTAACACACTCACTTAACTATACCATTTTCATCTATCTGAAGCTGTATTAGTTACGTTTTTTTTATTGTTATCTCATATTTTGGGAAGACTGTCTGCTGCAACACAACTCACGCTAAAGCTGCAGGCAGGGTTGTTCAAATTCTTGTTCATATTATGTTTATGAAACAATAAACTATTGTTTTTTGTAATATCTAGACTTATGATAATGTTTTGTTAACAACACGGAGAACACCACAGTAGAAATAAAAAGTTGTTTTATACAAAAAAACATCTTCCTAAATACTTACCTGTTCCCAGCATGCAGATCGATCACCCAAGAGTTGTGACGTAATTTCTTGGCTACTTCCAAGATCACGCTCAATGCCGCGAATACATCCGCATATCTCTATTGTGTTAGAAAGACTGACAAATTTTGAGAAGAATGGAAGATAACATAGTGAATTCCGTTATAGACTTACACAAAGCTAGGAAATGGAAGGAGATAGTAGATAAGTACCACGATCATCCGAATAGGAACAAGTTATTGTGGGTGTTTCCAAGTGTCGAAAATTTTAAGTTTTTAGAGGAAAGTTTGAAAGAGTTGGGATGTGGACATGTAATGAGTTTGGGGTGCGGCAGCGGCTTGCTCGAGTGGATGTTGGCTGAAGCTACTGGTAAGTTATCTTTCGTTTTTAATAAATTTCCTATTTAATGCACCAACTGATAATAGTATAATTGATTGACATTTGAGTTGGTAGAAGCTTTGCCTTGAGAGTTGTATGGTGTAGAATCGATTCCCATTTCCAACCCAGGAAAAGCAGATTTTTTATTCTGTCGTGGTCCTGATAGTCGGGGTTTTTATATGGATATAATATAAACGTATTTGTATACATATTGAATATTCACAAAACTACCTAGTAACTTTAAAAAAAAAACAACCGACTTCAAATTTATATGGGACCACCTCGGGAGTATACCCTTTCAAATATTTTTTTTTAATCAAAATTGGTCCACAATAGACGGAGAAATCGATGAACAAAAAAAAACGTACATACCGTCGAACATAGAACCTCCTCCTTTTTTGAAGTCGGTTAAAAATATAGACAATATGGTCAATTTTGAAGGCTTTAGTTGACAGATCGAAACTAATTAAAATATAGCTGTAAATTTTTTATCAGACAAGTTAGCTAAGGACAGCAATACTTTAGTTAGTTTAGTTCTGTCAACTAAAACCTTCAAAATCGACCACATTATCTGTTTCCGACAGGGTAAATCCTCCAAGGTATCCGATAATACAAGTTTTGCTTAGTTTCGAGCTAGATGGCGCTTTGTGAAATGTCCACCATTATTTATTTATTACTAACCATTTACAAGCAGCATCCCACGGTTTCGCTGGTTATTCTAGACGAGTCGCATATTTTACAGGAATTCAGGGTATAATTACATAAGCTATCTCCAATTCAAACACTTATATCTTTACACAGCGTACTACTAGTAATAAACACACCTTTATTATAAAAAATTACGTGGTTTTGACACATTATTGTTTTATTTATACGGGAATACTCACGTTTAATTAAATCGGAAACTCCGACTATAGTTTCGATCACATCCCGTGACCTTTTTCAAAGAGTGAAAACAGAGCCCGACGCGTTTGCAGCTGCAGCAGCTGCGTTATAAATAAAACAAAAATAAACACTCAAACATTTTCGCATTTATAATTATTAAGTATGATTATTTTATTTCAGGTTTTCCAGTGACAGGCGTTGAAGTGGACAGCGCGTGGTGGCACTGCAAATACGCCCCGCCCACTTTTATACCCCTCTTGCTCACATCGGCAGAATTAGACAGAGATGTCATAAAAGTTCTAGAAAACAGTTCTACCGCCTTACTGTTTTGTTACTTCAACAACAGACCGGCTTTTGAAGAATATTTGCGACATTACAAAGGAAACGTTTTAATAATTATTGGGCCTGATGGCAATGGAGTGCATACTGACCCCAAACCTTTCGGTGACGTCAGCAACGGATGGAAGCTTGTAAAATGGCAAGAAGTCAGAAACAGTAAAGATTTCATAGCTATATATTGTAAAAATTAATAACATTCATTCCACTATAATAAATTAAAGATTCTAAGCCTATATTACATACAATAACAGTCTCATCAATAAATAAAAAACAAATATCGTTTTTTAAGGACTCGCTCATTTGATATAATAGGTACCTACAAATTTCATGTTTTCGTCGTATACTTGTCTCCTATAGTACCGTATTTTGCTAGAGAGGGTCATTATGATTTTTCTAATGTCTTTATAACATTTAGTTTTTCATGAGCTCAATATTCTTTACGTTAATCTTATTAGTAGTCAGTCTAACTGATGTGTTCATCATCGGATCTTTCTTCCCTTGAATGAAGTTTGAGAAATCATTGGCGGGATTCTCGGCCGGAACTTCGTCGGCTTCCTTCTGCGCTATTATAGGAACTTCCGACACCATCCTGTTCATCTCGTTGACAGCTTCGTTTGGAATGTTATTCGCAGGGATCTCATTCTCGAGAAAATGGAAATCATTGTGCATTAAATATAGAGATTCTAATGGAAAATTTATGTCAAAGCGAGGAAGCAGCTTTGTGTCATCAGAGTTGTCATCTATTTCTATTACATCATTCTGTTGCTCGGGTATTTCTTGTAGAACTACCCCCGATAAGTCCATATGCGGCGTGTACTGTTCTCCGCCGATGATATTATCCATCAAGTACTGGTCTATTATGGCAGGATTCGTAGCAGTATTGTTGATTGCAATGTTGTAATACGTATCTGATTTTAGCTCGTTTTTTATCTCACTCATGTTTTTGTTTATGTCTTCCAACGGCGGGGAGGCTTTGTATTCTCTCGATATGCTCGGGTTGTTCATTAAATTAGCGTTGCACATGCGCTCTAAGCTCGGAGATTGGGTATTCTGTTTAATGGTAGCTTCTAGCTTGATGTAGCTGGGATCGTTGGTTTGTATCTTGTCAGCAGGCGGGAGCATTGTCATCGTGTTGACGTTCATTTGCTGATTGAATGTAAATATTTGCGGGTCGCTGTTCATATCGTTGTCCACAGGAGTCGTGGCAGAGCCCACTAGCATCGTCTCCTGCGGGTACGACATCATGTTGTTAGGCGACTCGCTCAGCGACGGCTCAGGTGGCAACTGCATGAACTGTGTCGTTATCAGATTATTAAATGTCACCGGCCCACCTAACCCGAACCTCTGGCTGTCGAGCCTTCTAAACGCCATCTTTTGCTGCGAGTGGAACATGTTCTCCTGGTCCGGGCCCTTCAATATCAAGTTACTCTTCACTGATATCTTAGGCTTCTTCCTCGGCGCTCCTTCTTCAAAGGAAATATTCAGGGGCGAGTTACACGACGAGGGCACTGGCAAGATTTGTGTCGGCTTTATTATAGGGCCTGTCACTTTCGTCATGTGAAGGGATATCTTGTCGAAGGGTTTCAGCATGATGTTGTTTCGCAGAGATATCTGCGGCGCCGGCGGCAGTCGGATTGGGAAGTTACTCATGATGTTGTTGCTCATGCTGCTACCGATGGCGCACGGATTCTGCGCCAGAGAGTTAACGTTACTACTCTGCATTAGATTCTGCTCCATAGACACCGAAGTGTTTAGAAATCCGTGAAGATTGGACTGCGTGCTGTCGTACGTCATCTGCGACGTGAACTGGTGTCGATCGATCAGTGTATCGGTGGAGCTCTCTGAGATGAGACAGTCTGAATTATTGTCTTCTTTACTGAAATCCGTGACTTGATCACTGTATTCCGTTTGCTGGACGTCAGCTGTCGAAGGCACGCAATAGCTTTTAGAATAATCCTGTGGAATACCCTCAGACAAGCTATCGCAATCGTAAACTTCTATAGGGATTTCATTGACCGTTTTTGAAGTCTCTTCCTTGCTTTCGCTAGTTTCCGTAACTGTGTTTTCACTGGGCCTCTTCTCAGTTTCGCTCGGTATCGTCCAGCTGGGCTTGTTGGTTTTGTTCTTAGTCATTTCTATGAGTAATTGTACGCCTTCCTTGTCCGTATGGCTAGTGAGGTGGATAACGTATTTGTCTTTGCTGACGGTTTTGAACCTACAGTAAGGGCAGCGGTGGACGTCGGCCGAGTTTACATTGGGGTGGGCGGAGATCATGTGAGAAGCGAACACGGTGGACTGTATGGTGCTGTAAGGGCACAGCTTGCATTTGTAAAGGCTTTGTTTGGTATGTGTCTTCTTGTGTCTTCGCATCGCGTTGTGATCAGCGCAGCGATAGTCGCACTGGTCGCAGGAATATGGCTTGTCTCCTGAAACAGGACAGATATCATTATAGTCTACAACTCGAGCGCCGGCATCAGCGAGCTGCTGGCCTTCATCGAGGACACACTACGCACCGTACGGAAAAAAAACCGCTGTACTGAGCTATGATCCTCAAGCCGCCTGCCAAGCGTGGGGATTATGCTAACCCTTCCCTGTTAAGGGGCAGGCCTTCGTCCAGCAATGGATGTATTCTGGCTGATGATGACTGAGCTGTGATCAAAACAAACCCCAGCATCTTATCCTGCACATCATAAAAAAGTGTAGTTTTTCATTTGCAAAGAATGAATACCGATTTAAATATAATTTCTATTAAATATATTCCACACTTGGTGTACTTAAAAAAACAATGTGGCAGTCAGTTCAAGCACGTACGTACGTTTAGTTAGCAAAATTTTGATCACAATTTATAACTGTGAAGCAATCAAGCTAGCAGGCGGGCTGGGTATGTCTTCACGGATACCGGGATCGGACTGAATAAGCGACGGTTCACGGAGAGTTGTATCCATGGATACCGTGATCCGTTTCCCGCGCAAAACTTTTTTCTCTTTTAATAATTAAAATTCGGTATTCGAGAATTCTCGAGTGCCGGTAATTTATTTTTTCATCTCGAATGTAGCCAAATTTCTCGAGCATTCTCGAGTAGAAACCTTAGGTAATAGTCACTGTCGTCTGTGGCGATATGCAGCACCAAAAGGTTGGTGCATTGCCTATTTCTAAAGGTAAGAATTGATTAACATTGTTGTGTCTGGGTGTATTATGTCGAATATAAATGTTTTTATCTTTCTTTCAACCACATGCCACATCAAAAATTTAAAGATGAAAGTTGGTATAACTTGAAAACATACCTGTATGCGACCGTAGGTGCAATTTCAACTCATTTTTCCTAGCAGCAGTATAATCGCAGTGGCAGCATTTGAACGGCTTCAGCTTATCATGGACGGCTGCCACATGGTCTTTCATCCGGCGTTCGTTGCTGAACTCTCGCTGGCAGAGGGTGCACTGCAAAGTAGAGTTCTTGTGTGCCAACTTGTGTTTGGATAGCTGGTTGCTGGTCTTGAATGTTTTGGAGCATACAGGACCTGAAGTAATGAAACTTGCTTACTTACTAACTTATTGTTATAGTGATGTTTACTGACTTATAGCTCACAGTTGGTGGATTCCTAATAGTGAAGACAGTCAACATCACTATAACAAGAAATTTAATGGTGTCTAACTTATTGTTATACCTAGTGATGTTGACTGTCTAATAGCTCACAGTAGGCGGTTTCACTATTAGTGAAGACAGTCAACATCACTATAACAAGAAATTTAATGGTGTCTAACTTATTGTTATACCTAGTGATGTTGACTGTCTAATAGCTCACAGTAGGCGGTTTCACTATTAGTGAAGACAGTCAACATCACTATAACAAGAAATTAAATGGTGTCTAACTTATTGTTATACCTAGTGATGTTGACTGTCTAATAGCTCACAGTTGGTGGATTCCCATTACTTCTATGCAAGTACAGATTTCATTACAATGTTTTCCTTCACTGAAACGCCAGTGGTACGAAATTACGTACTTAAACTCGAAAGAAGCTCATTGCTCACAGGCACAGGTTTAAACCCATGAACTCACAATTTCAAGTCGAGTGCTCTTCTACTAGACTACCAAGGCCTACATAATATGGTACATGACATAAAGTGACATTATAACATCGTATTACTTAGGGTAATAATAATATCCACCATATTATTTATATAATACCATATTGTGTATTATAACAATAAAATAATCAAATACCACCATATTGTGTCTAATATGGTGGATTTAATCATCTAAATCTTATGTCTTATTGATAAAAAAAAGGATTCCAGGTTTTTTCCAAAAGACATTAATTATCATTCATTTTAATAGTGTTTTTTGGGGATGTGGCATGTGTTCCATTTTTCCATCAACATGTGAGTGGAAACGTTAAGTGCACTACGTATCTAATAAGGCTATTTGACGTAACATGGTTCTTTAGTGAATTATCATATTGTACCTTATACATATACCTTTGTGGCGTCAACAATGAGTTATTGTATTATGTACAACAACAACAACAACAGCCTGAACAAAGGCCTCCCATTAAAAGGGAGGGATTGCCATAATCCCCACGCTTGGTTGGTGGCTTGGGGATTGCAGAATGCTCACCACCATTAACTGAGAGATCACTGCTACCCGTCCTCCTGTGGTTCTGGATGCAGTTTTAGGAGATACCGAGGTCCAGTTTATCTAAGCTTTTACACTAATATTTATAATTATTATACATTATAAAGTGGTCGTTTGCAACTTTTAATCTTAGAACCACTGATATGTTTTATATAAACCTTGCATGCACTACTAGCAAGCTGTCTGTCCCTGGGTGCTACAGGCTAGGTATATTTTATTCGAAATACTAAATATAATAACTTTATTTATGCTAGATACAGCTAATAATTAATAAATATTAATAATTAATAATTGGCTGACGGCGACAGCTAATAATAGGCTAGATGACTGGTTTTTATTTATTGTCCTATTCAAATGTGGCCCATAAATATAGCTGATTAATGAAAAGAAAATGAAAATCTGATCAAAAATAAGCAACTTTTAAGCATTTTAATATCATGCTAGACAGAGACGAGAAACAGCAAATCGTGACGTCACTTCGCCTGTACTGTACACCATATAAATTCTATTCTGACAAGTAAGGCATGACGTCATTTTTTGTTTTGTGGGAAAGGGACAGAGTTGTCTCTAACAAAAACTTTAAACACTCGTATATCAGAACATTATTAACCGATTTAAATTATTTTTTCAATAAACCTACTATATTTACTTAAATTCTCCATCAAAGCTATTGGTTTCAACGATTTAAACATCAGTCATCTACCCTATTATGTAATAAAGTTACTTACATATTAGTGGCCGAAGTTTCCCATGACATTTCATATGGACATTATACAGCCTGTATCGCCTGTAGGTCTTGTACCCACAGATCTCGCATGTGGGCAGATCTAAGTCAACTGCATGTATTTTCCATAAATGAGTATGTAAAGCTTCAGTAGATGGCGACACTTTAGAACATTCAGGACACACTAACTTGCCGTTTTGATGACATTTTCTATGATAGGCCAAGTGATTTGCATCTTTTAAAAAAATATAACAGCCATTGACTAAGCAACTAGCACCACCTAAACTTATATCCCGTTTTACTGGGTCATTATTCTGCTTGTCGGTTTCTTGATTCAGTTCTTCGGGCTTTAATATGTGAGGAGGGTTGGTTTGTGTTGGAGATATTACGTCTATACTGTTGGCCGCAGCCGGAAAAGAGAGTCTAGTATCCAGTACAGATGTAACTTTAGGCTGAATGGAGGATATGAGATCGGGAGGTACACTAGTCATTTGCATTACATTGTGAGTAGTCGTTGAAGGACCAGCATCAGAAACGTTAATATACTGTGCAGAAACTTCATTTGTGTACACAATGTTTATACTGGCCTCTTGGATAATGTCTTTCGGGTCTACCTTCTCGAAGTTTGGTGTACTCATTTTGTTTAACTCATCAACAGAAATGTATGCTACACCTTTTGGCAGGTCATTGTTAGCATTCACTATATCAGGTACAATTTCTATAACTTGTGGGATCTTCACGTCGGCTACCTCTTGCAGGACTGGAGTCGGGAGTGGAGGTGGCTCTTCGATTCTATCTTCTTTTTTCAATTTAGCATCCTTAAGCGCTATTTGGACGAGACTTTTTATCATTTTCCTTATGTCTTTTATGCCCATTTTGTGGTGGTTCCGTAGGTGGGTCCGTAGAGTCTCCTCAGCGTCGAACACGCTGGCGCAGCCCGGGCAGTGGATCTGTATGTTGTCGGCCAGCCCGTTGCTCCTCGCGAGATCAGGGTGGACGGTAAAAAGATGAAACTTGATATCGTCCTCGGCCATGGCCATGTAAGGACACGCCTCGCATTTAAAAAACGGAGTGGAGCCCACGGATTTCTCCTCGTAAGACATTACTTTTTCTTTTCCCATTGTATGGCTGGTTTCACAGAAGGATCATTTTATAAATATGACTAACGTACACCAAATCACAACTACAGGAAGTAAGTAATCACTATGTACGTTTCTATGAAGAAATAATATTATTTTTTCCTATTTATGAAACAAAATAATTGTCTCCAAACAATTTCTTAAAAGCCAAAATCTGTTAGAAATCAGCTGATCACGACACGATGAGGTGCCAGTTTGTTTTTTATAAGTTCCTGGCCATGGATACTAGTCTTTCAGCCGTTAATGATGAGGTGCCAGTACCCACCCAGTACCTTATGCAAAAAAAATCGCAGATAGCACCAGCGGCGGTCCGGATGTGACATTGAGAACCAAATTCAAGTTTTCTTGTTAGTCGTTTTTTTTCCTCCTAGTTATTAGCATCGTACTTTGTGCATTCTGCCAGTGTCAAGTTTATGAATTTTCGAGTTTATATAGTATGAGGAAGTCAAATAAGTCATGAAATCACACAAAATTAGTCATAGTCAAGTCCAAATCATGCCCTAGTAAAGTTGTGGCGACTTTACAATGAGTTTTATGGAGTTTTGAAAACAACACGAAAAGACACATTTCACCACAATATATCACGTGCCCACACTCATGCATGTAATTCAACACTCAATGAATAACACACTACTATTTTGAATCATTAATTCGAGAAAAAACACAAGTTTAAGAAAATAATAGTTTGCAGCGACATGATTTTTCTGTGTTCCCGCCAAAAAACTCTTGTTAGTCTTTGCTTCTTAGCGTTGTTTTTATCATAGATAAATTAAACACTGGTTTCTTGGAAAAATACTGGGTACTTTTACTTGTGCCTTGTTTTACAGCTGAACCTAACTGCTATACAAATAAGGAATTTGTGTACCTACTTGTACATACATATATAAATATCAGTCTCTAAAATCGGGTTGTGCATTATTGAACCGAGCCGATAATGTACGGCATGATATTGCACGGCACGATATTGCACAGCATGATATTCGATGTACATGTACACTGTTGAGGTTTTAGGAACCATTTGAACCAATACCTCGATAAGTAAACGCATTTAATAAAAGAAAGGGTTAATATAATTACAATTTTCACGGAGACATACGAAAGACATAACACTGTTTTTATAAACTTGACATCATGCTTGACGCGCTCTATGGCGCTATCTAAGGTCTAATAGCGGTGTTGTGTAAACTCTTTATTATTACAACACTCCTCCTCACAATGACGCTATTTAATACCCAAATAACTCCTTAATTCCAAATGGCGAGGGCCAGCCATGCCTTTGGTCAGGAGATCTGCCAGCATCTTTGATGTTTCCATATAGTTGACAGTAATGAAACCATTAGCTATATGCTCTTTCAAAAAATGAATGCGAATGTCGATGTGTTTTGTCTTGCTGCTTATAATTGCGTTTTTACACAGTTTCAGCGCAGCTTGATTGTCATTAAAAATTAAAATATTATCCTGTTTCAGTGCAGTCATATCTTTTAGAAGTATTCTCAAATGAAGTGCTTCTTTTACTGCATCTGATAATGACATATATTCTGCTTCTGCGGTTGACATCGCTGTTGCTCTTTGTTTCCTTGATTCCCAGCTTACGACGCCATTTGCCATCATGAAACAATATCCGGTATAAGATCGCCGATCTACAGTACACGATGCCCAATCAGCATCTGCATAACCTGTAATTTCCTTATCATCGGTTTTCTCAAAATGAATCCCCAAAGACTTTGTTCCTTTCAAATATCTTAGGATTCTTTTTGCTGCCGAAAAATGTTCATTTCCGAAGCTATTATTGAATTGCGACAAATAACTAACCGCAAACATTATATCAGGTCGCGTAGCAACGGCTAGAAACATTAAAGAACCAATCAAATTTTGGTAAGGTACGTTTTCATCACCTTTTCCTTTTTCTAATTTGAGACGAGGCTCTATAGGCGTAACGCTCGATTTGCAATCTTGCATTCTGAATTTGGTAAGCAGTTTTTCTATATACTTTTCCTGTTTTAGTTGTACTTTGCCTTCTCCTGGTTCTATTTCGATCCCAACAAAATCTTTTACAGGTCCAATATCTTTCATTTCGAAAATAGTTTTTAATTTTCCATTTATCTCATCAAACAGTTTTTTACAGGAATATGCCATCAGCATGTCGTCGACATATAGCCCAAGAATAACTTTAGCTCCTCCTTTCTCCAATACGTAGATACATGGATCAGCTGTAGATGAGACGAAGCCAAATTTATTTAATTCATTATCTAGCTTCTTGTACCATTGTCGTCCGGATTGCTTAAGTCCATATAAAGCTTTCTTCAACAGACATACTTGCTCTCCCTTTGTTTTTGTAATGTTTTCCAACATTTTCTTTGCTTTATGGAAAATATTCAAATCTTCTTTTTCACTTTCTTCAAACATTATTTCTGTAATGTACTCTTCCAAAAACTCTGGCTTTTTCATTATTATTCTTTCATCAAGATCGCCGTTTAGATAAGCAGTCGTGACGTCTAATTGATGAAGTTTCAAATTTTCTTGAACAGCTGTCGCTAGGAGTAGTCTCACTGAACTCAGCTTGGCAACTGGTGCCCAAGTTTCATTATAATCTATGCCAGGTCTTTGTGTAAACCCTCGTGCAACAAGACGAGCCTTTTTTATATTGTTTGCTTTTTCTTTGAGTATCAATTTGAAATCTACAATGTTTTTATCTTTTTCGTCTTTTTTCTTTATCTCCCATGTACCATTCTTGATGTGCGCTCTTATTTCTGCCTTTATAGATTCTTTATTTTTCCCGTTGCTTTCAACATCACATAAATATGTGATTTCATCAATATCTCTTTGGTTTAGGTTTGAAAGCTCTTGGTACTCATCAGAAGATGAAGATTCTTCTTTATCTAGAACATAATCTTTTTGCCAAATAGGAGCTTTCTTTTGTCTTTGGGGTCTTGTATTTTGATTAACAGTCCCAAGTTCGTTTTCGCTTCTATTCAGACTCGAGGTATCATTTACCACTCCACGGTTGGTAGATGTTTCCAGGTTTATTGGACAATTATTTTCAGGAACTGATTCTGCAGGTTTATTGACGATTTCAATATTAACGCAAGGTTTGTAACCTTCTTTCTTGCTTTTCTTTTTTCTTTCAGGTTGCAGTTGTTCCTGGTCGTCGAAAAGGTTGCTGTAATTGTTATCATTTTCAGCATCATCGTTGTTATAATACATTCTGTCAATGACCTTCACGTCTCTGCTTATTATAACAACGTCCTTTTCTGGAATATAGATCCGGAATCCTTTAGCATTTTGAGCATAGCCAACGAAAACTCCTTCTGTCGCTTTTGGTGTAAACTTTCCTCTTCTACGTTTATTCAAAACAAACGCTTTACATCCAAACACACGCAGATGATTTCCTGATGGTGTACGTCCAGTCCATTTTTCATAAGGTGTACATGCCTTCAGGGCTTTTGCCGGACTTCGGTTTATTAGATAATTTGCCGTATATACCGCTTCAGCCCACAAATTGTGGGGTACCTTTCCTTCAATCATTAAGCATCGAGCCTTGTCCAGTAAAGATCTGTTCTTCCGCTCACTCTGCCCATTTTGCTGTGGAGTATACGGTGCAGTTAATCGTCGTTTAATCCCGTTTTCTTTCAGGTAAGAATCGAATTCTCTGTTACGGTACTCGGTCCCGTTGTCCGATTGCAAATTCTTTATTTTATATTTGTCGAGGAACTTTTCGACTTTGCTTTTGTATTCCTTGAACTTGTCAAAGACTTCGCTTTTGTTTTTTATAAAATATATGACACAATATTTCGTAAAATCGTCTATGAATGTTACGAAATACTTAGCTCCAGCTAAGGTTTCAGGCTGTATCGGGCCACAAACATCAGTATGGATTATTTCCAAAGGCTGTTTAGACTGCGGTCCTTCCACAGACTGAAATGGCAATCGTGACATCTTCCCTTTTATGCATATTTCACAACTGGGTAGTTTATCTGAACTCTGAAGTTCTAGGCCTTTTATAAGTTTTCGCTTTGCAGCTAACTTTAAATCATTTTCATTTAGATGACCTAATTTTTGATGCCATTTTTGAAGTTCATTGTCAGCAGTGTGGGCCACATTTGCTTTTTCGCAATTCTTGACGTAGTACAAGCCATTCTCTTTTTCAGCTGTCAGAGTTACTTGGCCTTTGTCATTTTTGATTAACGCTTTGTTTTTAATGAAAACAACGCTGTTCCCTTTTGAGGTTATTTTGGCTACTGACAGTAGATTTGTCGATAAGGTTGGCACATACAAGGTGTCGAGTAAAATAACTGTTTCATCATTTATTTGTAGACGCACCTTGCCTTTTCCTTCAACATTTAATGTATGACTGTTGGATGCTAGCCTTAACGTTCCATTATCAGGTTCTATATTTTCAAAACTGTCTTCCTGTGCGCACATGTGCGATGTGCACCCACTGTCTAAGCACCATGTGTTCGCTGGACTCACAGATAAGCAAGGTGAAGTTATATTATATAAGTTTTCTTTCGTACCTTGACCTTTTTTCTTTTCTGGTTTGACTTCTTTGGGTTTACTCCAGCAGGATTCAGTTGAATGTCCCTTTTTCTTACATATTTTACAGAATTTCGCTTTCTTTTTTGTGTAGAATGCTTCTTGAGTTCCTTTAGAGTCATGATTATTTTTTCTGGCCTCATTTTCTTCAAATATTTTTATTTTCAGTTCTTCAGGGCTCGGGAGCACGTCTCTCGACTCAATCGCTATGCGGAAGTTTTCAAAATTTGAAGGTAGACTGTAGAGCATCATAATACTTAACAGCTCCGGGTGTATTTTTACATCCATGTCCGCAAGCTTGTCAACAATGTCAAAGAAATTGTTGAGATGTTCTCTTATATCTTCATTTGAGCTTATTTTCTTTAGCACTAACTGCTTTAACAATGTAGCTTTTCGTGCGGGGCCGGAACTTTGATATGTGGCTTTTAATTTTCCCCACATTTCTTTTGCAGTAAGGCATCCTTTTACCTGTTTTAATTCAGGCGGAGAAATCAGCAAAAGAAGTTCCGCTCTCGCTAGTTGATCCCGTTTTTCGAAGACATCTTTTCCCGTATTTTCTGCATTTTTTGTTCCAGACACAAATTCCCACAGTTCATTTTTAACTAGCACTGCTTGCGCCTGTAAGCACCAGGTGTCATAATTATCTTTCGATAGTGTTTCTACGCAGGCACCCTGGATACGATAAGTCGACGAAGTCATATTTCTTTTAGTAATATTTCATTATTTTATCGAAATAATAGCTCTGCTACCACTTGTTGAGGTTTTAGGAACCATTTGAACCAATACCTCGATAAGTAAACGCATTTAATAAAAGAAAGGGTTAATATAATTACAATTTTCACGGAGACATACGAAAGACATAACACTGTTTTTATAAACTTGACATCATGCTTGACGCGCTCTATGGCGCTATCTAAGGTCTAATAGCGGTGTTGTGTAAACTCTTTATTATTACAACATACACCAATTATCATGCTGTGCATTATTATGCCGTATAATATCATGCCGTACATTATCTGTGTCGTACATTGCCTCCCAACCAAATCAAATTGTCAAAAAAAAGGCTGACGTTTACCAATCACCGGCGGCGTAACTTTGCATCGTGTTTCGTGTATTAAATTCTTCAAAATCATCTATTAAAATGAGTGTAAGTACTTCGATTTGGACCCTATATTCAATTATAAAACAAGAGCGTTGTGAGAGAAATTTAGTGTACAAATTGTTTCAGTTGGAGATTGAATCGATGGTGCGCTATGCGTCGCCTATCAACCCTGCAGTATTTCCGCACCTGACGTTGCTGTTGCTTGGCATTGGTATATTCTTTACGGCGTGGTTCTTCGTGTACGAAGTCACCAGCACCAAGTCTTCACGAGACCTCTTCAAGGAGCTCCTCTTGTCACTAGTCGCTGCCCTCTTCTCTGGGTTTGGAATCCTCTTCTTGCTGCTCTGGGTCGGGATTTACGTATGATCTACATTTATTTTATTTAGTTTGTAAGCTATGCACCATTCCTCACGTGTGGTTGAACTCTGTTGGCTGATGAGACCAAATGTGTAATATATTTTTATATTGGAAAAAGTTACAGTTGTATTTATACTTGTGTAAAACAGTTATCGTCGTTTATTTGCTGATACACATCCAAAGTCGTGGTCTAAATTTGACTGTTATCTTGATTTATGTTGATTGTTAAAACTTAAATTCAAGTAGCTCTTGTGTTTCACACTCAACATGCAATTTAAACTACTCATTAAAAGCACCTAACAGAGTTGTAATATGTTTCTTATCAGTGAAACCAGCAAAATTGCTGCTAATTAATTTAATATAAATAACCATTGTAAGTACTGCTTACTTAAGAATTTCACAAAATAAATATCAGTAACATTTTTGCGCTTATTATTTCATAATGAAATGAAAAGAAACATTATATACCTACTGGCCAGCTAGCTGCGCCACAATAAAAAAAACAGTCCAAAATTTACGCAGAAATCAGTGAACTTACATTTAAAAAAACATACAGTCGAACAGGAAACCAAGTTGATCAGGGGAAATCGTCACAGACAAGTGTTATTTCTTACTGTCAGGAGAGAGTCTTGTTTGTCACATGACTTGTCCTAACCAAGAGCCGGGACCACACAATTCATACATACTTAGGTAAAAACTAAACAAGCAACTCCTAAACATATAAAAGTAGTAGAAGACGAAGAATTAGACTAACTGTACCTCACGGTTTCACCCGCATAATAATGAAAAATGGATAAAAAAATAACCCATTATTCTGGGAAATAAGCTATCTCTGTTCCGTGTTTCAACTAAATCCATTCAGCATTGGTGTGAAGAGCTAACAAACATGCGCACACACATACTGACAAACTTTCACATATATAATGTCATCAGTGTGATAAAGGTCTATAATATGGTATCTTGAGGCAGCTCGAAACTGGAGCTGGTCTGCTTGGCTGAAGGGTCGAAGTTCTCGTCGTGTATGACGGTCTCGTGCATCCGCAGCGATGCCAGCGCCTCCACGCGCTCAAACATCAGTTCATTCTTCATTATATACTGTCTGGAGATATAATCATGAAAAGATTATTGGTTACACTAGAGGCTGTTATTGAATACACTAGCAATATCATAGGGGTTCATTGAACTCATCATAATGAACAACTTTTACTATGTCATAAAAGCGGAAATCATGAAAAAAAATTCAGTTGGTCCATACATTTTGTTATTTATTTATTTATTATTAGGCACTTACAACAGATCATAGAAATTGCATAATACAGTAACATGTTGAAAAATACAGAACGATCCCATGATCCAAAATAGCAAGCACTCGACGTGGCTAAAACAGTAGATTCGGATTGCAAATATTACATAATTCAGACACTTAAAAAAGAATAATATATATATCAAAACAATAATAACAAACGTTGTGAGCTAGACCAATGAGGGCATGTTATAAATATCGTTGGTACCTACCTACCTAAACTAATAGAACTGTTGAAGTCGAGTTTCATTATTTAATACTATTATTTAAACTACAAATAGATAAATGAGTCATTAATATATATATATGTATATAATATACACATATAATAGATTATCCTAAAATTATACTGTCAATTATTTTATAGATGTTGTTCCGAAATCGACCAAAACAGAGTCCAAATAAATCCAGATCATCACTGTCTTTGTTTTCGTCACGGGCGCTACGACGAATTAGATCATTATAGGAACGACACATCCGCGGGATAGGGGTTATGCGTTATTACATTTTTTGTGTGGGACAGCCAATTTTTTCTCGTTTGCAGTGTTAGTTTCATAGTACAAGTTGTCCATTATGATGAGTTACCTCCCAAGATAATGCTCATGAATTCCATAACAACCTTTATAGCAGGTAGTAGGTACAGTAAAATACTGTAACTAGTTGTATGGCTCAGAATTCTGAGCCCAGCTATCTCGCTTGCACATTTCAACATTTTTAAAAATCTTTTTGTATGAAGTTTTTCCACACTTTGGTTTTTTCTATGTTTTTAAAGCTGAACAAACATAGCTTAAACAGTAAGAAAAATTATGACCTCGGTCAGGACTTGAACCTGCATATGAGCAATCTCTGGGTTTCCGTCCCAACTGCTTTGCCAATTAAGCTACAGATGTCTCTGCCTTACTCGTCATAATTCTGATACTGTTTCTAGCGTGTTTTTTCTGTTACTGTTTTTGTTTGTTTTTTTTTTTTAAATGTTATGTTGAAGTTATTTATAATCTACTTATAGTAATGAACAATGCGAAATTACGGAAACTAACATTTACAATGGTTTGAAAAAATTAGTTGAAAGCAAGTTTTTATTCATAAAACTAGGCATAACACCATTCTTAGTATCTAAAATTTGTTTAGATCAAAATTATATTTTTGCTAAACTTTTTTAATGCTATTTTCAGCAATTTCTCTGACTACGATTTTTCCTAACAGTATTCAGTGATTCCTAACAGTAATCTGGGCCTTAAGACCCCAATGTTGTAGTAGTTATACAGTCTGTGGGTGTATGTTTCATAAGAATAGGAACATATTGAACAAAACTGCTTTAGAGTTGCCAACGCGGCTACCACAAACCGTAAACTTCATATGACAAACCGTTCAGTAATTATTACCGTATGAGTGTGTTAGCAAGCTGAAAAGGCAGTGGGCTGGTCATATTTGTCGCAGAACCGACGCCCTGATACTCGATTGAGTGACGATATACGTAAGACACCTGGCACTGGCTGTAAGCGAAAAGCGAATAAATCGGGTTTGATTGGCTTGCCTTAAGAGTATCTTTTGTCCGGCAGTGGAATATGACAGGCTGATTATGATAATGATGGACCATGCGATAGCAAAATGTTGCGAACGTGCTCCCAGCCATTGACAAACCTTCGAAAAATTGCAAGATCTCATTAGTTTGAGAGGAAAAGGAGCAAAATATTTGTAGTGGCAGGATTCTCGCCTGGAGGTACCACAACTTTTCCAGTTATTCAATCGCCAAGCAGTAGTGTGCAAGCACTGCTGTGTTTCGTTTAGAAGGGCAACGTTACCTAAGAAATTACTAGGCATAAAGAGATTTGAGATCTAACATCTCAGGGTGACCGAGCGCAGTGCAGTGCGACGCTGGATTTTGTTCGCAAGTTCACAGTGACAGGCACTGCTACTGTTATGGGCAGGCGTGCTACTTACCACCAAGCGAACGTCTCGCTCGTCTCGTTGCTCTATTGTATTAACAAAAGACGCTGGTATTTACTTGAAGTCATCGGAGTCGAGTCGGTAGAGCAGCGTGATCTCGATGGCGATGGCGGTGGCCACTCGCTTGCTGTCCTTCATGAGGAGAGCCACCTCGCCGAAGTACGCGCCGTCTTCCAGATGACGCACCTTTATCGCAAACAAGGATGATGACGGTTTTTGACCAACTTTTAAAAAGAAGGAGGTTCTATGTTCGGCTGTATGTATGTAGGTTTTTAAATGTATCTTCACCGATTTCTCCGTCAATTGCAGACTGATTTTTATTTGCCACAGCTTAAGGGGGCGACTAATGCCAAAATTAAGTAAAAGGTGTATTTTTAAACACGTAGTTTATTGATTAAGAACGTAAATATTCAGATTAAAAAAAATACTACAGATAGGAGAAACCCCTATTAGAAGCCGAGTAACCTAATAAAATATTGGAAATTAATCTGGATTATTAAAAAATAATGCAAATTACAAACAAAAAAAAACTGTTTTAATTCAAATGCCCTAAATTATCAGTGACAACACCACATATTTTTTTACGAATTACGCAGCCAGACTAATGTTTTAGCAGAGTAACCGTAATTTTTTTCAATTTTATGCATTTTGAATAATTAAATAAAATCCCACCTAAATTGCTTAAAGTCATTATCATCATCAATTATATCATGCGATTTTCGACTCTAAACTAATGCAAGACGCGCGGGTGAAATCTGATATTTTTCTGGCATTAGGCTCACTCTTAAGCTTATAATAATCAGAATTTGTGTGAGCGGGCCGCGGGGTTATAGCTTGGCAAAAAAGTCTTGAATCAGAAACTTTTCTCTCCTGGCAATTACTATGGATAATCACGTCAGTAAGATACTCCGAAGAAACTTGTAGTAAAGTTGCCATGATTCTACTATAGTGCATGACTGAACTTACGTGACTTACTGTGTGTGACTTGGACGTGACAGAATCATTTGTCTGGAGAAAGATCGTTGTTGCGTATAGGTATGCAGCGAGCAAACGAAAATATGTATTGCGTCTAAACGCCTTGTATCCCTAGCCATAAATAATATTAAAAAAACTTACAAGTATTTAGAACTATTTGCTTTAGTGGCGCCCCTATTAATTTCTACTCGTGCTTGTCAAGCTATACGTGATAGTACCTCGGCCCCCTTCAAGGAGTAGACGGCGACAGTGCCGTTGCCGACGAAGAACATGCAGTGTCCGGTGTCGCCGCCCCGCATCACGACCTCGTTGGGCATGTACACCTCCGGGTGCAGGCAGCCGAGGATGGAGCGCATCACATGCGCCGGCACGTCTTGGAACAGCGCCACCTTCTCCACCAGCTTGCTGCACGTGTGTAGGGTGATCTCGTTGCGGAGACTCTCTGCGTCGACGTACTTTTGCTACTGACATGTGGCGCGTGGTGCGACCACAGCGCAGCCACAAAATAAAAATAGTCCCAGTTTTCACTTCCAAAGTTAATTTATATGAAGACAGAAGCTTTGTGACAATACCGTCATATTATAAAGCGAGCGCGGCGTGTTAACTCCTGTGATTCTGGAGAATATTTAGCGCCGCGGCACATTCATAATTAACTGTAGGTAATTTTTTTAGAAGTTACGGTAGGTCTAAGAGTTGGGTCATCGGGGACAGTCAGTTGGACTGTTGGGAAGCGTTTTAAAAAAAGTTGTCTATAAAACGTATCTGCGTTGGCAACGCATCGTGAACATCACTAGTGTTGAAAGGTGCCCTAGGCGGCGGTTCCCTTACCATCAGGTGAACCGCCTGCTTGATTGACACTATTAAAAAAAACATTTGCGAAGTGGAAGATAGGATGGCCTATTTTGTAGCATGTTGTCATCAAACCTGAAAGGGACTGGAGCACGTTCTCTTCGCAGAAGTATCTCTCCTGATAGCGGTAGTAGTAGAAAGCTCTGACGCGTTTCTTCAGGGCGATGGGGAACTGCTTGTGCCTCATGTAGTCCTGGTAAATTAGGTACAACGCAGAATTAGATACTAAGGTATTTTATACACGAGCATAAGATAGGCTGAAGAGGGGAACCATAGCCGAGTAAACGAGCACGATTTGTTCATCCTAATAAGGTAGCACAGATTTCTTGCAGTCTGTGTACGGAAGTATGTTCAGATAATATTATCTGGATACCTACCTCAACCTGATTTGTCAACGCGTGGTATCGGATAGTCGAGCTGTAAATCGTCAAATAGACTTTTAGGAGGAACACTGAAACCAAATTACAATTGCGATTAATCACTCTATCAAACGTACTAGGCATGAGTATACATTTATAATAAAGTTATTATTGCTAATGATTACCAAAGTTGTACACCATGAAGATCGCCGCGTAAAGGATCACGATAGAATGCAGTAAGATCTCGTCATGTTCCGTAGCGCGGAACATTGAAAATCCCGTCCCTGCAAACAATCTGTTTTTGAAAATTAACAATACATGGGTACCACTCTTCCTTATACCTACTTTAACAGTAGGTATAAGGAAGAGTGATAAGGTAGTGGAAGATTGTCATCATCATCATCAGCCCGGAGACGTCCACTGCTGAACGAAGGCCTCCCCCTTAGACCGCCACACTGTACGAGAACCTGCCATTTGCATTCACCGGTTGCCCGCGACTTTTACGATGTCGCCGGTCCACCTAGTGGGAGGCCTTCCTACGCTGCGTCTTCCGGTTCGCGGTCGCCACTCAAGAACCTTTCTTCCCCATCGGTTGTCAGTTCTTCGAGCGATCTGGCCTGCCCATTGCCACTTCAACTTGCAAACCTTGCGAGCTATGTCGGAAACTTTGGTTCTTTGGCAAATATCCTCGTTCCGGATTCTATTGCGCAAAGTAACTCCGAGCATAGCTCTCTCCATTGCATTCATTGGAAGATTGTAAGTAGGTTTATTTCGATCTTTCCCAATTGGGGACGAATTTAGGAGTTAAGGCAAACTTTTTTTTTTTTTACATTTGCTTGTAATCATCATTATATTAAATTTGAAGTTGAGGCCGATCCTGTTACGATCTTGATCTTAATCGTGAGTGAAAGCTCGCTTTGAGCACTCTGTTCGAGCTTACTTTATTTCAGACGACGACACGCGTCGTCGACCTGATTTTGTAATATAACAACCAAAAGGATTCACGACAACCGACAGAAACCGACAGTAAACGAGTACTGTCAAAAGTAGTATATGGCGCGTTCGCCGCGGCTCTACTCGCTGCATTGACTGCTGTAATGGTTGGCATGTAACGCTATACATAAATAAAATAAAATAGATAAATATCGGTGGACATTACAGCAAAATCACCACTTTTATAATATCTAGTAATCGTTGGAGCTGTCAGATATTTTGCGCGGCTCGGTGTTTAGTGCACAGATTTATAGAAAGCGAGCCAACTCCAAGGTTTAGAGAGATAACAATACTGGCTCGGGATGCGTGAAAATAATAATCCACATGTTTTATAGATCTTGATGATGACTTCATAGTTCTGCCGAGCTATTCTCCGCTGGAAAGCGAAAGGAAAATACTCTGCGTAGAGCTTACCGAAAAAGGTGGAGAGCGATATGAAAATACTTTTCTGGTAGCGAACATCAGTGTTGTAGTGCAGGATACTTTTGGGGGAGAACCCTTCGTATAGGAAACTGGTGTACTTCAGGGAAACTTCACCGTACCCTGAATAAGATTTATTATGAGTAAGTGTATGTCCTTGTGGAGCAACACGACTTATAATGCACGTGGAACAAAAATAGACCTGCAACAGCAGCTTACTTTCAGAGTTATGGTAGCATCAGTGATCTAACGACAAACATAAGTAAGGTGGTATAAGGTACTATGTAACCAGGTCCACTGAGGTCAGAATAAATTCGTTGTGCGATGATATCAGGGGGCAATTGCAACCGTTCCCCAACCTAGTTTCGTATCCGCATGCGTAAGGACCACATCATCATCAGCCTGCGTTTGGCCACTACTATAGAAGTGCTTTTTTCATATAAAATGGCAAAGACGCGTCGGGCCACATGATGGCAAGTAGTCACCACTGCCAATGGATAACTACACTGCCCGAAGCATTGTCCAGTGTGCTCATTGCCTTCCAAAATCCCGCTTACTCTTGCGTTGTTGAGCCTCTCTCCTGTGGTCCTAAGGCAAACTGTAAAATAGTGTCGCTAACAGTGAAGGGACGTAAGTCATATATGGTGCTTTACAACATAAGTGTAAACTTGCTTTGCTTACAGTAGAGCGAAATGACGGGCGGCAGGTAGATGAGGCAGCTGCACCAGTGGCACGTCACCATGAACACGACTAGGTGCCGCACGCACCCGTGCCAGATGTACGACTTGGTGACCGTCTGGAAAATAACCATTCATGAACAAACGAAACGAAAGCTATAAAAATATGACTTCGCAAGTATCGCAAGTCTTCGTGCTTGAGTCACAGGCTTTTTATTCATGCTCGGGGTACCAAGTAGTAGTATTCTGCTGCGTGTTAGTTCTTTGTCGGATATTGTGTTTGAGGTTGATTGTCGGAATAATTCTGTTTGAGATAGGTACGATTTGTGATCACTTACTTTGAGTATGGTCTTCATGTCCAGAATGACGGTATATATCCTGGCGCACCTGAGCAGCGGCATCATGTGAGCTACGAGCAGTGGACGCGTCTTGTTAGGATACCACTCCAGGAAGATCAGCGCGACCGGCACGCAGGATAACAGGTCGATGAGGAACCATCGCACCAGGTAGCGCCTGCCAGCGACAGTTAGAGGGTACTAACTCAAGGTAACTCAAGTGTGGCGTGGTTTTAATTGATCAATACGTATGAGGATAGGATGCATTCATGGCCATATTAGGCGTAGGTATTCCAGTTAGTATAAGTGTGGTCCGAGTCTGGGTGTAAGGTGTGATTTTAAACTAACCAAGAAATCATAGTTCTTATCAAAATAGTTTCCGTCATCTTCCCAACAACGTATCCTGTATTGAATTTCACCACGATGTCAATCCAGCAGAAGAAGTTAAGGCCCAGGATGGTCCAATCTACGAAATGAAGTTGCATCTCCGTGACAGGCGCTATGACGTAGCTGAGACGGAAGGTGGAGCAGCACATGTGGGCTAGGTTCACGATGGCCATAATGGATATCCATGCCAGGCTGAAAATTTTACAGCATTTCTGATGGCAGTTGGGTTAACAGTTAAAAATGAACACTGACCAGCCACAAATAACTGACTGAAAGGGGTAGCAATTGCAATTAAGTCAAGCAGTATTTTTTGTGCTACAAAAAATATTCAGTGATATGTATTCTATATAAAAAAGGAATGGAAATTGAGAAAGCTGGTAAAGATCTAGAGACAGTGAAAATATTAAGGTAAAAGGAAAAAAAGACACAGAACTTGCTACGGCTCAATGGGTGGATTAGATAGCTGTCTCCCTCGTATAAATGCCGGTGTCGCTCGGCCATCATCGCTGGGTAGCTGGAAAACCGGTCATAGGTATCCGGGTGGTGCTGTGAAATCTGGCTTAGCTTCCTAATGCTGCGGTACAGACGGGCCATTACCCCGCCTTCTGTAGGCAACATGCTATCCGAGCCTGGATGAAATATGGGAATGGTACATTAATATTAACTGACATTGGACTGGTGCGATTAACTATCATAGCAGTTATAGTTCAGTATATAGTGCTTACCGAGACCCAGCGTGCAACGGTGCTTCTTGAAAGGCATTCCTCACGTTGCGTTAGTATAAATATTAGGAAATTATAAGATCTGCTGATTTAATCTTGCGATCAACAGAGTAACCGCTATTCTACACTATCCAAAGACACGATCTCTTATAGTGATATGACAGGTATAATCAAAGAGTGATATATCATTTATCAAAGACCTAGGTACCTATAATAATATGATAACAATATAGCTGCACTACTATCACAGAAAAGCGAAGGCCCTACTTTTACTTCTCTCTTCAGTGACTACTATCCTGTTCCCAGTGTACTCCCAAAAACTCAATGACCTGTATCTGGGATCTATATCCTTGGTAAATATATGTAATATTGTATGTGCATATAATAAACCACAGAAAAACGAAAGCCCTATTCTCTCTTCAGTGATATAAACAGATATAAACACTACGTTTTTTTTTCTTCTTTCTTCTTCTTTTTTCTTCTTTTCTTGCGGGATTTTGGCACCGCGGCATCGGCGCATTTGTCATTGTCAATTGTCAAGTATAGTTTTAGGGCTTGAAGTTTGGATATGAGTTTTGGAGTAAACTTGAGAGGTAGGTATTGGAAGTTTTGGTGTAAAGGTAGGGACACATAACGCGATAGCTAGGATGAAATCAGGAAGGATGAATCAGGAGAGTGGTATAGCAGGCAAAGAAAACTCTATATCTATACATATAATAAAACTGTAACGAGGCGATTACTGTACATTGAAGATATATTTAAAAATCAATTTTTTTAGGAGTATATGAGAGCAACAGAACACAAAAATTCAGTTTTTAAAATTTTTGTCTGTCTGTCTGTCCGGGATAAACTCCGAAACTACGGCACCAATTTGAATGCAGTTTCTTGAAATATGATCTATGAAGTCCGGCGCTTCACATAAGCTATGTTTTATCAAAATCGGCCCAGGAATATAGAAGTTATGACGCAATTTATGAAAAAATATAAGTCCACTATAACTTGAACCCCTGAACATACCGAGCCCCTAAGGTCCGAGGATCAGCTTATACTGGTTATTGTTTATCTTGAGAGTTTGCGAGTGAGGAAGATGAATGGATTGAGAAGCGATTTTCTAAAAATGTTCTGGGTTGTCATAAGCTACTTAACACCACACAGCACAGTAGGTAGGCCTCCTTCTAGGTGGACCGACGACATTGTTAAAGTCGTGGACAACCGGTGGATGCAAATGGCAGGTTGTCGTACAGAGTGGCGGTCTAAGGGGTGGCCTTCGTTCGCCAGTGGACATCTACGAGCTGATGATGATGATGATGGTAGTTGCGGGCAACCGATGGATGCAAATGGCAGGGTGTCGTACAGAGTGGCGGTCTAAAGGGGAGGCCTTCGTTCACCAGTGGATGTCTACGTGCTGATGATGATGATGATGGCAGTCGCGGGCAACCGATGAATGCAAATGGCAGTTTGTCGTACAGAGTGGCGGTTTAAGGGGGAGGAGGCCTTCGTTCACCAGTGGATGTCTACGGGCTGATGATGATGATGGTAGTCGCAGGCAACCGGTGGATGCAAATGGCAGGTTGTCATACAGAGTGGCGGTCTAAGGGGGAGGCCTTCGTTCACCAGTGGATGTCTACCACCTGATGATGATGATGGTGGTAGTCGCGGGTACCGGTGGATGCAAATGGCAGGTTGTCATACAGAGTGGCGGTCTAAAGGGGAGGCCTTCCTTCACCAGCCTACAGGCTGATGATGCTATATCTATATAATTATAATATAAAGAAGCGAAAGCCTTATCGACAATCAGTGGAAGTTTCTTGGCTGATGATGATGATGATTTATAATTGGTACTCCAATCAAAAACATTATGACCAATTTTATCATCTTTATTTACAGAGGCTGTAAATAGAGATGATATCTTTAGTTCAAACATACGTGAATCTGAATATATCAATTCCAGTAATACTGACATAATAGTGTCGAATTGGTAACCTCCCATTTTTTTTTAAGGCGGTTATATTTTGGTTTTCCCCCCCTTGCGAAGCCAGGGCGGGTCAGCTAGTTATAAAATAAATATATAATTTCTGATACTTGTTTTGTACCTAGCACTTGTTTTGACCTGGCTGAAGCCAGCCTGTAGGTGATTGCGGGGACCTGGATCATGTATTTTTCTCCTGTCCGCTCTATAATGGCCATGCCTCCTTTTATAGTGACTTAATATCCCTCCGTGTCCCATTACCCACAAACATTCTATTTACCTCTTTCTACCAGACTTTGTCATGGATCTCTTCTTCTAATGTAAATAAAGTTGTAAATATTTTATTATTAATAATTTCAGACGAATCAACTAATATACTTATTGTAAATATTTTTCTCTCTCGATTTTTAATTTTTATTGATATAGCTGTAAAAGTTATAAATAATTTATCATAATAATATTGTAAATACTAGCTGTACCTGCGGCTTCGCTCGCGTGGACCAAATAGTTTTATGCGCATGACCTTATTTTACTTTAAATAACGGTTCGTTACAGGACCTACGTCACGGTCACTACGTTATCTTTGCGCAAGTATCTTCGAAAAATTGCTACCCACCTAAGTAATCTATTGTAAAATAAATAAATAACTAAAAAAAACGTTTAATTGCCTGATTATGAGTATATTCATTAGGATATAAAATATTTACATTATCACACTTAATTATTGTACTTTTTGCTTCATTGCCATGGAAAATTGATCACATCTCTGCTTCTAATACTCTGTGTTCATTGCATATGACAGCTTTGATCCCTACATACGCCTGAACTGACTGTTGGCGAATTCTGGGCTGAAGGGAGTCGAGTTGAAGCCGAAGCTATTGCTGTGGTTCGGCACCACGTTGCGCTGAAATGAAAATAGTAGCTGTGCAATCTCGTGAAGGATAAAGCAAAACAAAAATAACATTCACATTCTCTCTATGGCTTTCTCTGACCAGAAATGACTGCGGGAGACCAGTCCTATAATAATAGTACATTATGATACAAGTGTGCTATTTTGGTCACACGAGGCGCAGGCGAGCGTGATAAGCGGGAGCCAGGGCCTTAGCTAGACCTGATTTTAAGGTAGGGCACCTGTTGTTACAGGTAGGGCGTTTCACAGTAATTTGCTTATTTTAAGGTAGGGCATTGGTATTTTAAGGTAGAGCATTGGTATTTTAAGGTAGGGCAAAGGTATTTTAAGGTAGGCCATTGCCCCTAAATGCTCTGGCTACGGCCCTGGGAGCCGACAATGTAATTACCAAATGCACACGCGTGCGACGGCGCTATACGCCGTTTTTCATCACACTTGCGAGGAAAAAAATAAATTGCTTTTGATAATAATCAACGGAAGCGAAAACGCCAACAAATATTTGCGGATAATGGTGCGCAAACCAGCGATGCGCGTGCATGTGACATTTTATTTGGCCGCATAAAAACTCTTTGTAGGTATTATTATTTAAATCAAACTGTATTACCCGTCTTTATTCAGAATGCTTCTTAAACATACATTATAAATCGCAGTCATGTACAAACTTATCTTAACCGGATTATACTTATACTAGTGCTGTAATGTAAAGTAAAAAGCACGGGTGTGCAATATCTTGGATTATGACGCTAAAACCGATGTAATAAAATCCGCTTTACGAGCAAGTGTGATGAAATGTATACTCGTATAACTTGCTTACCCCATCTAACGTGTCATCAAGAGTTAAAGAGTACCTATCTTTTTTTTTGACGTGCTTGTATCATTTTCGTATTTTTTTCTGTTTTCGTCCGTGCACCATCTGACAAGTGCAATGCTCTTTACCATTCATATACATGCAAAGGGTTGGGTCATAGGTAAAAACACTGGTAGAAAAGATTAAGAAGGCTAAAGATTTCCCCAACAGTAAAGTATCAAAAGGTGACGCAAGTTGGTGTGAAACAGGTGTGAAGTGAAGTTGATACAATCTCAAATTGACTTACGGGATCTTCGGCCATGATGTCCTGCAGAGAGTTGGTGTCGCCTGGAGGGAAGTAGTCGTTCCTAAACTGAGGCAGGTCTTCGATACCAATTAAGTCAGAGTCGTTCGATGCGTCACTGTAAACAAGTAGGTAAATGAGAAGTTTTCTATCACGTGTGTTATTTTAGTATGCAAATATGTTTAGTCCGAGAATCGACGTAAGGTTGCTTGCTTATCGGATACGATTTGGAGAGTGTGCCCTGAAATTGCAGAACTTGATTCCACCTGACCCTTTTTAGTACCGGACAACCAGAAATTACGCGTCAAAGGCGTCAGTCACCCGTACATAATCGTGGATATCCTATACGTTATTCCCCATACACAAAGCGCATTCATTCACGTGTTTTATTCGAACAACGAGGATGTAGAAATCTGCCCCGATGTCTCCCGAAAAGTTATAATATGGGTGTCCCCAAAACCAAATTAAACAGGTTCCTTCTAGGTAATCGTGCTCTATCCTAGACCGCATCGTTGCTTCACATCAGGCAGAATGTGGCGAATTAACCGAGACATAGTGCGATGAATCTTTTGTTCCGTTTAAAAGTACACATCATCAGCCAGAAGACTTCTCCCCCTTAATGGGGGATTGCCATGATCGACACGCTTGGCAGTTAAAACCCTACTGTTAACCGAGAGGAAACTGCTGCCGTCCTCCGGTGGCTCCTCTAATGGCGGTGGATGTACTGCCTCTTAGAAATCAGTTTAATTTGACTCTCTATGATGCAGAAAAAATAATTTTTTTCTTTCTTTCTCTGTAATGTCGCTATGAATAGATCAGGGGCCGTACCATGAACCGCTTATAGCGGGACCGAATAGGTTCAGCTGCCGACACTGCGCGACCGCGAACCTTATTGCGAGGCGATAAAATTCACAGTCGCGCAGCGTCGGCAGCTGAGAGTATTCGGTCCCGGAATAAGCGCTCATGGTACGGCCTCTGGCGTGCTTGCGTCACCTGATCGCGTCGAAGTCCGGCGCCTTGATGACTTCGTTCCAGATGGGGTTGGAGCCCTCGACGGCATGCTTGTTAGTGCCGGGTGCCGCGATGCCCGCGCGGTTCAGCCCCGAGTCCAGGGAGCCGTACTTCGTCATCGACAGCGCCTCTAGTCGCCGGTTCAATCTACACAAACAATAATTCTAGACCCGGAATTCCAAAGCATTTATTCGAGTTTTTCGATTTTTTGCATTTTCTGAGAAGATTTAATATAATATATATATATTTTTTACACCATCGGAAAGTAGAAATTTCAACGAACAGAAAGCACACCAACTTTTTAGTTTTGCCGATAATCGTGATAAATCGTTATTTACCCTTAAAAACTCCCCCTTCCCCTTCCCGACCTCAGATTGCCCGTAAATTATTTTTTATAATATTCTCCGTCTTTTCCAATGGGTTTCATCCTACTATTATTTTTCGGTTTCAAAAATGATCGACTCTGGCCTATTTTTTGTTTCTGGTTTAAAAAAATACACTAGGTAATTTATTTTTATTATTTATAAATTTTCACCTAACAACTAGCTAAATATTTAGAAAAGCTTATTAAGCTACATTTCATAGTACCAAAATATCTGACTTAAGTTTATTTAGGCGTCTAAGCTTTTTCTAATTTAGGTTTTAAAATATAACTTATGGGTTTTTATTACAAACTTTTATTTAACACGACCACTTCGCGATATTCAATCATACCAAAATTTCAAAATACTAAAAGTTCCGGTGACAATACAATATAATATTTTAGAGATAACGAGCTAATCTGATGATGGAGCCGGAAGGTAGACAACGGAACTCCTCACTTTACAGTAGATTGATGGTGTTTGGACTCATTTTGATCTGTTTGCAAAACTCAGCTCATTGGTAAGCGCGGTTCGCAGTTTCGCACGCAGGCTTCAAATAAAAACCAACAAAGAGCTTGAGCTGCCGTTGAAGGAAAACTCTTTGAGAAAACCATTACTTAGTTTGCTTAGTGTATTTGTAGGCTACTTTCTAGTGCTCGCGGGTGGCCAGTGCAGCTACACCCAAGTTAAACATCTGTCGCTGAGCACCTAACGGTGTGCTCCAACAGCATCACTTGAGAGCCTTTTATCAACCTCGTCCACATAGTTGCCATCACGTGTGCTATGGTCAGAACCTACCTTGTGTTTCATAAATAGGGACACGTTTGCTACTGCAGTACTCGTACAGATACACATTTTGTAATAAGGTGGAAATGGACACCACAGCTAGTTGAACCTAATAATACTTACTGGTAAATTACCGGCTGTACCTAGATGAGTATTTATAAGCCAAACTTTTCGTCAGTTCAGTACTTACGCTCTAGTCCTGATGATGAAAGTCAACAGTAGGACCAGACACATAAACGCGAACAGGCCAGTAAGCGCGGCCAGTACGTATATCGTCACTTCAGCGGGGTCCGTGCCGACCACGGGGCTGGCTCCCGTATAGAAGTCGTACAGAAGCAGCAGGTCCGTGCTCAGAATATTCTGGATCTCGTTCAGGAGGACTGTGTCACTTCGTAATCTGCAATTGTACACAACATACGTTGCCTAAGTTTCGGAACGTATTTGCATTCAGTTAACAGAATCTCTTCGGCATGGCCCCAAGAAATTATGAAAACGAGTTGAATATTGCTTTGAGTTAAAGCAAAAAGTAGATTTTGCATTTACAGGGTTTTGATTCTGGGGGCAGCTGCAACTGCAGTGGATGGCTTCAAAAACTGCAGTATATAATTTAATCGAAGCTAATCGCTGGCTTCATGGCATGCCAGCACTGGCAAGATACTGGCCCTATCTGATATACTTTTCCATTCCAGTCCAGAGCACAAACAGGGCTTAATAATAATAATAAAGCCTTTTATTTCCCGTTACCACTTTTACATTTATGCTTGTAACGCCCCCCCTTAATATGTTTTTTTTTTTTTACTTTATACCGGGTGTAAAGATTCTCCGCCTTGTTAATTGCCTACCGTACGATGTGTTTATTTATACCTATGATTTGATTTGGCCAAGTGATCGTCTAAGTTAGGACTCTACGTTGTGATCCGTGAAAACCCTAAGTTTTAGTGATTTGGGATGAGTACGTACCTACTATATACTTTTACATGCCTATCTTAGCTTCGCGACCTACTTAAACCGAAGTAAAGGATGTCAATAGATAAAGCCGGTATCAAAATGTATCAAGAAAACCTAATATTGCTATCGTAGAATAATAAGGCGTTAAACCGTTTGTGGATGTTAATTCACTTATAATATAGTATTTCACACGATGGAATAATGGTAAGCGCGTCTACCGTATACGCTATTCGTCCTTAATATTACTATCAGAATATTAATAGCCCGTTACTTATCTACAGAACACATCTACCTATTAAGCTAGTAAGTTTAGTATTAAAATTTCGACTGTATTAGAAATGTAATAGGCGCTCTTACGGTTTATAATTTCATTCATACTGTTACCAACACCTGCATGATATTATGATGCTATAGTTTGTTATCAACCTACGTAGATATCTTCTTACATACTTACGATCTACATAATAGCTAGAAGTTATATAATAAATGTAGGGAAAACTATTGTGAGGTTGAAACTTCATAAAATTACTAGTCAATTTGCATAGTGATGAGTTGAGTTAGCTGATTAATTATGCTAATAATACATTTGTGGCTATGGAAAGACGTAGTTTTAATAATAGTAGGGAAAACTATTGTGAGATTGAAACTTCATAAAATTACTAGTCAATTTGCATAGTGATGAGTTGAGTTAGCTGATTAATTATGCTAATAATACATTTGTGGCTAAGGAAAGACGCCCCTCCATTCGCGCCATTCAGTTTGGTTCTTCCTTTGACTTGGACACCAATCCTCCACATAAGGTGTACATAAAAATGGGACAATGATCATGGATCATTTTACCTGTGGAAAGGGACAAGAGGACTTGATCTTTTAGCAAATCTATCTGTGTGTCAGTGTAAGTTGGTAAAACCATTCAAGGGAAGCCGTTCATTAAAAATCTTTCAAAAACCTTATCCTTATAGTTATTGAAATAACTAAGGATCTTCTCTTTCATACATCAATCTTTGGTTTAAGTGAGAGGCTCCAAGATCTTTCGATCGAGGTCTCTCCTGCTGAACTCCAGCGTCGCCCTGCCTATTATTGTCCGACCTGAAATAGCAAGTATAATAAGTAATCAATGATAATAATAACCAGTACATCAAAGTAACCGCAATAACCGCGTAAACCTGATTAACCCTAATGTAACATTGCTATAGCTTTGCAAGAGTAGGTATTATTATAATCTCTGCCGAATCCCGCTTGACTAGCAAGTCCAACACAATTATGTGTGTATTGTATATGTATAACTTTTACGTTACAACTTCAAATTGACGGTCTTGATGGAACTTCCTTTCAAGATGATAAATATGAATTAGCTAGCAATTTACTAACCAGTGACATGGAATGGGCGCCTCTCCTCTTTTGTAAGAATCAAGGGTAACCCGAACACTTTCGGCTCGTTCATGTATAAGTAGATAGATTGCTATCACGGGACCCTTTTATGGTACCCAGTTGATATTTGATTGTGATATTGTGAATAGAGAGAGAAGTTCCCTCATAATGACCATAAACTTGAAGGTATAGGTAACTTGACTTCTTTAGTCAACATTTTGGCGTGGAAATTAGATTTCGTTAATTAATCATGTTGGACTTAGCTAGCCACCAACATAATGAATCTACTTTGTGTGAATAGTTTGAACGGCTTTATTTTAGTGGCCTATCTGTTCGCGTGATTACTGGTGCATCTAGGTTTGGTAACCAAGTCTAACACATTTTAGTGTAATTACTTTAGTATTATTATACTTCAAATCGCCAGTCAGATAAGACTTTCTTCCAGAGAGAAACTAGGTATGTTTATGTATTACGGGTACGGACCAAATCTCAGACCAGACAATGATCCGCTCAATCAGTGACATAGTAGGGGCGCCTCTCCTCTTTTCTAAGACTTAAGGGTAACCCGAACACTTTCGGTTCAACTTGCACATAATTCAGTCAATCAGTTGCCGAGCCGTGGATCCAGCTATGGAGTCTAGATTATTATAGGTTACGAAAAGATAGAAAGTTCATCATTTTGACTTAAAACTTGAAGTGACAAATTGACTTCTTTCGTCAGTATTTTGTATGGAATTTATATTCCTTGGATAACAATGTTAGACCCAGTTAGCAAACACAATGAATTTACTTTAGTGAATATTTTGAACAACGCCTATTTATTTATTTATTCGCGTGTTGATACAGAAATTATTTTCCCGACGGAAACAAACGTTCGCGGTTTAGTTGTTTGAATTACGTAAATAGGTAGGTATCTATGTGGAACGCCTTAAGAGTTCCCTACGATTTGGAGTACCTTCCTATGTAATAGAAGACCTAACCAACCTAAACCAATTTTATTTTGCGTTACCTACCTACTTGCGACTTATACAGAGGGGTTTTCTAGAGTTTCGCAGTGCATTACGACACCACTGGTGAATGTCCAGATTCTAGAAGAATTTGGGTAGTGTAAATGTGTGAATGGGGTGGATGTGTAATATTCCTGTAAAGATAAAGGTGTACCTGGCATTCTACCTGCTATGACCTACACCTTAAATGACGACCCTATTCTACATAAGTTTCCCACTACCCCGAGATATGAATCTCACCGATTGGTTCCCACCTTCCAGGCAGATCAAAGCACTTTCACTGTCCTTGCCGCTAAACGATCCTATAAGTTTGAGTGGCGAGCTCCAAGCCTAAGAGCCCCTAGCACCCTACAAATAACGACAGCTGCTATACGCCCAGCATCTGTAGGTATTTTACTATTCGCGCCCGGCTTCGCGTACCGCTCTTAATTCCAGATACCTTGGTGCAATTATGGCGTGACAAGCCAACCCGCAGCTCCGGGTTGTTTGTCCCAAGGCCAAAGGAAAGAAGAACACCACACAAAGGAGACCAAAAAGGGTAGACCACGCTTAGTTGTATAAGCGCGGACATATCCTCCACATACTGTCTCAAGCATATGGCCTAACTATTTCCCAACTAAAAACCACATGTACCTACAAGGTAAATGAGGCCAGAACTAGTTACTTTGGAACTATTGTTCTTATAACAGCAGAGACCATATTTCTAAGCTTCCACCCCTCGCGTATAATTAAATTATTAAATTTATTTTATGAATTTATTTTGTATCCATCCAAACGAGAAACGCAACGCCAGATAGGCTACCCGAAGGTACTGGGACATATACGATCAGGCCAGGAGTGAACACAAAACAATTCTTCAATACACAAATCGACGAAATCACTTTTGTTTTTTTTATTGTTTTCCCTCATTAATACACCTAATAAAATCGAGTTACACACACTACTTCGCTCTGCCATCTCGCCCAATAACTTTACTCTGACACCAACAGCAACTTTAATACGTCGGTTTTGAATACCAGGTATTTAGGTACGTGCGCTTAAATGGGCGTCGGCTACGTTTGAGAGAGGACGAAGTAGTGCAACGTTATTTTAAACCGCGTGATTTTAACTCGCGAACAACTGCAATTACAATCAAAATTTACACCACAAACATTTAATTAAAATTCACTTTAGTTAATTTAAATTTATGATGACGAACAAAAGGTAAACATGGTCTCCGAAAATGACCTACACAAGATAATAATACTCAAACAACACAATCCGCGCATCTCTCCAAGACCAGCTTTTATGTAACAAATCGATACGAAATATCACAAATATTAAACCACTATGAACACTGTTTCACTATTTAAACGTAAGTATTTCTAGTCAGTAAATAATTCATTTAACTGAGTAGAGTTAGGCAAAGATGCCTTTTATAATAAGAAAGTAATTAAAAGCACGCGAGAGCTGATCGAGGAGCGAGGGCGGAGCGAACGGACGTGAAGCTGCCTTCACAGTTCGTCGCTGAATGTCCTATTGAGCTCGCCGCGGGGCTTTTATAATGTGGCGGCAAGTTGGTTGATCTCAGCTCGCTGCCGCCGCCAAAGAGTCGCACATCGCGCGGTGCGCCTTTGTGCCTTGTTGCACTATTCTAGCTCTTTTAAAATATCTGTATAGCTAGAGGTGCGTACGTATAGCATATAATTTCATTACGCGCATGTATTTATATTATTTTACCGTAGATTATTTTGGAACTAATACAGTTCGTTTGAAGGCACTAGTTAGGTTTAATTTATAGGTAGGACTCCGTGAATTAAGACGGGGCAGAACTCAGAACCGTCACATGCTAATACATTATATCAAACTTATTATATACTAACTTTTGTGTTTTATTTTTTGTGTACTTTTATGTATAAATTATTATATTTTTACTTTTATTTTTGTTATAATGATTGAATTATATAATCAGGAACCCCTCTCAGGTGAAGGCCTCCACCAAGGACAAACAGGGGTTACAAGGAGCCAATACCATGCCAGCTGTAGCTTGTTAACGAGACTATCGGTTTCTTCTAGGCAAGCGTGCTCCATCGTAGACTGCATCTTCGTTTATCATCAGACGAGATGGCAGTCAAACGCACGCTTAAATAATATTTAAAAAAAAACTATCTCCAGCTACAGGCTGAGTGTAAATCCGTGCCTTACAAGAAGGCATTAACTCACTGTTCGATTTCCTCAGCCAGAACGGGCTGGTCGTCCCTGATGAAGTGCGCTCGCACCTCTGTCTCGTCGTCCCGTGCGACGCCCTGGGAGTCGCTCGCCGGGACCACCTGGTCGATGTTGCACCGCATTTCGAAGCCGGCGCTGAACGTGTCCGCGATCTGGGTACAAAGATGAACATATAACAATGGTAAGTAGCGCTCGTGGCGTTGCTCGTCTAGGTAATCCTAAACCAGATGTTAAGCAACAAACGATCTTCGGATGGGTGATCGTGAGAGGCATTTACATCTGAGCCTACAATGGGTTGGATGACATGTTAAATGGTTGGTCCTGGTTGTTTCTATATTTCTATAACAATGGGCAATAACTAACAACAACAGTACCTCTGACACCATCACCAACTCCGGGGGGAGTATAACTATTAAAGGGGGGGTGGGCATATAGTTATAAATGGTGTAACTAAACTGACTGTTTTATATATTAGATTATTTTATATCTAGGTACCTACTACGGTTTAGGTAAGTGCTTACCGTAATTATTCCTCTACGAAATGTTGTAATGTACATGCACGTGAAAATATATTAGGCTCAATGACTGCAACATAATACATAACGCCAAATTGAAAAAAACTGGGTCTTACAAAGTCAACACTGTCTTCGACCTTTTCGAGCGTGTTTACGAAGATGAACGTGACCCGGTTGATCGATGATACCAGGTATATCCTCACGTTGGCTGTATCGGAGCCTCCGTCTGGAAATAAATTAAATATTGTCAGTAAAAATATTCACTTGGTTATGCGTTTTAGTCAAATCTGGACGATAACACATTAACAGTAACGAGTGTTTGAGATACGATACTAACACAATAACATCATAGAATTATTTTTGACAAAGTTGGAGTTGACAAACTTCCACTTTTTAACCGACTTAAAAAAAAGAATCCGGTTGCTTCTTATGTTTGTTACCTCACATTTCACTCATCAGCCAGAAGATGTCCACTGCTGGACGAAGGCCTCCCCCTTAATAGGGAGGGGTTGCCATAATCCCCACGCTTGGCAGCCTGCAGTTTGGCAGTTTGCAGTTTGGGGATCGCATAATTCTCACCACCGTTAACTAAGAGGACGCTGCTGCCCGTCCTCCGGTGGTTCTGGGTGCAGTTTTAGGTTATAACCCAAGTCCCAAGCTCTCAGTCATTTATTAATCGATTTGAAATATCTATATTTTAAATGATATACTTTCATGTTAGTCCCATATAAATTACATTAAAATCGGTTCATAAATTTGGGTTTAAAATCAAAATAACTAGAAAAATAGGTCATCCAAGTAAACGAAATGCGTATTTTGGTTGGATTTCGTTTATTTTTAATAATAGCTTGTATTATAATAGAGACACAAATGAACATAAACTAACCATGAACAGCTTGAACGTTTGTAAGAGCCATCAATCACAGAATTTGAATAAATGAAGAACTGCCACAAATATAAATTGCCCTTGTATCCTGCCATACATGAAGCGAACAAGAATTATATTATAAAGGCACGAAATTGTGATTGGATTGGACTGGACGATCAGCCAGATTTGACAACACAAGTCCCATTACCAAAAGCGGTATCGAAAGATGATAATGACACAACTCACAAATTGAATAGACAACACTGGAAACCCAAAACATCCACTTTGGAATCTACCTGAATCAAGAGCAACGACTCTGAACTCGAACATGCCATGCATGGAGGCTGTGGGCTGCATGGTCAGGGTTAACACTCCGGTCTGCTGGTTTAGGGCGAAGGCAGAGTCGCGGACGGCATCCAGTGAGGGATCAGCCACCATGGACGCCTCGTCGATATAGTACTCTATGGGCAACTGCTCTGTGTGGTTGGCCTGGTCAAGCGAGGAGATCGATCAGTAATTCAGAACTTTCTCTAAGATATATACTAGAGTTATTACAACCTTTTGAGTCTGTAAAAGGTTGTGATGCAAAAGTTACCTGAACCGTTAGAAGTTCCCTGTTGATGGTGTCTAGAGTGGAGATGCCTGCTGTATACAACGCGCTCAGGAAAACCGGACGTGGCTCTGACTCTCGTACCTGCAGTGAAAGTGTGTTTCGTTTAATGCGAAGCGTTTACATGTGCGTTTTAATCAAGAAAGAGTACTATCATGTTTTATTCGTTCACTTTATTCGTTTGTACCGGTTTATGAAAATGCTTTATTATCACTGCCAGGAAATCAGGAAATCAAGGATTATTTCCTTCCGTTGTTCAACTGAGAGGTTAAAATATGAATTACGTGTTTAGGTCTTAAGCTTATTATTTAATTGAAGTGTTACGATAATCATCAGTTGTTATACTTACGGTAACAGTAACAGTGAGAATAGAGCTGGTGAGTGGAGTGCCACCCGTGAGAGAGTTGCCAGCAGCTATGAACAGGGTGTGCTGGCTGCTGACGTCTCGGTCCAGCTCCGAACCCAGTGAGAGAATGTTGGTTGTGGGATCCAAGATGAAGTGGCCATCGCTGTTGCCATCTGTGAAATATGGCGTAATGAATTCATAAGCCTGACGCGCGCACTGCGCATTTTCGCGACTGTCACGGACATATTTTATTGTACTCTGAGTGAGTTCACAAAAACAGCACTATATATACTGTGCTACAGAAATGTCAACTAATGTGTGAATAATATTTGACTTCACTATCGCATTAGGCGCGCCTGTAAGGATAATTGTAAATAAATAATAATAGTAGAAAAAAACTCATCTAATTATAATAGATCATATAGTCGATATTGTAGTCTGCTCTAATGAGTAGGCAATGTATAGATTTATTTTTCTGTTTTGGTGACTTACCAATAATCCTGTAGAAAACGTCGAAGCAGTCGTCTGTGCACTGGTAATTCTTCGTGTCCGTAGCTTGCGGGAGCTGGTGCCACTCGAGCAAACCTGCTTCTTTTTCTGAAACAGTAAGACAAGGCGGCCTACGTTTAGCCACATTGTAATCAAAAATCCTTCAATGCAAAATGGTTATCATATTAACAAAATACAGTGTGTGTATATAGTAAAAAATTAAATTTGATGACAAAAAAGAACACTTGGTATTTAAGTAGCCGGAAAACAAATGTTTTAACCGAGTGAAAAGGCACACTTAATTTATCTACTTTTTTTTTGGTATTGAAATAAAATTATTATTATTATTATTATCAACGCGTCAATCCGCCGCGAGTGCCCAAAATTTGTACTAAAGATTGCCAAAGCGGCGGATCATGACCCGCTCAATTACATTATGGATAGCCGTGTTGTAGAACGCGAAGCTCGCATATACAATGCGGCTACCTTACTTTCAGCCGTAATACAATTTGGCTAAACGCTTTTTTTAAATGGCTAGCCGTTATATAATACGGCGTATTCTGCAATTTGACTGCGACATCCACATTGAAACCTCAGCCTAATTTCCTTTTGGTTTATTTAGTTCGTTCATACTGTTTCAAGTTTTGAAATATTTCGAATGACACTAAGCTCTAGAACCTTTGTAGCTCACGGAATAAGATATCGTATTGTCCTAAACTTACCAATAAAAGCAACCCCGATAGTATTGACCTCAAACACAGGGTCTCCAGCGGTGGGCACGAAGATTGCCCTGAATGAGATCTCAGTCCAAAGAGAACCGGGATTGGTACCGCCGTCGGTCGCGCGGATGGTTATCTGTAAAGAAGCCATTTAATTTTCTATATTCTATTTCTGCTCTTGGTCATGTTAAAAGAAGCAGAACTGTGGAGAGGAATGGAATAGATTTGACAGCCTTATAGCTCAGTTGGTAGCATGTCTGCCTTCAGAGATGTAGGGCGTGGGTTCGATCCCCACCCAAAACATTTATGTGACGAACATAGATGTTTGTTCTGTGTCTGGGTGTAGTATGTATTATAAGTGTGTATTTACGAAAAAAATATGTATATAAGATTCTAGTAGCTATCTGGTTTCCATAATACAAGCTTTGCTTAGTATGGGGCTAGATGGCCCTGTGTGTAAAATGTCCCCCAATATTTATTTGTTTATTTATAGAGGTTATTGTCCAAAGCTATTGATTACTTTACTAGTCTTTTATTCGTAAGCAAGAAATAACGTAAACTGTAAAATCTTTGGAGAAGGAAATTATCCATCTCGCAAGTGTGTCAAACCTGTAGGTACGGTGTGGAGTTTTTAGATTTGCAAAATGTGTCTCTATTGCTTTTTGTGGGAAAAACGCTTTGGCCCGAGCTTTTAGGCCTTATTTTGTATGCCTCGGAATTTCATCACCACTGACCGCACATCCCGCCAAAAGGCGTCAGCACTCAGCACGTCCCAGTCGGCTGTAGCTGTATAAGAAACGGTGGCTAACGTAAAATACTGAACTCTAAAGTTGAGTGAGTTAGTTAAGTTGTTTCCCTTATATTACGAAAAAAGAGTGCTGCAAACAGCAAAGTATTTTTTCTATACTTATGGTACGGCAGAAGATACAGTATCTTCTGAAGATGCTGTATTAGTAGATTTCAGAAAGTTAGATACTGACCTGAAACTCACGAGTGTTATCCGTGATTGTTTGCCTCAGTATCAGAGCCGCTTGGTTTTCTTCGGCGGCGTTGGTAGAAATATCAAAATACTCGATAGCGTCATCTGTTGGAAATACGTTCAGTTAATCATGATGCGTACCAAACCTAAGAGTAGGGCCTTCGCTTTTCTGTGCATGCCAAGAAACACACTTTCATCATAAGTAGAAAAAATTGCTGTTAAGTCAAAAGTCTGAACTTTACAAAAAAATTGTACAACATTTGGTCATTCTAAATTGAACGAGTAGTTTTCGAAGACGGGAGTCGTCCACTGCTGGACGAAGGCTTAATAGGGAAAGGTTGTCATAATCCCCACGCTTGGCAGGCAGCTTGGGGATAGCAGAATGCGCTCCACCGCTAACAGAGCACGCTGCTGCCCGTCCTCCGATGGTTCTGGATGCAGTTTTAGGACATACTCAGGTCCGTTTTTACGATAAAAAATCTAGGCGGTATATATTGATATTCTTACCATTTCCAGTAACAGAGAAGGTGACCTGACCAGCTTCCAGACCATCCTCGTCGGTGGCCTCCAGCAGTCTGAGGAACTCTAGATCCAACGTCACCAATAAGCTGTTTTGGACTGCTCGCTCCTGCAAACGGGTATGTAATTTTACAAATTAAAATAAATACTTTACAAAAGAAAACAGAACACAATGGCGAAGATCAAAGAAACCATCATTATTTATCGTTTGTCCCTTTTGTATAATCAAGTAGGTAAGAAATTACCTCGGCACCTAAATTTGAGAAGTGGTCACCATAAATTCCCAATAAGACAATCACTTACCCTCGCGAACCGTATGACCGAACCGTCTACTGGGAACACGAAGACCGGCGCGTGGTAGTTGTACGGCAGGACAGTCAGGGTATAATTTTCGAACGAGTGCTGCTGAGGGTGGCCGTGGTCATACGCCTGTAAGATTTGGGGAACCACTTGAGAGTCTTCTTTATGTTTGACTTAGAGAAGTTAGAGGTCAGTGCTATACTGAGTTTTTTATGTGTCCTGCAAGATTCGACGTTTATATCGAGATACCCAAGAAAATATAAAGAATATGTACACTTAGTTTTACAACCAGCGTTTAGTTTTTTTTTTAATAATACTAAGAACGTTTTGAAACTGACTTTTTGAATGAAAATAATGAATTGAGCAAAGCACATAAAGCGTAGGAAAATCTTTTACGTGCCTGCGGGGCTAAAGTGGCTACTTTAAGACTTACATGGATTTGAATTTCGAAGGTACCCCAATACCCTCGAAGGGGCATCGTAGAAACCAGTTCCCCTCTATCAGTATCGATGGACCTGATGAGGAAGAGATCCGGGGCCTCCAGGTCTCTGTTGGTGAGAGTCAGGCTGACGATGTCGAAACCGACGAGGGAGTTCACCGTTCCGGGTTGATCGCGGTCCGGCGCGTGGATCACTGGGATTATAGACATGTCCTGGACGAAAACATTACAAAATCATCCACGACTTTGTGGCTGAGAAATTATAGTCTAACCGTCATATGTACAAAACCATATCATGAAACGCTAAAATCTTTGATTATATAATCAAAGGCTAAAACGTATTTTAAACCTGTTTTAGTTAAAAAGTGTTTTGACAAATTTCTTTCGGTTTGAAATACTTTTTAGTGTTTTATGCGTAAGACGGTAAGCAGATAAATAGTGGAAGGTAGGTGAGATAGGGTTGGGTTTGGCTATAATAGTAAACGAATACGGAAACTTAGGATATTCCTCTTATTTTTGTCATATTCTGACAGATCATCAAGTGTACTACTTTTTGGGATGAAGAATTTCTTCAACGATGATTCTCTAATGAAATAATTAGAATAAATAAAAATACGTAAATAATCTCCTATTAAAAAAACCGTAATTAGTATTATTGTGAACCATGGGATCGATATGTCAGTTTTAGATTATTTTTCCAAACCAATGATTTAGTTAAGATGGCACAAGAAATAAAGAAAGAAATACTTAGTTATTATTTTAATCACAATTTTTGCTCCAAATTTGCCGCCCCTTAAATCAGCCGCCCTAGGCTCCAGCCTACTCAGCCTGCTGGTGAATCTGCCACAGGTACGAGAAAAGAGTAAAGTTCTGTCTAGAGTGATTCTGGATGACTGTGACCCTTGGAGGATCTAGCTCTGGCTGGGTATATATTCAAACCCCATCAGCTGATAGCATTTGATAGAGCTTACCTCTGCTAGGTCCTCGGTGATGGACCATGACAGGACACTGGGGTCGGGCAGCTCAGGCTTATTATCATTGACGTCCCAGAGAACAACAACAATTTCCGTATCATTCTGGTTACGGTTGCCATCTGAAACAAAGTGTTTAATATGTATTCATTATCAGCCAGAAGATGGCCACTGCTGGACGAAGGTCTGGTGTTTGTAATAATAGATATAAAAACAACTTATAATTACATTGGATAGTTTGATTTGCGGTTTTCAGTTATTATCGGAATGAAAACATTTGATACGTTTATGGAATCGGAATAAAATACCCACCTCCTTCACCGTAGAAGTTGTCAATGAGGGTAAAGAAAATCTGGTGCTCAGGTTCGTCCCCATCCCTGTCCAGAACATCGGCAGTAGTGTAGTCGACATACAGCCGTCCAGAGTCGAGGTCTACCTTGAAGAAGTCCAGCAGGCGAGGGTTGACAGCGTAGTTTATCTGGTATCTGACTGTGTGGTATATTTCTGGAAATCAAATGGAGACATTAGAATATTATCTTCGTATGCAATTAAAGATAATCATCGCCAATGTTATAATTGAATGGGTATGAAAACTAGTTTAAAAGTTGACATATTGTAAATAGTTTCCTTGTGAGCTCAAACAGAAGTTCAAGGGTAAAAAAAGGAGAATTGACTGGCTTCACTATAGTTTACGCCTTTGAATAAGTATCATATTTCCGCCTAGTACTCGTAACCGCGAACAGTTAAAAAACACTGCAAAAATAAGGGTGCGAGCGATAGAATCAGATGACAAAAATGTTGACCGAAAAGTTTTGTGTACTTAACCATCTCTATCCTGGTCAGTAGCGACTATAAAAGTGACATCGTCACCAGTCGTGGCATTTTCCCAAATATAAACCGTTGTATCAAAACTTTCGTAGTCAGGGTCAGGCACTTTGTTGTTGATATCTGTGATGAAGATCGCAATCTGAGAACATAAAAGTAACAAAGTAAAGTAAGTAGCTTTGAGCTTTCAAAAGTATAGAAGACGACGTTGTTCTATTGTGATATTTCATACATTTAATTTATTATATGTTTGATGAAATTCACATGAAATTATTCAGTTCGTGTTGGAGATGAAAGGATAACAGAGTATCGAAGAGAATTTATCACAGATGTCTGCGGGTAGCTCATACAGTCAGTTCCACTAACTTCTCAACAGGTAATAGGTGTACTCACATCCCCATAGGTGTTGTGGTAGTGGGGATCGGGAGGGCAGTCGGCTGGGTCATCGGCATTGCACCTGTCGGTCGCCAACACCGTGTAGTAGAGATAGTATCGCGGCGGAGTGTCTGCGTCGATAGCCTGGCTGGTCTTCACCGTGATCTGGCCCGAGATGGAGTTGATCTCTACTAGATCGTCTAAATCTAAAGTCTCATTTCGAGGGCTGGAATAAGGAACCACTTGTTAATAAAAACCTTGGACGGTAAATATCCAGCTTACTCGTTTTGTCAATCTGAGTGTAAGATAATGAGGAGAATAAAGAAGATGAAGATGATGATTACATTTTATAAGATGTAAGTTGTACATTTTTTTTTTATAGGCATAGGCCTTTATTAACTACAACAAACTACAAAGACTACTTAGCCTACTACACAACAAAAAACAAAAGGATTGTATCCAGACCGATGAAAGTCTAGATACAATCCAAATGCTCAAACCCACTACTAGTTGGCAGCGTACCCAGCATGCAGGCGGCATTGCCACGCTGGATGGCAATGCTTATGCGTTGAGCCAAATAAACGCCAGCATCACGCGTCGCGTTGACCAGCAGGCGTAACATACGCACCGCGAGAAAATTTTACTCGATTCTACAAAACAGGACAAGGCTACGAATCTGTATAAGTTTGTCTCGTTTTTGCACGACATAAAGACACGACAAAATTTTCTCGCGGTGCGCATTTTAGCCCTGCTGGTGTAAGATATTTGTCGATATTCGTTGTAAGCTTTTAACGTTGCACAATACATGACAATAATGACGCATGCCGTTTGGAGTAATTTAGTTTGGTTTAGGTTAAACCCCCAAAATCTATCTACTTATCATACGGGTAAGATAAATCTACGTTTCACTGATTAATTCGGATGAAGGCAGTTTTTGGTCATCAATTATGTTATCTTCCTTATTATACCCAGCTACAGCGTTTTTGCTAAATAAAAATACACATATTAAGTATACCTACTCTGTAAATTTGTGACCCGGGTTCTATCCTAAGAAAATGTTGAAGATACTTTGATGCTTACAATATGGTGTACCGCACTTGGTTGTAGAGGGGTCCGTCAATGTCAGTTGCTAGGACGGAGCCGATGATGACTCCTTGATTAGCCATCTCTCGCACGGTGAAGGCCTGCTCGAGCGTACCCTCATCCCACACCGGCGGATTGTCGTTACGGTCTATTATAGTTATGGAGAACGTGGCTGGGGAGGAAAACATTAAATATTGATGATTATTAATAATTTCTAATTCATAATATAAAAATAATTTAATAATAAATACCCACATATACTAAGTATGCTCTAGAAATCTACTTACACTCGTCTATATCTTCCCCGATGTAAGTATTGAGATCTCTCACTCTTATAGTGAGGTACATGACTTCAAACATCTCGAAGTCGATTGTGACGTTGGGCCGGATCTCGCGCACTACAAGGTGACCCGTCGCTGCGCCCCGGTGGTTCTCATCTCGGTATGACGTTATAATTTCCACACAACTGAAATGGAACAAGTATTGATAGAATCAGAAATCCTAAAAGTAGTTCCCGTGCATCTAAAAAAAGTGATGAATCAAAAGGAAATCTTTTTCTCTCATGGTAGGATTTGGGTTTGACGTACTTGTGATATTCCAGAGGGTCCGTTTCCCTCCCTTGCTTGGTGGCCCAAGAAGACTCCCAGTCTATTTCGAAGACCAGGTGCGCTGTGGTGTCAGGGTCTGTAGCAGTAATGGCGCTATCTTCGTTTGTAATAGGGAAGCCGTCTGGTACATTCTCATCCACTTGCGGACTACCACGAGGCTGTTTAAATCAATCATAATTGGTAGTGAAGGTATTTCAAAAATTATAAAATAAAGTACTTAATATGAATAAAGGATAAAATGTATGTTAAATGCTTATCAAAATATGGTTAATTTTAATGAAGGAAGATAATTAAAAGAATCTGCCATCCGATGTGAAGTCTCAAATGGACTTTAAATAATTTGAAACTTATGATAGTGCCTTAGATAAATTTCACTTAATTATTCGCCAATTAAACACTTACTAGTCGAAGTGTAGGCGGCGTATTGTTGATATCTAGTAGTTCTATGACTAGTTGAGACGTGGCGGTGTGATAAGGCGCACCCAAAGTGTCGTCGGCTCGCACCTGAACAAAAATAACCCCTTCATCAATCTATCATAATAACTGAGAAACAACGTAACAATTAATAAGATAAACGGGAAATATTAATATAGAACTTGTAGATTACGAAACGAGGCTACGAATGCTTGAGTCAAAAATTATTTACTAAAGAGCTAATATCGAAAAGTATTCTACTTATTTATTAAAAAGTGAGTCAAATTACCTGAACAAAGAATACATTTTGCCTGTGGTAGTCAAAAGAGTCGTTTGCCGACACGTAGATGTATCCCGTTTCTTGGTCTATGCGCAGAAAGTCCCCAGCATTGCCCATCAGGGAGTGCCTGTAAACATCATATAATGAATGTAGAAGATAAAATATACTCATCTGAGCAAGCGTTCTCTATCGTAGACGGCATTATCGCTTAACATCAGCCGTGATGGCGGTCAAACGCAAACCCATCAGATAAATTTACATAGCTAATAAGAATGTAGGTATATACAAGGTTAGTTCTAATCAGTTAGCATCCTTTTAAGAGCATATATTATGTACATCTCAACAAAATACTTTTACTATGGGGCCGACATGGAAATCGCGAATAAAATATCAGCTGTTCCATACAAAAAGTTCATCGACCTTGGGAAAAATGAATGGAACCACTGATTTTTTATTCGCGATTTCAAAGTAGTTTGTTTTGATGTACAGAATATGCCCTTAAAAGAGTGCTAACTGTTAGAACTAACCCTGTATATAGAGGTGTGAGTCAAAGGGAAACTGGCTTTTATCTGTAATCTTCAAATCTACGTCGACATGAAAAAGAGAGCGGAATATAGTCCGCCTTAATCAGCGCACAACCAAATAAATAAAATCTTTATGAGTATGAGCCTGTTCATATCATAAGTCATAAGGTAAATTAATTTATTTTACATTTGTATCTTCGTAGTTAAAAGTATTATTATATAAACTAAACTAATACTAACTAAAGAAGCTTGCTTTAATAGAGAGACTGAGTTGTTTAAATAGGTATATGCTGCAAAACGTACTTACTCGACTGTATCATTAATATCCCTGTCTTCTGCCAACATGGTCGCCACGTAGAACCCTTCGCCTTCTGTCTCGTTGAAGGAGACTGTGATGTCGGGGGTTTGGAAGATTGGCTCCTCGTCGTTCCAGTTGATGAGGTCTATGTACAGCATTGCGACTCCTACGAAGTTTGAGTTGTCCATGTCGGTGGCCACGACCTGGGCCACAAATTATATTTAAAAACCAAAATGTGCAGTGAATTGCCTAATGTTTTTTTGGGGAACTTAGATATTTTTGGATTATTACATTTGAATCTCTTTTCAACCGACTTCAAAAAAGGAGGTTCTCAATTTGCCAGTATGTTTTTTTAAATGTATGTTACGCGATTACGGATATTGAATATTCTTTTTTTTTTGGTCTGTAATACCATAAGAGGTAAATACCATATACATTTTATGTAAATGGGTTCAATAGTTTGGTATTTTAATCAAAATTACTGGAAATATGAAGATGTCATACAGGTAGTCGAAATTGAAGTCGGTTGTTTTTTTTAAGAAGCGTACTTATGTCGTTAAAAATGTATTTTTATGTAAGTAACCCTAAAAACTTTTTTATCTTTGGACATTCTTAGAACACGTAAAGCTGCAATTCTTGAGGTCTTCGTTCTGAAAATCTTACCCTCAAAACAATATGCTGGAACGGAATGTCCTCGAAGTCCAACAAGCTATGATTAGTGGTTCCCATGATGAACTCTTGCCGCTGGTAGCCGACTTGTGGGGCAATGTAGAAGGCTTGGTCAGCGCCTGGTGGGCTCACACTTTCTAGATGGACCGTATACTGAGCGTTTTGACCCTGGATTAAAACATGTAATCATCTGTCAATTTCGTTGATTACATACCAAGTTAGAATTATCTAAATAAAATTTTGAGTAAGTAAATGGTTGACCAGGATCAAGGATTAGACAGCATGAAGTAGATAAATAATACAGGTAAAGAGAATGTTTTATGTTATTGTTTTGTTAGGGTTTTGCTTACGCAAATCTTTAAGACATACTACTTTTATTTAAAGCAAATCACTTGTGAAAGTACACTTTAACTTTTTTCACGTATGGCTTCGGAGTTAAATGTGATAGATAATATTATAGTAAGTAGTATTTAGTTTTTAAAAGCATTTCTCGTTAGAACACGAGATGTTTTTTTAAATAAAAAAAATCTATCCCAAGTCTTTCTCCTGGGTATGTCCTAAAACTGCATCCAGAACCACCGGACGACGGACAGCATCGTCCTCTAAGTTAACGGTGATGAGCATTCTGCGATCCCCAAGCTGCCTGCTAAAGGTGGGGATTACGGAAACCCCTCCCTATGAAGGGAGGCTTTCACCCAACAGTGGATGTCTTATGGCTGATGTATAAGTCATTCTCTTTCCCAAGTTCCTTGTTCCAAACAAAACTTACCAAATCGATATCGTGAAACCCAAATTCTTCCAAATCAAGCGTCATAGCTGTCTCTTCTTCAATTTGAATATGATACTCGTCATGTAAAGGTTCTGGCTTGTTGTCATTGACATCATTAACGATGATGACAACTGGTGCAGAAGTCGCAAAGGATTCGTTATCGTATTTGTAAGCGATGATATTGAGTTGGAACACTTCTCTCTCGAGAGCGTCGCGGTTTATCTCGTCCACATAAAAAATTGCCCCGGAGCGGCCTCCTTCAATGGTTTCGATGCGGAAAAATGTATCTAGCATAAAGAACAGTGAAAGTTTTTAGCAAGTCATTATCATAAACAGCTTACTATTCCAAATGAGTTTATTTTAATTCGAAAGTAATAAAATTTGACACACCTTCTGGATCCGTCTCAATCCTGTAGAGAATAGGCTTGTCTATGCCCGTGTCCCCATCAATAGCGCGTACTGGGAAAGACTGGTTCGTCTTCTCGTCAAACTGCTGAACTGCAAAGATCTCCACCCAGCGCGGAGGGCGATGCTCCACGTTTTCTACTTGTACCATCAGTGTGACTGTGCGGTTATTGGGAAGTGAGTCCTGGGGATTAAAAAGCTACCATGGAGTCTACATTCGAAACTAGCTTGACGGAATCTCGGAGGAACTAGCTCTTGGCTGGGTATATAATCAAAGGACGGAATGCATCATTCGAAACTAGCAGGTTCAATAGCTTGACCGTTATAGCAAAATGATGTTTCTTTTATATTTGTGCAATGTCATAAAGAGTTTTCAAAATGTATCCCGGGTCTTTGACGCAATGTGTGGCAACATTGATAAACTTCGAAGACAACACAAATTCAACCACCGTAGTGGCGCTACGCAATTGATAGGTAAAAAAAATGGTTCAGATGTTTAATTTCACAATGCAAAGTTGAATGTTCCATACCGCCAAAATTCTTACCAAAGCAGTTACACTGAATATGTGTAGTGGATTCTCCTCAAAGTTCATAGGGGTGTGGATGCCCACGGTCATGAGCATGGTAAACCAGGTGTGAGATAAGATGGTCCCTTCCATGTAGAAGATCTCGTCATCACCTCGGTCGCTATCGATGACGAACCGCATGAATTGTGTGCTGATTTGGCCGTCAGCGTCGGTCACTTCGTACACGCATTCTGTAAGACGAGGCTCGCCAAGTTCCTGTGAATAAAACCAACAAAATGTGAATTAACAATCATAGGAATTGAATCCAACGAAATTTCGAACATTGTAAAAAAAATATAAATTTCTTACAGGAACTTGACAAGCTTCGAAGATCTCTATGATGGGTCGGTTATCATCGATGTTAACGATTTGCAGATTAACAGTCACCACCAAAGTTTCTCCTGGTACTCTTAATCTAAAAGCATACTGAAGCATGCCAGCCTCGTAGTCTTGTCTGTAACAAAATACGGAAATGACTTAATTTAGAACAGATAAAACAAAGACTTATTAATTTTGAAGACAAATACTGCTATTTCGGGGTGTTTTTTGGTGGTCCCAAGATTTTTTATGTAGATATAAATAACATTTGCAGTAAAAACCTTGGACTAATAATTTGATGCTCTCACCTGACAGTGGTATAGAGATACCAGGCACCATCATCACGCTGCCGTAACACTGGGCCGAGGTTATTGAACGCTCCTGAGTCGAAGTTCGGGTCAATAGTTGGCACATATGCACCTACGGAAATTAATGTTGCGAGTAAATTGTGCTTGTTTATTGAGTAGGTTGTAGCTGCATTATATTACTTGTACTGGAATTTAGTGTATGGCCGGTTTATTTGGCGGGCTAGTATTTAACAGCTGACTAACTAAACGGTTAGCTCCTAGGGGCAAAGCATTTTGCATTCTCCTAGGGGCATTAAGGCTTTGAGCTTCGACGTAAGATTCTAAAATTAATATTAATTTGGTTTAATTTTACTATCCCTTCGTCGACATTATCGTTATACATAGGTAGATATAAAATATCGATGGACATTTTTCACACAGCGCCATTTAGCCCCAAACTAAGCAAAGCTTGTAAACCTATGAAACCAGATAGTTGATAGAATATTTATATACTTTTTTTGTTGTAAATACTTACTTATTATACATACTACACCCAGACACAGAACAAACATCTATGTTCGTCACATAAATGTTTGCCCTGGATGGGGATCGAACCCACGCCCTACAGCTCTGAAGGCAGACATGCTACCAACTGAGCTAAAAGGCAGTATAGATATGTAGTTGTAGGTACCTGTTCGTTGTGTGAGCTTGTAATCTACTGGCATAAGGCAAACCATTACGAGTCCAGCATTAATGGTTATTATTATATAGTCGATGGTTTGCCTTTTTTTATGTAGTACTTAGTTGGTTTTACTAACCGTTGTAATTAAGCTTCGCAATAGCGACCTCTCCTTCTCGTTCCTCATCCATGTAGATAACCTGGATGGCATCGACGGCACCAATAGGGACGTACGCGTCCATGCAGACATCTTCTCTCTCTTCAGCCGGTACTAGCGGTCTTTCTCTCCATGAAAGACCTGGAATAGTATACATGCTCTGTATAGTTGCAGTGACAAGATAAAGATAAAGATTCATTTATTTGCATTGAACAAGAATATAAAAACATGTGTTTGATGACATTAAATTATATGATCTTCATGCTTTGCCTGAAGAGGCGTGGAAATGAGAGATGAGAGATGGCAATACACTATAAGAAAATATAATAGATTATGCATGTCAAATTACAATTTAAAATTCACAATGTCAAAAAATAAAATACTAACAATAATTCTAGTAAATTTATCTGCAATAATTATACAATTAAAATTTGTCATTCAAAAGGTCGTTAATAGTATAATAGCATTTTTCGACAAGCAGTTTTTTCAGTTTTATCTTAAATAAATTAGTCTCTTACAGATTAAGAATAAGTAGTATTGTAAATAAGTGTTCCCATACACACTATACTTTTATCCATTAGAGTCGTCTTGGATGGAACATTACGCAGCCGGTTTTGGTTCCTACGATTTCTAATCACATCAGAGTCAGAGAGCGTTGGAAACACTTCTCGATAGTACCTTAGGGCCGAAAGTGAAAGAATTTTATCCTTAGCAAAGTAGGGTTGACAGCTGTCAGTACTTTGCAGTTTAAACATGGATCTGATACAGCGTTTTTGTCTTCTAAAAACAATTTCTTTGTCTGTTGAGTTACCCCAGAATATAATTCCGTATCTAAGGACGGATTCAACTAGATTACTAGACCATAATAGGCTGCAAGTAATGCATCTGTGTTAACGATAGCGGCAAGTTTGTGCATCACGTACGCCAAGCTAGAAACTTTCTTAGATATTTATTTGCTTTTTCCAATTTAATTGTCGGTCAATAAAGACATGATAATTATTCACGAAAAAAAGTCATGTGCTGCGTTTCATGGCATGTGTGTTTGATGTAGCTATATAATTATTGATTGATTGAAAATTGTGTAAAACCTACATTGTGTCCACCTGCGTAAATGAATAAAGATTTGCGTTGGCCCTTAGCTTAAGATTTAGCTTATTTTATGACCTGTTTCATATTTTTACAACCAAGGAGTTTGATTAAAAATAGCAAAATTCTCTACTTGATTAAGTTGAGTTTAGTAGGTTTAATTGTACCTAGTATAGGTAGTATTATATTATCTTTGATGGAACTGTGATTGATAACGCGCTCAGCGCTACGCATTTATAAACACATTTTTCCCTGTTTTAGAAGCCTTACCTTCGTATTCGATCTCCGGTAGATTGTCTGGCTTTGGTTCCCTGGGAATGGCGACCATATATGAACATCTCTCTGCAATTAACATGTGTCATAAACGTGAATTAATGAATTTTGAAGAATAATGTAGCAAATAGCAATTCAGGTGACACATTCTCCAAACAAAAACCATTTATAGAATAATATCAAATACCTACAATTGATATAGGCATTTTTGTAATTCAAATAATAAACATAATTACCGTTTTTTAATGGTTTCAAATACATAACGAGATGAACGATGGCATCAGCCTACACCAGGCGGCTTGACTATAATAACACTAGACATAGTACATTAAATACATTCGGACGCATTCAAAACTCATGTGATACTCCCTGGCAGGACCACTTTCATTTTACTAGGTAATCATTACATAATAAAAATGTATATTTTTGTAGTCTTACTTTTTTTTTTAAATCGCCAGTTTCCAAGAAAACATCAATTCAAAATGGTCCTGCTGGAGAGCATGCTCTCTGGCAGGACCACATTTTTTGGGGCTGAACTACTTATTTTTAGTAGATATCAGAAATTTAGGATTGTTCTTTCTGTATGTTATACAATTGGTTTTTGTGTAGAAGTCGTCGCACCTTATTATATACATTGGCTTGGCTAAGTTATTTTCTTACCCTGAGAAAATACAGGTGCCGCGCAAACAAAGACAATCACAAGTAGTATTCGTACGTCGACCTCCATCACAAATTCTGTTTTAGGCCCCTGTTTGTAATTATTCCATTTAAAATAGTGGATAATTCGTGGACAGACCTAGAAAAGGCAAATATTAAAATTTATTTATCAGATCTGATTAAATATGTTGGTGCAGAGAACATCCTCGTATTAGGAAAATAAGTCCCACTTAGGACAAAGAATACGAGAAGACGAAAATAAGAGAAAGAAAAACGTGATATAAAGTTTTACCTAATAAGTACGGTGTATTCCCGTTGTCCCATTCAATGAGGACAACGGAACTCAATATCATTTCGGTGGTTTTCGTTTAGGGCGTATAATTGGTGCGTTCCGTAATGCGGTAAAAGTGATAATATCGCGAACCCGACCAAATTGAATAGTCACAAATCTAAGGGTTTTGACTTGATCGAGTAATACTTGTCACTTTGGTCGGATTCACGATATTATCACTTTTAGCGCATTACGGAACGCAGCCAATATCGCAATAGTTTATTACGCATTAGACACCAAGGCCAGAGAAACGATAACTTCATAAACACACACAAATTCGTGTAAACTAAAGCTCGTATACTTAAGTAAACTAAAACGCTGTGGTGAATTGGTGAAATGTGGTGGTAATACTTATAGGGTAATAGGTACCTACTCATTTTTGTAACTAAACAAATCATTTGAAAAATGTCTTTAACTAAAACAAAATACAATCTAACTACCCAATCTACAAATAATTATAATATGCTACACTAAAATAAAAGGATTATATATAGGTGTTGATTGTAGATGAAGGTCTGGAGACGATCCTAACGCTCAAGCTCACTACCAATCGGCAGTGTACCAGTGTAGTGTTGTATTAGAGGCATTATCACGTTGGATGGCAATGCTTAAATAGACAACATAATAAGCATACCGGTCCTAGAAGACTCCCTTGTTGCACCCTGTATTCACTTGAACGCACTTTTACTACTCACTTTTAAAGTAAAGCAATTATGAATGAATTATTTTCACAACACAAAATCACTGCAAGAGATACCTAATTAATATTGGACCAAAAAGGTACGGTATCACGCAAATCCTTTTTCCAAATTTCAAACTGAAAGCTTTTTGTGAGAAAGCAGGATGTTTGTTTGGTGTTCGAATGAGACTGTTTTATTTTTTGGTATGACATCGGCAGTCGATAAGATTGTAATCGATAATTATTTTACTTACCTACCGATTAATACCGGTGACACAGTCGTATAATGAACTGATAAGATACGGGAAAATATACAGGATTTTTATCATCATTAGGTACCTACCTGTGTTATTTTTAAATAGGGCATTAACATTAACATTAACATTACCTTAAGGGCCCTGTTTTAAAAAACCACGTGCAGTCATAACAGTTTTTTGCAATGATATTATATGTTTCACTAGATCTGAAGTTTCCGCTTCAAGCATAGGCCTCGCCTGAAATACGCTTGAGAAATAATTCGAGCTTTGACGTCTATCATTCTCTATTGCCGATGAATTCGGTTCATACAAGATACAATGATATTATAGTTTTTTGACGGTTTTTACGAGTTTGTGTTTTCCCAAAAAATATATTTGTATCTATAAAATGTGGGAAGTGGACTAAAGCTTTTGTAATCTTTCAAAAAAATTTAGATAAGAAGAAAAATAACTAACAAAACACCTCTATTTTTACACATTACAACAGTTTTAATAATCATTCAATGTTTACAAATTTAGCACGAAAATTTACTCATTTGTAAATAATATAGTTTGTCACGAACTAACGCTCATAGGTTTGAAAAAAATTATGTATAGCGTTGCTGGAAGCCAGTAATGTGGATCCTGCGACGGACTGGAACTTTAATAGGGCAGACTTTCCTGCTTTATACGCGCACGTCACACAGGTATGTTGGACTGATGTAACGGATCAATCAGATGTAAATACTGCGGTGGACAATTTTTATAACTTATTGTATAGCTGTTTTAATGCATGTGTTCCAAAAAAGGTTCGCAATACTAAACTAACAAAACGATATCCCACGTGGTATACTAGTGATATAATTAGTGATCTTAGACTAAAAAACACTTTGCATAAACTTTGGAAACTGACAAATGACGTCTACGTCTACAGTTTCTTTAAGGCTATTCGAACCGACTTAAAGACTAGAATATCATTTGCGTATGGTAATCATATAAATCGCGTTCAGAAAGATCTCTCGCGCAATCCGAGTGCTTTCTGGCATTTTGTATCAGACCTGCGCACAAAAGGTGGTTTTAACCCCATTATCACTCACGAAGGCCACACACACACTGGACTAGCTGCCGCTGATACATTTGCTGGTTATTTTAGTAGCGTATTCTTAGATAAAGCGCCGGTTTTGAATCCGGCTCTTATAGAACCTAGCTGCAACAATCACCTAATCAACATAAATAGACTGAGTACGAGTGAGGTAGACTCGCATATTAATAAAATAAAACCTAAGAGTTCCGTAGGACCAGACAATGTACCCCCCCTACATCCTAAAAGCCTTCAAAACCTATTTAGTAGAACCTCTAACACACATCTTTAACATATCTTTAAACACAGGAACTTACCCCACAAGATGGAAACAGTCGAGAGTTGTGCCAATATTGAAATCCGGAGACAAATCACAAGTAACCAATTATAGACCCATAGCAATATTATCCTGTTTTGCAAAGTTATTTGAAAGTATTCTGCACACAAAAATCTACAGACAACTAGAACCGTACCTAAGCAACTCCCAACATGCATTCAGGAAAGGGCGCTCTGTCAATACAAATCTCTTGACACTAGTCGACCATGTGTCACAGAGAATGGACCAGGGTATCCAAGTAGACGTGATATATCTGGACTTCATGAAGGCGTTTGACACGGTCGATAACGATATCTTACTTGAAAAGTTAGAACAAATTGGCTTTGCACCCAAACTTGTAAATTTCTTTGCAGACTATCTTTCTGATCGGACTCAGTTCGTTCGACTTGGACTTTATGAATCCTTTTTGTACCACACGAAGTCAGGTGTGAGTCAAGGGTCATCTCTCGGGCCGTTGCTGTTTTCAGGCATGGTTAATGACCTGGAAAACTGCCTTAAATTTAGCAAATGTCTTATATACGCAGACGACGTTAAGTTGGTAGCTGACATAAGATCCGTTGACGATGTTGTTTTACTGCAAAGAGATCTCGATTCTATACAGAGATGGAGCCATAAAAACCGACTATATTTGAATGTCAGTAAATGCAAGTACATGAGCTTTACCAGATCTGCACACGTCATCGGATCGCAATACATAATTAACAACGAACCGATAACGAGGACTCTATCAGTGAAGGATCTTGGAGTTACATTTGACACAAAACTAACCTTCCATGACCACATCCAGAAGCTCACAGCCGAGTGCTTCAAACGACTGGGCTTTGTCACTAGAAACTGCAAGGACTTCACAAATGATAAGGCTATTTCACTTTTGTATAATGCCCTGATAAGATCCAAGTTAGAAGCAAGTTCAGTCGTTTGGAGCCCTCATGAGAAAACGTACGCAAACATGATAGAAAAGGTTCAAAAACGTTTTCTGCGGTACCTATATAAGCAAAAACAGTTGTATTACCCCTTTATGTATCCAACCGCATATTTACAGGGCACATTAGGTTACAATTCACTAGAAACCCGAAGACTACATGATAATCTGCTACTAATTCACAAAATACTCCATGGAAAATTAGACTGTCCAGACATACTGAGTGAAGCGAGTCGCCTCAACGTCCCACAGCAGCGCATTAGGTTCCGCACTGGGACTCATGAAGTTCTCGGCGCACGTCTCCTCCTATTCGCGCCGGCGCCCGCGCGCACTGTAGCACGCCAACAGTCCCCTATCTGCTGCGCACAGTACCATCTAAACGCACTCAGCGCCTCTCACCCACAAGTCGATATCTTCGCCGACGAATACTCGACGTTTGCTACAAATGTTCTGTTTTACTGTGAGCAATTCAAACTGTAAATATAATTATACCAAATAGTTAAGTTAGTAGACGTGTAATTCTGTAGCTGTGTGTAGGTGTTCTATATATCTTAATTATTTTTACTAATGTACGTGTTGTCTATATTGTGTTTTACGCTGTTTTACATTCTTGTTGTAAATATTTTATTAAAGTAACTAAAATAAAAATGTTGCGCCTAGGAGTAAGTAAGCCTGTTAGCTGCATTTTATCTATAACTAGCTTTTGCCCGCGGCTTTGCCCGCGTAGTAATGTTGAATACTGGAATTCGGTTAAATCGGGGCCCAACTCAATTGAATCACTAAAATACGTATATTATTGCATTTTTTCCAAGCCGCTTGCAAGTCTTTAAGTTTTCTTGAGGATGACCAAATTTGGCATGTCGCGTTTGCAATACTTACTTCAAAACAAAGCCGTCTTGTTGAATTTTAAACAGACAGATAGATGGACATGACAAACTTATAAGAATTCCTCGTAGTACTACGGAACCCTAAAAATGTCTGCTAATGACGCTATAGTTGCCGGGGCCTTTGACCCGAAAGATTACAATATTTAATTGTAGACAACGTTTTTGTTTTTTTTGTTGGAAGGTGCTAAAATAGCCAGGCTTTCAGGGGAGCTAACTCGCGAGCAAGCCACATAGAACTGACCATGCGAAAAACAGTCCTGCCTTAAATCAATACCAGCGTATTTTAAAGTTTGACCCTGAGCCTTATTGATGGTCATGGCAAAACAAACTTTTAGAGGAAATTGAAGCCTTTTGGAGTCATAAGGTAAGTCACTGGGAATCATGGGAATACGCGGCACAAACACTGTTTCGCCATGGGCACACCCAGTCAAAATGATGGCCTCAACCAGATTACGATGCAGCATTTTTACTTGTAACCTGGTTCCATTACACAATTTGGGTGGTCTTAAATTCCGAAGGAGCATGACGGGTGTACCTTTCTTCAGGATAAGCCTCTGATATGGTAGCCCCGCTGGTCTTAATGAATTTAAAAACTCAACTGGATAGTTTACAGCATCATCATTATTGCATACCGTATCAACAGAGTCAATGAAATGAAATAAGCTTAAGCAGAAAAAGTATGATAACAAAGAACGTAAAAAGATTACCAAAATATCGCAAGAATTACGAAACTTCGATAAAATACAGTGCTGCACTGATCGCTTAGGTAGACTCGGTGTGGGTTGGAGTGGGGCCCCGTGGGTACCCGCCTTGTCGGGGCGGGGGGGCTTAGTAGCCGTGGGAAGTGTCCCCACGGTGAAGCTAAGAGGTACCCGAGGTGGGGCCGCGCAAGCGGCCACAGTGGTGGGGGCTAGGCCACTGCACGAGCCTGAGGGATGGAGACAGGCCAGAGGGGCCAGAGCTCTCCATTCCCAAGGGCCACGGTAGTGGCTGGGCCCTTACTGAGGGTCCGGACCTGGTCCGGACATGAGGGCTCTCCGCGTGTCCCTCTGATCAGCAGAGGGCACAGTGGAGAGCGAGGAGGGACGGCCAGGTGGTGGCCTCATCAAGGGCTTTCCTTGAGGGGGCACCCACCGGGTGTGTTGTGGTGGGGCTGCGGGATGGGGACAGGCCAGAGGGGCCAGAGCTCCCCATCCCTAACAGCCGAAGTGGCAGGCGGCGGGGCCACTCACCTGACCCGCCGCATGGAGGCCAGGGCGTTCGGACGTAGGGCCGTCCGGCGCCCATCTCGCTGGCATGGCCTCCGAGGTGGATGCACGATGTGTCTGGGTGTTCGGACACATCGTCATCGGTGCGGGAGGAGCTTCGGCTCCCCGTGGTGGGCCCGAAAGGGCGGCGCCGTCGGGGTCACGGATGAATGCGATAGCGTACCCGTGACCTCGACAATAGGCGCAGTGTGGGAACACCGTTGGGTTTTTAGTCGGTAGGGGTGCCATCGAGTCTCACTCTGGCATCGAGTCCGACATAACCCTCCTGCGCCCTGGCAGGAGGGTATGCGTAAGTGCATTTCCCAACGTAAAAAAAAGCGCTGCGTTTCGAAAGCGCTGTGCTTGGTGCGTGCACCGGATCAAGTACATGTGTTTAAAATATTTATCTTCTTACGCATAAACACTCGATTAGCTAATCTATAAATATAACATTTTTTTTCAAATGAAAAACTGACCCGTGGCCTTCCAGTTTTGAAATTGTTTGAAAATTCTGAAACATGTTTATGTTTATTTTATCTTATCTCTTAAGTCAAAAAACTTAACAGCCTTAAATGAATGGTTTCGGCAAAATGGTATTTTAATGATACATTGAACCCCTTGCGAATTTTTCAAAATCGTTGCTGAGTGTGCGTTTCTCTGCATCAGCCCTTAACACTAATGGTATATCGGCCTACCCTGATTGGGCCATATTCACTACGCTGGCCCAGTGCAGGTTGGCGGATTCACATACACTATCGTATTTCTTCTCCTGAAATATGAAGGTTTCCTCATGATGTTTTCCTTCACCGAAAAGCCAGTGGTATTATCCATGCGTAAGTTTCAAAGAACTAATTGGAACGGGCTCGCCCGGGTTCGAACCCGCGACCCCAAGAATGTGAGTCGAGCTTGATCTCACTGAAGCTACCACAGCTTGAGCTGAGTGTAAGTTTACACCACTCAAAATTTAGTTTAGGCATTTAAAAGTAAGTTAATTTAATATTAAAAATTAATTTAGCAGCTTAGGCTGTACAGTATCTATAATAATTATGTCCGTCAAACAGTCGTCTGCGTGGACCTACAAAAAAATAGCCTATGTCCGTTTCCGAACCTTATGCTATAACTACCTATCCAAAAATGCAGCTCCATCTGTTCAGCCGACCAATAAATACGCCCATCCCCGTCCCCATTCCCAGCCTCAACCCTATAAGCGCCCCCTTCCCCATCCCCATCCCGATACCAAATGTCATTTTAATATGAACACGCCCATCCCCGTCCACATCCCCGTTCCTTCTCTCATCCCCATCCCGAACCCCATCCCATCCCCACCCCCATCCCGATTTCAACTTTCATCTTAATATGGACACGGCCATCCCCGTTCCCAGCCTCATCCACATCCGCATCCCATCCCCACCTGTCCCCACCAAATCCCCACCCATCCCCACCCCATCCCCATCCCATCCCCATCCCCATTCCCATCCCGATACCAATTGTAATCTTAATATTAACATGCCGATCTCCGTCCCGTCTCCGTTCCCAGTATCATCCCCACCCCAACCCCCATCCCCACATCTATCCCCATCCCTATACCAAATTTCATTTTAATATGTACAGCCGTTACAAAGTTAAGGAGAAACAAACGTACTATCACTAAAACTTAGTTTTTTTTTATACTAACGGGAGCTGATTTTATAAAAACTGTGACACCCGTATCTTCTTATTTTTATAGTAGAATATGTATACCAAGTTTTGTATCAATCGAACCAGAGAATAAAAAGTTTCATACAAACTTTAACACCCCATTTAACCCCCTTCGGGGTTGATTTTCGAAAAATCCTTTCTTAGTGGGCGTTTACACCTGTCCAAAAACATACCCTCCAAATTTCAAGTCTCTACGTTTAGCGGTTTGGGCTGTACGTTGTCTATATGTCAGTCAGTCAGTCAGTCAGGACATAGCCTTTTATAGTTATAGATTAAAGATTAATATAAACACGCCCATCTCCGTCCATATCCCCGTTCCCTCCCTCATCCCCATCCCGAACCCCATCCCATCCCCACCCCCATACCGATTTCAACTTTCATCTTAATATGGACACGCCCATCCCCGTTCCCAGCCTCATCCACATCCACATCCCATCCCCACCTGTCCCCACCAAATCCCCACCCCATCCCCACCCCATCCCCACCCATCCCCACCCCATCCCCATCCCCATCCCGATACCAATTGTAATCTTAATATTAACATGCCTATCTCTGTCCCGTCTCCGTTCCCAGTATCATCACCACCCCCACCCCCACCACCATCCCCACATCTATCCCCATCCCTATACCAAATTTCATTTTAATATGTACAGCCGTTACAAAGTTAAGGAGAAACAAACGTACTATCACTAAAAGTAATTTTTTTTTTCATACTAACGGGAGCTGATTTTGAAAAAACTGTGACACCCGTATCTTCTTATTTTTATAGTAGAATACGTATACCAAGTTTTGTATCAATCGAACCAGAGAATAAAAAGTTTCATACAAACTTTAACACCCCATTTAACCCCCTTCGGGGTTGATTTTCGAAAAATCCTTTCTTAGTGGGCGTTTACACCTCTCCAAAAACATACCCTCCAAATTTCAAGTCTCTACGTTTAGCGGTTTGGGCTGTACGTTGTCTATATGTCAGTCAGTCAGTCAGTCAGTCAGTCAGTCAGGACAAAGCCTTTTATAGTTATAGATAGATAGATAGATAATAAATAAATAATTCAAATATAAAAATATTTTTCCGAATCAATTCATAAATGACGGAGTTCTGAGGCAACAAAAGAAAATTCCATACAACCGAATTGTGAACCTCTATTTTTTGAAGTCGTTTAAAATTTGTTGGAAGGTAAAAAAAAGAAAAGAAGATAGATAGAATTTTTTGGTAGGAATACTCAAATATTTTTCTAGTATTTGAAAACCCCTATTATAAGCGTTTGAACCTGTGGATTTGAGTACATACCGTATACAGGGTTAGTTCTAATCAGTTAGCATCCTTTTAGGGGCATAATCAGCTGTTCCATACATTTTGTATGGAACAGCTGAATATTTTTTCGCTATTTCAATGTTGGCCCCATAGTAAAAGTTGTTTGTTTTGATGTACAAAATATGCCCTTAAAAGGATCCTATCTGATTAGAACTAACCCTGTATAAAATATGCTCTATGTAAACCCCAAAGTAAAGTTTGGAGACGAGCACCACCGACAATGATAAAATGAATTCTTTCCATTATCACCGTTGCTGACAAGCACATACAATACAAGGCCAGATCGCAAAAAACAACCTGTCTGAATATAGACCAATTTCAGGTAGAAATATTTAAACAATGATCGGCGCGCGATTATTAATTTTAATTATATTTTTATCGATTCCTGTAATCGTTGATAATGGAACAATGAGATAAAGGGCTTGTTTATTGGAAGGCTACCTATAGCTATAAGCATGTTTTAAATAAATCTGCGTAAAACAAGATTATTGCTCAACTTTGCTCAATGATACATTTGCTACAGACTTACATTATTAAATCTGTGCTTTAAGTACAAGTATAAGTGATTGGTAGGCCCCCTGGCACTAACGAATCGGGAGCCTACCACGATCTCAAAAACGTTCTTAAGCGTTCTAAACAAACATTCATCATCATAAGCCCGGGTCATCAGACGTCCACAATTTATCAAAGAGACAAACATTCATTTTATTTTGTCTCGCTCTCTAAATACAAAACATAATGATAATTATACTTATTATCTAACAATTTTTATTTTAAGTAAGCGGCGCAAATATGTTAACTTCGGCAGAGGTTACATATTTGAGCCGTTTGGTGTTGAGACATTGGGTCCGTGGGGACCGGAAGCTCATCATCTTATCAAAACATATCCGAGCGCCTGGTCGACGCGACGCGTGATCAAAATGCTGGCGTTTATTTGGCCCAATGCATAAGCATTGCCATCCAGCATTGCCATCCAGAGTGGCAATGCCGCCAGCATGCTGGGTACGCTGCCGACTGGTAGTGGGTTTGAGCATTTGGATTGTCTCTATAGACTTTCATTGGTCTGGATACAATCCTTTTGTTTTTTGTTGTGTAGTAGGCTAAGTAGTCTTTGTAGTTTGTTGTAGTTAATAAAGGCTTATGCCTCAAAAAAAAGTAAGCATATAATCTTAATAATACTAATAATATTTTCGAACGTTGCCGCTGGGGGACGTCAGTGGGTACGATGCTAGGAACATTAGGTATGATTAAAAGGAAATAATAGGTAGGTACCTACCAAGCCTAAACAGTAATAGCACAATAGTGCTGCAAACCAGGGCATGCTATTTAAAAAAATTAAGTCGCAAAAAAAATGAATTTCTAATTGAGGGTAGATAGAAACAACCTGTCTACGAAAACGGAGCGAAGCCCGTTGTAAACACCAAATTTAAGTGCATGCGCTGCCTGCCCGAGAAGTGTGGTTAGATCTTAGATGTATTTGTACATATATCGATTATCCAACATTGTATGTAAAATAATGCTACCTACTACAGATAAAACTATCATGGAAGCCGCATGATAATGATTATGTTCTAGAAATAAAAAGTGCGCAATGTCCTATCCTACTTGCTATCTTGCTAATGTCTTTCTGCGGAGTTGCAACTTGAGCATTTTAAAAAGGGCGTCTAGAAACTCTCCGAGTTGGCAACGAATCATCTGCTTGTCTGCCACTCTCCGGTACAACATTTTTTTTTAATTTGTTTGTTAGCTGTGCGGTTTCACCCTCGTGATGATGATGAAAGTAGCCTATATGTCATTTCGGGAAATAAGCTATCTCCTTTCCAAGTTTCATCCAAATCCGTTCAAAAATGTTGGCTTGAAGAGGTGACCTTTCTTTCAACTTTCGCACTTTTTATATTATTGTGATTGTGTGATAGGTTTGCGTTTGACCGCTAACGTTTGGCTTTTTTGATACACTTTTGATTCACATTTCACATTTGCCCCGGTACCCGGGCAGGGCCACCGGGGTGGATGGGACTCACTCGGAAATAATGAGAATATAAAATATGTTGGTGAATATTCCCGGAATCACCAGAACTGTGATGGTAATAAGTTAATGAATTATTTAATTATAGCAGCAAACGATTATAAGTAATTTGTGTATACAAACAAATCATTGATACAAACATTGTATCTATGCTTGTTATCGGAGCCGCCATTTCTTACTCGATCGAGTAAAGAAGCGGGCCTTGCACACAAGAGCAAAAGGGACTTTTCAAGCGATGTAAAAGCTAAACGTCAAAAACGTAAAAAAGCTGGCGTCAGTAGCCATGATTCTCAAATCATGCTAAAAGGACAGCTACCGAAAGGTACAACAGTCTGATATCATGCGAAAGGGAATTTAATACATGAAGGAGTCAGTTTTCTAATTAGTAAACGCGTGGATTTAAAGGAATTAACAATTAAGATGATTTTAAATTGCGGGTCGGCGGGTGATCTATCGGTAGGTATCTCATTCGTTATGGCAATTAGTTTTCTATTTTTAGCGTGAGACATCCCATCGAAATGACGGTTAAGGTGTAAACTTAAAAAAAAAATGCACAGAAAGCAGACTGTGAATGTACATTCGTTGTTTATTCGATAGGTTCCGATTCTCGAATTTGTCTTTTACTCTTTTGTCTTTTACTCCTATGAATATTGATGTCTCGCTATCTCTGTCGCACATTATCAGCTAAGAAATTGGCCAGATCATGCCGAACATGAACTTAACTGAATACTTACTTACTTTAACACTTTACTTGTGTGGATACACTGGCGCCGTCTCATCTTCCAGAAACATCAAAACATGCGGGTGGTGCGGCTAATGCGGCGGAATGCCTCAAGCGTCGCAAATATTCTAGCCTCGATAGAGGTTACATGTTTGTGCCGTTTGGGGTAGAGACACTTGGGCCGTGGGGGCCAGGTGCTTTGCGTATCTTTAAGGATTTGTCGGGGAGACTTAAAGAATCCACACGTGACCAAAATGCTGGCCTTTATTTGGGCCAGAAAATTAGCCTCGCAATCCAGCGGGGCAACGTGGCCAGCATTTTGGGCACATTACCCGAAATTAGAGATCGTTTAAACTATCTATAGGTTTGCTACCTATAGATACTTTAAACGGTCTCTTATATCGATTGATTAATGTTTTAATAATAGTTTTTGACAATGGAAACTCATTTCTCCATATTAAAGAGTAAAAACTTAACTGATTATTTACCCTAACCTAATATTATTGCATCCTAATAAGACGAGGATAGCAAGTCTTTATTTGCTTGGTTCTGTCAAGTAGGTATTTTATTTAAATAAGATTTGGGTGTTTTATGTATAGCTAACCTATAACCAGCTTGACTTTAACAACTGCTTTTAGATTTACAGTTCTTTTTTTATTATTGATCTCTCCTTTCTATAAAGGCATACGACATATTGGCCTAGTTTCTACAAGGCTGTAAGGGAAACTTGTACCACTAGGCCGTAGGCCACCTCCTGCGTATGAGAAATATTCTAAACCTTTGATTGTTGCCCATAAACTAAAAAATATTAGCCCCTCTTTGGGCAACCGGGTAAACAATTTTATCTTACTGTTAAATTTTAAGGAAAATACAAAGTCCTATCCGCAGTGCCGTGCGTGACGTCTCTCTGTACCTAATACCATGGTATAATAATATACTCCGCCAGGTATGACGCTCCCGAGTTACAAAGGTCACCTGGGTGACACAAGCCTACGTCATCGACGTGAAATTACCGGTAGCGTGAAATCATAACTCTCCGAACAACCGATCACGGTTTCCGGAGAACCGTATATTACCTGTTCCAATCCCATAAAACTATGTGATTTTAATTCAAACTATGTTAATTCGTGTTTAACTTGAATCATTTCGCTTGAGCGGACACGAAATGACAATTGAAATGATTTGTGTATATTATAATTATTAAAATATTTGATTCCCAATTTTCCAATTTTGTTGCCATAAAGTGGCAACTGGAGTGACGTAAGCAAGTGTCACTCCCGGAGTAGCAGACCTTGTTTTATTGGATCATGCCTAATACTATTCTTTGCGATATTCAAAGGATATTCCGTCTCCGTGGTACATCAAGTCTAGCGCAGTGCATCAAGATATGTCACATCACATCACGGCGATCTGTCCGGTCCGCTCGACAGCACTGCCACATGCGCGCGCGCACCCCGCTGAGACAGTGGACGAGCACACTTCACTTGTTCCCGCCATCGCTGACACCACGCACACTTATCTTCCACCAGTGAGTTAATTTATTAATTTACCTCTATATTCCCCTTTTTTTATAAAATCTGTAGAAACCCCATAAGAACTTGAATAGCATTAATTAACACTTATGACGGAAGCAATTGCTTATTGATTTTTACTTTTTAGTATTCAAAAGTAATTGATTTTGTTGTACCTAAGGATAAATTGCTCGCTCTCATTCTAGTGGGGTTTTCCTCGATATATTTGGATTATATTATACTATTTAATTATGTACAATATTCATAGTGCGTAAAATAAATATTTCATTACGCAAACAATATGTCAACTACCTTCAATGGAAAAAATACGTGATATTTGGATTATATTATACTATTTAATTTATGTACTCGCTGTGTCTAAATAAAATATTTCATTAGTATGTATACATTATGTCAACTACCTTCAATGGAAAAAATATGAATCGAAATATCCTCTTTTCAATATCTGTTTTGGTTTAAAATCTAGATATTTTAGGCAATTATATTGTGAATTGAGCTGAGAGGATTATTTTAAAGTTATAGGGCTAAGTTTACATTTTATTTGGATGCAGTATGTATCTACCTGAGTGATAATGTGTCTCGCCACGTGATAACTACCCTCTGACCATAACTATGTTTGACGAAGCAATCTTGTTCAAATAAATTAAGTTTAAAATATCTTGAAATAGATAATGATATTGTAGGGTCAATGTCAAAAACTGAATCATTTCGTGATATTCGTAAAGTAAAAACTGATAATGGAGCAAAGTCCATGTCAAAGTTGAAAGATAATGCATGCGTATCCGGAAAGTAGACACTTACCTACCTAATCACTTTTTTTTTCTCTCTCGAATATAATTATAGACCAGCGAGCGTGGCCTTTACCTCACTTTACTTTACTTGGGCCATAGATTAAGTATAATACTTAATCTATGCTTGGGCGAAGTAAGTAAGTAGAAAAACTTACCTACCTACCATTTGAATTTGCGCTAGTTATTGTGTAGAATATTATAATTGTTGTGATGTGATATCTGTGTGTGATAAGATTCCGCCAAGATCCTGCTATAGTACTTTACTACTACTACTACAATACTTTAGTATTTGTTAGGACTTGCTAAACAAGTCCTAACAAATACTAAAGTATATATATAAATATATATGTAGATATATGTAAAAATAGGTATAATATATCAGTGTAGAATGTTTATCCTTATTATTTTTCTTATTATATAATTAAGTATAGGTTGGTAGGTTAGGTATAAATATGTCAGTTTTAGTTTTAACGATGACTTCATACGGCTAGACCTCCATACGAATTGATAACCTATTGAAATAAACAAATTAGTACATCTTTACCAACCATTATCTTAATGAATGTCTTATGAATGTCTTAATGAATTTCTTGGCTGCCAGTAGTCGCAGTGGAAAGTTACGATCAATACCTTGAGGATCTAGCTCTCTATATTATCAAAGGATCAATACCTTTCATTAATTAAAAACCTTCAATAAAAATATTAATACAAAACTTAGAATGTCAGAATTTAATTATCGCGCTAAAATAACAGTGGCTAAATTCAACGGCAACGGCGAAATTTACAAGAAGTGTTTCAACGGTGCTTGCGCCGTGGGTGTAGCTAAAAGGATGGACGGATCCATAGCGAAGAAAGCTAAGGCTTATTTGCAAGCTGTTGAAAAAAGCCAAGGGCCATTGAAGGGTAGGTTTTGTGATGACCCTTTCCTTGCCTCTGCAGTTGAGTTGCTTGCACGTCTGCACATTTTTGAAAATCTGAGTGTGAATTTCTAATGAAAATTTCGTTGCTTTTAGCCTTTTATTTAGGAAGATCGAAATAGCTTGTTTTCTTATTTCTTGATGTCACAGCTGAAGTATGTCGAAAACAAATTTCATCGTTTAGGGTCTCAATTATTGAATCGCGCGAAGCTGTCTTCGCGCGTGACATATAATAGTTCGAAAGTCCGTAAAGTGTTTTTTGTGTGTTTTTGTCGCAGTGACTGCAGTAGTACAGAGGCCTAGTATCCCGAAGCTGGAGGTGGTCTCCAGAGTGGCCGCCATCCCAATCGTGGAATCCGGCATTGATGTCACCGAAAAAATGTACCACAAAATTAAGGTAGCTCAACCTTTCAGTACTTACAGTAGTTTTTTTCTAGATCTTTTGAAGGTCGGAGTGAATAGGTATCTTCAAAGTCTACGTTTTTCATCTCTGACTACAACGTCGCTTACCAACAGGCGATAAGTCAAAAGCGAACTTACCTAAATCAAAGATAATATAATACTATACTTACTAGTACCTAGGTATATAGACGTAAATACCACGTTAAAAAAAAATATTTTTCATTATTATACAGCTCTGACAAAATACTTTTAAACTACCTCGGTTGTTCGTTACATTTCTATGATTTATTTACGGGATATTTACCGTGATTATGTTTTGAAACGAGCTCCCGATAATTCGGCGCAGTTGCATGCACCGTGTTCACGAGCAGACCCGTAGAACTTTTGTTTTGGCTTTTATAGCTTTGTCAGAACAGTCGTTTAAAAAAAAGAATATATAGGCTTGCGTTTGACTACCAACTCGTCTGATGATAGGCGAAGATGCAGTCTACGCTGGAGCACTTGCCTAGAAGAAACCGATTCACTCGCGACTTGAAGATACCCTGATTGTAACCTAGTTCTGACAAAACATATCTTTGTTGAAAGCAATAATGTAGTTTCGCGTGTTGTTCCCAGGAGTCAAACTCGTTTCTCAACTGGTATCTGTCCCTGGGCGAGAAGTCGCTGGCGACCGGCGTGCAGCTGGCGCTCCCCGCGGTTCAGATCCTGGAGGCCCCGCTGCACCAGCTGGACCGGTTTCTCTGCAAGTCGCTCGATATCGTCGAGAAGAGGGTGCCCTCTATCCACATGCCTCCACAAACGGTGAGTCTCCACAGAGGATCCTATATCGTGATATAGTGTATAAAGAAGAAGAAGAAAGATCTAGAAGAATGAAGAAGAATGTAGAAAAAGAGACAACTACTAAAAATAAGAGATTTACTAAAGACTAGGTACTAATCATTTACTAAAGACATTTACATTTACTAAAGACTAGGTACTAATCATTTACTAAAGACATTTACATTTACTAAAGTGTAGGTACTAATCATCCCTTCGGCCGTTAAGGAAACTGAAGTTTGGAAACTGGTTTCCTGAAAGGATTTTTTTAACCTCCTACGTAAAAACGATAATGTTTTCGATATGTATGTGTGTGTTGGTTGTTTGTATATTTAATTGTCATCTCTTCACGTCAAACGGCTGATTCGGTTTGAATGAAACTCGGCATGTCGATAGCTTATTTCCCGGAATAACATAGGCTACTCTATCATCATTATCACCGTTTTTCATCAAGGAAATATTGCTCAGCTTTTTAACCGACTTCAAAAAAGGAGGAGGTTCTCAAATCAGTTGTAGTTTTTGATTGTTTGTTACCTCAGAACTGCGTCATTTAGAAACCGATTAAGAATAAGAATAAGGTCAAAATCTGTTCAGTAGTTTGCTTTTTAAATCAAAGTAACTGGAAGAAAAAGTCATCCAAGTAAGCGGAATTGCGTTTTTTGCTTTGAATTAGTTTTTTTTTGTAATTAGCTTCTTTGCGTGTCTCACCTTACTGTGTTATCTATCGGCTTGTAGTTATATAGGGGTCACACAATACATCATTAATATGTAGTTATCGGCTGAAAAACCACAAAGTAAACGTAATAATGGAACTGTACCTACCTCGGGTACTGCACTGCAATTTTTTATTGAAACAATCATAAGTATAAAAATATATAAGTATATAAATGTAACTTTTAAACTTTCGCGATTTGAACACATAATTATGTTTATAACCGGGACTTAATCGCGCACAAATAAATTTATTTTTATTTACCTCGACGTTTCGACCATGTTCCAATGGCCGTGGTCACGAGCTGACTGAAGAATGCGGGTCATCTTGGTGAAAAATGAGGGTGTTGTGGTGTCCTACCCTCATTTGGTCTTGTTAAAACGTAGGTTTGTTTCCACGGCACACTACACTGACGGTATCAGCAGATTTCTCAGAAACCCTACCGCGATACGAAAACTTGCCTATAACGGGATCCCACGACGACGACAATCTAAATCCATCTTCCCGATTGAAATTACGATGTTTTTTTATTTCAACCGCTTCACGAACCATCTTTGGATAATAATGTCGTTCAGTGGAGAGGACTTTCGGATCGTGGAGTTCAATCCAGTGACCGGATCCCGCTTCGAGCAGGTGCTCAGCGATGGCAGACCTCTGTGCCTGGCGATTTTTGACAGCCGCGATATGTTCTTTTATTCTCTCTGCTATGGTGCGCTTAGTTTGTCCCATGTAAGAACTACCGCAACTGCAATCCACCTTATATACACCAGGAGTCTGAAAAGGAATGACATCCTTCGGCGTCCTCATATGCCTTGCTAGCTTGGATAAGGGAGTATACACTGTCTTGATGGAGTACTTCTCCAGTAAGGTCCCCACCTTATCCGTCACTCCTTTCACATAAGGCATAAAAGCCGGCTGCCTTTCGACGTCAAACCTCCTTCTCTGATATTCGCGTCGAGGCCGCTTTCGCTTAGTCACACTACACGAAACTAGTCACGCGATTAAGTCCCGGTTATAAACATAATTATAAATGTAATTCAAGCAACCTTGCTGTATTAGGGGCGGTGGCTTATTATAAACTACCTACCAATCTGCATTCGTTTTCTACCACTTCTTATCCGACTATACATTTCGGCTTTGTTTTGCCCCGGATCAGGGTCTCGGGCCACCATCACAAACGTAACAAAGGAACAGAGGGTTTTTATCCAACAATTTTATTTCTATTTCTCTAAACATCATCCCTCGAATCCGAGGGGCCAAAAAAGCCGTAATTGCCTTATGGAGAGACCGCTAGACTCTGAATTTTGAGGTCGTGGGTTCAAATCCCGGGCCCGTACGAGCTCTCTGCCGTTTTACGGATTTTCATACCACTGGCTTTTCGCTGGCTTTTCGGTGAAGGAAAACATCGTGAGGAAACCTGCGCACGTCCGGAGAAGAAAAAAAAAAGAAAAAGAAATTGAATGGCGTATCTGATTCTACCAACAGGCAACTGGGTCAGCGCAGCAGAGTGGTGGAGTGGATAATGCCCCAATCGCCCTTCATGGAAGGATTATTTATTAAAAGGCTGATTATGTTTATACAGCCCTCTAACTACTCTAATCCTATCCTTACCTTAGATGTATTCGGAAACCCGTCGGTACGTGGTGCGGCGCGCGGACTCCGTCAAGCAGCTGGGGACCGCGGTGCTGGACTCGCGCGTGACAGCCGTCACCGCTGACGTCCTCGACCGCGCGCTCACTACGGCCGACAAGTACGTCGACAAGTACCTCCCGCCCGATTACCAGGATGCTAATGATGGTATGTACTTTCCAGATTCAGATTTATTTACAAAAAAATACTCAGTGTCTTCGATTTTTTAGATGAAATTATTCTCTTATTTACATAAAAATATAATTCGTCATAGTGGTTCAAAAAGATAGGAAGTACTACCATGGCAGTATCAAGACCTACTTACTTACTTAACTTCTAAGATGTTTTTACCTTATTACAACTCACTGCTTAACTTCTATTATTTATTCTGTGCTACACTGTCAAGATGTGGTGGTTTGAAAGCTTTATTTTTTATTTATTATTATTAAAGTTTATTAGAAAAGTGTGAATATTGTACTGTACCTATCATGTAGACTCAAACGACGCATATTTTCTCTGAAAAAGACGGTATCTAAGTTCGTCCGTTTTCTCCATTTCTCCTAATAATTAAAACAAACTGATTTAGAATAATTTCTTACGATTCGGACCATGTAGCGCATGCATTCTCGCGTCGTGTACAGGCGCGGCTCAAATCTCCAGTCCGGTCACGAGGTCGCCAGATAACCGCGAGCCCTGACGATAGTCCGCCTCTTGTCTAATTACTCAATATTTCAAATTATAAGTACCTACTTATAGCCCAAACGAATAAACTTGTATGTTTTATGATAGCGAAGCTTTTACGACTGGGGATACTTATCTAGTCTCGTCAAAGATTACGAAAGATGCGCCATTGCGTAATAAAACAACGTTTGAAAATGACCCCTGTGCCGTCATGTTTACGACTTGCGTCGGAGTGCGAAAGAAGATAGCACTTTTACGAGAGCAAAAGGGATAGCGCGCGTCTCGCTAAGTGAGCGCAGACAGGCGAGACAGTCCTTAGGGCCGTCTACACGGGGCCATTTTAGGGCGCGATATGACATATCTCCCTCTTTATACATATATATATAATATCATTGAGTCTCGTTAAGGATGATGGTAGACGCCTAATTAGTAGTTCACTCATTATTGAGAGAAAATCAATGGACTTGAAAATCAATAATGAGTGTAACTACTAATCAGGTTTAGGTACCTACTTACTTATGTTGTTTATTATGCTTTAAGTTCTCGTGAATAATTTTATTGTTATTTTATTGGTACTCACAGGTTATACTTGTTATACATGTAGGTCGTAGGTTTATTTTTAGCCGTGTTTATCAAGCAACCTGCAGTGCATTGTGATTTGTTGCTTAATTTATACATGTATACATGTATACCTCACAAAACAACACAATTAAATAAAACTTCCCACAACTTCATTGATAAGTAAAATGCTGTTGTTTTTTCTGCTCCATTCATATATTTCAACGTGAATCGATGCATTATTTTATATTATAATAAATTACATTTTATAATGACCCTGGACTAAATCAGACATAAATAGTACCAAAAGCTTTAAATCAAATATCATTTATTTCAGATTACATCAATCTATATAGCACAAAAAATATTTAAATGAAGAATGTGGTTATAAATTAAAATTAGATTAGAATACACATTGAATTGAAATTAAACAGATTGAATCGACACGACAAAACAAAAATAGTAACACATATTAAAACAAAAATGATTAAAAATTATATCTTTTGTCCCATAAGCACCCATCCACTTGTTCTGAATGGGACAGTCAAATCGGGCTGCAATCATCTGCAGGATACCATTGCGACTGGCTTGTATACGCTGTCGCAGGGACGCGACCAAAACAATCTCATAATAGGTATCAACTTATGGTCTTATGTAATGTACCTATGGCCACAGAGCATTGCTTTAGCTGCTCTAAGCCACAGAGATATGTGAGGGCGGCACCTTAGCCAGTAGGTATCTTATAATCTGATAGTATGACGGGCAATAAGTTATTTACCACAATTTCAAAATCATTCTGATTTTAATGTACCTTACATTAAACTATGTCTCGTTTTCTCTGCTGCTGTGAAAGAGAGACAACGTGTCTATGCCGGCTGTACTTTTGTCCCGAGATGGTTCCGAGTAAGGATTGCAATTCCAACCGCAGCAGTCGGTTCAGCAAAAAGCCAGCTAAATAGATTGAAAAATCTGCTGGATTGTAATCCTCAGCCGTATTCAAATACGCTAGGTACGCGCCGCACTGAATTGTGCTTATTAGAGCTTTCCTTCGAAAATTTGACTGCCATATAGCTCAGCGGTAGCGTGTCTGCCTTCAGAGCTGTAGGGCGTGGGTTCGATCCCCACCAAGGGCAAACATTTATGTGACGAACATAAATGTTTGTTCTGTGTCTGGGTGTAGTATGTATTATAAGTATGTATTTACAAAAAAAAATGTATATAAGTATTCTATCAGCTATCTAGTTTCCATATTACAAGCTTTGCTTAGTTTGGGGCTAGATGGCGCTGTGTGAAAAAAATGTCCTGCGATATTTTATTTGTCGCACTACAGTAATTTTAATTCGATAAAGTTTCTGCGAGAATGCATAGCCGAGTATAAAGCCTTAGGACATTTCCCACGCGCAGCTGGCCTAGTAGTACGAATTTTCCTCCTTGTATGAAATAGGCCAAACGTCTGCCTTTACGAATGTTGTTGAGATTGGTGTAGTTACGGTCCCTGAGCGTGCGAATAGGCTAGATGACTGGTTTTTTTTATTGTCCCATTCAAATGTGGCCCATAAATATAGCTGATTAATGAAAAGAAAATTAAAATCTGATCAAAAATAAGCAACTCATAAGCATTTTAATATCATGCTAGACAGAGAGGCGAAACAGCAAATCGTGACTTCACTTCTCTATACGCTATATAAAGTTTATTCTGACAAGTAAGGAGGCGTGACGTCATTTTTTGTTTTGTGGGAAAGGGACAGAGTTGTCTCTAACAATAAATTTAAACGCTCATATATCAGAACATTATTAACCGATTTAAATAATGTTTTAAATTACCATACTATATTCACTTAAATTCTTCATCAAAGCTATTGGTTTCAACGATTTAAACATCAGTCATCTAGCCTATTGTCCTCACTAGTGGTGATAATAGTGAGCGGCGCGGACGAGGCGGACGCGGGCGGCGAGTCGGGGAGAGCGCGCGCCGCGCACGCTGTGCAGCACGGCGACCGGCTGCGGAGGAAGCTGCAGCGCCGCCTCACGCGCCAAGCGCTCGCTGAGGCCAAGGCCATCAAGGAACAGATACACGTGCTCGTCTACGTCGCTGAACTGGTGAGCTTACCGTCTACAGCTAAATCTACAGGGTGCACGTGCTCGTCTACGTCGCTGAACTGGTGAGCTTACCGTCTACAGCTAAATCTACAGGGTGCACGTGCTCGTCTACGTCGCTGAACTGGTGAGCTTACCGTCTACATCTAAATCTACATGGTGCACGTGCTCGTCTACGTCGCTGAACTGGTGAGCTTACCGTCTACATCTAAATCTACAGAGTGCACGTGCTCGTCTACGTCGCTGAACTGGTGAGCTTACCGTCTACAGCTAAATCTACAGAGTGACGCGAACCGGTATTCATAATAATAATAATCATTTATTTCAGGCAACAGGAATTACTTTAAAAACACGGGCTCATTATAATAGATACCTTACAGACTAACCTACGTGTAAAAACAATCATAACTAACACATATTGAGCTGAGATTTTTCTGGCAGTGTCTCCTCCCAGTAGCGTTGGAAAACCAGCCCCTTAGGCCAGAAATCTGAGGAGAGGTTGCCCTTGTGCCAGCACCCGGAGCAAGTAGGACTTATTGAAGTTCGTCGTCCGACCAGTCGACTGCAGGCGCTGCAGCTGCACTACCGAGGACATTTCCCTCGCCTTTCCTGCACGTACGTGTGCACGACGACGCACGTATTACCCCTTTTCCATTCCTTTTTCATTAAGTCCAAGGGCCATAGTACCTACTCATCATTTTAAACAACTTTTACAACGGCGACAACTGAAATCACGAAAAAAATAAGCTGTTTAAAATTTAAAAAGCAGATTTGTATTTTTTTTATAAATGTTTTTTAGATTTTTATTTCGTGAGTTAGTTAAAGTTGTTCACAATTAATCATTATGTTTACAATGCACATCACAGTGCTACCAATCCGCTCAACCCCGTACCTGGAAGCCATGGAAGAGGCCTGTGATTAGCAGTACAATATGGTAGATATAGGCTGATTATGGTATGCACCAGCCAGTTGTATTAAAATCCGTACATAAACTCCAAAGAGCTCACAGGTACCGTACGGCCCCGAGGTTTGAACCCACGACCTCACGATTTCTATTCGAGCGGTCTCCCGATTAGGCTACCACGGCTTCACGGCTTTCATCATCAGCCAGAAGACGTCCACTGCTGGACTTAGGTCTCCCCCATAATAGGTACCTATATATAAATAGGGGGGGTTTGCCTACGCTTGGCAGGCGGCTTGGGCATTGCAGAATGCTTACCACCGTTAACCGAGAGGACGCTGCTGCCCGTCCTCCGGTGGTGCTGGATGCAGTTTTAGGACATACACAGATCCCTTTACAGCTTCACGGCTTTACTAGTATGGAAGTCAAAAAGCAGCTGTGTGTACCCAGGTGGCGACAGACCCGGCGCTGGCGTGGCAGAAGGCCAAGGAGCTGTACGCGAGCCTGAGCCAGGCCGAGCCGGAAAACCAGGCCCGGCCCGACACGCTCGAGGAGCTGGTGGTGCTGCTGACCCGGGAGTCGGCGCGCAAGCTGGTGCACCTCCTCAACTACACGCACACAGACCTGCCCAAGTGAGAACCAACACTACCCATGCCTGGGACAGTTACACATTACAACACATTTGCCTTTTCATAGAATCTGTAACTGGTTTCTCGGGTCTCTGAGCATGTGACTGGATTACACGGCGCTTCGTAGCTAATGCTTCGTACTAATACCTTTCATGTAAACGTACTAATTAGTGCTTAGTATTAGTAAGTGACAGTGCAAGTGAATAGAATCTGATCCTATTCAATAAGCGACCAGTGTCATATTAATATTAATCGATCAGTACTAATGAGAAGTACGAAACCAGTGTGATCTAGGCACTGATATCTTAAAACCATTCACTTTTCAGACGAACTTTATTCTAAAACACAACCCTATTATATATTTACAGAAACGTCCGCCAAGGAATGACCATAATTAGCAAGCACCTGTCCACTGCTGCCGATGCCCTGCTCAAGGTAAACTTGCTATAAAACGACACGGTACTGACATCAACTTGAACTCATGATAAAGACGTGAAAGACTTTGTCGTTTTCCACGACGACGCGACGGCATAACGCGTACTAGACGTCACAACGCGTACCACGATGTAACAAGTCGATACGACACCACGCGACATCCCGCGACCCAGCACGATGACGTCGCGACGTCGTCGTGCGTGCATGCATTTATTTCTTAGCCTTTGAAAAACCGGTTTTTTTTATCGCGTATAAGTTCGCGTTTGATGGTGCCTCGCCTGTTAGTAAGGAAGGGTGTGGTCGAAGATGCGGCACACACACACTTAGAAGAACTTGAAAGGACCTAGATTTTACAAGGGCAGATTCCAGGGGGTCATGGCCGTCATGACCCCCATCCCCCCTGGGATGGGTGTTGGTCGACTACTGATAGCTTTTGTAGTTGTAATGGAATTGGAGCCCGACTGCTAACTAGACCTGGACTCGACTATATTATGGCCCCCTGACTTAAAAGCTGGATCCGCCCTTGAGATTATATCTCTCAGGAAATAAGGAAGCTGGTTTGTTCCGTGGCCAGACGGATTAGAAACATTCAATCAAAACGTTGGGTACGTACCCGGGGAAAATCCACGATGTATTTGGGCGATAATGGGCGATAGTGGGCCGTCTTTTTTATACTTGTCCTGTTAAGAGTAGGGTGGGATGGTGATATTTATAGGTCGTGGCTCTGATGCACATTCTCCGAAATGAATCATGACCGTGCACAATTGTATCTCGAGTACGTACTGAGGTATTCTCATTTATTTTTGCTGTATAACTCGTTGTATGGTTACCAGAGCGTGCCGGTGGAAAATGCACTCTCGGAGGTGCGAGGCTGGCGTACGAAACTGCAGGCGTTGTTGCAGCATCTGCAAGAACTGTCCAAGACGTACCTGGTGAGCTCACTGTTTCTTAACTTCAAATAAGTTTTTTTATATTCTTGTCCCTGAATGCTACAGTTTTTACATTTGACAACAGACAACACAGTGAAATGAGCGAAAGAAGACGTATATTTTTAAGACTATATAACCATATGTTTTTAGATAGTATGATGTCAAGTATTGACGTCGTTGGCATACAGGGCCTGCTATCTCTTATGTAGTACCAGAAGTACCTACTTATGGTAAACCTACCTGCATAGATAGACGGCATGGCAGCCAACGGACCTATGACAGAGTAACAGCGTAATATGAAAAATTACTAACTAGTTAAACTTTTTGAAGTGACCATTATCTTTGGCGATGAGTTCCCTTGTTTGGTGTTTCCGGTATATTATTGATCTTCTGATCTTCTTGATCTTATGCTTCGAGAATCGGATGATGTCCAACCTCCGATAAGAGCGGAATGTAAAGAAGATGATTCATTCCGTGTTTCGTTTCCAGGAGCACTTGGCAGTATTCGTGGCGGGGAACGAGGAACGCGAGAAGATCCCCCCGCGGTCGCCGTACGAACAACGCGACGACTTGGCTGCCATCAACGGACTCAACTAAATCGCTTCGCTCTATGAATGTACCTAAAGAGTCTATACTGTTTAATATGTATCGTGTTGTAACTGGACATACAGTGCAATTTATGTTATCTAGTATTAGAATAACGTTTTAAGTCTGATTTTATTAACAATATTTTATATGAATTATGTCTTTGTTTTGGCTGTGTCGGTTCATTCCTCAAAAATCAGCTTTACATGTGAATCGATAAAAACAATTAATAACATACAAGCATAACACACGCATAATTTTTAAGTACTTATCTAAATATAAATTTTGACAAGCGCTAGACGAGTAGGTAAACATTAAATAATAAGGAGAGAGGGTAGATTTAAATCTAGAAAGAAGAGTTTTCAGGTAGTTATTTAATTGCAATGCTAGATGGCGTAGGTGAATTGTTTTTGGTGCACAATTGCAGGGAAACGTTAGCGTACCTACCTAAAGTAAAGTAGGTATATGTCTCAGTTTGGTTGGTTTGGTAGCGAGTTTTGTCAAGTATTCACGTATATTTAATTGCCTTACATTACTTACTTGTTGTTGTTTGCCTCGTTGGGTAGTATACCTACGTGTTGTTGTTTTAAGTTCATATAATTTTCATCAATGAATGAATTATATAAGTACTTACTTACATTTTTCTTAATTTAGAAGTTATTACTCGTGTGTAATTCTTCAATCAAAAAATACTATCAAAAAAATAAACTAAGTATAAGAACATATATTTTTTGGCGCCATCTGCTAACGGTTCTAGGCAACATCCGCTGGAAAACTCTTCAATTCCATCTTTAAATAAGTCGTAAAGTTTAAATTTATTTGCATAGGTAATTAGTGTGTTATGTTAATTGTAGCATTATGTAATGATTTAGGTTTTATTTTGTAATACCAACTTTAATAATAGTTTTCTTATCGAATATGAATTTTATGAACTGATGAAATTGTCTACAATAATAGTAGTAGAAGATAAATTTAAGTGATATTCTCTTCTATTAATATTACATACTATTGATATGAAATAGTCAATACTTTGTCTAATATGATATATAATAATATGAGTTGAATATAATGAAAAATTTAGATTTGTTAGAAGATATTCTTAGCTTTAATAAATATCTATTATTCCTGTATTAATTATTATTTTACTAACAATACCTGGAAAGGTGAAAGGCGCGACGAACAGAATCACGCTAATTTAAGTATTTTGATATTGAAGGAATGAAAAGGCCTATAGGTAGATACCTACATAAACCTGGGGCGCCGCCGTGCAAAAATAAATAGGACATTATAGGCTTGGTCACAGAAAAGCGATAGCCCTACTTTATTACTTCTCTCTTCAGTGGGCTTGGTGGAGTCGAGAGAGAGAGCTAGATCATCCAAGAGGCAGCTCTATAATTAATCAAAGAGGAAAGGCCATACTGCCCTTGATATAACTCTTCTTAGCAACCTTAGAGGAATCTGTACTCTGGCTGATTAATTAATCAAAGTAGAGAAAGAGAAACAGAGAGCTAAATCCTCCAGAATAAATAATAGTACTACGCACAGAAAGTTAACTCGGCAAAGGAATTGAAATAAATAAGGACTCTATCTACTAGGCAATAAAGTAGCAATTCAACTCGCACAGAGCTGGATACCGTTATAGTTACGTGCGGGCGGCGACTGACTTTTGCCTTGCATAGTCCACCCGGACGGAGCGCCGGCCGAACATACCTAAACTGCGGAGTGACACCCAAAGAATAATTTTACTAGAAGTGACACCCCAACCGCTAATACTTTGACTATAGTTATAGTACTGACCTCTAATATACGTACTTTTATAATAGAAGACAGTGTATAATAGAGGTTAGTGAGTTATAGATTGATAGTTAATTGTCTATAGACAATGAACTAAAACTTCTAAATATAAAACTCATTTCCAGGGAGAATCCATAGAAAATACTTTTTGGGAAAATCTAATTTACAGTTAAACAACTATGACGAGAGTTTTGGCGGGAACACGGAAAACCATGGTCGTTGCATTCTGTAATTTTCTTAAAATTGTGTTTGTTCGCGAATTAATGATTAATAATGGTGGTGTTTTATTCATTGCGTGTTGAATTACATGCACGAGTGTGGGCAAGTGATATAATGTGGTAAAACATGTATTTTCGTGTTGTTTTCAAAACTCCGTAGAAGCTCATAGTAAAGTCGCCACAACTTTACTAGGGCATGACTTGGACTCGACTATGACTAATTTCGTGTGACTGACTATGATTTCATGACATATTTGACTTGCTTATACTACATAAACTTGAACATTCATACATACATGACTCTAGCAGAATGCACAACGTGCGATGCCAATAAAAATGAAAAAAAAAAAACAACAAGGACAAGGGTTTTGGCGGGAACACGGAAAAATCATGTCGTTGCATTCTATTATTTTCTTAAACTTGTGTTTTGTCGCGAATTAATGATTAAAAATAGTGGTGTTTTATTCATTGACTGTTGAATTACATGCACGAGTGTGGGCAAGTGATATAATGTGGTGAAACATGTATTTACGTGTTGTTTTTAAAACTGCGTAGAATCTCATAGTAAAGTCGCCACATAACTTTACTAGGGCATGACTTGGACTCGACTATGACTGGTTTCGTGTGACTAACTGTGATTTATTGACATATTTGACTTGATTTCAATAAAAGAATTCAATTCAATTCAATTCTTGATGTATGGCTTTTGTGAAGATGTTTCACAACTCCGCCACTGTCACGTAGAAAGATAGGCCATCAAACGCAGAGAGTTTGTTCGTCAATAAAAGAAACTTGGAGGTTTTGGCGGGAACACGGAAAAATCATGTCGTTGCAACCTATTATTTGTTAAACTTGTGTTTTTTCGCGAATTAATGATTAAAAATGGTGGTGTTTTATTCATTGAGTGTTGAATTACGTGCACGAGTGTGGGCAAGTGATATAATGTGGTGGAGCATGTCTTTTCGTGTTGTTTTCAAAACTCCGTAGAAGCTCATAGTAAAGTCGCCACAACTTTACTAGGGCATGACTTGGACTCGACTATGACTAACTTCGTATGACTGACTGTGATTTCATGACATATTTGACTTGATTTTAGTTAAAAAAAACTTGAATATTCATTAACGTGACACTGGCAGAATGCACAACGTGCGATGCCAATAAATAAGGAAAAAAAAAAAAAAAAACTTGAAATTCGTAAACTTGACACTGGCAGATATTACGTAGTATTTACTTACTCTATGCTGGCAGAATGCACAACATGCGATGCCAATATCTAAGAAAAAAAAAGAAAAAAAACTATAACAAATTGACCTGTCTCAGAAATTTCTTTCAAATTTAATTTCCGATTTCCGCAAATTATTTCAATGGTCTATTAATTATTGACTTTTATTATCATAATTTTCTATTTTTCGCTATTAATGTGTAAAATTACAGTTTACGGTTATGTACATTGACACTTAGCCTTACTTTATCTAGGTACCTATAGGACAAAATGACTCGGTCTGATGTACCTTGCGTTTACTATGTAAGTTATTTTGGCCCTCGACTAGTTAGTTATACATATTCATCATACTCCTATATACCTAACTATAATTACACCTAACTCGGATTCCCTACACATAGTAGATACAGTTGAGCCTCTAGAGTAGGTAACTTTGTTTGTACATACCTAGGTCTGGTAGGTAGCTACAACCGCTGAGTTTCCAATATACAATGTGTAACAAAAAGGTTCAACAATATATACCTACTGAAGGGTATGTATGTAGGTACTCATCATTATGAACGACTTTAGCTGGTGGGGCCAACCTTTAAATCGCGAAAAAATATCAGCTGTTCCATTCCAAAAGTTAATTGACCTTGGACAAAATGTATGGAACAGGCGGTTTTTGTTTCGCGCTTTCAAGGTTGGGCCTCTCCATCCAAAGGTTGCCTGGAAGAGATTGCTTTTAGCAATAAGGCCGCCACTTGTTCCAATATTTAAGTTTATTAAATTATTTCTGTGTAATTTTTGGTGTGAACAATAAAGAGTTAATCAATCAATCAATCAACCTTTTTGTTATACATTGTATAACCTCAGAGGCATCGCTTCGCTCGATCAAACACGCTGTTATAATTTTACTTTAAAAAAGTAGAGTTCAACCAATACGATTGACTAAAATAATATAATACCTAGTACCTCTGAAGGAACAGAGACCGTATTAAAAGCTTTTATATTTATATTTTATTTTGATATTTGGAGCCGCCAATATGGCAAAACGAACAAGTTCACGCACTTGTGCAGTACTTACAACGTAATTAAATGGTCTGCGTGTAATTACCATCGGGGAATGAACTCGACCATCTCTCCGTCTCGTTCCTGATGTCTTGATGTTTATTTATGGGTGATTGATAGGCTCGCCAAATACTGTTAAAAATGTAATTTGTTAAACTGTTAAAAATTTCGTCGGTGTGGTCGAAGATACACACCTAGCTTAGATCGGGATCCCTAAAATACAACTGTTGCTTTCTCCGTCTACGGTATACCCACATTCACGGCGTATACGTACTTGGAATCATGCGTGGTGGCCATGCTCTGCTATATCGTAGACTACACCTTTGTAATTTTTACATTCGGCGAGATGCGGCAGATAAACGCAAGCCAAATCCATGAAAAAAAAACTTCAAGTTACAATCTCGCTTGTACTTTTGATTTTAGATAGAAACTGATGCAGAGAAAGCTTCCCCAACGACCGAGGCCGGGCAGGACTCGTGGCGGAAACAGACCACGCTGTGGCTGCTGGTGTTCGCACTGCTGCTCTGGCTGATCACCTACATTATCGTTGTAACAGCCACGCTCTGCTTCAAGACTATGGACAGCTTCAGTGCGAGCTTTGGTAGCATGATGGGCAATGGGATGCATAACGTCTCTGCTATGGTTTACAAAGATACTTTAATTTTTTCGTATTGACCCTGAGCAGTTTCTCCCGTTCTTGAGTGTTCAGAAAATAAATTGTTCTTATAATTAAGCGTTAGTATTACTTTATGGGCTAATAAATGCACAAATTATGTAAAACTGACACAGTAACATGTGATGCATGCAGCTCGCCGAGCAATTTGAGAGATGATGCACCTCTTCAAGACACGGATTTTCTTCAAAGAGTTTAACACTACGTTCTAGAAACTTTATTTAGTCTTCTATTATGGGGTATCTATAAATTTTATTGTACTCGGATGTGACTTATGTTAAATATATTCGAGCAAAACATTTAGTCGACTTTATAATACTTGACTCTGGCAAATGCACAAAGTGAGACGCCATTAGCCTCTCAGGAGGAAAGAAGAAAAATATATTTATTCTGTTTAAGACTCTATTACTGTTATTCATTTCCGGCCTTACCTAAAAAAACTTCTCCACCGTTGATCCATTGTTCAACGGCCGATTAGCAAAATTCTTCACTCATAAAAGCATTTTAACGTTACGCGGTGGGTGAGCAATGACTAAACAGTTGTAAAATTTAACAGGCCGCCCGACCTGGTTTAACCGTGTTTCAAGCCTTGATATTGGTGTTTGTTTGTGCTTTGAATTGGCTTTGAAGTAAAATCGTGGATTTCGACGATCTGCTATTGAATTTTGGAAGAACTAGCGAGCTTAGAAGGCGTAGAAATAAACAACGGAAGCGGTTTAATCCACTACAAGTCTTAACTGACGAAGAATATAAGTTGCGATACAGATTCATTAGGACCAACATGGGCCGAATCATTGTTATTGTTAAAAATTACCAGCAGGTCGATGGATGTAGCGGAATCCCTATACAACCGCAAGTAGATTCAGGGAGACTGCGCATGCACGGCATGAACCAGCAGACTATTTGTCGTTTGGCTTGTAAAGTCGCAATAACCTTCCCTTCGAAAAGTTCACGCTTATTAAAAATGCCTTCAATCAAACATGGCTGAGGAGGCTAATGCAATCCGGAAGTTTGCGGCCTTAGAGGTATCGACTGCACGCTTATCAAAATAAGGTAGGTTAGCAGAAATGCCACGTCAGTTCAGTACTTTCATGCGATCTTGAGAATACATATTTTTTCCAGTAGACAACCATTTATAGATGTTACTAATGTATGTTGAAAACATTCACAGGTTGTGTGCGATGCAGATAAAAAAATCTATGATATTGTGTGTCACACGATGCAAGAATATATATAGAGAAAAAGCTCTATTAAGAAGAGGTTTGAGGACAACGAGTTTGTCGGAAAGATAATCAGTGATAGTGGTTATCCGTGTACCCCTCATCTAATCACACCAATACCGAGGTATTGACTGCACGCTTATCAAAATAAGGTAGGTTAGCAGAAATGCCACATCAACAGTTCAGTACTTTCATATGATCTTGAGAATACATATTTTTACCAGTAGACAACCTTATATAGATGTTTCTAATGTATATTGAAAACATTCACAGGTTGTGTGCGATGCAGATAAAAAAATCTATGATATTGTGTCACATGGTGCAAGAATATATATAGAGAAAGCTCTATTAAGAAGAGGTTTGAGCACAACGAGTTTGTTGGAAAGCTTATCAGTGATAGTGGTTATCCATGTACCCCTCATCTAATCACACCAATACTGAGGCCCAGCACCAAAGAAGATCAACGATTTAACTATCACCATATACAATAACACTATCATCACTTCTGCTGTACTGCATAACTTGGCAATTTCATTTAATGTAGAACAAGGTATGTTTTCTTTTACTAAATAAGCTTTTACAGAATAAGCAGTTGCATTGCGGAACTGTATTGCGAGATCAATTAAAGGCTATAGGCATCATAATTATATGGGGCACAAATACTTTTAGACCTTTACGTATATTATCATTGTATTGTACACAGCAGGCATTTTCTTGTTAGGTTAGCAAAGAAAGAATTAGTCAGAATTATCAGTTTCCAATTATGTGACATTCCAGAGTTCTAAAACGGAAAAAATACATTTGCCCTATCTGCTCTGCCTCATAAGCAAATTTTTATTGTTTTCAGATGCAGCGCTTGAAGTAGCACTTGAAGAAGAAACTGGTGATGATATTGTGGATAACGCCATGAAAATGGATAGAAATATTTTATTGAAAACAATTTATAGTAACATTCAATAAAACAAATGTTTTAAACACATTATTACTTATTTTATATTATTTATTATTATTTTTAAATATTCCTCCTATAACTAAAGACATCACTATATATTTTTTTGTGTATTTCTTCCTCATGGAGCAGGGCTTTTTCTCTTGAAGTTTTTGCAAGGAGCAATAACTGGTGCTCATGGGTTTCATTACAGCACAGTAACATATCGGTTGGTCTTGCTGTTCAATTTTTTTTTTGGAACAGAAGGACCAGTTTTTTCCCTTGCTGATGGAGACATCTCAGGCAGGACATGAGCAAGCCTTGTCAAGGAAACTTTTGGCAAATTATGGGTTAGCATAGCTACCAGCGTCTGAGTGGGTTCCAGCTGAAATAGTGAAAATATGGGTTACTTAACACATTATGCTGTAACGGCTGATAGATTAGGATAAGGGCGGGTTGCCATAATCACAACGCTTAGCAGTCGGCGTGGGGACCGCAGAATGCTCACCACAGTTAACCGAGAGGATGTTGCTGCCCGTCCTCCGTTGTTTCTGGGTGCACTTTTAGGACACCCAGGTCCAGGCAGCTTTAATTACATGCTTTCGTGCTAGTTGTCCCTGTTTTCTATAACATCGGCTTGCTCAAGCAGACTAAGCGTAAATATTCTTAGTCAGTTTCCACACAATAATAAAAGTAAACCTTGTTCAATCCAATTGATGGAGCGTGCTGATATTGTTTATAAACTTCTTCTTTCTAGGAAACTAGGTAAATATACCCTTTATTTTGAAATAAAAATACAAAAGTAATCATAATTTTAAAAACTTGTTGATCGTATCTGACACTGACAACAGAACTAACAGCAATCTGACATTTTCACAGTAAAAACAGATGAAAAAATTCGACTAAGGCTGCAATACACCTTCAGTTCCCTCCTTCCGTTCATCAGTTTGGTTATAGTCTGTGTCGAAGTTTCAAATTTCGTTGCTCTGTGGTTCGGTCATCTTTGTTTCAATTAAACTATGGCTAGTCAAGGATTTTAGGTGAAGAAAAGGAAACCATAGACAAACGATTTAAGAACCTCTCACCTGAGAGCTGCTTAAGCATTGACTAACGAGATTATTTTAGGTAAGGCCGTTCGTCTTTGCTTCTGTTGTTCATTCTTCCGTTCTACAAACTGTACAGTGCTGCCAGGTTTTTTCTCCTCAAAAATTATATCCATATACCAAATCACTCGACCTTACGTATTATCTTAAATAAAAACGTTAGAGCAATATGGTCGCGCTGTAGTTGAGGAAGCGAATGCACCGGGGTATTCATTTATTTATTTTTGTGTAAGGCGGGTGATTACGGTATGCGTAATTTCGGTACTACCTAATACATTAATATACTTGACACGGGCAGGATGTACAAACTGCGATGTCAAAAACGAAAAGAAATAACACAAACACTTTGTTCATTAGAACGGCCTTACCTAAAATAATCTCGTTAGTCAATGCTTAAGCAGCTCTCAGGTGAGAGGTTCTTAAATCGTTTGTCTATGGTTTCCTTTTCTTCACCCAAAATCCTTGACTAGCCATAGTTTAATTGAAACAAAGATGACCGAACCACAGAGCAACGAAATTTGAAACTTCGACACAGACTATAACCAAACTGATGAACGGAAGGAGGGAACTGAAGGTGTATTGCAGCCTTAGTCGAATTTTTTCATCTGTTTTTACTGTGAAAATGTCAGATTGCTGTTAGTTCTGTTGCCAGTGTCAGATACGATCAACAAGTTTTTAAAATTATGATTACTTTTGTATTTTTATTTCAAAATAAAGGGTATATTTACCTAGTTTCGAGAAAGAAGAAGTTTATAAACATTAACATCAGCACGCTCCATCAATTGGATTGAATCAATCTATGTTTACGTTTATTCGGAAGCTGTCGGAGTCGGAGTTTTGGCGGGAACACGGAAATCATGTCACTGCATTTTAATATTTTCTTATACTTGTGTTTTTTCGCGAATTAATGATTTAAAATAGTGATTTTATTCATTGACAGCCTTACCTAAAATAATCACGATTCTCTTAGTCACTGCTTAAACTTATCTGTCTTGTTCTTGCATGTTACACTTCACGTCAGAGAGAAGATGGCAGAGCATCTTAAGCAGTGACTAACGGTTGAGAAGTTTTTTTAAGTAAGGCCCTGAGTGTGGAATTGCATGCTCGAGTGTGGGCAAGTGATATACGGCCTTACCTAAAATAATCTCGTTAGTCAATGCTTAAGCAGCTCTCAGGTGAGAGGTTCTTAAATCGTTTGTCTATGGTTTCCTTTTCTTCACCTAAAATCCTTGACTAGCCATAGTTTAATTGAAACAAAGATGACCGAACCACAGAGCAACGAAATTTGAAACTTCGACACAGACTATAACCAAACTGATGAACGGAAGGAGGGAACTGAAGGTGTATTGCAGCCTTAGTCGAATTTTTTCATCTGTTTTTACTGTGAAAATGTCAGATTGCTGTTAGTTCTGTTGTCAGTGTCAGATACGATCAACAAGTTTTTTAAATTATGATTACTTTTGTATTTTTATTTCAAAATAAAGGATGTGTAAATACATCCTTTATTTTGAACTAGTTTCGAGAAAGAAGAAGTATATAAACATTAATATCAGCACGCTCCATCAATTGGATTGAACAAGGTTTACTTTTATTATTGTGTGGAAACTGACTAAGAATATTTACGCTTAGTCTGCTTGAGCAAGCCGATGTTATAGAAAACAGGGACACTAGCACGAAAGCATGTAATTAAAGCTGCCTGGACCTGGGTGTCCTAAAAGTGCACCCAGAAACAACGGAGGACGGGCAGCAACATCCTCTCGGTTAACTGTGGTGAGCATTCTGCGGTCCCCACGCCGACTGCTAAGCGTTGTGATTATGGCAACCCGCCCTTATCCTAATCTATCAGCCGTTACAGCATAATGTGTTAAGTAACCCATATTTTCACTATTGCAGCTGGAACCCACTCAGACGCTGGTAGCTATGCTAACCCATAATTTGCCAAAAGTTTCCTTGACAAGGCTTGCTCATGTCCTGCCTGAGATGTCTCAATCAGCAAGGGAAAAAACTGGTCCTTCTGTTCCAAAAAAGAAATTGAACAGCAAGACCAACCGATATGTTACTGTGCTGTAATGAAACCCATGAGCACCAGTTATTGCTCCTTGCAAAAACTTCAAGAGAAAAAGCCCTGCTCCATGAGGAAGAAATACACAAAAAAATATATAGTGATGTCTTTAGTTATAGGAGGAATATTTAAAACTAAAAATAAATAATATAAAATAAGTAATAATGTGTTTAAAACATTTGTTTTATTGAATGTTACTATAAATTGTTTTCAATAAAATATTTCTATCCATTTTCATGGCGTTATCCACAATATCATCACCAGTTTCTTCTTCAAGTGCTACTTCAAGCGCTGCATCTGAAAACAATAAAAATTTGTTTATGAGGCAGAGCAGATAGGGCAAATGTATTTTTTCAGTTTTAGAACTCTGGAATGTCACATAATTGGAAACTGATAATTCTGACTAATTCTTTCTTTGCTAACCTAACAAGAAAATGCCTGCTGTGTACAATACAATGATAATATACGTAAAGGTCTAAAAGTATTTGTGCCCCATATAATTATGATGCCTATAGCCTTTAATTGATCTCGCAATACAGTTCCGCAATGCAACTGCTTATTCTGTAAAAGCTTATTTAGTAAAATAAAACATACCTTGTTCTACATTAAATGAAATTGCCAAGTTATGCAGTACAGCAGAAGTGATGATCGTGTTTTTGTATATGGTGATAGTTAAATCGTTGATCTTCTTTGGTGCTGGGCCACAGTATTGGTGTGATTAGATGAGGGGTACATGGATAACCACTATCACTGATAAGCTTTCCAACAAACTCGTTGTGCTCAAACCTCTTCTTAATAGAGCTTTCTCTATATATATTCTTGCACCATGTGACACAATATCATAGATTTTTTTATCTGCATCGCACACAACCTGTGAATGTTTTCAATATACATTAGAAACATCTATATAAGGTTGTCTACTGGTAAAAATATGTATTCTCAAGATCATATGAAAGTACTGAACTGTTGATGTGGCATTTCTGCTAACCTACCTTATTTTGATAAGCGTGCAGTCGATACCTCTAAGGCCGCAAACTTCCGGATTGCGTTAGCCTCCTCAGTCATGTTTGATTGAAGGCATTTTTAATAAGCGTGAACTTTTCGAAGGGAAGGTTATTGTGACTTTACAAGCCAAACGACAAATAGTCTGCTGGTTCATGCCGTGCATGCGCAGTCTCCCTGAATCTACTTGCGGTTGTATAGGGATTCCGCTACATCCATCGACCTGATGGTAATTTTTAACAATAACAATGATTCGGCCCATGTTGGTCCTAATGAATCTGTATCGCAGCTTATATTCTTCGTCAGTTAAGAGTTGTAGTGGATTAAACCGCTTCCGTTGTTTATTTCTACGCCTTCTAAGCTCGCTAGTTCTTCCAAAATTCGATAGCAGATCGTCGAAATCCACGATTTTACTTCAAAGCCAATTCAAAGCACAAACAAACACGAATATCAAATCCACCATTTTATTCCATAGACAAGGCTTGAAACATGGTTAAACCAGGTCGGGCGGCCTGTTAAATTTTACAACTGTTTAGTCATTGCTCACCCACCGCGTAACGTTAAAATGCTTTTATGAGTGAAGAATTTTGCTAATCGGCCGTTGAACAATGGATCAACGGTGGAGAAGTTTTTTTAGGTAAGGCCGTCAATGTGGTGAAACATGTCTTTTTGTGTTGTTATCAAAACTCCGTGATGAGGTTCTATTTTGTGTCTATGTTTAATCTATGAATGATGTATCTAGGCAACGGATGTTTGGTGACTTTTGGGAAAATAAATGTTATAGTACGGTTGTTTTAGAGATTGATTTAATTCATATTATTTAGGATTATGGAGTCTTCCATGTATTTAAAGTATATAATTTAACAGGTTATGGGCCGCCCCATATTCCTTTATTTTTTCGGTTTTGTTTTGGATTAGCTCACAATAAAAATGGCATATAAGATCATTGATAAAAATATATAATATTATTGGCAAAATGGCTCATATTGAGGTTCAAGAACTGATTCCTAAGTTGGAAGATGGAAGTAATTTTCATAACTGGAGATATAGGGTGGAGTTGGTAATAGAGGCCAGGGGTCTGAATGACGTACTGAAGACTGTTGAAGTAAAAGACGAAAACAAAAGGCGAGATGCGGAAGCTCGTTGGATAATTGTACAATGCTTAGGAGACAAATTTTTGAGCGTTGTTAAGGAATGCAAAAGTGCGATGAAAATGTTAGTCGCTCTAGAAAATACATTCACGAGGAAAAGTGTTATGAATAAATATAATTTGAAAAAGAAGTTGACTGATTTGAAATGTGACAGTAACGAAAAATTACAAGATTTTTTCTGTAAATTTGATAAGCTGATAAATGATAATGAAAATATATCAAAAATGGATGAGTCTGATAAAGTAGTCCATCTATTACTAGCTTTACCAGAAAAGTATAACAATGTTACAACGGCTTTAGAAACTATGAACGAAGACTTAACTTTAGAGAAAACAAAAAGGATATTACTTGATGCAGAAATAAGATTGGACGTCTTAGTTTCACAAAAACATGAAAATGCGTTCAATATAGAATGCTGGGTTTGCAATGAGAAGGGGCACAAATCCATACATTGTCGCAAAAATTTCACTAATAGGCAGGATTATAATCCCCAGCGAGGAATTCCCGTACGAGGCAGAGAATTTCACAGATGTGGTCGAGGCAGATGGCAGAGCCGCGGTCAAGGTGGAATTTACAGAGCAACTACTTCAAGGGATGATGCAATTATAGGCGAAGAAGAAGCAATAAAAGAAATGGGTTGTATGATAGATGAAGAATTCAATTTAAACTGTAAGGCCTTTATCGATAATTCTTCAATTTCTTTTGTGGTAGACTCGGGTGCTTCACAAAATTTTATAACTGATGGTTATGTACAATATATGACAAACATTACGAAATTAGAACAACCTATAACAATAAAAACAGCTAATGGCGACAAGGTAATTGCTTACCATAGCGGAAAGTTACCAGTTAAATTTGGAAATACTAGGATAACTATTCAAGGACTCATTGTATCAAATTTAGCCTATAATTTACTTTCTGTGAGAAAGCTACTTGAAAACCCCAATGAAATTGTATTTAAAAGAGGATATGCAAAGATTACATTTTTTGAAGGTTCTACTATATGGGCGTATAACAATGGAAAATTGTATATTTTACAGGGAAAAATTGTAGCAGTTAATGGAGACGCAGCGTTATATTCAGCTGATGATGGCATGTTATGGCACAGACGTTTAGGCCATACTAGTACAAAAACATTGCAAAGACTACAGTTACCTGCTTATAATAAAATCTGTAATGAATGTATGAAAGGTAAGGCAACCAGGTTACCATTTAAACCGTTAGAACAACCGAGGTCGCGCCAAGTTTTGGAACTTATACATAGTGATATAGCAGGTCCGTCCAATATTCCAACCATACTGGGTGAAATTTATTTTCAAACAATAATTGATGATTATTCTCACTTCTGTGTAGTCTTCTTGTTAAAGCGTAAAGCAGAAGCTGCTGAAAATATAATTAAATATATTCAACGATATGAGAATGAATTCGAAAAAACAGTGAAACGGATTAGATGTGATAATGCAGGTGAATATACTTGCAATCAATTAAGGCAGTTTTGTGGTATGAAAGGCATATCTTTAGAATATAGTTTACCGTATTCGCCAGCAAGTAATGGCGTTGCAGAACGAATGAATAGAAGTTTGTACAATAAGGCAAGGGTTATGCTTATCGAAACTAAACTACCAAAGAGTTTGTGGGGTGAAGCTACAAAATGTGCAGCTTATCAGTTAAATCGGTGTACATCTAAAGCCATCGACTTTAAAACCCCATGTGAGGTGCTCTACGGGAGAAGAGATTTAAGCAAACTACGTGCATTTGGTGCAAAAGCGTGGGCTTGTATTTTACCAAAACCAGATAAGTTTTCAGAAAGAGCTCGCGAGTGCAGAATGGTAGGATATGCAAGGACAGGATATAATTTATGGGATCCTACGGAAAATAAAATAATTGTGTCACGAGATGTAAGATTTGATGAAGGTGATATTGTTTATAATGAAAGCAATCAAATGATAAACGAAAATGATGTGCTAAGAGTTCGAATTTCAGAAACGAATCTAAATAGTGATCCAAATGCTGAAACGGGAAATAACAATGAAGGTATTAGAGATGAGGTTATAGTCGATAATACGCATATTGAAGATGATGTAATGGAACCAGAAGAAGTATTTGAAGATTGTACTAATGAAGTTTTAATTGAAAGAAGCGATATTATAAATGAAAACGAAATAAGAACGAGAAGTGGAAGAATAGTTAGGCCTCCGAAACGGTTAGAAGACTATGAAACACATGTAGCTTATTGTTTGTGTACAGGTGATCCAGTTTCTTATAAAGAAGCAGTTGAAAGAGGTCAAAAGTGGCAACAAGCAATTAATAAAGAACTAGATTCCTTGAAATGTTTGGGAACATGGGAAAAGACAGTATTACCAAACGACAAAAAAGCTATAGATACAAAATGGATATTTACTACAAAGAAAGATGGAACTAAAAAGGCTAGATTGGTGGCAAAGGGATTTCAAGAAGAAACACTGTTTAATGTTTATTCACCTGTTGCTCGTATGCCTACAATACGTATGATGCTGAGTCAAGCAGTACAAAATGAGATGTATATGAAACAATTAGATGTGCCAACGGCTTTTTTAAACGGATTGCTTAAAGAAGATGTGTACATAAAACCACCTCAAGGTGTAAAAATTGATAAAGGTTTTGTACTGAAGCTAAAAAGATCTCTATATGGATTAAAACAAGCCCCAAAGTGCTGGAATGAAAGACTTCATTCGTTTTTGGTCGGTATAGGATTTATTCAATCAAAACATGATTTTTGTTTGTATAGTTTGGAAGGCGTATTTCTACTAGTTTATGTTGACGATATAATTTTAATGTCAAAAAGTGGTCTAAATCTGAATCAAATATATGAACATTTAAAAAGCGAATTTAATGTGAAGGATCTTGGGGAGATTAGTACATATCTAGGACTAGAGATTGTGAGGACGACAGAACAAATTTCAATTAGTCAGGAATCGTCAATAGATAGGCTGCTTGCGAAATATAATATGACGGATTGCAAAGGGGCCGAAACACCTATGGAAGTAAATTTCACAACAAATGACAGTGAACCGATTGCTTTAGATGTACCTTATCGTGAACTTATAGGTTGTCTTTTATATTTAGCTACTTCTAGCAGACCGGATATTTGTTTTGCAGTATCTTTTTTAAGTAGGTATTTGGACAAACCTACTATATCGCTATGGAAAGCTGCTAAGCGTGTATTACGTTATTTAAAACAAACGAAGTCAAAATCTCTAATATATAAACGTGATGGTAACAATTGTGTGTTAGTTGGCTATACTGATGCGGACTGGGCTGGAGATAAAATTGATAGGAAAAGTGTAAGTGGAGCTTTAGTCTACTACGGATATAATTTATTGTCCTGGTTCTGTAAGAAACAAAATGTTGTCGCCTTATCAACTGCCGAAGCTGAATATATAGCTGCTGCTCTTGCTTCTGCAGAGCTAGTTTATTTGAGAGGCTTATTACAGGACTTTACATGTCCATCAGAATCAATTTTACGCGTTGATAACCAAAGTGCCATCAAATTGATGGAATCTAATGAAAATAGCAAGAGGTCAAAGCACATTGATATAAAATATCATTTTGTTAAAGATTTAGTAAATAAAAAGGAAATGATTATTAAATATGTGAACACAAATGAAAATGTGGCGGATATTTTGACTAAGGCTTTAGGAAAACTAAAACATAATTATTTCATGCAAAAACTCGGCTTTAATTGATAATTAATTGATTGATTTATTTATTTATTTAATTTTTAATTGATTTTATTTAATTGATAATTTAAATAACTATAACATAGATATAATATTGTTTTGTATCACGTAATTTTTTTTAACTGTGGGGAATAGATTAATTATTTTCTTTACTTTATTGTGTTAGTTTGCTTGTTAGAAGTTAGGGTTTTTTATTTTATGTTTTAATAGCTTAAGTTTGTTTTAATGAATACAATATTTTTCAATTCTTATTTTTCTAGAAGATTAGAATTGAGGGGGGATGATGAGGTTCTATTTTGTGTCTATGTTTAATCTATGAATGATGTATCTAGGCAACGGATGTTTGGTGACTTTTGGGAAAATAAATGTTATAGTACGGTTGTTTTAGAGATTGATTTAATTCATATTATTTAGGATTATGGAGTCTTCCATGTATTTAAAGTATATAATTTAACACTCCGTAAAAGCTCCATCGATAGTAAAGTCGCCACAACTTTACTATGGCATTACTTGGACTCGAGTTTGACTAATTTCGTGTGACTGACTGTGATTTCATGACATATTTGACTTGCTAATACTACATAAACTTGAACATTCATACATACGTGACTCTGGCAAAATGCACAACGTGCGATGCCAATAACAAAGAAAAAAAAACAAGCTGTTAAAAGTTATCAGTTGTCATTTTCAATTTCATTGATTGATTTCAAATGCTCTTTGTTGATTTTATTCACGCGTTTACCTTTACGTTAAATATTGTGATAATTTACTTTAATTCTTCACGATTGAATTAGTTTTTAAGGCTAAAATAACAATAAAATAGAAGGCTATAATGCCGTCGATAGACGTGATGCCCCCGCCGGGCCAGGAGCTCGACGGGGTGCCCGAAGAGCCGCAGCCACCGCCACCTCCCGTCATAGGCATCATCTATCCACCGCCTGAAGTCAGGAGTATCCTTTTATCAAAATACAATTGAAATTGGATTTCTGCAAGATTCCTCGCCGTATGACAAAAATAGGGACCTATATGTGTCGAACTGTAGAACCTTGCAAAAAAGGCCTTGTAACCATGTAGCCTTGCAGTTCTGTAACATGATCAGGAAAAAGTCATTTGTTTATAGTAGAATATTATTTATTATGAAATAGATATGCCCACTGAGCGTTTTTGCAAGAGGGATTATTGTGTTTTATCTCATTTCTAAACCTAATATTTCTATTTTGTGTGAAATTGACAGATCATATTTACACCATAGTAAAGTAGGTTAGACTGTTTGTTTCATCTTCAGGTAATCAAACCGTCAATATTTCGTTAACTACACTCTCCAGACATTGTGGACAAGACTGCCAGCTTCGTGGCTCGTAACGGACCGGAGTTTGAAGCCCGCATCAGACAAAATGAGCTCGGCAACCCTAAATTCAACTTCCTTAATATGGGAGACCCATATCATGCCTACTACCAGCATAAAGTCAAAGAGATCAGAGAGGGGAAAGGTAAGTTATGTTTACATTTGATTAAATTATCGAGTATTCAACTATAGGCCGAGTGATTTATTTCTCTTGTTGCTAGGCTGTGAAAGGTTGAAGTTAGAGTTTTTTTTTAATTTGAAGTTACAAATATCATATGAACAGGATAATCTGCAATTATTATGCTTATTGGTGGGTCTTAAGCAAAAATGTGGTGATAAACATAAATAAGAGTTCAAATCACAAAGGTTTGAAAGGAAACTCTTTGTTGTCTCATAGACTAAAACTATTTCTCGGAGTCTGGGACTTGCATAAATCTAATTTGTAACCATTCTTATTCCGAATAGGGGTGACGATAAGTCCTGGACTGACATCCTGCTCGGGGTGTTTTATGTATTCCCTTCTTTTATGTAAGCCATGTGATTTCGCCACCATACCCAATGGATTTTTTTGCTGGATTATTATAGAGGCTACATATTAATCTAGGATATACGCTACCTCCATTCCAAATTCTCCTCAAATTCATATTTATTACACATAATATCTCTCATACTTTTGCATTTTATTTTATTTATTTTATATTTAAATATTCTGTTTTATTCGGTAAATCAGGTCCGGACCCGGCGGCCCCGGCGCCGACGGTCGCGCCCCTGCAGCGGGGCTTGCTGGCGCCCGCGACGGCGGCGCGGCAGCAGGAGCTGCTGAAGGCCGCGGCGCCGCTGGAACCGCCGCCACCGCGCGACCCGCCCCCGGATTTCGAGTTCATCGCGGACCCGCCCTCCATATCCGCCCTCGAGCTCGACATCGTCAAGTTGACGGCGCAGTTCGTGGCGCGCAACGGGCGTCAGTTTCTCACCGACTTGATGAAGAAGGAGGAACGAAATCACCAGTTCGACTTCCTGCGGCCGCAGCACTCGCTGTTCCAGTACTTCACGAGACTCCTGGAGCAGTACACGAAGGTGCTGCTGCCGCCCAAGGAGCTGGCGGTGCGCCTGGGCGGCGAGGTGCGCGGCGGCACGCTGGAGGGCGCTCGCACGCGCGCCGCGTGGCACGCGCACCAGGCGCGGCGCCGCGCGCAGGACGAGGCGCGCCAGGAGAAGGAGCGGCTCGCGTACGCGTCCATCGACTGGCACGACTTCGTGGTGGTGGAGACGGTGGACTACCCGGCGGGCGAGGGCGGCGAGTTCCCGCCGCCCACCACGCCGCTGGAGGTGGGCGCGCGCGTGCTGGCGCAGGAGCGCGGCGAGGAGCCGCAGCAGGACGCGGACGACACCGAGATGCAGCTCGAGTCCAGCTCGTCCTCCGAGTCGGACGACGAGCTGGCCGACATGGAGGACCGCACGCAGGCGCCGCCCGACCGCCGGCCGGACGACACGCGCGTGCAGGACATGGAGGAGGACTCCTCGGAGGAGGAGGAGGCGCCGCCCGCGCCGGCGCCGCCGCCCGCGGACGCGCCGCTGCCGCCGCGCCTCGACCGCGTCGTGGTGAAGAAGTACGACCCGAAGCGCGCGCGCGCGCCCGCCGCGCCGCTCGCCGAGGAGTGGCTCGTGTCGCCCATCACGGGCGAGAAGATCCCCGCCAACAAGGTGGCGGACCACGTGCGCATCGGCCTGCTGGACCCGCGCTGGCTCGAGCAGCGCGACCGCGCCGCCGCCGAGCGCACCGACCGCGACGAGGCGCTCGCGCCCGGCGCCGCCATCGAGGCCTCGCTCAAACAGGTGTGCCTAGCCTACTACCTACTCTATATTATCTATATTTCAATTCGGTACAAAAAATTTTCGCTGTCGTTAACCTCATAGTTAAACGCATCGTATCGTCTAGTATAGTTTTTACCTACCTACTCGATTGTATACTATTTTCTATCTTTGAAAAACTACTTAGGTTTATTTATATTTTTCAAAGTGCTACAAAATATGTTTGGAAATTGTTATGATAATAATATTTGTTGCAACTTCGATTCGCAATCTCTAGGCTATTGTATAAATGTGTCAACTTGTGTGCCAGCTCGCGGAGCGTCGTACGGATATCTTCGGCGTGGGAGATGAGGAGACGGCGATCGGCAAGAAAATCGGTGAGGAGGAGCGGCGGCGTGACGAGCGCGTCACGTGGGACGGGCACACGTCCAGCGTGGAGGCCGCCACGCGAGCTGCGCGCGCGCACATCACGCTCGAGGACCAGATACAGCAGATACACAAGGTATGAAATCACACTAATAAATATCGTTGGATATTTCACACAGCGCCATCTAGGCCCAAACTAAGAAAGCTTGTTCTATGGAAACCAGATAGCTGATAGAATACTTATATATATATATTTTTGTAAATACATACTACTCCCAGACAGAACAAACATCTATGTTCTTCACATAAGGTTTTGTCCTGGGTGGAGATCGAACCCACGCCCTACAGCTCTGAAGATAGACATGCTACCAACTGCGCTATTAAGTAGTACACACCATGTTCTCACAATCCTGACGCATGGCTTACTCTCTTGAATCACAGATAGAATAGATAAACACATCACCGTCCTGATCAGCTTGAACTTTGAATCTACTTTCACTATGTGAACTGCTAAACAGTGGAATGCGTTACCCGAATGGGCGCTTCCCGATAGTTGCAACCTGGCTGTCTTCGAGTCGCGAGTAAATCGGTTTCTTCTAGGCAACTTGCTCCATCATAGACTGCATCTTCGCTTAACATCAGGCGAGATGGCTTGACCACCATCGCACACAAGCCTATAGTTTTTTTTTTACTACGGTTCTGACAAAGCAACAAAGCTAAAGTTGTACGGGTCTGCTCGAGAACATAGTCCAAGCAACTGCACCGAAATATCGTAATAGCCTCGAAAAGATCGAGGTTTGCCAGCTCGGCTATTTTGCTGTTGGGTTTATGATAGTAATATTATTTGTTAATAATAGCATTGTGTGAATGTCCTCAGGTCAAAGGCCTGCTGCCCGACGAGGAGAAAGAGAAGATCGGGCCGAAGCCGGTAGCGGGCGGGGCCCGCGGCGGGGGCCGGGCGCCGCCCCCCGCGCCCGCGCGCGCCCCCGCGCCGCCCGCGCCCGTCATACTGCAGCCTATACCTTCGCTAATGGTGACTAATATACATAATACATATACATTTGGCTAAACATAGGCCGCCGTATTGTAGAACGTATCGCAATGACAGTGAGCATCGCAACGTGAGCAGCATACTCTCGGTTAATGGTGGTGAGCATCCTGCGAACCCCAAGCCGCCTGCCAAGAGTGGGGATTATAGCAACCCCTCCCGCAGTGGACATGTTCTGGGTGGACGAATCTCAATACTGCTGGACATGTGCCTACCCTAGAAGAGCGATTGGGCCATATCCACCAAGCTGGCCCAGTTGTGTGGATTCACATACTGTTGAATGCCTCCTCTGGACGTATTGGTTTTCTCACGAGGTTTTCCTTCACTGAAAAGCCAGTGTTATGAAAATCCGTACATTAATTCCAAAGCTCATTGGTACGGACCTGCGGGGCCGGGGCAATGTATGGGATCGACATAAACTGTCGTAAGGTCACGTGGTCAAAGATCAACGCATAGAAATTGGCTAGGGTTGAACCCGCACTTCACAGTTTCAAGTCGAGCGGTGTCCCGATTGAGCTACCACGGCTCCACTAAGTGCAAGCGAGGGCGTATTTAACCCATTGTGAGACGCATGCATGTGGGCGCAGGTGCTGCCGCCGCTGGCAGCGCGGCAGCCGCTGATCCCGACGCCGGTGGGCGGCGTGGGCGGCGTGCCCGGGTACGGGTTCGTGCCGCCCGCGCCGCCCGCGCCCGAGCCCGAGGACGAGGGCCCGGCCGCCAAGCGCCTGCGCACCGAGGACGCGCTCGAGCCCGAGCACGCGTGGCTCGCGCGCCATCCTGGACCCATCACCATACAGGTACGAACACACACATTACTTTTTGCGTCAACTTTGCGCATTAAATAATTCAGAAATACCCGAAAAGTATTTTCGGGGTGAGTGCCCGTCTCTCGTTGCGCCTGTTGTTGATGTGTAATGTGTACGATCGTGTCGCAGGTGGCGCTGCCGCTGGTGCCGGAGCGCGCGGAGTGGCGGCTGGACGGGCGCGTGCTGGCGCTGGTGCTGCCGCTCGCCACCTCCGTCGCCGAGCTCAAGACCACGCTGCAGCGGAACACCAATATGCCCATCGCCAAGCAGAAGCTGCATTACGAGGTAACTCACGATAACAACCACAGAAAAGGACAGCGCCCGGGGCGCGGGGTGGGGGGGTGGCCTCCTTGTGGATCTGTGCAACCGATGTAGAGCTTACATTCTATATAACAGACTAAAAATAATCCTAATACAACTAATATACAGTGAAAATTGATCCTAAGACGCCATTATATTAGGGTCTATTTTCAGCACAGAAAAGCGAAATCCCTACTTAGATTAGAACGGCTGTAAAACAATGTTCTAACGCAATTAATTGTATAGAAAACCGCTGTCGCCAGTTTTACACTTATTTGTATAGAAACTACGACGATAAAATGCCAACAATTGGTCGAGCATATGAAATAAAACGCTCAAAATGCTATTTTGCAACAAATTAAAAATTGATCTAATAACGATGCAATGTGGTTTGGTTTCCTACGCGTCTATTTAAGGATCGACAAGTTGACGGCTCGAACTCATCGGTGGGCGCGGCTAAAAAGCATGCTCTCTTCATCAAACAAACTGTGGGAAAGGGAGAAAGAAAGATAAATGAGCGCGAAAATTTTTTTTGTCGACCTTTAGCTTCAGTAATGTGGTTGAATAAACTCTGAGTTAATTTATTCCAACTTAAGTTATTTGAAATGTTTATGGACTAAACTATGCCGCTAGATAAATTATTTTAGAGTTTTCGTATTCCATATGTTATTTATTTACGTCTATGTGGCGTTAAAATTGAGCTAAAATACAAGATGTTTCCTGGCTCATAACTTTCATGTTTATTAAGTTTTTACTTTCGTAATAATTTACAATCCTAGATAATGAAGAGATTAATCGATATAATACTTAGTCTTGGACCTACAAAATTACATAGTGGAGTAGTAATACTACCGCGTTTCTATGGAGAAGTGACCAACTTGTCTACTCTTAAATTGTCTTTTTGAGTATTCTCGGTCTAAAAACATGTATATTGGCAGAATTGTCACTGAGCGCATTTGCACCTAATGCCGACTAGCGCGGCCCATCACATTTCCGTTCTATTTACTTCTCTCTTCAGTGGTCGCCAGTTTCACACATAATCGTATTGTCAAACATTAGATTAATGCCTATCATTGGTCGCACATTTGACGCTCTAAATTAAAATTGATCTGATTACGATGCAATGTGGTTTGGTTTCCTACGCGTCTATTTGAGTATTCCCTGCAACTGTATGTCGTCTCCCCCAGGGCCTGTTCTTCAAAGACACCAACACCCTGGCGTACTACAACGTGCCTCCCGGCGCGCTCCTACAGCTGCAGGTGAAGGAGCGCGGCGGACGGAAGAAGTAACGCTGTCCCGCTTTACATGCCGACGTCCTGGTGGAACAACTCCGAGGTCATACGTAGCACTTTAATGCAATAGGGGATATAATGTGTTTTTTTAGACTCACAAATAAGCTGACTGGCAACAAATAATCGAAAGTAAAATTTGAATTTGTGCACAAATAACGAAGTTATAAACATTTTAGTTTCATGTTAGAAAGGGAGGGCACTATACTAGGTTTATGACGTCAAAGTTCACGATTCCAAACAAATTCTATACTGTGCACGTGTTTTGCTAGAAAGGGACAGATGAGTCCCTCCCAAATACTTTGAACGCTTTGATTTCAGAATTTTATCAGCCGATTTCAATATTTTTTTCGATGTAAGCATCAGATTCAGTTAAACTCTCTCCATTTATCCTATTATTTTCAATAATTGAAACACATGCATATTCCCTATTCTATTAAGAACCATCTCGCCGCCTTGGTAGACACCGACCCTTATTTACATTAATTCCACCTGTATATCATAATCTATTCATATTGATGAGTGTTAACAAAATGTAGTATGTATTGGGGTTAAAAATAAATCTAAGTTTAAAACACTACACATGTTTTTCTTTTCTGTCTTCTCTGAACGAAATTTCGTCTAAATGAAACGCATACATTTTTTTATAAATTTTATTAAAACAATATAAAATTAACAAAGCACATATAAATAAAACAGTATACTTATAATGAAGTAAAGCTACATGATCAGGAATGTAAATAGTTTCTACAATATTGCACCTGGAGATGCTCAATATTTTAGCACCAGTAGACATGTCATGTCAATAGATATAGAACAAATCTTTTATTTTAAAATATAAATATTATGCTTAATTGATCACAAATTCAGATTCTTTACAATTACTATAAAATTGACTAATAAATGCTACAAATGGAATGTTAAATGCATTAAAATTGATGATAACTCAATGTTTAATATGACTATGGAACATTCATTTGAGTCTCTAATATTACGTATGAGTATATATTTTATTTTATTTTTAAGTGCATATGTTGTTTTGTGTAAAAAGCGTATAAAATTGCAGTGAGGAGTAAAGTTGGAACGGTTCATATTGGACTTAGTAGAAGTATTTCTATTGTATGTAAACTGCCAAGCATATTATATAACTAGTTTCGTGATGCTTAGGGTACAGACGTACAATTTAAGTAACTAGCGCAATGTGTGACAAGAAAAGTGGGCAAGGGTCGCGCGCTAGAGCGGGATGCACGTATGCAATGCAACGTTAAATATTCTCTGCCAAGCAGTAGTGTGTAAACTTTGCTATGTCCCGCCTTGAAGCTTCTTAATGACCGCTAAACACTTTAGTTTTACTATGTTTTCAAACTTTAAACAGTTAGAAAAATTATGACAATAGACAATATTTTATTTGTAGAAAAAAACACATTTTGTACACAAGACAAGACAATATAAACTCATAACAAATTTAAACAGTACAAAATAGTTTTTCGCCACAAACCGGTTCCAACTCAGCATAATGGTGGCTGCGAACAGCCAGCGCTGGTCTTCCGTTGGAACCGTCGGTGACGTCCCCCACGCATACCACACGGCATGACCTCTGGCAGGACTCGAATCTGCGTACGAGCAATCTCTGGGTCGTATGCAGGTTCGAGTTCTGCCAGAGGTCATAATTTTTCTTAATGTTTAAGCTTTAAAAACATATTAAAACTTTATATTAAATATTCACTGTTTAGTTTTGCTGTCGCTCATCAAGAAATTGATAGCATTATCTCTTAACGTCAACCATTATCACTTACGTTAACCTCATCACTTGTTACTATAAAAAGTACATCCTGCTCTTGCTCGCTTGAAAAACTTATGGTTCTGTGTGCAACCACTGGTTCACTTTATACGTATAAGAAAGTTTGGCAGACTGCGCAAAAGCACATTTTCATCAAAACTTTAGCACAAAGTATCTTGTGAAAGGATTCTTTACTGGAAGTTTCATTGTTAACGTTTGCTTAAGCCCATTTGCACATTGATTGGTGCGAGTGATTAGTATGAATGATTGACACTCGCACTAATCAGTTATTGTCCAAACGTGTTGCACTAATTCTAATCAATGTGCAAACGGGCATTTTAGGATAGTAAATGTAGTGTGTAAGTAATGGTTACTCCAACTTAGGTAAATTTTCGATGAGTTTCCTGTATCGTTGCAGCATGGGCGTGTATATCTTGTCGTGGTCAGGGTAAGGTGTCGCCACAGGGGATACCGTCGGCTCTGAACCTAAAAACGTAGTTTGATTTAAAATATCAGCTGAATAATGTTTAAATAGCAAATTGTGTTTTTAGAGTGTTTCCGAGTTGCGGTTTGCGATATCGTTTTCGTTTGAAACGCAAGCTCTAAATTACCTATAATTTTATACCGAATCATTAAAATACATTTACATGTATAAACCGTATTAAACCTCCTTTTTTGAAGTCGGCTGAAAAAGGACTTATCATAATATTACCTTGTAGTTTGACGCCGGTGTTAGCGCTCCAAACTTCGGCGGCTCGTATCGCTGCGCCCAACAACGCCGCGTTCCCGTGTTGCTCCTAAACATATATGAGCACGAATGATATGGATGTTTCGTTAACTCATGGACATACCATATAGGTAACATATTGACTGATGATGATGGTACCTATACCCCCTCACATCAAAACATAGTTTCTATGATAAGATCTCAATGATTGGATCCAATTTAATTTCATACATTTTTAAAGCAACGCTGCGACTGTCAGGAATGAAATCTTCGCCAATCACACACGTTCAGAGCTTAGCACAAGCAGCCTTTTTTTCTTTTCCACTGCTGGACAGCAGCTAGCAGCTAGGGCCTATCCTCGAAGCAATTGCAAATTTGCATCATCGCAATTGGGCCATATTTACCACGCTGGCCCAATTGCGGGTTGGTGAATTCACATACGCTATTGAATTTTATCTGCGGAAAACTGAATACGAGGTTTCATCATGACGTTTTTCTTCACCGAGTAGCCAATGGTATGAGTATCCGTACATACACTCCAAAGATCTGCCTGGGTTTGAACTCGCGATCTAACGATTCCAAGCGGCCAAACCAAGCGACCTCGAGATCAGACTACCACGGCCGTCAGAGCTTGAATGAACAATTTTCCGACTATTTTTCTGGTTTTTCCGTAAATGTATTTACCTTTTTTTAGACTATGTATCACTGGTAATCACAGCCTCGAATAAATAAATATGTCTGTCGTGTAACCGAACGCTCAGTATAATTGCGACATTCGATTCGGTAACAGGCCAGCAGCGCGAGTACCGTTTTTGACGATCGTTATATTTGACATTTCATCATCATCAGCCCGGAGACGTCCACTGCTGAACGAAGGCCTCCCCCTTTGACCGCCACACTGTACGACAACCTGCCATTTGCATCCACCGGTTGCTCACGACTTTTACAATGTCGTCGGTCCACCTAGTGGGAGGCCATTTGACATTTAAATCGGTAAAATTCTATAAAAATCGGTATATTCTCAAAATCGTCTTAATAAATGTGCTATACCGACGCTGTATCGCTTACCAAGACATAGACCGGCGTGTTGAACACGTCCGCGAATATCTGCAGCAGCTCTGTGTTGACGGCGGCGCCGCCCGTCGCCACTATACGGGACGACTCGTCTGGAAACAACCACGAGCTTACAGAATTGTACAAATTAAGCATCTGTAAGAATGGCGATGCTTTCGGCAGGTCTTCGATAGCAGCACCAACTAGCAGTAACTGTAGCAGTGAAGTAGATAGATTGTAGTCTGTCAATCCACACCGATCAACTAAAACGGATCAAATAATTTTCTTTCTCAACGATGCTACTTTTTGGTTGGTTAGATAGGAATATCTAAATTTGTTCCAAAAAAAATTTTCTTTCTCGATAGGAATAAAAAATGAAATTGCCTACATCTGTGGCATATGTCTGACGATTACTTAAAAGCCTCTTGATAATATAAGCGTCTTAGGGACCAAAACATTATTCGTACGTTCTTATGCATTCGCACGAACAATGTATTGAAATCATTCCATTCAGCACTAACAAACGTTTAAATAAAAACCTTACATTAGAGCAGAGTCCGCCTGGGAAAGTACCAAACCTTTAACAGTAATTCAACCGCCAAGCTGACGTATACAAACATTGCTGTTTCTCGGTTTGAAGGGCAATGTTACCAGATAAATTACTGGGCAGAAAGAGTTTTTTGGCGTCTAATATCGCCGAGTAACGAGCGCAGTGCAGTGAGACACAAGATTTCGTTCGTAAGTTCACAATTATGGCACTGCCACTGCTATGGGCAGGCGTGACGCTTACAACAATGCGAACGGCTCGCTAGTCCCGTGATTCCATTGCATTAAAAAACACTATCACATCAAAAGAGTAGAAGTCCACTATATTCGATCGGAGTTAAGGCATTCGGAGATGGAGATATAATCAGAACATCGACTCGACACGGGCCCGACTTTATAGGCGTAAGTAATGTATATTATGATTATTATTAAATGATTAATTACCGAGCTTGAAGGCCATGTCCTCCGCGTGCGCCCTGCGCGCGAGCGCCTGCCCCTCGAGCAGCGCGCGCGCCTCCAGCGCCGGCGCGGGCCGCTGCGCCGCGCGCCCGGCGCCGTCCTGCAGGCGCTGCGCCGGCGCCGCGCGCGGCACGATCTCCGCCGTGTCGTAGTATATACCTGCACACGGCCGCTCACACGTGAGCCGCAGGCCACGCGGACATGGCACGGGCTCCATTCTGATTTCATACTAAATACATTGCAATAAGGCACAATTTAGGACACACCGGGCGTGCATCGGGCGCGGACGAGCCCGATAAACGTCTTTCGGTGTGTCTTTTTTCTTCTTCATTCTTTTTATTGACTGTAAGGTAAAGGCTGTGGGATTTGTAATACTTAATCAAAATTTTAAAAAAACAAACAGACCCAGAAAGAGCGACAGAGTGGTTTACAGAGCCAGGCCAGCTCCGGTGTGTAGAAAACGTTACTGTTCACGGTTAAGATTAGTTACTCTGCAGATGAATAACGAGTTGTTAGTCACCCATGTATCCCATGTTGCCCCTGAGCGTGGAGCGGAGCAGCTCGTTGAAGGCGTCCCAGCTGGGCCCGGCGAGCCGGTCGCGGTGGGCCTGCCGCGTGAGCGAGCCGTTGGCGAAGCACAGGAGCGCCATGTAGGGCGCCGCGGGCGTGGGCCCCACCAGCACGTGGCCCGCGGGCGGCGCCGTGGCCTCCTGCAGCCCCAGCAGCAGCGTGTCGCTCGTGCCCAGGCTCAGCCCCACCCACCCGGCGCGCAGCCGCAGCCCTGCACCGAGAGGCGTCACTTGCTTTACCATTTACCTACTCACTTGTATCGTATTAAAAAAACAATGAATCAGTTGTTATCTGGAATAAACAAAATTTGAATTTGTATTCTTATGGAGTAATTTCTCACCCGAAATTACTATTAGATCATGCCCATAAAATCTTCGGTATAAAACACTAGTAGTCCTCGGTCTTTCTAAAACAACCATAATTCAGGGATCAACTATAACCTGATAGACTAGAAATTCACTATCCTTGCGACAGTGGCGCCACATAACCGTTAAGTTGTATTTTTGCAATGAAAGTATAGCACTTTCATGCTGAAGGGCAAGTATTTTTATATGAAGTGTTTCCACACTTTGGTTATTTCTATATTTTAATAAAGCAAACAGTAAGATAAATGACCTCTGGCAGGACTTGAAGCATCAATGTTTTAGTAATTTATTGAGAGGTTTGAGAATTATGACGAGTAAGGCAGAGACTTCTGTAGCTTAATTGGCAAAGCAGTTGGGACGGAAACCCAGAGAATGCAGGTTTAAGTCATGCCAGAGGTCATAATTTTTCTTACTGCTTTAAAACATAAGAAAAGTTACATTTTATTATTTTATATTAGTTTAAATTTACGGTAAAAACATACATTTTAACAATATTTGTTATGTAATTCAAAACCTGTTTACACATCATCTGTTTATCTCGAGTGGGATAAGTAATAATGGGCATTAAAGCGTCATTTGGAGATAAGACGTCGCGGTGCTAACAGACGAGATACGCTGAAGAAAATACAGTGATATAAGAAAGATAAGCGCTATCACGAGTTATTTCATAACCAAGTGCTGTATCTCTTTACATATAAGGTATTTTATTTACTAACCGTCTTATGCATAAAACACTAAAACCTATTTTAGTTAAAAAGTGTTTTGTCAGTTTCTTACGAAATACAATTGAGTTTGAAAAAAGAAGACAAAACACTTTTTAACTATAATAGGCTAGATGACTGGTATGTTGTATTGTCCTATTAAAATGTGGTCTAGATATATAGATGATTAATGAAAAGAAAACGAAAATCTGATCAAAAATAAGCAACTTATAAGCATTTTAATATCATGCTAGACAGAGAGGCGAAACAGCAAATCGTGACGTCACTTCTCTGTACGCTATATAAAGTTTATTCTGACAAGTAAGGCGTGACGTCATTTTTTGTTTTGTGGGAAAGGGACAGAGTTGTCTCTACCAAAAAATTTAAACGCTCATATATCAGAACATTATTAACCTATTTAAATTATTTTTTCAATAAACATACTATTTTTACTTAAATTCTTCATCAAAGCTATTGGTTTCAACGATATAAACATCAGTCATCTACCCTATTGGTTTAAAATACGTTTTAGTGTTTTATGCATAAGATGGTAAGTAAAGGTAAGTAAATAATAACTTTTGTTTAGCGCTGCGTGTTTAAAAGCATCGTATGTGCAGATTTGAATTGTTTGCTCAACAGAGCGTACACATTAAATCCTTTGACATTAAGTCATGGCATTACCGGCAGTACGCCGTCACGAATTTGCAGCCTTGCGCCGCCCAAATAATCCACAATTGCGTATTTATTCCTCAAATAGCTTCTTGATTCGTAGGTATTGATAAGATTTAGATATAAATTTGCGTATTTAAAAAAATAGTCAAATTCTAGGATAATGCCAGCACTTAGCAACATTCTAGGAGACCACTCGCTACAAGATAAAGATAACTATTGCATTAATAATATCTAATCTGACAGTTAGCTCTGCAATCGTTTTTCATTGCAATATTTCTTAATAGGGCAGCAAGAATTTTATAATTGGAAAAAAAAATCCGTGGAAAAGTGCTTGCCTGAATAATGTGTAGAGGTATCTCTAATGTATGGAGGCATCTTAAAGTAAAATAGTGATTGGTAGTGGCGTAGCTAAGATCAATGTGAACGTAGTGTTTTTGTAGTGGTAGGACTCTACTGCAGAGTCCGCCTGGGGAAGTACCACTCCTTTGCTAGTTATGCAAACGCCAAGCAGTAGTGTGCAAGCATTACTGTGTTCCAGTTTGAAGATTACCAGAGATATTACTGGGTATGAAGAGATTTAACATCTAATATCTCAGGGTGACGAGCGCAGTGCGGTGCGGCGCAGGATTGTGTTCACAAGTTCACAATTCTAGCACTGCTACTGTTAGTGGCAGGCGTGACGCTTACCATCAGGTGAAAGTCTTGCTCATCTCGTCACTTGAAACTATAAAAAAAATATAGTTTTTTTTAGCCAGGAGTCTTAACCTGTAGGGCTAGCATGCGCACCGCGAGAAACTTTCTCGATTCTTAAAAACAGGACAAGGCTACGAATCTTAGTATGTTGGGCGGTGTCGAGTATACATACCCGCGAGAGCGGAGCAGTTGTCCCCCGTGAAGGCCACGACGCGGCAGTCGGCCCGGAACCCGTACCGCTGCACGAAGTAGGCCGATATAGGGCCCAGGTCCGTGGCGCTCGCCACCGGAGCGCCCAACTTGCTTTCCAGACCCTCGTCACCGCACGCCTGACGTACAAACACTTTGCGTTTAGTTGGTGGATCGCAACCACTGGCGTATAAAAAACGTGTAAACAATATGCAATAAACTAATGCGGAAGCTTATGTGTAGCAATAATTAAGGTAATAAAGTGGTCCTAATCATTCATTCCTTGCTGATACCAGGGCGATAGACTTCTTTAGAAAAAGCGCCTAAACGCCAAACGATATACCTATAACACCCTGTGTTTATGATGTAATTATTTAGTGATTGTTTTCTTTACCTTGATGTAGAAACATTATGTGAATACACCTTGTAGATACTCCTCATAGGGGTTTGCCACAGGATACATAATACAGAAGATTCAGTCCCATAGAAAACACTTCTACACTCACACAATATAAAATATCTAGAACTACAATCATTATGTCATATTCAGTGCAAGCTAATTTGTACTTTATATGAATTGAACATTGTCTCGATTTTTCACTGTAGCGCTAGGCTCGTTGACGTCACGCAGCTCCCACCGGCTGCGCGCGCGCTTCATTCCAACTGTTTTATACAAATTAGCTTGCACTGAATAAGACATGATTGTAGTTCTAGATATTTTATATTGTGTAAGTGTAGACGTGTTTTCTATGGGACTGAATTGGACTAAATAATTACAGCATAAATACAGGGTGAGTTGTACAGACTCTATCAGGATCTGCTTTCTAATCTTACCTTCAAAGCCTTCTCATCCCACTTCATCGTCCTGATATCGAGCAAATTCATGCCGGATCCGTCCGACAAGTCGATGGGGGCTATTCTCCCCAGGAAGAGCGAGCACGCGAAGGAAGAGACCAACGATATCCGGGAAGCGGCGCGGTAGACGCGCGGCTTGGTACGGAACATCTTGCGGATCTGTGGGCCAGTGAAGCGCTCGTACGCGCGAGACCCCGTGATTTTAGCCAGCTCCTGTTAATGATAGTTTTTTTTTTTTGACATAAGCCTTTTATTAACTACAACAAACTACAAAGACTACTTTCTTAGCCTACTACACAAAAAAAAACAATAGGATTGTATCCAGACCGATGAAAGTCTAGAGATAATCCAAATGCTCAAACCCACTACCAGTCGGCAGCGTACCCAGTATGCTGGCGGCATTGCCACGCTGAATGGCAATGCTTATGCGATGGGCCAAATAAATGCCAGCATTTTGATCACGCGTCGCGTCGACCAGGCGCTCGGATATATTTTTGAAAAGATGATGAGCTCCCGGTCCCCACGGACCCAATGTCTCAACACCAAACGGCTCAAATATGTAACCTCTGCCGAGGTTAGCATATTTGCGCCGCTTGTGGTGCTCCGCCAAATTTGCCGCCGCACCAGCCCTGTGTACTCTGTGTCTCAGGAAGATGAGAGGGTGCCAAAGTATCGACGCAAGTTGCATCCCATACAAGGGGCCGTCCCAACTTCCAAGGCACAAGTGTCATACCGTCAGGTCTTTTGCCATCGTCACGCGCAAGACCGCTCGGTTAGAGCACAGCTGCAACATTGGCGGTGGAAAAAGCCCGGCGTATGATATAATTAAGGCTAGCGTGACGGCCGATTCGACCAGCGCTTCGTGAGCATGAGAGACCAGGTGATATAGTTACTGAAAATGCTTAATACAGATAACTGAATACAATCTCAAAATATCCACTAATCGGAGCTGATAGTCGTCTGAAGTTGAATAGTATTAGCATACTAATCGTCGTCAGCCATAAAACGCCCACTGCTGGACGAAGGCCTCCCCCTATTACAAAACCCCTGTATAAAGGGGGAGCATACTAATATGTGGAAGCAAATAGGGCAAATATATTTCAATCATTTTCGAATCATGTCTTATCTTTCCTCGTTTCTTAGGGTATCATGTGGTCATTTTGCTAAATATAGATGTAAGCATCTATGTGGTCTACCGATACTAGCTTAACAAATACAGAAGTTGAATAACTCATTGTGGGCTTGAGCATTTGGTTTAATTTTTCTGTCTATAGGTACGCATTTTAATGATTTGTGTTGCAAAGGCGTGAGACATTTTGGCCTAGTTCATACAAAAAGGTAGGGGAATTTTGTACCACTAGGCCACCTACGCATGGGAAATGTCCTAAGCCTTGTAGATAGAGATTGCAGATTCTATGTTTTTATTAATTAATCAAGAAACAAAAAAATATCGGAACAGTGCCAATATGAATTTAAGGCATGTCAAATTATTGTTCAATTATAAACGACAATACATCCAGTCCAAGATCCATCAGAGCAGATCTCTAGTTCCACAGTTACCTCTGGTCCTCCGACAGCTTCCTCGAGCGCGCGGCAGTCGGCGCTGGTGCTGGAGTCCATCCAGACGGGGGAGTCGCAGAGGAAGGCCGCCACCTGCGTGTGCAGGAACTCGTCTGGCGACAGCCTGCTGAGCTTGGCCTCCGCATCTTTGGACCACCATACTGAGCCGTGTTGCTGGAACAAATTAAGCAATGTGAAGCAGACGCATCGGCACCTCACTTTTTTTTTCTTCTTAGTTGTTGGCATCGCACGTTGTGCATTCTGCCAGTGTCAAGTATGTATGAATGTTCAAGTTTATGTAATATGAGCAAGACAAATATGTCATGAAATCACAGTTAGTCAAACTCGAGGCCAAGTCATGCCCTAGTAAAGTTGCGGCGACTTTACTATGAGCTTCTACGGACATGTTTCACCACATTGTATCACTTGCCCACACTCGTGCATGTAATTACCCACTCAATGAATTAAACACCACCATTTTTTATCATTAATTCGCGAAAAAACACAAATTTAAGAAAATAATAGAATGCAACGACATGATTTTTCGTGTTCCCGCCAAAACTAGCACCTCACTTTAGGTCTTTGTAGTGATGACAGCTCAGCAGTCGCGCTTTCGGCTTCTACCCACCCCTAGGCGTTTTAATCAAGCAATCAGTTGGAACTATTGGAGAAGGAAAACTTTGCGAGGAAACCTATCTTAAGTCAAAACTCCTTTACTCAACTTAACCCTGAATTACTACCACACCTGCCCAAACCTTAAAGGGCGTCTCCACGGCCTTGGTGCCTTGTTGGCTTCTTTGGATGGAACTAGTCCATCGCCATGTGACACGTTTTTACCCACATCACGCAGACTTACACTTATTGTGACAACCCTATTCAGTCCCCGGCATTCCTCCATCCTCCACGGATTGGAAGTCGACTTCAATGGGATCCCAGCTAGTTCATAACCACGTCAATATACCCACACCCACGTCACTCGGGCTCGGTTACTCTCACACACCTGTCCAGCCCCTGAGAGCGCCTCCACGGTCTGGAAGTCGACGCCGGCGACCACCAGTCGGTCCATCACCATGTCGAGTGCCTTCACCCACAGCAGCGGCGGCGCGAGCACCTCGCCCCGAGCCTCGCCCCGCACCACGCCGCCCGCCGTCCTTCAGTAACAATAATAATACAGGTGTTTCATGCAGAGCTTAAGGGTTATAAAGATATGAACAACAATTTTTTTTTAGTTTGTTTTACTTGGACAGTTTAAAAATAACTTGTCTTTCTCACTTCGATGTGTAAATCAACATCCTTAGGTAATGTTGCACCCAGCAGAAACACCCTGTGATATTTTAACATTGGTACAGTACCAACAACAAATTTAATGTCTTTTGTATTGACAGAATCAACATCTCAGCAAGGAGAGAGAAAGAGATGGAACATGTTTCTTCTCAACTGATCTCGTTGGCATTTATTTTTATTTATTTATTTGGGACAATTAACAGTGGCGTAGTAATAGTTACACAATAACTTAAATAAATAAATGTGATTACTACGCCACCCACAGCATTATCCACAAAATACTAATGAAGACTGCATGCAGTGGTAGTCTCTATTTTTGTAGAGTAATGCAGACAATAGACAATCAATGAGCCAGTAATGATTTAGGTGAACGCTTCTAAATCATTGAGCTATAATAGCAATAGAGTCACAAACATGCAAAAAAAATTCTTGAACTACGATAAGACATAAGCGCTCAAGCATATATTGAACACTATACAAGCGACATAACCTATATAATGCACGCATAGGTATGTACAACGGAACTCGGACGTTTTTTTACTGTGTTCACTTAGAGATTGTGACTCTTTAGATATTAGCTCAATGTTCTAAATATAATATTTGTTTTACCGTTGTAGTTGTAACTTTTCTCTGAGATTATCATAATCTTATGTAGCCAGGATGAATATTGCCTTTCTATGTATAGACTTTCAAAAGGCTAGGGTAGAATAAAAAAAATAACACATCATTCTCATTTAAAATAGTAATGGAAATTAGCCCAGCATGAACAGTCAGCCTTCCAGGTGCAGTCTATCTTCCCAGTGCATAAGACAAGCTCAATAGTAGGTACCTTAATCATTGATTGAATCATCAGAACCACATATACCTAGCAAATCTGAGGTCCAATCAGACCATGGTGAATGTCGTAGAATGACTACATTATTACCATAAAATAAGGTTTGCATTGAGTTATTGTGGTGTTTAAAATATTATTTTATACTTAGATTCTATATTATATTATACCTACCTGAATTCTGGGAGGTCCACATCAAACTCGACTTCTGCTTCATGCAGGACTCCATAGTCTTCTCCAATAACCAGCGCTTTTAACTGGAATCAAACAAATCAGATTTACATTGTTAATAAAAAAAAATAGAATTTTAATTCTAGGAGGTAAGTAAACCTTACCAAGTTTGAATTTCCTACTAAATTAATAATTTTAGAACACAAAAGTATAACTTCACAACAGTTAGCGCTGTAAAATACTTTAAAAAAACACTGAGATTAAGTAGTTAAACATTGTCCAATGATTGCATAAATAATAAGTTTATATGTAGGTAAACCTCCATGCCATTGTCAAGTTTGAATTAAGTCATTCAAGCAAGACCTTGAACTGTTCTATCTTCTAGTTCATATTTCATGAATGAATGCTGCATTCGATATTTTTTTTGTTAGATTGACATAAGTACGGTGTTAATAACTTAGTTTATTGGCCCGTAATGATGACCTACATAAAACCCCTATTTCATTAATTTTCTAGACATGACAACTTATTTGCATTAATTAGCAACAAGACAGTGAATAATGAATGGAAAACATTGCAGTGATTTAAAGATTTTAGAAAAAACAAATGAACTTTAATACAAGAAATAGATAAACTCACCCGTTGAGTACTAAAATCAAATCCCAAAAAAGTTTTTTTCCGGGTTTCTTCGGTCATGTTTATTTTCTAAAATTTGACAGCGCGCGCGGCCAGTGACACGGTGCGATGCGTTCAGAAACTGTTATATTCTACTGAAACTCGACGAGTATTGACTGCGGCATTCCAAATGTTTCGTGACTGGCGGCCGTTTTTGGAAATTCCAGTGAGATTTCACGATAAGTTAGGTATATTTTACTAGACGCTACAATAATATAATTAATCGCCACGCCAACTACCTACTAACGTTCCGGTGTACCTATTCTGGCTTAATTTCTGATTAAAAAAAGCCACCCAAGGTTGGCGTTATAGCGAATATTATTATGATTAGGAATGATGACACTGCCATTCACTAAGATTACGTCTGCTTTACTCAGCTTTACTTGTAAATCTACCTTTCACTTAAATAAAACTTTAAGTAGGTAGTCGGTACGGTAGTCATCGACATTTTATATTAGGTAAGTAGGTACCTACAAAGAAATAATTGTCAGCTAAGATGTTCTATTTCAACTCACTGATGACAATCAGTAAGTTGAGGTAGGTTTAATTACAGGTATTTTTGGCTTATTTAGTTGAAAGTCTTTGTAGATTGTTGCTGGGTAAGGGTAAGCTGAGCTGTAGCAGGTAGCTAGCTAGCTAACGAAAAGCGGGCGGGAATTTAGCGTTTTGCATTGCATCGAGGGAGTTTAGTTAATAATATGTAGGTATAGTTTCTTTATAAAGAATTCGTTTTTAATACCTATGTAGGTAGGTACTTATTCATATAGTTTCTTTTTACAGAATCATTTAGCTAAATCTTGTCAACCAATTTATTGCCTGTTTAACCAACCAGCAAAGTTAGTGTAGATAAAAATCTTTTGTAATGGGACCTAGAGATCCAGAGATCCTAGGATCTAGAGATTCGAACATACAAAAAGAAGAACAGAAGGAAATACTTCCCACAAAATTTGGTACTTATAGAATAATAATAAGTAAATACCTACTACATCTATGACTTACATATTCCAATAACATTACGAGAATCGTATTCGTATTCCGCAAAATCATCGTGTGAAGGTGTTAAACGTAAACGCCTGTAGATAAAGGCACTGCAATGTAACTGCTTGTCTCTACAATTATTTAGGAGCAACAAGAAGTGAAAGTGTGAAACGGATTGAAGGATTTTATGTAAGTAGGTAGCTAGAGAAATTACAGGGGTACTGAGACTCGCCATTGAATGAACCTTTGGACATCGTTTAGTGCCAGCCCCGGATTTACGTTTTTTTTAAACCAGGGCAAAAACTTGATAGTGGCGCTCTAGCGGTTGAGATAAATTAAAAAGTCCCGGGAATAATAGTTGCCAACAAAATCAAATGAATAATTGATAGAACAACGTGTGTTGTATGTATGGGAATAAATGGCACGTCAAACTTGTTCATCATCATCAGCCTTAACACGGCCACAGCTGGACGAAAGCCTCCCCTTAAAGGCCTGCCATAGTCACCACTCTTAGCAAGCGGCTTGGCAGAATGCTCACCGTCGTTAACCGAGAGGACGTTGCTGCCCGTCAAACTTATTCGACGTGCCAAAAATATAGTAGGTACATATATTTATCAAATAAGATGGTTTTGGTCTCTATTCCAAACAGTAGAGCCTCTGTTTGCGTAAACTCTTGCTAGAATTAAAAATACGTGAAACTGATTGAGAAATGTATAAAAAATAGAACAGTGCACACTGCACAGTGCGGTGAACGCAGTATTAAATGAAACTACTTTTTCCCTCGGAGGAAGGATTTCCCTCTTGGATACTTTTTGCCATAGTTATTTTATCAAAATAAAACGATACTAACGAAATTCCTGGGCATGAAAACATTTGACGTATACCGTATTACCACAAAGGATTTAGGCAAGCTTTAGACACGTGTTGTTGAACAAAACGTGAAACAGTTTCACAAATTTCGTACCACAAATCCGCGTCTAACACTTGTCTAATGATAATCATGCCTTAGCCACACCTTTTAATTTAAACAGTGCCTTGTTAACTTATAAACAGTAAACTGTTAACTTGTAAACAGTTAACCTTGGTTTATGACGTGTCTAACTCAGATGTCATTTTACGTCAATCAGTTTTGCTTGTGATATTAATTTAACAACACATGCTAAACATTCTTCTATCGGACGGCCAGGACCTCGAAAAAGCGACACCGTTTTATGGTTGATATACCAAAAACTTGTACGAAACAGTTTGACATTCCATTCCATTTGAGATTCCACTTTCTTTATTCGAACTGCTAAACAGTGGAATGCGCTGCCCGAGTGGGTGTTTCCCGATAATTATAATCGGGTGTCTTCAAGTCGCGAGTGAATCGGTTTCTTCTAGGCAACCGTGCTCCGTAATTAATCATCAGACGAGATGGCAGGCAAACGCAAGCCTTTATAGGCTTGCGGTTGCCCATTAAAAAATATGGTTTTGTGGTAAGAGAAATAACACATACGTTTAAACGGTATCTAGCTTTTAGATACTTAATTCTTATATGATAGTATGTATTTCATATAAATAAATAAATAACAGTATAAAGTACAAATATATAGTAGGTAGATAAGTATTCAATACAATAAGACCGCGCAATTTTAGTAATACGGTCCCGTTAAACACCCTTCGGCCTCGCAATCCTAAAAATTATCAACAAAAAGGTTTAAGCTAATAAATCATGCTCTAAAAACTCACACTCAGGACCACTGGACCAATTTCCGCGAGGGCTTGTCAAATCACAGATAAAGCAGCAGTTAGTACGCGTCGCGGACACAGATCACATAGATTGCACAACAGTTAGTACGTAGCCGGGGGTGCATGTAATGCGGACGGCGGGTAATCGGGTGGAAAGCCTACACGGGCGCCCGCGCTGGCCTGCGTGCTATATATAGCCAGACTAGCAACCCCTGGCCCGTCAGCCTCGCTCCAAGGCACTCGCTCGTTCACGCTGGCAGCACCTCAAATACGCTTAAATTTGAAGCTTTGAACATTGGAAAGGGTCGACAAAACTGTGATTATTGGCTGCATGGTGATGGCGTAATCTGTAATAAGTATATTTGTTGTGTTTCTACGTTTATTTTGGTTTGCTTACTCGTCAGCCAGAAGACGTTCACTGCTAGACGAAGGCCTCCCCCTTAATAAGGGGTTGCCATAGTCCCCACGCTTGGCAGGCGCTTCGGGGACCGCATTCATTCATTCGCATTTGGGATTAGTTCTGGATGCAGTTTTAGGACATACCCAGGTCCATTTGTGTTTTGTTTGATTACTTACTGCATTTCTGGACCTGGGTAATTCCTTAAACTGGTTCGAGAACCACCCGAGGACAGACAGCTGCGTCCTCTCGGTTAACAGTGGTGCTGGTGAGCATTCTGCGATCCCAGCGTGGGGATTAATGCAACCCCTCCCTATAAGGGGGAGGCTTTCCCGTAGCATTTCCGTCCAGTCAGTCTGTCCTCAAAGGGTGATTGGGTCATATTTCACCACCTTGGGCCGGTGCGGCTTGGCCGATTCACATTTATGGCTGAATTTCAACAAAGCCGTTTTTTCTTTGATTCCGGTGAATTCCCTTATTTATTATTCAAATTTTTATTATTTTTTAATTTATTTTTGCTTACTCGTCAGCCAGAAGACGTTCACTGCTAGACGAAGGCCTCCCCCTTAATAAGGGGTTGCCATAGTCCCCACGCTTGGCAGGCGGCTTGGGGATCACAGAATGCTCACCACCGTTAACCAAAAGGACGCTGCTGCCCGTCCTCCGGTGGGTCTGGTTGCAGTTTAAGGACATACCCAGGTCCATAAATGCTAACAGATTAGGACTAACCCTGCAAAAGAGTCGATATTGAAAAAAAAACGCTTTTGAAATAATATAAAAGCGTCGTTAGCTTCCTCTTAATATCTATAGATACCTTTTGTGGTCGGGTATTTTTTTTAGTACCCAAAACTTGGAACTATTCAGGCCTTTTGTAATGGCGTAACGAAGCGACAGGTACCTAGCTGTTTTTAAGTAGGAACCTACCTGCTTCCACAAAGCTTTATAGGGAGGGACAGATTAGGATTCATATATTTGGATCTAATTGATAATTGGAGAACTGTATTGTAGACCTAAGATTCGATCTTTGGTGAAATTAGCCCTGTGGAAATTAGTGAGCTATTAGTCAGATCTATGAGAACTGCGAGTTAAAACCAAAAAAATGATATGAAAAATTTCGCGACTCTTTACCATTTACGAACCATAGATACTCCATTGCATAATTAGTGGAGTGGTGGAGTTTTCGTTCGTAAGATCTACATCTAGCATGCCCTACTCAGATATGTGCCCAGTGCCGAGGCAGTTCAGCGAGTGTCGTCGAGTCGTCGAGTCGAAGGGCGGGCGGCGCGGCGAGCGATACGGCGGCGGTGGGCGGCGCGGCGGCGGCGGGCGGCGCGGCGGCGGCGGGCGACGCGGCGGCGGCGGGCGGCGCGGCGGCGGGGGCGGCGCGGCGGCGGCGGGCGACGCGGCGGCGGCGGGCGGCGCGGTGGCGGCGGGCGGCGCGGTGGCGGCGGGCGGCGCGGCGGCGGCGGGCGGCGCGGCGGCGGCGGGCGGCGCGGCGGCGGCGGGCGGCGCGGCGGCGGCGGGCGGCGCGGCGGCGGCGGGCGGCGCGGCGGCGGCGGGCGGCGCGGCGGCGGCGGGCGGCGCGGCGGCGGCGGGCGGCGCGGCGGCGGCGGGCGGCGCGGCGGCGGCGGGTGGCGCGGCGGCGGCGGGCGGCGAGCGGCGAGGCGGCGGCGCGGCGGCGGCGGGTGGCCCGGCGGTGGCGAGCGGCGCGGCGGCGGCGAGCGGCGCGGCGGCGGCGGGCGGCGCGCGCGGATGCTGCGCCGCTTCGATATTGTAAACAAGAGGGTTCCATTGGAGGCGCCACCGCGCACGCGCGTCTGTCGTGTGCTTTTACACACGTACACCGTTTTTATTTTTCAATATTATTTTTATAGGTATGAATAAATTAATTTGAAACCAATTACATTTGTAGATTCACTTTAGTGAGCTGGCCTAACGGTTGCCCTATTTATGACCTATATTATTAGGTAGGTAGATAAAGGTCTCTATTTTTCATTACATAGGACTCTTCAATTACATTACAAATATTATATTAAGTACTTACTCTAATAGGTACCTACTCTAAATTAATTTCCGTTAAGGTTAGGTAGGTACTTATATTTATGTATTTTATTTTTGAGCATTACCACTACCACATGCCGTGTATTAGTATAAGTATAGGTAGGTAAGAAGTAGGTATATACTTTTACGAAGAAGATTTTAGCCGACGGCCTCAGACGGTTAGGTAATTATTGTATTGAAGAATGAATATCTCGATGATGTTCTTTTGACTGTAAGACCTAGTAGGAGGGGTGGATAGGAAATGAACAATGAAACATTTGGCATTGTTTCGTGATGCATTCATCACCATTGAAAATTCAATTCTGTTTGAGATAAAAGGAAAATCGATAGGGTGTCGTGTAGCGCGGAGGTTGCGTCGCGCGGCTGGCGGCGGTGGCGGCAGCGGGACGGGGGCGCGGCGTGCGGGGGGTGGGGCGCGCGGGCGCGTGCGCGGCGCGCGGCGGGCGCGGGCGGCAGACGCGCCGCGATGGTGGGCTGCGACAGCCGCTCGGAGAGCGCGGCGCGCCCCTGGGCGCCGCGGAATGAGTAGCGCGCCCGCCCGGCCCGGCCCGCGCGCCCGCCATGGCGCAGGCCGCGCCCGCGCCCCATCGCACCCACTCCTTCGCGAAGAAGACCTTCCACAAGCCCACCTACTGCCACCACTGCTCGGACCTGCTGTGGGGCCTCATCGGGCAGGGCTACGGCTGCGAAGGTACGACGTCGCGCATGCGCCCCGCTGGCGCGTCGATATCGCGCGCCCGCGGGCCGCCGCCACCGCCACCGCCGGCGCGACCAGCGCGTTATGCAACCGGGCCGGGGCGCGCGCCCCGGGCGTGTCCTGCCGATCGATGCGCCGCCGCCCCCGGCCTGCCTCCGCACGCGCCGCACGTGCACGCAGCACGCGTCCCCCTCTCCCGCCTCGCCCCACCCGCGCGCGTTCACAGCCTTGCACTTCAATTTTTCAAGGACAGCGCCGGCGATCCAGACGGATGCTTCTAGTGCATATTCGTCTAGCTCGAACCACGCATACGATCAAGGATGGAGTTAATGTTCAGGAGGTGTGACGCGATGACTGCCAGATGCGTTCGGATCAGCTGAAAGTCATCATCTCTGCGAAACAAGCATGAGACACTTGAGAGCATATCGATCGATCTGTTTTGTAAGAGGTGTTAGTTAAGAGCGTGCGCGGGGAGGCGCGCGGGGCGGGGCTGCATCTCGGAGGGTGTGTGACGAGTGCGCCGATGGTGAGTGCCGCTCGCTCGGCTGCCTCGAGGGTCCCCGAGCTGATGCAAGCTTCCTGCGATCGGTGGCCGGAAGACATCTTGTTTTTGCGCATTATTGTTTTGATCCTAGGAGCTTTCGCCGCGCGACGTGGATCGCTTGAAAATCGATATTTTTCATCATTTTGATACAGCGCGTACCTATGGAATTGCATTTTTCTATCACACGATCATTGACGGCTGACTTGTGATTTGCACGGGAGCGGATGCAAATATTTTATAGAATTTTGCAACTCCATAAAAGGTTATTTGCGCGATCAATCTATGCCGAGAGAGCGAAAACATTCGAGTTCCTTACCATTCTCTTACTCTACCTTTATGATTTCATAGAAACTTCTAAGAAATTCCATTTTAAAATAAGTATGACCATGTAGGTACATGCAGTCCGCGCTGTGTTCTTGTGGAGTATGTATCCGACAGTCTCTAACGCTAAATGTAATCTTCTAAGGTAATCTGCCCCGGTCCCGGTGGGACAGGTCATTTCCCGTATTTTGGTTATATCACGATATTTATTCGAAATAGATTTTTCTGAATTTGCAATCAAATATAAACTACCTATAATGATTCTGAACTATTAATATGGATGTGCTTAAAGAAAAGCCTGGATATTGCTTGTTCGCATGGCGCTACAAAACCTTGAATACAATCGAGAAATGAAATAAATTAATAGAATCGTTTTCGAAGACAGGCAATGTTTTTACTATAATTTCTGTGATTTTTAGCATTCTTAACTGAAATTGTTGCGTTGAAAGGGTGTTTTCGCCAATTTATTCTAAAATGGACTGAAGTCCGTAACAAAAGCACGCCAAATTCTAAAGCCTGAAACTGATTGCCATGTTTAATAATAATAAAAAAAAGGGATAATTAATCGTTATTTATGATACTAGTGCGGTAAGTTGGTTTTTACAAACGAGTAGACGAATTGTCACGAGTTTAAAAAACCAATTCCGCACGTGTGCCATACAACGTTTTACAACAAATTTGCGGGAAAACAGATAACAGAAGTACAACAGATAATTAAACAAACTTTATTGTTTTGTTTATACATATCGGTCGGAAAGTCGCAACTAAATACTTGACATATTAAATGTAAATATTTGTGTTACAAAAATTTACAGATGGCGCCACCAACCGATGATGAGGATGATTTTTTTTCTTCTTTCTTCCTATGAGGATTATGGCATCGCACTTTGCCAGTGTCAAGTATTTATTGAATATTTTTGTATGAAGTGTTTCCACACTTATGGTATTTCTGTTTTTAAAGCTTCAACAGGAAGAAAAATTATGACCTCCGGCAGGACTCGAACCTGCATACGAGCAGTCTCTATGGGATTCCGTCCCAACTGCTTTGCCAATTAAGCTACAGAAGTCTCCGCCTTAGATGCCAAATTTCTCAACCTGTTCCAAGCTACCCACTAAAGCGCTGGTGGCGCCATATGTTAATTTTTGTAACACAAATATTTACCCAAGCCGAAACCGTTACAGGTTCCAAGGCCTGACGAGCGATGTCGTACTGGCTATGCTATGTTGGTTGTTATGTTTTTGTCGCAAATCTAGTATTGTCTATAATACATATAAAGCCTATTTTTTTAATAGTGTAGATTCGTGTAGAGTTTTTGTAGATTCGTGAAACTATTCCAATTTGTATTCTACGCGATATACGCGCTGTTGTTGTCGTGTTTTCTTACCATCAACATCAAGCCATAAAAGAGGCCTCATGGCGGCATATTAAATCTGACGTTAGGGCTAGCAACTCAGCCTACACAAAGTAACTCACTGAAAATATTTTTTCCCGGAATAAATAGTCTGTACAAATATTTCAGACAAGGTTCATGTTACCATATTATATACCATATACAGTTACAGCAAACGTCGATGGGTTTCAACCTTTCAACTTGATAGCAACATAATTTTGAAATAGGTACATATAAACTTTTTGATTGTACGTGATCGACAAGTGTAGCCTAATTTAAGTTTTAAAACTAAGAGTAAAACTTTGAGTATTTAAGATTGGTATAAAAGATAAATGATCGCCACTAAATAAAAGCTTAGATTCACGCTCTCGTAGCTGCGTAGCATCGTAGAGGGGCTGCGTAGCACCGTAGATGAGCTGCGTAGAACCGTAGAGGGGCTGCGTAGCAATATTTTGTAAAAACATGTGTACACGCTTCAACGCAAATTTAGCATTCAAAAATTTGCGTGACAAACGAGCATTTACCTAATTCACAGCTAAACACGGTTTTGAAAGTCTCGCACAAAAAACAACTATCGATAAAGTATAGTTCAGCTATAGTAGCTGCGTAACACCGTAGAGGAGCTGCGTAGCACCGGAGAGTTGCTCAGTAGCATGTTAGAGGGGCTGTGTAGCAATATTTTGTAAAATATGTGTACAACCTTAAACGCAAATTTTGCATTTACAATATTAGCGTGACAAACGAGCATTTACCTAATTCACAGCTTAACATGGTTTTGAAAGTCTCGCACAAAAAACGACTATCGATAAACAGTATAGCTCAGCTATAGTGCTACGTAGCACCGTAGAGGACCTTCGTAGCACCGTAGAGGAGCTACGTAGCCCTGCGTTCTAAAAGACTTGATACATCGCTATTTTACAATTTAGAAATAGAATAAAGAGTGATTAGAGTCCACTGACAATACTCCGGGTATTGTAGGTGTCCGCAGGCGCCAGAGACCATTTAACACGTTAAGCGCGAGGCCATTTTTAGAAGACTTGCAGCCAGTGCGTTTGAGATCTATTAAATCTCGTAGCCCTGCTTAACTGCAGTGCGTATGAGACCTGAACCATCTCCTAAAAAAAATGATTTTTTAACAATGCTTAACTCGTTCAGAAAACAAAATATGGCCGTGGAATTTCTGTGAGATATAGATCATCTATTACTCTATCTATAGGTTGCTTAGCACGCAGATATGACGAATGGATTATGAGAAAACACGAAAAAAGAATTAGGTATCTATTATATCGCGCATCGCAAAATAAAGATAGTCTGGTTTGAGTAGGGACTAGTGATGGGAAATTGAAAATTTTGCTATCGATAATCAAAGTTTTATTGAAGGAAGTAGATACAAAGAAAATGTATTAAAAAGTAAGTGTTTAAAAGTATTACTAGTAGTACTTAATTAAGAAAAGTGTTTTTCGTTGAAACAAACTAAACACATTGATTGGTTGCATTGCATGCAATATGTCATTATTCGTTTAGTTTTCTTGGATGCTTGTATGCTTTCCATTGTAAGGCGTAATTTATTATAGCAGCCTGTGCAACGCCTTTTTTTGTTACCACGTTGTAAAGCATGATCTGAACATCTTCCTTCCGGAAAACCTGCAATAAAATGTAGTAATGAATGAGTACTGGGTATACAGGTTTATCGGAAATAGGTTACATTTCCATGAGGAGGCTAAAGTAGAGCTCATTTGTGATTGAAAATGTTAAATGGTACCTTAGACTAAACAAAGAAATCACAAGTAAACATTTATGTGTCTGGTTTTCTAAAGTTTTTTGAGGTGCGTAACTTCTTTTGCGGAAAAATAATATATTCATTTAAAAACCTAACCTTTAACTTATGACTTTAATTATTTAAAAAACGAGATATCTCAGAAACTAAACAATTTCAGCCTAACATTTTCCATCGCAAATGAGCTCTACCTTAACCTACCCAAGGGAATGTAACCTATTTGAGGTAACCCTGAACATTTAAAATTTGATTGAACTAGAATCATACCAATGTTGTTTTCATGTTGTATATGTGTATGTGTATATGGAAGTCATTATGTAAGAATAAACCTCGGATCACTTATACAAGGGGACAGAGGAACTGATCGGGCTGTCACTTACCGGATCAACTCAGGGTGGATGAAATGGCGACAAGTCACAGCCATGATTTGCGACCCACGGATGCCTCCTAGACCAAAGGTAATAAGACCTGCCGTTATGTATGGGTCGGAATGCTGGGCCTTAAAAAAGGAGAAGAAGTTACATGTGGCCGAAATGAGAATGCTGAGATGGATGAGTGGAGTGACGCGAATGGATAGAATTAAGAATGATTATGTAAGAGGAAGTCTGAAAGTAGCACCAGTTACTGAAAAGCTGCAATCGTTTGGCATGGTATGGATATATAAAGATGAAGCCCATGTAACTAGGAGAGTGATGAGTATGAGAGTGGATGGATGGAAGGGAAAGGGAAGACCTAAGAAAAGATGGATGGATTGTGTGAATGAGGATATGAATGAAAAGGGAGTGAACATAGACGGCAAATGTGAACCTGAAAAAACTGAAGTACATTTAAGAACAGCACACAAGAGACGATCTAATTTTATTTTTTTAAAAACAGTCGCCCGTTTTTAAGAATTAATATTGAAGAACATTTGTTAAGAAAGATATTTTAGCATTGAGAAACAGTAGTATGACTTTATCTGCCGTATTCATGCAAAAAAATCCCAAAACACAATCCTCTCTCAAACAGTGGTTGCAGTGAAATAAAAATCTTAAAGCTAAATATGGAAGATTAGGTAAGGTATATTGTTAAATGAGGAAAGGGAAAAGCTCGGAACAATCTTCCAGGAGAATGTAACACCAGAAATGTTGATAATACAAAAGCTTTAGATCCTGCGGCAGAGGTAGGCTATGCACTTTTAGAGCCGACCGTATCTAGACTGACTGACGGACTGACGAACTGGCCGACTGGCCGACTTGCCGACTGGCTGACTGACGGACTGGCGGATTTTAGTAACTTTACCATCAGTAGGTTAAGATCAAATTAGCAAAGCGAGGAAAATCACATGCAAATCAAATCAAAAAAGGGTTATTTGTACGGAAATGGTGTGCATATCAGAAGTCAATTCGTGTGTTAGTGTGCAAAAACATGCTTAAATAATAATTGAGTTTTGGATTATACGTACCAGTTTCGGAAATTTTTCGCCCTGTGAGCGATTCAATAAGTGACTCTGTGAAGTCCTTTTTTGTCATTTTTTTATCAGTATTAGCCATATTGTAAATTACCCAGGCGTTTATAAGTGCAGTGCCTAAAAATAATTCCATAATAACCTTTCTGTACCACTTCAGGCCTCGGCGTAAGGTGGAGTAGTAAGAGGACATTTGGTCGCTATAGTCTACACCTTTTTTATTATTGTTATACGTCAATACACACAAGGGTTTTTTGATCATTTCGTTGGTAATCCTTTTTCTTTTGCCTGTATCAACAAGCGAGGCAAAGTGATCTTTACACGTTGTGATCATCAGGACTTGGCGCTTATCGCACCATTTTATGACTTTCACTCCATTGGTCAGCATTTTTCCTGCAACTTGACCCTTTTTTAATTTTTTATTCAAAACAATTTTTGGTAATCCTTTACGGTTCGATCGAACTGTGCCACAATAAAATGTTTTTTTTGTTAACAGTTCTTGAGCTAAGCCCACGGATGAATAAAAATTGTCGGCAACCAATATTCGACCCTCATTTTCCAAACCATTAATTAGCTTCAATACTACATTTTTTCCATGGTCCTGTTCTCGGCGATTCCCTTCTTTGCCTGTGTATATGATTGTGTTATAGGTATATCCTTCAGGTGTACATAATTTGTATAATTTTACTCCATATTTATGGGTTTTATTCTTTATGTACTGGCGAAATTTAAGCCTTCCACGCCAAGGGATCATTGTTTCATCGATTACAATGTATTTTCCAGGTTTTAGCACTTCTTGAAATTGGTTGTTCAACATATCGAATATTTGACGAATTTTATGAAGTTTATCTCCTGTATTATTTATATTTTCCTCACTAAAATGCCAAAATTTCAGAAGTAAGATATATCTATCTCTGGTCATTAGCGAACAAATGTAATCATTTCGGTATATACTTTTTTTCGCCCAATAATCGTGTAAGTGCGGAACGCGGTTGAGGCCAATAGTCAGTAAGATACCCAAAAATGTTTTTATCTCCTCTGCATCTGTTGGTTTCCAAGCTTTAAAACGCGAATTTACTTTTAATTCTTCTTTGTGGTCTGATAGAAACTTATCTGCATACTTATTTGTTTCTCCTACGATTTTGTTGATAATCTCACTAGTTACGAACAAACTGTAAACTTCGATGGGTAATTTATTACGAATAGGATATGTTGTCGCGCTATTAAGAGTGCTTTCTTCAAAGGTTATAAAATCATTGTCAGTAACATCAACCCAACCATCCTCATTTTCCAGTTCTATATCTTCTCTTGCTGATTCATTTTCAGGCGTATCGCTTTCATCTATTGTATCGGACGAGACATCTTATATTTCATCAGAATCAGACACAATGTCGTCTTGAGAGTCGCTTTCTTCAATCTCGCTATCCATTGTTTCTCTTTCATGATTCTCTTCTTCCTGTATTTCCAGATCTGTTTCTCGCTGTATCTCTTGATCTCTTTCCAGCTGAATCTCTTCGTTTCCTTGTCGTTTTACTACCAATTCTTCCGAAAAATTGTCGTCTAGGATGTTAATTTCTTCGATTTCGCTATTTGTTGATCGTCTTCGTTGTATTTCAAGATTTCCCTTTTTTGTCTCTTCCTGTGTTTCCTGGTCTCTTTCTAGTTGAATTTCGTTTTTTTGTCGTTCTTCTTCCAATTTTTCAGTCAAGTTGTCGTCGTGGTTGTTAATCTCACTATCTATTATTTTATTAATTTCTTTTCCCGGTATTTCTTGATCTTTTTGATGTGTTTTGTAATCACCTTCTCGGCGTGTTTCTTGGTTTTTTTGTTCTACTTCTTCTTGGTTGTTTTCTTGTTGTTGGTGGACTTGTTTGCCTTCCGGTGTTATTCTCTTTGGGTTTTCAACAACATTCACCCTTTCATCTTCAAATGAATATTCAAATCTATAAGAATTTTTACCTGCGTCGGCTTTGTCAGTTTCATTTGGATTCATAGCTGTATTAATTAAATTTTGCATGCTGCTATCATTTAGTTCTAATGGTAGTAGGTGTGAACAAGATATATTGTTCAGAGAAGAGCACCTGCTTGAAGTGCATAAAGCGCTTAGCGAATCAGGAGAAGACATTCCACTGTAATTATTATTACTATGAAGCTTTATAGTTGATGGTGAAGCAATTCGGTTAAACTTAAATGAGTCTGGAGAAGAAATACCACTGTACTGACGGTTAATTTTATTTTTAGTAAGCCTTCGAGTTGACGGTGAAGCAATTGGTGTTTTTGAAGTATTTTCAAGCACAGCAAAGGTTTTTCCTGTGCATGGGCTGACATGAATATTATTATTTCTTGATTCTACAACATCGAAAAGGTTCTTTTTTTGTCTTTTGGGAAATATTTCCAAATCAGAATCGCTGTCACTATTTTTGAATGGGGAGCGTAGTCGAATATTTTCCAAAATCCGTATTTTACTTGTCGATGGAGCAACATTATTATTACTAGTATTTGGCGGTGAATAAAGAGATTTTTGGCACTTATTTCTAAGAGATTTTTGGGACTTATTTCTATTAACAGTCGTTGAGCTTTGAAAATATGATCTTGATGTCCCCTCTAATTCGGATTCACTTCCAGATGAAATGTTTTTTTTGCACTTTTTTCTTTTTAAAGAACCCATATTGAACTATTTATTAATCGCTATAATGTTGATATAACTTTCACAATCAAATTTTCTAATTAGATAAGTACTAATACTGCACAAATACGTAATTTAGCGTAGTTCTCGGAATCAAAAAGCGCGGCCTCACGCTCTCGACACCTGAACGCCACTAAAACAAAGCACGCGGCGCCCGCGCCGCCCGCTCTTCACTCCTTGCGTCTGCGAGGCCTCCGATTTTGGAGATATAAAAGATCTCTCGACGCACCGATTGTTTAAAATCACTGTCTAGTGCGTTAGGGACCTAATCGATCTCTAATTATTTTTTCTTTAATTTTGTATCAAATTTGCAGTGAGAAGCACGTATGTATATTTGACTCTGTCATACACACAGAAATAAAGAAATTACGACTTCCCGCACAGAGGGATAGAACACGATTTTTAGTGCCGCACTGGCTGAAAGTCTCGTAGGAGAGCTTTTAGATCTCCTAAAGCACAGAACGTGTTAACCCCAAAAAAACCTTCACACCGCTTTTCTAGAAATGTGATACACAAGAATTTTTAGTAATAATCAGCACGTTGTTATCGGTCTTTACCTATGAAATTGGCGTTTTTTATGAAACAAATTAACGTGTTTTTTTCCATTATCTTTATTTTTATTTGATATTTATGAATGATACTTATATATATTTTACCGATATCTAAATACATAGCAGGTGTAAAAATACTTCCCTTCCTCATCAAATGGTTTTGTAGTTTTAAATTAAGAGAATTCAAAATCATTACGAACTTCTTTAATTATTTTTATAAACATTGCCGAATTGAATGTTAATATGATGTGTAAAGTCCATTTTTTTTAATTGCAGTAATTATTTTTAACCTTGTCACAACTCAAACATTCACTACAACTCAAGAAAATTATGAATGAGATCGAACATTAGTCTATAGCTGTATCAGGTAGGGTCACACTTAGCGGAGCAAAATATGGCGGTTACGCAGATTCGTGCGTTTTTCTCAGATTACTCGAAAAGTACCGAAATAAAATTTTCAACCGTAAAATGTTCTCCAAAATACTATAATCCTTAAAAAAAAATGTGACTATGTGCTGTAATTAGGACATGATATAACTAAAAAGTTTAAAAATACTTAGTCACTGTTTCGGTATTTTTGTCTATCGAGTAAAGTATAATGACCGTGTTTTCAACCGTAGAAGTTACTAAGATAGATGTTTGACAGTAATCAATTTATTTTTGGCTCCAAATATAGTAATTTGACTAAACAACATTAATTTTGCGAGGGGCAACTTTGGAATATAGAGCCCTTAACAACTTTGTACTTTAAGTTTTAGGCCTACATGATTATGGTCACTTTTAATTAAGTATTATTACTATGGTGTCGCGATACACTTATACTATTGTTTCAACTCAACGACATTTGATAGTTTTAAAATAGTTGCCGTGGTAATAATGTGATAAGACGTGTTTGACTATGTATTGAAGTTATAAACACCACTGAATCAAAGTATTATTGGTATTATATAATCTGTGGCAATACCCAGAAATCGTTAGAAAGGGAAAATCAGAATCCAAGGGCGCCTCGTAAACCACTATAATCTAAACAAATTATACACTAAACACCGTCTATTATTTCTGTCTATAGTCTACACCTTTTAACCTAATTTTCTATTGCTAAAATGCCTAAGATTGGGAATCTGTAAGGAGCGCGCCTTGCCCAGCAGGACATGTCGGCCTAAAAAATAAAAATCGTAAAATAAGATTTAAAATATCATAGCGTGACGTGTCAAATTAACGTTTCAATGTGGTTACACTCTCTACTCTAAACATGATGAAAAATAAAACAAGTCTCCGTAAAAATAAATTCTTATGTTTGTTACATCGTCATAATCCTTTTCCTAAATTAGCAACAACTCACTCTTTTCTCAAACACAAGTCTTTCTTCTCTCAGAGGCAGAAAAATAACACACACATTACACAACACATTCCTATTATTAATAACATTATATTACCTCAACCAATAGACTTTCTTATCTACGCAAAGCTGATAGTGCAATCCAAATCACGTCGGGAACAAAACGTTTCAACTTGTACAATGAGCATCAAGAATAACGGCACATTCGTTACAACGGCAGAGCAGCTCGATAACATATTGTGAGCTAGCGACAAGTTGACGCGAGTAGCGCTATCTCGACACACGTCACCGTCGGGCGACAATACCGTGCATATACAATGTAGTGCAGACAATGTGGCAGAGACAATGCTCGTCCGCAGTTCCGTCGGGTTGGCCCGCTTTTGTGCACTTTTATAGAACGCTACGTGTGGCAGCGAATGGACAACTTTCTAAGCGTTGATGCTGTTTACATAAAATATTACCTCAGATTTCTGGGATTCTTGATATAGTCGGAGCTACCCACTGCTGCTATCGATCACTTGCTGCCACGCCGTCAATCACGTGACCCTTCGGCCTCTACTGGAGGCGTTCCCTCCGCCTCACGTGTCGTGTAGAGTGACGCGCTGCCGAACTGCTACGCTATTCCCCTCAACTGCTCTCTCACTGCGGAAGCTGCATTCGTCTCTGATCTAACTCCCAAACCAAGGGCCCCCGCTAAACGATCAAACTGCCTTTTGTACCTTCGACGCTGTAAATTGTGGTTCCCCCAATAAATCTGTATATTGAGGAACCGAACTTTTTTTCTAAAACCCTTGCCTCCACTGTAGGTAGGGAACGGGGACCGACGCACGCGGTTGACTGTTTCCGGATGGTTGAGCTTCGAGATGTGAAATCTTTCGATCAACACGTTTTGTTGTGCTTTGACTAGTTGAGACAACACTAGCACTGCTGTTGCAAGTTTTATTCCAGTAGACATTAATTGGGTATATTTTATGCATTAAAAAAAACTCAAAAATAAGTTGGCTAAACTGGCTTATTTATTTTTAAAATATTTTTGGACATTTCACTCAGCGCCATCTAGCTTCAAACTAACGATTCGATTTCTGCGATACGCGTTTCCTAAACATGATATCTTTAATTCGCAGAGCAGAATCCATAGTGCAAACCTGACTATGCCTAGATTACACTAATAGGTTAATATTAATATGACACTTGTCGCTTAGTAAGTCGGATCGGGCTCTATTCACTTGCACTTTCACTAATTCGTGCTTAATATACTCGAAAGGTACACTTACTAAGAATTATTACGAAGCCTAGCGACGAAGCTACGCTACGAAGCCTCGTGTAATACAGTCATTATTCTGGGTCGGTTTTGATTATTTCGTATTCTGAGACTATCACTATACCTATTCACTTTACTTTTGAAGATCCTTTTCTATTTTGTTTTATTATTTCCTGTTTAATGGATATCTATGAGCAGCAAATGTTTCGTTGGAAATTTCAACTGACTCATAGATAGATAGATAGATAGATAGATAAACTCTTTATTGTACATACCAAAAAAATATATAATAACAGTCATGATAATCACAACAGAAAAATGAACTTAGCACTAGTGTAACAATTGGCGGCCTTATCGCTAAAAGCGATCTCTCCACGCAACCTTGGGATGGAAAGGATTCGAAAAAACATTAATAGACGGGGTGTGTATTAAATAACTTCAAGAAAAAATACATAAAACAAAAAAACTTAAAATTTTAAGATAAATACCTAATACAAATACATAAATGACCTACATTTATAACAATACACTAATATATATAATTATATAATAAATAATTATACCTGATAAATTAAATAAAAACAACAGCATTAATGAAATGGAATTTGCGTAAGATATTTTTTTTTTTACATTTTCTTTAAAAACAGCGAGCGACGGAGCATTATGTCATAATATGTCAAACGAACGGACAGGCTTTATAATAGAGTCCTAGAGACACGGAACCTTAAAATATGGAAAATTGCGACATTAACTGGTATCTACTAATGTATACATGACGCAAGAGACTCATGCGGGACTGCGCGATACAACCTGGGTACTCCCCGTCCCTAGAGTCTCCTCGCACGAAATTAATTTTGTGCGTGTTGTATGAATTAATTCATTCTGTCTATTCCCATTTACTTTGTTGTGCCTATTTATCGTTAAGTTGGGAGCTGTTGAGAATATACGAGGGTTTTGAAATAGCTATATCGCTTATCCTGACGGACCTGACCTGGGTATGTTCTTAAACTAGAATCACCGGAGGACGGGCAGTAGCGTCCTCTTGGCTAGCGGTGGTGAGCATTCTGCGATCCCCAGCCGCCTGCCAAGCGTGGGGATTATGGCAACACCCCTCTGTTAAGAGGGAGGCCTTCGTCCAGCAGTGGACGTTTTATGGCTTATCCAGTTCTCATAGCTGTCGTAAGTCTGGTCTATGTAAAACCAACCGGTTATGGAACGTTTTTCTCCCATTCTATCTTGAACAAGTAAACGACAAATATCATGTCCTGTGAAAATCGACATTTATAGATCAAACATACTCATATAAATTGACAAAAGTCAATAAGTTCTGAACCTATCCTGGTGGAAACAAAAATGAAGAAAAAAACTAAAAGATGGCGAAGGTCTCGAAGATGACTAATGTGTCGATCGCGAAGCCAAAACCACAAAAAGGGAAAGTGCACTACACATAAACAAGCTGAGCCTCCAGGCGTTTTGAAGTATAATTTATAAAACGATGCCTTATATAAAAACAACGAAAACTATAACAACTATAGGCAAATGTAGTATAGATAATTAAATCCATCATACTGTCAACTACGCAGGTAAATATAATTTAAGTTTAAATATGAGTGAAATTGGTGGAAGGAAGGATAGAAGGATACTGATTAGATACTGGAGTCGCGAGGTCTAGTTCGAGTCCAACAACTAGTTAGCTAGAAACTTAAAATGCATTACCCTCATGAACAAAAGTCCCATAATATACGCGACCTGTGGAATATCTTTGTTTGACATAAAGAAGTTGGAACATGATTCAGCAATTTTGATTTTGAATTCGGAAGCCCAACTAGCTTTTAAATAACACTGATCAAGCCACTCTCACATAAAAAAACGCTGTTGAATATAGGTATATGCCCACCTAGTTTCACGTATTGGTATCAGCTCACAGTACACGAGTACCTAGTGAGACTGCATGGAGACCGTCGCGAACCAAACACGATTTATCACTCGCTCCTTACCACGCGCTTATTGTCGTTCTAAATATAGAACTCCTTGCTCTTGCGAGGCGAAAAAAATCATAGAAGCAGCGATGGCGAGGCATGATCCGGCTACGCCCGGCGTATGTAGGGCAGTCGTGACGTCAGGCCGTCATGACCCACTTCCAGTGCCATTGAGAGACGCGCGTCAATGGTGCCCCCGGGCCCTGCACAGCCCCTCTCTGTGCAACAACCCCTCCCCCCCCCCCCTGGCTTCGATACACGTGAAGGGGTGTGTCAAATTTGGGACGGAAATAGAACGCGGAAGTGGTTCAAGGAATTGGCCAAATGTTCCCAAGTTTGTGTTTTATTTTAGACTGTGACTTTGGCGTCATTCGCAGAAACCTGGCTGGAATAAGCTTCATAGCCGTTTTTACGTGTTTTTGTAAAAAAAAAATGCTGGTCGTATTCGTACTCAGATATAGTTTCACTACTTGTTTGCGTGTAGTTTACGTTGTAGTATGTTTGCGTGGGCTAAACGTGGCCCTTATTATCCCATTCCTTTAATAATAGTTGTAGTAGTTATGAAAAAATAAATTTCGGCACTTGAAGGGATAGAGGAAACCTATTAGGTTGAAGGTTGTAGGTTGTTGATAGTTTTCAATATTATCATCTCTTAAAAATTGGTTCCTTTTTGTCCTATAACCACTTTATTTAGGAGATATTTTAACTTTCTTCATGAGCAATACCCCTGAGCAAATGGAAGAAATGCATCATCAACATGCACAAGTTATTATAGATCTAAAGTTTCAGAACTCTTTCGGAATTACCTACCCTACTCTCTCTACCTACAAATATATCTGAGTAGATCATGATTACGCCCTCGTCATGATTAATATATGAGACTGGTTAAAACAAAACAAGTGTGCCCAAGCCCCAGAAAAAAAACCATCCCAACTTCGAGGGGCATATATCCACCGTGTCTCTGAAACGTGGTCTTTAACTGCTGGCCTTTTGGAGAAACTTAGAGTCACGCAACGGGCAATGGAGAGAGCTATGCTCGGAGTTACTTTGCGCGATAGAATCCGGAACGAGGATATTCGCCAAAGAACCAAAGTTACCGACATAGCTCGCAAGGTTTGCAAGTTGAAGTGGCAATGGGCAGGCCACATCGCTCGAAGAACTGACAACCGATGGGGAAGAAAGGTTCTTGAGTGGCGACCGCGAACCGAAAGACGCAGCGTAGGAAGGCCTCCCACTAGGTGGACCGACGACATTGTAAAAGTCGCGTGGCAATCGGTGGATGCAAGTGGCAGGTTGTCGTACAGTGTGGCGGTCTAAGGGGGAGGCCTTCGTTCAGCAGTGGACGTCTCCGGGCTGATGATGATATCCACCGAGCAGTCCTGGATTTGTCAATAGGCCGTATAGGCCGCGAACTAGGGGCGGCAGATTTCAGAGGACGCTGCCGCCTCTATTCTTTTAGAAAGGTACATGGGGCGGCGGAAATAAACTGGCCTACACTCATAAAAAATATAAATCCGGCACTGCCACTGAGACAGACGTAGCTCCTCCTGGTTCCGTTATCAGATCAGCACGTTTTTGTACCAAATTATCTTCTCATGTCTTTTAAATTTAGGTACCTTTTGAACAAAAAATATCAACTGAAGGCAAATGTTCTTTATCGATTTCGTACAATATGCAAGCACGAGAACATTGCAACACTAGCACAAAATCCTCAATGAATGCACAATGCCGCAGCAGCACTAATGGCACAATAGCCAGGCTTGTCTGCGCCCACTCGGCTTGCATGATCTAATATTTATAAAGCTATTGTAAAAGTTTGCTGCTCTTGCAGATGCTTTTGTAGGAAGAGAATGGGGTAGAAAGAGAATGTAAGTACTATGATAGAGTGCCTCAGTGCATGCTCATTAGCGTTTCCGTCTCGGGCCGGGGATGAATATTGTTGTATGAAGTGATTCCACACTTATGGTATTTCTATGTTTTTAAAGCTTAAACAGGAAGAAAAATTTCGGTTAAAATAAGGTTCGAGTCCTGCCGGAGGTCATAATTTTTCTTCCTGTTTAAGCTTTAAAAACATATCTAAGTATATCTACTTTCAAAATCGTAACTGTATTAATTACTTGTATTGTAACTATTTAATTTGAAATGATAGCTTGGCTAAAAGTTTTGAAACTGAAACTTTTATCTCTCCTGCTAATACCGTGGATATAATCAATACATCTATGCTAAGCATCTATGAATCGTCTAATCAGAGAAATTTAGAGAACGACTACTTAAGATGTATGTTTTTATTTCAACTCACTGGAGAAAGAGGTAAATCCATCCTCAAAGCGTCTAACATAATGATCTTTCTCACGTAGGTACTACAGGGTTGCTAGTATTTAGAATTATTTGTGATAGTGGCGCCCCATATAAAATATTTTTTCATACTTATAATTTAAAAAAATAATTTTTTTTTTAAAGTAGTATTTTTTCAGGCTTTGTCCTTTGTCAACATTTGTACTTATTGTACTTTGTCAAATGCCTTTAAATTTATATAGGCTTACTCTATTTTCGTTATAATTTATGTTCGTGAAATCAAATAAAAGTCAATAAGTTTGAAATTATATTGGCTATTAAAGTTTGGCAATAGCGCGTATGTGGGTCATCAAACACGGCGCTCACAATAGTTCTATTTATATCAACTCGGTTCTAAAATAACGCACTAATATCGCACTACATTTTGAAAAAGCAGTAGGGGACTTACCTACTAAGTGCCTACTAGGTACTCTTGATGGTCATCCGTATGAGTCTTTGAAACAAATTGCTGGCTTCCTTGTTGCTTGGCTATAATCTTGGTTAAATCAAATGTACTCTTCTAAGTCGGAGTGAATAGGTATTTTTTTAATCTGCATGCCTCATCTGTGATCACACTGTCAGCGTCGGCAAATCGCGACAGACAATTGGCAGACAAGCGTGATCGACGTGTAAAAATCGGAATATTTTTCAAAATCAATGAAAGAAAGAAAGAAAGGAATATAATTTAACGAACAAGTATGTCACGTTTTTTTACTGTGCTATATTATAAATTTGTTTTTGCAACTATGGCTACCCAATTTAGGTTCATATGTATTTAGAATTCTATATTATGTCAATTGGGTTAAAAGTTAAAAATTTGATTTATAATGTAAAATAAATTACATATAATGTCTCTTAATTTTATAATAAGACCGATACCAATAATATATTAATTTGACACGAAAATATTGTTAATTTTTTTCGACACCTTTGAAATTAAAAACTTACTATACCTATCACGGTAATAAACTATAGGTAAACGAACTGACTAATGACGCAGGTTTAGTTAGTATCATTGGACACGGAACGCTTAAAACTTCATCCTTGTCGTCAAGTCCTTACTGAAACAATCCGCGCTAACACTTAGTATTCTGGTATACGCACGACACGGAAATAACCACTCTGTGTACTTGTAAAGTACAAGTGACTTTAAGCATTATAATTCTATTGGCACAGTGGGTATTGAAATAGAGTACTTTTGTACAATACCTATACCAAAGGGCCGAGCCAGCTATAAGTCAGGGGTCATATAGTCGAGGCCGCGGTCTAGTGAAGACATAGGCCAATTCGATTACAATAATAAAATCGTGCTATAAAGATATAGTACAATACATTAGTTTATTCATACACGTCAAATTTCAATAAGTATGTCACATAAAATTGATTAAATTTAAAAATACTTTAATAATCTCTTATTATAAAATAAGCTTCAATGTCATAAAACAAATTCTCTTGTAACCACGCTCTCTCTTAACTGAGATAAAAGTAGTTGAATAAGATATAAACATAGACATAAAGACGTTTTTTTTTAAATACTACCGGCCTTCCTTAAAAAAACTTTTCAACCGTTAGTCACTGCTTAAGATGCTCTGCCATCTTCTCTCTGGCGTGAAGTTGCACGTGCTAGAAAAGGACAGAGAAGTTTAAGCAGTGACTAAGAGAATCGACTTTATTTTAGGTAAGGCCGCAGGTGTGCACTGTTCACCTTCATTATATTTTTTTACAATCTCAAACAATACTATCAATTTAATAAACGCATAAATACTCTATTAACTTTTGTTCCGCCTTTCATCTCTCATCAATCATCATCATCAGCACACCTTGGACATAGACATTTTAGGCGAGCTCCTCAAATCAATATTTTACTTTACTTTCTTGCAAAGAGAGCTAAAAGACGCAAAACCCATGATGATTTACGTGAAAAATAGTAAAACTGTTGTAGAATGTAGAAAAATAACTCGGTACGTGTTCCCGTGATTGGCAAACTTTGAAAGTGTGCCATCCGTGACGTCAGAGCTGACCTAAAACTCGGTTTACAATACTCGATGAAAAATATCCATTTGTACAGAATATTACGGTAACTATCGTACGAAATGCGTATAGCGCAAGTTATGCAATAAGTAATCCTTTGAAATGAGTTGATAAAAAAAAAATGGTATGAGATCTTTCACCAGATTGTTTTAGCGAAGCTAAGTCGTGGCGGTGTGCGTGCACAGTGGCGAAATGTTTCGAAATATGAATCCTATATTGAAACATTTAAGTACAACTGATTTACAAATGACTGAATGAAAAAAAACTAGAGTTAAGACGTTAGACATGATGAAAGTGCATTGCATTAGATGCTAAGATGTTCTCGAGCACAGATTGAATAGTAGATTATTTACATATCAGGCACTCCTCATCCATGACATGCAATAGTACATCGTGACCGAGAACAGTTTTAATCTTGAAGAATGCTAGGAGCCAGCGTTAGAAGCAAAAGTTTTAAGGTCTCAGGCTTTAGAATTTTCATGATCGTAGTCTTGAAATCCTCAAATTTCATTAGGCGCCCCTAACGTCACGGCCAAAGGCAGTAGATATTCTGTTTTTTTTAAGATGATTATAGGTGTTTGGGTTTGATCGCCACGCCCGATGTTAAGTGAAGATGTGGTCTAAGATGGAGCCTCGCGGCATGCTCGTGGCTTAGTGCAACTTAGTGAGTTTTGGAGTGTCAACCAATCGGTATGAGATTTTTCGGTCGCAGTTTATGCAATAGCGAGTAGGTGCACGATCACAGATTGGATGCTAGTCAGTATGTGCGTTCACCCGACACGGCTGACGTCACGCGTGACACGGATGCGACCGGGTCACGGGGCTGGGCCCCGCGCCCGCGCCTTCCCAGCCTCAATGGACATCATTCATCCACGGGTACGTGGATTTATTGTATGGTTGCAATTTCAAAAAATAACGTTAAGAAGCTTTTATGAAGAAACGTTAGAACTTTACTAAAAAAAATATATTACATTGATAAACATCGTTGAAGCTCGATTGTGCTTTCATCATCGCGATATCTCGCTTTAGTCGTGTGGCTTCTATAGTGTGTACGTGTACAGATTTTGATTTCGTAAGATGAACTAAGTCTTAATAAACAATGATGAACATCTACTTGTCCACTTAGCTTATAAGACCAATATTTAAACTTTGCATTGCTTATATCTATAGACTATCGTGGTAAAATCTACATAAGATAAAACCGTTGTTGCATTGTTTTTCAAGATATTAGAAGAACGTTCTCTTCTCTACACTACTAGGTTCTCGTAATATTTATTCTCTGGATCGGATCTGCAGACCTGTTTATTCCGTGACGTCAGAGCGCAGCCTCCGACGTAGCCGGTGCTTTCAACTTGTCATTTTGTGCGCTCGACGATCTAATAACTGAGGAGGTAGGGGAGGGGGCGCAAAGAAGTATTACCTACCAAACAAAAAAAAAACATCAAAATCAGTTCATAATTGGCAGAGTAATCGCGTAACATACATACAAAAAAAGAAGCATACAGTCGAATGGAGAACCTCTTTTTTTGAAGTCGGTTGAAAAGGGAGGCAGCTATATGCAGCTTATCCGTCTTACGCATAAAACATTGAAACCTATTATCAACCGACTTCAAATATGGAGGTTCTCAATTTGATGTTGAAGTCGGTTGTATGTTAAAAAAACGTATTATTATTCGATAAACATAGGCCATGTGATTGTGAAGTGCCAGTCATTGTCAGTGCAGTGCCATTAGTACTTGTACCATAGATTAAACAATAGGTAGTTACCTGCACCTAAGCTTTGGGGGTGGGTGTCAATAACACAGCCATAGTCTTGGCCGTACTGTCACATTAACGTCACCGTGTGCAATAGAATGCCACTTAAGCCGCTATTTACAATTTAACTTGCTCAGTAATGGAGTGAACGCCCTCGTCCGTGCTCCGATGGTCTATTTATACTGGTGTTTACGGCAGGTGGCGCTAGTTCCGGCTATATGGCTAGCCTTGCATGAGCCGTAAACTTACCTTTTAAAAACTATAGTTTGTTTTTTCGTATGTTGTCAGTATTGCATCTACGTCATGGATTCGGTGCCGTCATTGATCTTTTACGACATCATCGAAGTTTTTGATTGAAGTCTAATTTGGAAGTTTGCTTTGTAGTTTATAGAGAGAGCTCTACTATGATCTCTCGATTATCTCTGGTACAGGAAACTATGTTATATATGGCTATTCTAGACACCTTTGCTGGTGGGAAAAGCGACGTCACGGAAAATTTCTTATCAGTGTTAGAGAGATGACTCCACCAAGGGGAGATATGAGAGGAGGGGGGCATAATACCACAATATGACATTGTATTTTATTAATTAACTCTTTAATCTCGATTTAAATTTGTGGTGAACTTATAGTTTTATTACGGCCATAGCTCAATTTGTAATTCTGAATAAAAATAGTAGGTATCACCAAAATCAGCGCACTGCCGCACTTCTTTCCCAAGGCATGCCACACAGCTCGACCTGTCAGGTCTAGTGTAAATATATCATCACTCTATCTAGTTTCAAGTAGAGTATAATTTGTAAAACCCATGAAATTGTGGTCCATGGTATTGTGGTCCATGGTATTGTGGTCCATGGTATTGTGGTCTATGGTATTGTGGTCCATGGTATTGTGGTCCATGGTATTGTGGTCCATGGTATTGTGGTCCATGGTATTGTGCTCCATGGTATTGTGCTCCATGGTATTGTGCTCCATGGTATTGTGGTCATCATGATAATTTCGAGTCAAGACTGATCTTTTTTGTACTTATCCTATTCTGTGTATCTTTTTATTTGTTTTTTTGTTACCCTACGGTATTTTTTAATTAATAATACCAGTCTTTTCTAACCACGTATGTTATCACGTTAAAATTCAATAAAGTCTAGTAAGTCGCTGTCGCTGCATCCAAACTCTACGCAGCGTACATAACTTTCGCAAGTTCGCTTAAAAATGTAATAAACGTAAATAAATGTGAATGTATGTAATGTACGTAAATATGAGTAGGTATGTCTGTTGTACTGAAGCAGTGAAACTTAATAGAACATACAAATGCCTTTAAGAGGTTATCGTTCGCCAGCTAATCATTATCGGTCGCTAGTGCAGGCGGCCCGGTTCCCGGCTCCCAGCGGGATAGAGGGGCTAAGTGAGCGCCACGCCACGATTGGCTGCCGCGCGTGACGTCAATGCCGACCTCCGCCCGCCCGCCCGCGCCCGCACCAAGCCCCGAAGGCCGCCAAGCTCTTCTCTGAAAAATAATCACGTTTTTTGGACGAAACAGTCTTATTTCTTCTTTGAACCTGTGACACATAAACACCATCGTTATTGAAATCGAATTGTTTATATTCAAAGTAAAGAGTCATCGCGCGCTTTACATGCATTGTATATGAATAAAACCTTCATATCGAATTCCTATTATATACTTGCACTTGCTAGCCAAAAAGGGGACATAACTGGCAGCAAACACAAAAAATTGTGAACTTATTTTTTGTATTTTCAGCCAGTTATGCACTGGTTACAAAAAAAACTGTACAAATATAGTAGTTAGCCGAAACAAACGAAACTGAAAGCTCTTGTATAAAAATCGCTATGAAATGGAGTCAACATACAAGGAGTACCGATTTCGCCCTTATAGCTTCGATTATTTAGATCAGTGTTTTTCAATCTTTTTGATTTCGCGACCCCTTTACAGGTTGAAAAATTCTGGCGACCCCCTTAAAATGTACAAAGAAATAATTAAATTAGAAGACTATATGCGTTAAAGATTTTACATATTTTGATACATTTATTCATTATTAGGAGCTCACACTCTGCAAGAAGCCGCGAGTTTTGAAAGTAAGTACGAGGTAAGTTGGTCAAGATTACCCGCGACTTTGACTTGGTTGCCTTTTTCTTTTTGCCCCCGATCAAGGTTTCGCGACCCCCCTAGGGGTCGCGACCCACAGATTGAAAAACACTGATTTAGATAAATAATTTATTATAAGCTTCTAAATTATTCGTACTTTCTGAATTTGTGTAAACAGCAAGAAATCGCGCTGAATATCAAACAACATACAATACTTTCAGACATACGTTGCATGAAAAAAGTAGTAGGTACCCGAATACGACATTTAATCTAATGAACTTGATGAGGTTAATACGCGACGACAACAGGTGCCAAGGCTTGTAATTAACTATGAATACTGATTTTCACGGGGTTCGAAGAAGTAGGTAGACTTTGTGAAAACTTTTTTGAAGCTTGCATGTTTCTTCAGTTTCATGTTTGCTGCAAAGATATCGATATTAAAGGCAAAAGTTCGACTGCTGTTCTATTTTCAACCGACTTCAAAAAAGGGGGGTTTTCAATTCGACTGTATGTTTTTTTTTGTCTTTTTGTATGTTTGTTCCGCGATTATTCCGGGAATCATGGTAATTTAAATAAAAATTTTGGTTGGTACTTTAGGAGGTGGTCCCAAATATCGAAATCAGTTCAGTAGTTAAAAAAAGATGTCATCCAGGTTATCGAAATTGAAGTCGGTAGTTTTTTTTCATAAGTACTTGTTAAGAGAGACTTTTAAAGGTATATATGGCTATTTCAGAATCGGCAGAACCAGCAACAAAAATACTGTTTGAAAAAATATATACAACCATATTTAAGAGTATATAGATATACCTACATCGCTTTCCAAAGGGTAAAGCAACATCACAAGGAGGGGGGGAGTTGTGGAGTTACCCCGCACCATTTCCCCCCGCCGGAGATGCGCAGTTTTTTTTAATATTAAATATTTCAGCTTTAAATTTTTTTGATTATCTTGTGAAAGATTCTCCTTAATATGTGTCATAAAAAAAATAACTAAAACCTATTCTCATCCAACTCGGTTCTGTCACTGAATAAGACTCTAGGTGGGATCCCGCCAGAAGCTCTTGTATATAGTCGCCCCCGAGCGTCGCTGCGCCACACTCGGCCTTTGTTACACTACGGAGGTAAACTACGGACCTCCCTTGAGCTTCTCCCGCATTTTTTATATAGACTCTAGGGGTGTCAGACACAAGACTAGGTGGATTCGGATCTGTCACTCATTTCGAACCTAACCAACTCAAGTCGGAGTGCTCTGATTCGGATCTGTCACTCATTTCGAACCTAACCAACTCAAGTCAGGGTGCTCTGCGTCAAATCTGTCACAAATTTTGATCCTAAACAACTCAACACATTGTATAAATAAAAACAAAAAGCATAATTTTACACAAAGTGTTAATAATAAATAAGAAATTACCTCGGAATGACGCGAAGGCGAGAGTATCTGACAGGGTCAACAAAATGGCGGCGGTCTAACGTTTCATTTTACGCATTTTGACAGACGCAACTATAGGAACGTAAGAATGTAGTGAAATTTAAGATCCGTTTCAAGCATTTATTAGTGATTTGCTATGTTAAATTGTTTTTTTTAATAATTTAAAATATTTCGGCGTAGCTCCGGCGGCTTGCGGTGAACGCCCTTGACTCAACCCCCACAGTGATACAATCTTCAAAATCAGGCGACTTGATTATAAGACCCAACCCGATTCATGCTTTACTTTCATTTAAATATTCGGCCAATGTCAGTAATTAACTGTTTTACTTGTCGTATAAATTTAAATGTAATTTTTTATATTCTGTGTGAGCGTTTCGATCGTCTCTTTATCACTATAAAAACTCGGAGGAAGGATTTCCCTCTTGGACTAAAATGTCACTGATAAAAATGACTGCTACATACCACTGTTTTAATGACATGCCCAGAACAAACTTATTCGATGGTACGTTCCCACGTCTCTACACGCATTAATGGCGTCTCTCGTAAGACGCACGCTTCGCCGCGGGTTAAATTTATCCGGAGTTATTGCTGACTAGGTTCCGTAACCTCTAGTTCCGGAGTCGCCGGTAATTGCCGTCTGACTCACTGCCACTGCACTATACAAACCGGCTAATGATGTAAACAAACAGTGCCAATTAATTATGTTTAGTTACGGCATTTACAAAATTTCTAACATACCTACGCCTTTGAGAGGGTTTAAGACTCGTGTCCGTGATTTTAGCATATTTTGTTACCTGTCGACATTGCTCTACAGGGCAAAATGGAAAAACAACAAGTCAAGTGGAACAAACCAGCAAAGCATATTTTTTTCTTGGATGTTACCACAGATTATATAACACTTTACTAGACGTTACTTCAGATGTTATTATGAAAGGCCAACTTTTTAGATCGCACTTCAATTATTTCTGTAAGCTTCTATATAAAGAAATAAAGGCTAAATATCGAAAGAAACTCAAAATACATTATATATGTATTTTAATTTTATCTAGAATGCAAATAACGCTTATTTTAAAATGGTGAATGGTGAACCTATACTTAGAGAAAATTTTATAACCAAATAGGAACTCGATTGAAAGGAAACCTAAAAAAACGTATACAACTGGTCAAGTAGTTATAACATAAGGAGGTTAACACTAAATAAAATAATTAACAAACGCGTACCCTCCTACTTTAATATGTAGAGCGTTACTGTAGGTATTTCTTTGCTCTATAATCTCACAAGATGACCAAATGTGGCACTACCCGAGATTGCGTCTAATTGAATGGTACGATTATGATTATAAAATTAGTGTTATGAATCAGACAGCGTACGGAGTGTGGGAACCGACTCGCGGCTGGTAACACGTGCGCACAAGCACGCGCCATATACCTACACCTACACATCTACAAGTATACTTCATGAATATATGTAGTAAGCACAACCGGCTAAGTTGTTGGTTGGTCACAGCTTTACAAGTTACAACCGGCGGGCCCAACCGAGTTGGTTATAAACATAAACGTCACCATCCTAAGTTTTGTAAGTTTGTAACAGAAAAAAGAAACGAAAATATGTATTTAGGTTTTTTTTAAAATGTTGTTTATTCTTTAGACATCATTAGTTAAATGCTTACGTATGTACGTACCAGTGGCGAAGGGTCCATATAACCCGATTCCTATCGGCTTCCCTTTTGAATATATGTCTGTAAGTATCTACAATATATCTACCGACATACTAACTATCTAGTACCTACCATCTCTCAATAATTAACTCCGAGGTGCCTTTAAGATTCTTTTCAATGTCACAGAAAAAAATATTACTTACTTGCGCGTTAAGCCGCTCCGCGTCGAGTTACGCATTCGCCACAGAATATGTAATACTTACATAATAAGTATATAATCTATCTATACGTGAAAGTACCAACTTTTAATTAGTCCATAATTAAGTATAACTAAAGAAAGAGAGAGAGTGCTAGATCCTACAAGCTAAAGAAAGCACTAGTAACTAGAGACGGAAATATAGACGAACATGGTGAAACTATAAACAGATTCCCAAAAATTTGATAGTCTAATAAAAAATAACAAAAATAGGTATCTTTCCTCTCGCTGTGATCACGAGTACCAAGTTCCAACACACACCAAATAGGAGTCAGAGTGTTACGCTTTAGGAGTCTTTGGTTAGAAACAAATTTCCACTTGTTTCTATTTTAATAAAAACTATCAAACATTTCAGCGTAACGTAAACATTGAACTTCATAGTTGAATTTGATGATCATCAAAGTAGGCTATTGCCCTCAAGCTATTTGTAAGCTATTCGCCCGTTGCGTTGTTAACATTGGCCGAAGCCGACGCCTTAGATTTCAATAGTTAAACGTCACTTTGTCAATTCCATATTCGGTGAAGTTTTTGTTAATCCATTGCGGCTTGGTGCGGTCGTTTAGTCGACGGTGCCGCGCGGACTGCGAGAGTGCGAGCGTCTGGTGTGTGGCCCCGCCCCGGTTTATTTTAGCTATTTAAATATACTGTGACGTATTATTGTCAGAAGTAGACCGCTAATATGTTTCCTTGATCCCCATCCGGCTCGGCGCCCTTCCACGGCAAAAACACGGATCTAGTAAGATGGTTTATTGACAAACGGCCGCTATAAATAAAGCTGTTTGTTTTGGAGACGGCGGTTATAAGTGCCGTTACGTCAGTCACGAGACCATGAGTACTGTTTTACCGCAATCGTATCGTAGAATGTAACTTGTGCACATACTCGCCGATTTATTTTATTCACTAGGTATACAGAATCAGGTCAATTCCAAATAAATGAGCTGAATTTATCACTCGGACCGGAAAATAGCCCAAAATAAGTGTTCACGGCATTCGAAGCAATTACTATATAGATACCTCACTCCATATCAGAGATACCTGGCTCATCAGCCAGAAGACGTCCACTGCTGGACGAAGGCCTCACCCTTAATAGGGAAAGGTTGCCATAATCCCCACGCTTGGCAGGCGGCTTGGGGATCGCAGCGTGTTACCACCGTTAACAAAGAGGACGCTGCAGCCCGTCCGCCGGTGGTTTTGGATGCAGTTTTAGGACATATCCAGGTCCAGATCCGGTATATAGATACCTAATATACCTATATTAAGGATTATAGCAAAAGTACACCTCATAATCAATACTTATTCTTAAGTATAAGTCCGCACCAGGATCCGTGCTTTTTTAATTTAGATTATGACTTACGTTTTAATTTGTCTGTGTTACTAAAGCAAATCCGCTTTACCGCACCAATAAAAAAAAAATTTGTGTTTGCAATAACGATTGCAATCAGGTTTTCCTTGCTTTGCGAAAACTCAAGGTAAAATTTTGGTGCTATTTACATAATTATGCTGCCTCAATATCAATCAATATCACCTATACTATGTTTAATAAAATATATGGGGTTAATTCTTTATTTTCCACTTTATATAGAATTATTAAATCTAATTTATGCAGGTTGCTAAAACAAAAATAAATTAACCTAAAACAAATAATGAACATTCTTCTTTCTTCCTATAAAGGCCGATTTACACTAGACGAGCGAATGCTCATTCTATCCCCTCTCCGTCAAATTCTATTAGTATCAACAGAGACAGAACATTCCTTCGTTGTTCTACGTTTGCTCGCATAGATTCTACGAATATTCTAAGAATGTTCGCTCGCTTGAAGTAAACGGCATTAGAGCGCGCGAACTGTAGCATAGAGCGTTCCTACATGTTCGGACTGCCCTTGCTCGCTCCCCCGAGCGGTCTCTTCAGTGTTCTTGTGTTCGAGCGAACCAACTATCAAGATATTTTTTCGTTTTTGACTTCGCACTTCGTACGTTCTGCCAGAGTCAACTATAAATGATGTTGTACGTTTACAATATATGGGACCCACATAATTGACATTATTTGATTGACGCAATTACATGAATGACTGTGGGATCCGACTTTTAAAAACTATAATATATACAGCCTTACCTAAAAAAACTTTTCAACCTTAGTCAATGCTTAAGATGCTTTGTCAACTTCTCACTGACGTGAAGTTGCACGTGCAAGAAAAGGACAGAGAAGTTTAAGCAGTGATTAAAGCTTGAAAAGTTTTTTAAAGTAAGACTGTAAACGTGGTGAAACATTTCTTTTCGTGTTGTTTTCAAAACTCCGTAAAAGCCCATAGTAGACTCGACTGACAAACGTGTGACTAACTGTGATTTTATGACTTAAGTATATATTATTTGACTTGATACTTTCTGAACTTCATAATGCATAATACTTGACGATGGCTGAATGCACAAAGTGCGAAGCCAAAAACTAAGAAAAAAAAAAAAAAATAGGGACTCTCAGAATTGACATTGACACGAATGAGCACTAAAGGACTTGTATCCAGTGCCAATAAATTAAAAAAAATACGAATGAGCAAAGATCATTTCGGCTGATCTAAACATGAATAGAACAACGAACTAGCATTGTGCAAGAATTCTAGTTCTTGGTTCTCATTCTTGCTCGTTGTTATTTTGGTGTAAACGCTGAAACGAGCTTTCGTTTACACTAAAAGATCAAGAAAGAATGCTCTTGTTCTAGCTCTAGCTCTTTGTTCGTTTAGTCTAAACCCACCTTATGAGGACAACGGCTAACGGCTGATTCAATCACATATATGGATTATGGCGTCGCACTTTGTGCATTTGCCAGTGTCAAGTATTTATATTTTTCAACTTTTAGATTAGTCACAGTCAAAGTCACACTCAAATAAAATGCCTTAGTAAAGTCGTGGCAACTTTACTATACAAGCTTCTTCAGAGTTTTGGAAACAACACGAAAAGACACGTTTCACTGCATTATATCACTTGCCCACACTCTTGCGCGTAAATCAGCACTTAATGAATAAAACGCCCCAAATTTTATGCATTAACATCCGAAAAAACACAAGCTCCGCAATGTATTATTTTCCATTTTTTCGCGTTCCCGCCAAAACTCAAAATCATCTTGATATTATTTATGTCAAATATTTTTCATGTATTCTGAATTTAAATATTGAATAAAAAATATTTGAAAACGTAAGTCGTAAAAGTTTATGAAATTATCTTATTCGGATCCGGAAGGGAGGGGTTAATAGCTACGATGTTTCAATAGACCGTCTACGCTAGGCGTGCTACGCCGCTACGCAGCTACTACGTCGTAGCAAGTGCCACTTCACCATTTCATTAATTCTTGTGATATTAATTCTTTTTGTATGTATTCTGAATTCTGACCACTAACACTCTTTATAATTCCTAAAATACCATATACATTTTTTATTTATTCATTTTAATTTCAAGTTTCGCTGTCTGCCTATGCCTTTCTTGCTGCTCCGCCATCGTGTTAAGCAGTTTCTACTACGTACCAAGTACTTTCTTTTTGATAGCCTTCGATCAAAGAACAATAAATAATAATAAATTTGTTTATTTGCTTATAACTTTGCTCCTAGTGGTTAGAGCTAGTAGTTGGTTGCTTATATCTAGTGCTTATAATATCTTTGATGTTGATTTATATTCTTTATTTATTTCTATTCTATTCTTTCTATTGAACTTTACTTTTTTACTGTCTAATACCAATTTCTCGATAATTTCGTAAAATAATATCATTAAGTACACTTCAATAGGCTTACTTAAGAGTAGACAAGTTGGTCACTTCTCCATAGAAAAGTGGTAGTATTACTACTTCACTATGTAATTTTGTAGGTCCATGACTAAGTATTATATCGATTAATCTCTTCATTATCTAGGATTGTAAATTATTACGAAAGTAAAAAGTTAATAAACATGAAAGATATGAGCCAGGAAACATCTTGTATTTTAGCTCAATTTTAACGCCACATTGGACGTAAATAAATAACATAAGGAATACGAAAACTCTAAAATAATTTATTAAGCGACATAGTTTAGTCCATAAACATTTTAAATAACTTATGTTGGAATAAATTAACTCAAAGTTTATTCAACCACATTACTGCAGCCAAAGGTCGACAAAAAATAAATTGCGCGCTCATTTATCTTTCTTTCTCCCTTTCCCACAGTTTGTTTGATGAAGAGAGCATGCTTTTTAGCCGCGCCCACCGATGAGTTCGAGCCGTCAACTTGTCGATCCTTAACTAAGTAAATACATCCCACGCTTGCCCTGCTACGCCACTACGGGGCTACGCAGCTTCTACGTCGTAGCAAGACCTTTGTACATTGTCTTTTTAACAGGTTGATCATTTTAACTGCTTGTTTTTATTATTTTAAAGTAATTCACTGGTTTGAAACAATGATTTTGGCATCAACTATAGGCATGTGACGATTTGGCCTAGTTCATACAATGAGGAATGGGAAGTTTGTTCTACTAGGCCGCCCGCGTATATGAAATGTCCTAAGCCTTTACTTACTATCCCGATTTGATTGATTGCTAGATTATAATTAAATTAAGGTACGGTTTGAAAGAATATACATAAATGAAATTATCCAACTCTTTGAGCTCAATAGTTTTAATAAACATTATTATAAATAAAATAAAAACTACATACGACTTATATTATTTTCATCCACAACACAAAATTTTTTTTTTTTTTTTTAAATACCTAAATACCTAACCTACTTAATTAAAACGAACTGCTTTATTAAAACTTGACCTGGTATGCCCTACACAGCATCCAGAACCGCCGGACGACGGGCAGCAGCGTCCTCTTAGTTAACGGTGGTGATCACTCTGCGATTCTGCGAAAGGTTGCCTGGAAGAGATTGCTTTTAGCAATAAGGCCGCCACTTGTTCCAATATTTAAGTTTATTAAATTATTTCTATGTAATTCTTGGTGTGAACAATAAAGAGTTAATCAATCGATCCCCAAGCCGCCTGCCAAGTGTGGGGATTATGGCAACCCCTCCCTATTAAGGGAGAGGCCTTCGTGCAGCAGTGGACGTCTTCCGGCTGTTGATGTGATGAGACTTTATTAAAAAGCTTTGGATGGTATTAATTGATGATAGTAAGTTGTTTGAACCTTTGGATAGTTTTTACTGTGATGGTGATGATGGCTACGGGAGATGCGAGTCGTCCGAGATGTGGCGGCCAGGGCGGGCGGCTGCGCGCGGCTATCGATCCCGCCCGCCCGCCGAGATGACGGCGCCCGCCCTACGCCGCCCAGATATGGGAGAAATCATACCTATTATAACTATACTAACGTTACAACACAACAGCCGACGATAGATGTTGGTAACGAACGTTTTATGATATTAACACAATTACATAGTTACAGTTATTAAGAATAGAAGTTCAATTTTAAAAAAAACACATAGTATGAGTTTTTTTTATGTAATATAATAAATATAATACTGTAATGTTTTAGGAAAGCATCTCCATCCATACGAATGCTCAATTTGTACAATTCTCTATTTAAGGTCTTCGAGTAGGTGACCTCGGATAACTGCAGTTTTTCGCAAGTCGACAATGTAAAGATGCAAAACATATTTTGAACGTCGGTATCTAAGAACATTCAGAACAAAACGGAATTTATAACAGAATTTACAGATTATGATTCTGAACGGAATCGAACATACTTTACTCATTACTCAAAGTATTGGCGCCTCTGATCGGCGTAATATCAGCGCTACGACGACTTTCCTCAAAACCCTTAAGCTGTCTTATAATTATACGAAGACACGGAATATTACACTTAATTTTTCTTTTTATATTCTTCTTCGTCGAGTCGATGACACGTTATTTACGAAGGACACAAAAAATACTATAGATTAGTTTTTTTCTCCCATTATATGGCCACTGCGATCCCGCAAGGAGTGGTTTAGGTGTACTAAAGCGCAGGATCTCGGGCAACGAAGACACGACAGTATGTGCGACATGGTCTGCGCAGGGGCTCCTCGTTCACACTGTGCTCTCCCGGCGTTTAAGTATTCCACTTGAACAAGTTACTCCTGCAGCGGCCCACTTGGGTCCGGACTTCCACGTGGCTCATGTGACGTGGGCCATGGCGGAAGGTCGCCGCCTGCTGAATTCTTTCCATCCTAATGTTGCCTGGAAGCGATCGCTTTCAGCGATAAGGCCACCAATTATTACACTAATTCTAAGTTCGTTTTTCTGTTGTGATCATCATGACTGTTATTAATTCTTTTGGTTTACAATGTACAATAAAGAGTTTATCTATCTACTGGGAGGTCTTCGTTATGTTCTGGAAAGTTCGTAGTCCAAGTTCCATAGGTGGTGGAAGTGTGTTCTTTTTAAATTGACTAGTAATGAGACCAACGTCCCAATACGATGCATTCGTGATGTTAAAGAAAAGCCTGCCTTCCATACCCAGAACCCAGAACTTTAAGAAACGAAACAATGCCTGCTTCAATGTTGCTCATTATTATTTGAGATATACGTTGGTGACTCACATTAGTCCTGTAATCTTGCTAGCTTCAGTATTCGTTTCCAATGTTGTGAGCACCTACAGTATTATACCACCAGTTGACTATCATATCAAACAGTCACCAACTATCCAATTATTTACTCGCCTATAATGATAGGCCCCTAGCAATAAGTGCTTACAACCAGTATACCCTGTGACAATTTTAACTTGATAAGTAGTTTATTGCTGTATTAACGGTAAATATTTTGTTTCAGTGTGCAACTTCATAGTGCACGAGCGATGCGTGGGGCAAGTGGTGACGCCGTGCTGCGGGGTGGCGCCGAGCCTTATCAAGGTAAACTAGCCCTCCAATCTCTCATTATAAAGCACGATTTCCTGTGATAACAAAAATGTTACCATTGCCGCGTGTTTTCAAGGTAAAATACCCCTTCATCATTAAAATACTAAAGCCCACTTTACCATGTATCGGTCGATGAGGATTCATAAAATTTTCAACCGCGGTCACGACATTACCTCGGAAGCCAAAGTTCTGCCATCGGTTGGAAACATCATCAAATATTCAACAAGTTTGTTTGGTATGTGGGTAGAAAAGGAACTGATTACACGGAAGTAAGCTTTAGTAAAGTCGGTTTTTACAATACCTTGAAAATGTCCTTAGATTAATTGTAATGAAAATAAAAAAGAATTAATTTTCAGGTTTTCCACAAGAGATTCAACCACAAAATTGCTCTGGAAGCGAATTTTTTTTCTCTACTATCTACTCTCTGACTGCGAACTTGGAGGACGAAGGCAAACTTACATGTAGTCTTTCGTCTCGCAACCCGACATTTTGTCATTAGTCTAGTACAAAAATGCTGTAATGGCCTCATAAGGAGATACGAAAAAATTCATACGCTTGATTTTCATAAAGTTTGGAATGATTTTGTAGTTTTTCGCAATACTTAGGTTTATGTAAAAGTGTAGCTGTACTGTAAGACTGAACTCATCCAAGTGAAGTCCATTTTTTAAATAAAGTTTAATCTGTATGTTACAGAACCCAGTGGCTCACTGCTGGTCAGAGCCGACACACCACAAGCGCAAGTTCTGCACGGTGTGTAGGAAACGGCTCGATGAACTTCCAGCCTTACATTGTATGAGTAAGTACGCCGCTGAATCAGTAACGCGTGCCTTGGAGCTTTAGGTAAGCTCGAAGGCACTCGATTAGAATGCATACAGGGTTGAAGACGTTGATGATATAATTGTCTGCCTTTATATCATCAGCACCTTGTCACCAATTGTCGGCCTAGCTGCCGACTAATAATTAAAATGCATAATAATGTATTTATTATGTATGCTTTGGATTGTGGTTTTACGCAACTATCCAAGAATTTTATGGAATACGAGTAGGTATGTGTATTTATTATAGAAAAATACTTTTCGGGTATATGTAAGTAAGTATAATGTATGTCTGTTTCTTGGGACCTACTGAAGCCTGAAAGGCTTGATCGATTTTGATATACGAGGTATCGATAGACACATACCTACCTAATATTCTCTCCGGAATGTAATGAGCTGCATTATGCAGTCAGATTCTTTGTATTTGTTTAAATAATTTATATTCCGTTTATTAATCTAAGCTTTTCTACCAATTTAGGTCCCCACTACGCCATGAAAAGTGGAACACTTCTTCCGATGATGTAAATTTAATTTTATATTGTAATTGTTTGTGCTAATCTTTGTCACGGAGCAGAATGTCTTCGTGTCAACACCAAATAAAATATTAATTGCTAATAAAACTCGTCATCTTTACCAACATCACAAGACGTCGTAAAACCTGCTATCCAATTTGTGTGTGTGTTTTTGCTAGTCACATATTTAGTTGAAAATGCACGCTAGATCAGGTTGACGAGGATTTTCAGCAGCTTTTATCGGCTCTAAAACTATCTATAATATGTATAGAATAGACTATAGATAAAAATTGCCAGAAAATTACGCGTAACTACCACGTCTCGTCACTTAATTTCTAGTAACTCTTACAACTACATTATTGAGTAGTACGACAAGTTTTGGAGTTCTTACATCCTGATTTCTCGATGAGAATAAGATCTGCCATAGTTACAAATCAGTACTGTCGAAATTAATAAGTCACTCTGTCTACCTATACCTGACCTGACCCCAGTGCCGGATTTATATTTTTTATGAGTGTAGGCCACTTTATTTCCGCCGTCTCATGTACCTTACTAAAATAATAGGGGTGGCAGCATCCTCTGTAATCTGCCGCCCCTAGGACCGGGACCGGGTCGTAGGCCGCGGCCTAAACGGCCTATTGACAAATCCAGAACTGCCTGACCCTGCCTTCAATTCTTGCATGAACAACAAATCCAACAGTGTGTTGAGAATCTGGTATTGTTCGCCCAGTATGCGAGTACTACGTCCACGGCGAGTGCGTGGACTTCGCGGCGGCAGACTGCAAGGAGAACGCGACGTACAGCGCGGGCAGCGAGCCGCGGCACGTGCACCACTGGCGCGAGGGCAACCTGCCCGCCAACTCCAAGTGCGCCGCCTGCCGCCGCGCCTGCTGGTCTGCCGAGTGCCTCACCGGCTACCGCTGCGAGTGGTGTGGCAGCACGGTGTGTACCCCTCACTACTCTCTCACCTCACCTGCCGCGGAGAACGCGAGAACGCGAAATAAAATTCTAGTATGTAGTCATGATAAATAACTGGTAGTTGCCATTCAGTGTAGTAATGTCTCAATCACTTGGTAATGTACTCTCTGTGTGTAGATAAACTGTTTTATGTGTCTATAGATAAACTGTTTTTTGTAACTACGCCAAGTTTCATTTAGGTAGTCAAGTGTATTCAAGTAATTGGTAGAGTAGGTACTAAGAAGGTCGATATGGTTCCCAGTGCCACGCGGGATGCCGCTCGCTGATCCCGGAAGAATGCAACTTCGGCATGCTGCAGCCGATCTTCCTGCCGCCGTCTGCCGTGTCCATCCCGCGCACGGAGGTGCCCATGGAGGCCATCATCGGCGTGCACGTGCGCCCGCCGCCCTCACAGCGGGACTTCGGCTGCCGTAAGTCTCCCTTCACGTTCCAGCGACGCCCGCGCCGCACCGCTTGCACGCCACAGCGTGTGCCTCGCCTTTCGTGGCGCTTCGATAGTTTAGGCGCTGCTTGCACCGTAGCTCTCGACCTTTCAGCTGCATCGCCGAGACTCACACGATCTGCGGACCGCACTAGACGAGAACCAGCCCCGCGAAGCGATTCGACGGCAGTGTACATAGTTTGAATTCAGGTTGCCATCGATCCTGTCAGTCTCCCGGCTGTAGTAGACCACCGGGATCCTTGCGGGTCGCGTTCCCCGCTCGAGTGTAGTAGTGTCGAATCGCGGGGCACATGGGTCGGGCGGTGCGTCGCGTGCGGGTGGTGTGCGTGAGCGTGTGTGTTGGGGCAGCGCGCGCGCGGCGCTGGGGCGCGGGCGGCGCGTGGTCGCCGGCGCGGCTGGCGGGGCTGGCGCGCCGCCTGCTGCCGGCCGCCTGCTCCCCGCACGGCGGCGCCTCGCCTCCCTACACCAGAGGTAACCGACGCTGACACCCGGCCTACCGAGTTCCCGTCCGCACTCACCGGTTACATTTCTGCACACAGAGCATTCCTATGGATACACCGGATGGGACATTCTCGGTAAACCAGTTGTTAGCCAACCGTACCACCCCGACCTCGCACTTCCTCCGCATGTCTCTGTCTGCACTTGCTATCTTTGTTACGCTACACATTATATCAAAATTGATTGCGATTTACTTTTGGTTTGGTTGATGATAAACTGTTGCCAATTTTTCGAGAAAAAGACCACGAAAATTGGTCCCTTTGTACCATAAGTTTAAAGCTACGAAAGTAAGGTACAAATATGATTAACTAAATAGTAAAATCGCTAAAAAGTGAAGAGCAACCGATTTCACTCAATAATATTTAATCATAATGGTGTACTTAACATAGGTACGTTGTGCATCTGCAACATTACACATATAGAACTTTACCGAGCCACTGAAAATTTGATGGCATTGTATCCATTCACATATCCATGTTTTATTCTGGTAGAAGTCCAATGGTTCAGTAAAGTTTTTTACTCTTGCTTTCGCTGTACGCTTCATATTAATCTGTATCTTCTAATAACTATCTATTCATATTTTACACGTATCTATGTATTTGTTTATATGTTTACTTTTCTTTTTCGAATTTCACGAAAATTAAAGACAAAGAACACTTCGAAAATAAATCTTCTCGTACTAACTGGCGACCGATTTCTCCTTATTCTAAGACGCTATCTGCACAATTTTAAAGAAATGTTCGCTGAGGCACTCTATTATTCGAATCAACTCTATTAAATCATAAAACTACAGGACACGATCCTCAATAACCCTCTATGAAAATTATACCAAATACATAGTGCAACACCGCCATGTATTATAAATAATTAAAATTGAACTCGTGGAGGGACTACAAAAGAAAGATGAATTTTTAATCAAAACAAGCTTTTTATGAATGATAAAAATATTTTAAACACATCTAAAATATCGCTGCCTCATTGTTAGATTTATATGTAGTAAACCTCTAAAGTAATTTCATAATATTTAGAGAATGTACCTACCTACCTATATCTGGAATCTTGTAGTTTTATGAGAGAACTATCTAAGTGCCCTAACTTTTCCTCGTCACGTACTTTCTAACCCATATCTCTACACTGAGTGTAATCCGGCCAGCTAAAGGGTACCCGTGAAGTGGTACCCCACCGGCCAAGGTAACAAACAAACATATTTACAAATATTGTGTATATTATGTATGGTTTAATTCGATAATTATGATTGTGCCGCAAGTTTTCGCCGTGCCGCTTGTTCTAGCAGTCTGTCCCAAGAACTTACAAGAACGATTAACTGGGAAATCTTTTACTTTTATCTTGATAGTATATTACTTCAATATGTTATGTGTTGCCTTTGACAATTAAAAGACAAAACAGCGCGCATAGCTTAAAGTATTTTCTTGAGACATTTTGTAAAGACACAGTCCTAGGATACTCAGTGCAATAAAACCTGTTATCGGTAGTCTATAAGCTTACTAATCTGTGTGTGAATTTATAATTAGTTCGATAAATGTCGTAACAATTACTGTTCCACGCATCAAGAAAGTTACCTCTAAGAAACTAACGAATATATTTCTTGATCTGTGGAATAACAATGCTTACTAAAAGAAACTAAATAAACGCCTATGCTCCTAAATACTCGAAGTAGATGCATAAAATAAAATTAATTAAGAAAACTAAATAAATACATTTCTCATAACGAATCATCGACTAAACAGAACCCCTTCCATTTTATACTAAAATTGTTTGATGTCTGGCAATAATTTCGGTCGAATATTGGAAGTATGAATGCTCAACATTTATTTTGTTAAATAGTCGTCGTCAGCCATAAAAACGTACACTGCTGTACGAAGGCCTCCCCTTTTATAGAGGGGTGTTGCCATAATCCCCACGCTTGGCAGGCGACTTGGAGATCGCAGAATTATCACCACCGTTAACCAAGAGGACGATGCTGCCCGTCCTCCGGTAGGTCTGGTTGCAGTTTAAGGACATACCCAGGTCCAAATAGGTTGGCTCAGGTTGTTAAATAGGTTTTAGTACAATTAGGATAATATCATATTTTTTCTTTACGGTTCTAAAGCTAACAAATTTTTTGTAAGGTTTTGCCCGAGATCCACCTGAATGGTGTAGACTTCAAGGCATGCCCGTGATTTAGGTTTTCGAAAACTGGGTAAAATCAGCTTAAGCTCTACACCACAACGATAAGTTTTTTATAAGATAGAGAGGAAAACAAGCAAGCTGGCCGCCAGAACTGCAATACCAAAAACATTACCATTGCCTACTCTTCAGAGTGAGGAAAGTAAAAATATTGTGGGAAATATTAATACTTATATAACGGTGTCATGAATTTTTTGCTCTATGTGCAGTTCGGTATTATGTTCTGTATCGAAACAGTAAACGACTTTTAAAAAACCTTCCAATATTCTATCGCCGAATGTTATAATGAATAGTAAATAATTAAGGAGAAGTATAATGGTGGTGTCGAGTGTTGTGGGGTGTGGGGCGGGTACGTGAGCGGTGTGGGTTTTGCAGCTCGCAGCGTGAGCGAGGAGTTCTCCTCGGGCTGCGAGCCACGCTCGGGCTCCGGCGGCGGATCCACGGGTGCGCCCGCCGACCAGGACCACCGGCCCGACCACGGCAAGCAGCACCGGGACAAGACACCGGATGATAGAGACGAAGGTACAACCTCTGTATTTTAGAACTTGCTACACTGGTAATCACTGAAACATTGCCACCACCAGACAAGTCTCGTAATCTCTGCTATAAACACGAAACATTCGAAGAGACGAGCAGACCTGATGATAAAGTACCAGGCATTTACCGTATTAATAATCCCAACATTATTTTAGCATTCAACAGTTTTGTTCATTTGTTCCACAGAAAAGCGAAGGCCCTACCTCTTAGGTATTTGTTCAGTTTAAGCCGTGTCAAAGTTTATTATTTTTATACTCCTAAAAAGCCACAAAGGTAGTACGCGTTGCATAACAAAGTTAGATTGTCGTGCATAGCAACACAAGAGACCATCTCTGACGCTGTACTCCCTGGTGTAACAGAAGTAGTGAAGGTGTACGACGGCGAGGCGGCGTGGTCACGGCGGCTATACCGGCCCGTGGTCGTGGGCCGCAACTGGAACGAGCGCGAGCTGATCTCCGCCGCGCTGCGGGCCTTCCACGTGGCGCGCGAGCCCGAGCAGTTCGAGCTCACGGACGCGCTGGCCGGGGACGAGCCCCCGCTCACCGACCCCACGCCGCTCGCCAAAGTAACCAGGTTGCCTAACAAGCGGCCCGCCCTCTTTCTGCGTTTCAAGTGAGTATAATTCCCTAAGCCACTAAGAATTATTTCATGACCCGTGAGCCAAATCAAGTATAGCTGAAGAATTCCCCGACCTGTGATGAAAAGCCTGTGAAGCTAAGTTAAAAGTTATTCACCCAAATCATCATTGATCATCGCTCACTGATGATTTATCTTTGTTTGCCTATTGATTAGTATTTGAAAACGACTTTCTTATATTCATCTTGTCTTTACCAATAACTGATGGAGCAATAACAAATTAGATTTATGCAAATGCTACATTGACGTGACAAAAAGGCCCGATTTCCATAAATAAATTCACCGTAAATAGGATCGTCCAAAGATTGTATTTTATGTGACTGTTGAACCCTGGTCTCGGTATCCCAGGGAGCCAGAGACGGGCGGCGGGTACGTGCGCGTGTACCCGGGCCGGGTGGCGGGCGCGGGCGAGACCTTCGTCACGGTGCAGTGCAACGGCGACGACACCGTGGCGGACCTCATGGCCGCCGCCCTGGAACGGTTTGGCCTCGATCCCAACACCGCCGTCACCGACTACCGATGCTCGGAGATCCTGCTCGACCGCGGTGGTGAGTCTATCATTACGCATGTTAATTGGTGTTGCGTTCACTCATAAACATACACACACTGCACTGCATTGTTTAGCACATATTGTGAAGAAACATTATAGTTCATCAAGTATTTTGAGAAAGTTGTCACATACGGACTTGGGCCTGAAATTATTGACGCTACATGAAATATTGTCTTCTAAACTTTATCAGCGGTGAATTTGGAAAAACTAAACACTTTAATAGGAACTGCTAGAAAGTCTTGACACCATTCTCTCCTAATCTTATTTAAATTGGGTAGCTTTAATCAGCCGATGCCGGTCAAATGGCAAGGGCCTATCATATTGGTAAATTTCCAAAAATAGCCTTTCAAATGTATTAGTTCCGAAAGTGTGAAAGTGTCTGTTTGTCGTGTAGTGTCGGAGCGCGTGCTGGAGGACGAGGAGCGTCCGTGGCGCATCGTGGTGCGGCTGGCGCGCGAGTCGGTGCGGCGTATGGAGCTGGCGCGCTTCTACCTGCAGCCGCGGCGCGACCCGCACGGGCCCACGCTGGCGTTGTACGTCGCCTCGCTGCCGCCCGGCCTCTCCGAGCGCAACTACGAGAACATACTCGTCGAGTTCCTGGGCGCAGGTACGGTACACTTACAAGCTTACAACGTCATCATCGTTATTAATTAACTTGTGTTCGCTCAGATCCTCCAAGGTTCGCTCACTCTTTTTATCGTAACAAGATTGAGCCGTTATCATCACATGGGAACACAATTTAAAAAAACAATTAAATAACCTATTGTATATTGTCAATTATTTACAGCACCCAGCCAGTCTTTGACTTATCTTTCCCGGAATCTATTAAACGTTTATACGATTAATCCCACCAAACTTCTAGGAGTACTGGGGTACTACCTACTGTGTCGCTGATGGTAATGTAGGTACCTATATGTTGCAATGGTGTAAAAGGGGCAATTATTATTCTCGATACTCCTTATCTACTCTCATCATCTTCACTGGTAAGGTATATGATTTCTCCTGTTTCGGACCATTTAAACAAATCTAGACCACATTCAAACTAATTTTGTAATATTTGCGCAGAGAACAAGTTCACAGCAATCGGTCCGATCTACTACGAGTACGGGTCGATGGTGATCACTTATCAAGACGCGAGTAAAGCTGTACGCGCGCTCTACGCACTCAGAGAGGCCAAATATGAAGATAAGCATTTATTAGGTAAGAAAAATACACAGATAGAAGTATACAGGCAAACCTAACAATCGTAAACCTTGACTTTGTACACAGGCTTTTCCATTCCAATGTTCTTCATCGAAATGAGAATCAACAGAAGATTTTGAATTTTGATACCGATTTTAGCCAGAATCTGACAAAAGACCATCTTTTCTGAGAATTAGGAGACTAACAAATCCCAAACCACGTAATAGTTCATAACATTAGCATTGAAATTATGATTTACTTGACTAATGAAAATAACTAGGAATTGATTTAAGCTTTAAACACTAAGCTTGAAAAGCTTTGCAATGTTCGGATTTGACACACGAACGGTGTTCGTCCCCAGTTATGCTCCTGCCCAGCATCGAGCAGTCGATGGTTCCGAGCAACGTGAAGCCACTGCTAGTGTTCGTTAACGTCAAGTCTGGCGGCTGCCAAGGGCTCGAGCTCATCTCTTCCTTCAGGAAACTCCTCAACCCCTACCAGGTGTTCGACCTCGAGAACGGGGGACCTTTACCTGGGTCAGTACTGCAGAACATCGTTTTGTATAATAGTGTATTTTCTTTAGATCTTGTACATTCAATGATTGGATTCTCTGTTAAAACACGAAGAAGCTTAGAATTAATCTACGACTACCTAACCATTGAATATTCAGTTGACCGATTTAGCGTGGTTCCTTCTAAAATTATTTTCTAAACGATGATAGCAGAATTAATTTGCTTGATAGGTCACCTCAGAATGTTTAGCAATGATTCCGAGGAACTAAACTAGAGTTCGTTGAGCCACTGCCGTCCACTGCTTTTTTCTGGTATGGTTGCACTTTTCTAATTCGTTCCATGACTATAAATCGGACGTATAACGCATAGTTATTTTTCGAGTTGAGTATGTTGCTCATGAGAATTGCATTCTGATGTGTGTGTTATGGCAGGTTGTACGTGTTTCGTCACATTCCGAACTACAAGATCCTGGTATGCGGCGGCGACGGCACCATCGGTTGGGTGCTGCAGTGCCTCGACAACGTGGGCCAGGACTCGCAGTGCTCCAACCCGCCCTGCGCCATTGTGCCTCTTGGAACCGGTTAGTTACTTAAGCTATAGTAACAGCAAAAAAGATATTTTCCATCTATGCAAAGTTTTGCAACGGGTTTATTGCGCTATTTTCCAAAATGCAGTGAACAAACCAGTTAGTAAATGTTCATTATCTAGGTAACGACCTAGCGCGCGTGCTCCGCTGGGGCTCCGGCTACACTGGGTGCGAGGACCCGCTGTCACTGCTGCGTGACATCATCGACGCCGAGGAGATCCGCCTCGACCGCTGGACCGTCGTCTTCCACCCCGAGGACAGCAAGCAGGACGAACCCAAGGAACAGCTCTCCAAGCAACTCCCGGGTCAGTCGTAGGAGCTGATTGCTTTACTATGGTGGAGTTGGTGCTTAGGTGACTGCACGGAGACACTCGTGATGTCTCCAGGGCCCGCACAAGAACTGTGATCTCTCAAACTCATAATAAGCAGGGTGACGAATGTTAAGAATAACTTGGCTCTTTCAGAAGCTGAGTCAACGAGATTTGGTAATTGAGATACCCAAAATTTCTATTCGTTGAGATGAGATCTAAATAATCACCACCGCAATCAAAGCTTTGCAAACTGTAGTTTAGCCAAATATAGTTTATTTTAGTTACTATTGTATGTAGTATGTATTCCACCGCCATCGTTCACGTGTCCACGGCCATGTATCACCCGTGTAGTGCAACTGTAGCCCTCACGTTGCAGCGTCTGTGACGACAGGGTCGCAGAGCGAGGACAACTCCCAGATCCTCGTCATGAACAACTACTTCGGCATCGGCATCGACGCGGACCTGTGCCTCGACTTCCACAACGCCAGGGAGGAGAACCCGAATAAATTCAATAGCAGGTAAGGATTATTTTGTATCTTTCCACTATGATGTTCATTTTCTCATTATTCTAACCTTGTAAGGGCTTAGGCAGCTCACCAAAAAAAGTTTTATCAATTGTTAAGTTAATAAATCGGATAATATTAACATGTTTTTTTTTTTTTTTTAACCTAATAATCATGCAGTTAAAGATTTGGCTTCGTTTTACTGAACAGCCGTATAGATATGTTTTCCCCGTGGACAATAATGGGGATGCGCTTGTTGGTGGGATGTCTGATCAAGTTGATATCAGCAGAACTCATGTGTCCTATTCTAGACCAGGGTCATGCGTCTGCTCAATAAATTTGAGCACCCTAAAATCCTGGAACTGATTTATAACCTAATAAAACCTTGAGCATTTTACGCTAACTGCCACTTCCATCCACAACTACACACTTTACCCCGTCACCATACGTTCCAGGCTGCGCAATAAAGGTGTGTACGTAAAGATGGGTCTCCGCAAGATGGTGGGGCGCAAGATGTGCAAGGACTTGCAGAAGGCGGTCCGGCTGGAGGTGGACGGCAAGCAAGTCGAGCTGCCGGCCGTCGAGGGCATCATCATACTTAATATACTCAGGTGAGACCAAACTGCCAGCGACAGACCGGGCACGATAACTTTATCGTCAATTGTTTCTCTGTATCAAAGACAATCTAAAATTCAGTCAAATCAATCTCAATCTCATCAAATCTAACTAAAGTAATTTGCTTAAGAATTCTGACCAAAACTATTTTCTGTAAATATAATATAACTGCCTGATAACATTATTCAAATGTCAGATATCAGATTCTGCTCAAAAATGTCGGAATTATGTTTTGCCCTGCCAAACAGAAACAAAAACAATAGCGTACAGCCGCGCATTTAATATGGCAAAAAGAGGCCACAAACGGACGGAAGAGCCAGCATCAAACGCAAATGGGCCGGCGGGCCATCCTCTACGGGGTGGATGCCCCGGGCAGTCGACACTCTAGCGCGACGAATTCGGGAACGTTTAATTTGAGATTGTATTGTGCTGTCGCAGGATAAAGACAAGTAACAGGAATTGAGGGCCTCTGCCTAGCAGAGGGACAAAACAGGTTAACAAAAAAATATACAGAAAAAAGTATAAATGTCGACTTACTGGTGTATCTGTGGTTGTGGTGAGTTGATGATTGTTGTTTGTGGTGGCAGCTGGGGCTCTGGCGCGAACCCGTGGGGCCCGGAGAAGGACGACCAGTTCAGCAAGCCCAACCACTGGGACGGCATGCTGGAGGTGGTCGGAGTAACCGGCGTCGTGCACCTCGGCCAGATCCAGTCCGGCCTGCGCGGCGCCATGCGGATAGCCCAGGTACTGGCCTGTCGACATACGCATGTCTTCTCATCATGGGAACACAACCGACGCTTTTGAGAGGCAATTCCCATTGCAGGCTAGGTGTGTGATGAGCGGTGGTCAAACGCATAAACTCCCAAGAATACAAGTACCTATTATCTTTGAAAAACAGACTCATTATACGCGGGTGTGTTTATCATTATCAACCACACCGTCACTTAACATCAGATGAGGTGTGTTCAAATACCTAGCCTGTTAACCATAATAATATGCTGTGTCTCCACCTACCTTCATGGCGAGAAGTGGTTAAGCACATAATCTGTGAACCATAAATAAACTAATTGTTTCTACCACGTAGTATAGTATTATACTATCTGTTGTACCACCTAAGTTTTTACCAGTTTTTACCAGGGAAATTACTGGGTATGAAGAGATTTAACATCTAATACATCAGACGAGCGCAGTGCAGTACGACGCAGGGTTTTGTTTCCGAGTTAACAATAGGGTAGATGACTGATGTTTATATCGTTGAAACCAATAGCTTTGATGAAGAATTTAAGTAAATATAGTATGTTTATTTAAATCTGTTAATAATGTGAGCGTTTAAAGTTTTTGTTAAAGACAACTCTGTCCCTTCCCACAAAACAAAAAATGACGTCACGCCTTACTTGTCAGAATAGAATTTATATGGCGTACAGAGAAGTGACGTCACGATTTGTTGTTTCGCCTCTGACTAGCATGATATTAAAATGCTTATAAGTAGCTTATTTTTGATCAGATTTTAATTTTCTTTTCATTAATCAGCTATATTTATGGGCCACATTATTATAGGACAATAAAAAAAAACAGTCATCTAGCCTATTCTGGCACTACTGCTATCGGCAGGCGTGATGCAAACCACCAGGCGAATGTTTCGCTCGTCTCGTCACTCTATTGCATAAAAAAGAAAAAAATAGTTCGCGATAACAAACTTGTGTTGTGTTTCTGGCAGGGCGGGCACATAAAGGTGCACCTACGCGGCGAGATCCCGGTACAGGTGGACGGCGAGCCGTGGGTGGCCGCGCCCAGCGAGGTCGTCGTACTCAAGTCGGCCTTGCGGGTACTCTCCTCCTACCTACCCTCTTGCATCTATTAGCGCTGTACATAAATAAAACATTCATATGACATCCAGATAAATCATCACAAGCTATAGACCTGTATTGAAGTAGATGTCGATCTATCTTAGGCGCATAGACACTGCCTGAGACGAGGCGGAGTAGAGGTAAAATGTCGAGGTAGAGGCGTGGTACAAGAGTCAAGGCGGACGCACCTAGAACAGCCTAGCGTGGCGTCTACGCCCAAAAAAATTAAGACATAATGGCGCACAGGACCTAGACGCCGCCGTCTCGACTGCGCCGCGCCGCGACTCTGGCAGTGTGCGCAGACCAATTCCTACAGTTGAATTGGTCTGCGCACACTGCCAGTATAGAAAAGCTAGAAGAGGCGCGCCTCCGCCCCGACTCTTCATTCTGTGTGCAATGCGCTTTACATGTCATCTCACGTGCCTCAAACCTGTTATTAGACCGAAGCAAAAGGGTATCTAAGGGTGTCAAGGCGGCATTTTTATGCATACCTTCTGTTCAACAATAACTTGCGAACCGTTGATCCGATCTTTATGAAATTTTGTAAGCAAGTAGCAAATAACAGCAAATAGAATTATCAAATTCGGATATAAGTCAATCTGGTCAAGCGGCTTGAAAATACGGGGGTCGCGAGGTTTCAATTCGCTGCGAATTTTTAGTTTATCAGAAGTCGAGTACCTACTAATTACTCTCGTGACGTCATAGTAGGTAGCAAAAATTTGTCACGCTTAGTTATCTCGTCTTGTTCAGTTTGAAATGGTTTTGTAGACTACTTCAATACAGGGGCGTTATTTTTGAATCGTATGCAAAGTTGCGCATACGAGCGGAGCCTACCTTAAAACGATTCTGTTTGGAATAAGATTCAATATCGTTTGAATTTCGGCTCCGCTCGCTTGCGCAACTTTGCGTACGATTCAAAAATAAGGCCCCAGGTCCATGTCACAAGCAATCTCATCTCCTAGTTCGGAATGGGGGGCGAGGTAAGTATTTAGTTTATCATTAGTGTATAACTTTTATTCAAACTGTCGACGTGTATTACACTAAAGATTTTATTCAATATCGTTGAGTCTAATGACTAAGACAAGATGGATGACACTACGCTACTATTACTAACATCAGATGAGCTGTGATCAGAAATTTCAAACCTTCGCGAAAGCGCGATCGTGCACAATTTCATCCTTCGAGGCTTTTGACATGCATCTTCCTTTATAAAACTTCGAATTTATGCTAAGCTAAGCTCTAAGCTGAATCAGCGCCATTTTTATCTCCTGCTATACAAAATATTTTCTACATAAGGGCTGAAAATAATACTAAGGTATACTACCACTACTACCGGGGGCTAACTTTTATACCTACTAAGGTATAAAAACTAAGATAAACACAATTAGATTAGACACAATTTTATCGACTCATGTGGTGTGCAAACAAGATAAGACGTACCTATGACCTGTAGTACAACGTACGTAGACGTACAACTTTTTTGTAGGACTATTTTTACATAGTAGTAATTTTTTTACACGTAGCTCGTGCTAGAACTATCCACGCACACGTTACCTCCTTGTCTCAGTAATCCGATTAATCGGTAATCGGTCCGATTAATCGGATTACTGAGACAAGGAGATGACTTTTATGTCTCAGCAGTTCGATGCTACCAAAGAATCGGACTGAGACTTTTAGTCCGATAATCGGACTTCTAAGAATTTGTCGTCTCAGTAGTTCGATGATACTAATCTAAAAACCGGACTACTGAGCCTTTTAGTTCGATATTAACATAATTCAGCTTTCGAGAAATATTTGCGTTAAACAGTATGAACACATACTGGATTTAAAACTGGGTAGTTTTAGTCTAGGTGTGGAGAGTAGTGGGTAGAAGCTTAAAGGAATGTTGATAGTCTACCAAATCTTGTCTTAGATCTTGTTGGATCTCACAAGGAAACATCGTTGCTGCCGATCGGTTACAGTTACAGGGTTCAGGGAAAAGTGTAATTCGCGCGGATTATTTTTAACTATGCAACGAGAGTTGATGAACAACCGGGAATGAATTTGACCTTTAATTCTACGATAGTCGAATCTCCCGCATACGGGGTAATCATAACCGCGGCCTACCTTGCTTCAGCCACCATAAAATATTTTACCTCGAAATTCAGATAAGGATGGCATCCATATTATAGCTCCCTGGGCCATTTCAGGTCAGATCAACTCTTGGTGTAATATTCTTTACTGATGCTCGCATGTGCTCGCTTGTCCCACTCATAGTGACGCCCTTTAACACAGACTTGAATATACTCGTAATATGGATATCTATCTATGTATGTTTACAGCGAGACATATTTTTAGACTTTGACCAACCATGTGTTATAAAAAATACAGTATCTTCAAGTGTGAATTACGCCTAATGACCAATTAAATATTTTTCTTATTTATAAAAGTTGTATATAAATGCCAAGTGTTGGTCGATCACAACTACATGCTACGATACGTATTATAGTCTTTGAAATTGTTGCACTTAGTTATACTAGGAGCATAGCAAAGATCCTATAAACGAGAAATGTGATCGATTAACACTGCCATATAACTTTTACAAGTCTGCGCAAACCGGCAAGATCACGCGACAGCGATCAGTGGCTGGCCAATAACAGCTCGAAGCGTCACAGGAACGGTGATTGGTTATCTGCTAATCGCCAACGCGTGATTCGTCGGATTCGGGACTTGAATCTCACCCGAGTCACGTAACGCCCGAGCACTTTGGGGACCTGGCACGAACGAACCGTATTCTATCATCACCCTTGTATGGAATTGGATATAAATACTATCTTATTTAGTTCGTGGTAGGGCCACCACTCCCAGCACCTCTAGTACACGGCACCCCCACGAGGCCGCGCCGCCCCGCGACCGCACCGGACACCGACCTACTCTCGAGGGTTAACACTTACCAACATTATACAGCTTTTAATACTTTTATCTAGTTCACGCTCGAACATTTTTAGAGCACGTTTATCGAAGCTATAGTCGCGCTCGGTAACCCTAGCGAGAGAGTGGGAGAACACATAAGATAGGTGCGCGCGGGGCGGGGCGGGGCGGGGTAGCGGCGCGGTGCGGGGCGGGCTCGGCTCACGGTGTGTGTGTGCAGGCGACGATGCTGAAGAAAATCAAGCGCGGGTCCGTGGCCGCGGCCGGCGGCGGGCCGGGCGCCGGCGCCGGCGCCGGCTCGGGCGCGCCGTGAGCCCGGCCCCGCCCCGCGCCCGCCCCGCTCACCGCCGCCCCGCCGCCGCCTGCAGGCCACCATGCTGAAGAAGCGCGGCAAGGTGCGACGGCGCAACACGGAGCCGAGCATGCCGCGCGCGCCGCCGCCGCCGCCGCCGCCGCCGCCGCCCGACACTTGAATCTGGCTGAGCGAGCGTCTGATCTGAGCACGCGCCGCCCGAGGGCTCACGGCGCGCGTGACGTCACGCGTCCGACGCTCGCTGCGCGGCTCCGCGCCGCCCGCCACGCACACTAACATACCTACCTACTTACACAACAACACCACAACCACAGTAGAAAACTTTAATGTAAATAAATTAAAACCGATTCATGGAAACTATATAAACTTATAATAAAAAATAAATTTATAGTCATTAGTTGTTGTTTTATTTTTAGTGATATGATTTCAGTGTAAAATAAATAATGAATATATGTAAAAGTATGTCTTTCCTTTCGATCGCGGATCATTCCGAGTCCGCATCTCACTAAACAGGATCAATCAAAGAATGTAGACGCCCATTCTTTTGAAGTGGTAATTATTCAAAGTGAAGAAAGAAAGAAGTTGAAGTTTTGAAGTGGTTTATTTTGTGGTTTCTGATGTTGAAACATGAATCGCTATTCACTTGTGCCGTCTTCAACATCTCAGTATAGTATAACCTTAGAGTATAACATATTATTCTAATTTCATCTACATGATGGCTTTACAAAAAATAAATTTACTAGGGGAGCCACTGTCGCAAAAAGTCCTAAATATTTGCGGTCCTAAACCGCTGAAAAGATACTAGCACCTTCCAGAAAATATAACCTAATACGTAGGTATACTAGCAACCCTGTTTTACGTCCGAGGAAGATGATTGGATACATTTGTCCAATAATGTATTATCCACATTATAGCCAGAGAAGAAAAAAAGGTTTCCGTTTGTCAAACTATACACACTCAAACCTCACTGTTAACCCGCAAAAGAAGCGAGTGCAGTTCAGTTCATAATCTTAAGTTATAGCAGGTTGTATAAATTGTGGTTTTTAAAATACAATTTGGTGCAGGAAGACCTCTGCTTCCTGCAACAAATCTACTATCATAAAGTTGTCCAACATAACTAAGTCGCAGACCACACGGAATGGCATTGGGGTCGGACATAGCACGGGTTCCATTCAGATTTCATACTAAATACATTGTATTTGGTGTGTAATGTAGTCACAATTTAGGACACACCGAACGACGTTCATCGAGAGCGGACGCGCCCGATCTACGTCATTCGGTGTATGCCGTATTTCAATGAGTTTAGTATGAAATTTTAATGGCAAGCCACTGCCATGTCCGCACCCGACGCCATTTCCGTGTGGCCTGCGCCTTAGATGGCGTAAAAATAAAAAGCGATAATTGTTGTAATTATTATTAGTTTATTAACATCAGAACCTTAAGACTAGTTTCACAAAGCTTATAATTACATTAAACACTACGAAATGATTAAGGGCACTGGTTATAGGACCATCAACTATCAAGGTAATTCCAGAATTCCATAGAGTCGAGACTATAGGTAAAGTAGGTATAGGTACTTAGTTAGGTATTTCCGTTTTCCTCATAATACTCAAAAACAGATCCTTTTATAAGTTTGTAGACCATACAAAAAAGCATACGTTTAGACAATTTATCAGGAATTCAGGATAGATACCAGGGACCTTATTTTTGAATCGTACGCAAGCGTAGCGCATGCGAAAGGAGCTGACCTTCGAACGATACTGTTTGGAATAAGGTTCAAGATCGTTTGAAAGTCGGCTGCTTTCGCATGCGCAACTTTGCGCACGGTTCAAAAATAAGGCCCCAGGAACTCGACATTTTCGATCTATCTTTCTTCAGTCAAATGAGTCTTAGTCAAAATCACATACATAGTAAGTCCTGTTCAAGTCTAATCATGCCCTAGTAAAGTCGTGGCAACTTTACTACAAGCTGCTTCGGAGTTTTGAAAACAACACGAAAAGACATGTTTCTCCACACTATACCACTTGCCCACACTCATGCGTGTAAGTCGGCACGTAATGAATAAAACACCATCATTTTTAAGCATTAACACTCGAAAAAACACAAGCTTTGGAAAATAATACAATGCATCGACATGATTTTTTCGCGTTCCGCCAAAACTCCAATATGAATGAAAAGCAAGATTGGCATATTTTTTGTTATTACTGTGACCTCACTGTTGGTAAGACACGCACATTGAAAAGTTATTACAGTTTACTATTCAGTTTGGCTTTTTTTCACACAACACATTTATGCTGCGTTCCGAAATGCGCTAAAAGTGATAATATCGCGAATCCGACCAAAGTCACAATTATCCTTAATAAATAAATAAATAAATTACTCGATCAAATCAAAGCCCTTATATTTTGTGACTATTAAATTTGGTCGGATTAGCGATATTATTAGTTTTAACGCATTACGGAACGCAGCATTCATCGCAAAGCCAGCCGAGCGAGACCGGACTGAATTATGCAGCGGAACTTGGAAGATTTATCAAACTCACAACAAGCCGCGGACATACGTAATCTAGTCGTATTTTGATAAATTGTCTCTTTACTAATGGTAGGAAAAACGTCAAGTTTATGAATATATGATACAGGTGATATTATTCTATAAAGAATTGCTCACACATAGTCAAGACCAAAAAAAAATTTTACAGAGTCGTCAGTAGAAAAATAGTTGCAATTTATTGTGGGCTTAACCTAACTTACAAGCAGTCTTTGAGACTGAAAATAATTAAATCACAATAATTCAACAATTTAAGTCGTAAAATTATAACTAACACTGGACAAAACCTTGGGCGCCGCTTCTGGCGCGATCGACATTGTCTCGGTGTTTCGGTCACTCGCACACCACGTCTAATGTGTCAGTGAGATAGATAAACTCGTCAGCGCAAGGGCCTTATTTTTGAATTGTACGCAAGAGTTGCGCATGCGAAAGGAGCCAACCTTCGAACCATATTGTTTGGAATAAGGTTCAATATCGTTCGAAAGTCAGCTCCTTTCGCATGCGCAACTCTTGCGTACGATTCAAAAATAAGGCCCCAGGTGTTTTACCACAGCCAACGCCTTGAATGCCTGTTGTAAACAGCCAACCGTCCATGGGTCAAAAGCCCGAGGTCTTTCTCTACCACCCACCCCAGGGGCAGTGGATTTCCCTCTCTCTGTCGAACGCATTCATTCTCATCTGCGTGTCAAAATGCGTGCGATATTTGTTTGACAGCCTACATCGAGCCACGCTAAGAGGTTGTTGTACTCCTCGGCGTTTTCAACACCAGTTATTATAAACTTCGTTTAACTCGACAACTCAACAGTTTCCCAATAAATCATTTGCACGTTTATATTTTAATTTGATTAACAGCTTGTATATGCATAATAAAATAGATTTTCATGATTATAGATAAGATGGTTGACTCTTGTTAATAACTCATAAAAAAGCTGACCATAAATCCAATCGATATATCACATGAAAAATTTAAGTTCATGAATAAGGCAGTTACACACATTTTAATTTCATGCTAGACAGAGAGCGCACTTTAGTTAGATATGACGTCACGTTTTACGTACGTTATACAATCCTACATTAACTCTCACTTTGCGGGAACGAGACAGTACATCTCTATGCCCACCAATAATTTAAACGCTTGTATCTCAAAATTTTACAAGCCGATCTAAATTGTTTCTTCTTAGTATATAAATATACATTATATTGTATAAATCATTCACTAAGTCATATACCCTTCTAAAATAATTTGTACTTAATCATTAAGTCGAGTTGTCAAGCTAAAATAATTATGACCAAAAAACATATAATATACAAGTTTCATTTCTGTTTTCCTAGTGTACTTCAGCATAGACTAACGCGTATACGTGTATCTATAACGTGCTATTATTAATTCTGTGCCTACGATATTACATTGATTATGCTAGATTCCTATAATTAAAACGGACTATTTTGTCTACCAAAAACATATACTTACCAACCTTCTTTCAGATTACTAACTTCTTAGCAACTTTTCATATAAAACTTCTCAATAAAATGCAATCGGAAGACAAAGCAATTTTTTTTTCCGTTTTGTTTATATGGGAACTGAGCTTAGGACAGTCGACGACCGACCGAGTCTTCCAGGCTTTTCTAGAATTTTTATAACGTCTTCTATAAGCTGATTCAAACTTAAGGGGGCGACTAATGCCAAAAGTAAGTAAAAGGTGTATTTTTAAACAAATAGTTTAATGATAAAGAACGTAAATATTCAGATTAAAAAAATACTACAGGTAGGGGAAAAACCTAAAGAAGCCGAGTAACCGAATAGAATTTTGCAAAATAATCCTGTTTATTTTAAATAAAATTACAAATTACCAACAAAAAAAAAACTGTTTTAATTCAAATGCTCTAAATTATCAGCGACAGAACCACATTATTTTTACGAATTACATAGCCAAACTAATGTTTTAGCACAGTAGCCGTTTATTTTTTTTATTTCATGCCTACATTTTGAATAATTAAATAAAACCCCACCTAAATTGCTCAAAGCCATCATCATCATCAACTAATGCAAGACGCGCGGGTGAAATCTGTTATTTTTCTGGCAGTAGTCGCACTCTTAATGGCGGTTGTGAAGTGCGCTGCAAGTGAGACTGCGATTGTACGCACACCGCACGCCTTATTTTTTGCTACTGCGCAACGTCTCGCGCCTAAGTTCGTTGTTCCAGGGGCCTTATTTTGATTGATTGATTGATTTAAGTTTGAATCAGCCTATACCTTGTGAATATTTAGCCATAGGCAATAGTATTAATCAAGCTTGTAGTTCCAGCGCTAGGGAGAGTTCTACGGTCAGAGGTCAGTTGTGTGTTGGTTGTGAAGTTATATAGTATGCATGTTTAAGTCTCGAGTGAATCGTAGTGTCTTCTATGCAAGCGTACTCTGTCATGAACCGCATCTGCGCTAGCCATCAGGCGAGACGTAAGCCTATTAAATAATAATAATAATAAATACGAAGTCTTCGTGCCGGACACAATGAATAGCGTACAGTCTCTTAGCTTGTGTCTTATAGTCTGTACAGTAAAATAACTATCGCGGCCAAATAGTGAACAACGTTACGATTTTTAAATAGGAAAACTCTTTCCTTCTGGCAAATGTCAAACTCAGCTGTCATGTCAACATTGCCTTGCTACGTTGCCAGACAAAATCGGTAATTAAGCACAGCAGCGCCCTTATTGGCTTATAGTAATTGGCAGGAACTGGTTGCGTCATTGACCCGAGCAAACACGAGCTTGGTTTAGGGAAAACTTTTGCCGTGATCTGATACTGATATCATTGTAGGAAGGCATATTTCAGTGGGTATTTTTTATCACATATATATATATATATATATTATATTGACCACCATCTCGTCTGTTGGTAAAAGACGATGTGGTCGAAGATGAAGCACGCAGACATAGAAGATACCTATTCACACTTTTTATAGAAAAATAGAACATGTATAATGAGTGAGTGTTCTGTACTATTTGTTGTGTGTGCTACTAATAGGCTGTTACTCACGGGTGAGGGGTGCGGGTTTAGTTTAGAGCGGCGCGTGCGCCTCGCGCGTGTAGGCGCGCACGCGGCTGAAGGCGAAGGGCGGGTAGGCGCGCGCCGTGAGCTCGAAGTGCGTCCACACGTCGCGCCGGCACGCGCGGTACCGCGACCACGACAGCACGGCGTTGCGGCGCCCGCGCACGCTGCGCAGCTCCAACTCCTGCCACACTCACACACTTAGCCACTCATTCAGCACTTTATTTATTTACTAGCTACGCCCCGCGGTGTCACCCGCGATATTTGGGATAAAAATTCTTGGGAATGTAACTTATAAATAGACTAATTAAAGATAGACGTTGCCATAATCCCTACGCTTGGCAGGCGGCTCGGGGATCGCAGAATGTTCACCACCGTTAACGGAGAGGACGCTGCTGCCCGTCCTCCGGTGGTTCTGGTTGCAGTTTTAGGACATACCCAACTCCTACTCGACTTTGACTCGACTATGTCTAATTTCATGTGACTGGCTGTGATTTTATGACATCTTTTATTTGACTTGATTGTTTTTTTGTAAACTTGAAAATGCATAGACTTGAAACTGGCAGAATGCACAACGTGGGAGGACAAAAAAAAATTTTTTCTGGGTTGGCAACGCATAGGCAAAGATAAAGCGGTTGTTTTATATATTTTTATTTTTTATTTTTTTATTATTAATAAGCTTGCGTTTCGACTGCCAACTCGTCTGATGTTAAACGAAGATGCAGTCTACGAAAGAAGCACGCTTGCCTAGGAGAAACCAATTCACTCTCAACTTGAAGACACCCGATTATAATTATCGGGAAACACCCACTCCGGCAGCGCATTCCACTGTTTAGCAGTTCGAATAAAGAAAGTGGAATCAAACCGTTTCGTACGAGTTTTTGGTATATCAACCATGAAACGGTGTCGCTTTTTCGAGGTCCTGGCCGACCGATAGACAAATGGGCTGGGGGGAATAAGATCATACAGATCCGAAGCACACTCTCCGAAACACAGTAAAGCGAAAGCCCTACTTCTTAGGTAGAACGGCTGTCAAAACAATGTTGTAAAGCAATTGTATGGAAAACCGCTGTCGCCAGTTTCACACTTATTTGTATAGAAACTACGACAAAAAATGCCAATAATTGGTCGCGCATTTGAAGTAAAACGCCCGAAATTGCATTTTACAACAGATTCAAATTGATCTAATTACGATGCATTGTGGTTTGGTTTCCTACGCGTCTATTTAAATTGTCTTTTTGAGTATTCTCAGTTTAAAAACATGTATATTGGTAGAATAGGGTAGATGACTGATGTTTATATCGATGAAACCAATAGCTTTGATGAATAATTTAAGCAAATATAGTATGTTTATTGAAAAAATAATTTAAATCGGTTAATAATGTTGATATGTGAGCGTTTAAAGTTTTTGTTAGAGACAACTCTGTCCCTTTCCCACAAAACAAAAAATGCCGTCACGCCTTACTTGTCAGAATAGAATTTATATGGCGTACAGAGAAGTGACGTCACGATTCGCTGTTTCGCCTCTCCGGCTAGCATGATATTAAAATGCTTATAAGTTGCTTATTTTTGATCAGATTTTCATTTTCTTTTCATTAATCAGCTATATTTATGGGCCACGTTTTAATAGGACATTAAAAAAAACAGTTATCTAGCCTATTGTCATCAAGCTCATTTGCACTTAATGCCGGCTAGTGCGGCCCGTCACATTTCCGTTCTATTCAGTTCTCTCTTCAGTGCACCGAAATGTATCCGACAAATTAGTAGTTACATAGTTGTTTGTTCTGTGTCTGGGTTTACAAAATCTACTCCATCTGGTTTATATATTACAAGCTTTGCTTAGTTAGGAGCTAGATAGCGCTGTGTGAAAATGTCCACCAATATTTATTTATTTATTTTATTTAATTACGCCCTATATGAAAAACAAACGCCTCGCCACGTCACGCGTTAGCTTAGCCGTGTTTGACAAGACCTTTAGGCTCAGAGATCTTTGCTTCGCTTAATAAAAGTGAAGTAAAAAATAAAAAAGTTTTACAAAGTTGTAGTTACCATGTGGAAGGTCTGCGTGTGCTCCTGCTCGGCGTCCTTCCTCCGCGACCGGAACCGCGTGTTCGTCGGCTGCGTCTGCTTCTTCTCGCTGCTGCTCTTCTTAATCACTATCACAACCTGCAACCAGCACCAATACAATAACACGACCCACGCCCGTATAGGCCTGGCCGCACGCGCATTCGGCACGGCTTCCGTCAGGCACCGGTCCGGCGCCGTACGACCGTATCACACTGCGCACAGTCAACTGGTGCGAGCGAGACGGGCGTCTCGACAAATTTCTTACGGTGTGCGGGACCTAGTACAAAATGTATGCACGGAGCGCCTTCGGGCGAAACCGGACGGTTTTTCTTACGGTTTTTCTCGTCTTATGCGCCCGGCCTAATACGGGGTGTTAGTTTGAACACCGTTATCCTTCTAGGATATCATTGTACTCATCATTATGAACAACTTTTACAATGGGCCCAAATCTGAAATCACGAAAAACTGTTCCATACAAAAAGGTTCATCGATCTTGGACAAAATGTATGGAACGGCAGATATTTTTTTCGCGATTTCAAGGTTGGCCCCATAGTAAAAGTTGTTCATAATGACGAGTACAATGAAATCCTAAAAGGATAACGGTGTTCAAAGTAACAGCCTGTATAAGGGGGGGGGGGGGGGGGGGAGCCTGCTGCCCGTCCTCTTGGCTTGGTGGTAAGCACTGTCCCTGTCCGTGACAGCAATAGTCCCACAATTATGAACTTGCGAACAAATCCTGCGCCGCACTGCACTACGCTCATCACCCTGAGATATTAGATGTCAAATCTCTTCATGCCCAGTAATTTCTCTGGTAACATCGCCCTTCAAACCGAAACAGTATTGCTTGCACACTTCCCCAGGCGGACTCTGTTATAGAGTCCTACCACCACAGTTGAATAACTGGCAAAGGTATTGTAGTGGTAGGACTCCACTGCAGAGTCCGACTGGGGAAGTACCACTCCTTTGTTAGTTGTTCAACCGCCAAGCAGTAGTGTGCAAGCATTACTGTGTTTCGGTTTGAAGGGCATTGTTACCAGAGAAATTACTGGGTATGAAGAGATTTAACATCTAATATCTCAGGGTGACGAGCGCAGTGCAGTGCGGCGCAGGATTGTGTTCGCAAGTTCATAGTTCTGAAACTGCTACTGTTAGTGGCAGGCGTGACGCTTACCACCAGGCGAACGTCTTATTCGTCTCGTCACTAGAAACTATTAAAAAAAAGAAAAAAAAAGGTTTGAAACTTCCCCAGACATAGTCTGCAATAGAATTCTACCAATACAGTTAAATATAATAGTAATGTTGGTTTGAGTTGAGTGATGATGGAACGGTGTGGCGGGTACCTTGTCTCCGATGAGCCGGTAGTGTCCGGCCAGGATGCCGAGCGCGGGCCGCGCGGTGCGCGTGCGCAGCTGCTGCACGCACGACGCCGGCTCCTCCGCCGTCGTCCACATCAGCACCAGCCCCTCGGGGAAGAACCTGGACACATACAAATAAATAAAAATATAAACTTAAGCATCACCAGTTAGTTATCAGTAGCGATAGCTCTATCTATCTATATATATAAAAATGAATTGCTGTTCGTTAGTCTCACTAAAACTCGAGAACGGCTGAACGGATTTATCTTATCTTAGTCTTGAAATGTTCGTGGAGGTCTAGGGAAGGTTTAAAAGGCGAGAAAAAAATCGAATAATTTTAAATTTTAAAATAGAAAATACTGATTTCAATTTTTTTTTGACAGTGTACGATTTAAGGGGGGGGGGGAAAGGGGGGGTGGAATGTTGTATGGAATGTTCTTTTTTTTTAAAGTTATAGTGATGAAAAATGGATATCTGGGTAGTTCATTCAAAGGGGGGAAGTTGGGGGGGAGTTGGTGGAGTCGGTCGAGTCGGCAGAGTCGATAGAGTCAGTATAGTTGGTAGAGTTCGGGGAGTTGTGGGGGCGGCCAAAAAAAATTGTTTGGGATGATTTAAAGTGCTGAATTTTGGGAGCGGGCCGAATTTCTTCTGCACGCGGACGAAGTCGCGGGGGACCTCTAGTATCTATATATATTTCTTGTATTTATTATGGAACTAGCGCTGAGGGTACGAAAATCTCGAACTTCTATGTGAATGTGTTCGTGTCGGTGACTAGGTTAATGTGTAATCCTGGCATTTCACATCGCTCGAGTTTGCCGAATAAAAAGAGACACACCTATATTCTGCATAGATGCGTCCTTTTTTATTCGGCAAACATAGGCGATGTGAAGTGACACCCTAATAGAGGTTCCTTTTCCAATCAATTTAAAAACAAAATTGTATTTGTAGCCTCCAAAACTCCAAAGGCATAAAAACTTCCAAAATCAGTGCCAATTTACTGCAGCATGACTTGGACTTTTTTACTTGTTTGATCAATTAAACTTACTTGATGCAATTTAGATTGGACCTGGGTATGTCCTAAAACTGCATAGAGCACCACCGGACGAAAGGCAGCAGCGTCTTCTTGGATAATGGTGGTGAGCATTCTGCGTCCCAAGCCGCCTGCCAAACACGAGGATTAAGGCAACCGCCCCACATTAAGGGGAGGCCTTCCTCCTACAGTGGATGTCTTCTGGCTGATGATGTGAAGTTTAGTGTGATGCAATTTAAACTTGACCCAGTCAGAGTGTTCAAAGAGCGGTGCCAAAATATAAGAAAAAAAGGGTCGACATTGTTACTCACCTGAGGTAGCGGTAGTAGTCGATGAGGAACCAGGGCCGGTAGAACTGGTCCTGGAAGCTGTTCTCGCCGTGGCGCAGGTACGTGGTCTTGCTGATGTAGCAGCCGTGCAGCTGCAGCCGCGCGCGCTCCACGTACATGGCGCGCCACGACGGGAACCCGTGCGCGCGGGGCGTGCCGCACTCCAACCCCCACGTCCTGCACGACGGAAGAACTTACTTCTGATAGGCGAATAAACTAATAAATATTGTCCATAAGAATTGTTGGCATTTACCCATTGAGCTAATATCTATAGAGTCACAATCGTACAAAAAAAATGTCCGCGCCAAAACTCAGCGCACGCATTGCAGTGCACCGGATTTTTTAACGACTTGAATTACGATAAGACACAAGCGCTCAAGCATAGATTGAACACTATACAAGCGACATAACGTCTAAATTCGAAACAATTGTGTATTATATAATGCACGTATAGATATGTACAACGGCACTCGGACGTTTTTTGACTGTTTTCACTTAGAGATTGTGAAATATTAGCTCAATGCATTGACCATAAAATTTGTTGTCAGTGTGTTGGGAACTAGAAGAGAGGTGTGTTTTCTGACTGTTGGAGACGGCAGGGGCGTGTTGTCAAAATGTTAGGGAATACAGTGTGTCGAAGACTGCAGAGTCGTGTTGTCCAAGTGGTGGGTTAGGCCAGGGGAGAGTTGTCAGAATGTTGAAGACTGCTGAGTCGTGTTGTCCAAGTGTTGGGTTAGGCAGGGGAGAGTTGTCAGAATGTTGAAGACTGCAGAGGCGCGTTGTCAGAATATTGGAGACGGCAGGGGCGTGTTGTCATTGTCATAGTGTTAGGTACTGTAGGGTCGTCTTATCAGAGTGTTGAGGACAGCAAGAGTGTAACATCAAAGTGTTTGTTGAGCATGTAGTAGGCAGTTTGTAGGAAGCAATCGCATTGATCTCACCGCACACAGACACACCGCCAAATGTCAGGGTCGCGCGCGGCAATGTGCAGCGCGCGGCACGCGGCGCCGGCGCGCTCCAGCGACACACAGTCCAGCTCCGAGCTCACCACCCAGCGGAGCACCCCCAGCAGCACCTCGTACGGCAGCGCCGAGATATGCGTGCCCTGACCAAACAACCTACCCATCAGAATTTACAGCTCTATTATTATTTAAGAGATATTCACAGTGATTATTTTGTGAAACTAGATCCCGACATTTCAGCGCCGAATATCATGCACCATATTCGAGGGCAGACTCATCAAAATGGTGTATGCGGCAAAATATCGGGAGCACGTTTCACAATATAATCACGGTAAATTCTCCGTAAATAATAATAAAGCTGTAATGAATAACCGTGACAGTGTAGACGTAAATCCTAAATATACCTTGCGGAAACAACAAAGCCTATTTGTGTGAGTGTAATAAGATCAAATTAGATACATATGCAGCGACGACGCAACGATTTTACTCAATTCGGGTACGTTTAGGAGTTATAAATATCACACGAGATTCGTCCTAACCATTAGGTTGGGTTATATTTAGGATTTGCGCAACATGTACGTACAATAGGCATCATGACTCCAATTTTTTTAATACCTCATAAAAAAGCTGATCATCAATAGAGTCTATCAACGAAAACAAAATTTAAAATAATTCAAATATAAATAAGTTCTATGTATTTTAATTTCAAGCTAGACAGAGAGCGCGCTATACTGAGCTATGACGTCAAACCTCAGGCGCGGCATACAAATGCTATACTAACACGTGATTTGCGAGAACGGGATAGAGCATCCCCTCTCTATCCCCACCTAAAACTTTAAACGCTCATATCTCAGAAATTTATCAGCCAATACAATTATTTTTTTCAGTATGTGTAATGTATTTAGTTATATTCATCACTTAGCTTGTTATTTGTCATAAATTAAACATTAGGCCACACGCCTATTGTCAAAAAAAATTTAGAATTAGGTCTATGTAAGTCCACTACCTTGTCAAAAAATCTTTTATAGAAATATTGTCTACGTTTAGCCGCCAACTCGCTTGATGGTACGGGGCGGCATGACCGGGAATGGAGCACGTCGATTCAAAAGAACTCTAAGTCAGTCTAGTCAACTCTAGTCTCATTGCTAAGAGCTATATTTTCCTAGTTTGAGGATTGGAGGTTTAAGAAAACACATGAATCAGCAAAGTGGACAAGCGAGACAGTTGGTTTCCTCACCCTGGTGGCGAAGCTCGGCGTGATGAGGATCCCGCGGCGCGCCTGTATGCGCAGGAGTCGCGCCACCACCTCCTCTCCTTCCACCATCTCCTCGTCATCATCATCACCCATGTTCGTGTTCACTGGCTCTTCTTCTACTATTTCAACTTCTTCTGTATGTGAAAAGAGTAAGAGAAATAAAAGAAAGTGTAGCGAGTTGTCCGAGTAGTCAGCCCTAATTTCAGACATGTTACCTGAATGTAATAAAACCTGCTCCTGGGGAAGTATTGTTTGGTTGTTTTATTGTGTTAGCCTGCCTATATTCATTTTTGGTGTGAACTGTACGAAGTTTAATTTTTTTAAACACATAATTCTACATTGGATCACCTGAATAAAGTGTTTCCACACTTTGGTTTTTTTATGTTTTTTGTATGCAGGTTCCTGCAAGAAGTCATAATTTTATTTACCAACTCACCTGTTGGTAAATTATAATTTGATCTAAGATTTAGGAGGTACCTATTCTTCCTGACCTTGAAATCTTATTTTGTTTCCTATCTTCATCCATATCATCGTCTACAGCCTTCCTTATCCCAAAGCTAGGTTCAGGCCTCTTCCTTGCTATGCTATCTGGCTTGTTCCTGTGCTAATCTAGTCCCCATTCATACTTATTAATCATTTACCTAGCAATAGAACTAATTGAACGAAATAGTCTCGTTAGTTCCATTCTTCGAAAAAGAAAGAAAGAAAGTAATGTAACTACTTGGCCAAAAAAGTCCAATTAGTTCTATCCATCGAACAACCAATAGATTCAGATTCAGATTCAGATATTTATTGCCATTCCGTTCAGTACGGAACAGACCCCGAGTCGACCCATGTTGATGACGATACCGTCGACCTGTCCTATCTCGCAGCTGGACGAGCGAAGCTCCACTTGTCCTGCCTGGGCCACCAGTCCATCACAAGATAACTCCACCTAACATGACCTTCCCAGCTCCACTTTCTTATCACTTTTGAATAAGTATGTCTCCCACCTTGCGGCGTCTCCGTGCCCTTAGTAGTTTCGTACAGCCGTCGCTCGATGTCGGGTACGATGGCCATGGCTCGCTTGTACTGCTGTATGGCCTCGTACAATTTACCCCCGCGCTCCAACTCAGCGCCTTTTAGGAAGTACTTCTTGGCCTAAAGAAAATCGGAAAAAATAAGGTATATTCGATTTGTGAAGAAGCGTGGTAGGTACCTGCATTGTAGTATAAAAAGTACTGTGCTGCACCCTTATCATGGACGTTCGCGATTCCGATTGCGATAGCATGCCATCCTGCTCGTACCAACCCATTCGCGCCATGCGCCCTCCTGCTCGCGCACGCTCGTAATCAGAATCACGTCACGTCCATGATAAGGGTGCTGTACTGTGCTGTACTGTGTTGTAGTATTGTAGTGTGTAGTATTGTAGTAAAATGCAATTAATTAAAAAAGGCGATATCGTATCATTGTTAATATACCAAAAATTGTATTGTATAGTTATGACGATGATGATAAATAGTAGCCTATATGTTATTCCAGGAAATAAGCTCTCACCATTCAGAGTTTCTGTTACAACAACCATGTCAGAGGCCTTCGGGCGGCAAATTAACTCTGACAGGGCTGGCAACTCAGCCTACACAATCTTACTATATTTCGAGTTTCATACAAATACGTCCAGCCGTTATGGCGTTAAGTGGTAACAAACATATACACACACATATCGACAAACTTTCACATTTTTAATTTTATTGGAATTAACCTTTTCCTCATCGCTGGCAGGCTCCGTTTCCGGGGTGTCGACGGGCTCCATCTGCGGCGTGGGCGTGGCCTCCAGCTCCCGCTGCCACTGCTGCCGGAATGCTGCCAGCTCATCCTCGCCTGCCTCCAGGCCACTGCCGCCGTGTTCACTGCTCACATCTTGAACCTGCAATTACACACGACATAGCAACTCTTTCCAATTAGGGCTACCGTTTGTATACTCACCAGTTGGCGCCACTGGCGAGTAAGGTCCTTAAGTATAAGTTATAAGCTGATTAAAGCTTGTACCGACGTTTAAAAATTCGTTTGTAAATAGTAAACACACAGGAACCAGGGACATATCACATACTAATGTGATATGTCCCTAGCTGTTTTTGACTCTGAATTAGCTGTTTTTTCAGTCCGCTTAATTTCGCACCTCTTTTTCTTAGCTCCGTTTTTAAATAACTGATATTCTTTGCCCCGGACCTCGGGTATTGCAAAATATTCATAATTGAGCCCGTGATAAAGACTCGTTGCAAAACATTCCTATTAAACCTGCACAAAAGCCGGCAAATAAACAGTGACAGTATGAGATTTCGGAGGTCGGAGACCTCACTCTACACTAGCGCCTTTAGCGGTAATTTTAAACGCGATAGCTCTCGTTAAGGCTCATCGTAAACAAAATGAAAAGAGGCTGATGTCGGGGCGGAGGCACGCCTTTTCTAGCTTTTCTAGCGCACAATGCCAGTCGCGGTATAGTCGAGGCGGCGACGGGGCGGAGTCGAGGCGGCGACGGGGCGGAGTCGAGGTGGCGTCGGGGAGGAGTCGAGGCAGTTTTGGCAGTGTGCTATGCGGCTTACAAGCTGCGGTAGGCTTATTTTAGCCTAATATAAAGCCGCGGTAGCTTACAATTTAAAATTGGGAGATGCTGGACTTGAAATTGTGAGGTTGTGGGTTCAAATCCCGGGCTGTAATAATGAGGTCTTTGTAGTTTGTATATGGTTTTTTATACCACCGGCTTATCAGTGAAGAAAAACAGTGAGAACAAGAAACTCAATGGCATTATGTGAATCCACCAATCCCAACTGAGTCAGCATGATGTATATGGCCCAATCGCCCTTTGAGAGTAGGACTAAGTCCAACAATGGACTATATAAAGGCTGATTATGCTTTATGCTAGTTAACAACAAACCTCTTTTGTCAACTATTTCAATTACATTACTTTTTTACTTAGTGTACTAGCATATGAGACAGTTTCACCACTAGGCCACATGCGTACAGGAGATATCCTATGCCTTTTGTTTATAAGAAAGAATTTTCTACAAACCCTCTCTTGCTCGCTAGGGGGTTCAACCTCAACAGTTTTCTCGACGTCCTCTTGTAGAGAGTCTGATGACTCCAGCTCTCTCTGCCATTGTTGGCGGAAAGCAGACAAATCTTCTTGCTCAGAATTCTTCTGGAACAATCACATCACTAATTTTACTCATGCGAAAATTTATCCATATTTGTGGGTGTGCGTGTGTGTGTGTGTGTGTATGGTACCTCTTCACTCCAAACGGCTGAACGGATTTGGATGAAACTCGGAATGGAGATAGCGTATTTCCCGGAATAACGTATAGGTCACTATTAATCATCATTATCATAGTTTTTCATCATCACGCGGGAGAAGCCGCGAGGCGCAGTTAGTGTTTTATAAATAGAAGCCCATTCATTAAAATTTATGCTGCATTCTATAAAAACAAAACCCAATTATAAAAAAGTTATTATGAGTTGGACAGTCTGTTAATTAGCCAACCTGACAATATCATCATCCTCATCTTCTCTCCACTGCTGGGCAAAGGCTCTTGTAGTGCCAATGTACTTCGGTCATATGCCCATCATGTCCAACATTTACCTTCAAAAATACTGAAAATGCAAAAAAAAGAACTTTTTTTTGTTCGAAATTTCAGGCTCATTAACCTATGCTACATTCAGCTTACTATAATTGCTCGTTCAACCAACCCTGTTTACACAGGTAAATGGTTTTTTAAATGTAAATTATTATTAGCGTGTAAGATATGACTTTACAGATTTTTATCTAAGGTGTTATATCTATCACAGTCTTAAGTATTACCAAAGATAATATAATACTAGCAGTATTACTAATTTCTTATTAATTAATTATCTTCCTTTACAAATGCAATCTGTATGTTACAGACATTGAGCTTTTTTTGAGCTATAGTCACATAATTACGATTCGGCTTGTGAGGAATGTGCTCAGTAGCACATCCTAACTCATTTCATTTATCTAGGTTTTGGGGCATTCTTCGTTTAAGCCTTCGTAAGGGTTTTCTTGTCATTAGTGTTTGCTTACTCATTTGGGTGGTTCTGTAGCCTTTTTTTATGTTTGAATGTAAATTTTTATTTCTTCAGCAGAAACTTAAAGTTATTTTGTTTAACTTTTGCTAACTATGACTTAGCACATGTTTTTCTGATAAACCTTGCTTTGTGCATGGCAGCTACACAATACTGCTCAGTAATGCCTTGATAAGCCAAACAAAATAATGTCTATATTTCTCAAGGTAATATAATCCCTATTAAAGGTGGCTGAACTAGCTGCGCCGGGACTACGCAACATGGGCTCATCAGGTGTTGAAAAGGCCCGCTCACCAAGTACACTACTGCTTGGCGGTTAGCAAAGATGTGAGTCCCCAAGTGAACTCTGCAGATAGAGTCCTAACACTACAAAACAAAATTCTTTTGAAGTTGTTTATTGTTTTGTATACATATTTTTCAGGTTAGCTAAAAAATATATGTTTCTTTGATATCCTTATTTTTTTTAAATCCCTATTTGGTTAGGTAAGGATTTCTAATAGTCACACCTGATTATCTTTTTCCTGTTTAATCAAGTTGGCATCACTGCCATCGACTCCATCATCAAACAAGGAAGAAGAGGGGTCCTCCTGCTCCTCCCCCTCACAGTCTCCGCTTGAACAGCCTGCATTCGCTCCAGAATCCTAAAAACAAACAATGATAAACATTATTTTGAATCCTTAAGGACAAGAACAATACAAGAACTATTAATGGAGCAAACAACACTAATTAGTTGCATCTGCACCATTGATGGTGCAAGTCATTGGTGCATACTGTACGACAGCACTACATCTACTGACTTACTTTCAATTCAAGAACCTAACAACTATTACAATTAATATATTAATACTTCTGCATTTAAGTTGAAGCAGCTCATAAACAAAAATATTTTACATAAGTATGATCCAATTTTTTTTTTTTAGCTAACTTATTCTTTTTAACTTAGCAAACTTCCTATTATTATTTAGTAATAATGATAAAATGAATGGACGGGAAATAAGCGCACGGATTTCGAAGACTATATGTTGAGCGCCGGCTCTCCTCACGCGTCAGTCATACTATGTCTTTGCGACATGCGAGCCGTACGATACGACAATACAAACTTCTAATACATGTACATGTGTTCTCTTTTTGTCATGCAGTAATTAGATTCCCTATCTCTATTTTCTGGCATATGTAATATGCATAATTTTTTGCGCCCTGTAGGACTCGGGCCAATGATCTCTGCCTTTCTTTCAAATAAGATCATGGATTCGCAAACGTACATATAGACTACATAAAGAATACTGGGCTAGTGCCGAGGGGTGCAGGCAGTCAAGGGCAGCTTTCCCAGAGCTAAATCCGAGAAACTCCCATAAACTGCCTGATAGCTCAGTTGGTAGCATGTCTGCCTTCAGAGCTGTAGGGCGTGGGTTCAATCCCTACCCAGGACAAAAATGTTTGTGACTAGCCGTGTGTAGTTCTTGAATGAATCCTTCAATTGAAGTACTTCGCTGTGTTTCGTCTTTCGTTCACTACTTCAGTAACAATGTAATTAGTTCTTAGTTCAGCTGTCTAGTCCAGTAAAAGTCGAGAACGATGAGACACGAACGAGCCCACCCAGTGCGCATGGATAGAGAATGCTGTCACGCTCTTTTCTGGGTACTGGGTACTGAAGTAATTGTCTATTTCACTCGTAGACGGAAGAACTAAGAACGAAGAACGAAGAACTTGGTTTCTCTCTCTACGATTTCACTCAACTTTTTGATTCGGTCTTGGTTTTCGTTCGGTCGTCTGGTTACATATGCCGCGTTCCGAAATGCGTCAAACTCACGGTTGACGCTGTGAGCGCAATAGAAACCCATTCCGATTTGGCGTTAGCGCGTCTACCCCACTAGTCTCGACGTCATGGATGACGTCATTTCTGGCGCCATCTTGCGTTCACAGTGATATTACTTCTCGGCGTTAGCACCATTGATAGTACAATATAGGTTAGCACCGTGAGCGCTGTCAAATCCGACGTTTAATTCGAGCAAGACATATAAAGAAAGTAAAAGGCGAGTTGTTTGTAAATACTGGAAGAATTAGAAATACGAATAGGGGAGAAAAATGTTGGTCGTGATTAATGATGACACAGCTGGTAACCAAATCTGGTTAGATTTCAGTGCACTTAATTCGAAAGAGCACAAAAAAGTAAATTTATCACCATGACAAGTTTAAAAAAAAATTACATGTTTCTAATGTTTTTCCAACATAGCAGAAAATTAATTCAAATACAACATTGAATTGATTAATTTTCTTTTTATTATCTTTATTTTTAGCACTGTCAGCCCATTGATGCATTTCGGAACGCGGCGAATGTACGATAGTTCGAGAACGATTTTAGGTATTCTCAAACTTTTGTCGTACATTGCGTGTTTAACGAAATAGCTAATTTTGAACTGATAAGGAAAAAGGCAGTGTACAATTTACAAACACGTGTATACGAGCTTGGACTTTATATTGCAATCATAATAAGCGCATTGTTTTCGTCGTATCAGAGTAGTCATCGAATAGCGAAATATTTTTAATATTATTTTGAGCTTTATGACATGGCATTACGGGACACTTTTGTAGTTATTTGTACCAGTTTACTGTCCATCTCTTTCATTGTAAATAATAACAATAATAACGTAGACAAATCTCTTCCCGCCAACTTCCCGCTCTTCAGTTCAAATGAAAGTTTTAAAAGTTTTATGTTTTATTCTTGTTCTTGAGTTGAGTTGATATTTTATCTAATCGACATTGTAAATAAAATATATAATACCGTGTACTATTTGTGTTAAGTTAGTGTTTATAGTGTGTAGGAGTATATCTGTATAGTGATTAACGGTGATTATCTAGATTGTCAGTCCTAAGCCTGATCAAGTATGAAGGGAAATCTGTGGTATGATTTTTACGACCAATTTCTTTGAGCATGTACATACTAACTATAATTATCTCAACTCATCTATCAGCGATACATGCACTGTTATTTTATTCTCCTATTCGATATCTCTCGATGAACTAGCAAACGGAAATCTAACGACAAACTATATCATTTCAATTGAGCAGCTGAACTAGATTGAACTACTGAACTAGAAGAGAGAAGTACTTCACAGAAATGAAAAGATATATATATATCTTATCATTTTAGTGACACATTCTGCGCAAGCCTATTTGTGACGTACATCGATGTTTGTTTTGTGTCAGGGTGTAGTATGTATTATAAGCATGGATTTACGAAACAAATAATTGTATATAAGTGTTTATCAGCTATCTGGTTTCCATAATACAAGCTTTGCTTAGTATGGGCTAGATGGCGCTGAGAAAAAAAAAAAGAAACTGCTTAGCCTTAAATGTGACAAACTCAGACAAGTAGTCGGAGTGGTCACCGGACACTGCTCTTTGAACAAACACCTTTACACTATTGGGGTTACAGATAGTCCTCTATGTCGTGGTTGAATGGAGGCGGAAGAAACGGCCATACACTTGCTGCTTGAATGCAGCAGTGTGGCAGAACAACATACGGCGATCCTCGGGTCACCAAGGACGCTCCGAAAGGCCTGCGCCGGCGTCAGCGAGCTGCTGGCCTTCCTCGGGGACACCGGGTGGTAGAAAAAAAACCAAATTCTATTTGTATTATTTTCTACCCCCTATAAACTTAATCACTCTGTAACATGATCAACTTCGTATGGAAGTAGTTTTTTTTATTTATTAATTTAAATAAAAAAAAGATTAATATCGAATAGTAAAACAAGCACTATGCAAAACTTTAACATTCATTATTCGCGCCCGACAGTACCTAATATCCTCCACATTTCGGTCAGTGATAGACTTACTAATTATTTAAATATGTTCTTAAAATTATTTGGTTATGTCAATTAAAGTTACAATTGTATTATGTTCGTGACTGTACCCATGCGCAGCTGTCCCCTCCACATTTCGCTCAGTGCTAAACTTACGTGCCATTACCTATACTTGTCTATTCTTCCTGTTATCTGTGAACATTTTTAACTGGCCTTCTATTCTTATGTATCCTTTACTAATTATGTATGTACCTAGCTGTAAATTTTTGTAAGAAAATTAAATTAGGAAATTGAACAATAATAAGTCTTAATAGCATCATTCATATAGTAATTTATGGTAGGATACATAGGTTTTAAATTTGAAGGTACAGGATTATGCTAAAATATGCAGTAGAATAAATAATCGAAATCGTCATAATCATCAGCACGGAGACGTCCACTGTTGAAGTAGGCCTCCCACCTTATTATAGAACGCCACACTGTACGACAACTTGCCATTTGCATCCTCCGGTTGCCCGCGACTTTTACAATGTCGTCGGTCCACCTAGTGTTAGGCCTACCTACGCTGCGTCTTACAGTTTGTGGTCGCCGCTCTTCCTTATCGGTTATAAGTTCATCGAAACCGTAATGCTTTTGAAACGCTAATAAGTATACGTTTTTGAAAGCACAACACAAGTACAAGTAGTAGATTTCATTTATTGGCAAAAACTCACCATACTGCGTACAAATAAAATTCAAATTTAATTTTTATCTCCTGTTTACTAATTTTTCTCGCTTGCTTTTTTCTTGGACTCAAATTCATTGACAAATCATTAGAGAAATAGTTTTTCTTGAGTAACTTTTCTCAGCCCAAAAATAAAAATATTGCGAAGCGATTTTAGTTATTTCGGGGGGTGTCTATAAATAATGTACAACAAGATATTTGCCGACACGGTAATGTACAGCATAATAATGCAAAGCATGATAATTGGTGTACATGTACATCGAATATCATGCTGTACAATCCATGTCGTACAATACTGGCCGTCCATTATCGGCTCGTGTCTATAAAGTACGGCAAGGAATAAGGAAAGCACAGCCAGTATTGTACAGGCAATAATCCATTTACATGGGAAAAATCCACATTTTATCGGGCTGTACATTATTATGCCGTATTTTATCATGTCGTGCAATAAGGGCTGTGTTTTGGCGACACGGGCCGATAATGTACGGCCGATAATGTACAACTTGATAAAAAGGTGGCATCTCCCGTATTGGCTAATATTGCTTAAATGTTTCTGCTCTGAATGGCTGTCAGGTCCGTGAACTCTGACGGTTCCATGCTTCGTTTGAACGAGATAGTGTGAGATAGTCACAGATTAAAAAAGAAACTCGTATGAGTCTGGGTGGGCTCCCCCCGCCAGAAGCTCTTGCAGTCGCCCTTGAGCTTCTGACTCCCGCATTTTTTATATACACTCTAGGGGTGTCAGCCACAAGACTAGGTGGAGTCGGGGTGCTCTGATTCGGATTTGTCACTCATTTCGAACCTAATCAACTCAAGTCGGGGTGCTCTGATTCGGATCTGTCACGAATTTTGAACCTAATCGACTCAAGTCGGTATCTGTCAGGGTCAACAAAATGGCAGCGTTCTAACGTTTCATTTTACGAATCTGAGTGAATCTGTGGTACAACTAGCACGCAACTGGAATGTCCACGTCTAAACGAAGCTTCAGTTTGAAACTTTTTTTTTTTCTTAGTTCTTTGCATCGCACGTTGTGCATTCTGCCAGTGTCAAGTTTATGATTTTTTCAAGTATTTATATGAAAATCAAGTCAAATATGTAATGATATCACAGTCAGTCACACGAAATTAGTCAAAGTCGAGTCCAAGTCATGCCCTAGTAAAGTTGTGGCGACTTTACTATGAGCTTCTACGGAGTTTTGAAAACAACACAAAAAGACATGTTTCACCACATTATATCACTTGCCCACACTCGTGCATGTAATTCAACACTCAATGAATAAAACACCACCATTTTTAATCATTAATTCGCGAAAATACACAAGTTTAAGAAAATAATAGAATGCAACGACATGATTTTTCGTGTTCCCGCCAAAACTCAGTTTGAAATTTGTATGCCATCAATTATCATGCTGTACATAATCGGGGTGTGCATTATTGAACTGAGCCAATAATGTACGGCATAAAGCTGTACGACACAATATTGCACAGCATGATATTTCGTGTACTTGTACATTAACAGCCTTACCTAAAACAATCTTGATTCTCTTAGTCACTGCTCTGTCTTGTTCTTGCATGTTACACTTCACGTCAGAGAGAAGTTGGCAGAGCAGAGCATCTTAAGCAGTGATTAACGGTTGAGAAGTTTTTTTAAGTAAGACTGTAGATATCAGTCTATACAAAATCAGGGTGTGCATTATTAAGCCGAGCCGATAATGTACGACATGATTTTGTACAGCATGATATTCGATGCACATGTACACCAATTATCATGCTGTGTATTATCAATATCATGCCGTACAATATCATGCCGTACATTATCTGTGTCGTACATTAATGCCTCCCATTTCGGAATCGGAATATTCTTTTTCAAAAAATCTCATGATTGACATCAAATGACTTTGATTTATGTTGTGATTCTGACATTCAATACTTTTCTATATAATAATTTTCTTAGTTGTTGTCATCGCACTTGGTGTCAGTGTCATTTGTGTAGTACGTCCATGAGTTTATAAATTTTCAAGTTTATAAAGTATCATCCAGTCAAATATGTCATGAAATCACAGTTTATTTTCTTCATTCTTCGGCCAAAGTACGTTCTCAGTCCTTATGAGGCGTTTTCTATTTAAAAAAAAGTGTTAGTTCTGAAAATTATAATAGATGGCGTGAAGTCGTTTGAAATTGTTCTGTCAAACTTGTCAATTTGACATTGATTGTAAAACAGTTCATTTCGTTTAAAAACTAAAAACTCTTTACTCATTGCAGTTTGTAGTTTGTTTCATAGAGTAATTAAACACTACGTTTTAGTTTGTTTTCACTCACGAGCGTGGAATATTATTATTATTGTTTTTGCGCTTTCCAACGCCTCAGCTTTGTTTTCTGGACCCATTGAACGTGACCCCTGCATGTCTACCTTCGATTCGGCTTCGATTTGCTTACGTTTTAGGAGCGTTCACTTTAAGTTTTACCCAAGATCATGCCTCAGGGTGATAAGGCCGTAGTCCAGCAAACTGGATAAGTCTAAGTGCGGATATGTAAATTAAAAACGCCACTGAGTTTTTTCATATCCGAAAAATTTAAAACAACCAACAAAACATTATGTTGATTTGATCTCCTGATTGTTTGTTGTTATAAAATTGTTCATAGGCATGGATCTATTAACAATCCATTATGGATCGATGGATCAAGGATGAATTATGGTTGTTCATGTTCATGGATGGTTTGATTGGATTGTGGACTAATCCTTGAGGCGAAAACATATTTCTTCATCAATCCTTCTTACTGTAGTTAAATGAGTCATAGTCACAGTCCCGGTCAAGTCTAATCATACCCTAGTAAAGCCATGGCAACATTACTAGAAGCTTTTTTCGAGTTTAAGATCAAAACATGAAATACTAGCTGCGTAGTTTTACCCGCATGATGATGAAAAACGGTGATGCTGATGATGATCAAAAATAGCCTATATGTTATTCCGGGAAATAAGCAAATACCCGTCGTCATCCAAATCCGCTCAGCCATTGTGGAGTGAAGAGGTAACAAACATACACTCACTCACTCACTCACTCACTCCCTCACACACATACCGACAAATTATCGGATTTATAATATCATGATTAGTGTGAGAGTGATTACATAAATCAGAGGCATAATGCATGATGGAGTATGGTGCGATCGTCTGCGGTGCGTAGGTCCAGGCGCACCATATTCGAACGTGTGTTAGTGTTTAATAAAGTAGGGCTTTCGCTTTTCTGTGGCGGACAGATGACGTCACTTGTTTTATATAGACTCCGGCCACCAGGCAGCGGTTACACTATAACCAAAGTCTAACTCAGCATAATATATTATGTATATTATAGCTACGTCTATGGCAGACTTGAAACTAAATTCATCAAGTTCCGCTACAAAAACTAAGCTTAATATAATACGCTTGTATAATGCGTAAATTAAAATACTTTATTTTAAATAAATTGATATGTAATTAAATAATCAGTATATTAATACTAACGACATTTGACTCTTTTTTGGTAGTATACAACTGACTGTATACTATAATCCAAAAATATACCAAAATAACACTAAGCAAACATGCCACCATTAAATATGCTATACCAAACGGGACATGGTTATTTTTTATAGCTTTAACACATATAACGAAAGCAAGCACAACACTTCCAATTATGTAAAATATCATTACCAATAGATACACTTTATATAACATTTGAATGCTGCGCAAGTTAGCCACAAATAATATAAAGTGGCATGCAAATACAATAAAACCTAAAAAACCGTAAACATATGAAATAATTTTTACTTCATTTCGTGGTATTTCATGCTGCTCCAAAATTTTATTTCCAACTGGAGAAGACAATATAAGACATAAGCTGGTAGGCAAAATACCAAGTACTGCTATAACATACAGACCATGCTTTAAAGGTATGCAAAAACAGCAATGAAAATATATTGGTATTTTTTTCTCCATGGCATTTATACCCATTTCTTTTTTATATTTTCTATGATATGTTCCTCTGTCCGTTTTTGATTTAAGCATTGGAAATATTTTTATCTAGAATTAGACCAGCACCAGCGGCACCAGCAATAAAATTAATGTACATTTATTTTTGGTTGAGTGCTATGGTTGAGTGCATAGAGTAAGTAAATACTACGTAATAGTTGAGTGCATAGAGTAAGTAAATACTACGTAATAGTTGAGTGTTGTGTTTGGGTAGTGTTTACAATATCTTTGGTGTTGGGTATTAAAAAAACCAAGGAGGTCCGCTTACGCTCTACCATAGATTAAGTATACTCTATGGCTCTACGGAAGATACGCTTAAGCTTCCTGATTCAGAGAAAAACATATTTTCAAGGTAAAGCACTCTACGTACCATCGTGCATGCTGTACAGTACAGCCAGCCAAAGCCGCTGTGCTGGGTCCTCATTTTCTAGATGCTCAATGCTCATTTTTGAATCGTGCGCAAAGTTGCATAAGGAAAGGAGCCGACTTTCAAACGATATTGAAACTTATTCCAAACAGTATCGTTCAAAGGTCAGCTCCTTTCGCATGCGCTACGCTTGCGTTCGATTCAAAAATAAGGCCCCTGGACGTAGCATCGTCGTGCGCGCATCCAGCTGCGGGATGTTTAGAGAGAGAAACCAGCCAACATGTTTCTCTGTCTATCTACGGCTGCATTACGGCTGAACGAGGAGTGAATAAAGGGAGTGAACGAGTAAAGTTTTTTGCTATTTTGACCACGGGGAGGGCTAAAGCCGTAAGGCCATACCGCCTGGTCATACGTCAACGATTCGTTTTTGTTTGTTTATGTAGTCCGTACTTGAGGCATTCCACAGACAAGTGGAACTTGTATCTTTCAATGAATTTTGAAGGCATTTCGCAGTCCATTTTGACGTGATGTCGCCTCGCTATACAAACTCTAAATGAGGCAGTAGCATATTAGCCAGGAGCAGGAGTATAAAAAAATGTTGAATCTGCTGTACAGCAAGATTATACAAGACCGTCCTGCTGTACAGCCCGCCAAGGTAATGTTCGCTCGCGGTGGTGGGGGCACTCGCTGGGTGCAAAACGCGTCCAGCAAGTTCAGCAATCGACATTCATTCATTCAATTTGCTGTACGTCAAGATTATTCACTGTCGTTTTGCATCGTGCATCGTGCTTGACCTTGACGGGCTGTACAGCATGCACGATGGTGCGTAGAGTGCTTAAGAGTGTCTATAATGTACAACATAATATTTGCCGACTAGATAATGTACGATATAATAATGATAATTGGTGTACATGTACATCGAATATCATGCTGTACAATCCATATCGTACAATACTGGCCGTCCATTATCGGCTCGTGTCTATAAAGTAAGGCCCTATATTGTACAGCCAATAATCCAAGTACATTTCTCAATTTGACATTTAAAAAAAAACCTGAACCTAACTGCTATACAATTAAGGAATTCGTGTACTTGTACATCAACGGCCTTACTTAAAAAATCTTCTCAACCGTTAGTCACTGCTTAAGATGCTCTGTCATCTTCTCTCTGACGTGAAGTGCAAGATGCAAGAACAAGACAGAGAAGTTTAAGCAGTGACTAAGAGCATCGAGATTATTTTAGGTAAGGCTGTAAATATAAGTCTGTACAAAATCGGGGTGTGCATTATTGAGCCGAGCCATAATGTACGGCATGATATTGCACGGCACGATATTACACAGTATGATATTCGATGTACATGTACACCAATTATCATGCTGTGCATTATTATGCCGTACAATATCATGCCGTACATTATCTGTGTCGTATATTATTGCCTCCCGTGCTTAAGACGTGTGACTTTAGCCCGCTCATGGACAAAATAAATAAAAAAGTTTTGTGTCAAATGTCAAGTTGCTCAAATCCATCCACGTCAATGTCGTCGTCGATTCGATTCGATCGTCGATTTTCAAAGGAGGCTTTCCGAAATTATTGTTTATAGCCAAAGACACAAATAGCGCTAATAAGAACCAATACTATTGACAGAAGTTTTAAAAGCAATATTTTAAATTGAATAAGCGCCATCGGCGTCATTAGTTATGTCGGTGTATTTCAGTCTACCCCTCTTACTCCATCCATTCCACAATCTATCTACTGAATAAAGCAAATTTTCATTTCATTTGTAAAATAAAATTGTAATATTTTATGTTTTCTTTCCTTCAAGCCTATTGGCCTGTACGATATAAAACGCCAATGATTTCTAAAATGTGAATACCTTTCTCAACAGTATCTTAATTTAAACTATTTAAATTTAAACATTCCCCATAGTAAGTGTTAGATACTGAGGAAAGATTCAAAGAAATCTAGCAGAAATGGTACGTAGAACGTAGAAAACATCATCGAGTTCTAGCAAAAACAAACTATCATTCACTTTATTACGAGAACGATCTATACTCGAATGATAAACGAGTGAAATGTTCAGGTCGCTTCGCATCTACAAACCACACCCAGACTAACCTGGAGACCATAGTTATTATGGTATTTTCATGAAATATCCCATACCAACAAGCTGCATATATATAAACACAACCTTGGCTGATCATGCTCTCAAAACTAAGGCGTTGTAGAGTGAACATCACATTACATTTCTTTTCAGATGCAATTTATGTTACTGTTCAGCCGTCAAGGAAAACTAAGGCTACAAAAGTGGTATGTTGCCCACCCAGATAAATTGAAGAAGAAGATCACCAGGGAACTGATCACAACTGTGTTGGCTCGAAAGCCAAAAATGTGTTCCTTTTTGGAGTGGAAAGATGTCAAAATTGTTTATAAAAGGTATGTTATCCTAACCAATGATGAGTATAATAACACATTTCTTTGGCACTCTTTCATGTAAACTACTACTATAACTCTTTATTTTATTTAAATGTTTTCTCAGTTGTTCTTAGGCATATTTAAAATAGTAGTTTTTTTGAACAAATAAATAAACTGTCAATCAGCTTGAACTGCTACAGAATGATCTATGGTGAATGTAGTATAATAATTAAGACTTGCAAAGGCCACTACTAAACTAAGAGTTGTACTTGAAGTTAGGGATGTGCTTTTTTAAACTCAATCTGATTTTGTGGATTGTAATGTCTCGATCTGCAATTTATCAAATTTCAGGTCTAGATATAGTATCTAGATATTCTATAGAATTAGAACGATCCAAAAAATTGCATGTAAATAAAACATTGAAATATGAATTAATGACATTAATTTCAAACAAAAATAGCAATTGCCAATAATAATTTAAGATGTAAAGTACCAACACTTTGTTTATATAAACTTGAGATCCAGATTGTACTTTGACCGCCCAATAATAACATACCTGCATCACATTGTGTACAATACAAACCACAATCTTTGGACTGCGATCTATTATTTGATGGAGTTGAATCAATCCGCAGTTCGGATTTCATGGTTTTGATCCGTTCCGAAAATCGATTGGAATATATTTTATTTTATTTTATTTTCATAGGAAAACTTACAGCTATGTACACAGTTAGATAGAGTTATTAAGAATAGAAGGCCAATTAAAAGTTTTCATAGATAAGAAGAAGAATACAAAAAAATGTGTAAATAGATTGACTAGCACATAATTATACAATAAAAACATTAAATAGAGAATAGGAAGTTAAGTTTGCTAAATATATATTGGAAAAAAATAATAAATAGAGAATAGAGGACAGACTGGAATATGTTTACAAAAAATAGAAGCTGCTTCAATTTGAATGCAGAAGTATTGAATAGATCTACATTCAGTTCACTAGCAAGAGTGTTATAATATATGCTCATGATCAGAACTTCGAAAAGATTGGAATCAGATTAATGCATTCCTAGTTAAAGATTCCTTGAATACCGACATAATTACAATACTTTTGCATCTAAAACACGTAATATACCTTTAACACAGTTTTAATAATCCACTACAAACAATGTTAAAGGACTTATATAATCTTTATTATATATAGAACTAAGCCAGGGTAGTTAAACTATTTATAACTCAAGAATGGCTGGACTAATTCTTATATCTTTTGACTTGTTGGATTTGTGTCATAGCAGAATAATTATTTAAACATTAGTTAATTTCACAAAAAAAATATTTATATGCAGTATGAAGTACGCCAGCAGGGCTAAATGCGCACCGCGAGAAAACTTTGTCGTGTCTTTATGTCGTGCGAAAACGAGACAAACTTATACAGATTCGTAGCCTTGTCCTGTTTTGTAGAATCGAGAAAAATTTCTCGCGGTGCGCATGTTAGGCCTACAGGTCAGCTAGTACTTAATAAAAGGTACTTAACCAAAGCTGTATTTTCCAGGTATGCATCATTATACTTCTGTTGTGCAATGGAACAAGAGGACAATGAGCTGCTGACATTAGAGTTGATCCACCGCTATGTGGAGCTTCTCGACAAATATTTTGGCAGTGTAAGTACTTTTCAGAATCATAGCTTAAAATATCCTTCATAGAAAGAGCAGAAAATTTTATTTATTTATTTATTAGGCACTTACTACTAGATTACTACTATTAGACTTACTATTACTATTATTATTTACTATTAGACTACTAGATTACTTACTATCTAGATCAAAGAAATTGCATAATACTGTAACATGTTGAGAAATACAGTACAATCCCATGACCCAAAATAGCAAGCACTCGACATGGCTAAAACAGTGGATTTGGGTTGCAACTATAACCACAGAATAAATAATAGTATTACGTACAGAAAGTTGACTCCGCAAAGGAATTGAAATAAATAAGGACTCTATCTACTAGGCAATAAAGTAGCAATTTAACTCGCACAGCACTGGATACCGCTCGCTATATTCACCTAGATATACCGCTCTCTTTCTATCATGTGTGCTTAGTTAGGGCGGCCACTGACCTCAGCCTTGCATTGTCCTCTCGGAGCGGAGCGCCGGCCGAACATACCTAAACTGCGGAGTGACACCCCCCCCTGCTATAACATAATTAAGATACTTGAAAAATTAAAAAAAAACACAGGTCACGTTATAAATATCGTTGGTACCTACCTAAACACATAGAACTGTTGAAGTCGAGTTTAATTATTTAATACAATTATTTAAACTTACAAATTAGATTACTTATGAGTCAATAAATGTATATATAATAATAACTAATTAGTCTTTAAATCTTCTCTATCCTATGGTCGCCTGGAAGAGATTGCTTTTAGCAATAACTAATAAGTTAGCACTTGTTACACTAGTCATTATGTTTATTTAATTTTTTATGTTAACAATAAAGATTTTGTCTGTCAAATAAGCAGACGATTGGGCTGATGGTAAACAAACTGCTGCCTGCAACATTATTCTCTCAAAGATGCAGGCAATCGGACTACACCCGCACAAGATCAAACTTGCCCAGCCAGGAATCTAAAATGGGACATTTGGCTTGTAATGCAAGAATTATTTATACATGTCACTATTTTTTTTTACCGTCAGCCTTGTCAGAGGCCTCCGGGCGGCACATTAACTCTTAGACTAGGGCTGGCCAGTCAGCCTATACGAACTTACTTATTACTATTCTTTTTTTAGTTCTGAAAATATGTCATGTGGCTTTCAATGTCCATTAGGATTATCGTAATTTTTTGATGGCATTGTATGGCAGTTCATGGTGGGCCAATAAGTCCTGCATTGACGTCCCACTCGGGGCGTATTGAGCGCGTTTAAATATATATTATATTGGGGCGTTGATTTTATTTAACCAAATTAAGACAAAATATTTAATTTTAATTGTTAGTCATTTAAATACTAATAACATTAATTAATAATTCAAAAAGTCAATGTCAGAAATAAAAAAAATACAATAATAATAATGTCACATATTAAAGCCTTAAACTAAATAAATAACCCACCAGTAATCGTACCAGGTGCAAAGGTGCCCATAACGCTGGCCGCGTTGCCGCGTTGGATAGCAATGGCTAACCTTTGCACCGTTGGGGTGTTTAAATATATTACATAATTTAAAAAAAAATTGGAATACTGTGTACATTTTGACACTGAAACAATTTGTTTCACAAACTTTACACATCTTTCTTCTTTCTCCTAGACCTCAACCCATTAATTTGGGGTCGCCTGTCCTTTTTCATATTTGGTTTTGTGGTATGTCATTTAATCATCATCATCTTTACTAAGGTGGTTTCAAACATAGTTGAAAATTACTAGACTACATTTGACTAGATGGTCTTCAACACATACTATGTAACATTCACTAATCAGCCACATGATGTCCACTACTGGACGAAGGCCTACGTAACATATAACATTACTAGCAACTAACTCCTAAAACATGCCTTCATAATTTACAGGTGTGTGAGCTGGACATAATATTCAACTTTGAGAAGGCGTATTTCATCCTGGACGAGTTAGTGCTGGGTGGTGAGCTTCAGGAGACCAGCAAGAAGAATGTGCTGAAGGCCATCGCTGCACAGGACCTGCTGCAAGAGGTCAGTAGCCAGGACAATGAGCTTGTCTAATCTCTCAGTGTGTCCACCTCTACTGCCTTCAGAAACCAAATATTAACTGAAAATTCAAATCCTATTGTCATATTTAGCTTCCACATCCTATATACTAAAACTTAAAAAACAAATAAGCTTTATACAGGATATCTGTAATAGCAAGGATAATTCGATATTAGATATTCACAGCCAACACATGAGTTGACGGAGGTCAAACGCAAGCCTATTATAAAAAATATGGTTTTGAGATGAGATTATGCTGCCTATACGTTTTAAGTGCAGTTTCAATAAATAATACTTCTTATACTTATGACTTACTTAAGGCTTTAACAATAAGGTTTGGCAAGTTAAGAAAAAACTACTATAGGTATACGTTGTGTTATATTGATATATGGATATAAGGAAACTTTTTGGTTTTTGAGAGCAGTATAGTACAACCTTATCAACCAGTGAAGAATAATGATAGTGGACAAGAAACTCGTTGCAATTTTGTCTATCTTACTGAACAGTTAAGGTAGTGCCGTGGCATACAATTAACTTAGACCAATATGAGTATGTGTAGAATGCTTCACTATGATGCATGTAGGTGAATTTTGATGTTTATATTGCCATAGTGCTGTTAATTTATCTTCAATACTAAGAGAAAGTAATATAAAAGTAATAAATCAAAGACCAATCAAAATTTGATTCAAACATATTAAAATACTTTTTTGGTGATTTGCCGCATTTTGATGCAGTCTTATTAAGCTACAGAATAAATACTCTTTCAACAAGCATCGAATAATTCTGGTTCTTGCCAGCCCGTGAACTATTTTGAGCTTTCTATAATTTTTACCCAAGCATATACTTTCGTAAAAATGCTAAAAAGGTTCTGTGTTGAAGTTCTGGTGGGTTAGAGTTGAGTGAAAACTTTTTCACAACCATTTAAGACCTTAAAATAATATTGGCATCGATTTTGATACCTTTCTCTAACTCTAAACTAACAGCACTAAAATCGGCATATCTTTATATCAATGTGTGAGGGAGAAATAGGAACTTGTGAGCGTTTTAATTGGGAAATGGTGCAAAATAATCGTAACAGCTTTCTACTGGGTGACATATCCCCGAGTTGCAGTGTTGCACTTAGGATGAAAGTTGGGGGGAGGGATACACAAATGATAATTATTAGTTAATTTCTACTCAAATATAAAATAATATTGTAGATCTGCTTTGAACAATGAATAATAATTATTGTCTCATATATAATACTTTTTATCTCGATTATTAAGATTTCTATGTACTATTTCATATTAGACTTAACTTCGTGAATAATGTGGACCAGTTAATAAGGTAGGACAGTGGCCTCGGTAGTGCCTTTTCATTGTATTAGATAAATATTGTTATGCTAATAGGAACACTTCCTTCTTTAGGTGTATTCTCCAGCACTGACTTTCTTACATATCAGTTATGTTACAAACAATTCGAAGTAACAAATATAATTATCAACTTATATTATATTCCATATCAATCTAAAATGTGTAATTATAAGATTAACTAGTGATCATTAAGGACAATTTATGTCAAATCGGAGCCTTAGAAGCTTTATTAGTGCCTGTAACATATTATAGGAAAAAAAAAAAAGTATTAAATACATTTAACAAGGAGTACCAAACAAAGCACATTTATCAATTCCGTAGAAGAACAGCCGTTCAAATCTATGCTTTTTAACGTTTACTATTGAGAAACCTATACTTCTTTAGGTTTTAACCTAAAGACCGCCACTGCTGCCTATACTTGACTATGTATAGCGGGCCCTGTACGCCAACGACGTCAGTACTTGATGAAAAATATGGCCTACACCAAAAACATGGTCGGTTACCGATAAAGGTTTCTTCTTTTCTAATCCTTGTTCTTTGTGTATGTAGGTATTTGGATTGGCATAAAGGGCTCGGCGATGCATATTTGCCGTGGCGGTCAAAGGGTTAATATCTATTTATCTGCACTCTGCTAATTGATCCTCTGTTTTGGTGTGATACGCATGCACTGATGGCGGTCAGGACTTGAACGAGGGATTGTTGCACTGACGCCTTGCACAACCCTGGATCCTCATTACAATAAATTTATGCTATAAGACTTACTGTACTGTAGATGATTCGTGCTTATGCTTTGCTTTTATTTTCGCCTAGATCTTGCATGACATTCACAGCATTCCCATTTTAATTTCCCGTTGTATTTATTGTTTTTTATTCCTTTGCATCTTCATACACTTTACACGTAATTCATTTTCAACATTGCATGATCACACAAATTTCCAATACTCAATTACTTTAAAAGTAACAAAAAATAACATGCCTAATATATTTTTTTTATATTGGAACAAATCGATTTTCCATTAGTCGATAATTATTATTTATAGGTACTTTTTAAGTCATAATAGCATTATGGATTCGTGTATTATCTGTGTATATTGTTGCTTCATATTTGTGTATTTGGATATTCTAAAATATGAATTGTGTAAAGGACATTGCTTTATTATACTTAATTTTATTCTCAATTATTTCCGCTCATTTCGATTTGGTGTTTAGAATAATAACAAAAAAAATGCTCAATTATGTTATTATACTTCTTTACACATTTTGAACTTTATTATACTCATTTTAGAATTTAAGTAAGTAAGTATTTAAGTCTTTCCCTGAATGTAGGTCAACACTTTGTTAATACTTGAAACTTGTCTTTGAGACAGAAAAAGAATCGTCTTTTCTATACAAATTGGAAATCAAAATAAGTAAATTCTTGTATAAATAACGCTTAAGTAGTTCAATGTCTGAATAGAAGTCATACTTAGTCTGAGTATAGACCATATAGTATGTCATCTTACCTACATGAACTTGTTGGTTTACAAGGAAAATTGCAATGTTTAAATTCTAAACTTGTTTGTAAAGAAATAATTATTGATTTTATGATTTTATCAGTATTTGTTATGGATTTACAGTATCCTAAAGCATCCGTAGAAATAATAATGTGGGTAAAAACGCAAACTTAAAACTTATGTGTCTCTTTTTTACCTTTGAGAACTTTGGTTGTGAACATACGGTTTTCATTTTAATTTGAATAATACTGAACCGATAGCCAAAATTGTGTATCTATAGGTAGCTAGATATGCGTAGGTACGATAAATCAAAAATAATTGTCTGCAACTACAATTTCGAAAAAGTTATAAGCGCCGCCATATGTGTGTTTACATACTGCATTGCTTTGAATAAATAAATATTGTTTTTGTTTATATTTCAAAAACTATTGATCTGAATTTTGCAATAAAAGTATACATTGACTTCTGTTAGCGTCTACTATGGGTAGTAAACAAAATATTTTATTAAAAAGTTTGAGAAGAGAGTGGGTAACGAATGGCGAACTGATCTGTAAAATTTCAGAGCAGTGCCTTCTAACAACTCTGAAAAACCTCTCAACAGTACACTTTCACACACATCTCTTGCTAACTTAATTTCGTTCACTCGATTCAAAAATTCAACAACACACGTATCACCACTATACTTCAGTCCCCAGGACTTCAAATTGGAGTTGTAACTGTTATTAATTGCATATGTTACCTGGGTGACTGGTACATGACTGTTTTGTGTCGAGTGCCTTTGTTTCATAAATGGAATATACTTGTCACCGTCTGTGGCTGGATCTATAACACTAGTGCTAGGATTTGTGTGGATATTTTTGCATAATGGCGACTGGATTGTTCCTTGAGCCATCCTCACATCGGTATTGACATAATTCATTTCTTCTGAATCTGAAACAGGTATATCTATTAAGCTCTGTGAATTTTGGAGTTCTGGTTGAGGTGAATCTGACGTTTGCTCCGCTGTTAACTTACGGTCAACAGACGGTGTACTATACATCTTTACAAGAAAAATTGTTACACAAATTCAATAACACAATTGTGAAAATACCTACTTATACAGTAGATTAAATTGTAATTTTTTGTTTATAAATTCCAACATACACCTTTGCACAAGATAAAATTGGTTTGTTTTTAAGTTAAATTCTAAGTAAATAATTGTTCGGGCGCCATTTGTCATAAGAAAATTGTGATTTGACAAAGAAAGACAAAACAAATAACAAAAAAAATAAAACAAAAAGTTAGGGTTCCTGGATACGTATCAGTCACGAAACATCAGACCTCTGGAGTACAGGGGGCCTCTTGTTGAAAATGAAATTGATGATTTATAATTTACCTATCTATCTTGTGCTAAAGTTATATGGGAGAAAAAAGAACAAAAGATTATTTGAGGTTACAATGCGTTTACTATTTTGATAAGTCCTAATACAATATTAATATTAAAACGCTGATGGCGATAGTCCAATGAATGACGGCAACGAGAAAAATTGGGAAAATAAAATAAATGAAAGGAGGTTATCTGATGGATCCTTTGCTGATGGTGTCTTCTGCAGGATCATCCGATTCTCGAACGCTTCATGGAGCTCCTCCAGTGAAATGACATTGCCTTGTCTTCAAAGCTTCAAATGAGAATTTCGCTCGAGTTCCTTAGTTTGGTGACCGCATGGCGCGTCACAAAATAATTCTTGAAAGTTGGAGTTTTACGTCATCTCAGACGGAAATATGGACCTGGTGTCCCCTGCGGGATCGGCGTTGGCTCCCTCAGGTCATTCTCTTCTCAAAAAGATGTAAAAAAATCCAAAAGGTGATTCACCCCGTAACACGCGCAACGGCGGCTCCGACGTGAATGTCTATTTTTCAAAATGGTCTCCTCGATCTAGCTTCTCTTTCTCGCTTATGGAAGAATCCTTCGAGTGCGAGCGAGTCAGCGTATATGACGTCATGTCGTAATATAGCTTCCAACAGATAACCAAATATTTTGTATAAAGCTATCCGATAGATTCTAAATTTGAAACTAATTTTATTACTAGTTTACAATTCCAAAATAAATGCTTAAAAAATCCTAATTTGTTATTTAAATACAATTTTGATAATTAATTTCACACCAACATTTTATGTTGGTTTCTGATATATTTTATGGAGCAAAGCACAAGCCATCCTGTGCGCCAATTTGCAAAATGGGAGCTAATAAAATAAAGTAATAATATAATTTAAAGATTATATGACAAGTTTTTGTAAAGCAGTGTTCTTTGGCCTTTTCTTAGTCTATCAGTATGACACCAGCGCAGCACCGACTCGGCGATTTTGATTTCCGATTGGCACGACACGACTAATATTGGCTACTTCGTTTGGCCAGATTTTGGCTTAGCCTAGTCTAGTCTAGCCAACATTGGCTAGACAGATTGACCAACATTATCCTAAAAAGTTCCTGAGTCTGCCCCGGCATGGAATGCATTCTGAGCCCAATTGTCACCTACGCCGGTGTCGTACATATAGCTGAGAAAAGAGCCTTTTTATGGTAATGGTCTGGCTGTTCATGCATTTACTATAGGTTGTCGAAATACATTTTGTTTGAAGGAAAATTCTGTTTTCTTGCATGACCCCTCTCCTTCGCTTCTGTAGCACGAGTACGCAGCGCAGAGAAAGAGAATTAAGCGCTCGATGAATTTATTGTTTGAACTTGTACCAATTTCGTTGAGTTTTACTAAGATACTATTATTCGTATACTCATGCTATGGTTGTTCCTTATTACAAATTGGTGCTGATGAAAATGGTGTGCTGGAAGCTATAACAAAACGCTCTATTTGGTGTGGTTTCACCTTGATTTGGGCTTATTAACAGCATGCGAATCATTTCACATTCTTTTATATTAAGAATTCTCTGGTTATTTCTGTGGTAACAATAATCAGTTATTAGGTTCATATTTTAATCAGTTTCTGACGAAGTCTGATCGTCAATAGCACCTAATAACACTAAAATTTAGTAGGTATGACTAATAAGGTTAGGGTAGATGGCGAACATTCGACGAAAATGTTTAAATGTTTCACGAATTGAGCGCATGCTTATGGGTGGTGGATTGTATTACTAGGACGAGACAGTGGACGCGGCCCTGCGGGAGGTGGGGCTCCTCTGAGAACCCCCGTCGGCGTTCTGACTACGCCCCTGCACGCCGGGATCACCTGCGCTTCCGACAGGACAACAATTTTTTTAACTACGACTCTTTAACTTCCTAGACAAGACCTTTTTGGTGTCAAGAAGTATTTAGTTTTTTTTTACTTTTTTATATTAACGTCGTTCTCGACCACAGAAAAATAAAAACAACTTGTTTTTATTTTTCTGTGTTCTCGACGATGTTTTGATTATCTGACAGAAAAACATGAAACAATCTAAATGTTTCGATGTATTTAAATTAGATAGTAACCTATAGTTATACATTATCTTGTGTTGTAACTAAAATGTATTAGTTTTATCAAGCATATTCTAAAATATGTTTGTCCTATTAGTCTAGGTACTTACATTTGAATGAAATCCAAAATTAATACTTACTATCGTTTTGAAAAGAATTTCTCCAGCGAAAAATTTTTTTTTCTGAAGATCATTCCGAAATTTGTGGACCAAGTACCTTACTGGAAATGATCAGCTATTTTAATAAATTCAATTACATAGTTACCTGTGGGTGCAAGTATAATTAGTTCTGGTATCCTTATTATTGTATTACGTGCATTTTGTTGATTTTTTCATATTTTATAATTCATGTTCCTTAGTTGGCCAAGTCTGAATTAAGTTTCTTTTTCTTCTAGATTTAAAAGAAAATACTTAATAAAAATTGCATTCCTAAACTGCACGAAAAAAGTAAGATATAGTAATTTTAAAAGTAACTAATATAATTAATATAAATGT